>JBAPLH010000001.1:0-1335000 GCA_037897445.1 Ceriops zippeliana | reverse complement strand
AGAGGCTGAACTACCACCTTGAGCTAATGCCATAAAGGCATGTTCATCTGATGAGTCTTCATCTTCCTCCTCATCATCTTTTTTTATCTGACTCACATAACTCTTGAATGAGCCTCTCTTTTTCTTCTATGGGTTAATAGTCTTTTTGTTGGACTTTTTTAATTTGAATGATGGTTTTCTCCATCTTGAATTCTGCTTATCATCACCATCCTTATCTTCATCATCAAGTTCACTTTGCACTGAGAAGCAAAGTGTCCAGTTTGCCCACAACGATAACATCTCAAGGACAACTGTCCTTTTCTCTTCTTAGACCCTTTTTTGAATTTCCTTGTGAAGTAAGCCAACACTTCACTTTCACTTTCTTCATCATCATCATCATCATCATCCTCACTGGATGAATCTTCCTCCTCTTTTATCTTAAAATGTTTCATAACTTTGAAAGCTGTCTCTTTTGATACCTTTGATGTTGAGGAGCTCTTAGTTGACTTTATTCTCATCTTATATGCAATGAGATTGCACTAAAAATCATGCAGAGACATAGAATTAAGATCTTTACTCTCCTCTATGGCTACTACCTTTAAAGCAAACCTCTCAGGTAGAATTCTCAGAATTTTCTTCACAATAGATGAGTCCTTCTTGTTCTTTCTATGACTTCTAAGGTCGTTTATAACATTAATAACCTTGGTGAAGAACTCTTAGACTGTCTCATTTTTTTTGCATTTTGAGAGATTTATATCTTTGAAAACTTAACGCTTGGCCTCCTTCATTCTGCCATCACCTTTATAGACTTTCTATAATTTGTCTCATATTTCCTTAGCAGATTTGCAGTCCATAGCTTTAGCATATTCAACATCTGTCAATGTTAAAATGATGACATTTGAGGCCTTCCCATTTATCTTAAACTGCCTTAATTCCTCTGGGGTTAGATCTTTACCTTCTTTTGGGGCCATAAAACCCTCCTATACAGCTTTCACCACGTTCATGCCTATAGTTGCAAATACCACCTGCATTCTCGCTCTCCACATATGGTAGTTGGTTCCATTAAAGATTGGAACCTTCTTGCTGTAAGTAGTGCTGACGGCATCCATTTCTCAGTAAGCTAAAGAAGTTAAAACTTCTGAAACCCTTCAAACTAGTACACCAAGTTGTTAAGTTTCAAACTGGTAAACCATGCTCTCATACCAATTGAAGTTCCTGACTTCACCCTAGGATCTACTAGTTTGTGATACTGAGAGGGGGGTGAATCAGTATCACCACAATTCGCAGATATATGAACAACTTCAACCTCTTCTTAAAAGAAACTCTTTCTCATATTCGACTAAGATAGATATATTGCTACCTATTAATCACAATAGTCCCCAAAGTCGCCATTTAGACACCTTGCCTATTAGGTCTTCGTTAGGTTATGGGTTGGCTAATACTTTTACTGCATTCACACAACTCAGTTCAAAATGTAAAACGTAAAATAAAATAAGGACACACAAGATTTACGTGGTTCTGTCAACATGATGTACATCCATGGTGGTAGGGACTCTCCCTCTACCGAGACAATCCACTATACTTAAGAATACTAGTTATAATGGATGTTTTAATCTTCTGCTCATTTCACTATTGCAAATACTAAGTAAGTACAAAACAAAGAGTGTCACTTACTGTGTCTACCCTTATTCTAGTTTGTCTTGCCTTTGTTGAATTGAATGACTACTTTATTACCATTTAAAATTTCACCACAACGCTCTCTAACCTCTCTTAAAGAAATCTAGAAATACATTGAGTTCTTTTAATGTTTTGCCAAATTCCTTCTCTATGTTGTTTCACACAACTCTTTCTTTTACCTTCTTATGGTCTCACTCATCTCTTGGATCCACAGTCTTACTGTTTCACGGCTTGCCCTCACGCTTCTGGTCTGTCACATCATTGCAGGTTTTGGTCTCACGGTGTCTCCTGACGAACACCTACACTTCTGCTGTGCTCCCATCATAGCTTTGCTGGTCTCACGTTAGCTTCATTGGTCTCTCATTTTAGCTTCGCTGGTCTCCCATTTCAACATTGCTAATCTTGTGTTTCAGGTCACCAGTTTTTGGTCTCCCTTTTTTAGTCACCCATTACTGATCTCATGACCTAGTCACCCGTTTCTTCCAGGGGTAGTGCAATTTTGGTTTTTAATCTCACCTCACATTTTTGGTTTTCTTCCTCTTCGCTGGTCTCACACCTTACACCTCACCCGTCCGTTTCTGGTTTTCTTCTAGCCAGTGGTCTCATGCCTCACGCCTCACCTGTCCATTTCTGGTTTTCTTTTGGCTGGTGGTCTCACGTTGTGTGTTGTTTTGCCGTGTAGGTTTGTTTCTCTTCTTCCCGTCTAGTCAAGTCTCTTTTACTGTCTAGCCGGATCTCTCTCATCATTCCAACTAGATCTCTCTCACCCTTCAGCCAGATCTCTCTCACCGTTCCAACCAGATCTCTCTCATCGTCCAATTGGATCTCTCTTTCACCATCCAGCCATATTTCCTCTGTTTTATTGATGGTCTCTCTCTCTTCGTCCACCCTTCTTTGGCCATTCTAGTTTTTCTCTTTTTTTTCCCTTATTTGGCCATGTTTTCTATCTCAATGGTATGTGTCATTCCTTCTCTCCTTTGGTCGTCTTCTTGCCGACCACTAGTGTGTCGGTAGTGTGTTGTTCCTTTGCCATCCACTCTCCTCTTTGGCTGTGTCAAATTTTCTCTCCTTCCCTTGTTTTACCGTCAGCTCACTTGGTTGGTCAAATGGGATTTTGCTGTTTCACTCTTTTGGTCTACCATTTAGTCGTCCAGCCCCTTCAGCCCTCTCTTTTTTTCTTTATTTTTGCCGACCATACATTTCTTTTCTTCATCCACCTGATTGTATATGTTCTGTGTAGGGTTTGTCGTGTGGTTTTACTTCCTTGCCCCTCTATGTAGTTTCAAATTACTCTCTTGCCCCTCCATGTGGCTTCAAATTACTTGCACACTTAAATTTAGTTAATAACAATTACAACTTATACAAAGCAGTAGGAAAAAAAATGACTTAAAGAAAAATATGCAAATAAAATATTAAATTAAGAAGTATGAATATATAATCAATGTTAAAAGTTATAGTATTGTCATTCACAATATGATGTTATTTTAATGCTTATTACCGCTTAATATTTTATTTGTTTCTTTATATTTTCTAACATGTTATTTATTTTTTTTACCAAGTGTATTTAGCAACCACAAATAATTATAAAAATCATGGCATCTAGCTTACACCCTTTTAAGTTAGGTAAAAGATGGTAGAGAATCCCTTAAGTAGCTTATTGCTTTTGCATGAGATTCTCAAGATTTCTTACTTAAATTAGTAGTTCCTCCAACTTGTAAAGGTGAGAGAAGGAAGATATAAGGACCTTTTATCCTAGTTATTGATATTTAAATCATACTTTCCTATTAGTTAGGTTATCTTCCTCTATCAATCCATCTTTTAGGACATGGAACCATAAGGTTGATTTTTACCTAAATTTCACATAAAGAAAATACATCATGCATTTGCACTCTTATTTTCAATTTTAATGCTTTTATTAATTTTTTATTTTTTATTATAACATGTTTTTTCCTTTACTTTGACATGACATTTCATTGTATATATTTTGGACATCATTTACCTTGTAACCATATTGGCTTCTGTATTAAAATATATAGCTAGAATTATGATAATTGAAGAGGATGTTAGTAATAGTTATGAGGAGATTAAAAAATATCCAAAGGCAAATTAAATATTGTCCACCCATGGGTTTATTTTTATAATTTGGGCATTGAGTCTTAAGCTACCTAATTTCTCTCCTTTAAAGTAATTCCAGCATAATTGGCTTAGTTTTATGAAGTAGAAGTTTCAAAGTATTTATAGAGATATTGAGTATTTCTTAAATGTAGTTGTTTAACCAGTTATTAAATTTTGGGATCCTTTGCTCTAATATTTCACATTTCCTTGGATAAACATGGTCCTGTTGTTAGAAGAAGTAAAAAAAAAAAAAAAAACTATTAAGTATGCCCACTCTATTAAATGTAAATAATTATACCCTTGGAAAAGAAAAAGGTTGGATAAAAACACTACTTACAACTAGCAAGATGTGCAATTTTAATTTGATTTTACACACGAAGGATAGAGGAAAAAGTTGAGGAATTGGCCACCCACATAAATGAAATTTAAGCCTTAATTAAGGAGTTAATTGGGTAAATATAAAAAATAGCTTAGACATTTAAAGGAAAGGCAGTCATTGGGGCTTTAGTTCCTTCAAAAACTTCACTTATTTTGGTAGTAAAATTGTTTTTGTTAACCCCAGGGCTTGATACATCACACTTTTTCACTTATCCCTAATTAAAGGCATATGCATTTTTAAGGCAAATGACAATTACATAATTATCTAGTACCAAAATTTGTGGATTAGATGTGACTTGAGCAAACTCCTTTATGCAAATCATGTCTAAGGAATTTAAAATTAGTCCTAAATTAAAAGAAAAAAAAATTAAAGATGTTAATGAATCTTTTATGAAATAGAAAGTTGATTTCTTATAAGTGGAAGTTAGGACCATTAAAAGGGAAGATATTATTGCTCCTTAAATGTTTAGGATGTTTGTTTGGTTCGAAATATAATTTTTTCACCAAAATTTAAGATGCTGAAATATAAGAAATATGACGAGATTGATCATTGACCAACTACTTGACCATGTACATTTAAAAAATGGCAACATATGCTTATAACAAAAAACTTTTGATGCATTGCTTCTAAGATCACATGATAGGGATGACTTCTCACTAGTAAATTAAACAAATTTAAATGAATGTTTAAACTTCGAAAGAACTAGCAATTGCCTTCAAAGTTAGGTTTAAATATACCTTTAAGTTAGAACCTACTCGAATGGATCTTTAAGCCATAGAAAAGAATACAGAGGAGAATTTTAAGCAATTTGCATAATGGATGCATACAAAAGGAGCTTATCTCTACTTTTCTTAGCATTTTGAAAGCACCCTATTATAATAAGATGGTAGGAAGTGAATTAGGAAGTTTTGCAAATTTGGTAATTATGGGTAGGTGAAAGAATTGACGAGGGTATTTGAAAAGCAAAAATCATTAATGCCTCAATTGACTCTACAATATCCAAGAAAACTAGCATAAGCCAAAAAAAAAAAAAGGGAAATCCAAATGAATAAAAATGATAATTGATCAAGACCACACCTTTCTTATTTAACCTTTAGTAATGCTTAATAGTATTTAACCCTCAATAGTCTTATCAACTCATAATATAGTGACCCTACTGCATACCAAATCCCTCAACTACAACTCTCTCAATCCAATGCTCATACACTAACACCTTTAAGGAATTAGGCAAATGCCAAAAGATAAGAAGGAGAAGAATTGATCTTATACCAATACCATATTCAGAGTTATTTGTAGCTCATTCATGACAAATAAGTAATCATCATTACAAAGGAACAACTAAAGCCACCCTAGCTAAATTAATATGATGTTAATACTAAGTATAGGTACCATGGGAGATAAATTGGACATTTTATTGATAATTGTTGAACTCCTAAATATAGAATTCAAGAATTAAGGAATGATGGATGGATCAATATTTCATTAGCAATAAAAAAGCCTGATGTTAACACTAACCTTCTACCTAATCACAAGACCATGAACCAAATTGAAAAATAATACGTAAGTGGTAATTATCTAGAGTTAAGTTTTAGTTCTATAGAAATTGGAATAGTATAAGAGGAGGCAATGGTTAAAAAATGTTTGTTGTCTCATTACCAAAGGAACTTAAAGCCACCAAAAATATTTCCAACAGCTATTCAGGTTGCACCCCTCATCATGTAATAATTTAGTGGGACAATAGCTATCAATTAAATTCCTAAAATCAAGTATCAACACCAAAATCAAGTGACAACTTTTCTCATATTTGCTTCAATTATCATAGCCAAAGGTTTTGCTTTTGCCTATTTAGTAAAATAATTCACTATTATAATTGTAAAGTTTCTTTTATCTATAGTGTTCAAGAATGAACTAATAGAATTCAAACCCCACTTAGTAAAGGACTATAGAGCAACAATAAAGTAAGCTAGGTAACTAGTAGTAGTGGGAAGTTTATGAATTATTAGTAGCTATCATATTTTCTCACCAATTTTAATGATTCTTCTTTTTTCATTGATGGATAAAATCCTTGTTTTAAGGTTATGTTTGCCATTACCCTTCCTCTAATATGGTTCCTGCATATCCCTTTATGGATTTCTCTTATAATGTAATTACCTTTTTCTCTAATCAAGAACTTGAGTTGGTTGAAAGATTTTTTTTAAAGGAGATGCTTTCTATTGTATATGATTTTCTTTACATTTAGCTTATCCTGTAATAGTTATATTGCTATAAGGTATTTGATGATTAAATTTATTGATGTATGGTTACATTGGATAGATATGACATTCCACTTTATAAATGGGTTGCTCTAATGTCTTTATGATGACTAATCTTTTAGTTGCATAAATCTAGGATGGGTGGAATTTAGAAAGTTTGTTTACCTATGCATTCTCTGTTCTTAGGATTTTTATAAGCTGTAACTAGACACTTGCTTTCACAAGATTTTCTTGAATTTCCCTCACCTTTTGCAAATATTAATTTTGCAAGGCAATGATTTAAAGTATTAATTTTTTAACTTGTTTCACAATTTCATTTTTTTTTAATCTAAAAAGGTCTATTACTCCTTTTTAGTGGGGAAGTCCTTGTGATGTTGAGCAAACTATAGGTAAGGGGCTTTTATTATCCACTTGTTTGAAATTGGCTAGAGAATGTTCCTAAAACCTATGTGTTAGAGAGAATAAGATCCTTTAATTTTTGGCTTATATAGGGAGTTTGGGTTTGGTGCCTTTGGTGGTGTTAATGGGGTTATATTATCACCATTGGTTGGTTCCAGGTTTTAATTCTAGATTTATAAAGGAACCTCAAGGGTAGGAGCCTTAGGTGTATCTTTTATGGTATAAAGTAAATTCATGGGTTTTATGAGTCGGGTCTCCTTATTCCTCAACCAAAGATACCATCATATCATTAAGCATTTTAATTTGCTCTTAAATGGCTCAATTTTCTATTAGGGTTGAGGGTAGCTAGTCATTGATAAGGTTAAACGGAACAAATAAGAAGTGTTATTGTTGTTAAATTTAGTTTGAAAAAAATCATCTCTTATAGTTTAAGAACAAATTGACTTATAAGTCACAAAAAAAAGATAAAGGTTAAGAAATGCTTTAAAGAAGAAAAGGGAAAGAGACAGATAACATGTTATTCACCACTAATGGTGCTTAATGGTAATAATGATTTTGACGAGCAACCTAAAACCTATAAGATTAGAAAAAAATATAAAGCTCTTTATATAGTTCTAATCAGATTAAATTTGAAACAACTTAAAACTTAAATATGCTAGTTTGAGACCAATCTCTTCAAATAAATGACATGATCATGAAAAGCAATCACAAAACTAGAAATTCAATAAAGGTTAATAGAAATAAGGAATGTAATTGATATAATTAGATTGCTAAGATAAAAGAACAACAATAGAAGTATAAGTTGTAATTTTGAATCACACAAAAACAAATTAGGGTTCAACTTTTTTTATTCCTAAATTTTCAAGAACAATAGCCCTATAATTAGTAGTTAATAGTTCATTAGGCCAACAAACACAATAAACCCAAATAGCATAAAAAAAACATGATTTGATTTTTTTTTTGACATTTTAACAATAAAACATTATTGAACAATAATAAAATAAATTAAAATAAAAATAATTAATGTAAATTAGAATCAGATACTAAATGATATAGATTTTAATTATATGAAAACAGAACCCAATACTAATATTATTATAAGATTATTTTAACATAAGTTAAACTATTAGATTTTGACCTAATGATTATAAAATAACCAGGAACCAAAGCCATAGAATTCAAACATTTCTCCTAACAACAACAATGTTAAAGAAAACAAATTTATTAACCAATATACTCAAATATGAAAATTTAGAATTTTTTTTCAGAGAATAAGAGAAAATAACTCATTTATTCATAAAAAAAGAATCCCTTCTCCTATTTAATTGTTATTTTCTTTTTTGTATGTTAACTACCAAAGAAGCACCCAATATTTCCATTGGAGCCCTTTCGTAGAAATCAATTCAATACAGGCACAACTACTTGCCAACAATTAATTTGACTCGTGCATGGCCCTCGTTGATTTGGAATTGATTCCCAATGCCAAAATGGGCCATCACAAGCCAAATCAAAGACAGCAGCTCTCCACCTCTGCTAACCTGCTGGGCATGTGCAGTCGCCCTGCAATGACCCGCGGCATATGACAGCAGTTCCACCCACACTTTGCTTATCAGCTCCCACTTATTTTCCTTCAATTGCTGCAGCTCCTTGGCCAGCCTGCACGCATCAAACAGCACTGACTTGCTTCTGTCTCCTTTCACTTCAATCGGCCTAACCTCAGTGTTCACTTCCAGGATTTGCCTGCATCGCTCGTTGTAGTCGTAGTAGCGGCGCTCTTTTAGATTCTTCCTCTCAAAGAATCTATCGGTCTCGGCGCACGTGTCCCGAAATCTAATTTTGCCAACCCCCGCCACGGCTGCCATCATTGTTGGCTGCATGATCAGAAGATATATCATGTAATCGGACAGCAACTTGCTGAAAATTCGGTTTTGCCCCCCAGGAAGAGGCTTCTTTTCCGTCTCTCCATCATTGTACAGCAGCTCCGTGGCAACGTGCCAAAGCAAAAGGCTCTCATCGTAAGAAACATCGAGAATATAAGGCATTAAGTTGGGCTTTTTTTCGGAATCCTTGTCCTGAGAATCGTGTGGCTCAACACTATCATTTTTTTCAGAATCCTTGTTCTGAGAATTGTGTGGCTGATTCCATTCAGACTCCTGGAGGACCCAGTCGCCTCTGGCCGAGCCTATCCTCTTTGCGGTCTCTGGGTCATCTGCAAACTGGGATTTCTTCTGCAGCTCATCGAATATAAAATCCCATAGCTCTCTAGTGAATGGCTCTCTGCCCACGTATAGTATCCCATCTACCAAGTCCTTGAGGCCAATTAGCTCAATGAGCTTCTCAGTCCATCCGAACAAGGTGCGATTCCTGCGCAAGAATTGAATCACCATCATGATGGGCCAGAGCAGAATTGAGATGCATTTGACCACAAATTTAACAAGTTCACTGATCCAATCAATGACCGAGTTGAGTTCCAAGAATTCAATGGCCACTGTGAAGAGAGTCCGACGCTTGTATTTGTATATCCCCTTTGGACGCCTTTTGAGGCAGTATCTTATCAAGTTGTGAGTTGAAACAAAATGAGACCACCTCCGGAATACAAGGGGCGTGTATATAACGCTGTGTTTGATTGGTTCTTCTGTGGAGTAATCGGACTCGCAATTCTTCTTGAATTTGAGGAACTTCTTGAAGAAAGGCTCTGATTTCGGGCGAGAGTCTGACAGACTGTCCGATTTCTCCAGAGAAGTAACCGTCCAGTCAGAGAAAACAGCCATGAAAAAGGCTATTATGTCGAGTGCTATGGCACCCATGAGCAAAGCATATGTGATGGTCACATCAAGCATACTGTAATAACCGTGCTTCTTCACATGGAAACGGAAGACCCCTAGGGCGGACACAACCGCGCAGAAGGCTATAAGCCGGCAGACCATTCCCCAATTCGAGTGCACAACAACTACCTTTGTGAATAGGACTTCATAGATGAAGTTGAGCTCCAATTCCACCATTCTCAGAGCATCCTTAGGATGCAGGGTATGAAAGAAGTCTCGGCTTTCGTTCCTCTCCTTAAAGCTGAAGATGAGATCAACAACCAGTCCTTTGAAGAGATTGAACCAACGAAAAGCTTTCTGCATCAGCACTATGTCCTCCAACTCTGTTTTTTCGGTGATGGGAGCTTTGACTTCCTTTTCAGGCTCTGGCATATAAATGATTTGGGTTGGAAGTTTTGCCTCCTTCTTTGAGGCATATTCCTCCATGAGCTTCGCATAATTGGGCCCAGCATCCGGTTTCTTGAGCATAGAATCCCGGAATTTGTCTATGCTTGCAAGATACAAGGATCGTGTCCGCTCCAAATACTTGATAATTCCAGCCAAAAACAAGAGTATTGTTGGGATCATTACCTTGTTCTTGGGAAGAGTTTGGATGAACACGTAGAGAGTAGCCAAGACCTGGACTACGAGAGCAAGCAAGTGCCTGAGCCACAGAGCGTTATCTTCAAGAGAGAAAGCAGTGATGGTATCTGGACCACCCAGATGAAGCAAAAGAAAGGGAGCCCAGAAAGCTAAGAGGTCACTGTTTTGTCGAGCAGCAGCAGCAGAGTGGCTATCATTGTCTTTCTGGCTGTTGGATATGAGCCCTACTGCAAAATTTGCCACTGCATCGGCCAACAGGTAGCCCGACCAGATCATAAAGGTCACAATCTTTCTTCCAGTGCGCTTTCTGGATGGGGCAAACAGTACGAGAAAGATCTGCAATGAGAGACTGAAGATAATGCAAGCCCTGATGTTCCAACGTTCCCACGCTATCCTCACGCCTGGGGGGATTGGATTCACCATGTCTTAATTTTCCTTGTTTCTTCTTCACGGCTGGAGGCTTGGAGCTCAGGAAAATGTCTCTGCAACTACAAATCAATACACAAACTGGAAGTGTTTTTTGCAAGTCAGGTCTTGACTCTTTGGTCGTCTTTCTCTATATCTGGACTTCTGGTAATCAATCAAGAAGGGCCAAGGAGGAGGACCAAAAAGAAAAAGAAAAAAGGAAAAAAGAAAAAGGAGCAAGACGAGTAGGGAAGTGAAAGACAGGGACTAAAGAAAGACCAGGGGGAGGTGGGGCCGGGCGTATGGTTAATTTTTGTTGTCTTTTTTGCCAAAACATGTTCCATTTCTTCGTGAACGTGGTACAATCTGGTGGGGTATAATTCCAGTAAACTCGTAGATTCTGAATTAAATTGAAACAAGAAGGCCTAAGACTTTGCAGGATCTGTATGATGTTATTGCCAAAAAAACAAAAAAAAAAAAAAGAAAGAAGAAGAGAACACTTTTCCTCGTTGTGTCGGTAAGAGCAGGTAAGTTTATTTATTTATAAATGCTTTGGGTGGGTACATACGTTCTTTATTCTATGCAAGTGGGCAGTGTCGTGCCAGGGTGAAGCATTAATGAGCCTAAGTGTCAGAGTTGTCAGCTGGACAGCTAATGCTGAACTTCATCGTCTTCTCCTTCGTTTTTTTTTTTTTTTTTCTTTTATTGGTTTTCGGCCTTTCATTACTTTGATAAGTTGTGTGGACTATGGAGCATTATTCCGGAGATAGAGCACGTTGCTCAGCTAGTGAGACTCCAAAATCACTATTGTGGACCACTTCGGAGAAATCATACAATACTCTGGTGGGGCCCACTGAACTCTTCTCAATTATTTAGTCTCCAAGTCACATGACTCGTGAATAAATTATGTTGGTGTAAAATACGCCTGCCATAGGTTCTGTTATACTAAATTACAAAAAACGAAATATAAAAGTCACTAAACCCAATCAACGTTCTCAAAATCAAACAACAACAAAAAATAATAATAATAAAAATAAAAAGAGAGAATTGCTGGATGGACAAACTTTAGGAGTCATCCGATTGAAGTTAGTCCAAAAAGTTGCTTTTAATACTAAAACGGAGAAAACAATTGCAAGCTTAACGAGGATGCTAAGTCATGCATAAGAGGAATTATTTGTTATTATCTGAAGACAAAATTATTTAATTTCAAAATTAAATAAGATACCTCTATTACATATAATATAATTGAGTTGAATTTGATTTTTAGTCAATTTAATTTGACGAATATGAATTTTGATTTTATTATTTTTATTATTAAAAAATTATTATAATTGTAGTAAGTAGTTTATTTAGTTTGCAGCAATTATAGTTCAACATACTTTGCAATTTGATTTTATACTAAGATATTTATAAAAGAGAATTAGGTATATCATTTAACTTTAGTTTTACCTTAAGTATTGAAGGTAAAGGATAAAAGAAGAATAACTCAACGTAATGATAAATAAGGGCTAATCAAAATCTAGGAAAAAAAAGTAAATTAAAATTTGGTATTATGTGTTTGAATTGCAATCCTAAGAGCGACTTTAAGAGAGACTTTAAGTTGTGAAAGAAGAAAAATAAAAATAATGATTTTGTAAATACTATAATTAAAGATATCTTAAGGGCTTTAATTCTAAGCGTTAATAGTCTAATTGAATCTTGGATTCTAAATTTTAAGGCATCTTTTCATTGAACCTCACGTAAAAATTGTATGCAAAACTATGTTGGTGGTAATTTTGAAAAAGTTCATCTTGCTAATAATGAATTGTTAGATATAGTAAAGAAGGGTAATGTTCATATCAAGATATTAAATGGATATGTGTAAAAGTTAAAAAATGTCTGATACATTCCTAGATTGAAAAGGAATTTGATCTTTATAAGGTAACTTAATAAAGAAGGACACTTTATAACTTTTATTGATAGGTTATTGTAAATCATCAAAGAAGCAATGATGATAGCAAAAGGAAATAAGATTAAAATACTTTATGACTTTAGGTATATAGGGTTTAATAAGTGCTACCAAATTAGGGATTGATTTTAGGTTTTGGCATTACAAACTTAAAATTATGAGTGACAAAGGAATGAAGGTACTTGTAGCAAAAGGCTAGTTATTTGACATAAAACTATAAATGTTAATATTTATGAGGATTTTACTTTTTTAGTTTCTTTAAAATTAAATGAGCACCTAAGACACAAAAATTGGAATTTGTACATATTGATGTTTAAGGTCACTTCTTAGTAGTATCATTAAGTGGCTCATTATATTATGTTGCCTTTATTGATGAATTTTCTTAAAATGTATGAGTTGATTTTTTTAACAAATAAGTATGATGTGCTTATGACTTTTAAGAAATGGAAAAAATAGGTAGAGAATGAATTTGATACAAAAATAAAATGCTTGAGATTTGGTAATGATGGTGAGTTTGGCAACAAAAAATTCAAGGATTTTTATGCAACTAATGAGATTTAGATGGAAAATAAAATTAAAGATGCTATAATAGAATAGTATTACTAAGTGCATGAATAAAACCTTAAATAATTATGTCAAAAGTATGAGACTACATGCAAGCTTACTAAAAACATTATAGGTTAATGTTATTAATACAATAGCTTATTTGATTAATTAAGGACCATTTGTTTTCTTGGATGGAGAATTATCAAAAGAGACTTAGACAAGTAAAAAGAAAAGTCTTTCACATATGAAAATCTTTGATTGTATCTTTTATGTGCATATGGATTCTAATGAGGAATATAAATTAAATTCCAATTTCCATAAACTTTTCTTCGTTGGATATAGTATTTAGATATCATGTTTGGGATAATTGAAATAGAAAAATTATTAAAAATAAAGATGTTATATTTAATGAATGTTGTTTATAAAATTAAATATGTTATAGAATTTAATAATATAAGGAAGTATGCTAGAAAATAACTTATTAAGTTGAAGAACATTTCAAAAGATGATGTGGGAAGTAGAGTGTTAGAAGATTTTAAAAATATCTTAGTATAGTTAGAGCTTTCTACAACAATAACATAGGTGACAAAATCTAATAAAATATCTAAGACTCTATAATGGTTCTCTTCTTCCTTGTATTATTTACTATTGATTAATATAGGTGAGTTAGAATATTTTAATGAAACAATATAAGTGGGTTTACCAAGTCAAAAAAGATTGTGATGATAGTAAGAGATATAAGGCAAAGTTGGTTGCAAAGGAATTTTAGTAGAAAATAGAGAAATTGAGATTGTGCACAACCTAAATTAGCCTTTATGTTTAATTATTGAGGAGGTGTTGTAATAAGGTTATGGATTATAAGTTAAGTTTAATTACATTGTAATAGTTATTAGTTTGATAATTAGTCTTAAAGTAAGATATTGTTGTAAAAATAGAGGCTAATTAATATTATATAGGAATACAAACATATAATTTTTTCATATAAGAGCTACCCTATCTTTTTGTTTAAAAAGGCATACTTATTATATAATTTGAGAACATTTGAAATAGTAAAATTCTAATACAATCATAATATGAGAACCTTCAAGTTTTAAACTACATGAATTCCTTATATTCATTTCACTTTTATTCTTTTTCAAACATTTCATTTTCCAACAATTAAAAATAAATGCATAAATTTGTTTATTTTTAATTGAACAAAATTAAAAAAAATTCATATATAATATATTTTGACTATATTAATTAAATTTACATATGTTTCATTAATTCCCACTTTAATCTTAAAAAATGAATTATATAAAAAAATAATTGTGAATGCATATAAACTAGATTTGTTAATGAACTTATTTCAAATTATGCAACTACTATTTGTAGTTACACCTTTAGAAAAGGAAGGGACAAAGAGATGAAATTTTTTGTCAAATATTTAAAAATAAAATAAAGTTTCTCTTATTAAACCTAAATTATTTTAACACATAGAATGAAGGAAATATCAAAGGTTTAGTGATAAAGTAATTAAAGAAGAGATAGAGGATATTTGATAAAGTAATTAAGGAAAAAAATAAAATGACAATTAATATGCTAGGTGTTAAATTTCTAAAATTTCTTAAGTATATTTTTTAAAAATATATGATAATGAAATATTAAAATAGAAAAATAGATATTATAAACTTGTAGTATGTATTAGCATATCTTTTTTTCTTTGATGAAAGGATGGTTGAATTGCAACACAAATAGACAAAGAAAATGACATAGAGAAGGACTAACAAAAAGAGAACAAATTCATGAAAAAACTACAAAAATGAAAAACACTTATTAAGTTAAACTATTGCTAACTTTAATATTATTGCCAAAATATGAAATTTATATCAATGAGTTTCTTATACGTTGTATAATAGTTGCGTTCAAGTATGTTTTTGTTGAAATGTGACTTCTTCAAAAATAAATAACATATTAGTAGTGAATTGTGGTAAATATTCTTTTTTTTTGTGTACTTATTTTACATGAGAATGATTTAATTATATTTTTAAAGTTAGCATATAGAAAAAAGGTTAATATAAAAATAAATTCATAATTTTGTTTCATATTATAAATTTATCTTAATTTTTTAAAGTAAAAATTTAGTAATCTAATTTGTTTTTTTTTTTTGTATCATATTTATCATATCATTGATTCCCTCAAACAAAAATTGCTAAAGTCTATGACATTGCATGTTGAATTATAAAAGTTTGTTGACTACATTTTATTTAAAATTGAAAAAATTAAAATACAATTAATTAAAAAATACATAAAAAATATTTAAAAATCTCTTAACTTTTCTTCTTTTTCTCTCCTCCTTTTCTTTCTATAGAGATATATGAAGTATGAGAAAATCTCAAAAAAAAAAAAAGATTAAGAAAAATTAATCACAAAGAACCTAAATTTATAAATATAGAGTATTAATAAGTGGACATAAAGTTTTGCTTATAATAAAAATTCTTTTTGATGCTCACACTTGACACCATTATGCATTATAGTATGCAACAAAAGAATTTTGTATCCCTTCAAAGACAACAAAAAATGTATTTGTTTTATTTTAAGTAATTTTTAGTATACATATTGTAAATTATTTTATCCATGGATTTTCCCAAATTAGTATTTGTAAATGGATCTAATTTCTAAAGATATGGATTTGAATCCAAATAGCACTGGATAGGCAGCATTTTGATCTAGATTCTAGTTCTAGTTCTCCATTAAAACTATAAATTCCAAAATTTAACCCTAATTCTAATAGTAATAATGGTGACATTAGTATTTAGAACTTCAGAGGTTTAATTAAAACACAAACCACAAGATTAAAATTAGTGTTTAAAACCTACCATCATGATTTAAAAAAAGCAAATTAAAGGGGCCTAGTGCTTATTAGAGAATGTAAATGACCTCATTGATAAGATTAGTAGCTTTTTGTTAAAAGGCATGACAACCTAGATCATCTTCTATGATAAGGATGCAATCTTGTCCCTTTATCACAAAATCAAATCATCTAAAAGCAATTTAAAAAAATTATTAGTTAGTAGAGCTTGAATTCAAAGTGGTATAATTAATTCAATGCTCAAGAGCATAGGATTTAAGATAATGCAAGAATATATTGCACGAATCTGAAAGGAAAAGATTATTTTAAAATTTTTTGGTTTTTTTTGTTAAATTAATTAACATGAGTGGTCCATGTCATTTAAAGTATGATTCAAAATAAAAGGCCTAATATGATGGTCGGTTGGGCATAATGGTAATTTGGGTCATCGGGTTTAAAATCCCTTCACTCTCCCTATTAAGAATAAACGTTACAGGAAAGGAATATATGTATATATATCTTCCCCTATTAAGAATAACCGTTACAAGAAAAGGAATATCTTCTCATTTAAGATAATTATTACAGAAAGAGAGGATCTTCCTATTTAAGGTAACGGTTACAGGAAAGGAAGATGTGTATATATATATATATATATATATACTATTACAGACCTTTCCGTGAGCTAAACCATCAGAGAGAGAAAACGTAAAGAAAATAAAGGGGAAAGAGTAGGAGAAAAGAGAGAAGCGTTCAGGAACAAAACAGAGGAGGCTTCCCATCTCCACTGCGGGACATCAGCATAATGGACAACGGTATGTTGATTTCAATTACAGTTTTATTGCTAGTATTCGCATAAAGAAAGATCCTGCAATATATGAAATAAGAATTTCATAAAGAGAAATTCTAGAAAAGTCCAACAATTGGTATCAGAGCGGGTCTGCGAATATTGCAATTTGGTTTTCTTTATCTCTTTGTGCCGTATAGTATTTATTTTATTAGGCTGTATTTTGTTTTTCCTTTGTGTGTAATCAATAATTACAACGCGGGACAAAACAAATATTTTGGTTGCCTGGTACGCGGGTCCCACCTGCAGTATGGTGGTGCTCGGGTAGTATTTTATTTTTTATTAGGTTGTATTTTTGTTTTTCCTTTGCGTGTAATCAATAATTACAACGCGGGACAAAACAAATATTTTGGTTGCCCTGGTACGCGGGTCCCCACCCTGCAGTATGGTGGTGCTCGGGTAGTATTTATTTTATTTTATTAGGCTGTATTTTGTTTTTTTTCCTTTGCGTGTAATCAATAATTACAACGCGGGACAAAACAAATATTTTGGTTGCCTGGTACGCGGGTCCCACCTGCAGTATGGTGGTGCTGCTCGGGTAGTATTTTATTTTATTAGGCTGTATTTTGCTTTTCCTTTGCGTGTAATCAATAATTACAACGCGGGACAAAAAAAATATTTTTTTGTTGCCTGGTACGCGGGTCCCACCTGCATTATGGTGGTGCTCGGATAGTATTTTTATTTTATTAGGCTGTATTTTGTTTTTCCTTTGCGTGTAATCAATAATTACAACGCGGGACAAAACAAATATTTTGGTTGCCTGGTACGCGGGTCCCACCTGCAGTATGGTGGTGCTCGGGTAGTATTTTTATTTTATTAGGTTGTATTTTGTTTTTCCTTTGCGTGTAATCAATAATTACAACGCGGGACAAAACAAATATTTTGGTTGCCTGGTACGCGGGTCCCACCTGCATTATGGTGGTGCTCGGGTAGTATTTTATTTTTATTAGGCTGTATTTTGTTTTTTGTTTTTCCTTTGTGTGTAATCAATAATTACAACGCGGGGACAAAACAAATATTTTGGTTGCCTGGTACGCGGGTCCCACCTGCAGTATGGTGGTGCTCGGGTAGTATTTTATTTTATTAGGTTGTATTTTGTTTTTTCCTTTGCGTGTAATCAATAATTACAACGCGGGACAAAACAAATATTTTGGTTGCCTGGTACGCGGGTCCCACCTGCAGTATGGTGGTGCTCGGGTAGTATTTTATTTTATTAGGTTGTATGTATTTTGTTTTTCCTTTGCGTGTAATCAATAATTACAACGCGGGACAAAACAAATATTTTGGTTGCCTGGTACGCGGGTCCCACCTGCAGTATGGTGGTGCTCGGGTAGTATTTTTTTTTATTAGGTTGTGTATTTTTTTGTTTTTCCTTTGCGTGTAATCAATAATTACAACGCGGGACAAAACAAATATTTTTTGTTGCCTGGTACGCGGGTCCCACCTGCATTATGGTGGTGCTCGGGTAGTATTTTATTTTATTAGGCTGTATTTTGTTTTTTTCCTTTGCGTGTAATCAATAATTACAACGCGGGACAAAACAAATATTTTGGTTGCCTGGTACGCGGGTCCCACCTGCAGTATGGTGGTGCTCGGGTAGTATTTTTATTTTATTAGGTTGTATTTTGTTTTTCCTTTGCTTTGCGTGTAATCAATAATTACAACGCGGGACAAAACAAATATTTTGGTTGCCTGGTACGCGGGTCCCACCTGCAGTATGGTGGTGCTCGGGTAGTATTTTATTTTATTAGGTTGTATTTTGTTTTTCCTTTGCGTGTAATCAATAATTACAACGCGGGACAAAACAAATATTTTGGTTGCCTGGTACGCAGGTCCCACCCGCAGTATGGTGGTGCTCGGGTAGTATTTTATTTTATTAGGCTGTATTTTGTTTTTCCTTTGCGTGTAATCAATAATTACAACGCAGGACAAAACAAATATTTTGGTTGCCTGGTACGCGGGTCCCACCTGCAGTATGGTGGTGCTCGGGTCCGAATGAATACCATAAAAAAAAAAAAAAAACTCCCACATAAAAGATAATTTAATCTTCGTAATTGAAGATTATTAAATTCACGTTAATGAGTCAAATATTAAAAGCTTGTTAGTCACCAAAGTGGCTTGGCTTTGAATGGATTTGAACAGCTGACTGTGAATTTTAATTGTTCATTTTGGATGCTAATAAAATATTTTGAAATGAACAATTATGGTTATTAATTATAAAGCTAGGAGATCATTCAAAGATGGATCATTGCTTATAATTAATGACACTAAAAGGGATTAATTAATATACTAAGTAAATGTGATTGTATATCCAAAGATAACATTCATGTTAATTTTAATATGATTAATTGATCTATTAAAGTTTATTTAAATTAGCATCATTATTGATTAGAGTTATGTATTTGAGGATCACTCAAAGGTGAACTTAAATACATAATTAAAGTTTGTAATGTATCTGAATCCATTAGAGTTTACTCAAAGCATTAACGTATAAATTTGGATTATATTTGCAGCTTCCACCAATGTATTCACCTTAGGCAATTCAATGGTCAAATTCAATGGGCTGAACTATGCTGAATGGTCTGAGCATATTCAGTTTCATTTGGGTGTATTGGGTTTGGACTTAGCAGTCATTTCGGATGAAAAGCCTGCAGTCATTATAGGGACTAGTACAGAATCTGATAAGTCTTTTTATGAGGCTTGGGTACGGTCCAATAGGCTGAGTTTGAATTTGATGCGAATGACGATAGCTGAAAACGTCAAGCCATCAATGCCTAAGACGGAAAATGCGAGGGAATTTCTGATGAGAATTAAGGAATACTCTCAGTCAGATATAACTGATAAATCCATCGTAGGAACCCTAATGAGTGAGCTGACGACCAAGAAATTTGATTGGTCACAGCCCATTCATGATCATGTGACCAGTATGGCTAATCTAGCAGCAAGGTTGAAAACAATGGGCATGGATGTGAGTGAATCATTTCTGGTTCAATTCATCATAAACTCACTGCCTCCTAAATTTGGCCAGTTCCAAGTGAATTATAACACTATTAAAGAGAAATGGAACTTTCAAGAAATTAAGGTCATGTTAGTTCAGGAGGAAGGGAGATTAAAGAAGATGAAGGATCACTCCATTCATCTCATCGTTCATAAAGATGCTAGTGGTAGCAGATCTAAACCACATAAGAAAGGTAAGAAGAAGGACAAAGCCTCTATGAAAGTCACTGGAGGTCAGATCCAGAAGGATCAGAAATGCTTCTTCTACAAAAAGATAGGTCACTTCAAAAATGATTGCCCAAAAAGAAAGGCTTGGTTCGAAAAGAAAGGTACGTACTGTATATCAGTATGTTTGAATCAAACATAATTGAAGTGCCCAATAATACTTGGTGGTTAGATTCTGGAGCTATTATTCATGTGTCACATATTATGCAGGGATTCCTTTCAATCCAGCCAATAACAGGAACTGAGAAGTTCCTCTATATGGGAAACAGAATGAAGGCACGAATAGAAGGGATTGGGACGTACAGATTGATCTTGGACACCAAGTGTCATCTGGATCTAGAAAAGTATCTTTATGTTCCTGAATGTGCTAGAAATTTAGTTTCTGTTGCAAAGTTGGATAAAGAAGGATTTAACCTCAAGATTGGAAATTGTGCATTTTCATTGTATAGACATTCGTACTATTATGGATCTGGTACTTTGATTGATGATTTGTACCGTTTGAATCTTGATGCTATGTATGCTGATTCCATATTTCTTGTTGAGCATGGTTTAGGTAACAAACGTAATATGCATGATGAAAGTTCTGCTTTCTTATGGCATCAAAGATTGGGTCATATATCCAAAGAAAGGATATTGAGGTTGATGAAAGGTGATGTCCTGCCTCAATTGGATTTTACTGATTGGGATGTATATGTTGATAGTATAAAAGGGAAACAAACAAAACATACATCAAAGAACTCAGCCATAAGAAGCAATGAGCCTTTAGAATTGATACACACTGATGTTTGTGGCCCGTTTGATATCCCAACATGGGGTGGTGAGAAATATTTCATCACCTTTATAGATGACTACTCACGATATTGTTACTTGTACTCTGTATCTGCATGAAAAGTCTCAGTCAGTAAACATCCTAGAGGTGTTTATTAATGAAGTTGAAAGGCAGTTAGATAGAAAAGTAAAAGTGATTAAGTCAGATAGGGGTGGTGAATATTATAGAAAATTCAATGAAAGTGGACAATGTCCTGGTCCATTTGCAAAACTTCTTGAGAGTCGAGGCATATGTGCACAGTATACAATGCCTGGTACACCACAACAGAATGGTGTAGCAGAAAGGCGGAATCGCACACTTATGGATATGGTTAGGAGCATGTTGAATTATAGTACTGTACCCTTATCCTTGTGGATGCATGCATTAAAAACTGCTGCATATCTGCTGAATAGAGTTCCTAGTAAGGCTGTCCCTAAAACTCCTTACGAGTTATGGACAGGAAGGAAACCCAGTTTGAGACATCTTCATGTTTGGGGTTGTCCAGCAGAAGTAAGGATATACAATCCACATGAAGGAAAGCTTGATGCAAGAACCATTAGTGGTTACTTCATTGGCTATCCTGAAAAGTCCAAAGTATATAGGTTTTACTGCCCTAACCATAGTACTAGAATAGTTGAGTCTGGTAATGCTCGGTTCATTGAAAATGGTCAGTTCAGTGGGAGTGGGGAATCACGAAAGGTGGATATTAAAGAATCACAAAATGAATGGTCCACAGTGAGTACTCCTACTCATGTCGGTATTCCCACACCCAGTGTTTCTACTCAAATTGTTATTCCTTATGTTGCATCACAGTCACGTGACATGCAAGGACAACAAATTGATACTCGAAACACGCAAAGTGAACACATAAGAGATGAACCAAGTGACAATATTCAATTTACAAATGAACAAGTGATACCACAAGAAATGGCATTACGGAGGTCTACAAGACAGAAAAGGCCAGCAGTTTCAAATGATTATGTGGTTTACTCACTTGAGCATGAATCGGAATTGAGCATTGAAAGATCAAGTCTCATTTAAACAAGCCATGGAATGTAATGATTCTGAAAGGTGGTTCAATGCCATGAAAGAAGATATGAAATCGATGGATGTAAACCAAGTCTGGGAGCTAATAGAGTTACCTGAAGGATCAAAACGAGTTGGCTGTAAGTGGGTCTTCAAGACCAAGCGAAACTCGAACGGTAACATCGAAAGGTATAAGGCCAGACTTGTAGCCAAAGGTTTCACTCAAAGGGATGGTGTTGACTATAAGGAGACTTTCTCTCCAGTTTCTAAGAAAGACTCTTTAAGAATTATTATGACATTGGTAGCTCATAATGATCTAGAGCTCCACCAAATGGATGTAAAGACCGCCTTTCTGAATGGTGACTTGGAAGAGGAAGTGTATATGGACCAACCTGAAGGTTTAATCACTACGGGGCAAGAAAATTTGGTGTGTAAATTAAAGAAATCGATATATGGACTGAAACAAGCCTCCCGACAATGGTATATTAAGTTCAATAATACCATTACGTCATACGGTTTTGTAGAAAACACCGTTGATCGGTGTATCTATATGAAGGTCAGTGGGAGCAAGTTTATTATATTAGTCCTATATGTCGATGACATTCTTTTGGCCGCTAATGACATAGGTTTGTTACATAATGTGAAGAAATTTCTCTCTGAAACTTTTGAAATGAAAGATATGAATGAAGCATCCTATGTGATAGGAATAGAAATATTCCGTGATAGATCACAAGGATTGTTAGGATTGTCTCAGAAAGGCTATATCAATAAAGTATTAGAGAGAGATTTAGAATGGAAAATTGCTCAACAGGAATAGTTCCAATTCAGAAAGGGGACAAGTTCAGTGAATTACAATGTCCAAAGAATGATTTGGAACGGAAAGTGATGGAATCAGTTCCCTATGCATCACTGGTTGGAAGCCTGATGTATGCGCAAACATGTACTCGGCCAGACATCAGTTTCGCAGTTGGAATGTTAGGCTGATATCAAAGTAATCCTGGAATAGATCATTGGAAAGCCGGAAAGAAAGTACTTAGGTACTTACAAGGCACCAAAGATTACATGCTTACTTATAAAAGATCAAGTCATCTTGAAGTAGTAGGCTACTCGGATTCAGATTATGCTGGATGTGTAGACTCGAGGAAATCTACATTTGGTTACATGTTTCTCCTGGCTGGAGGAGCAGTTTCCTGGAAAAGCGGGAAGCAGTCTGTCATTGCTACTTCCACTATGGAGGCTGAATTTGTAGCATGCTTTGAGGCTACTGTTCATGCATTATGGTTGCAGAATTTTATCTTAAGGCTTGGTTTGGTCGACAGTATAGAAAAGCCGTTAAGAATTTTTTGTGACAATTCCGCAGCAGTCTTCTTCTCTAAGAATGATAGGTATTCTAAAGGTGCGAAACATATGGATTTGAAATACCTATCTGTTAAAGAAGAAGTGCAAAACCAAAGAGTGTCCATTGAACATATTGGCACTGAGTTGATGATAGCGGACCCGTTAACTAAAGATTTGCCATCGAAAACATTTACTGGACATGTTGATCGGATGGGCATTATGGACAGGTCTTCGTACACTTAAAAGCCAATATTTAGATGCTCATATCATTGTGACACTCGTGAATTCAATTAAAGTTATGGTTTTGCTTTTGCTCTGTTATCTTTGTTTAGATGTATACAATTATGGTTTGTGAGATAATTAATAGCATATATGAGAATGACAGTTTAAAGTTTCAATGTTCCTCAGTAAAGTATTATGAATTATGATGATTATGTGATACATGGAAGGAATCATATTGCTATAAGATGTGTGACCGCCATGATCCAATCATCTTAATTCAATTAAGTGTTGTGATTTGATGATCTTTAAGAATTGTGTGCACTTAATTGTTATTGTTTCATCAAGTCATGACATGGACCAAGTGGGAGATTGTTAAATTAATTAACATGAGTGGTCCATGTCATTTAAAGTATGACTCAAAATAAAAGGCCTAATATGATGGTCGGTTAGGCATAACGGTAATTTGGGTCATCGGGTTTAAAATCCCTCCACTCTCCCTATTAAGAATAAACGTTACAGGAAAGGAATATGTGTATATATATCTTCCCCTATTAAGAATAACCGTTACAGGAAAAGGAGTATCTTCTTATTTAAGATAATTATTACAGAAAGAGAGGATCTTCTTATTTAAGGTAACGGTTACAGGAAAGGAAGATGTGTATATATATATATATATATGCTATTACAGACCTTTCCGTGAGCTAAACCATCAGAGAGAGAAAACGTAAAGAAAAGAAAGGGGAAAGAGTAGGAGAAAAGAGAGAAGCGTTCAGGAACGAAACAGAGGAGGCTTCCCATCTCCACTGCGGGACATCAGCATAATGGACAACGGTATGTTGATTTCAATTACAGTTTTATTGCTAGTATTCGCATAAAGAAAGATCCTACAATATATGAAATAAGAATTTCATAAAGAGAAATTCTAGAAAAGTCCAACATTTTTTTTATATTTTTCTATTTTTTATGTTATTTTCTTGTACTCCATGAATTTTTGCATATAAAATAAAAATGGAAGAGAAGAGGAAGAGAGAAAAAGAAAAAAAAGAACTTTTAAATTATTTTTATGTACTTTTTAATTTATTATATTTTTACATAAAAATAATTTAAAAGCATATATACATCATCACATCGAGTTGGATCCTAGTGCCCAACCTCTTATCATGGCCCTTTACAGCATGACACCTCATGAACTTGTAGAATTGAGGAAGTAACTTCAAAATTTGTTTGACTTAGGCTACATCCTGTCATAAAAAGCCCTTTACGGTGCTCTAATCTTATTCCAAAAGAAAAATGATGGATTGCTATGAATGTGCATTAACTATCAAGGCTCAAACAAGGTAACTATTAAGAACAAGTACCCAATTCCATTGATAGCTGATCTCTTTGATCAATTGGGGAAGATGAGGTACTTCACAAAGTTGGACCTGCGATCGGGTACTATCAAGTTCGTATAGCACCTAATGATGAATCGAAGACTACGTGCGTGATGCGTTATGAAGCTTTTGAGTTCCTAATTATACCCTTTGGTCTCACCAACGCCCCTGTTACCTTTTGCACGCTAATAAACAAGGTACTTCATCCTTTCCTTGACAAATTTGTGCTAGTTTACTTAGATGACATAGTGATCTATAGTAACACTTTCGAGGAGCATAGAGATCACCTTAAACAAGTCTTTCAAGTTCTCTACAAAAATGAGTTATATATCAAGAAGAAGAAATGCTCTTTTGTGGAGTAAGAGGTGGATTTCCTTTGTTACAAGATCAAGAATGGCAAGCTTATGATGGATCGAGCAAAGGTCCATGTCATTTAAAAGTAGGGCCTCTAACAAAGGTTCCCAAATTACAATCATTCTTGGGACTGGTCAACTACTATCGGCGGTTTATCATCGGATATTTTGAAACATTCAATTTCTAAAGAACCTGTCATGGTGTGCTCAATTATCATAAAGTTTTCAAAGTTCACATGGATGCATCTAACTTTACCATTGGGGCAATCTTGAGACAAGATAGGCATCTTATTGCCTATGAAAGCCATAAACTAAATGATACAAAGAGGTGGTACACTGTTTAAGACAAGGAGATAATTGCCATCATCCATTGCCTATGCACATGGAAGCATTACTTACTTGGAAGTCAAATTATAATCATAACCGATAATATTACCAGAAGTTACTTCTAATCATAAAAGAAGTTTAGCCTTGAACAAGATCGTTGGCAAGATTTCTTAATCAAATTTAACTACAAGCTTCAATATAAGTTAGGCAAGGCTAATGTTGTTGCCAATGCATTAAGTTGAAAGGCAGAATTAGCAGTACTATTTGCCAACACACCAAAGAGTGACTTCCTTGAACGGATCAAGGAAGGCACCTCATAAGACAATTTGACCAAGAATCTACTAAGGATGGCTAGTGAAGGGAAGACTCAACAGTTTTGGCTAAACAATGGGATTCTTCTAATGGTTGGCAATCAAGTCTTCATACTTAAGTGGGGAAACCTATGAAGGGATATTCTTAAGGAGTGTCATAATTCCCTATGGGCTAGTCACCCAAGTATGGCATGAACCCTTGCCCTATTCTCAAGCTATTATTGGCCAAAAATGTAGGACGATATCGAGGCCTATATGCAGGCTTGTCTCGTTTGTCAACAAGACAAAGTGGAACAACAATGACCTACTGGTCTACTTGAGCCATTACCAATTACTGAAAGACCTTGGGAAAGTTTCTTAATGGACTTCATTGTGGCTTTACCTAAGTACGATGGGTGTGGAAGCATTATAGTGATTGTTGATCGATTCAGCAAGTACACTACCTTTATTCTAGCCCCCGCTGACTGCAAAGTTGATGAAACAGCTCGCCTATTCTTCAAAAATATGGTGAAGTTAGTACCTAGAAGCATAATAAGCGATAGAGATCCCCATTTCATAGGCAAGTTATGGTGAGAGTTGTTCAAGTTGTTGGGGACTGATTTGAACTTCTTAACTAGCTTCCATCCCCAAAGTGATGGCTAAATTGAGTGCATCAATGCTTTGTTGGAGCAATACCTAAGGCACTATGTTAGTGCCTATTAGCGAGATTGGGCAAAGCTACTTGATGTTGTCCAATTCTCCTACAACCTCTAAAGGAGCAAAGTAGTAGGAAAAGTCCCTTTGAAATTGTTATAGGACAACAACCTCTAACCCCAAGTGTTGTTGCCTCATCTTACACAGGAAACAACCTTGCTACTTACAAGTTTGCAAAAGAATGACACGAAGAGGCAAACATTACAAGAGCCTACCTTGACAAAGCTACCAAGCGATGCCCAAAGGAATATACGAAGGGAGACTTGGTGATGGTAAAGATGCTACCCAACTAGTTCAAGTCCTTATGCAAAGTGTAAAATGGCTTTGTAAGGAGATATGAAGGGTTATTTCCCATAATTAAGTGAGTAAGGAAGGCTGCTTATCAAGTCCAACTTCCCTCAAGACTCAAAATTCACAATGCCTTCTATGCAAGTCTTCTAAAGACCTTTTAAGAAGACAAAGAAGATCCAAGTTATGGGGGAATCCAAGCATGTACCAACTGCTATCATCACCGAATTCAATAAGGAAGTGGAATGCATCATTGCTGATAGGGTGATACGAAAAAGGGGAGTTCCTAACTACACTGAGTACTTAGTCAAGTGGAAGCATTTACTAGAGTATGAGGTTAGATGGGAAAGAGAAGATTTACTTTGGCAAATTGTGACCATATTCAACGTTATAAGGACAAAGGCATGACGAGGATGTTATGAGATTAAGTGGGGGAAGATGTTATGGCTTGTACCAAAAGCATTGCCAAATTAGGCCTGTTGGACGCCTAGCCCGATTGTTGCCTAAAGACTTGGCTAGAACATTTTGGACAAATGCTTATGTGTTAAGTCTCTTGAATTCTCTCTTGTAAATATTTAAACTATTCTAGAATAATCTTGATCTAGAGAGTTTCATAGAAATCTAGAACAAGTAATTGTAACCACACATTGAGGAGTAGAACCATTATAAATGCCCCACTTCTTTTTTTTTGTAAGATACACCATTGAATTGAAAGTTCTCTCCTTTACAAAGCTCTCTCTTGTGCCTTTGGTTCCCTAGCCTCTTTCTAGCCTCTCTCAATTCCAAGTCGATTCACTCAAACTCTCTAAGGCCTACTTAGTTTATCTTTTCTCACAATATCTTTTCTCACAAGATGTCTAAGTATCGCGCGAGTTAGCACGATCCGAGTCTTATATCATTGTCAAATACAAACATTGTCAAGTTGGATCAAATTGACTCAATTGACATCTACCTGACCATAACCATCTCTTTACTTTCTAAATCTTAAAAATGTATTTGGATCTAAACTTGGACCTAAAGGCATAACCTAAACCACTTAATTCATCTCCCTCAAATCAAATCCTAAATTTAAGAAAAAAATGTACCTATACCATTAAGGTTGTAACCCAATATCTTAACATCAAGTAAACAAAAATAGCACTAAAACACTAGAACCACCTGACTTAAATCCTAGACTCATAGTTCCTTAAAACATATTAAGAAGCAAAAACAAAAGTAAAACATTTAATTAAAAAGGAAAAACCAAACAATGTCATAATTTAGGACCAATGATGCATAAAAAATCATATAAAATTATAGTGTCAACTATGAAATAATACATATATGAAGGCTGCCCCTTTAATTCTTTTTTCAAAACCATAACATTTATAAAAAGATATGATAAAATCACAATTAAAACATAATAGAAGAAAAAAAATTAAAAAAAGATACATTAAATCAATGCCATTACCTTTTTTTTTTTTTTCCTTTTACTCTAAAACCATGATACCATTATCATGACCTAAAGGGTTGAGTATTAAATTGGGTCTTAAGAGCCAAAAAGGTATAACAATAAGTTTGAGAGCAATGAAGAGGGGTGATGGAAGAGAAGAGGAATAAAGAAACTTTTTAAGTATTTCTTGTATTTATCTTTATTTAGTTTTTTTATATTTTTATTAATTATAAATTAAATGGCATATAACATGTTATGTAGTCAATTTTTTTTACATGTAGTTGTGTCATGTATACATGCTAACAAATTCTATTTAGTTCAATTAATATTATGTTATATTTATTACAAAATAATTCTATAGGAATTAAACTATTACATTTTAAAAGTTCTATATTTAAAAAATACACAAAGTTGATAATTTATTCATATATTATATATTAACCTTAAAATTTAAAGATCATTAATTTCTAAGAAGAAATACAACATTTATAAAAGTAAACAACATTTTTATAAAATGCAACTATGATAATACAATATAAGTTTTTAATAAGAATATGATTTTTTTTGAAAAAACATAACTTTTTAGAATAATTACAATTCTTCAATCTACGTGTATATTTGTAGTACACAAGTAAAGAGAAAGTCTATAAAATACTATTGTAATGGTATTTGCTTAATTTTAGAAATATTAAGAAATTTCACATTAGATAGAATATCTCTTCTTTGATTGAAAAAATATTAGAAAACTTCCATATTCCAATAACATTCAATTACTCAAACTGAAGCATATTGACTATGAATTAATAATATTTTAAATACTATAATTCAAAAATAAAATTTTAGTCAAGTTGAATTCTCTAACAACTTGATCATTATCACAAACTTTGCATAATAAAATAAAAAGCATTAAATGTAAAGAAAAAATTTACAAGATAAATAATCGTGATTAGAAAATTCAACTTTACTCCACCACTAAATTTTAATCAATTTCATTCAATTAATCTAACTTAAAAATGATAATTAAGAAACAATAACAATAAGCCAAAAATAAATAAATAATTAAGTAAAATTCTGTTTACTTAATTAATTATACTTGAAAATTAGCATTGCATAAAGATATAAAAAACATAAACTATAAAAGAATTTAACATAGATTATTCTTATTTTTAATTATTTAATTTAATTTAATAATATTTTACATTAATTTAAAATTTCAATAAAACTAGTATAAAACTTATGCAATGTACAAGTTCCATGCTAGTTATTACAAATGACTAAATTCGTTTCCATCAAACAAGTCAATATGCTTATCCATATATTTTCTTTAATAATGGCTCCGATCCTATGTCATTGAAATTATTTAGTAAGGTGTTCACAAACTATCCAACTTGCTAAAATTTGTTTAATTTAAATTTACAAAATTTGCACCGATTATATATGATTAACCAAAAATTTAGATATGGCTAAAAAATTTTGAAAATAGTTAAAAGTTGATTTAATTAGCCAAATTTACATAATATTAAAATTATATATGCATTAACCAAAATGGTATAGTTTTGATGGAATAAAGAAAAAAGTGGTTTTGTGCTTTTGAAATGCTCCCTCAAGAAAATCCAATATCTTATATTTCTATCTAGATCTCCCTAATAAGCATTTTGACCATTCTAAATGTGTCATGTTAGATGTAAATCACTAAGATGTTATGGTTAATCTACTTGTTATTGATGCTAAGTAACTCTTTTTTCCTCAAAAGCTCATGAATGAGAGTTCTTTAATGATTGCTTGAGGGATTGATTTGATTGTCAATAAGAAAGTCTTGACTAAGTATATGAATGGAAACCCCTATGCAAGAAGACTTAGTGGTTAAGCTGTTAGGCAAAAATGTGGGTTATTAGTTTTTGTCTTTAAAACTCAAATAATTATGGAAGTTAATAGGAGGCATGGACATCTTGGATATTGGTTATGAATTTTTTTCGATCAATTTGACTTTGGATGATGACTTGAATCTTGTTATTAATGAGGGTCCATGGGTTATTCAATATCATTAATTAATTGCTTGTTATTGGAAACCAAAATTTATACCTTTAAAAGCTAAGCTTAATTTTACTTTAGTATGAGTTTTTGCTTAATTTGATAATCATATTCTATAATGGCAATTTCCTAAGGGCTATTATATTAGTCATTAGGAATCTAGTAAAGATTAAGCACAACCTATCTTGTAATAAAGGGGTGGTTTGCTAAAGTTTGTGTGGAGATTGACTTGAAAAACCATAGATTTCTCTTTTTCTTTTTTTTGAACATTGATTTTTATTGTAATAAATATTAAGTCATACAACAACATAAGACTATAGCAAGTAAACTTGTTGTCCAAGCAAAAGAAATACAAAAAAACTCTTATAAAAGATTACCTTGAAAGTTAACAAGATAAATTCCTTACATTTATGTCACAAAAGTAATGTAACAATTCCTCCCTTGTTTGGCCAAGGTGTCTACAAAATGATTCCATTCATAGGAATGAAAGACAAAGGAAACTTAGTCTCTGGCTATATTATTGATGTGGTTGCATATGGACACAAGTTTCCAAGGTATTCCTTTCATATTGTTGATCCATACCATTGCCGTTTGAGGATCACTTTCGATGATCAATGGAGTTTTGTGCTTGTCATACCTCTATTACCACATGTTAATTGCTTCTTTAATAGTAAGAAACTTTGCCTTGTTAATGCTTAAAGTCCTAATTGCCTTGGAAAGCATACAACAACTCTCTCACTATTGTTGTGTAGCACACCTTCTATACTTATCAATCTTCCTTCTAGTCTGACAATCTCTTTCACCACTTAAACTCTTAAATCTACTAGTCATACTCCCATCTACTAGAGTTGTTGATCAACCTCTCTTTCTCTGTAGATAGTGCTTATAATCTCAAAAATCTTATGGCCAAAGTTGACTTACCTATCCAAATGTGGTTCCAAAAGTCCATTTTTGCACAATCACCAACTATATAGCTATAGTTGGCTTTTATTGCCTTTATATCCCTATCCTTTTTCTATTATAGAAAACATATACCTTGCTAAATTGAGGAAATGTGTGAATATCTTATGAACCAATCTTAAGGCCATAAATGATGTACTCCACATCTTTCTTTTAGTACTTTAACCTATAATGCATTATTTACATTATCCAACTTCCATAACCATTTAGATAGCAATTCGATATTAATATTTCTTAGATTGGTAACCCCTAGACCACCTTTTTTTTTTTGTCAACATACTAAGCCCTAACTAACATGGTATATTTGCCTTTTCCTTTCTTCCTCACCCTAGAAAAAGGATCTCTAGATCTTTTTGATCCTTTCCTCCATACTTTTTGGCATCTTGAGTAAGGACATAAAATATATTAAAAGTGATTATAAGCATGACTTTAGGAGAACTAAACACCTAACCTTTGATAGGACGTGTGTTTTCCATTTGGACAATCTATTTTCTAGTTTTTCAAATCATTAAGTCCCAGAGTCCTTTAGATCCTTTAGAGAACTAATTCATCCTTAATGGTAGTCTAAGGTATTTCAATGGTAGTGATTTAAGGTTATATTACCATAAGTGTGACCACTTCTATAGTTTTGTTTTGCATACCTTAATTCTATATATTGTTATCTTTGTGAAATTAAGTTTTAACTTGGAAAAACATTGAAATCATTTAAGGACCCACTTATAATTACTCATTAACTCATCTTTCACCTCACTAAAAATTATGGTGTCATTTATAAACTATAGATGTGTTAGTCTAATGTCATTCTTAAGCAAAATGTAAGTAATAATCCTTAACTCCTCAATTTTCCTAAATAATGCATGGAGACCTTCAACAAGTAAGATAAACAAGAATAGGTGATCATCTCACCATTTAAAACTGCTGCATCAGTTATTATTAATAAGATTTGATAACATTGGTGTGGAAATGCACTCATATATCCATCTCCTCTATTGACTTTCGAAACCTATATATCTCATTATGTTTGTTAAAAACTTCCATTTGACAAAATCATAAGCTTTCTTAAAGTCAATTTTTATAATTATCCCCCCTTTGTTTTGTTTCTTCATAGTGTCAATTGTTTCATTAGCCATAAGTAGATTGTCCAGGATGTTAAACCCTTGTAAAAAAGCTATATGAGATTGCCCCACAACCTTGTTAACTATCATCCTAAGTCTTTAGACAAGAAATTTAACCAAAATCTTGTATATGCAACCAACCAAAGAGATCAGTCTAAACTAACCAATTTTTACAAGCTCATCAACTTTGATATTACATTATAAAGGTAACAATGAGACCTTTGCATAGCTTACCATATTCATGAAAATCATTGAGAAACCTCATCACATCCTTTTCCACTATCTTTCAATGATAATTAAAGTTAAATCATTTAGTCCTGGAGCTTTATTACCATTACAATTTTGAATGGTTTCCCACACTTGTTCCTTAATTAATGAACTCTCTAAAATCAAATTTTTTGCTCTATGCACCTTTTGGAAAACATCTCATTCATCTTCATAGATAGTGGAATGGAAACACCTAGTCAATCCTTAAATTTGTTAAAGATAACTTCCTTCCCCTTGGTATGTTTGGATACAACTTTATCACCTAACCTAATGACCTCGATTGCATTTTTCTTCCTCCTATTAGATGCCTAGATGTGAAAGAACTTAGGATTCCTATCACCTCCTCTTAGCAATCAAAATTGGGATTTTTGATGCCATTCTTACTTTTTTTTTTTTCATTGTAGTTCAATAATTTGCTTTAACCTTAACCAATTCTTTTTGCTTTGTTTTTGATAATTATTGCAACTCTAATTTCAATTTTAGCTACCAAATTTTAATTTCAGTCTCCTTTACAATTTATTGATAGTCTACTTTCTCTTGCATATATCAAGACTTTAGAAAATTTTTCACATCCTTTATTTTGCCCTTAAGAATGTTACCTTGATGGCCAGTTATTAATGCTTGAGACCATATTTCTCCACATCTTTTTGTAGCTTCATAATTTTCACCCAATGGTTAAAGTAAAGAAAAGGAGTAGGCCTTTAGTTTTATCTTTAGTTCCTAAGTAGACTTCTAAATGATCAAAGAAGGAATACAAAACACCCCTTTGTTTCAAATTTAGTACTTCTTGTAATTATTCAACTCTCACAAAGAATTTGTTTACTTAACTCATAAATGACATCTCCTATATATTACTTTAAGTATATCTACAACTTTGCAAGGACAAATCTATAAGGTTTATATCATACATAAAGTTATTGAAGTACTAGATTGCTAGTTTATCATCTGTAACCTTTACTCTTTGATTTTTTGCTAACACTATATCAAAATCACCCCTTATGTACCACTAACCATTAAATTTATTTTTTTAACCCCTTTAACTCATACTAAAAATCCTATTTCTTAAAGTGGTTATTTGGCATATACATATTAACTAATACTGTCATTCTATTTAACAATGCCAACTAACCTATTATAACCATAACATGAATAACCAAAAAATTATTTTGTAACCTAAAAATTGACTCGTCCCAATAAATAGCCAACACTTGCCTTTACACTACATTTGTTAAACTTTGGAGCTTGGTTTCTTATATAAATAGTATATTTGGTTTTAAATAGTGGACCCATCTATGTATCACCTTACACTAAGTAGACTTCCTGAGTCTTCTTGCATTAATTATGCAAATAATCATCTTTTGCAATGAACCAATAAAAGACTATAGGTAAAACATTATTAAACTCCTGTTGCTCTTCCTTTTGCATCTATTAGTCTTTGAAGTACTTACTCATCTCCCCTTCCCACTATTAATCTCATAGCCTTATGTAGCTTTAACACTAGCAATGCTTGTCTTTAAATAATTTCATTATGTGCTTAAATATGTTTATTGGAAAGCTACCTATCTTTAAATTAAATCTCCCTTTTTGGTGCTTGACCACCTTAGCCCCTTTTTCGCAATGGTCGGTAACACATACTAGCCCATCTGCTTCTATCTTTTTACCTTTATGTTTTATTAGCCCTTCCTTTATGCATAACCAGAAGTTTAGCAAGCAAAGAACAACTTATCTTATTGGGGGTTTAGATAGCTAACACATTATATTTGTTGGTTGTTGGGGCGAGACAATCCTTAATCACCGGCTTTACCTCATCTCCTTGCCTTCCTAGGCTACTCCCCTCATTCCCTACATCAAATTTTGTCTTCTTCTATAATGTTAACTAGATTTTAAGATGGATCAAATCAAAATCACTACCTTTATTAACTCCTTATTTCCTATTTAAATTGATTTGGAAAACCTCCACCACCTCCTCTAGTTTACCTTTCTTAATGATATACTCCATTCACATCAACAGAAAAGATAGCGATAAAAAGCATTGATCTTGATACAATCACCCTTCAATATTATTAAAACCATCACAAGCATTACCTAGATGATTGTCAATGTAGCTTAACAAAGAACACCCCTGAAGTAACATTAGGGTGACCAGATTACCTTTTATAGTGGATTGGGTTAACCTAAATCCTTTAAACCTAACCCTAGAAGCCTTTTGGCTCTTATGACTTAGGTAAACTTCCTTAATTTGGCCCACCCAACAACACATTATTTTTGCCTCACTGAGCCCATGGAATATGGGCTCTTTAGCCATATTCCTAACTCTTAATGCCTATTCACTCTTTTGATTTACTAATGTTTAAACTGCTAAGTCCTCTATCTTTAGCCTTGTTCTACTTCAGCATTTCCCCCCTCTCCTTCACCCCCTTACCTCCCAATGTTCTACAAGTTTATATCCTTGTATCCCTACCAGTTGCCTATTATCACTAATGCACCCTTCATGATTGGATGCCATCCCGAAGCCTACCTTTATTCCCCATTCATCGTGAGTTTTCTCCAATTTTAGACTTAATGTATACCTTTTCTAATTGACCTTTACCACTACTATTGTTTAAATTATTATCTTTGCCTTCATCACCACCAGTATTCAGTAGACATTCAAACTTTTCTTTTGAACAAAAGCCAATTCCATTCCACTATACGTACCTAATATGCCACCTAATCGTGCCAAAAATCATTCGTCCATGTCTGTAATGGAAGACCTTTGATTAAGACTCAAACACATTGGTTTACTCTAACCGTTGTAATTGACCATGGAACCAGTCATTGAAATAATTGATGTTACCACTCACTATCTTATCTAGCTTATTAAGTATATCAACCTTGGACTTAAAAGATAGAAGGACCACTAACCCAACCATTACAGTTACCTTGATTTATGAACAAGTTTCCTTCCTCATTATCTTTGTTACTTGAGTGATCCACATGTATCTTTGGAGTCTTCCTATAACACTTGGAAACAACCACTATAGCCTTTGTCTTGTAGATTAGTAAGGGCCACAAAGCAGAACTATTTGAACTCTTATTCACCCTTAAATCCATCGTCGATGATACCCCTCAAGTGCACCTCCTTAGTAGTGTCTCCTTATATGTATATCTCTCTGCCCTCCCCTTTAGAATTCCTATGTACTTTACCCTATCTAGCATCACCCTTATTGACTCCCTTCAATACCCTTGTGAAATGTTATAACGAGCCTTAAGAAACTAAGGCAATTTATACTCCTAGCTAGTTACCCTTAAACCATTCCCTAGTTAGTCTTTACATTACCTTCATAGCATTTCTTCAAACAAAAAACTTAACAAAACTAAAACATATTTTGGTCTGGCTTTTATTGCTCAACATGACTATATTTGTGATTTTGCCCCACTATTTGACCATTCTCTATAGCTTTATGTAATCTAAGCTCGATAGTAAGTTATTGATGAATAACAAAGTTGCAACCACTATTAAAATTGCCAGTAGCTATGTAATTGGAGTGATATGGACACTTGTCTAAACAGTACAATTACCATTGATTTATAGATTTATCATATTTGGTTAAATGATTGCAATTAAAGGATCAATATGAAAACCTTTATACAATTTGTTTTGAATGTGGTCTTTTTTTGTCATTCCATGTATAAATGCTTGAAGATTACAAAAGGCAAGAACAAAAACAATATAGTGTATGATATAATGGTTCTAATTGTTAGGCAAACCCAAAATACAATAAACAACACAAGATAACTTCCAACAATCATATAATAGAAAATTCAAATGATCCAATTGATTATAGTCCTTAGATGGTATTCATATGGAGAAGGAGTAATTGTAAAAGGAATTTGGATCATAATCTTAAAAGAAGGGACTATATATATATTCAAATATATGCTTCACTAACAAATAATGTGGTAGAATTAGGTAAAGATAATCACTTGTCAAGTGCTAATCAAGTGACCTTCACCCTATCCTATAATAGCCAATTTTTTGTTATAAGAAAAATTTGAAGAGAGCCAAAGTGAATAAGGGCCTTAAGAAGGAGTTAGGCTTGATAAATAATAATAAGTAGAATTTGACACTAGACAAGCCTCTTACTTGGAAACATTAAACTTATCATAATACCAGAAAGTTATGTAAGTTGGTCATTCTAATTGGCAAAGGGGTTACTTCTCATATATATCTTACAAAGGACTTTTCCCTAGGCTTTAGTAGCCTTCAAGTAAGTAATGCTAATATAGAGCAAAGGCAAGCGTTGAATAACCTTAGATTTCAACATTTTAGACAAGCCTCTAGATGTTAATTCTTATTATGATGATCATTGTAGAATTTTGGAGGAGGGTGCAGTCATGATGCTTGGTTTTAGATAGTTGGAAGGTTATGATAATATAGAGTAAGAAAAATTGTTACTCTAAAATTATGTTTCTTGCTTGGTTTGTCTTACACTTTTTTTTATCACTTTGTTTTTATTGTGAACCAAAATCCCAATAATTTTCTTAAATTCCTCTTTTAGAATATTAGAGGGGCTATTAAATAGAATGCTAAGTTAGGATGCATACCCTTAATGTTGTTTTCATTTTGGACACTTATGTTTTGTTTGCTCATATTAAATAGAAATGGAAGTTTCTTCATTTTAATTCCCTTGAAGTTTTTAATCTTACTGGTTTTATATGAGGGATTTGGCTTTTTTGGAATCCTTAAGGACTCAAAATTCACTTATTCTCTAAAGGTTCTTAATATATTTATTTTCTAGTATCTCAATTAGGCATGCTTGATTAAAGAAGCTCTACCATATATGTTAGTTCGATTTTTTGGAAGGAGATAAATGATCTTGCTTTACAATCTAAATTACCTTAGTTATTGATGGATAATTTCAATGATGTTAGTCAAATGTAGAAGAAATGAGGATGTTATCAATATCATTAAATTAGCTAATTTGTTAATAATATTGAGGTTTCAAGGGGCCTTTATTTACCTAGCATTAAAAGGAGCCTGGATGGGTAGTGATCTTTAGAAGGTTAGATAAAACATTGACCATAAAAAATTGGTTGGATATTTATCATAAGGCTTTAGTTCTAACTCTTATAAGGAGTCTTTTTAACCATCACTCTCTTTTGTTGATTTCTAATAATAGGTAGCACCATATTAATTAGCAATTTAGATTTGAAGTTTCTTGGCTTATACATTTAAGCTTCAGTGACATTGATCAGTGATTAGTTTAGGATAACTTGCTTAAGATTCAACAAGTGGCACTTGAATTTAATCATAATTAGAGGAAAAGGCATCTCCAAGCAAGGTTAAACAATATTTAAATGGCCTTGGAACAATAGCCCAATAATTTCCTCAAAATCTTGGAACAACTTTTAGGTTAGTACAATCTAGTTCTTAAATAAGAGGATTTCAAAAATTATGAGTTTAATGGTTATGATTAAGTGATAAGAGAACTAAGTTTTTCCACATTTTTATAATTTATAGACACAACTATAATAAAATTGAAAGCTTATAGGTAATGGATAGATGATGGTGTTATGATTACAAAATAATTAAAGTCTTGGATCACTTTAGTAAGTGTTTTTGTACCATCGAGACTATTGCTAAGTTGCTGTCCTTTGAGACCCATCCTACTATTTTCACATGATTAGTGTAGATTACTTAAAGAATTGGTCATAAGTAATGAAGTTTATATGACTCTAAAATCCATAAAGTCCTTTGAGGCTTTAAGTTGAGATGACTTTTAGCTGATTTTTTATTTAAACTTATTGGAATATAATTGGCAAAAATATTTTTACCCTTTTCTAGAAGGGTTTTTGGACTAGTTTTTTTTTAAGACTCTCTTAGAGACTTTAATTTGCTTGATTCCTAAAGATGCTAATGCCAATCAAATCTTCATGTTTTAACTTATTAGCCTGTGTAATATGATTTTCAAGCTAATAAAAAGGTTTTAGTTAATCAACTTTGAGCTTTTCTTGACAAAATTATCAATCCACTTTAAGACAATATAATTCCCATTACACCATAAATGACTTAAGCAGCAACTAAAACCATTACTAATATGGATAAAATCATTGCACAAAATCAAAGGTAGTATGGGTCCATTAAATATACAAGCACTATAATAGATCTTAGATAGCGATTTGCTCAGCCTATAGCAATACATAAAATCACTATATAATATGCTTTAGGCAGCAATTTTAAATAATCATTGTAGTGCTTTTTTATATTACTCATCTAACAGTTATGAAATGTATATGTGATAATTATCTTGTTTTAGAAAACGCTTTCTAATTTGTTTGGGCAATAGTTTTTCTACATATAGTTGTGGTCATTAAATAAATAAGCAACAATCATTAAAGAAAGAAGCAACGGTTCTTCAAAGCATTTACCATATATAAAGTAGCGATTTAATATAATAAGCAATAGTTTTCATTAGAATAAGTAGCAATTTTTATTAGAATAAGCAATGATTTTTTGACAAAATAGGCAACAGTTCCTAACAAAATACTCAAATGCCACTTGAATTAGATCTTGGTTTCTTATTAAATAAGAAATATATTTGGTATAATAGGCACCATTACCTAATGAAATGGAGATTTCATCACAAAAAGTGCATCACTTAAAGTAACAAACATTATAGCAAATGTAATTAATTAGTATAGTTAACAACATATGATTGTACTATTGTTTAGCATATCTTATATATAGTCAAAAAACATTCACAAGTTCTAAATGAATTTTAAAAAAAAAATTTAAAGTTTTCAGTTTTGATTAGAAGCATGATTCTACAAAAGAAAAACAAAATTTTGATATAAACTTAGAAATATTTGAAATATATTAAAAAATAATAATAAAAAAGAAAGAATACCTAAACGCATAAAGTATATGTGCTTCTTAAGGATAAGTGATTCCTATGTTGCAATTTTTTAGCTAAAGCATTAAAAGCATCATTAAGTGAAGAAGTGAAGGGAATACTTATAGAAGGCATTTCAAAATTGATGTTTAACCCAAGATTTTGTTGTAATTTTTGAAATGTTGCTTGAGAATGGTAGGCTATTACAGTAATTTGCAATTCCATCTTTTTTTGCAACTCCACTATTTGTGCATTAAATTTATGTTGTAACTCAGCTTAGACATTATCTCTAATGAATTGCATAAAGTTTGTTAGAACTTTGAGAGCATCTTTAACAACTAATTTCTTTTTCAAAGATGTGTAATTAACACCTCTTCCATAAAGCCTCATCCTTCTAGAATGGTCTTCTCCCATAACTACAATAAATGCATGCATATGACTTTGGTAACTTGGTCCTTCTCTTTAAGCTTGAAGCTTCTCAATTCAATCTTGAATTTAAAGTATTTCAAGTTATAAGTGAAAAAATGTAGAAGAACATTAGCTCTTACACCTTTAAAAAATGAAAAAAATTTGAATCATTTACAATTTGTTGAGATGTTTCATCTAAGATCTTATATTCTCAATCAAACCTTCTTTAATATATATTACAACATATATATTAATAATAGTTTTGTGATTTGCTTACCATTTGTTGTTAAATCCTAGCAAAACTCTTTCTACCTGCAATGTGCAATCCTATTTACTTTTGTCAATTGTTTATGTTAGTTATTGCCATTACTTGTATTCATATTGTTGTATAGACAAAAAATCAAAGTAAAATTATAACTTAAAAATGATAAATAAAGAATAAAATATAATATTAAACCTTTACTTCTTCAAAATTCCAATATTTCAATAGTTGTTTGAATTTATCCAAAGGTATATGAGGTGGACAATTTTTCAATCATTCTTTATTAGTCTTATACTTTTTATAATGCTCTCTCTTTAACCTATACTTATAAGCCCTCCAACTTCCTATAATTGTAGTCATTGTCCACCTTTTTCCTCCTTTGAGAACCTAATAGTTGTCCTATAATCATTTGAAAAATGAGAAAATTTGATTATAATAAAGACATTTTCTTAGAGAAAAGAAAGAAAATTTCTAATATCATTACTTGCATAAGTTTCCATAAAGCATTCTTCATTTTAGGATCCATCATGTGCTAAGTTGTTGAGCTCACCTTTGATGACTAATAATGTATTTATTGTCAACACAATCATACACGATTAGATGTGTTCATTTGATGTTATGAATGTCGTTGAGATTTAGTGAGGTCATTGGAAGAAACCGGTAATGATAGGTAAACCCAACATTGAGGAGTTAATGTTAATCGTGACCTTAAATTTTAAGGGTCAAGATTGATCATTTACCATTGACCATTGACCTTAAATTTTAGGAAGTTAATGTTGACCATTGACCCTATATTTTAGGAGTCAAATTTGGCCATTAATTGTAAGGCAACATGTGGGAATTAATGATGACCATTGATGATCATATAACCCTAATCCCAAGGCTTTATAAATAACCCTAGATGTCTTGCAAAAAGGAAAAAAAGGTTGTAGAAAATTAAGTGAACAACAAAGTTAAGGCAATTAACAATGGAGTGAAAGAAAAAAGGCAAGGCAATTGGCCAAGGAGAGGGGAGCAGCCACTAAAAAGAAGCAACAAGGTGTAATTGGCCAAAAAGGAAAGAAATAGAGCAAGGTAGCAAGTCACCCACACCAGCAAACCCTCACCAAGATAGCCACCACACTAGTAAGACCTCAAAAAGGTGATAGCAGCAACTAGTCACCACACTAGCACATCTATAAGGCATTCTAACAGACTAATAGCATATCCCTGCATGTCCAAAAGGGTATACTAGTAGTAATAAACATCCTTGTAAGTGTATGAGGGTATACCAACAGTAGCAACATGTCCCAGCATATCCAGGAGACTTCCCAGTAATAGCAGCACGTCTAGGAGGCTTCCCAGTAGCAACAACACATCTAGGAGACTTCCCAGTAGTAATAACATGTCTAAGAGGCTTCCTTGCACCAGCAGCACATCTAAGAGGATTTACCCACACCAGCAAACACCATTAAGACAGTAGCTACACCAGTAAACTAACAAAGTAGCCAAAAAAGACAAACTATAGAGAGGCAGAAGCAGTATGTGAGTCTAGTAAGAGGTGAAGCAGTAGCACAAAGGTCTTACACTAGCAAACAACATGTATCAGTAGATGGTGCACCAATAGACGACGATAGTGCACAAGGATAGCAGTAACAATGCGTGAAAACAACTGTAATGTGTGGCAATAATAGTAGCAATATGAGAAAATAGTTGTAGCATGCGGGGATAGTGGCAACGACATAATTAAACAACAGCAACACAAGCAAATAATAGCAGTGGGGCGAGCAAACAGTAATAATTCACTCAAATAATAGGAACAACATATGTGGATAGCAAATGTAGTGCAAGTGGACAACATAGTGCATGCAGACAGTAGTAGTAATGCAAGTGGACAGTAGCAGCTGCATATGCAAATAGAAGGAGTAGCGTATGCGAACAACATTAGCAGTACGCATGGACAGTAATAGTGGCGTATATGGATAACATTAGAAGTGCGCGCGGACAACATTAGTAATGTGCACAAACAGTAATAGTGCCATATGCTGATAACAAGAGCAGCTTACACGAACAACAACAGTAGTATAGGCAGACAACATTAGCAACGCATGTAGACAGCAATAGCAATGAGTGTGGACAACATTAGCATCGCGTGCATCACTGGTAGTGGGTGAGACAACACTAGTAGCAAAGGAAAAAGAAGATCCATATTCTGCTTTAGCAATCTATACAAATTGAGTGATCGTTCTCTAGGAAAGGTTTTACCATAAATTCTTGATAAATATGTTAAAAAATAGGGTGAGATATGCTTGGAGTGATCGAGAGATTGTTGTAAGTGGTTAATGAGTAATCCTTCCATAAGTGGTTAAGGAGCGATCCTTCCACAACATTATTGTATTCTTTGATAACAAAAGTGGATTGTGTGATTTAGGAGTGATCTTATTAGACCATGGACGTAACTCACACATTATGGGTGAACTATGTAAAAATTGTCATTTGCACTTGGATACTTGCTCATTAATTTATATTCATACAATTGCGCTCACATAAAGAAAAAAAATAAAAAAAATTAAATCATCGACTCTAACAAGTCGTAGAGGTTAAATCCATATCGATTTGTAAAAAGAGTATATCTCACATTGATTTACCCCTCACTTAGTGTGAGACCTAAAATGGTCCTCATCACGTGGTATCAGAGCTGGTTCCTCTATTAATCCAATTTTTCTACTCTGAATTGAAGTTATGTATTATTGTGTAAGTTTTTATCTCTACTTGAGATCATAGATAGCATCAATAGTGTTAATAGCAAGGGCATCCCTACTTTTAATAAACAAAATTATCAGTTATGGAAAAAGAAAATGCTCCTATATTTGATGTCCCTTGGTCTTGATATGTTTCAATCTGCTATTAGTGGTTTCATCCATATTATTGAAGGTGATCATATGATGTCAATTGATAAAAAGAACTTAGAGTGTGATGGAAAGGCGAGAAATGCCTTATACGCCTCTCTATTAGATAAAAAATTCATCAAGGTGATGGGGTGCAACATAACCAAGCAAATCTAGGAAAAACTGAAAAACATCTATAAAGAAGATAAGGGTGTAAAGGAAGCCAAGCTACAAATCTAAATGAGCAAATTTGAAGATATAAAGATATAGAACAATGACACTTTAAATACATTCTTTACAAGAGTCAACAAAATTGTATATTCTATTAGAGGCTATAGAGAGAAATCCATGATGCTACTATGGTAAGAAAAATACTTAGAAAGTTGTTGGAAGCTTACAATGCCAAAGTCTCTTCCATAAAAAATAAAGATATGGATAGGCTACCTTTAGATGACCTGCATAACATATTGGTGACTTATGAAATAAGAATAGCTTCAATGAAGAAAGAAAAGAAGTTTAAGATGGATAAAAAGCTGACTTTCAAGGTAATGAGAAAATTAAAGATTAAAGACCAAGAAGAGGAGTTTGATAGCGTCTCTGAAGAAGAGGTTAATGATACTAAGTTAGATAAAGTCATGACATACATCACCAAGAACTTGAGGAAAGGAAAAGGAAAGTACAAGGAAAAATTACCCTTAAAGTACTTTAATTGTGGAGCAATTAGACACTTTGTCATGGACTATCCAAAGAGAAAAGAAGCAAATAGTGAGGATGATATGAGCTGGTCCCAAGGAGGAAGACAGTAATCCAATTACTCCAAAGCTAGAAATTCAGGTGCCAAAGGGAAAAATAAGTTCTTCAGATCCAAAAGAAGAAATTTCTTAAGCAAGCTGGAGGAAAAAGATTCTAAAGAAGAAAATGATAATGATTTTGATGATAGGACTACAAAGGATGTGCTGGTTGCTTAAGTAGATGATGATCAAGAATCTTCAAGTGAAGAGAAATCAATAGAAGAGGAAGAAGATGCGTTGTTAGAGCAACTTAAGAATAAGTTGAGAGCTTGTTTGCGTGAAAATATCAAGTTAGCAAAAGAGGTAATTCATCTTAATAAACTATGTGAAAATTCTTTTACTAATGAATTTAATCTCTAGGTGAAGGTAAAGGAGTTTGAAGCAAAAGAGAAGGAGTACTTAAAGAGAATTAAGGAACTAAGCGTACTTGAGCATAACAAGGCAAGATACATAAAGACCTTGGTGCTAAGTTGATTGTACAAGAGCAAGAGATGCTAACTTTGCAAGCTAAGCTTTACAAGGCTAAGTTTGAGCTAAATAAGCATAAAAAAAAGCTTTATATAGGCCATGGAAGTGAAAGAAGAGTTATCATCTACAAATGCCATCAAGAAGGATTCTACAAAAAAGTTGGATAAGTGTCTAAGCAATCAAAGACCTCATTCCATAAGGAAGAAAAGACTTGACTACATTGAAAAACCAAGTGAGAAAGTAGTAGAAAAAAGAAGAAAATTGTGTGTATGCTCGAAAGCAATCACCTTGACGTGAAGGAGAAGTAAGACCAATCCAAGTTAAAATTGGTTAGGAAAGCTATGGTGAAGACTCTCACCTTAAGGAGACAAACTGTTAAAGATCGAGAGAAGGCTGCCACACTAGTTGCTAAAGAAAAAAAGACATGAACTTGGTAAAAGAAGTAAATCTAGGTTTGTAGGTCTTTGCTAGAGTTGTGGTAAGTATGGGCACAAGGCTAATGCTTATTGGTATACTCGACCTATAATAAAGAGGAGTGTGAGGCAAGAGTTTAGGGGAAAACTTGATCAAGATAGAAGGCAGACTCAGGTGGAAAGAAGTCATATTCTACTGAGAAACAAGTTTGATTTGTTGGGAGAGTTTTGTAGAAGATATGAAAGGGTTGGACATGTTGTTGAGGATTACTTGACATTGTTGCTTGGTTAAAGAATGCAAAGGAGAACACGCCAACCATTGCTGCCTTGTCAAGGAATACAAAGGAGAACATCTACACATGCTCTCACATTCAGCCAAAGTAAAAGAAGAGGAAGTGAAATATCTGTGGTTATGGAAATAGCATTCAAGGCTTCCAAGAAAGAAAAACTATGGATCCTGGATAGTTGATGTTCTTCACACATGACAAAATACTCCAAGATGTTAAAGGTAGTAGACAAATATGATGGAGGGTTAGTCAAATTTGGCAATGATTGTACTTTAAAGATTTAAGGTATTGGTATTGCTAAAATTGGTGTAGAAAAGTTGAAATTGAAGAAAGTACTTCATATTGAAGGGCTAAAACACAATCTTATTAGTGTTAGCTAGCTTTGCAATGATGGACATGAAGTTACTTTCAATGAAAGTGGTTGTATAGTAAAAAGACTAAAAGATGATGCTATTCTTACTAAAGGTGAAAGAACACATAGAAACTTGTACCAAGTTTCTAAGAGTATAAACACATGCTACGTGAGCACCAAAGATGAGATCTTATTGTGACATATAAGATTAGGACATCTTAGACAAAAAGGGGCTAAACAAGCTATTCAAAAATAAAGTTGTGAGAGATATATCCAAGCTGAGAAAAGAGAGAGATGTAATTTGCAACACGTGTCAAAAAGGGAAAATAGTGAATGCTCCCTACAAAAATGTGGAGATCCAAATAAAGAAGCCATTGGACCTTATCCACTTAGACATCTATAAGCCTATGAGACAAAGATCAACTAAAGGTAATAGGTACTTTATCTCCTTTATTTATGATTTTACAAGAATGACTTGTATTATGTTTTTAAGACATAAATTAGAAGCTTTAAATAATTTCAAAAGCTATAAGAGGCTAGCTAAAAATTAGTTAGGGGAAAAATTAAAAGGCTCAAGACAAACAATAGGACAGAATACACATGCAGTGAATTTGAAGATTATTTGGAGAAGTATAGAGTGAAGCATAAATATGCTAGTCCCCACATACCCCAACAAAATAGAGTCGCTGAAAGGAAGAGTAGAAGTCTAGTGGAGATGGTAAAAACCATGTTGGCTTAACATGGTACATCACATGGCTTCTAGAGAGAGGTTATCACCACTACAACTCAAGTTTAAAATAGATGTCTGATGAGACCATATACTGAGAAGGCACCCTATGAGCTGTGGTGTGGAAAAAAGCCAACTATAAAATACTTTAAAAGTGTTTGGGAGCCTGTCTCATTAAAGTCAAAGGTAAGCATCTTAGAAAATTTGATGAAAAGGCTACTAAAGGCATATTCTTAAGCTATATACCAAATAGAAGAGGCTTTAGATGCTATAACAAAAGGTTACTAAAAATCACAAACAACTTTGATGTTAAAATGATTGAAAATGGTGCTACAATGCAATCACAACATATAGAAGCTGAAGATGCCATGTATAACAACTAAAGAGTGTCCGACAGTGATGAATCTAAGGCCATTTAGCATAAGGAAATTATTGATTCTCAAGTTACAAGTAATGTAGAAGAAGAATTAAGACATTGCCATACTTATAGAAGAATCAGAGCTAAAATTAAGGCCAAAAACATTATTGGTAGGACAAAGTACTTTATTCAAACTAGAAGAAGACTAAATGGTGGTGAACAAACCTCACTAATTTTTGAGGTTGAACCCAAGTTTGTGGAAAAAGCACTAAAGCATAAGGAATGGGTGTATGTTATAAATGAGGAGCTTGACCAAATTAAAAAGAACAACACTTGGTGTTTCTTACCTAGACCTAAAAGGAAAAACATCATTGGAACTAAGTGGGTGTTTAGAAATAAGGTCAATGAAAAAGGTAAGGTGGTAAGAAATAAGGTAAGACTTGTTTGCAAAGGTTACTCATAAATAGAAGGTATTGACTTTAAAGAGACCTTTGCTCTAATGGGCAGACTTGAAGTAATCAGAATATTTATGGCTATTATTGCTTAGAGGAATTACAAAGTCTATTAGATGGATGTGAAGTTTACATTTTTGAATGGAGAGCTTGAAGAGGAGGTATTTATTAAACAACCTAATGGTTTTATACTTAATCATAATGGTTCAAGTATGTACAAATTAAATAAGGCTTTATATGGCTTAAAGCAAGCTCCAAGAGCATGGTATTCCAAACTAGATATATACCTTAAGAATATAAAGTTCAAAAAAGGGAATGTGGATAGCAACTTGTATATAAAGGAAGACAACTAGGGTCAATTAATTGTTGTGGTCTATATTAATGACATAATCTTTATTGTAAAAAAGGAGGCCCTCTGCACTACCTTTGCCAAGTAGATGAAGAAGAAGTTTAAGATATCTATACTTAGTGAAATGAAATTCTTCTTAGGATTACTGATGTTGCAAAGCGAAGTTGAAATTTTTCTCTCCCAAGAAAAGTATGCTTGTGAGCTGTTAAAAAGTTTTGGGATAGAGAATTCTAAGGAAGTAAGCACTCCCATTATGGTTGGAACGAAGTTAAGCAAGGATAGAAAAGGCAACATGGTTAATCAAAAGGAATACAGGAAGTTGATTGGAAGCTTAATGTATTTGATAGCATTAAGGCCTGATATTGTTTTTGCTGTAATCCTTTATGCTAGATTTCAAAGTGACCCCAAGGAGTCCCATCTTGTGGCAGCTAAGAAAATTATAAGGTATGTGAAGGACACAACAAATTATAGGGTACTTTATGATAGGAGCGGACAGCTTAATTTGTATGGGTATACAAATACAAATTGGGTTGGAAATTATAATGATAGAAGGTCAACGTCTAATGGTGCATTTTATTTGGGTAGTAGATGTGTTTCATGGCATAGGAAAAAGCAAAATTCAGTGACTCTAAGTACTATAAAGGCTGAATATGTGGTTACAACTCAAGCTTATACTTAACTGCTATAAATGAAATAATAGCTTGAAGATATGAAAGTGGATGTATAATTACCATTGCTGATTGGCTGTGATAACTAGATTGTTATCAATTTATCAAAGAATCTTGTCTAACACTCCAAAACTAAACATATTGAAATCAAGTACCACTTCATTAAAGAAAAAGTGAAGAAAAATGAAGTAAAGTTGAAGTATGTGTTGACTGGGGAGTAAATGGCAGATATATTCACTAAAACTTTGTCAAGAGAGATATTCCAAAAGCTGAGGCTGACCCTATGTGTTCAGTCAACCCCTAGAGGTTGAGGTATTTTCTAACCCCTCTCCCTTTCCCTCTTCTATTATTTTTTGGATTTATTGTCAAAGGGAGAGATATTTTGCATAAATCCAATAAGAATATATTGATAAAAAAGGGAGAGTTACTTGATGAATAAAAGGGAGAACATGTTAATGAGGAGAAGTGGAAAAAGGGAGTTAAACCCAATTAAAGGAGATGCATGTTTTAGAGGGAGCTATGATAATGTGCAAGGGGAGTTATAAATATCAAAAGTTGTTATATGTGCATTGTTGGATTTAATGTGTTGCCAACGAATTCAAAGGGGGAGAATGTTAAGCCCACCTTGATGGCTAATGTTGAATTGGCTGTCAACACCATCTCACGCGATTATATGTGCTGATTTGATGTTATAAATGTCATTAAAATGTAGTGAGGTCATTGGAAGAAACTAGTGATGACAGGTCAACCCAGACATTAAGAAGTCAATATTGACCATGACCCCAAATTTTAAGGGTTAAGTTTAATCATTGACCATTGACCCTAAATCTTAGGAAGCCAATATTGACCATTAACCCTAAATTTTAGATCTTAAATATGGCTGTTAATTGTAGGGCAACATATGAAAATTAACAATGACCATTGATGATTATATAGCCTTAATCCCAAGGCTTTATAAATAACCTTAAATATTTTATAAAAAGAAAAAAAGGGGTTACAAAAAATTGAGTGAACGGTAATGGCAAGGCAATCAGCCAATGAGAGAAAGACAAAGGGCAAGACAGCTAGCCAAGGAGAGTGTAGCAACCATTACGGAGAGGTAGCAAGGCAGCGACCAAGGAGAGTGTAGGAACCACCAAGGAGGAGTAGTAAGGTGCAACTAGCCAAGGAGGAAAGAAAGAGAGCAAGGTAGCCAACCACTCAAACCAACAAATCCTCACCGAGATAGCCACTATACCAATAAGCCCTCACAAAGGTGATAGCAATAGTTGATCATCACACCAGCACATCTAGAAGGCTTTCCCATAGACCAACAGCACGTCCCTACAAGTCCAGGAGGACATACCAATAACAGCAAATGTCCCTATAGGTCTAAGAGGGTATACTAGCACAAACTGCATGTCACTACATGTCTAGAAAGGTATACCAACAATAGCAGCATGTCCCAGTATATCCAGGAGACTTGCTAGCATAGTAACATGTCCAAGAGGCTTCCTTGCACCAGCAACATGGCCAAAAGGCTTCTCAGTAACATCAATACATCTAGTAATAAGAACATAAAGATGATGGGTAGAAGGCTTTAATGGATGCAAGAGGTTTATTACACATTCCAGAAGGCCCATTAACACGAGCAAAAGCAAAAAAGATTAAAGAAGCGCTAAAAGAGCTGATTAAGGACATTCAGGCTAGCCAAGTTTCAAATGGTGTGAATTCAAATTTGAAAAAGAATCCAAGCCTAATTAATATAATTGAAATACTTAATGGGTTAGATTAAGTAATAGCATTCACTCTTGAATAGGAGTTTATTTTTTGTGTTGGAATTTGTCCATAGTTAGGAATTCTACTAAAATAAGGATTTGTCTTAAGTGGAAATTTGTTCCTCTTTAGGATTGCTATCTTAGCCTATGAATAGGCACCCCTTATAAGTTTTGGAAAATCAAACAACATTGAGTGAAATAGAAAGTAAGGGTTTTTCACCCTCAATTCTTTTGAGGACCAAAAAACTTATTAAGAGGTACTTTTTCTTGTGGCATTCCAATTGACTTATTACTCCCAATTCCTTTCTTTTTTAAAGTGTAGCATCCATATCCTTCTTAAATACCCTAGGTTCACGTTCCTTCGAATTGTAGGTCTAAGGTTTATGTTATTAAACTCTAGTTTAGCTTTCCTAATTGTTCTTTGGTTCATTGTGTGCATTGAGTCCCTAAGCCACATCTTTTTGGAGTTTTTGCATCATCCAAAAGACATCACAACAGCAATAGTATGTCCAAAAGGTTTCCTTGCATTAGTAGTATGTCCAGGAGGATATACTCGCAACAACAAACACCACCAAGGTAGGAACCACACCAATAAATACCACTAAGGCAATAGCCATACCAACAAACCAACAAAGCAACCAAGGAAGACAAACCAAAAGGAGACAAAAGCAATATGTGAGTCTAGTAGGAGGTAAAGCAGCAACACAAGGGTCCTGTACTAGCAACCAACGTGCAACAACAAGTGATGCACCAGTAAACTATGGTAGTGTGCAAGGATAGCAAAAGTAGTGCAAGAAAATAGTTGCAAGGATTAAGTATAACAGTAACAGTGCGAGAAAATAGTTACAATGCACAAAGATAGTAGCAGCAATGCGAGTAGATAGTAGCAACGCAAGGGAATAGCAATAACGACATAAGCAGACGGTAGTATCACACTTGGATAGTAGGAATAACGCATTTGGATAGCAACCACAACACGTACAAAATAACAGAGTGCATGCAGACAATAGTAGCAATGTAAGTGGACAATAGTAGCTGCGCGTGCAAAGTGCATGTGAATAGTAGTAGTAGTGCATATATGCAACATTTGCAACACGTGTGGACAACATTAGCAACGCGTACAAACAGCGATGGCATCATGCACGAACAATAGGAATAGTGTACATTAACAGTAACGGCATTAGCATCGCATGCAGCACTGACAGTAAGTAAGACAACATCGACAGCAAAGGAAGGAGAAGATCCATATTCTGCTCTAATAGTCTGTACACATTGAGTGATTGTTCTCTATGAAAGGCTTTACCATAAACTCTTGATAAGTTTGTTGAAAAACAGGGTGGGATACCCTTGGAGTAATCGGGAGATCATTGTAAGTGGTTAAGGAGTAGTCCTTCCATAAGTGGTTAAGGAGTAATCCTTCCACAACATTGTTGTATCCCTTGATAACAAACATTGATTGTTTGATTTAGGAGTGATCATATCATACGGTGGATATAACTCACACGTTGTGGGTGAACCACGTAAAAATTATTATGTATGCTTGGGTGCTTACGCATTAATTTATATTCATACAATCACTCTCACATAAAAAAGAAAAATAAAAAATTAGATCATTGACTCTAACAAGTCGTAGAGGTTAAATCTATATTGATTTGTAAAAAGAATATATCTTACATTAATTCACCCCCTCCCAGTGTGAGACTTAAAATGATCCTCATCACAAGTCTTTACATATATTGGTATTAATCTAACACTCATAACCAATATCTTAAGGAAATAACTAAACTTAGATAGAATTTGCTTATCTAGGCCTATAGGTTGATTTTTGACATTTAGTAAAATGGTTTTTTTTTTTCTCATTTTCACATCTTGCATGTACTGCACTCATTGTTATTGGTCCTCTTCTTTTTTTTTTCTCGCATTGAAATAATATTAGTGAATATATATATATATATATATATATATATTCATCTTAATTGTTGATTATTAAACCTTGTGTCTACTTGATGTTGTTGCCTACTTACATTAAAAGTACTCATTAACTATTTACTTCCTTCTAAACTTGTCTAAATTGATTATGACCCACTACTTGGAATAAATACTTAATCTCACAATATCTAGCTGCTGCATCTCTTCTTGTACATGCTCTTGTTATGTTGATTTCACTATCTTAAAATACTAAAAAATGAAATTGCCACCTCTATTGCATTAAACAAAGCCTTCTTTCTTCATATGAATTGTTTTCTCATGATACTATGATACTAGGTTATTGTCCACAAAATATACCAATGGATCCCCCTTAAAGGCTACTACTCATAAACTAACAAACTTACATTTTTTGTAGCCATTAACCTCCTCCCTCTTGGCTTATTGATATAACACATTAGGCAGGAACCTAATTCATCCCTATAAGAGAAATTCTCTCAGTACCTTAAGTTGCAAACAATCTTAGAAAAGATAACAAAAGGCTCAAATGCTATTAACTAAAAACTATTATAATTCAAAAATTCTAATTATACGTAATGTCTTTTTTGCACCAATAGCCCAAATCACAAAAAGTTGATTAGTTAGGAGTCTGGTTTCATCTAATTGATCCATTTAGTTTGATAATATATCCATAAGCAACAAAACAAGTCCCCTTTTTATCCTCCAAAGTTGTATACATTAATTAAACTGTTATATCAAAGCCTTTCACTCATGTAGAACAACAAATCTAAGTGAAAAGCAAAATGGTTTATCAAAAATTTTTGTTTTCCCCAATTAAGTCAAGGCTTTGAAGATTTGCACAATCAACTTAAAGACAAATATTATTAAGCATTTGACATTTTCTATACATTCAAAAATTCCATAACTGAATAATATGTATAAATACAAACACAAAAGGATTCCTCACGAATAACCTTCTTCTTGTGAAATAACTTTCAATTTTACATGATTACAAGAAACCCAAATCCATTATTGATTAGAATAGTTGAAATATTGCACCTTTTAATGTTATTATTAATGTAGAAACCTACATATAAGGAACATTAAACCTTCATTTTGTTGCCAAGAGGAAAAAAAACAAGGGAAAAAATTCCTTAGGCGTCACTAGCATTGGGTTCAATATCAATTAAATCAAAATGATTTTGAAGAGGACAAAAGCGACTAATCAAAGAAGAGAGGAGAGGAAATTTATAGACTTAATATCCCATTAAAATAATGATGAAGAACAAACTAAATTTCACAATAGTTCTCATTAAAATCTTTAATTGGCCAATAAATCAAGTTTAGGTTCACTCAATCACACCATTTTTTTGGATATTTTGAGACTTATTGGGGAATTTCCAAATGCACAATAGTTCTCACCATAATCTTTGATTAACTAGTAAATCAAGTTTGGGTTCACTAAATAGCATTGATTTTTGGATTTTTTGTGACTTTTCTTGTTGGGGAATTGCCAAATGCACTTTATTGAGACATTAATGGAATTTTAATAAAAATGGAACATTATAAATGGTCATAATCAGAAGGCTAATCATTTATTAAAGTGTGACAGTTGGATGTTTTACATATATAATGAGAAACTTCTCAACAGTAATTCTAACTTATTGTATTAGAAGTCCACATTTTATACTTGACATCACTGCATATGTCATTTAAACCACTATCTATTACCATATTAACTGCTTCAATTTGAAATTTTTATGCATTTCATTTAAAACCATTGTCTTTAACCATACAAACTATGTCAATTTTGAACAGCTAAATATGTTATTTCAAACCATTATCTTTGAATATATCTCATGGTAGATTGAAACGAACTGCTGTATAAAGCTTATTATGGCCACACTTTATAAACATTTTTTTTTATGTAACAATCATAATTGTTGCTTTACCATTTTATAATAGTAGTTTTGAACTACCACAAGAAAGTTGTTGCTATAAATCATTTATGTTATAGTGGTTAAAGTGCAACATAGTAGATAACATCATTGATACCCAAGAAGTGATGAATTTGATTTATTATATTATAAGTTAAAAAAAAAAGGTTATAACTTACAAAATTTATATAGAAAAGACTTATGATATAGTTGACTAGAATTTTTTAGAGAACATTATAGACAAGTGTGCAAATGTATACAAGATACAGTCTTCAGCTTATTAATAGTATTAATCATACAATGCATATATATAAGAAAAATAATTATGACAACTAAAGGAAATTAGAGAAAAATAAAAATTGATAATCTACTTTAATCTTCTAAATTAAGATATAGATATTATACACACTAATGTGATATTAAAAATATATGAACACACCCCCCTCAAGTTGGAGCATGGATATTGGTAATGCCCAATTTTCTAAGTAAATGCTGAAAAGGTGTGTACCTAAGGGCTTTCATGAATAAATCAATAATTTGATCATATAAGTGAACATGGAAGGTGCACAAATCATTAGTGAGGAGTCAAATACATATGAAGTGGTAGTTTATCTTAATATGCTTGGTGCATTGATGAACTATATTAGTAGCGATGTAGAGTGTTGCTTGATTATTACAATAAAGTATTAGAAGTACAGAGAAAGTCACGGGTAAATTGAATATAAGAGATCAAAGCCATAATAATTCACTCATGGCATTGGCCATGGCTCAATACTTAACCTCTATTAAAGATCTAGAAACAATTTATTGCTTCTTTGATTTCTAAGAGAGAGGGTTATTCCTATGGAAAACAAGAAAACAATATAGCTCGTAATGGATTGTTGTGTCATAGGATAGTTGGCTTAATCCAAATCATTGTATACAAATAATTTAAGGTTACTGGATGATGAAACAAAAATACCTTGTCTAAGTGATCCTTTTACTTATGTGAAAACGCAAAAGGTTACATCCATATGTAAAGCCCAAGGATTCTACATGAATTGACTAAGGACCTATATTAGATATGTGATTATTGGTCAAGTGATAGTTAAGTAAAGCAATCTATCAACAAGATGTTAGTGGGATTTTCTACTAGTTCCCTTGAATTTGCACTCAATCCATGCTTTGAATCCATTTGGAGAGAAGCTAGTTTAGCCCTTAATAAACTGGTTTCTATTAGCAATTAAGAGCATATTTCCATTAGTTTGAAATGATACCTTCCTTGCTGTGAGCCACCTTAATGTTGAGGAAATATTTAAGAGCATTATGATAGTTAATGCTAATGGTAAGGAGGTGTTCATTGATGTAAACAATAAGATTAGAGCCATTCCTTATAATCATAACATTTTCAATATAAACAATGATAGTAATGAAAGAATTCTTTACACACATAGGTAAAAAAAGAGTTATTAGCTATAATTACCAAAAACCAAGGTTACGGAGATTATCTAAGAACTTTTGATATAAATTTCAAGAAGCCTGTTTGAATCCATACAATGACTTTTATAATCAACACACTCTATTATCACTTGATCAAGCAAATCTTTGAGGCATTTTCATGTACACTTCTTCTGCCAATCTTAATGTAAAAAAGCATTACTAACATCTAATTAATGTAAATGCAATGTTGAAAAGTGGCCACTAATAGTAGACATCTTAATGTGGTAATCATTGCCACTAGTGTAAATGTATCATGTTAATCTATGCCTTATACTTATATGAAGTCTTTAGCCACTAATCATGCCTTAAAATGCACAATAAAACCATTAGACTTATACTTTATTTGATAAACTCACTCAAAATCAATGACATGCATACCTTTTAGGAGGTTAATAAGGGTTTAAATGTGATTGAGTTCCAATGCATTAATTTCTTATTACATGGCATGTTGCCACCTAAGATCCCATACAACTTGGCAATAATTCTTAGGCTTACCAAAAAATGACATGGATGCAAGAATGACTTAGTGTGTTGGTATGATGTTTAAATTTAAATTGTAAGATAAAGGATAGATCCCACTTTAATTTGTAGTTGGTGAGGTGCGTTGAAAGGGCATTAAAATGGTGGTAAAGCATACTTAAAATCTATTAGCTTATGAGTTATATGCCTAACATATTTTAAGGCTAGTGGTGATGTTTTTGTATGGTTTGATATTAGGCAGTGGTTGGTTATCTATTCATTATCAAAGTTGATATTGGTTAAAGAACTAGTTTGGTCATAATTTGGTGAGTTTCTCTTTAGTAAATTAGGTATGAGAACCTTTAATAAATGTGTTATCATCAATATTATAGTTAATGGCCTTTATGTTAAACCATATAATGTGGTGTTCATCATAAGCTAAAGATGTTGTAATTAGTTTAAAAGGAAATATCTTCTCATAAAACACATCTTTTGAAACAAACCTCTTGTCCTTTCTAAGTCATTCATCATATTCCCTTTCTTACCTTATGGATATCTAAGGAACACATAATAATATGCCATTGTGGAAAACTTATCCCTTGGCTTGTCATGGTCATAAGCATAGCAAGAGGATCCAAAAACTCTTAATTTTTCATAGTTCAGTAACCTTTTGAGAAAACCTTCATCGGGACTCTTGTTTTTAAGGATAAGTGTAAGTATAAGGTTTATAAGGTATATAGTTATTAATGCACATTTTCTTCACAATTTTAGTGGTAAGTTAGCTTGGAATCATAGGGCTTAGGTAACTTTTGAAATGCGGTGGTGTTTGCACTCTACCCTCCTATTTTGTTATGGTGTATCTATGCAACTTATTTATTGGTTGATGATATGTACAATTAAGAATTTAGCCATGATAAGAAATTTAGTACTATTTTCACTTTTTGTTTGTAGTTGTGTTTCCACCAAATGGTAAAACTAGATAAGGTAATTAGAGGTTTTATTCTTATTCTTCAAAAGAAAAATCCAAGTGCAACTTGAATGATCATCCTTATATTGTCAAAAAATATTAAGCTCTATTTAAAGTAAAGATAGAATAAGGCCTCTAAATATCTATATGTACAAGATCAAAACTAGATGCATAATGTGTATTACTAATTAGGAAAGAAGAATAAGTTTGTTTGGCCTTATGACAAGCATCATAAATATTAGTTGACTTATTGAGAAGGAGATGTTTTGCAACAAATGAAATTTATTATTAGATAGGTGGCCTATCATAAGAATAGAGTCTTATGGGTTATTTTCATAGGTTTTTATTATTAGGTAGTAGGTTAGACAAATTTCATTAATAAATTTATCTTAGCAGTTAAGGTTTTCAAAGGTTAGCATATAAAAAGGGAAAAAGGATGGTTGGAGGAGGAGAACATTTTTATAAGTGAATGAGTTATTTTTTTTTATTCTTTGATAAATAATTTTGAACTTTCATACTTAAGTATGTTGGTTCAATACACTTATCTTCCTTAACATTGCATTGTTAGGAGTAGAATTTGAATCCTATAGTTATGGTTTTTGATTGTTTATAATCATTGGGTCTAAACTCCTATCTTTTAACCATTGTTAGAATAATCTTATACCAATATTGATGTTGAATTCCATTTACATATAATTGGAGTCTGTATCAACAAGAGATGTGCCTTTAGAAAGACTTATGGTGACATTGGCTACCTATTAGATGTTGGGATCTAATTAGTAATGCTAAAGGTAACTATACACTTTTAGGACTTAGCTTATTAATGCTTTATCTTCCCTAATATGAGCATAGTCCTTTAATGGAAGATATCAAAAACTTATTAAACATGTCATGCAACCTAAATTAAGACGTGTTCTCCAAGCATTAACGCCAATTATGTAAACAAGCTATCAAAAATGATTGATCAAAAGAGAAATGAGATTTATATTATGACTGAAACGTAATACCAAGAGGAGTGCATTTTAGGTGACTACATTATCAAGCACATGACAAAACATCTTAAAGCAAAGTTTATTTATATGGTATTACACATTTATAGGTTGACATTATTTCCTAAAGTCATTAGGTATATTCATGAGTAAGTCATTAAATAGTTTCATAAGGTGAAAAAATGGTTTAATTTAGTTCCCAACATAATTGCAAAAATAATCTTGTCCTTGAATTATTGTCAAGGAAAGGAATAGTTTAGTGATAGCTCATTTTTGTTATATATATGGCTTATAAGTCATATGAATACTCTTTTTCTCCAATTCACTCACCTTATACACCAAAAGGATATATATTCACTAGAAGAATTCATTGAGATTGAATGGTTTTACATGTTAAAAATTTTTGGAATAAATGATCCATTTTTAAAAGCGAGACTTCCATTTGTATGTCTAATGGTTAAGAAGAGAACCAATCTTATATAGGTATGGAGAAAATTTTTTGGTTCCTTTAATTAGGAGAATTGAAATGATTGCATATGCCTTAACAATGACTATTAAACAAACAGGGTCAAAAAGATTTGTCTTAATCACAAAAGGAATGAAATATGTTCATTTCAATTATAACACTCTTAATATCGTGAATATGTTTGGCCTATCATTTAAGCATAGAACCATGCCATGAAAATCACATACAAAGATTTTAACTATCCTACTTTAGAATGATATGAGTTATGGTTTGCATCTTAAGGTCATGGAATCTATATTACTAAGGAGTTAGTAAGTTGCATTGTTCAAAAGGAAAAGCTAAAGTTGAGGTTGTTCATATGCCTTACTTATTAGACCCAAATGAACCAAATTTTGTGATGCTAGAAGATATCACTTCTTTTTACCAAAATTGGCCAAATTGTTTGGAAGATCTAGACTAAAGTTTTCTCATTAACCAACTCCTTTAAGAGTTGGACTTAATGAGTGAGAATTTACTATATTTATTTCCTTTTATATTTGGTTGTTTTTAATAAGTTTTACACTTATTTGAGGTAATTAAAATATGTTTTATGATTTAAGTTTTTTCTTGGGGAAATTTTGAAAATATATGCTTTTAATAGGAAAAATTCTAGCATTTTATTATTTTGACCATTGTTGCTTGTTTTAGGGTTTTCACTAATTTAGGGTATAGATTAAAAAAATGATCTTTAATAAAGTTATAATAATCATCTCAAATTTTCTAAATTAGACCTAATCATTTTCTAATTTAAATTCATTTGGGCTTTTAGATGTTTCTTGAGATATATAGGGTGGAAAACTAAAGTCTAGTTCTAATCAGAGTAGGATTTTTGTTTAAACATTGAGTACTTAAATAAGCATAACTTGAGTTTCATACATTTAAATTAGGTGATTCAAAGTTAAAAAAAATGAAGTATATATTTAGGTTTACAATTATTATAAAGAGAGCCATATCCAAATTAGTTATTTAATAGTTTAAAAATAATAAATGAGTGATTGTAGATAAACTGAATTAATCTCGATTTTTAGCTCATAACTTGGTCTCTAGATCTTTTTTTTTTTAGGTAAGATTTAATGCATTGGAAATATGGAAAGAAGAACTATAAATTTTATAAAGAAGTTAGACCTTAATTCTTACTGTATTTAATCCATAATTAGCTTGAAAGCTAATATGGAGACAAAAGAGATTGAGACTTTACCCTAGTAAATTTCTTTTTCTATTTATGTTACCACTTTGATTTGGTAAAAGAAGACTTAGGCAGAAGTGAAGGATGCTAAGAAGAATGTGGGATGAATAGCATATTGACATCATTTATTCCATGAATGCCTCAACCACATCTTGTGGCTCTTTACAATGGTGCTCTTGCTGCTAAAACCATTTATTGTTGTCCTTGGAGATGAAGACCCAAAGAACAATGTTGCATTTTTGCAACATTATTATGCTACATATAAAGGTGTTTTTTTTTTTTGTTGGACATGTGTGAAGCCAATCTATGGTAAAGCTATTATGCTGCAACTGATTGTTTTTTCAATGATAATTCACAATCTCGAGCAATATGCCCCACACATTAACGGTGATAACGTAATTGATTTTTGTCCAATTTCTTGTTATTAAACTTTAATGTGCTTTCTAGGTTAATTGCTTAGTATTAACAAATGTTTGGAGAATTTTGCTTTTAACTTCTAAATAATGGTTATAAGGCTCATTATTATAATTTTGATGTTGTTTGGAACAAAAATATTAAAGAGATTAATTTTATTTATATTAAAGAATTTTTATAATTATATTTATTTTATTATTTTTTAAAAAATTATTCTATTTATTTGTTTATTAATTAAATTTAATTTATCATATTTGAAAATTTTGTAATTATATTTATTTATTTTCTTTTTTAAAATCTATCAATATGTTAGTGTATTGTTAAATTTGATCTACATTAATGTTTTTTATAAATATAGTCATATAATAACAACTTACGTGCCACAAGACAAATGCATCTCCTTCTTATTACGTTATTAAGTTTATTGACGTAGTTTAAGTTTCAATTTTAAAAAAAAAAATATTTTAAAAATATTATAAAAAGAGAAAAATATAAAATTTTAAAATATTTTATTTTTTTCAAATTAAAATGTTACATAAATAGGTTTAATGATATTACAGTAAAAAAAATATTTTGTATTGAATAAAAAATATTTAATATTAATCACATTTAATTAATGAGTTAATATATTGAGTAGATTAAAAAATAATAATATTTAATATTAATCACATTTAATTAATGAGTTAATTATTGAGTAGATTAAAAAAAAAAGTAGGTATAATTATAAAAACTCTTTAACATAGTGAACCAAATTCAACTAATAAACAGATATATTGTATGAATTTTAAAAAATAAAATAGACATAATTAAAAAATATCAAATATAATAAAAAATAAAAGTAATGTTTTTTGTTAAAAAAATGTTAAAAAAACAAAAGTACGAAATTTCGTTCCGAATTTCCGTCCATTTGAGTTGGAGGTCCAAAAAGAGCCCACCCACCCAAACCATCTGTTAGAAAACAGCCCAATACTTCATTGGGCCCAAATTATTTTTCTCTCTCACCAGTACACCCCAAAACGCGCACGCACGGATGCACGATCTAGTCAAAAACATTCGAGTGCTCAAAACCTTTAAGTTCAACGTTGATGGTCGTAAATGCTAATCTACTCCCCTCCCAATGAACCAGCAAAGCACGCACACGAGCAGAGACGGGGACACACATACATTCGAAAGCCAAATCACGATGTTGTTCCTGCCAAAAGAGCTCCGCACCATCCAAATTGTTTGTGGCAATATGTTTTGATTGCGATACTAATTAGTAGAAATTAGAGGGGGAAAACATGGAAACTGGAGGGATATTGGAAGAACTTCAAATTGTGGATATTGAGATTCAACAAGTTGAAGGTAACCCATCTTCCCTCTCGATCTTTATTGCGTTATTATATCTCTTATTTTTAATCTGTTACAGATGTGATTCATTTGCAAATACATAAACTAAGGCATTCTAGGTAAAATTGATCCCGTACATTTTTACTATCTTGCTTTGGGGTTTTGTTTTAAGCTTCTTTGTTTGATTCCCTTTTTCTTTTTCCTCTTTTTTCTTCATACCAAGAATAGAATTTAAAGTTTATGTTTATGGGTTGTTCTGCTTAGACCAAATAAGGGTGTTGGTGGAACGACAAGAGAAGTTGTATGAAAGGCAATCTGAACTGAAGACTCTTTTGGACTTGGGAACAAGTAAAGCATCTGTTTTTGAAGATGATCATTCTCATTTCAATACAATGGATTGCTGGTCAGGTCCATTCGAGTGGGATTCTCAGGTCGATGATATTAGACTCAATATTTTTGGGATTCCCACATATCGTGCTAATCAGCGGGAGGTGAGTATCCCCATAACATTTACTTGTTGCCAATTATATGGCTTTCAATCTGGCTCCAAATAACAAAAATAAAATGCTTCTAGTTCAATCTTTTATCCCTTTTTAATTTATGAAGAAAGTTGTGTTGGGGCAAGGGTGTGTAGGAACCAAAGATTAGCGAGCTTGGATTGTTAAGGCTTTTGGTGAAATGTGTAATTTAGGTAGTACAAGGTCTAAGAACCATGTAAGTGTGGTCTATTCAACCAAGCATTGCTAGGAGGATGGTTTTTGTCCATAGATGGTTTTCTTATATTGGTCATCTTGAAGGCAACAATGGATTGTTGAATGACTGGAATATAGTGGATCAGGCATTAAAGTAGGATTCATCAAGATTTAGATCATTCTTGCATGTTGATTTTATGGAAAGAAATGGAATTCCTGCTCCACCATTTTGCAGTTCTGAGTCATTTTCATATTGCATATTGGTTAAGGCCTGAAAGAAAATATTATTATTGCTTTCTTTTCCCCTTTTTCCTTTGAACAACTACTAATGCTGTTGTCTAGTCATTGCTTTCAAAGGCTTTGAGGTGTTTGCTGCTAGATTCTTAAGGTTTCAGGGACATATGATACTACCATATTAATTTATAGATGGGACATAAAATATCACTTTAAATTTTGTACAACCATGGAAAGTGACCAATAGGAAGCTGTACAGATTGTTGTGATATCTGGTGCATAAATGTCCAGAATATCCCAGAAGGTTCAGCTGGTAATAATGGATATTAAATGCTTTTGTCAACCTATAAGTAGTGAATCTGAGGGAGAGAGATAGGAGGGAGAAAGAAAAGAGCAGGGGGGGGGGATTTTTTTGACAGGTAATGTTAATTTTTTTTATGCCTGTTTCCTTACCAGCAGGATGTGTGCATAAATCTCCAATGCTTGTGGATTTACCAATGAATAGTTAACTATTAACAGATCATAAATGCTGTGATTAGTGGGCGAGATGTCCTAGTGATTATGGCTGCAGGAGGTGGCAAAAGTCTGTGTTACCAGCTTCCAGCTATTCTTCGTAGTGGGGTTGCACTTGTTGTCAGTCCTTTGCTTTCTTTGATTCAAGATCAGGTGCTCTACTTTAACTGAAACTTTCATCAGATGTTCTTTTAGATGGATTTTTTGCTACTTAAGTAAGATTTCTGAAGATAATCAGCAATTCAGGTTATGGGTTTGGCTGCTTTAGGCATTCCGGCATGCATGTTAACGTCCACCACTGGCAAGGAAGATGAAAAGCTCATATATAAGGCTTTGGAAAAGGGTGAAGGAGAGCTTAAGATATTGTATGTGACACCTGAAAAGATATCAAAGAGCAAAAGATTTATGTCAAAACTTGAAAAGTGTCATCATGCTGGTCGTCTGTCTCTAATTGCAATTGATGTGAGTGCATTGTATTTACTTTTCCAACCTTTTCATTTTCTCTTTCTTGACCATGATTCTGTTGTGCTGCAATCATTTTTTTGGGTACATCAGAATAGAAGTAAGCTGCAATTCAGATGTGCTTTACTAGATACCATGACTATACACGTGACATGAACATGATGCTTGATGCCTTTTGAATGATTTGTGTTCCTAAGCATGTTTGTGATTTATCCAAGGCAAAAAAAAAAGGCACAATCTTTTATTGTTATTTATTTGAGATACTTTGCAGGAGGCACATTGCTGTAGTCAGTGGGGTCATGACTTCCGTCCTGATTATAAAAACCTTGGTATCCTAAAACGCAATTTCTCAATGTTCCAGTGGTGGCTTTGACCGTATGTTTCATAATCTCTACTTTCATGTAAAATGATCATGTATAATTAATGAACTTATATGCAACTTAAAGGCCATTATAACTTTTGTTTTCGGTTTGCAGGCAACTGCCACACAGAAAGTCCAATACGATCTTATTGAGATGCTGCACATTCCAAAATGCATTAAATTTGTTAGCACAGTCAACAGACCAAACCTCTTTTATACGGTATAGATGCTAGGTTCTCTCCTTTGGGTTCTGGCATAACAATGTTGGAGCTAGAACTAAATTTTTTTACTTTTCAGGTACATGAGAAATCATCAGTTGGGAAGATAGTTATTGATGAGATTGCAGAATTTATACAAAAATCTTATCCAAATAAGGAATCTGGAATAGTCTATTGCTTCTCCAGAAAAGAATGTGAACAGGTGCATGCTTTTCATTTATCCTTCCTTCTTGAGTTCTAGCATTGTTTTCATATAGATTGATTCTGTTGTTGGTTTAAATGGAATGATCTGTATCTAGTAGATTTTCTCAGTACTCAAATGAAGTTATGGTTTGTGTAGGAGAATTTATTCCAAAAGTCAGTATGAAATTAAACTCTTTTTTTCTTTTAATTTTGTAACTGTCTTCCAAGTTAAGAAGATACTAAAAAGAAAACAAGCAATAGCAAATAATGTTTGCCAAAATAAAATTTGTGATAATTGTTAGGTTTTTCATGCTGCATCCAGTCTAATAAATAACAGTTCCAGGTTCCATAATCACTTTTACCCTTTAAAAACCACAAACACATCTTTTTTCCCTTCTAGGTAGAGCTTTGTTGCATTGTTTCTCTTTGTCACACACTAAGAATAGTCATTCTGTGCATGAAAATGAAAACAACTTGTTAATAAAATTTTCACATCTTGCAGGGCAAGAGCTAAATTTGTTGGTTACCTATCTTGAAAGAATTTTCTTTTTTCTGCAGTTTCTTTATTTAGTTATTTGTTCTTTATTTTTTGGGGGTGAATAATCAATGTCATGTATAGAAACAAATCATAAAGGATATTGATCAATAGTGACGGCATCTGTTCTTATTTATTATTCTTGAAACCTGAAAACTTGACTTGAGGTTGACTTCTTTAGAACATCCAGAAGCAACCATCTAACTTGTGTCCCTGGTGTTGCCCATTTAAATTTTCAAGACTTGGATCAGTTCTAGTATCACACAGAATGGATTTAGGTTTTAGTTGAAACTCACAGCAGAAAAATGATGAGACTCTGAAATTTCTTCTTTATTTGTTATCTCAATGTTGATCATTTACATTTTCTCCTACTACCATGTTGTGTAGTTGAAGTCTACTTTCCACTAGGAAACCACTAAAGTCCTCTTTCTGCATCAGATTGGCATTTTATTTATATCCTTGCAGAAAGTCTAGAATACATCACTGAACAAAACAGAAGCTTTTTTTGGCTATAAGGTAGTGCAGATTTCCGTGTTTGAAAAATGTACTTATTTGTCTAACATGGTATCAAGAATCATAGATTGCAGCAGAGTTATGCGAGAGAGGAGTATTGGCTGATTATTATCATGCAGATATGGATGCAAAAGCTCGTGAGAAAGTTCATATAAGGTAAATTCCATATTTTGCTAGCATTGTCAGATATGCACTGCATTGAAGTTTTTTTTTCTTATTTGTTTTCACAAAGTATGTACTAAATAACTTAAGATTTCAAAGTTGGAATCTAAACCATGGTTTGCAGTGACAAAGATGTTCATTCCCATTCACCCATTCCAAAACCATAATTAGGAGTGTTATGGGCCTAAATGAGTGACTTATAGGCTTGAAATTAAAAGTGCAATAGGTCACTGAACATAATTCAATGGCTTAAGAGAGATTTGGACATGCATCCATGTCCACAGCTATAATTATCCCTGAAAAATTCATTTTCTTTTTCCAATGCTTAGTCTCCACTTACAATGAATATTTCTCATCTCTCTTTTGATTAGCTTTCAGTCTATTTGTGCTCTAATCTAGTTAGTAAAGTCTGAGGATAGTTTGTTACTCTTAGTTTCCACTACAATTATAAGTGTTGTCTTTAATTAAGTTTTGTGGCAATTAGACAGTTCCTAATATGGTATTGTTGAATTTTCTCATAAATCAGTATCTCTACCAGGAAAGTATGATACTTTCTGTTTTCCTTGATGCATGTGAGATGACTTTCTTTGAATAAAAGATGTTAATATTGCCAAAAAAGAGTAGTAGTAAAAGAAAACAAGAGAAGAATAAAATGAAAGGAAGAAATCAATTACTTAAAATAAAACAAACTTGAAACTGGTTAACATGGTTCGGTTAATTAGCTTTTTGGTTTGAAGGTTTAGCCATGCTGGAAAAATCTGTAGAAATATGTTATCTACAGTCCAGTCTAGGTAATCATATGTTGAGCAGTATAATTGTTGGCATGGCCACCACCAACATTACTCTATCATTTCAATATTTTGATTGATAGTCTAGAATATGGAAACATGTGGCTATTTCATCATCAGGGTTGGTGTCAGATTGACATCTGGATATCCAAGCTGTGGTGCTGAGCGTACATAAGCAGAAAATGTAAAAGCTCAAAAAAGAAAAAGAAATGCTACACTGGTATGTGGATGTATCGGCCACAGTTGCATGCCATAGTATTGGTAAAGTTAAAACTATAATGATCTAGTTACACTAATAATTTAGAAACATAATTCATCAAATGAAATGCATTGCTATTGAGACAAACAACTTTTTTTTGGCTTGGTGCTTGACTGTAAATTGATTATGGCTCTAGAATGCAGTCTTCAGAGCTCAGTTTTTACTATTATATGATTTCCTAAATTCTTCACCTTTGAGTTTTCCAATGTGTGAAGTATCACAGATTTCACATTTTAGATAAGCATTAGGTAGAATTTAGTTGTCACGGACTAATCTTGCTAGATTGAAGGAAAAGAAGTGAAATTAAAGAATATACTTTGCTCTACCTAATGGATGTGGCGAATCTTGTGAATAGGTTGTGGAGCTAATTGGCCCATTGGTTCACCACGAAATGAAAATAAATTGTATATTCTTTTGATCAATCATCTAGATTTGGATGGATTCATCATTACTACATGCTTGATGGATGTCACTGCTGTTTAACTGAAGAATTTACAACAATCTGAAACATCAGAATTAATGTATAACCAGTGATAACACAATTGATTTAATTTGTTCAAAAGAAATGCAAGTAATGCAAATGAAATCCAGATTAGTTTTATTTTGATCATAAAGCCACATGTATCTTTCTTTTAAAGGAATGCATAGAGTTTTACTTGTTTTAATTTAAAAAAATTGCTTATTGAGTTGAGCAACATATCCATACCAAATGATTTTCTTCTCTCTATCAGTAAATTAGTAGCATGCTTTTACGTTGTAATGGTAATGTGACATGTTTAACATTTTATTTTCTGGTGCTAACTATTGCATATTGAACCTCGTAATGCATGGAAAGCTAGCAATTTTAAGGTGTAATTCTATTTTATGGATCGTTGATGTGGTTTCACACACAGGTGGAGCAACAATAAGTTGCAGGTCATTGTTGGTACGGTATGTATTATTGCAATTTTTATTTTTCTGGTATTAATTTCTGTGTTCTCCACAATAACTTGCTTATCTTGCAGGTGGCATTTGGCATGGGAATCAATAAACCAGATGGTTAGTATCACAATGTAACCTGTTGTGTGTGTGAATGCTATTTTCTTTGAATCAAATTCTTCCTCCACTCTACTTCTTCAGCTTGTTGTAGCACTATAACCGATGAATTAATTTGCTTCTCTTCTCTGGAACTGTAACCATTAGAATGCAATTTTGCACATGTAGATTTAATACTCATTAGCTGCCTGTAGTCAGGTTTGTCATCCATCACAGCTTGAGTAAATCAATGGAAACATATTATCAGGTAGTCTTTTGCCTGTTGTGCTAGTCCTTTTTCCCTGGTGCACTTCTTTAAAGTTTCTCTTGCTGCAGGAAAGTGGTCGAGCTGGGAGAGATGGACTTCCCTCTGAATGTGTACTCTTTTTTAGGCCTGGTGATGTTCCAAGACAGGTATGTTATATTTGTTATTCTTTTGAAACTCAATCTACGATACTTGTACGTACTGGCTTTTGCTGGTTGTATGAAATATGACACTCTTCTAAGCAGAGTTCAATGGTCTTCTATGAGAATTCTGGCTTGCAGAATCTCTATGATATTGTTCGGTATTGTCAGGTAAGTTTTTTACTAAATTCCAATTATTCTTATTGTGGATACTTTATTTTATTTAGGTTGGAGCAAGAAACTATTTATTATGCTCATTTAACTGGGTATGGTGTTTAATTTCTGGGGATATTTTCTGTGACTTTACTTTGCAAGTGATTTGTGTTGATTTTTGTATTTTGTGGATTTTAGATGTTTAAATTGTTTCCTTTACCAAGTTTTTCTATATTCTTAAAATTCCTGTGTGGAATCATCTTTGTTCCTTACAGCACTCTTTGTTTCTTTACAACACACTTTTTTTTATTCTGGTTGGTATGAGCTAAGTTGAAGATATACAATTATGGAGACCCCTCTTCTCAATGACGAGTAATAGCCTGACACAGTCCTCCATATCTTCTACCCTTTTCTCATTTCTTCTTCCCTATTACATGCAACAAGAAAGTGTTCTACTAATTCCCTAGTGCATGAGTGTTCTACTAATTCTACAGAGTGGAAAACAAATCAGAAAATCTGAAAAAAAAAAAACATGGACAAGAAGAGATGTAATTGTCTATGAATGACCTCAATTCTTGAATGATAAATGGTAGGTGAGATTTAAGATTGCAGCCCATACCAAGACTTCAACAGTGCTGACAGAATTCATAGAAAATTTTCTATAATGCTTTTACAAATATCTGAAAAGGAATCATTACAAATCTATTATGCATTATGTTCCAATGGTTTTTCTGCTGGTCTGCCTTTTATTGAAAATTGCTTATAATGGATGCATTATTCTTGAGGACAACCAAATGAAATATAATGTGTCTAGTGCTACAAAATATTTCCTTCGGTATTCTTATGAACATAATATGCTAGAAGTGCTGCAGCACTAGGATTTATTAACTATATTTCTCTATTTGACAGTCCAAAAAGCAATGTCGGCGAAGTGCCATTTTTCAACATTTTGCCGAGCCATTACAAGACTGCAATGGTATGTTTCATATTGTTGTTTTTTGCTTTGACTATGCTTTTGTGGGGATCCTTGAGCCAAATCTTTATTTGTATTCTTTGCAGGGATGTGTGATAGTTGTGCATTCCCAAATGAAGCTGATGAAGTCGATGTGTCTGGTAATTTTATTGACTCAAGATGACTTTGTTCCCCAATTGACACGATTTTTTTTTGGTCTCACAATAAGATCTGGTGGTCCACATTATGTTTAGATGTGAGAGAGAGGACCAGGGAGGGAAGGGTTAACTTGAGAGAATTTTTTTTTATTCCTTTGTTAATTGATTTTGTCATTTTTAGTTTCCTTTTGGAAGTCTTACACATCTGGAATGGTAAATTCAAATGTTTATATCTCTAATGATTTGTTTTCAGGTCATGCAAAAATTGTCATCTCGTTGCTCCAGGATATGCAAGAGAATGATCAGAGACTGACCATGTTGCAGTTGGTTGACAAAATGAAAAACATGCAGAAGGAACTAGGTTGGTGTATGAATTTATTTAAACAGTTTATCAGGACGGCTTGCACCCAAATATGGTTATTAGTATTGCAGTAAAATACTCCCTCAGACCATTTTGTCATTAATTTCTTGATCACACTATAGTTTCTAACACTATCAGATCATTGATTTACAATACCTCTGCATGGGAGCTATAAGATCAAATTAAGTAAACAAAAGTAGATAATGGTGAACAGTCTTTGAAATCCGGTTGTCCTGTTCATACTTCCACACCATTTGGCTAGCTATCCTACCTCATTGCATTTGATGCATATTCACAGGCACAATTATACTCATTTATATTCATCCACATTGTAATAGTTCAGTAAATACATATCCTGACCCAGATGCATAAGACAAAGCCTAGAAGTTACAACAGCATTCATACTGCTGCTGTAAACCCCTCAGCCAGCAGGAATACATCATGTGCACCTTGATTAAGGTTGTCAAGAGTTTTAATCAATTGTTACTTAGTGCTAGAACATGCATTTTTTATGGAAGTGTCCGGACAACCTAACTGCTGATTTATTACCTGTTAAAGGAAAAATAATAATAATAATAAATAAGTGTCCAGACTTTAAAACTCAAAGCAGTTTGCCATCACTGAATACCACTTGAATTGAGTTTGATGGAAAAAAATTATGTACACAAGTCACAAAAGTAATCCTACATATCACAATTTTATTGTTGGAATCTGAATATTTTAAAATTGTAAGTTTTCTTTAGGAAGTTTCCTGTTATGCATTTACTTGTTAGCATGATGTCTTTGTAGTCGTATTGGCAGCGCAATATTGACTCTTCTTATATTCATGCTTTATATGCTTTACCAGATTTAGGGGCATGAGTTGGCAATCTCTGAGACTTCTTTATCTATAGAAGTAACAAAGGTAGAAAGGCAGAAATGCATTGGATCTGTTCCAGTGTTCTGTAGTTGGCCCTACATTTTAATTTGAGACTCTGAACATTATCCTGCTTGTGGAAATTATTGAGTAAATGAAGAACAAAAGGTCAAAATTTTGTGAACAATGCAAAGTCAAACATACTGAATCTCAGGTAGTGAGATATCAAGTGGGCTTTACTCAACTGGGATGTCCAGTAACTTGTTTATGTGGTTCCCCAGGTTCTGACTTGAGAAGAGAGGAAATGGAACGGCTTGTCATAACTTATAATAGATCACACTTTGGTAAGAATCATTGGTCATGCTACATTTAAACTTGCTTGTTAATAGTTTACTTGCAGACTATGTGAGAAGTATGTATAATATTTTGAGGTGATAATAGGTCTATTTTCTTTTGAATAATGTGATGCCAATAACTGGTGCTTCCTGGTATATCTTTATTTTATATATAATGTGACAATCATTTGTAGGCTAAGTTTTGGTAATTTGGAAATTAGTTTGTAATAAAACCAGGGGAGCTAAATAACAGTAAGAAATGATTGTCATTTTGGCATTGCTTAGGTTTTTCTCAATATTTCTTTTCGTTTCCCTATTGGCAGATGTTTGTTAAGTTGGAGATTCCATGTACAATGTAAATGTTTTCCGTATTTTGTTTGAAATCAACTCTGGTCACATGTTGGTTTGCCCAACCATGTGCCTCTCCTTGTGATTTCCACCCTACTAATAACTCAATCCTTGGAAAATGATGAATTTTTCTAAAGAATCGATAGAAAGGAGAATTGCCCATTTTTTGTATGCTTTAATTTTATGATCTGGAGAATTGCCCATTTTTCAAATGCATATGGGTAGTAGCTGCAGCAATCAGCCCTGTTTGGTATATCAGCCAGATTGAACCCAAGAAGCACTCACTTCATGCAGCAGCAATTCATGTATAGGATTACTTGTGTGGATGCTTTCTTATTGAAATTGAAGGAAAACACTAAAGCTTCTCAAGATCCAGCCCCCTCTACTCCCTTCCATTATTTCTTTCCTTCTCTTACATAAAGTTGCTTTGGACTCAAGCCACAGTAGCAAAAACAAGTCCGCAAGAGAGTGAAATGAGACAAAGTAAAAGTAGTAAAAATGTGGTGATTTGGGCATAGGCTTTTTATACATGATTATTTATTTTTGTCTTTAACATCTTAGATCTCTGAGCAGGCAGTTTCTAGATATAGCACAGACCCCAAATAAAAGTGAATTTACTTATTGTATGTTATTTTAGGATTTTATTCTATTTGAAGGAGAAGGTTAAAATTTTTTCACTTTTATCTTTGACCATCATTTGTTGGCATGGTTATCATGGACAAGTTTATGGTGAATTACATTTTTTACAGCAGAAATTTATCAAATAAACTCTTTGCCACCCTCAAAATAATTTTTTTTTTTTTTTTGGTTAGTTATTGGTCATTTTTCCCCCAAGCCATCTAGACATGGTATTGCATATTGCTGTGCATATATGTCATGCTGGCTTGAACGACTTCACTTCTTGGAATAATGAAGTGAAAGACAGTTTTGTTTGCCAAAAATAAAAATGCCAGCACTTGTATGCCCTAGATCTTATATATCATGGCCCAAGAAAACTGGATTGACTTGTATTTATGCATTGAAGCAGTTGATACTATGTGTTGATGTTTCTTTTCTTTGGGAAAAGATATGTGTTTAGAGGAAAATCTTTACTAACTTCTTGTGATGCAGAAAGAAGAATTCCAGCATACAGCTTATGCTACAAATGCTTATGTGGCATTAGGGCCATTGGCAAAGCAGGTGGCTCTAGGTATGACTGCATCTCTTTGGTACAGCATGCTTATCTGTTGATTATGTCAATGAATTTAATTCTAATCCATATACTGATACTTCTGCCCTAACTATTAGTATCCAACCAATTTGCTGAAGAAATTTGGCAAAATTTCTACCTGCAATTGGAGGAGAGTGAGAGAATAAAGAAACCAAGCATAAACTGTTGTGTGCATCATGCTATACTGGAGGGAAAATGAGTCTTTCCATCCCGCTCTGCTCCTGTCACTTTATCTCTCCCTTTCTTTTGCCTCTTGAAAGAAAAATTGGAAGAGAATTACTAGAAGTGTCTGGCACTGAAATGACACGTAATATTCTGTGGCTTCTTATCAAAGCCATATAGAGTATTTGGATGGAAGGGACTGATGGAATTTGTACAGGTGTTTTCACTGCTAGCTAAAACTGATAAATTGAATGCTCTAAATAATGTTGTGGCATATGGTTCAAAGTGGTTGGTAATTAATTTGGCGTCATGAACTACAAGGGGTTGTCTAGGCTTTCTGTTTGCTTCAGGTTGGGAATCAAGAGCACATCATGTGCACATCTTTGCCAACCTGCCTGCTAAATACATGTGGAATTTGGGTCCTATGTGCCATGTTTCCAGTCTTAGTCTTTGTTAAAGATACCTGATATTAATGCCTTTAATAATCATGTGATTCTGTTGTGATTTTCATGCTGATTATCATACGGAGGAGGACCTTATGCATGCTAACAATAGCTTGGTGATCTTATTGCATATTTGTATCTTGAGATCAAGCAATTATTTAATATATTTGAGTTGTCGTTTCCTGTTGTATTGTCTCATCCATGGTTGATGCCATGATAGAATGTACTAATTTCACCATCATTTTTCACAGGAAATAAGATCGTCAGGTTAGAAATTTCTAGGAAGCAGAATAAGAGTGGCAAAATGAAGCTATCAAAATGCAAACCCGCATTATCTGGATTGGAGTTAAAACTTGATGAGCTGCGGAGGGAACTCTCTTCAAGTCACGGAGGAATCTTCCCACATTCAATCTTGTCTAGTCAACAAATTAGCATGATTAGTGCCCAAAAACCAAACTCAATGGAAGAGGCAAGTTCCTAAAATGCGGTGATGGTTTACAATTGGATACCTACTGTTGGCATACCTACTATTGACTTGAAGCTGACTCGAATAAATAGTATTGGTTAGTCATCAGATGTACCTCTGGTCTAATTGGTCTTGTAAAGCCCAATTGGATCGTCCCTTCAGAGTGTTTGAGCTTGGAGAATAGTTCTTTCTAATTAGTCAGGGAGCTGTTATTCCTGTTAGACCTCTAACATGATGGAGGGACAACACTAAGGATGGTTCTTCCTGATACTGATCATCCAGCTCATGAACTAACTTACCTTTTGCCAATTTTAAAACTGGTCTAATGCTCACGATGGTTTTGCTCAATTTTCTGAACGTTACCTTTAATCTGTCATAATGCATGGTGTCCAATCTTGATTGCAGTTGGAGAAGATAATTGGAAAATTGAAGACAGAAAAGTATGGGGCCAGAATTCTTGAAGAAATAAAGAAATGTGCAGGCTCTGAACCACCTGATAATGGCAAGCTGAATGAGGAGGAAGAGGGAAGCAAGAATAGCAGGGCTAGTAAGAGGTTGAAGACCATGAAGGATCCTGTTGTCATTGAGAGTAGTGATGATGACCCATGAAGATGCATTTGACGTTTTCATTAGCAGCAAACTAATTGATGGACAAAATACAAAATGGTCATGCAAAGCTTGCTTGACCCTGCATTTTTCTGTTTCATTTTAATGTGCCAAGTTGCTCAAGAAACAGAGTGGATTAGGAGAAATACGTAGAAAGAAGCTTAATCTGAGCATGATCATGAGTGCTGCGGGTATGGACACGACAATTCATGAGGTGGGGAAATTTTGATATCTCCTAGATCTAATCCCAACGATTAATTTGATCGCTTGATCTAGTAACCTGCTTCTTAATTCTGAAATTTAATTAGAAAAATTACCAAAAAGTTCGCTTCTGTTGAGAAAAGTCCATTAAGTTCATTTTTTTTATTCTTATTTGATCAATAACTACACATTCAAAAATGATTTTTATAAAGATAATAATTATTTCTACTGGCATAACTACCCTAGTTAAATGGTTTTTAGGTATGTTTCAGGAAAGCTTGTCAAAAATTTTTATTTCTATTTAATTTTATATAATTATTGTTGTTATTATTATTATTATTATTATTATTGTTATTACCATCATCTCTTCTTTTTCATTTTTATTAATCTAAAATTATGGGTTTCTATCTTCTGCGTATCTTTGCGTCTTATGGATAGAAGTGAAAAAATCACTGGATCTTAACCTGATTAGTTTCATAATATCAGTGTTTATTTTAAATAACTGTTGTTTTAATGGTACTTGTGTTTTGTTTTTAATTGATTTCTATATGTTAACGCACTTAGGTTGAAAGGGTAAGTAACATCAATTTTTCTAAGGGTAATCTAAACAATGCAAATGATTTGCAACTTAATTGGGAATAAAATTTTGCATGTTCATTTTAAGATTATCGAAATGTACAAGTGACAACATTTTAACATCAAGCTTTGCTTCGTGGCTCATGCGCTCTCAAAATTTTTGCAAATAGTCTCTTGAAACATTGAGATCACAATCCCTCAACAATAAGTTTTTGATAAAGAATTTGATCAAATAGATTTAATAGCAGGCGCACCATAATTCATGCTCGCTTTAATGCCAAATTGATACATCTTAAATATACAAAGAGAAACCTAAAAAGAGAGACCTAAGATCACTGTTTCTTTTCAAGTTTTTTTTTTTCCGGGGGGGGGGGGCAGGAGGTGGATACTAAAGTGTGTATGAGACAGGGATGGAGAGAGAATGAGAGAGAGAAAAGTGAGCTTTACTGATTGATCTGCTTATAGGTAGTAATGCAGGTGTAACAAGACTGTAATGACTATCACTGATAGCTAGCCAACAACTAAATACAAGAATGACACAAACAGTCAACCGATAAGACCCTTCTGCTGCTACCAATTTTTGAAATGGTTTTCTGGAGCACTTCTACCAATCTGGAGCTGCAGTCAGGACTGTTCTGAACCCCACTCCCCTGTTATCACACTCTCTGATCAGTATCAGTAAAACATTTCTTAGAGATACCAATACGGAGGCTACCGCTAAAGAGTGTGATAAGAGAACCAAATAAAGACATTTTCAGAACAATTTGCAGTACAACAGACATCTGAAGCGGTACGATGGGAAAATAACAATTTTGCCGGAAATGAGGAAGGGGAAGAAAATAGAGGGAAGCACAAATTTAAAGTGTAATGAAAGAAACTCATCAGTGGCAACAATCAACTGTCACAATCCTAACATGTTTGAAGAACATTCAGTCAGTGCGAGCAATTATTTCCATACCCTTATGAGATTGGAAGAAGCGACTATGGAAGGATCCCAGACCTTCAGAGAATGACCTGGTTCGAACAAGCAGATTGCTTTTCATGTCAAAAAGGTTGACTCCTTTGTTCAGGAAGACTTTTCTGTGAAGACTTGAGATTCTTCCACCGGTTTCTGCTTGCAAGATGGAAATGCAAGCTGCAACATTATTCCAGCCATTCCATGCAAAATTCCTTGAAGAAAGAAGACTGCTGGATTGGGCAAATGTCAATGCACCACTTCTTGTAGCCAAAACAGCTGGAAATAATCTATTAATAATCAAGCTCCATAGATTTGCTACTGTGGTAAAAGGATGAATAGAGGCAACTTTTATGCCAAGCAACCATCTATCAATATCATATGGCACTTCAAACCATATGTCCAGCAACAATGTATAAACAGGAGAATAAATGGAACGGTAAGTCTGAATCACTAAACAGGTAGGGGATAGTATATGAATCAGTTTCATTCACAAATGAAAAAGAACAGTTGGATCACCAAAAAGAGTGAAAAGAGAGCGAGACTGCAGGTTTTTTGCAGGAGATGAGGAATGTACCATTGTAAGGAACCTTATAGAGGTAATTGGCAGGAAGACCAATGCCAAAACCTAAAAGGGTGATGCCCACACTAAAGCCAACACCACAGCCAGCACCAACATACCCAATCACCTCAGGACCAAATCCAGGACCCCATCCAACACCACAGCCAATGCCCAACCCCATGCCCCAAAAGGCTCCAGAGGTTGGATGCACAGGGTTCCATCTCTCATATCTCCTAAATAATCCTTTCAAGATCATTGCCACCTGGATTCAAAGGAAGTACCAGAATCATTTAAAAGATAAATTAGTTATGTACATATGCTGCTGGAATTCAGCCCCGTTATCCATATGAAGGCTTTTAAAAGGAATGCAAACCTACATCCACAACCACGAATAAAATTTGTTGAAATTCCCACAACAACAGCTATACTACGAAGGCCAATGCCCCATCAGAAAAATCAACCACCATTGGGCTTCAGAAGGGGCACTGAATTCCAAACATAATATTGCATATGCGAATTCAAAAGGGAAAAACGCAATTTTCATTTGCAGCCTGACCAAACCAATCTGACACCAAATGTAAAAGTACTTTCTTTACACGACTTACACTGAGCTTATCAACAAAAAGAAAAAGAAAAACAACATCAATGCCCCTCAAAACCATTAATCTCCAAAACCCATTATAGACGGCCAACAAGCACGCAAGTCTACTCTGAAATTACCAGGAAATTCGTAGACGAGACGTTTCATTCAAAGCTTGAGAGCACGTACACAAAGACTACAAAAGCAGTAGCAGGTTTTTGTTCTACAAGTAGCAAAATAAGCTTTGTTCTGGGAATTATGGGAATTTCAATGAGAACGAGTATGAAAGCTTACACCTTTCGGGAAAGCCGTCTCCACCGTCACCGGAGAAGAAACGCAGCAACGTTAATCGGGGGGAACAAGAAACCAGGTGGCGCGCTCTAGTGTTGGATCATGGTAGAGAGCTGCATGACCACACACTGCATTCTTATAATCGACTATTATATATTTAGAATTTTTTTAATTTTTAATTATAATTAATAACAAAAAAATTCATTAAAATTTAATATACAACTTTAAGATCATTATCCTAATTGGCTTTTACAACATATGAAAAATTTTCAACTTTTGACACTTGGCATATTAGTTGTTTACTTTAATTATTTTATCAAATATTCTTTATCTCTTCCTTAATTATTTCATCATTGGACTTTTATTATTTTCCTTTTTTTTTTGTCTAAAATAGATTGTATAATTTTAGATCAACTAAAATAAATTTAGGCATAATAAGAGAAAAATTTTATTTTATTTTTCAATATTTAATAAAATCTATTTCTTTCTCTTGTCCTTTTATTTTGTTGTAACTAAATAAATAGTTACATAATTTAAAATAAGTTCATTAATCAAGTGCTTTTATGTGCATTCATATATCTTTTATAAAAAAATTTAATTTTTTAGCACTAAAGGTGAAAATAGTAAGACATATGTATATTTAATTAATTTAGTTAAAAGATATTATATTAATTAATGTTTTGAATTTTGTTCAATTACTAATGAATTAAATATAATAGTTTTACGGATTTATGTTTTATAATTTATTAAAAATATGTAATTATTTATAATAATTAATTAGAATATATGAATTATAATACTAAAGGATTAGATAAATTAAAAATTTTAATGTATCATTAATTAATCAATTAATATTCCTAGATCCAAATTGACGTCTAATCATGTATTACGTTACTCAAATGTTAGGACTATTAAAGTAATTTGATTAATCTCTTTAATATATGGTTTTTTAGTGTAATTTAATCTTTTCATTATATTAATATTTCAATTAAATATAAAGTATGAAATGAATATTAACTCTGCATTATTAATTTTATTAGTTCCCTAATATTAATATAACTATTAATTTTATCAATGAGATTATAACTCTTTATGAATCATCATTCTACCTTACATAAGAATTTCTTGAATCAATACCTACTAGAAACAAAAAGAATATTCATCCATAATTATTTTACCATAACAAATCGTTTATTAATTACTTAATTATTTCTATATAATTTATGATATGCCTAACTTCAACCTTACAAGTAATTCTTATATAAGATATCTTTATGATTTTAAATTTAAAATTCACATAAGAAATACCTTAAACACACAAGTATGATTCTATTTAGGAATTCTCCTAGTGGGTCAATTTAAATGAACTTATTCAATTAACAAACACTTACATATTTGTTTAAGTATTTTTATCCTTCAATTTACAAAACCAACTTTTTTCTTTATAAGAAAGAAACACAACACATACCTATTTTATAGCTCTATCAATGTCTAGTCTTAACGATGCATCAACCAAAAATATTTAGAAATAGTACTTTGATGTAATAGGTATTGTATAATCATTATTTTATTATAATTACCTTTGCAAAATATATTTATTACATAGATTTTATCTTTAGAGTTCATTGATGACCATGTCATTATAAAACAAACTAAAGATAGAAAATGTCTTTAATTGATAAATTATATGGATGAAATATCAAATATATATTTATAATCATCTAGCCATATAAAAAAACATTAAAACCCATAAAATGCAAACATTATGTAACTTCTTTCATGGGAAAAGGTTTGTTAGCTAAATAATCATTTAACAATTGGAGAATATGCTACTTTTGTTGGAAATAAGTGGATTTATTTATGATTTCATTATTGTGAGATTTCCAAATAGACCAACATACACAAAAGAAGTGCATGCCTTCCATTCTCAAGTTGCTTAAACTAATATAATCTCTTAAAAAGATATTCATCAAGATTTGTAAGGGGAGTGAAAGGAAGGATAAAGAGGATCCATCAACCAAAAGTTCCTCTCAAAGGCTTCAAATGCAATTATAGTCTTACAAGAGATAAAGTATATCTTTGAGGTAAGTGTTACATTTATTACATCAGAAGGAATCATATAGGCCTTTTCTTATCCACTTTACATTAGTTAATAATGTACCCTAGAGAATGAGCCAAAGAAACATCTTGAATTTTTTGATAACCTTCAATTTTTATAACCATAACTAGTTAAAGGTGGCCTTTCTATTAGTAATACCTCAAGAAAGCCATTTATATCCTTCTTTCATTGAGTATGAGCCCATTAAACTAGAAATCCATGTCACTATATCAATCCCAAAAAATTAACTATGCAAGGTGTTATTAAGATTAATTGTTACACCATTAATGGAATAACAATATGTAGAACATCAAAGCTGCATCCTACATTATCAATCACCACATGAACCATAGGGTGACTCTTATAAAGATGAATAGGTAGCACCAATTGACTTAAAAGGGACTAAGAATGCCCAATAATCATGCCAAAAAGAAATATAATGACCCAAAAGCAACATGCAAGCCAAAGCCCCTTCTAATAAGCCAAAACTCTTTTTAAATGGCCTTTCTTGTGAAAAGGCTATTAATAAGGCAAGATTATCAGTCAAAACGGAAGTTAAATATCTAGATTAGAAGACTAAGGTCCAAAGCTTACTTTCCTCTTATAAAAGTGTCTAACTTTCCAAAACATAGTAGTTTTATTAAGGTTATACAACTAACCATATTTAGGTATTTAGACTTCTAAGAAGATAATTTCTACTAAAATTTGTTAATGATAAATCTAAACATGGCCTTCATAGGCCTACCGTACATAAAAGGAATGCTAAGATATTCTTAAAGATCAAACATAAAAGTAAAAGTAGCAATTTGTTTGATTCTATAAAGCGCTCTTTAGAGACATTATGAAAGACAATAGTCTTTAAGTTCAATTCATTAACTATGAAATCTAAGGCCAAGCAAATTTTCTATAGAATGGCTCATATTATGCAAGCTTAATCCACAATTGCTTAAAAAAAAAAGAGAATATTATTAATAATAACAAATGAAACAAGTAAAGCCCATTTTGAGAGCACTTGATGGGTTTTCAATACCTCTAACCAACTTTCCTTTGAATAAGAAGTAAGATCTATTCCATACATAAAACAAATAAATATAATGAAAGTAAGTCCCCCTATCTAAACCCTCAATTTAGTTTAAAATTGAGTAACCTTTCATTATTCTATAATATCAGTAATGATTCACTCAAAATGTTGTTCCCATAGCCTTGTATGAGTTGTAATTATTGTCAATTAGCTTTACGTGTGCAAGTAAATTGAAGTCACATGGAAGGGCAAAAAGGTAAAACTACATAGAAGGGCAAGAAAGTAAATTCACCATATAAGTTGTCACAGGGCCAGAAATTTCAACCAAAATTCGAACCTTGTGATGGCACTAAGTCGCACTTAGTCTCAGCCAATTATCTCACACAAACCCACTAACGTTTACAGGAAACCTTTCCCAACCTTTATTACTTTACACAAAGTATACAAAGGAAGCCAAGACCTCACACACAAATGCTCTCTCAACACGGCTATGTGTGTTTTTTTTCTTGTGTCCCTTGGCTGACACATTCCACCTATTTATAGTGTTGGTAGTTGACACCCCCAACTACCTAGGAACATGCATGAGTTGGTTGTCAAGCCAATCATGCATAGTGGGGATCTCCACTTTGGGATAACTTCCCCACTAACTCACTAGATCATGCTTCTCCATTCAAGGAGAGCTTGACACCTCATTGGGGACTCCTTCCCCCCATTTTCTGCAACCACCCACGTTCTCCTTCCTTCAAGGAGATATTGCCAACACATTTGGCTTGGATGAGGCTGCTGGATGCATGCAGAACTGCCCTCATTGCCACTCCCACATTCTGCTAGAGATAACCACCCATATCTCCTATTTTGGTGGCCCATGGAGAGCCAATTCAGCCATGATCTGCCCCATCACTTGCCCATGTGAGTGCTGGCTGCAACCATTCACGGTTTGGTGCTGGCCCGAGCCTGTGCCCGTGCGCCAACCTGCTGATGTTGCCGAATATGTGGGGCATAGTATTAGCCTTGGCTAACTTTGAGAGACATGCACTTCCTCCCTAAAGAGCATTAGGGTATCTGGTCGTGTGGCAGGAGGAGACATTGATATGTCTGAGTGGTCACACCCCTCCTTGCTGCCCCGTTCTCCGAGTGCTGCCAATGAGCCTCCCACGACGTCCAGTGCTTCCCATTGTTAAGCCTCTCACCCATGCTTCCCCATACGTGTCATTGACCCACCTTGCTTTCCGTTGAATGTCCGCACTCAACTTCTATGCAAGAATTGGTGCAAGGTGTCACCAATTTTCTTGCATGCTTAAGCCAACATGCTTAAGGGACTAACATAAGTCCTATTAGGGTTTCATAAAGTAGAATATATAATGGTCTTGAAAGACCAATATTGAGCATTCAACAAAACCTAGACAATCGACTAAAGAGAATACCAAACTCTACACGGAAGAACACCACTGGCAAGTACGAATTGAGTGAACATGACCGTAGTGAACAGTAATCTCGTGAATAGTACCCCCCATGAACAGTGCGTTGAGAGAGAGAAAGAAGGAGACGCCAAAAATAGGGGCTGAACAAAGAACAGCGAACAGAGGACGACCAAATCGGAGCAGTCATCGAGGGGGGAAGGAAAGAAAAAACACAGCCATCGACGGCTGGAAAATCGAGCAAACCAGCAGATGAAGAGAGAGAAAATGCAGTCGACGGGTGAAGAGAGAGAAACCAGATCGGAAAGGAGAGAAACCCGTGAGGAACGGCACACCACTGATTTGCGAGGAGACGACACGACTAAACAGTCGAAAGTAGGTGGACGGCAAAGACCTATATGGCCAGATCGGAAGGAGAGAGAAACTCAACGGCCAAATCAGAGCAGACCAACAGGAAGAGAGAGAAACCCGACAGTGAACTGAAAAGTGAAATCCAGGCTGGACAATAAGAGAGATCTAGCTGAAAGAAGAGAGAGAAACCATTGGCAGAATCTAAGACGAACGAAAAAGAGAAATCCAGTGAAGAGAGAGAAATCCGACTAGATGGTGAGAGAGAAACAGACAAGCGAGCTGTGAGACAGTAAGATCTTAAGACAAGGAGATGGGTGAGATCGTAAAACAGTGAAAACAACAATTGTGTGAAATAAAGTAGAAAAGAAATTCGGCGAAGCACGTAAAGAACTCAATGTATTTCTAGATTTCTTCAAGAGAGGTTAGAGAGTGTTGTGGTGAACTTCAATGCGGTAGTGCAGCAGTCTTTCAATTAAACAGAGGTAAGACAAGCTAGAAGAAGGGTAGACACAGTAAGTGACACTCTTTGTATTATACTTGCTTAGTAATTGCAATAGTTAAAGGAGCAGAGAATTAAATACATCCATTATAACCTGTGTTTACAAGTATAGTGGATAGTCTTGGTGGAGGGAGAGTCCCTACCACCATGAATATATGTCACGTTGACGGAACCACATAAATTTCGTGTGTCCTTAATTTGCTTTATGTTCTGTGTTTTGAATTGAGTTGTGAACGCAACTAAAGTATCAACCAACCCATAACCTAACGAAGACCTAAACAAGAACATTCATATTGTTTATTAGGCAAGGTGTCTGAAAGGTGACTTTGGGGACTATTGTGATTAGTAGATTGCAATAGATCTACCTTAGTCAAATTTGAGAAAGAGTTCACTTTTAAGAAAAGGTTGAAGTTGTTCACTTACCTTCAAATTGAAAATTGTAGTGATACTGATTCACCTCCTTCTCAGTATCATAAACTAGTAGATCCTAGGGAAAAGTCGGGAACTTCAATTGGTATCAGAGCACAAATTCACTAGTTTGAAGCTTAACAGCTTGGTGTACTAGTTTAAAGGGATCTAGAAGTTTGACTTGTTTAACATATTAAGAAATGGAAGCCGGTACTAGCACTAGCACCACTTACAATAAGAAGGTTCCAATCTTCAACGGAACCAACTACCATATATGGAGAGCTAAAATGCAAATGGTATTTGTAACCATGGGTATGAATGTGGTGAAATGCCTACATGAGGGTTTTGTAGCTCCGAAAGAAAGTAAAGACCTAACTCCAGAGGAGTTAAGGCAGTTTGAGATAATGGGAAGGCCTCAAATGTCATAATTTCAACATTGACAGATGCTGAGTATACTAAAGTTATGGACTGCAAATCTGCCAAAGAGATATGGGACAAATTACAGAAAATTTATGAAGGTAATGGCAGAATGAAGGAGGCTAAACTTCAAATGTTCAAGGAGAAATATGAATCTCTCAGAATGCAGAAAAATGAGACAGTCCAAGAGTTCTTCACCAGGGTTATTGATACTGTAAACAACCTAAGAAGTCATGCAAAGAACAAGAAGGACTCATCTATTGTGAAGAAGATTCTCAGAATTCTGCCTGAGAGGTTTGCCTCAAAGGTAGCAGCCATAGAGGAAAGTAGAGATCTCAATTCTATGTCTCTGCATGATCTCCAGTGCAATCTTATTGCATATGAGATGAGGATAAAGTCAGTTGAAAGCTCTGTAACAACGAAGGTATCAAAAGATGCAGCTTTCAAAGCTATGAAGCACTTAAAGATCAGAGAAGAGGAAGAATCATCTAGTGAGGATGATGATGGTGATGAGGAAGAAAGCGAAGGTGAAGTATTGACATACTTCATAAGGAAATTAAAAAAGGGTTCTTAAAAGGAAAAAGGAAAACTGGCCTTGAGATGTTATCGTTGTAGGAAGACTGGACAAGTTGCTTCTAAGTGCAAAGTGAAGCTTTATGATGAAGATGAGTATGATGATGATGATGAGCCGAATTCAAGGTAGAGAAGATCATCATTCATAGCAAAGAAGTCTAGTAAAAATATTGCCAACCCACAGAGGAAGAAGAGAGACTCATTCAAGAGTTATATGAGTCAGACAAAAGAAGCTGATGAGGAGGAAGATGAAGACTTATTAGATGAATATGTCTTTATGGCATCAGCACAAGGTGGTAGTTCAACCTCGAAAGAGGAAGATGAGGTTGATGAAGAAGAGCTAGATCTTGAAGTTGAGCTGAAAGCAGCTTCAAAGAAGATAGTCAGAAGGGGCAGAACCATAAGAAGGTTGGAGACCCATATAAAACAAGTTAAAGCTAAGTGTAAGGAAGCTGAAAGTCAAAAGGATGAAATAAGAACTGAGCATATTGACTTGAAGAGAAGATTTGAAGAACAAATAAAAATATGTGAAGACCTTATAGTAGAGCTTGGCTCAAGGGCTTCAAAAATTAAAGAAATATAGAAAGAGTTACTGAGACTTCAACAACAACTCAAAAGTAGCAAAGAGAATGTGCAGAAGTTTAAAATGATAAGAGAAACAAGTTCTGTATAAGGAGAGAAGAATGTAGAGAAAGTGCGGCAATCTGAGGCACATTGGCTAAAGGTAATGAGAATGTGCCACAGAAGTTGAAAGAGAAGGTTGTGACTCAGGAGAAGATAGTGGTGAATAAAGAAGATCTGAAGAAGCAACCTAGTGTGGCAAGCAAAAATGGAGAAAAGAAAGTCAGCCAGCAGAGGGCTACGACTGAACAGAAGAAGGAGAAGAAGGTGACTAAAATGAAAGTCACATAAGCAAAGAAGCCAACTACTTTGCCTGCACAGCAATTGATGAACAGAAGACAAGCTGTGATCAGACTCAAGAAGAGGCAGTTACAAGGTCATTGCCTTTATTGTGAAGTTTGGAGTCATAAGGCAATTAACTGCTGGTGGAGGAGGCCAGTATATGTCTCCAACTTGAGAAGACACGATGTTGCATACAAGGGGAGACAATACAGAATCCAAAAGAGAATACCTGTCGTGAGTTCTTGCACATACTATAAAAGGCAAGGACGCACTGACAAGGATTGTTGGTGGAAGCCCAAACCAATGGTTTCAAAGAACAAGTTTGCTATATTGGCAAATTTGGAACAGTGTGAAGGGTGCGGGCAAGATGGCCATAATGCCAAGAGATACATGACACTTCTCCTTGAGCAAGAGAAGGCGCTTAATGGCACAGTGAAAACAAGCGGTGCAGTCAAAGCTGAGAAAAAGGAGAAAGCTATCTTCCAGCTAGTTCAAAGGAAGGAATATAGAGCAAAAAGGGAGGTGGCTAATATAGCTAAAATTGCACTAAAGGTTGATTGCAAGGATAAGCAGTAGATCCTTGATAGTGGATACACTTCGCACATGATGGGAGAAAAGAGTAAATTATCAAAGCTAAACAAATCAAGAGGAGCCAGAGTCAAGTTTGACAATGATGATTCACTCAGCATCAGTGGTCAGGGGTCAGTGAATATTGGAAAAGGAAAGCTGAAAGATGTTCTGCATGTTGAAGGACTCAGATATAATCTAGCATCTGTCAGCCAATTATGCAACGACTACCACAAAGTGATATTCACAAAAATATGTTGCCAAGTAAAAAGTCAAAAAGGCAATATTGTTGTAGCCGGGAAGAGAACAGTTAGAAATTTATATGTGATTGATGAGGACAAGACAAGTAGCTGTTTACTCACTAAAGAAGAAAATCAACTCTGGCATAAGAGGCTGAGACACTTATCACAGAAGAACATGAGGAAGTTGACCACTACTCATGTAATCAGAGAATTTCCTAACCTTGGGAGAGAGAGAGAGAGAGAGAGTATGTTTGCTCAGCATGCTCTAAAGGAAAACATGCCACAAAGCAGTACAAGACCAAAGAGTTCAATTCTGAAGCAGTGCTTGACATTGTACATACTGATTTGTGTGGACCGATGAGGACAAAAGGGTTAAAAGGTGAGAGGTACTTCATTTTGTTTGTTGATGATTATTCGAGAAGGACCTACCTCATGCACCTTAAACACAAGTCAGAAGTTTTGAATTGCTTCAAGAGATACAGAAGATTGGCTAAAAATGAGAGTGGAAGAAAGATCAAAGTATTGAGGTCAAATCAAGGCACTGAATTTACAACTAAAGCTTTTGAAGATTATCTTGAGAAATATGGAATTCATCATCAAATGGCAGTAGCAAGAACACCTCAACAGAACGAGGTGGTAGAGCAAAAAAATAGAGTTGTGGTTGAAATGGCAAGGACTTTATTGCTAGAATCCAAGTTTCACACAAGATTCTGGACAGAAGCAACATTTACAGTCGTACATATATTAAACAGAGTATTACTAAGGCCCAATACTGATAAGAGTCCATATGAGCTATGGTGTGGGAAGAAGACAACAGCTAAGTATCTTACAGTCTTTGGTAGCCCATGTTTTGTGAAGAACAAGGAGCAAAACTTAGGGAAATTTAACGCTAGGTCTGATGAAGGTATCGTTATGGGATACTCAAAAAAGACAAAAGGTTATAGAGTTTTCTTGCATAAGCAGGGAAAAGTGATCACTTCCAGTGATGTGAGAATAAATTAGAACTGGAAAATAATGCAAAATGGAGAAGCTAAGGACAAAAAAGAAGATGACTTCAATATGGATGAGGAATCAGACAAACTTGAAGAAAAGGAACAAGAAGTAAGTTTAGACTCGGAGAAGAGTGAGTCTGAAGATAAAGAAAGAGATCCTCTTGCAACTAAGATGAGACAAGGTAGAAGGACAAAGAAAACATGGATTAGTGCTTATCAAGAAGATCAGATCATAGGTGACCCATTAGCAGGAGTTACAACAAGAAGAAGAATTGTGGGAGCTACTGCTTTACTCTCACAAGTTGAACCTAAATCTGTTGAAGAGGCTATTCAAGACAAAGCCTGGGTCAAAGCTATCAATGAAGAGCTGGATCAAATTGAGAAGAATGATACATGGGAGCTAGTTCCAAGACCCATTAACAAAAATGTTATAGGAACAAAATGAGTGTTTAGGAATAAACAAAATGAAGATGACAAAGTGGTGAGGAATAAGGTCAGGCTAGTTTGCAAGGGCTACACACAAATAGAAGGTGTAGATGTTGATGAAACTTTTGCACCAGTAGCAAGGTTAGAAACTATCAGAATGTTCCTAACTTTAGCAGCACACAAGAGGTATAAAGTTTATCAGATGGATGTGAAATCCGCTTTCCTGAATGGGCTCCTGAAAGAATAGGTGTATATTGAACAACCTAATGGAGTACAAATTAGTAAGGATGAGAATCACGTGTGTAAGCTGAAGAAAGCCTTGTATGGTCTTAAACAAGCCCCAAGAGCATGGTACAGCAGGCTGGATGCATTCTTGAGAAGGTTGAACTTCAGAAAAGGAACGGTTGATAATAACCTATATATGTTCAACTCAGAGAAAGGCCAGCTGATACCAGTGGAGGATATCATCTTTAGAGGGGATCACTTTGAGCTATGTCAAGATTTTGCACAGAAGATGAGTGAAGAATTTGAGATGTCATTGATTGGAGAAATGACGTACTTTCTTGGATTACAGATAAAGTAGTGTGAAAAAGGTATTTTGATTTCTTAGACAAAATATGCCAAAGAGATGCTGAAAAATTTTGGTATGGAGGATAGTAGACCTGTCAGTATTCCTATGACTGCAAGTTAACAAAAGATCAGGAGGGAAGAAGTACAAGCCCTACAGAATACAGGAAGATGATAGGGAGTCTTCTGTACCTTATAACATTAAGGCCTGATCTAATGCAAGCTGTGTGCGCTGCCAGCAGGTTTCAAGATGATTCTAAGGAATCTCATGTGTTGGTAGTAAAAAGAATCCTAAGGTACCTCAAAGGAACACTGGAAATGGGTTTGTAGTATCTAGCTATGGATTCTATTAAACTATGAGCATACATTGATGCAGACTCAACAGGAAGTATAGATGACAGAAAATCAACCAGTGGCTGGCTTCTACTTGGGTTTAAAGTGTGTTGCATGGTTAAGTAGAAAGCAGAACAGTGTTGTTTTGAGTACAACTGAGGTAGAATATATGGCTGCTTGTGCAATATGTACACAGGTGATACGGATGCTCAGATAATCGGCAGACTTGGGTGTTGAAGTGAAGTTACCAGTGAGTGTACTTTGTGATAATCAAAGTGCTACTGATCTCAGCAAGAATCCAATTCAACATTCAAGGAGCAAGCATATTGACATCTAGTATCACTTCATCAAAGATCAAGTAGAACAGGGTACAATCCAGTTGGAGTATGTTAGCACTAAAGATCAAATTTCATATATTTTAACTAAACCTCTGTTTATAGAGTTGTTTGAAAAGCACAAATTGAGTCTATCTGTGCAAATGCCTCCTTAAGCTTGAAGTTCAGGTAAATCCTCCATCTCTACTTTGATAGTTTTTCATATTTGTAATTGGTTGGCAAAGGGGGAGAGAAGCAACAGTGCAGGGGAAGCTGTTAATAAAGGGGGAGTGCATATTTAAGGGGAGTTGAAGTTGCAATTGCTGTATAATGACCTCTGTTATGAGTGTTGCCAACAATTACAAAGGGGGAGATTGTTGTTCCCACAGCCTTGTATGGGTTGTAATTATTGTCAACTAGCTTTACATGTGCAAGTAAAGTGAAGCCACGTGGAATGGAAAAAAGATAAAACCACATGAAAGGGTAAGAAAGTAAATTCACCGCATAAGCCCTATTAGGATTTTATGGAGTAGAATATATAATGGTCTTGAAAGACGAAAAACGAGGGTCTGCAATATTGAGCATTTAGCAAAACCTAGACAACCGACCAAAGAGAACACCAAACCCCACACGGAAGAACACTATCGGTAAGTACAAATCGAGTAAGCATGACCGTCGTGAACAGTAACTATCGTGAACAGTAGCGTCGAGAGAGAGAAAGAAGGAGACACCAAAAGTAATGGCTGAACGAAGAATAATGAACAGAGGACGGCCAAATCGGAGCAGTCGTCGGGGGGAAGGAAAGAGAAAACACAACCATTGACCGCCGAAAATCGAGCAAACCAGCAGACGAAGAGAGAGAAAACGCAGTTGACGGGCAAAGAGAGAAAACCAGATCGGGAAGGAGAGAAACCTGTGAGGAATGACACACCATCGATCTGCGAGGAGACGACAAGATTAGACGACCGAAAGTGGGTGGACGACAAAGACCTATACGACTAGATCGGAAGGAGAGAAAAACCTGACAGCCAAATCAGAGTAGACTGGCAGGACAGTGAGAGAGATCCGGCTGAACGAAGAGAGAGAAACCACTAGCAGAATCTAAGACGAACAAAAAAAAGAAATCCAGTGAATAAAGAGAAATCTGGCAAGAAGAGAGAGAAATCCGACGGAAAGAGAGAGAAATCTGGTGGGAAGAGAGTGAAATCTGGCGGTAGGAGAGAGAAATCCGGCTGGACGGTGAGAGAGAAACGAACAGGCAAGTCGTGAGACAATAAGATCTTGAGACAAAGAGACGGGTGAGACCGTAAGACAGTGAAAGCAGGAATTGTGTGAAATAACGTAGAAAAGAAATTCGGCGAATCACGTAAAGAATTCAACGTATTTCTAGATTTCTTCAAGAGAGGTTAAAGAGCATTGCGGTGAACTTCAAAGCGGTACTACAGCAACCTTTCAATTCAATAGAGGCAAGACAAGTTAGAAGAAGGGTAGACATAATAAGTGACACTCTTTGTATTGTACTTGCTTAGTAATTGCAATAGTTAAAGGAGCAAAGAATTAAAGACATCCATTGTAACCTATATTTATAAGTATAATGGATAGTCTCGGTAGAGGGAGAGTCCCTACCACCGTGGATGTATGTCACGTTGACGGAACCACATAAATTTCATGTGTCCTTAATTTGCTTTATGTTCTGTGTTTTGAATTGAGTTGTGAACGCAGCTAAAGTATCAGCCAACCCATAAAAACTAACGAAGACCTAAACAAAGAACATCCGTATTATCTATTAGGCAAGGTGTTTGAAAGGTGACTTTGGGGACTATTGTGATTAGTAGGTAGTAATAGATCTACCTTAGTTGAATTTGAGAAAGAGTTCACTTTTAAGAAAAGGTTGAAGTTGTTCACTTACCTGCAAATTGCAAATTATGGTGATACTGATTTAGCTCTCCTCTCAGTATCACAAACTAGTAGATCTTAGGGAGAAGTCGGGAACTTCACAAAACATAAAATATGATTAACCTGGTGGTACTCATGAGAAACCTAAATTCTTGCAAGATGTTTAATGAAATATCTTTAATATCACATTAGTGTACATTGTATCTATGTCTTAATTTAAAAGATTATAGTAAATTATCAATTTTATTTTTTTCCTAATTTTCTCTAGTTAACATAGTTATTTTTCTTATATATGTGTTATACAATTAATATTATCAATAAGCTAGAAATTTTACCCAATATACTTATCGATACACTTTTTTACATGATATCAGAGTTGTAAAAATCAATTAGAGAACGTGTTGATTAAAGGGAGGTAACCTTTGATTGGTTACTTCTAATGATGTGTGGGCCAAACTTAATGCCTGTGTCGATGCCTTGATGCCTTTATATCCTTAAAAAAACAAAGAGAAAAAAGGAGCAGATGTTAAATATTGAAATCTTTGAATCAAAGGGAGAAAAAAGGACCAGTAAGTCTTTATATATTCTAGATCCATATGTACAATGCCTCTCAAACCACCTTGGTCTTATTTTTGTTCCAAACTTGTTAGTAAGGGACAATTTCGTTACTTGGTAAAGCTTTATAGAGACAACACCTTTTGCAAAAGGCAAAGTAGGATTTATCAATGGGCAATTGATGAAATCACAATAAACAAATAATAAACTATTACTATAGCAGAAGAATGATTCCATGATAAACGCATGGATTTATAGTTCACTAGCTCAAGAAATTCAAGAGAACTTGCCCTATGCTAACATCATTCATGAGATATAAAGTGAATTATATGAATGGTATGGATAAAGTAATGCTCCTCGAATCTACAAGATAAAAAAGGAACTCTTTAATCTGACTCAAAAGGAAGGAAATACCATTATAAGATACTTTACTAGATTTAGGACTTTTTGGCTAAAGATGAAGGAATGTAATCCCTTACCTTCTTGTAGGTGTGAAGCAACAAAGGAATACAAACAATTAAGAGAAACAAAAAAAGGGCACCAATTCCTTCTTGGTTTGAATGGAACTTATAATAACTTAAGATCTTAGATTTTATCTATGAAACCAACTCCATCGCTTAACAAGATCTTTTCCTTTACTCTCTAAGAAGAGCAACAACTTGACATGGTTGCATTGATATCTAAATTAACAATGGAGGGAGTTACTTGTACTATAAATTTAAATTTCAAAAGACTTAACAAGGAATAAGGTAGGGGGCCACAGCTTACTGGAGATAACTGTAACCTTAAGAAGTGCGATTACTATAGAAAAACGAAACATACAGAAAAAGGAATGCTTTGAAATCATTTGTTATCCTTTAAATTAGTAAGGCACTTGAATAGGGATAACCTAGAATTTACAATAAAATAGGGTGGACAACATTGACTTAGGCATGGTAATTTGGCACACCTTAAGAGTAGTGGTGGCACTAGTAAAAATAGCTTAAATAAGCACAAAATTAGTAGTAATAATGATAAGAGTGGACATATTGGTGTCCTAAATGAAGAAAAATATTCAAAGCTGATTAGTATGCTCAGTGTTGAAGCAAGTCATAACCAAACAAGGAGTAATGAGTTAGTAGCCAACGTTTTAGGTAGTTTTACTTTTGTTAAATAAGCCTTGGATAATGAATAGTGGTGCTTCAGATCATATAATGAGTAATGATAGAGTGCACAATGAAATTACATATGTCCTTACCTATAAACCAATCAAGATACTTGATGGATTCCTATTACCTACAACCTGTATTGGCAAGAATAAAGTGACTTTAAACATAAGCTTATAAAATGTTATGCTTGTTTTAGGTTTTTAGTGCAATGTTTTGTTAGTAGCCAAAATTACTTGTGACCTTAATTGCTTAATCACCTTTTTTCCTAACTCATGTGTTCCAAGACCTACATATATAGATGTCAATTAGATAGGGCCAAATTAGAGATGGAATTTACTAATTAGAATAGAGTCTTATGATAGGTCAAGTTCCTAGATATAACTTCCTTCCCAAGGCTATGGTTTTCATATTCCTTCACAGATAACAATTATCCTTAATTCATGCCTGACATTTTTCTATAAGTCAATGTTGCACAAAAAATTATTAGGTGTTTCATTTATTTTCTTTAATCTTATCCTTGTCATTGGTGGTCTAAGGTTTTATAAAACACCAACTCCCTTGTTAATTTAAGTTAATACAATGTGGGTTCCATCATTCCCACTTCCCACTCTCCTTAAAATGATTTGTCCTCAAATTAGCACCTACATCATCAAAGACAAAAGGAGAAAAGTCAGAAACATTAAATGTTACACTGACATTATACTTACCCAGTAAGTTAAGTTTGTATGCATTATTATTGACTCTTGCTACCAGTTGAAAAAGATCATCTCCCCTTAGTTGCAATTTTGATTTCATTTGCATAAGAAATCTATCTTTCTAGAAATGTACTCGAACCCAATCACTAAGTTTAAAAGTGATATGCATATGACCTTTGTTGGCTTATGTTTCGTACTGTTTGGTTTTTCTCTCAATGTTAAGTTTAGTTTTCTCATGAAGTTACCTAACCACTTTAGCCTTTTTTTTTCCCACCTAAATTAACCCTATCTTGTATAGGTAATAACACTAAATCCAAAGGAGGAAATGGATTAAAACCATAAACAAACTTGAAAGGAGAATAACCCTTAGTACTATAAACAACACGATTATAGGAAAACTCCACAAAAGGTAAACCTTACAATGTCTTCCAAAAATGGCTCAAAAATTTTACATCATGGTTTGAAAAAAATACTTTTTAACACTTCATGTAAGCCAATAATTTCTCTAAATAAGCCTACAATGTGTGTGGCATCATCCATTTTGGTACAAGTAATGAAATTTGTTATCTTTTAAAACCAGTCAACCACAACAAGAATACAATTTTGGCCCTTCTTTAACTGAGGTAATCTGAGAATAAAATCCATTGAAATGTTGGTCCAAGGTTCACAAGGAATTTCTAAAGGCATATAGTTACTATGGGGCAAAACTCTAGAATTAGCTCATTTATAGGTACTATACATAGCACAAACTCTTTCAACATCTCTTTTCATATGTGGCCAAAAGAAATGTTCATTTAAAGCATTAAAAGTCTTTTAAATGTCAAAGTATCCCATTAAATTACCCTCATGAGCTTCTTTCATAAGTAGTACTCTCATAGACCTTTAAGGAATATAAAGCTTATTTATTTTAAACAAATACCCCTTATGTCTATAAAACTTAACAAAAGCAACTTTTTGTAGGATATATGTTACCAAAGTCAACATCATTAGCATGCAAATCAATAATGTACTCAAACCCAAACAACTTAACACTCAACGTGCTAATCATTGTGTACCTATGTAACAATGCATCAGCAACAACATTTTCCGTACCTGATTTGTATTAAATTACTTAACGAAAAGTTTCCATAAACTCAGTCCATTTTACATGTATTTTATGCAACTTACTTTACCCCTTCAAGTGTTTTGAAAACTCATAATTAGTATGAATTAAAAATTTCTTACGCCAAAAGTAATACTGCCACATTTCTAAAGTCTTAACAAGTGTATACATTTCTTTATCATAAGTTAGATAATTCAATGTTGCCCCACTTAACTTCTCAATAAAGAATGCAATATATTGTTTCTGTTACATGAGAACTCCCTCAATCCTAATATCTAATGTGTTATATTCAATGTCAAAAGTTTTTTAAAAAAAAAATCAACCAAAGTAAGAAGTGATACATTACATAACTTAAATTTTAACAATTTAAATTCAACTTATTGTTCATTACCCCATTTAAACCCTACACTTTTCTTAATGACCTTTGTCAATGGTGCAGCTATAATGCTAAAATCCCTAATAAACTTCTTATAAAAACTAACCAAACCATGAAAACTCCTCATATCACCTACACATTTTGGTATAGGCCATTCTTGGATAGCTTTAACTTTCTCAGTATCAACCTCAATACCATGAGGAGTCACAACATACCCTAAGAAAATGACATAATTAGTGCAAAAGGTATATTTATTCAAGTTAACATACAATTTTTCTTTCCTTAATACATTTAACACACATTATAAGTGTTTAACATGAGACTCTAAAGGATAGCTGTATACTAAAATATAATCAAAATAGATCACCATGAATTTTCCTAAGAAAGGTCTTAAAACATGATTTATTAATCTTATGAATGTGCTAGGTGCATTAGTTAATCCAAATGACATAACCAACCACTCATACAAATCATACTTAGTTTTGAATGCAGTTTTCCAGTCATCACCTACCTTAGCTCTAATTTAGTGATATCCACTTTTAAGATCAATTTTTGAAAAGAAACATGCATAATACAATTCCTCAAGCATATCATCAAGTACAGGTACAGGGTGTCATACTTAACTATAATTTTATTAATAATTTAATAGTTAACACACATTCTTTAGGACTTAACTTTCTTTGACACTAGCAACACAGGCATTACATGTGGACTCATGCTTTCTCACATATACCTTTTTTTCATTAATTCATTAACCTGCCTTTGAAGTTTCTTTGTCTCCTCTATGTTACTTTGGTATGCTAGCTTATTGGGAATAGTTGCTCTAGGTATTAAGTTAATACAATGCTCAATTCCTTTTTGTGGTGGAAATCATTTAGTATACCCTTAGGGAATATAAGAAGTACTGTTAAAGTTAACAAGGTAGGCTTCTTTATAAATCAAATACATTTGCCGCATAAATTGGAAGATAGCTCTCACATTAACTCTCTGGGCATACACCTTTACTTGCTATCGCTAAATTTTATTTTGTGCCTCACCACTTTTGTGTTTAGCACTCTCAAGTGTTTGCTCTCACCTTTTCTCTCTCTTATTCTTTTCTTTTATCTCTTTCTTTTCACTTCTTTTCTTTTGCTTATTTTTGAAAAGTCTTAGTTAGTCTTTATAAACCTGTTCAGAAGTTAGTGGTATGAGTGTAATGGGTTATCCCTCTATGGTGAATATATACTTATTTTTATTCCCATCATATGTTACCCTCCTATCAAATTGTCATGGTCGTCCTAATGGAAAATGACCAACCTGTATAGGTACAACATCGCAAGTAACCTCATCTTTATACCTATTAATAGTAAATGAAACAATCACTTGCTTAGTCACTCTTACCTCCCTAATGTCATTTAACCACTGTAGTTTATATGAATTAGAGTGTCTAGTTGTAAGTAAGTTTAATTTCTTCACCAACGTTGTATTAACTACATTAGTGCAACTACTTCCATCTATGATCAAGCAACATAGACTATCCCAAACTAAACACCTAGAATGGAAAATATTTTCTTGTTGTATTTCAACATCATCCTCCTTAACTTGCACACTAAGGTAATGAGGATCATTTTAGGTCTCACACTAAGATGAGGGTAAATTAGTATGAGATATGCACTTTTTACAAATTGATTTAGATTTAAGTTTTGTAACTTGTTAGAGTCGATGATCCAATTTTTATCTTTCTCCTTTATGTGAGCACGTCAATACGAATATAAATCAATGCATAAACACACAATAATTTTTATGTGGTTCACTCATAATGTGTGAGTTATGTTTACAATGTGATAAAATCCTTCTCATATCACACAATCTGCTTTTGTTATCAAAGGATATAGTTTGGTGGTAAAAGGATCACTCATTAATCACTTGTAAAAGAATCACTCCTTAATCACTTACAATGATCTTCCAATCAAAAATTTGATCTTCTGATCACTCCAAGGGTATCCCATCTTATTTTTCAACAAATCTATCAAGAGTTTATAAAAAAACCTTTCTTGAAGAATGAATACTCAATATGTAGTTTGTTAGAGCAGAATATAGATCTTCTCTTTCCTTCACTATCAGTGTTGTCTCACCCGCTGTTGGTGATGCTTCACTTGTTACCTTGGCATGATCTCTCCTATATTGTAGAGTACATTTTCTCTTCAACTGCTATAAGCTGCTAGACCTATTACTAGGCACACTTTCTCCTCAACTACTACAAGTTACTGGACTTGTTGCCAAGTACGTTTCCTCCTCTATTATTACAAGTTGTTGGACCTTTTGTCAAGCATGCTTTCTCCTCTTACTACTACAAGCTGTTAGACTTATTGCTATTGCTGCTTGAACACGCTACTGTTGCTGCCTACACGTTCTGCTATCACTGTCAACACGTGTTGCTATCGTTATCTGGGCACGCTATCACTATTGTCCACACGTGATATTAATGTTGTCCCTAAGTGCTATCGCTACTATCCACATGTGTTGCTAATGCAGTCCATATAGGCTACCACGTGTGTTGTTAATGCTATTTGCACACGCTATTGCTGCTACCTATTGTCCACAAGTGTTCTGCCTACTATCTACGCTCATGTAATCCGCATGCACTATGCCTACTATTCACACACACTGTGCCTGCTATCTATGCATGTTATGCCTACTATCCGCACATATTACTCCTATTGCATGCGCTTTTTGCACCTACTGTCCGTGTGTGTTGTGCCCATTATCTGCACTTTCTGCATCGGTTGTCCACAATCCTTGCACCTGCTGTATGCACCCTTTATGCTCGTTGTTTGCACGCTCTATAATTGCTATCCGCACACACTATGCCCACTATCCGCACAAACTGTACCTGCTGTTCGCACAATCTGTGCCCACTGTCCATGCTAGCTACACCTACTATTACTGTTTTCTTGTGCTGCTGTTGCTCTCCCAGCGCACTACAATAATTTTCTCGCGCCACTGTTGCTCTTCCTACACACTATAAAAGATTTCTCACACCATTGAAACTCTCCCTGTGCGTTGCAATAGATTTCTCACGTTGCTACTACTCTCCCAACATGTTGCAGCAATTTTCTTATGCCGCTGCTGGTTTGCTAGTCGATTCTTGGACTTGCTACACTTTCTACAAGTGGCTGCTAATTCTCAAACTTGCTACTGCACATTCTAATTTTTTGCTTGATTCCCAGGCGTGCTTCTATTACTAGGAAGCCTCCTGAGGTGCTGCTAGTGCTGGTATACCCTCCAAGACATGCAAGAACATGCTGTTACTACTAGTATACCCTCATGGACGTGCAGGAATGTGCTGCTAGTGTTGATATATCCTTTTGGACATGCAGGGACATGCTGCTGATGCTAGTATACACTTCTAGACATGTTACTGCTACTAGGAAGTCTCATGGATGAGCTGTTGTTGCTGGGAAGCCTCCTGGACGTGTTGCTACTGCTAAGAAGCCTCTTGGACATGTTATTACTTTCTTTTTAACCAATTGCCTTACCTTAATTTTTTGGTGGCTACTACACTCTCCTTGGCTAGCTACCACTTGCTTTCTTTCTTCCTCTTCTTGGTGGCTGCTACACTCTCCTTGGCTAACTGCCCCTTGCTTTCTTTCTCTCATTCTTGACCTGTTGCGCCTTACCTAGTGGTTGCCTCCTCTTTGTCGTTCACCTCTCTTTTTCCCTAGGTTTATCACTCACCTCTCTCTTTGGCTGGCTCTCTTAATTTTTTACAACACACCCCTTCTTGCAAGATGTATAAAGGTATTTATAGAACTTTGAAATTAGGGTTGTATGATCATCAATGGTCATCATTAATTCCTATATGTTGCCCTATAATTAACAATCGAATTTAATTTCTAAAATTTAAGGTCAATGGTCAACAGTCAATCTTGACCTTTCAGGGTCACAATCAACATTAACTCCTCAATGGTCAACGATCAACGGTCAATCTTGACCCCTAAAATTTAGGGTTATGGTCAACATTGATTGCTCGACGCTAGGGTTAACTTGTCATTATTGGATTTTCCCAATGATCTCACTACATCTTAACAACATTTATAATATCAAATCAACACATATAACTATATGAAATGGTATTGATAACAAATTCAACATTAGTCATCAAAGATAGGTTCAACAAAAGGCTTTCCTCGCTACTAAAAGACTCCATCATGCTCATCTTCATCCTCTTCACCAAACTCCAGCTCTATTGGTGCATATATCATTCTCTTAGCTACCCTCCTAAGTTTCTCGCTAAACTCCCTTTTAATGCTCTCCACTTTATCCTGCATTTCACCAAACATAATCTTTATTCACTCAAATTCCCCTAGGCTTTCATAAAAACTTTAAGGTTTGGTACGACTAATTCCTCCTTCCCCTTAGTAAGGCTATTAGTTTTATAATGTGACATGTTTACAGTAACAACAATCCTCTTAAATCGCTCCCTTATGTGTTTACACTCAACTCGATGTGTTTCACACAGTCAATTGTAATCTTACACTCAAAAGCTTATTAAAAGGTTCTAAGTAAACTAAATTTGATCAAACAAAATTTAAGTATATCAGACCTATCTCCTCCAAGAAGTGATATGATAAAAAATAATAAGCAATAAAGGAAATAGAATAATAAGGAATTTAATGAAATAATTAGTGCAATTGGACAATAATTGATTATTGAATATAATTGAGTACATGACCATTTGAACAATGAAGCCGTTTTTTTTTTGGCTAACTAATCGGTATTTCTACAAAAAACAATGAACAGTAGTAATGAAACATAAGAAACACACGATTTTTTTTATTATTAACTAATGAATATTTTTACAGAATGAACGAATAACAACAACTAAATACAATAAATACATGATTTATTTTATTATTATTATTATTGATAATTTAATCAATAGTGAAGAACACACAAAAAAGACGATGACAAAAGGATAACTAACCTAAGTTAGAGTCAAAGGTCTAATACCAAATGATACGGACTCTAATTATATGTAAATAAAACTTAATACCGATATTGATATAAGATTTTCTAACAAAGGTTAAAGAATATAAGTTCTGACTCAATGATTATAAACAACTAAAAACCAGAACTATAAGATTTAGATATTACTTCTAATAACAACATTGAAAAAGATAAGTTTATTAAACCAACACACTCAAGTATGAAAGTTCAAAGTTAGTTCTCAAAAAACCAAAGAAAATAACACATCCACTCATAAAAACGTTCTTCTCTTCCAGTCATCCTTTTTCCCTTTTTATATGTTAAGCCCTAAAAATTCTAACTACTAAGATGAGCTTATTAATGAAATTTGTCTAAGTTATTATATAATAATAAAAATTCATGAAAATAACTCATTTAGAAACTAAAATTCGTCTAACCTCCTACATAACAACATAACTCATGAAAATAACCCATTTAAATGCCTAAATATGGGCTCCCAACTTCAACTTCTTTCCTAAGGCCATGGTTTCATATTCCTCCACAAATGACACATTTACAAGTCCTAGTGAAGCCTCTATCAACCTCAATTCGTGCCTAGCAATTTCCTGTAAGTAAATGTTGCACAACAAGTTATTGGGTACTTCTTTTATTTTCTTTGACCTTGCCCTTGTCATTAATGGTCTAAGGTTTTGCAAAGTATTAACTTCCTTGTTGATTTTAGTTAGTATAATATGACTTACATCACCTATTAAGGCTCAAAGTATCCTAAATTTACTTAAGAATAAGAAATTATGATTACTTTAAGTTAAAGTCCTTAGGGATCTTTATAAGTTCTGAGGAAGCGCAATCTTTTAACTACCTCTAAAGGTCTTTAGAGTATGCTCTCACATGATTATAGGTACATTTAGTGATAATCATATAAACTAGATATATGATTTGAAATAATAATGAACACTTTAAAAAGTAAATGATGCCCAAAATGAATGATATAAAATGACATAAAAAAGAAGTAATTACAACATAGATAAGGATAAAATGCAAATTATAAAGTAACACAATAAAAATTAGAAATAAAAGAATTCATAATGTAATGATTAGGATAATGATATATTGAGCATCCTATCCTATAAAAGATGGATCTAATAAGTGGATAACTTTACTAATTTAACAATATAGTGTATGGATTAATAGATCTAAACTAAAACAAAGGTCCCTAAAATGTTCCTTCCCTTACTATCCAAGGCTTGAGCAAAAGTTATCAATATAAGTGAGGCATTTTAGAATTATCCTATATAAAGTCAAATGGTTCATAAAGGATCTATACATTCTCTCTTCTAAGCTATAAAGAGTATAAGTCAAGTTTTAAGTCTTTATGAGCGTGTTCAATTAAGATTATGATACAATGGCAATTATAAATATTGAAATGAGAGAAATAAATAAATAAAATATCATATAAAAATAAGTAAAAGTATAAAAATAAAAATAATTTAGAGTAACTTGTCTATCAAGATTAAGTTCTCAGTGAAGTCACCAAGTTGTTACAACGAGCTACTGAAGGTTGGAAGGCTTAATAAATGCAAAGAAGGCATGATGTGTAGCACCTTTCGATGTATAGTTAGGAATTAAGGGCAAATATTATGAGTTAAGATGCATGTAAGTTGACTTTAAAGGTACTACCAATCATTTTAGATACGATTGAAATGCTATAAGTGACTTATTCTACTTTACCAAGATTCTTCGAAGTTCGAGAGCACGATTACATTTGGTAGAGACCATAACTAGCCCAAACAACCATCGCACACAATAATATCACTATTCACCTATTTTTATGCCTATGCTTTTTCAACTAATATTTTATTTATTTTCCTCTTTTATGCTTGTTTATAACTTTTCACAAACGCAAACACACTAAGGTTTTAGGCAATTTAGATAGATCGTGAAAAGAATGGATTGTTTTTGTTTTTTTATTTTTTTTATTTTTTAAGATACTTTCTATAATAATCTAATAGGAAACCTTTATCTTTATTTGGTGTAACTACTTAAGCCAAATGAAATGAAACCCTCATGTCTGATTTTAAAGGGGGGAGATCCTATACTATAAGATTATATCCCAATTTTTCTTTTGCTAGACCTATAGCTAAAAAACCTACTTTCTTACAATTACGAGGTTCATTTGAATATGAAATCCAATCTTGGAAATACAGTATTTCAGTTTCTTTTACTACCCAAGGCTTCAATACATTTCAAAATCGCGAAATTTCTACTAGGGCTAGGGCTATCTGAGAGCAATTAACCAATCTGGATTTATGAATTATTATAAATTATTTAACAGTAGAATGGAAAGAATTAGGGGAAGAAAGGCCTGCAAGAAATGAATGAGAAGATCAAAAAGTTAGAAGAAGAAAGGATTTTTTGGTTAGACACGTGGAATTAGCTAAGCATTTTATTTAAACAAACATAGTACCAAAATGGATGGTTTTATGTCTATTACTCGTTCTAACTCTCGAGTTAAGACTAATCATTCGTATATTGACTTGTTGTTAATAGATCAGTAAGAGTATTGTTAATAAAGTTCATTAATATCTAAACTCATTAGTTTACCTTAGAAGGTATTAATATCACTTTACATTTATAAGCTCACCCAAAACATTCCAAAATAGTATTGCCAATGAGAACTTTATGTCCCTTTATTCACTCTTTTATTATATTTATTTTTCTTTCTTTTTTTCTTTTTTCTTTTTTCCCTTTTTTCTTTTCTTTTTCTTCTTTTTGTTTCCTTTTCTTTTCTTTTTGTTCCGTTCCCTTTTACCTTTCCTTGGCCCTTTCTTTTTCTTTCTTTTCTTTTTTCATTTCTCTTCATATCAAACGCCTTATTTAGGTTTCTCTCTCTTATTTTGGGTCCAAAATCACTCTTTCATTCTCTACTCCCACTAATGCTCCAACCTTTTTCATATTTTAAGCTTAGAAATGTCCCAATCACAAGTTTTAGGTTTAATTATGGTGTAAAAAGCCAAGATTTGGCTTCACATGACATTTTGTTAATCTTTTTAGATTATGTATCATAAACAAAGAAAGCGCACAACAACCATTAACGGTGAGGCACTTCTAACCTTCAATCAATATATGGGAAAGACCAACAAATAAAATGTAGCCTATTAAGTCCATTGATGATAGCCTTGCGTGGCAATAATGGCCTAAAATGGCATTGCGAAAGGTGGAATGAATTATAATGATAAGCTTTAAGCCAACTGTCATCACTTCCCCATACTTTATTTGGTGTATAAAGGCCACCATTGGATAGATCAACTCCCAACACATCATATGATGCTAATTTTGGGCCAAAATAGCATTAAGCAATGGTATGGCAATTGACCTCAGGCTACTTTGTCAAATTATGTGCTTTCAAGCCTTATTTTAGTGTGTGGACTTCAAAAATGTGCAAATCAACATTGAAAGACTCCAATGGTAGTGCCTATAATGGTTTTAGTGACGTTTGTGGTGATAAACAATATTGCTGGTGAACCTTCAGTAAGTTTTCCCAAAACAAAATACCTTATTCTAAGGACTTTATATACCTATTTAATTAATTTTATATTTTTTACTATTATTTTCTTTTTTTAAGCTTATTAATGTGTTTTTATGCACAAAAAGACACACACACAAAAAAAAAAAAAAAACACAATATGCTAACCTTATACCCTTGTTTATGTTAAAAGACTTTAACTGGTTTCTTATGAGGTGGATGAAAGCAACCAAAGCTTTAGATAAGTAATCTTTTGGCCACTCCCTTTTTCTTTTTTCTTTCTTTGCTACTAGATGTGTCTTTGTGCTAAAACCATCTTGTATGAAATTCTCGACTTCTCCCTAAGATCTACTAGTTTGTGATACTGAGAGGGTGGGTGAATCAGTATCACCACAATTCGCAATTTACAGGTAAGTAAACAACTTCAACCTCTTCTTAAAAGTGAACTTTTTCTCAGATTTGACTAAGGTAAATCTATTACTACCTACTAATCACAATAGACCCCAAAGTCACCTTTCAGACACCTTGCCTAATAGACAATACGGATGTTCTTGTTTAGGTCTTCGTTATGTTATGGGTTGGCTGATACTTTAGCTGCATTTACAACTCAATTCAAAACACAGAACATAAAGCAAATTAAGGACACGCGAGATTTACGTAGTTACGTCAACGTGACGTACATCTACGGTGGTAGGGACTCTCCCTCTACCGAGACTATCCACTATACTTGTAAACACAGGTTACAATGGATGTCTTTAATTCTCTGCTCCTTTAACTATTGCAATTACTAATCAAGTACAATATAAAGAGTGTCATTTACTGTATCTACCCTTCTTCTAACTTGTCTTGTCTTTGTTGAATTGAAAGGCTGCTGCACTACCGCTTTGAAGTTCACCGCAATGCTCTCTAGCCTTTCTTGAAGAAATTTGGAAATACGTTGAGTTCTTTACGTGCTTCGTTGAATTCCTACGTTGTATCACACAATTCCTGCTTTCACCGACTTACAGTCTCACCCGTCTCCTTGTCTCACGATCTCACTGTCTCACGGCTCGTCTGTCCGTTTCTCTCTCTCCTGCTGTCCAGCCGAATTTCTCTCTCCTACTGCCCGATTTCACTTTTACATTCACCGTTGGGTTTCTCTCTCTTCTCGCCGCTCTGCTCAGGTTTGGCCGTCCTCTATTCACTGTTCTTCGTTCAGCCCTAACTTTCGGAGTCTCCTTCTTTCTCTCTCACAATGGTACTGTTCACAATGGCACCTGTTCATGATAGCACTGTTCACGACGGTCTTGTTTACTCGATTCGTACTTCTAGTGGTGTTCTTCCATGTGGGGTTTTGGTGTTCTCTTTTGGCCGGTTGTTTAGGTTTTGCTGAATGCTCAATATTACCGACCCCTGTTCTTTGTCTTCCAAGACCATTATATACTCTACTCTATGAAATCCTAATAGGGCTTATGCTGTGAATTTACTTTCTTACCCTTCTATGTGGTTTTACTTTCTTACACACTAAAATCTAGTTAACAACAATTACAACTCATACAAAACTGTGGGAACAACATTGTATATAGGTGATTAATGTCTCTATCTATTGCTTATGGCTTTTGTGTGCCAAATTAATTAAAAATAATTGCTTAATGGTCACTAATGCTCTTCTGGAAGTGGAATAATGCACTTGATTAGATATTTGGCCATTAATACTTGGTTTTAATTTTATTCTTTATTTTGATCATAGTTTTAAGCTCAGTGTGAATTATTTATGTGTGATTATATCCTTAAAAAGTGAAATAACAATGGTAAGAACAATTAATAATTTTATAGTTTTATCATGGGTACCTTTACTCTTACCATTATTGGCTAAATGGAATTACTTCTTATCTTAGGTGGCTACCTAAGCATTCTTTAGATATTTTATGATGCTACCTCTTTTATTCTCTTCGTCTCTTTCTTAGTTACCTTAAATGCTTTCTAATTTTTGCTCTAATTGGTTTTTTTATTTATAAATGTCTGTCTCTTTTGCCTTTTAATTAGCATTAATGCTTACTTTGCTTTATTTAGTAAGGCAACATAATGAACTCTTTTTTCTCTCATGCTATCACATTATGCTTTTTTTGTTACCCCTTCCTATTCTAATTAATGCTTATTTTCTTTTATAATAAAGCTTACATAATCTCAGCCACTAATCTTACTTTTTACTAAACGATTCAAATTGACTTACCTTGTTGTTAAACAATGACAATTACTTTTACATGTATTTAATATTTTGTACATTTTTTACATGTAAAATTCCTACTAGGATTAGACTATTGGACCTAAATAAGAGGATTGATAAACTAATATAACTGCACTTAAATGCTTGGTCTAGGTTCTTTAACAAAGGGAAGGCCCTCTTTTATGGTTCAAAGATATAATTTATACCCAAAAGTAATGTTTTTAACTTTGAGTTTAATCTAAAAACATAGAGAGTTATTAGCTTTTCCTTCTAAGAACAAGGTATACTTTATATATTGTATATTAAACTTTATTTGTACACTAAACATTAATTTTCAATAATTTAATTATTATTTTAAATTTATTTTTCTCTCTTTTTTTGTTTTTTTTAATTATTTATTTTTATTGCTTCTTTTTCCTTTTAATGTTTAAATGAATAAATTGTAATCCAATTACATCATACTTAGCCCACAAATTGATCTTACATAAGAGTGAGCAAGCATAAAATCCTTAAAGCAAATATATATATATATATATATATATATATATATATATATAGGTAAAATAGTTATCATCAAATAAGTTTAGAAAAAGAAGATCAATTGTTTGTTTTATGTGTCCAAGGTTATCAATGAGATTCTTATTCAATTCCAAGGTACAATACCTTAGATTCCTTACTTTATATAGTTAAAAATTTATGAGTTTTAAATAGAATATATATGTTTGTTAATGTCTCATTTTTATATATATAGGTCTTATGTCTATCCTAGCATTATAGCCAAAAGGCTAATTAAAGCTATGAATAGATAATACGTATCTACTCTATCTACCAACTCTTATTAATAGGTGTAATCCCTACATAGCAATATATATGTTAGAATTTTGCCCCTCTCTTGTTTGAATGCTAACATTAATAAAGTAACCATCTTACATAATTTGACTTATGTGGATTTAGCTATGTTTAGCCATAAATTTGGTTGGCTTTTGCTGTTTAAACTTAAGAGTAAGATTAAATCAATTTTTTTTTTTATCTTTATTCATGATTGGTCATCTGTTAAAGTTAGACCACTTGTAATTTCATTTTAACTATTAAAAAGATGAATTTTAAGGAGAAAGGAAGAGTTTAAAGAGGAAGCAAAATGGTTGTAAGTAATAAACAAATTTAGTAGGTTATTCCAAAACAACACAAGGCCCACTAACCATAAAATTATGCTAATTGCTTATTAATTACGGTTAGGTTAGTTAACTATTTTCTTAAACATTATTAATGGATCAACTCATCAACCAGGAAACAATACATAATAAAAGTAATATGATTTATTTCATACAATACCAAAAGGTCCATTAACTGTAAAGAATGACCAAATAGTCTTGGGTCCCCACTAGGAGAATGGCCATAAAAACGATATGAGCAAGAGATGCGTAACTAAGACCTAATGAAGATTGGTAAATTGTTAGCACACATTTCAATTTTTTTTAACTTATTCCAAGGTGTTTATGTTCAAGGTAAGCCAATAATATCCCTTCCCAATTATCTTCTTTAAAAGAACTATACTTCTCAAATGGTTCTTGCAAATGCCCTTGTGGATCTTACGGAGGTTATAGTTTGCCTTGTTCTTAACCAAGTAATCAAAAGAAGGCATACTTAGGGAATGCTTGCACAGCCTTCCCTCCATTAATAAGTACTTTGTCACTTTTAGCTACATACATTTTCTTCTGTCTTTGATCATATCCATCAATAAAGGGTTTGTATCTAGCTCTAATACCTTGTGCTCTATTTGGGCACATGATGTTGTATCTACAAGTGGTTGGAGTCTAATAAGTGGCAAAAGAACTTAATAATGGGGGGCTTGTGGTAATCAGTACCCACTTATTAAGTTGGAGTGTAAAATCAGTACCCGCTAATACCTTGTAAAATCGGCAAAAATGCTGTGGCATTTTTATTATTAAGTTCTTTGCACTTAATACACTGGTTTAAAGATAACTCGTATTATCTGCAGTAAGCCAATGCAGTTTCGGCACATTTGGTAGGCTGGCTTTCAGCTAATTTCTGTGCCTCTATTTGGCGCTCGGAAGTTGTAACTAAAGGAACAAGGCCTTCTGCAAAGGCATCATTGTCACTCTGGTAGGTCTTGTTATCAAAGTAACCATTTGGAAGAATATCGGGTCCCCCTTTTGCTGGAATCCAGTATTTGAAAACGAAGCAAATATTGCAAATCAGTTGTCTACAGAAAATAATACACACATTTTTTTATTTTTTTTATTTCTTGGTGCAACAGCCACTTAAAACTAATACAAGCAATAAACAAATTCTTCCAGCAACCACATCATCATCATCATTAGAACCCAATTTTTTTTGAACAAAGAAAACAAAAAAAGGGAAAGAATTGAATTGGACGTACCGAGAAGGATGTAAAAACCAACTGGTGGAGGAGCATCTATATCTTACAAGCCATCCCTACACTGGTTTCTCATGTGTATTTACCGTCAGCCACCTGCGTTAATAAAAATTAAAAAAAAAAATAGTTTAAAAAAAAAACGGAGAAAGAGCCAAAAAAAAAAAAAAGGCTCACGAAAGAAAAAAAATAAAAATAGATGCACCCAAAATAATAATAATAATAATAATGGAAAAATACAGAACCCTAACCCTGGCCCCCCAAATCCGAGAACCAAAACAACAAAATTAAAACAGAAGCTTATTTACCAGGGAGGCTTCTTTTTGTTGTTGCAACGGGTGGTTGTTTTACGGCGCCGTTTAAGGTTTGAGCGGCGGATTCGGAATGCGGGTAGGACGTTGCCAGATCTCAGCTTAACACCATCGCTATTTAATATCATCTTGCCGGAAAAAGAGGAAGTTATCTGTCCGCCCAGAGGTCTGGGCAAGCTTCTAGAGTTGAACGAAAAAGGGAAGAAGAAAAGGGCAGAAAGAGAATTATACTTGTATTTCTATGGAAAGAATGCTATAGTAATTGAATACACCATATTTATACAGGTGGTGTCTACAAGTCTGCTCAGACTTAATAATCAAAACGCACCGTATCATTCAAACTTAATTATTGACTATTAACCGTAAAGGTTTTTACATCAGGTCTAACCAACGAACACTTTAGCGGTTATTAACGAATCACAACAAAATTTTTACAGTACTCCCTACTATTAAAAATGCTATATCTAGTACATGAAACTTCAACCAAGATAGTCCTTAAAGCCTTGTCCTAAAGGTTGAAAATAAGGGAATTGAGTCATAAGAAATGTCTAGTCCTCCCGTTAAAACACTTGAGTACAACTTGTATAACTATCTTATTGTGCCTCTTCACTGAAATACTATCAAAGGTTTTAAGTAACTGGTCATATGATCTTGTTAATGATAACTAAGACATCAATTAGTTCTACTAGCACATTGAACATTTTAATAGAGATATATAAAAAACTTGATAGATAGATAATTTATATGACAATCTTAATTTGTCAACAACCAACTTTATTTTTGCCATAATTCTAAAAAAATTCATATATGTTATCTCTTGGAAAAATTGCTCTACAATAGCCACTTTGAATAATTTTGTTAATACACGAGCATAACCACCAAATGGTTCAAAGGCATGTCATCCCTAAAAAGCATTAATAATTACTGTGATACTATCATATAGCTAAATAAAGCCACTTGCACTATTGCCTATGTATATGGAAGTCATGTAATATAAATAAGTTTTTAATAAGAAAAGAAAGAGAAATAAAATTGGGAGAAGCAATAGTTTCATAAATACCAAATTCACCAACTTAATAATGTTTGTTAGTAAATATAAGAACAAAAAAGCCACTAAAGGGAGTTACCTTAATTTAGCTAAGAGAGGAATTGTTCCATAAGCATTCAACATTATAATTCCTATCTTATCCCCTTCATGGTTAATATCATAGCTATTTTGAAATTTTGCATATAGTTTACCTTGTGTCATTCTCGCCTATGACCAATAAATATTACAAAATGTAAGAGATAACTATCATCTTTGTCTTCATATATTTTGCCTTGTGTCTTACGAATCATGTTACTGCCATCAGTGCATTACTTTCTTGGTATTGTTAGGGTGAATAAACTTGAAATTAGAAATCCTATGAAATTTTCGCCAATCCCATACATGAAGATAAAAAAATATAAAGTACTTGACATAATAACAAAAAAATAATAATAAAGAAAAACTAGTAAATTAAGAAAAAAAAATTCAAAATTATATTGTAAAAAAACACACCACATTAACAGTATGTAAGCCTTGGACTTCTGCTACATATGCCAAATTTTCTTTAAGAACTAAACCTTCATTATCTCATATTGCTTGTAACAATTATTTATGTGTAGGGGTCTCAACAAATCCATTCTCTTGGTGCTCAACATATGGACACAATTTAATGGAGGGTTGAACTGAGAGATGATGATTGCCAAGTTATCCATTCATATTTTCATGAGTGCAATTGTATCTTTTTTAATCCTACAGCAAGCTTCAATGGAAAAGACTTATAGAAAGTATGTGTAAGTTTGTGGAAAAAAAATTATAACTAATAGAGCATATATTATGCTATTAAATACCAAGAAAATTGAAAAAGTAGCATCTTTGTCATAAAAAGTAATAAGAAATTTGTTACAATACAATAAAAACTATCTGACAATAGTCCATAGCCCAAACCCAATTTTTTCAACAATATTAGAATGGAAACAATAAAGAAATATTTATCCAAAAGAGGTATTTTTGTTAAAATAAAGAAACATAAATAAAACCCTTATAGTACTCTTCATTGTCCTATTAAAAAGCACATGGTTACCATTTGAGAGTTATCAATCCTCCCATGAAAAAAACAGATGTTGCTCTCTTCATAGGGGCATGTTGGTAGAAAATTTGATCTCACGATGCCTTGCACATTTTTTCTACCATCTAAAAGCACAAAGATGAGAACCATTAAGACTCAATAGTAGTAACTCAGCTCCAATACCATAAAAGCAAGTACTTTCATATGTTTAAATGAACATTTTAATAAAGATATAAAAAAGATTGTATAAATGGGTAATCTATGTGACAACTTCAATTTCTAAGCAATCAACCCTATTTTTGCCATAATTCTAAAACAACCTATAATATTTTGAAGTCAACTTTAGACTTTTTCACCATTTTGATACCATCATATAGCTAAATTGAGCCACTTACACCATTGCCTAGGTTTATGAAAGGTCATGCAATATATATAAGTTTTTAATTAAAAGGAAAGAGAAATACAATTAAGAGAAGCAATAGCTTCATATATACCAAATTCAATAACTTAAAAATGTTTGTTTAGTAAATAACCTAGACATAAGAATAGAAGAGCCACTACAAGGAGTTACCCTGATTTATTTAAGAGGGGAACGAAAACATTCCACAAAGTATCTAACATTATAATTCCTATCTTATCCCCTTCATGGTTAGTACTATAGTTGTTTTGAAATTTTGCATACAGTTTACCTTGTGTCATTCTTGCTTATAAGCAATTAACATCACAGAATGCAAGAGATGACTATCATTTTTATCTTCATGTATTTTGCCTTGTGCCTTATGGATCAAGTTGTTACCATCAGTGCATTGTTTTGTGTTCATCTTATAGTAGCTAATAACAGGTCTGTGCTTAATATGCTCAATTAATTTTCTAGTATTGTTAAGGTGAATAAGTTTGAAATTTTGGCCAATCTTATACATGAAGACACAAAATATAAGATACTTAACACAATAACCAAGAAAATAATGAAAAACTAGTAAATTAAGAAAAAAAACTTACAAAATTATATTGTAAAAACCTTACCCTATTGACTGTATGTAAGCCTTGGGTTTTTTCCACATATGCCAAATTTTCTTTAAAAACCATACCTTTATTATCTTGTATTACTTATAACAATTGTTCGTGCATGGGGGTCTTAATAAATCCACCCTTTTAGTTCATAACATGTAGACATAATTCAATGGATTGATGAACCAAGAGACAACGATTACCAAGTCATTTATTCATAGTTTCATTTGATATAATTGTAACTTTTTGAATCTTACAACGAACTTCAATGAAAGAGACTTATGCAAAGTATATGCAAGTTTGTGGAAAAAAATTGCAACCAATAAAGCATATATTATGCTATTAAATACCAAGAAAAATGAAAAAGCAGCATCCTCCTCGTAGAAAGTAGCAAATAATTTGTTACAATACAATAAGAACTATTCCATAACAGTCTATAGCCCAAACCTAAATTTTTTAACTACATATGGGAAAAATGAAGATATATTTATTCAAAAGAAGTATTTTTGCTAAAATAAAGAAATATGAATATAACCCATACCATACTCTACTTGGTCTTAAGCTTCAAAAAGCATGCTGCTACCGTCTAAGAGTTGTCGATTCTCTTTTGAAAAAAAATAGATGTTACTCTTTTCTTAAGGGTATGTTGGTAGAAAATTTGATTTCATTGTACCTTGCATATTTTTTCTACCATCTAAAAGCACAAAGATGATAACCATTAAAACTTAGTAGTAGCAATCCAACTCCAATACCTTAAAAGCAAGTGACATTCATATTTCTAAATGAACATTTTAATAGAGATATACAAAAGACTAAATAGATGGATAATCTATGCGACAACCTTAATTTATAAGTAATCAACCCTATTTTTGCCATAATTCTAAAACAACCTATAATATTTTGAAGACAGCTTCAAATTCTTACACCATTTTGATACCATCATATAATTAAACAAAGTCACTTGCACCATTGCCTAGGTTTATGAAAGCTTATGCAATATATATCAGTTTTTAATTAGAAGGAAAAAGAAATACAACTAAGAAAAGTAATAGCTTCATGTATACTAAATTGAACAACTCAAAAATGTTTGTTCAATAAAGAACCTAAATATAGAAACAGAAAAGCCATTAAAGGGAGCTACCCTAATTTAGCTAAAAAAGAACTAAAATATTCCATAAAGCATCTAATATTATAATTCCTATCCCATCCCTTCTATAGTTAGTACCATAGTTATTCTAAAATTTTGCATATAATTTACCTTATGTCATTTTTGCCTATGACCAATTAACATCATAAAATGCAAGAAATGACCACCATTTTTGTCTTTATGTATTTTTCTTTGTGTCTTAATTACATTCATGGTATTATTAAGGGAAATAAGCTAGAAATTAGAAATCCTACCAAATTTCAGCTAATCCTATTCATGAATACAAAAAATATAAGGTACTTAATACAATAACAAAAAATAAAGAAAAACTAATAAATTAAGAAAAAAAAATTCAAAATTATATTATAAAAACCCTCACTGTTAACTATATGGAAGCCTTGGGCTTATCCTGTATATGACAAATTTTCTTTAAGAACCAAACTTTCATTATTTCGTATTACCTGTAACAATTATTCATGCATAAGGTTCTCAACAAATCTACTCTATTAGTGCACAACATATAAACATAATCTAATAGAATGCTAAACTAAAAGATGATGATTGCTAAGTTGTTCATGTATATTTTCATTAGGTGTAATTATATCTTTTTGAATCCTACAATAAGCTTCAATTGAAGAGACTCACAATGTATATGCAAGTTTCTATAAAAAAAATTGCAACCAATTAAGCATATATTATGCTATTAAATACCAAAAAAAAAAAAGTAGCATCCAGCTCGTAGAAAGTAGCAAAAACTTTGTTAAAATACAATAAGAACTATTCCACAATAATCTATAACCAAAACCTAAATTTTGTCAATTGTATTAGTATGAAAAAATAAAGAAACATTTATCTAAAAGAAGTATTTTTACTAAAATGAAGAAATATGAATAAAACCCATACTGTACTCTTCTTCGTCCTAAGCTTTAAAAAAAAGTTATTGTTGTCTGAGAGTTATTAATTCTCCTTTAAAAAAAACAAATGTTATACTCTTTTTAGGAGTTTATTGGTAGAAAATCTACTCTCATTATACCTTGCACATTTTTTCTACCATTTAAAACCACAAAGATGAGAACTATTAAAACTCAGAAGTAGCAATTTAGCTTTAATACCTTACCAGCAAGTGACTTTTATTTGCCTAAATGAACATTTTAATAAAGATATATGAAAGACTAGATGGATGGGTAATTTATATAATAACCTTAACTTTTAAGTAATCAACCTTATTTTTGCCGTAATTCTAAAACAACCCATAATATTTTAAAGATAACTTCAGATTCTTACATTATTTTGATACAATCATATAACTAAATAGAGTCAATTGTACCGTTTCTTAGGTTTGGAAGGTCATATAGTATATATAAGTTTTAAATCAAAAGAAAAGAGAAATACAAGTAAGAGAAGCAATAGCTTCATATATACCAAATTTAATAACTCAAAAATATTTTTTTAATAAACAACCTAAACATGGGAACAGATAAGCCATTAGAGGGAGCTACCCTGATTTAGCTAAGAGAGGAACAAAAACATCCCACAAAGCATCTAACATTATAATTCCTGTCTCATCCCCTTCACGGTTAATGTCATAGCTATTTTGAAATGTTAGATGCTTTATGGAATGTTTTTGTTCCTCTCTTAGCTAAATCAAGGTAGCTCCCTCTAATGGCTTTTTTGTTCCTATGTTTAGGTTATTTACTAAAAATATATTTTTGAGTTATTAAATTTGGTATATATGAAGCTATTACTTCTCTTAGTTGTATTTCTCTTTACTTTTGATTAAAAATTTATATATATTGTATGACCTTCCATAAACCTAAGCAATAGTGCAAGTGACTCTATTTTGTTATATGATAAATCAAAATGATGCAAGAATCTGAAGTTGTCTTTAAAATATTATGGGTTGTTTTAGAATTATGGAAAATAAGGTTAATTACTTACAAATTAAATATATCACAAAGATTACCCATCCATCTAGTCTTTCGTATATCTTTATTAAAATGGTCATTTAGGCATATAAAAGTCACTTGCTTTTAAGTTATTAGAGCTGAATTGCTACTACAAAGTCTTAATGGTTCTCATCTTTATGCTTTTGGATGGTAGAAAAAATGTGCAAAGTATAATGAGATCAGATTTTCTACCAACATACCCCTAAGAAGAGAGTAACATTTATTTTTTTAAAAGGAGAATCGATAACTCTCAGACGGCAATATCGTGATTTTTGAAGCTTAGAACCAAGGAAAGTATGGTATAGGTTTTATTCATATTTCTTCATTTTACCAAAAATACCTCTTTTGGATAAATGTGTCTTCATTTATCCCATCTATAGTTGAAAAATTTAGGTTTGGGTTGTGGATTATTGTGGAATAGTTCTTATTGTATTGTAACAAATTTTCTTTTACTTTCTATGAGAAGGATGATACTTTTTCATTTTTCTTGGTATTTAATAGTATATATGCTCTATTGGTTGCAATTTTTTTTCCACAAACATGCACATACTTTCTATAAGTCTCTTCTATTAAAGCTTATTGTAGGATTCAAGAAAATACAATTGCACCTAATGAAAATATGAATGAACAACTTGGCAATCCTCATTTCTTGTTCAGTACTCTATTGAATTATGTCCATATGTTGTGCACCAAGGGAGTGGATTTGTTGAGAACCCCACCCACAAATAATTATTACAGATAATATTAGATAATAAAAGTCTAGTTCTTAAAGAAAATTTGGCATATATGGGAGAAGCCCATGGCTTCCATAAAGTTAATGCGGTTAGGGTTTTAATAATATAATTTTGAATTTTTTTTCTTAATTTACCATTTTTGTTATCGTGTCAAGTAGCTTATATTTTTTGCTTTCATGAAAAGGATTAGCCAAAATTTGATAGAATTTCTAATTTCAAGCTTATTCATCCTAATTATAACAGGAAAGTAATTGAGCACATTGAGCGAGGACCAGTTGTTGGTTACTACAAGATGCCAAAAAAGCAATACGCTGATGGTAGTAACATGATCCATTAGACAAAAGGCAAAATACGTAAAGACAAAGATGGTAGTCACTTCTTGCATTATGTGATGTTAATTGGTTATGGGCAAGAATGACATAAGGTAAACTGTATACAAAATTTTAAAACAGCTATGAAACAAACCATAGAGGGGATGAGATAAGAATTATAATATTTGATACTTTGTGGAATGTTTTGGTTCCTCTCTTAGCAAAATCAGGGTAGCTCCCTCTAGTGGCTTTTCTATTTTTATGTTTAGGTTCTTTATTGAACAAATATTTTTGAGTTATTGAATTTAATATACATAAAGCTATTGCTTCTCTTAATTGTATTTCTTTTTCTTTCTGAATAAAAACTTATATATATTGACCTTCTATAAACCTTCATAATGGAGAAAAAGACTTTGTTTAGCTATATGATGATATTGAAATGGTGCAAGAATCTAAAGTTGTCTTTAAAATATTATAAGTAGTTTTAGAATTATGGAAAAAATAAAGTTGATTACTTACAAACTAAGGCTATCATATGGATTACCCATCCATCTATTCTTTCGTATATCTCTATTAAAATGTTCATTTAAGAATACGTAAGTCACTTCCTTTTAAGGTATTAGAGTTGGGTTGCTATTACTGAGTCTTAATGGTTCTCATCTTTGTGCTTTTGAATCGTAAAAAGGAATGTGCAAGGTATTTTTTTTCAAATGAGGATTGACAACTCTCAGATGACAACAGTGTGCTTTTTAAAGCTTAAGACCAAGGAGAATAAGTTATAGGTTTTATTCATATTTCTTCATTTTAACAAAAAAACCTCTTTTAGATAAATGTGTCTTCATTTATCCCATATATAATTGAAAAATTTGGGGTTAGGCTATGGACTGTTGTGGAATAATTCTTATTGTATTATAACAAATTTCCTGCTACTTTCTATAAGGTTGCTACTTTTTCATTTTTCTTCATATTTAATAGTATAATATATGCTCTATTGGTTGCAATTTTTTTTTCCACAAACATGCACATACTTTCTATAAGTCTCTTCTATTGAAGCTTGTTGTAGGATTCAAATAGATACAATTGCACCTAATGAAAATATAGATGAACCAATTTGTAGTCGTCATCTCTTGTTCAGTACTCTATTCAATTATGTCCATATATTGTGCACCAAGGGAGTGGATTTGTTGAGAACCCCACCTATAAACAATTATTTTAGATAATACTAGATAATGAAAGTCTGGTTCCTAAAGAAAATTGGGCATATGTGGGAAAATCCCAAGGTTTACATATAATTCATGGAGTACAAGTTTTTACAATATAATTTTGTAATTTTTTTCCCTAATTTACTAGTTTTTTTTTTTTTTTGTTATTGTGTAAAGTACCTTATTTTTTTATTTTCATGTATAGGATTGGCCAAAATTATATAGGATTTATAATTTTAAGCTTATTCACCCTAATCATAATAAGAAATTAATTGAGCATATTGAGCAAGGACATGTTATTGGCTATTATAAGACATACATAAAGCAATGCACTGATAACAGTAATATGATCCATAAGGCATAAGGCAAAATATGTGAAGACAAAGATGATAGTCATTTCTTGCATTTTGTGATGTTAATTGCTCATGGGCAAGAATGACACAAGGTAAATCGTATGCAAATAGCTATGACATTAATTGTAAAGGGGATGAGACAGGAATTATAATGTTAAATGCTTTGTGGAATGTTTTTATGCCTCTCTTAACTAAATCAGGGTAGCTCCCTCTAATGGCTTTTCTGTTCCTATATTTAGGTTGTTTACTAAAAATATATTTTTGAGTTATTGAATTTCATATATATGAAGCTATTGCTTCTCTTAGTCGTATTTCTCTTTTCTTTTGATTAAAAATTTATATATATTGTATGACCTTCCATAAACCTAAGCAATAATGCAAGTGGCTTTATTTAATTATATGATAGTATCAAAATAATGCAAGAATCTGAAGTTATCTTTAAAATATTATGGGTTGTTTTAGAATTATGGCAAAAATAAGGTTGATTACTTACAAATTAAATATATCACAGAGATTACCCATGCATGTAGTCTTTCATATATCTTTATTAAAATCTTCATTTAGGCATATAAAAGTCACTTGCTTTTAAGGTATTAGAACTGAATTGCTATTACTGAGTCTTAATGGTTCTCATCTTTGTACTTTTGGATGGAAGAAAAAATGTGCAAAGTATAATGAGATCAGATTTTCTACCAATATACCCCGAAGAAGAGAGTAACATTTATTTTTTTTTCAAAGGAGAATCAATAACTCTCAAATGGCAATATCGTGCTTTTTGAAGCTTAGGACCAAGGATAGTACGATATGGGTTCTATTCATATTTCTTCATTTTAGCAAAAATACCTTTTTTGGATAAATGTGTCTTTATTTATCTCATATATAGTTGAAAAAGTTAGGTTTGGGCTATGGACTATTATGGAATAGTTCTTATTGTATTGTAACAAATTTCCTGTTACTTTCTACGAGGAGGATGATACTTTTTCATTTTTCTTGGTATTTAATAGTATAATATATGCTCTATTGGTTGCAATTTTTTTTTCCACCAACATACACATACTTTCTATAAGTCTCTTCTATTAAAGCTTGTTATAGGATTCAAAAAGATACAATTGCACCTAATGAAAATATGAATGAACAACTTGGCAATCGTCATCTCTTGTTCAGTACTCTATTGAATTATGTCCTTATGTTGTGCACCAAGGGAGTGGATTTGTTGAGATCCCTACCCACAAATAATTATTACAGATAATATTAGATAATGAAGGTCTGGTTCTTAAAGAAAATTTGGCATATATAAGAGAAGCCCATGGCTTCCATACAGTTAATGCGTTAAGGGTTTCTATAATATAATTTTGAAATTTTGTTTCTTAATTTAACAGTTTTTTCTTTTTTTTTGTTATCGTGTCAAGTAGCTTATATTTTTTGTTTTCATGAATAGGATTAGCCAAAATTTGATAGAATTTCTAATTTTGAGCTTATTTATCCTGATCATACCAAGAAAGTAATTGAGCAGATTAAGCGAGGAACTATTGTTAGTTACTACAAGATGCACAAAAAGCAATACACTGATGGTAGCTGCATGAACCATAAGACATAAGGCAAAATACGTAAAGACAAAGATGGTAGTCATCTCTTACATTCAGTGATGTTAATTGGTTATGGGCAAGAATGACATAAGGTAAACTGTATGCAAAATTTTAAAATAACTATAAAACTAACCATGGAGGGGATAGGATAGGAATTATAATATTGGATGCTTTGTGGAATGTTTTGGTTCCTCTCTTAGCAAAATCAGGGTAGCTCCCTTTAGTGGCTTTTCTGTTTCTATGTTTAAGTTCTTTATTGAACAAAAATTTTTGAATTATTGATTTTAATATACATAAAGCTATTACTTCTCTAAATTGTATTTCTTTTTCCTTCTAATTAAAAACTTATATATATATATATGCATGACCTTCTATAAACCTTGACAATGGAGCAAGAGACGTTGTTTAACTATATGATGATATTAAAATGGTGCAAGAATCTAAAGTTGTCTTTAAAATATTATGGGTAGTTTTAGAATTATGGCAAAAATAAGGTTAATTACTTACAAATTAAGGCTATCATATGGATTACCCATCCATCTAGTCTTTCATATATCTCTATTAAAATGTTCATTTAAGAATACGTAAGTCACTTGCTTTTAAGGTATTGGAGTTGGGTTGCTATTACTGAGTCTTAATGGTTCTTATCTTTGTGCTTTTGAATGGTAAAAAGATGTGCAAGGTACAATAATATCAAATCTTTTACCAACATACCTCTAAGAAGAGAGTAACATCTATTTTTTTTCAAAGGAGGATCGATAACTCTCAGATGATAACAGTGTACTTTTTAAATCTTAGGACCAACCAAGGAGAGTACAGTATAGGTTATATTCATATTTCTTCATTTTAGCAAAAATGCCTCTTTTAGATAAATATGTTTTCATTGATCCCATATGTAGTTGAAAAATTTAGGTTTGGGCTATGGACTGTTATGGAATAGTTCGTATTGTATTGTAACAAATTTCATGCTACTTTCTATAAGGAGGATGCTACTTTTTCATTTTTCTTCACATTTAATAGTATAATATATGTTCTATTGGTTGCAATTTTTTCCACAAACATGCACATACATTCTATAAGTCTCTTCTATTGAAGCTTGTTGTAGGATTCAAAAAGATACAATTGCACCTAATGAAAATATAAATGAACGACTTCGTAATTGTCATCTCTTGTTCAGTACTCTATTGAATTATGTCCATATGTTGTGCACCAAAGGAGTGGATTTGTTGAGAACCCCAGCCACAAACAATTATTTTAGATAATACTAGATAATGGAAGTCTGGTTCCTAAAGAAAATTTGGCATATATGGGAGAAGCCCAAGGTTTACATATAATTCATGCAGTACAAGTTTTTATAATATAATTTTTTAATTTTTTTCCTTAATTTACTAGTTTTTTTTTTTTTGTTATTGTGTAAAGTAACTTATATTTTTTATTTTCATGTATAGGATTGGCCAAAATTTTATAAGATTTATAATTTTAAGCTTATTCACCCTAATCGTAGCAAGAAATTAATTGAGCATATTGTGCAAGGACTTGTTGTTGGCTATTATAAGACATACATAAAGCAATGCACTGATGGAAGTAATATGATCCATAAGGCATAAGGCAAAATACGTGAAGACAAAAATGATAGTCATTTCTTGCATTTTGTGATGTTAATTGCTCATGGGCAAGAATAACATAAGGTAAATCGTATGCAAAATTTCAAAATAGCTATGACATTAACCATGAAGGGGATAAGACAAGAATTATAATGTTAGATGCTTTATGGAATCTTTTTATTCCTCTCTTAGCTAAATCAGGGTAGCTCCCTTTAATGGCTTTTCTGTTCCTATGTTTAGGTTGTTTACTAAAAATATATTTTTGAGTTATTGAATTTATTATATATGAAGCTATTGCTTCTCTTAGTCGTATTTCTCTTTTCTTTTGATTAAAAATTTATATATATTGTATGACCTTCTATAAACCTAAGCAATAGTGCAAGTGGCTCTATTTAGTTATATGATAATATCAAAATGATGCAAGAATCTGAAGTTATCTTTAAAATATTATGGGTTGTTTTAGAATTATGGCAAAAATAAGGTTAATTACTTACAAATTAAATATATCACAGAGATTACCCATCCATCTAGTCTTTTGTATATCTTTATTAAAATGTTCATTTAGGCATATAAAAGTCACTTGCTTTTAAGGTATTAGAGTTGAATTGCTACTACTGAGTCTTAATGGTTCTCATTTTTGTGCTTTTGGATGGTAGAAAAATGTGCAAAGTATAATGAGATCAGATTTTCTACTAACATACCCCTAAGAAGAGAGTAACATTTATTTTTTTAAAAGGAGAATCGATAACTCTCAGATGGCAATATCGTGATTTTTGAAGCTTAGGACCAAGGAAAGTATGGTATAGGTTCTATTCATATTTCTTCATTTTACCAAAAATACCTCTTTTGGATAAATGTGTCTTCATTTATCCCATATATAGTTAAAAAATTTAGGTTTGGGCTGTGGACTATTGTGGAATAGTTCTTATTGTATTATAACAAATTTTCTTTTACTTTCTACGAGGAGGATGATACTTTTTCATTTTTCTTGGTATTTAATAGTATATATGCTTTATTGGTTGCAATGTTTTTTCCACAAACATGCACATACTTTCTATAAGTCTCTTCTATTAAAGCTTGTTGAAGGATTCAAAAAGATACAATTGCACTTAATGAAAATATGAATGAACGACTTGGCAATCGTCATCTCTTGTTCAGTACTTTATTGAATTATGTCCATATATTTAGTGCTCTATTTGATCCATATAACTTAGTTGTATCAAATTATAAAATTACTCATTAGAGGGACATCCCCATAGTCATATGGTACTTTATCAATGTTCATTTAAGCATTGGTCATCTAATAAACTCTTTCAAGGACAATGCTTAAGCCCTTTTTAGCAAATGTATCACAAAAAATATAAGTGTTCTACAAGTATTTGGTTATGTTATCTCTTTTCACTTTAAACTCACCATTTACTTGTCATGATACTAGATACATATCATTGTGAACCTTTAACTCTTTCATTGTTAAGGCTATAGCTATACTAAGTCCAGTAATCAAGGCTTTAAACTCAACCTCATTGTTTGATGCGAGAAAATTGAACTCTAATGCATATTCCCATTATTGGATAATCCATCGATTTACAAAATCTAGAGCTCAACTAGTAGCTTTTGGATCTTATAGGTCTTAAAGCCCATATAGTGGTTGATAAAGCCAATAGTGCTTATGCCTTCAAGGCTTATAAGGCTGCAATTGGATATCGATTTCTCTTAACTCAACTAACCATTAGAAAAGTTAACCTAATATTTGTGGCTTGTATGGCACTAGGCAGAGTAGTTTTTCATTCATGACTACAATAGGTTGAGTTTGAAAGTATTTGTAACCTTCTTATTACCATTACTAGTGTGAAGGCTAACTTATTAACCTTCGAGCATTACAACTGTGCCCTTAATTAAGCTCTACTTGTTTAATACACCACTCATTGTATGTTATCCTCTTTTTAGACCAAACCAAGCTTAAAGCTAACTTGTTGATGATAAGGTACAAGTATAATTTCTTTCTTCTAATAAGCTTGCTTAATAATGACAAGGATGATAAATATTCTTTCAATTATTAGAAACAAGAATGGGAGTTACTTATTGTCAAAGCACGAGATAAACTAATTCAAGTAAGCTAACATTTCCATAAGGACTAGTACATCTTTTATGGTTTTGGGATAAGGAAGTTGTCTAATAGCTTTAATCCTTTATAAGTTCATCTCAATGCCTTGTTTAAAACCAAGAACCTTAGGAACTTGCTTAATCTAGCTCCAAATGGACATTTAATAGGGTTAAGCTTTATGTTACAATGATTAAGGGTTTTATATGTCTCTTTTAGGTCAATAATGTGGTCTTCTGTCATATTGCTTTTCATGAGCATTTTGTCAACATACATTTCCATATTTTTATTAATGCCAAAAGATCTTGCTTATTAGTCATTAATGCATGGCCCTTACATTCTTAAGTGCGAAAGGCATTACCTTGTTGCAGTATAACTCTTATTCCACTATAAAAAGATGTCTTTTCTAGTCTTAATCATACATAGGTATTTGGTAATACCTTAAAAATATGTCCATAAAGGTTAAGAGTTAATCAGTTTTATCAACCAATTGGTCAATTTTAGGCAATAAGTAATTATCCTTTAGGCATGCTTTTTTTAAGGCTAGTGAAGTTTACACTCATGCACCATTTTCATTCACTTTCTTAACCATGATGACATTCACTAACCAATTAGGGTAAATGACCTCACAAATGAATATAACCTTTAGAAGTTTATTTACCTCTTCTTCTATAACTACTTACTATTTTAGGTCCATATGTTGCTTCTTCTATCCTACTGAAGAGTATTTGGCATTAATGCTCAACTTATGAAAAGCCACTTCTAGGTAAATGCTTAGCATGTCCATTAATATACAAGCAAATACTTTTAAGTGTTTCTATAAGAATCAATTGATCTCATTGTTCAACTTTCCTTTAAGTCTTTTTATGATTTGCACTATCTTAAAGAGCTCACAAGGGTTAAAAGGGACTTGAATTACTTATTTAATGGGGATTCCTTATTTATCCACATCCTCTATATGAGTATCCAAGTTTACTACCTCTATTACTAATGCTCTTCTCTTCACTTTAATCCATGTTAGTTAGAGCTCTTATGCTTCCTTCTACTTTTCATAAACTTCTCCCACTCCTTTAAGCATAGGGAATTTTAACTTAAGGTGTTTGTTGGAAGATGACATATAGGATCTATAAGGAATCCCTAAGATTATATTATGGGAGAAGGGCTAAGTCAATATCACTAATTTGAAACCTATGGTTTAAATTTGAAAATGAGAATCTATCATGATTAGTATCTGAACAACTACCTCTAGAATAATGGACTCAGTAGTGAATCCATAAAAAGGGTAGTATGCTAGCTATAAGCATTGCTTCATGAGTCCCATTTTGAAAAATGCATCAAAGAACGAGATATCAACCAAGTTATATGTGTCTGTGAACACATGCTTGATGTTGAAGTAGTTGACTTTGATCATGAAGGATATAAAATCACTATAGGGTGCTCAGAACCTTAAGGTCATTGTCAATAAAGGTAATGACAATTGTTCCTTTATCATAAGGAAACTTACCCTATATGTTAAGGATTCCTCTGGGTGTAAAAATTTTTAGTCATCGCACCACCTCTTTCTTGCAAAGGCACCTTCTTAAGCATATAGATGGCCCTTTACACAGCCTAAGGCCTTAACTAGAGCTTGTTTCTCAATTTTCATTTTTCTACCTAAGAAGGAATCTCTTTATCAAGGTTGCCAAATCTTGGTTAACTCAACAATTCTTGGCCATAAGTCAATTGTCAAGGCAATTTGTTTTGTTCTTAACATATTACTTCAAGTGTCCTTCCCTATTTAGCTTTTCAATTTTGTCCTTAAAGCCTATAGCATTCCTTTGTTATATGCCCATGATCTTTGATGAGCATAGCATCTCCTTAAATCTCACACCTTAAGCACTAACTTTATCTTGGCAGGTTGTCTAAATAGTCCATATGTTTGCACTTTCATAATAATCTTGATACATCATGCGATTAAGGAGGTATAATTAATATACTTGAGAGCATCAAGATTAATGCTTTGTTGTCTTTATCCAAGGTAAGGGCTCCCCCTTACTCTATGCATTTATTGTCATGCTTGTGCCTCATTAGGTGGGGTTTCCTTCACTCTTGCATGTTCATTATTTCTTGTCTAATGTTGCCCACTTTTTCCATATTGATAATCTTATCTGGTCGAGTCATTATGTTGGAGAAGTCCAAGAAGGATCTTTTATCAATAAGGTTGTCTAAGAAGATGGCAAATGCCATGTCTAGGTTCAAGTAATTGACATTGAGCATCTCCATGTTGAACTAGGTTATGAATTCTTGCACGAGTTCACTTTTGTCTTTCCTAATTGCAAGAAGGGTCGCGGGGGTTTTCTTTTTTAACTTACTAGTAATGAGCTAGGTTAACTAGAAGACTTTCCAGTTGATTGAAACTTGTGATCAACTGGGGAGCCTTTAAATACCACTACTTAGTGTCATCTTTCAATGTAGTGGTGAACGGCATGCATATAATGGCATTTAAGGTGAAGTGAGGGCACATTTAGGGGTCCGAATGTTATTCCAATGGTCACTAAGATCTCTACTGTCATCGTACCCATTCAAGTTTAAGAACTTCAGTTTTTCAAAAAGACAAACAATACATGGATAGAAATAACAATAATGAATATAATATATTAATAAGAAGACTATTTTATATTAATTATAAGATTGTGACAGCAAGTAACAATATGCTATTGGGAAACATACCAATTCAATCGGTTCCATAGAAATGCAAATCCAACCAAACCGTCTGTCTGTCCAAGATGACTTTGTATTAGGGGTGATTGACTTGGAGGTTTGATACTGGGCCAAGGTCTTTTTCGACAGAGGTCCAGCTTGGCTTAGTTTAAGTTTACAGTTGCCAACATAGCACCGAACAGCCAGAATCTAATTTAATTTCAAATTCAGTCGTTCCAGTGTGTGAGCCTAATAATTTACTCTACCGACCGACCACGCCCCTATCCGATACTAAAAGGGCAAAAAGCTAAACCAAACATCCAATCCAATCCAACTCAAATTCAACGGCTGCCGCTTGCCTCAGCGACCGAGCGACCGAGCCCCACCACATCCCCCAAAAGGCAGGGAGGAGGAGCATTAAATGGTAACGAAGACGTTCGCTTTTTCACAGCCACACAAATTCATTCAACTTCAGCGTTTTTTAAGTGTCAAACAGACAACAGGCCAACGAACGTGTCCCCTCATCCACCATTTCTCTCATTCATTGCCTTTTCCTTTTGAATTTTCAGTATTTCTGTGAGCCGTCTACGCTGTTAATCATAATATAATGTTTCATTAATATAATATTTTCAAACTTGTCTCTTCTTTTTTCTTCTTGTTGTTGTTTTCTTTTTTTTTATTAATTAGAGTCAGATAATATCATAAACAAATTTTTGTAACACCTAACTAAATCTACTTTCCATAGTCATATTGAAATAAAATTATATTTACCACAATAATATTTATGCCACTCAAAATTTCGAAAAACAAAAACAGAGAGAGAAGAAGAAATTTGCTGAAAATTCAACACTAACGCATTTTTACGAGTCGATTGTTTTTCGGCAGTGTGTTGTATATGTCTCTGTTGGGCCGGGGGGGGGGGGTGTGGATGTCCCATCGTTCCATCCCAACGTCCCCTCCCCCCGGAATTGACTTGATTGAACCCCAAACGGCTGCCCTCATTTATGGATGTTATTGCATTTGCATTTAGTGATCTAAAGCCGCATGCACGCCACGTGCCCCTTTCCTTCTCTACAAAACGACAGCTTTTGCCAACTTGGGTTTGGGGGCATTGACCCCATGGCCTCTCCCTTCCAACGGATTTTTTATTCATTTTTTTTATAATATTACCAACAGGGGAATGGCCCTCAATTTCCCATTTAAAAGTTAAATCCCCAGAACGCCCAAAAATTTTATATATGCAAATGATGAAACGACCGAAATCGAATATTGCTATACCTTTGTCTGGAGCATAGGCAAGAGAGAGAAATAAAGAAGAAATTAGTATATTGCTATTGCTAACGTGCAGCTATTCAGGCCCACAAAGCCTGAGATTTCATTGGAATGAGGATCCTGCATCCCCCCCCCCCCCCCCCAAAAAAAAAAAGAAAAGGATGCAACCAAAGTTTTCGAGATTCCATATCGGAATTTGAAAGTACATTTGGTTAATTAAATTCTCAAGGGGATATATACCAAGTCACAGGGAAAAACAAAAAAAAACAAGTGTTTCAGTCCAATTTCTACTGACACAACATTAGTTAATTCTTTTTCTTTTTTTTTTTTTTTTTTGGTTCTTTGAATACATAAGAAGGAAACTGAAACATTGACTCAAGGTTAAGTAATATTTCTTTTTTAAAGAAGAGAAGATACGATTAAAATTACTCAAGGAATTTAAATCCTACATGCTGGCTGAAGTTGATTTTTAGTTCAATCTCTAACCCGATTTTTCTAGCACATGTTTGCAAATATAATTTATTCCTCCTATAATGGGGTAGGCTTGTGGGAATGAATGAACATTCCAACTGTCTACCTTTTTGCTTTGATTTTGCCTGTGACACCGCTAAACCCCCCCCCCCCCCCCCAAAAATGCCATGTCCATCCGAGACAAAAGCAACCCTGTTTAGATCCTCCACTTGTAAATTGTCTTGTCTTTAAAGCCAAAGAATCGCATTAAACACAAAACGAAAAAGGGCAATGCCTTGGGCAGATGCCCCCGACCCCCACCCCCCCAATATGAAGAAGGCAGGCTTCCCCCTTTGAGTCTTTTAATATTTCTACATATCTAAAACCTACGGACGCCCCTCCGGCTTGCTTCCCAGTTGCAGTCCAATGGCCAATCCGATCCAAGCTAATAACAACCCAGAAACCAAAGGCAAAGGCCAGAAACAGTGCCACAGCAACCACCCCCATGCCCACCGGTGGAGCCGCCAAGATGCGCAACCCCTGATACCTGGCCTCCCTGACCATTTGGGGGAGGTTTGCCTCGCCTTTGTCCGCCAACCTGCCTTGCTTTTCTCCATCTGCCACTCATGGCGTCGCGTCATTTATTCTCCTTCCTTCCCTCCTTTTCTTTCTCTCTACACAGTCTTGTCTCCAACAAGAGGCTTGGAATCAGAGGACCATGATAATAGACATGATTCAGTCCAGTTCTTGTGTTATGATCCCATCTCCTCGAGGTGGGACCCTCTCCCCCCACTGCCTCCGTCAGATCCACCTCTCCGTCTCCTCCTCCGCCACCCCTCCTTCATCTGCCGCAATCTCCCTGTGCAATCGGTCTCCGCCTCTGGCAACCTTGTCATCCTCGCAGCCACTGCTGACAATTTCGTTCCAGCACTCTCTCGTCCCTTGGTCTTCAACCCCGTGTCTCGCAACTGGATCTTCGGGCCTCCACTCGCCACCCCACGCCGCTGGTGCGTCGCCGGATCAACCCACGGCGCCGTTTACGTTGCAAGTGGGGTCGGGTTCCAGTTCTCCAGGGACGTGGCGAAGTCAGTGGAGAAGTGGGAGCTGCAGTCACGGACCAATACTAATAACACCAACCAAATTTTCTTGAGTTCGAGCAGCTGTCGGATCAGTAGCAATTGGAAGTGGGAAAAAATGAACGGACTGAAAGATGGGAGATTCTGCAGAGATGCAGTGGACGCTGTGGGGTGGAGAGGGAAGCTATGTATGGTAAACGTAAAAGGCCATGGGGCCAAAGAAGGGATTGTTTATGACCCTGATAAGCAAGCGTGGGAGGACATGCCGGGGGGAATGGTTGCCGGGTGGAGAGGCCCCGTGGCGGCCATGGACGAGGAGGTGATGTATGTTGTTGACGAAGCCAACGGTGTACTTAGCAAGTATGATCCGGAGAGGGATCAGTGGGGGTGCTTAATGGACTCTCAGACACTCGTAGGAGCCCAGCAGATGGCCGCTGGCGGGGGAAGATTGTGTATTATTTGTGGTCACGGGAATGTTGTGGTGGTGGATGTGGCGGCACCGGCGGCAGAGAGGCTGTGGGAGATGCACCCACCGCCGGGGTTTGAGGCCGTGGCGGTTCATATCCTGCCGAGGATGAGCAGTAACAGCAGCTAGCCGACCAGATTTTTCACGTTGTTTCTTCAATATTGTATGTTTTTTCTTATGGGGGCGGGCAGGCGTGGAATTAATTTGTCAAAGGGTGTCTGCTCTCATCCGATGTCTAACATCATCCTTTGGAAAGTGGAAATTTGTCTCTTTCTTTAATGTTTCCACCCAATCAGCGTTGCCAAGGAGAAAGGAGAAATTGAAGGGTTTTCTTTTTCTTTTTTTTTTATAAGCCGAAATAAGAAATTGAAGTTGGAATAAGCACACAATCCGAAATATACAAAGGGTGAAGGAAAGGGGATTTTTGGATTGATTGGAGCATGTTATCGTTGACTACGTTAAGTATAGCAATTAAATTACACAAAATAAAGTTAATTTATTATTTTCTCCTCAATAATTTACTGTATTGTATCGTAAAATATCTATATTTATATAATTCAAAATATATTCCGATACTATTTATCATATTAATATTACTTTCTCTTCCACCAAGATTCCTTCTTAACTCCTTATATTATATGGGATTTAGTTGGAGTTGGAAGCTTTTGTTTTGTCTTTTTTAAAAAAAAAATTGTATTGTCAGATCTGCCACTTCTTCTTGCTGAATACCTGATAGCTTATCAGTTATGACTGACTATTACTGCGTCAAAGAGAGAGAGAGAGAGAGAGTAGCAAGTGACTGAAGAGTGAAGAAGCTTTTTTTTTTTTTTCAAAAGGGAATTGTAAAGAATAGGGATTGGCAATTTTGTTGAAAACAACTTTACATATAAAAAAATTTGAAAGAAGTAGGCTTGACAATAATAAATGGAATAATATTAAATCCAGAAATATATTTAACATTATAAAATTTTCTTGGTCACAAGATATATTTGTAAAATTTACTATAACTCTTCCATTTTTACTTGTTCTCGGGGGCACATGCCTTACCCCAAGAGTTAGATTGTTTAAAACAACTATGAAATTTGATTTGCTAATTCGATTTATTATTATTATTATCATTTAATAATGTGGAATTGCCTACTCAGTTCATCTAAAGGGCTATATGGCTGTTTGCAGATTACCTTGAACTAATCATCCACGTAGAACAGTAAGAAAGTCAACCCCTTCCGACAATACTTGCCTAAAATCCTGAATTGCAAGTCAATTACGAACCCCCCCCCCCCCTTCAATTCAACTCCAGTCGGTGAACAATGCCACAATTAGTTAATCGAAGGCCTATGCCTAGTCGTATTCATTCCTTTATCCTTTGGGAGTTTTGACCGTCACTTCAATGGCTTTTGCAACCCTCCAAGTGAACGGTAACGCAATTTATTTAAGGTCTAAAATTACGAGTCAAAAAAGTTTTGGAGATTTCGAACGAAATTCAGCCTCTTTTTTATGCTGTTGTTCTGAATCTTTTTCGATGTATCCGCGCGAGTGATATGATAGTATACCAATAGAATAGCTTTAACTCTTTGGACAACTTTTTTTCTGTTTTTTTCTTGACATGACACATATTGTATTATAATTACAATATGGTCTAACCATTATAGTGCCAATGTGTTTGCTGCTCATAATTATAGATATAAGATGATGTCACAATTAGAATTAAAGAGAGCATTTAGTTTAATTTTTAAGTGCTGTTACTTGTTGGTCTATCATCAATAGTAGTAACCTTCAAACAATTTGGTAAATTTTTTGGTACTGTTGTTCAAGATATCTTAAATATTATATTCTTTTTACTATAGGGTGAACATTAATAATTTTTTTAACTTTAAATTAAGTAAGAAAAGTTTCAATATTATTTATAGAATATTTATAAAAAATCGTAGTATTTGCATGATGGTGAGAGGCCTTTTCAAATCCTCGTTCACAAAGTGCTTCGCGGGGAGGCATCGAGGAGATTCCAAGCAGCGCGCCTGATTCTGTGACTACAAAAATTAAAGAAGCTGTATCTGCTTTGGTGACTTAGTGAAGAAGTTATTACAGCGTTGTGACACGGATTAGTTTTTACTGTGTTAATTCGCGACGATACTTAATCAATTTTGTTAAAAAAGATAAGAAAAGTAAACTTTGAAAATTTTGAATAAATCAGTAGAAAATATGTAAGGTAAGAAGTAAGTAAACGAATTAGAAATACTAGAGAGAATGAGAAAGAGAGTACAAAAAAACTTTACAAGTAAATTTATATTGAAAGAAAGAATTTGTACTGTACAAATAAAAGGGATGGTCTTTTCCAAAATTTTCTAGACAATTGTAGTGCATTTTGCATATTTCTATATGCTTCTGGAACTTTTCATAGATAGCAAACGGGCTGGACAATGCTGGCAACGTACAAAGGTTTAGTCTTAGTCTGAATTTACACATTAAGAATACGTGAATAGATTGGATCAATGTATTCTTGTAATATCCTTTTCCACTTAATTCTGCGACTTCTTCGTCGCATTTTCAGTCTTATTTTGCCGAATGTGATCGGCAAATTGTCAAAGCTAGTCTTCTCGTTCCCCACTAATCTCTTGGTCTGACAAATTTTTCCATTTTACTAAGTACTCTCCTTCTCTAGATTACTCGATCAACAAGGATGTGTTCGACCTCTTTGTTGAATTTGATGGTCACAGCTGTTGGTGTGCACTTAGACTCGTTTCAACTTGGATCCTCTTCATTTCCATAGAAAGGTTTTAGAAAACTTATATGGAAAATGTTGTGGATCTTCAACTTTGGAGGGAGTTGGACTTGATAGGTGGCCTTTCCTACACGCTTAATGATAAGAAATGACCCTTCGTACTTCCATATCAAGCCCATATGTACTTTGCATAGAGACTTGAATTGGTTGGGTAATAGCTTTACCATTACCATGTCTCCCATTACATAGTCCTTTGGGCGTCACTTGGAGTCAACCCATATTTTCATCTTCTTGGCTGCTTTGTCAAGGTAAGCCTTTACTATATTCGCTTCCTCATGCCATTTTCTTGTGAACTTAAAGGTAGATGAATTGCTGCCAGTGTAGGGAAAGGCAATAGCACTTAGTGTTAGCGGTTGTTGTCCTATGACAATCTCAAATGAGCTTTTATTTGTGGCCTTGCTCTTTTGAAAGTTGTATAAGAATTGAGTAGCATCGAGTAGCTTCACCCAATCTTGTTGGTGGGTGTTAACATAGTGCCTCAAGTATTATTCAAGCAAAGTATTGACTCACTTTATTTGCCCATCACTTTGAGGATAGAAACTTATTGAGAAGTTCAGGTCGGTTCCTAATAACGTGAATAGCTCGCGCTAGAATTTACCTGTAAATTAAGGATTTCTATCATTGATTATACTCTTTGGCACATCTCATAACTTTACTACATTCTTGAAGAACAAGCGAGCAACTTTGTCCACCTTGTAATCAGTGGGGGCTGGAATGAAGGTGTTATACTTGTTGAACTGATCAACTACTACCATGATACTTCCACACCATTCAGACTTTGGTAGAACCATAATAAAGTCCATTAAGACACCTTCCCAAGACTTCTCGGGAGTAGGTAATGGCTTAAGTAGGTCAGCTGGTGGCTACTATTTTACCTTGTTTTGTTGACAAACTATACAAGTTTGTACATAGACCTCTACGTTGGTATGCATATGAGATCAAAAATAATGTTGTTGGACAAGAGTAAGGGTTTGTGTCATACCTGTGTGACCAGCTTATAGGGAATCATGACATTCCTTGAGGATTTCCTTCTGCAAGTTTCCCTACTTCGGCATGAAGACTCGATTCTCAATTGTTGTTAGGACTCTATCATCCAACGAAAATCAACGAGTCTTCCCCTTGCTAGCCAATTTCAACAAATTGTTGGCTAGTTTGTCTTATCCTATACTTTTCTTGATTCATTCAAGATGGTTGCTCTTAGGGATACTAGTAGTAAGGGCCTAGTTCTGCCTTCCGGCTCAGTGCATCAATAACTACATTGGTTTGTCCCAACTTATACCATAGTGTATAGTCAAATTCAACCAAGAAGTCTTACCAATGAATTTGCTTGAGGTTGAGTTTCTTCTAGATTTGGAAGTAGCTCGTAGCAACATTATCAATTATGATTACGAGCTTACTTCTAAGGAGATAATGTCTCAAAGTACACAAGCAATGGATGACAACAATCGTCTCTTTGTCCTGGATGATATACCGTCTTTTCGTGTCGTTAAGCTTGTGACTTTCATAGGCAATGAGATGCCTATCCTACATTAAAACACCCTAACATCGAAGTCGAATGCATCAGTGGACTTTGAAAAGCTTTTTGTGGTCCAGCAGTACCACAATAAGTTCCTCGGAGATCGCTTGCTTTAATCTTTCAAAGGAAGCTTGACATTTCTTCGTCCAATGCCAAGTGTGGTTCTTCTTTAATAGGTTGATTAAGGGTACATCTATAGCAGAGTATCCCTTGATGAACCAATGATAATAGTTGACAAGTCCTAGGAAGGATTGTAGTTTCGGGACCTTAGTTGGATGCTTCCATTGTTGGATGGCTCACACCTTTGCTAGATCCATCAAAAGCCTACCATCTTTGATTTAGTGGCCAAGGAAGTCCACCTTTTACCTGGTGAACAAGCACTTCTCTTTCTTGACGAACAACTCATTTTCCCGAAGAGCTTGGAAGACTTGCTTGAGGTGCTCAACGTGCTCCTCAAGTGTGTTGCTGTACACCACAATGTCATCTAAATAAACTACCATGAATTTTTCAAGAAAAAGATGTAGTACCTTGTTCATGAGTGTGCAAAAGGTAGATAGTGTATTAGTGAGGCCAAATGGCATGACTAAAAACTTGTAAGCTTCGTAACGTGTCACACAGGTCGTCTTTGGCTTATCACCTTGTACTATGCAGACTTGGTAGTAACCTGATCACAAATCCAGCTTAATGAAGTATCTTGCCTTTTCGAGTTGGTTGAAAAGGTCAGCTATCAAGGGGATTGGATACTTGTTCTTAATAGTAACCTTTTTCAAGGCTCGATTGTTGATACACATGCGCAGCAATTCGTCCTTCTTCTTTTGGAAGAGGACTAGGGCACTGAATGGGGCTTTCAACAGTTGAATATAGCTTGAATCAATCAAATCATGAAGCTACTTCCTTAATTCAACAAACTTTAGAAGTGTCATATGATAAGGGCCTATGGTAGGAGGGTTGGCACCAAGTTTTAGCTTAATATGGTGATTTACATCTCATTTTAATGGAAACTTCTTTAGTAATTTGGAAGGCATGACATCCTTGAACTTGGTAAGGATAGCTTGAATGAGTTATGGCAATATGGGAGTTGATACTATTATGTCTTCCTCATCACTTAGTTCCCTTATGGTAGCGACATAGTTAGGACCCAACTTGAGACCTCGTTTGTATTGTAAAGCTGAAATTATCGATGGTTGAGATTTCTCCTTACGCTTCAAGGGAATTACAAGAATTTTACGAGCGTCGACAACCACAAGAGAAATTAAAGAAAGAACAGGAAAAGCCAAGGCTTCGCAAAAAAATGCAAGACCTAACACCACTTTGAAATCATCCATAAGAACGACAGTAAAGTCTAACTTACCGGTTCATTTGCCAATCTAGACAGCTACTTTGTGTACCATGCTTTGGATAGGCCTTGCTTCTAAATTTACTGCTTTAATGGTGTTATTTCCCTTCGTTAATTTGAGGCCTAAACATTTGGACTTTTATAAGTCCATGAAGTTGTGCGTTGCCCCTGTATCTAGCACCACATAAGTTGATCTACCCTTGATAGCAATATTAGCATATAATAGTCTCTTCTCTTTAATGACTGTTGGGGAGAAACGCTTCAAGAGATTACCAAATTGTTGAATAGATCTCATGTCCGCTTGAGTTTCTTCGTTAGCCTTTTCCGAGTAGAATATTGCCATCATAGCATTCATTACTTTACAGTTGGGGCAATCCTTTACCCAGTGCGGTCCATCACAAATGAAACAAGGTCTAAGAGGATTAGCTGAGTTGTGCTTACCTACAAACTTCTTCTTATACTTGGGATTGTCACTTAAATGTCTTTGTTGTCCACCCTCGTTGCAGCCAGAATCTTACTTCTTATGCTAGGTTTTCTCTCTAACATTTTTGCCAGAATTTGGCTTCTTGCCCTTAGAGTGAGCAGAGTAGTCGATGAAGGTTTCGGCGATGGTAATGGCAGCATCCAAGGTCTGCACATCATGCTTGTCCAGCTCAACTCTCGCTCAATCCTTCAAGTCGTCTTTAAAGTAAAAGAGAAGCTCTCTATTGGACATCTCAATTTTAAGTATAGGGGTAGTAAATTCCTTAATGTAGTCAGAAATATTACCTGTCTAACATAGGCGACACAACTTTCCTCTAACTTCACTGTCTGCATTGTAAGGTACAAAGTACCTACGCACTTCAACCTTGAATTTTTCCTAAGTGTTAATAATATATAAGCCTTTATCCGGTTCGAAATGCTTCTATCTCCATCAGAGTTGGGTAGCATCCCTTAGGAAGATTAGGGCACTGCCTACCTTGGCCAGGTCGTCAACAACTCCTATGACCTCAAAGTACTGCTCAAGGCCAAATAAGAAGTTTTCCACGATAGTAGCATTACGTGTGCCGTTGTACATGACAAGCTTAAGGACCTTTAAACCATATATTGCAATGGCAGTGCTAATAGTGACAACTATACTAGCAAGTGAGTTGTTTTGGAGCAAAGACTTCATCTCTTTACAGAGGTCGTGAATTTCTCCTTCAACAAACTCACATAAGTTGAACAAACTTTGATTCAAGTAACGTATTTCTCCCATTAACAAGCAGCCAAACTTTTCATTCATGACTTTGGCAGCCCACATAATCTTTACATTTTCATGAATCAAGTTATCGACTTGATCATTGAGGTTGCCCATAACGAAACTTATATTAGTGACACTCCTTTCCAAGTTACTAACATAATAGTCCATGGTTTCCTTTGTTGGAGCTTTGGACTTGATACATTTGGCTGGATCAGGCTGCTCCTTATGTCCATGAGTTTGTTGTCCTGCTTGTTGCTTATCCATAGTGGTCTCAACAAATCCTTCTTCACTTGTCATACCTACGATTCAAACAAGAACAAAGTTAAAGTTAGGATTCAATCATACTCTGATACCTCCTGTCACAGAGTTAGGCTTTGCTCGTGCTAACCCGCGTGATATTTAGTCAATCTTGCAAGAGAAGATGAACTAAGTAAACCTTGGAAAGTTTAAGTGAATCAGCAAAAGAAGTGTGAAGGACAAGTAAGCGAATTAAAAGTGCTAGAGAGAACGAAAGAAAAAGAACAAAAGAGATTTATAAATGAACTTGTATTGAAAAAAAGGATTCATATTGTACAAATAAAAAATGTTACCTATTTATATAACTTAAAAGAAAGTTTTAAACTAGAATATTCTTTGTATTTACAAGGATTATTCTAAATATAGTTTATTTCAGAATTTTTTAAGTAATTGTAGTGCATTCTACATACTTTTACATGTTTCTGGGACTTTCCGTAAATGGCAAAGGGGTTGGACAATGCTAATAGATTGCAGAGATTTAGTTTTGACTTAAATTTGCACATTAATATGTGAATGGTCAGATAAACCTATTCTTGGGACAATTGACTAACGTTAAAGCCCACAAGACCGATAACTTTTCTTTTTTAATGTTCTGTTTTTTTTGCACTTAAAAGAGCTCGAATATTGCAACATAGTCCTAGTGTCAGAAGCTGAAGATTCCAGAATGAAAAATACGAGCTAGAGAGAGAGAGCTCTCTTATAGTATGGCCCTTGAAGCTCAAGAAGGCCAATGAAAGGGTGGGATGGGATTTTTCGGGAGAAGGGCCTGGCTAAACGGATATTTTGCAACTTTCTTGGATTCAGATTGTTATGCAACGCATTGGGTTACTATTGTCCCGTATTATCTGTTAACCAGGTTGCTGTTGCTGTTGATGTTGGCAGAATTTCAGGGTACAGGAACATAGGACATACACTCTAGGCTGAAGCTGCAAGAGGAAGAGGCAATTAGAAGAGCCTTCCGAGATTTTTGGCACGACATCAAGCAAAACAAAATGAAATAAAAGCCAGATTGATCGGCACAATTAACAGAGCAACCTAATTCCCTATTAACAACGCTGCCCATGTCCTTGGTTTGGTTGCAACAAACCCCCCGCCCTCCTCCGCCTCAGAGTACAGCTCTTTTCCCGTGTTTTTTTTTTTTGGTATACTTTTGCTAATCGGAGGACAGTCTTTGAACTTGTAACCTTCCCAAGAGCAAAGAGCCATACTTAGCCAACAAGACTAGCCTGGTTGATTTTCACTTCTTTTTTCTCTTTCCCTTGTATCAACGTTGGCATTTTTTTACCAGTTTTTTGGCAACTTAAAAACTTAACATTAGCTTTTTCAATTATACTTAACATAAGAAAATTGAGGACTCTGGAAGAGGTTTTAATAACTTAAAGATCTTTTCAATCAAGTTCTAAAACTATATTTTTTTTTTTCCATCTGGTCATCTACCGTTGAGAAACCACATAAACCGAGGCCAATTTACATTGTTAGTCCGTCAATACCCGCAACAAAATTTCTATGCAAGCAGTTGTTGCAGAAATTTAAATAGGTCAAGAGGGCAGCGAATGAATCCAGGGGCTGAAAGCAAAATACTAACCATAAACAAGCATCCGAATGTATCTTCATTCACTTCGCATACGTATAGTAGCTTCACTGCAGGTAATAAAGTTTCACACAAAAGCATACGATAAACTCCCATACTTACTAAGCAGTTGGACTACATATGGTTGGAAATTGTACAAGACTTTATTATAATATGGCAAGCGGCTCAGCAATGATACTAAAAGTTGGTTATCCATCCGAGCTGCAAGATGGTTCCCCTGAAGACAAATTCACTTTTAGATGACGCATCATCTCCTCGTATGCCCATTCAAGACCAGAGCAGTAATGAAGTGGTGGATTAAATCTGCCATCATTTATGTCATCTGGCAAGAATGCCCCATTCTCTATAAGGAATTTGACTGCGTCTTTCTTCCTTTCTTTTGCAGCAATATGAAGTGGTGTCCCTGCAAGGAGGATAGATGCACCAAAATGTAATGCACAACACAAGGGGTGATAGGATAGAGGGAAGTGGGAACTAAAAAATGTTATCTTAAGTTCATATACTTACAACCACATGCACCCCAGGTTCTAGAATCGATGTTAGCACCACGTTCAAGCAATTCATCCATAACCTCAACATGGCCACCCTGAGCAGCAAGGTGCAGAGGGGTCACCCCTTTAGATTTGGGGCCCCATGCAGCAACATTGACATCCATTCCATCATCAAGCAACCGCTTCACCTAGTTATAAAAAGAAACCTTGGATCAACAAATGTCACTCTGATTACATAGAGCATTGCTCCCAAACTGAAGCATAAATTTCATGTAATTCAGGAATGAACTAGACAAATATATGTAACCAGAGAAGAAACAAAGAGAATGAAAAGATAAACTTATGAACTAAAATTGGCAAAGGAAACCAGCAAATGTAACAAGAATCCAATGACGAATGCAAGTGTTCCCGCCAACACTTAAATAATCCCACTTATGAAGGGGGCCATAATTAATTTTTAATAATGCAGTAACCTTGTTCTAGCAAGATCAATAAATACCTATGCCACCACATGATGCAGACCACAATATAACTTTGCAGAAAAAAATGGGGACAAGTTTCCAATTTGAATCAAATCTGTGTTCATCTCCCAACTGCCTGACTTCTGAGTTAATTTAAAAATACCTAATGTTACCCGATGATGTAGACCACAAAAGACCCACACAAAAATTTTGCCGAAAATAGAAGTGAAAGAGTTTCAAATTGGAATCAAATCTGAGTCACCTATCAACTGCCCATATTACCTGTTAATTTTATAATTCCCTGCCCACTAAAATCTATTTCGAATATTCTCCAGTCTTTTGGCAAAATGGGTGTTCAGTGGCAAAAAATAAATGGGAAAATTAGGGAGCGCGCTTAATTGAAGTCAACAAGCTACCTCTGAACTAGTAACCCACTTCCATCAGTCTGACAAGGAAGTCGGCAATATTGCACCACTAGAGCCTATTTAACACCCCTTTAAGAACACACATGAATATTTCAAAAACGGACAGACAGCAAGCCTCTTCTCAAGGTAACTGGCCAATTGTTGACCTTCTAGATAATGAAACAGAACAAGGAAGCATCAAAATCAAAACGATAATATTGAATGAAACAGACATCACAATGTTGTTCAAAATCCATAAAAAATCATGCTAATTGATAAACAGGACAAAAGAAAAGCTCTTTTTTACATTCACCATGAATTGGGAAATTTTATGAAATGCAACCAGTTAAAATGACTAATTTAACTTACTATATTCTAAATAAGTTGATGCAAAGGAAAGGACAGATTCTCTAATTTGACTTTTGCTATTTCAACAAAAATGACAAGACTATATCCATCCTATTGAATGGTGAGTCAAACAATATGCCTGCACCAATACATTCATGGTCAAGATTTCTTTGACTGGGGAAGAACAATGCATTTGTTACAACAGAGATTTTCCTGTTATCTCTATGTTTAGGATTTCCTCAGTTCCCTGTTTGGAATCTTCTTACACAGATATATAAACAATTACAACTTGAGAATAGTAATCACATTCAGGAAAACAAAAAAAAAAAAATACTTGTTTCATTATTTAAGAATGCTGATCCTATTAGAAAAATGCACATAGGGTTAACATAAATACCTATTTTGCAACCAAATTATTTTTCCTATAATGTGCTTAACAAAATATGGCAGTTTGAACTTTAAGCATGATAGAATCTCTCTCTCTCTCTCTCTTTCCCCTCCCATATTTTCCTTCCCTCTCTTTGTAAGGCACCCTTTTGTTTTCTTTTCTTCAAATTTTTCCTGCAGCATCTGTTGCAATGTGACTAGTCAACCTCAGCATTTGTCATCCAATTCTAAACCTTTCTTCACCACCATGAAAGATTGCTGAAAAACTACCAAATCTGTCCTTCACCATAACCAAATTAAAATGCTTCCAGACACAGATAACAGCTAAATTCTAAATACAGACATCGTCAGCTTCACTTGGGTTTTGATTTATCTTAGTTCACTGTAATAATCTATCCAAACCACAGAATGGTAAAATATATACTAGAAAATGTATAGACTATTAAAACAAAGGAACAGCAATCTTTAAGTGACACATTCCCAATTAAATCCAAATTAAATGAACATTGGTCTGGTTTCAGCTTGATTAATATAAGCTCATTTTGATTCTAGATCTTAGTTTCAAAATAACTATGTTGTATGTAGCTATAGGAAACAGGCAACTCAACCCCAGTCCCTCGAACTTACATTGACCTAACCAAACAGGCTTAACCCCTAATGATAGATCATAACAACACATGATGTCCACCAAAATATGGGCCTATTACAAGGGAAAAAAAAAATGAGAGTTCAATATTTTACCTTTTGCAATGGGAAAAACCATTTTGCTAAAGAGGTCTACAAGCTACATAAAATTATTACCATCTTGAAATTAGCATCCTACACATGCTCACTTGGCTCACTGCAATCAAGGAATGAACTTACTGAAAAATGGTCTTCTGTGCCTATCTGCCATAGGAGAGAATTTCCCTAATTGTTGTCACTTTACCCAAGAAAATAAGAAAACATGTAGCAGAAATGATTTAAAAAACTTGTTTTGTTGTTTAGGTACCACCACTAAAAGGCTATAATCTCAATCATGACATGCATTATATCATTGATTGAATAACATTTTATGCATTATTTACATGGCTTGGTCACCCCAGCTTTAGCCAAAGTTTTGGAGAATAACCAAACAGGAAATATTAATGAAAAATTTTAAGATTGCCTGCCTTCGGTCAGCAACAGTCTACCTTATAGAAATCTACATATAGTAATAAGCAAATAAACTAAATTCTGATAATAGAAAATTTATGGCACATCAGAGAGTTATTGCAATATCTAGCTTGTTTTTCCTACTGTTATAAGCAAGGCTCTTATATGTACTGGAAGTTACATGATTCGTTCTAGAACCCAAGTATGAATATCTGAAACTACTTCCAATGTTAGCTTTCTTATCTTGCAGTTTACATTTTTCTTATAACAGTTTTGGTCATGTGATCACTCTTTTGTACATTTGCATTCAACACATGGAATGTAGGAACTGGAAGTTTTAAGTTTTTTCGTCTCTCCTGAGATTATCTAGAAGTAAGTTGCATGGAGGAATTTGTTTAATTTTGCCTCTGAAACCAAAAGCAGCTATTATTTTCAGTTTATTTTTCTCTTTCAGATTATCTTAAGCTTCAATCCCGTGGCAGTCTGAAAAAAAAAAAAAAAAAGAAGCATAATTGCAGGGAGGATTCTAACTTAGCCTCTCAAACCCATAGGTAGCCGTTACTTGTCTAAATTTCCCAAAACCTAAACCAATGTCCAATAGCTAAAAAAAGCCCCATAATCTTAAAGCATCTAAAATCATCACTTCAGAGGCATATCCAAATGAACCTACCTGTAATTCGTTAAATAAGAAAATTTTCATCCAATTTCCCTTTCAGGTTATTCATCCTCATATACAGTTCTACTTCACTCCAATGAAACTGAAAAGTAATAAGCAACATAAAAGCCAAACCAGTTACCAAGTCACTAGATCCAAGAATTTGATGCAGAAATAAGAGGGAGGGTCAGGTGGCAGCAGAAGAGGAAGTCAGGATAAACAGAGGAAAAAAAAAAAAACAGGGCAACCAGCTTGTTACGAAAATGCGAGCGCGGGAAAAAACAATCTCCTCTATTACTGGAAGTTTCTAGTTCTCTTTCCGTTGTAAGCCTTCTAGAATCAGCTATGTAACTGATTAAATAGGCAAGATAGTCATAACGAAGCTATGTAATCAGTTGCAAATTCCAATCAATCAAAACCCTCATCTCTGATTCTCAACTCCCTCCCTAAATTGATTGCGTTCGCTGCTGATTCTCCAGATTTTCTAGGCCTCCTACTCGATCCTCATGGCCAACAGAAAGGCTTCACAACAGAATTAAACTTGCACAAACAATTACACCCAAAAATTGTGCAAATATAGTTTCCATTGATGCAAAACAAAAAGTCAATCCAAGTACAGGTACACCAAGATATGGGCGGCGATAAAACATACCTCTTTGAGATCACCTTTTCTAGCGCCGACATGGAGCAAAGTCCAGCCTCGGTCATCCCTCTCGAGCTCAGACCTTAAATAGCGTCTTCTTGACAAAGACCGGCGCAAAGGAACCAGAACAGACACAGAGACCCCACCTCCACCAGATCTCTGTTGCGGCATAATTTTCTTCACCTCCTTTTCAAGAACAATCACACAGATAGCTCGCAAAAAAATGCTCAATTCTCGTTTTGAATCAAGATTTTCCTATCGAGATCTCGGCAGAACAAAAAAAATAAAAATAAAAGGGCGACAAATTTACATGTTATTTCCTCCTCCTTTTTTATCAATTAAACCAAAAAGGTTATCAAAGAAAATCAGAGAGCCAAAACTAGAGACAGATAAAAAAAAAAAGGAAATAAACTTAGCGAGAAAGAAAGCAGTGATTGGCAACGCAATAGGGAGCGAAAGGATTCAAACCAGGTCCAAAAACGCGAAGATTCTCAAAGATTACAATGGAAACAACGAAAGGAGCCGATGTTATAAACATAATTTTACGATTTTTTCTTAGATTTCCCTCTTTTTGTTAGACAACCACCCCCCCCCCCCAAAACAAACCGCCAAAAACCCTAACGCCGAAGAACAAATTTGGGATTTAAAAAAAAAAAAAAGGAATTACAATCCGACCGGGATGAGGAGGCGATTCAGAGGGGACATTAGAAACAAAGGAATCGAACGGTGGTGCAGCGTTTTAATTTGAAGAACCAGAAGAGCAAACCCTAGTCCGACTTCCGATCGAAAAGCCAAGCGTCTAACACATAAAAGGCTACACGCAAACGCGGACGTCGGATATAAATATATATTGTTTAAAGAGAGAGAGAGATATAGAGAGAGAATGGATAGCCGTGCCGTGCAAAATAAGAATACCCGTGTGTTAGGCGAACTTTGTGAAATTCCCATTAAGTTCACTTTGTTCCATTTATTTTATAGTAAATACAAATTATTTATTAATGTTTCAAACATTGTTCAATTAGATCCCTCCACTTTTCTGTTTTTATTTTTTAAATTTTCTTGGCAAGGTTGATTATGGTCGATCAAATCCAATTTTGAATTGCATCCATTGGGCATGAATGGGATGCACACAAACGGTTTGATATTTTTAAGTCGTCACCTTTTTTTTTATAAAGGAAAAAATTAGAAACATATAGTCAATAATCAAAACAATTAGTATGGTTTTCAGTTCCAATCAAGAATTATTAGTGAAGATTGATAATCCAAGAAAATAAAAATGAAAAAAAAAATAGCTATTACATTTTTTGGGACCATTGGATCACACTTGAAAAAAAACATGTTATCATATCTCTAATTCTAATATATAATATAGAGATTGAGTCACACTCAAGTAATGAAATGTGTAAATATTCTACAACAAATATGCAAGCACATGAAGCAAATGAATTTGAGAGTGTCTTTAAGGTTACAACAGTGGAAACACTTATTGCAACATAAAATTTTAGAATTTTTATTGTTGCTCTACTTTCACTACTTTCTTTACTAAGGTAGGCTTAAGATTGCAAGAGATTTAAGCCAAGGTAAGTTCTAATATGTTCAAAGTAAACTAGATTGAAAAATAAGATTTATGTTAATGCTAATTAGTAACTAGTCAAATTGAAGCCATTTTTTTTTATACCAATTAAGTTTGCAAGTTGTTTGTATAACACTCATTCAATGTTATAATATTAATAAAAATAATTAAATTATAAAAAATTATTTTTATAAATAAAATTAAAATGACAAAGATATCTATTTTAATAAAATTAATTAATTCAAAATGAGCATTTAGTATAAATATATAAAAAAAATATAAATTTGAAAATAGTTTAACAAACTTATTTTAATTAGACAATAAATGAGTTTCTTAATGAATCTATAAGCAAATTATTTATATATTCAAATAAATCAAGTTTATAGATTTAATTTATTTATTAAATAAATTTTAAAGACAAATTTAAGTGTATAAATTATTTATTTAAATTAATTAATTAAATTAAATTCTTATTAAATCGAATTCTTAGCGAACATGCTATCATTCCAATTAATCTACTTGAGCTATCTCTATCGTGATAATAATTATTTTGAAAAGTTACAATATAGTGGTAAGAATAAGCTTATAAATAAAAGGAAAATGAAAAATAAACAGAAGGAAAATTTTAGGAGAAGGGAAACAGAAATAAAGTACTAAAAGCTCCCCACCAATCCCCCACCCTAAAAAAAAGAGTTCCCTATTTTCCAATCACTTCCTTAAGTCAAACTTCAAAAATTATTTTTATTCTTCAAAATAAAAATTGTACATATAAAAAAGATTGGTTTTTTAAACAAAAATGCTATGCAACCAGGTAACAATATTAATACCTTTATATATCAACAATTTGTCGACAAAAGCATATTATAAGGGTTTATGACAAATTTCGATGATAAGGAAGGGTGGTCAATATCATGATATCAAGGAAGGTATCTAAGTGGGAGAGTCATTTTAAATTCATCAAATTTAGCAATCAACAAGATGCATTTGATACCACCTAATAGCTAAATGGGGAGAGGCCTTTTGGCCATCATTTAAGGTTCCATATTGCTTGCTTCCTAACACTTAGGTCCATGAGTTCATTTAATCAGCTAATGCCAAGGGAGCTTCATCAATTTAGGTGGAAGGAATGGAAGGTTTGTATAGGGATGTGGTGGTAGGTAAAACCAAGGGTTACCTCTATCATTACACCAGAATAAAGAATTTGACTGAGTCAAATGTGGGTTAGTTGCTATAACTTTATCATATCATTTTACTAACACTAAAAAGGTGTGGTTATATAGAAGCACGATAGAGGTTGTTTGTGACCATTGGGCAATTAAAGTAATGAAGGAGCAATTAGAGACTGTTAATTCTACGTAACAATAATTAGTAGCTTTAACTGTTTGTTGACATTTAAATCTAAGGAGGAGATGCAAGAGGCATTTAATGGTCGAGGTAAGGGGCTCTAGGGATGATTCAGGAGCTTGATGCCATGGTCAATTGACCAGGTAAGCTCATATTAGAGGCTATGGGTCTTACTGGAAGACTATTGCTATATATGTGATCTGGCAACTGCTTGGCTCAGTTAAGGAAGATGTGAGGGGCATATTTAAGGATGAACTTAATGTTGGAGTAGAAAGGAAGACTTGATCAATGTTGTTTTATGGTGTTAGTGCACTTGGATGTGGTTTTCCCTTCGTCAACAATTGTTAAAATTGATTAGTAGCTTTTGATTTTATATATCAATCATGAGTCACTCATTGCTTTTAAGTAAGTGGCAAAAAGGTTAAGAATAATAACATCAATAAATGCCATAAGTGCTACCCAAAATACTAGAAAATCCCACTAATGGCACATTATTTTCAACAAGTCATTAGTTTTTAGTTTCGCCAAAACTATTAGAGTGAACATCATTGTAGTGCATAACAGTGATGATGAAAAGAAGTGGCATAACAAGGAGTAAATTAGGTCAAGTTTAAGGGTAAACCCAATTTGTGAAGTTGGGCTCAATCAATAGGAGGAATCCAAGGTTGGAACATTAATAAGCCCTTTAATGATAGACCCTAGTTAGGAATTCTAAATGCCATCAAGATTTATAAGATAGTAATATAGGACCATTAATAAAATGGTTATAAAGAGTAGAGAATAAAGATAAAGTTCTTTAGGTACAAGTCCTTAAGGTATGATATGGTGAATCATAAGCTTGGCCATGAGAGTAGTTTATAAGGTGTTCATAGATGACTTCAATGTGGAGATAGGAGTATATAAAATAATATAAGGGAACTAATCACTTAGGTGCCCTAAGAACCCATTTTAGTTATGGGTTGGAGATTAAATTTAGTTCAGCAATTTTCTCAACTCCTTGTTTGGTAAGGCTTAAAGAAGGCCGATAGTTTTGGACAATATGTGGGTGATAAATGGGAATGAAAAATTTCATAGTGTCGATGATTATTTGATTGAGAGGAGGAGCTACTTAAAGAGTTAAAGAATTATTGCTTAGCCAATAACTTTTATAAATGGATATAAATAAGCTAATCTAGCCAATAGAATAAGACATTACATTCACTATAAAGTCTTTTTACAATGTAATGGATAGTCAGGGGAATTGTATAATGTCACTTCATCTCATGTATAACATAGGCTACCTTTATCGAAGTTAGAGATTTTTGTTTGGTAGTTAATTATGGACTAATTGCTGGTAAAAGAGCATTTTAAGTTGATTAAAAGAGAAAGGAGTCTTAACATAAGTTGCATATCTGTAAAACAACACAATTAATCACTTATTTCTTTATTGTACTCTAATCTAAATCGTATGGAATTCATAACTTGATTTAAGTTATGAATATAAGTCAATAAAGGTTTGATTAATGAGGTTTTATGTGATTACTTAATCCATTTAACTGGCCCAGAATGAAGGCTGTTTTGTGCACTAAATCTTTCTTAGTGGAAAAAGGTGCGTGAATACCAAGTGGTTGATAAGCCCTTTTTTATGTAATGATTGCCTATTAAACCTTATAGATGTTCAACTTATACGAAACAATTGACTTCACTTTCTAAGCTTACATAGAAAGTGTCTTTGAATGGCATATTTAAATTTAATATTAATATAGCTATAATAGGTATATAGAGGATGGATGGTATAAAGGGTGTATTACAGAGGGATGCAATACATATGATTTGTCTCTTTTTCAAAAGCAGTTGCAATATTGAATATTAATAAGGTGAAATACTAGTAATTTTAAAGGTTACGAGGTTGTGGAGTTAATGGAAGGATAAGTCATATCTCATTAATCATTACAAGTAACTCATGTACAATGATAGCATAGATCAATAACATAGGTAAAAGATCCTATAATCTTGCATTGATGTTCCATGACATTAGAGATACATCTAAGACTATGTTTTTTGTCATTTTTTACCATAAGAGTGCAACTCTTTTGCGGACACAATGGCAAAGCAAGTATTAAATAGGTACACTAATTTTATTGCATAGATGTAAAAGTTTAGTTTAATTGTTGTTGATTAGTTAAATGAGTTTGATTTGTCTGGGTATAGCCTTATTGAGATAATTTTCTTTTAAGTTGAGCCTTTTATAAGGCTAAAGCCTTTCTTCTATTGTATAGTATAAGACTAACACCTTTTGGCTTAAGATCTCCATACATTTCTATCTAATTATTTTTTATTAATCTTATTACTATTTTACTTTTCTTTAAAAAAAAAAAAGTCTCCATATTCACAAGTTAACCTTATTTTTAAAGGTGTGTGTGTGTTTTTTTTTTTTTTTTTGAAGTTTTACAAGTTTTCATTTTAATTAATCTACTTTCGAAAGAAACACATAATTATATATGTAATTAAAGTTAAGCATATGCATTATGTGAGTGACATCTATTTTCCAAGGATTTTTTTATGCACAATTTATATTTGTTATTCAATTTTTATGAAAAATATATTAAAATGGTAAAATTAACACTACACTTACATTATGCTTTTTCCACTTAAAGGAAATTGAATTTCATATGCACATACATGTACATATTTCTTATAAAGCACTACATAACCAAAGTAGTAAAAGATTTACAAATGTCAAACTATTGAAGCCAATTGCAACTATATTATATGCTATATCTCATGTAATGATGTAAATAAAGCCAAAATTGTAAATTTATAATGCTTGGGTCTTTATTTCTTGCTTTTTTCACAACATTAATTGCATTATAATATAACTTAACCTAACATCTCTAGTCTCTTATTTCCAAACATATCTATTAGTTTTCTATATAGCTCTTCTAAGTTATATAAAGTTGTACTTAGTATTAATATGTTTAATTTTAATATGATATTTGAGACCTTTTGTATATGCAATAATTGCTTAATTATCACAATACAATGTGACCACTTTCTATTAATCACCACATGCTCCTAAACATTTTAAAAAAGCCTTTTAAACCAAAAAACTTGTTGCATTACAATTAACCATGATATAAATTCAATATCCATTATTGATAAGGTAATAGCTTGCTTTTTCTTATTATATGATATAATGCAATTATTTAACAAGAACATATATGCTAATATAGATTTACGTTTATCCATATCTCCTTTTAAATTGGCATATAAATAACCAATTAGTTATAAATTATTTTCTTGATAACACAAAGAAAAATTTGTAATGTCATTGAAATACTAAAGTATTCTCTTCACAATTTGCTATTGTGCTTTTCCTAGGTTTGATTGGTATTAACTCACCAATCCAATAGCATGAAAAATGATGAGAACCATAAAGATGATGGGTGGAAGGCTTCAAGGGATGGAAGAGGTCCATTGCACATTCCAAAAGGCCTAATAATATAAGTTAGAGCCAAAAAGATTAAAGAAGTACTAAATGGGCTAATTCAGGACATTCAAGTCAACTAAGTTTCAAATGGTGCAAATTCAATTTTGACAAAGAGTCCAAGCCCAATTAATATAATTAAGATACTTAAATAGGTCAGAATAAGTAATAACATTTTATCTTAAATAGAAGTTTATTATCTATCCTAAATAAGAGTTTATTGTTTATTCTAAATAAGAATTTATTATCTACGTTGGAATTTGTCTAATTCCTTCAAAATAAGGATTTTTCCTAAGAAGGAATTTTTGCCTCTTTAGGATTGCTATCTTTTCCTATAAATAGGCATCCTTTGTATGCTATGAAAAAAGGTAGACAACTTTTGAGTGAAATAGAAAGCAAAGATTTTTTCCTCTCGGTTCTTTTAAGGACTAAGGAACTTATCATAAGGTATTTCTTCTTATGGCGTTCCAATTGACTTATCACTCCAATTCCTTTCTTTTCTGGAGTGTGGCATCCACATCCTTCTTAAATGATTTAGGTTCGTGTTCCTTTGAAGGGTAGGTCTAGGGTTTATGATATTAAACTCTGGTTTAACTTTCCTGGTTGTTTTTTGATTCCTTGTGTGTGATGGGTCCCTAAGCCATGTCTTTTGGGGGTTTTCCATATCAGTTGGTATCAGAGTCAGGTTCTAAATCAGGTTGAATCCACTTATTCGTCGATTATCTATCTTTTGATTTATTTATTGTTGTTTAGTTTGTCTATTATGTGCAATATCATTCAAATGCACAATCACTTTATTTGCAATCCTTCTCTCTTTACTTGTTTGTTTAAACTCATAAACGTGCTAATTTCAATTCTAATTGGTATGTCTAAGTATTATATTATTGTTTTGTGTTGAAAACAAAAAGAAATGAAAAAAAAATGAAAAAAAATGAAAAAAAACTAAAAAAAAGGAAGGAAGAGGAACAAAAGAAAGAAAATATCAAATTCAAAGTTATTGATAAGGTTAACAGTTTGGTCATATTGACCACAATAATAATAAAGTTTTCTTGTTCAACTCCAATTCTACCATCTTTTTCCTATTTTGTTACCCAAGTTATCCTCTAAGTTATATTACCCATATCTTGATTTTTGTGAATTTAGTTCATTAAATCCGTTTGTATTGACATCCTTTTTTCACTTGATTCTTTGTTCTTCAATTTATTCAATTCTACGTCATTTACTTATTCTATTCAAAATCAATACCCTTGATTTACGTTGTTTAGTTCTTTATAGAGCTGAAAGGGAAAATCTGAGTGGTAAAAGATAAGAGTGAAAGTTCATATAAAGAAAAAACCATAAAAAGTGTAAATACGAGGGAGTGTGACATAATCTTTTGACTGACACACGTGAGGGAGTGTTTTGTGAGGTATCCCATTTGTTTTGTGTAGAAGTAAGACTATGACATCCAAAGACAAAGGTGTAGCTCAAGAGGGAGCTGGTGATGTGTCCTTCATGATCAAAGCTATGTAACAACAATTTGAGTGCATGAATAGAAGATTTGATGATATGAGGGAGAGGATGGAGGAGTAAGCACAATAGCAGACTTGCAAAGGAGACATGGGGAATATGAGGCTCCTAAAGCAATAAGGCAATTGACATGTGCCTATGACCATGAAGATGAAGTAAAAGATGATGAATTTGACGATCAAACAACAATGGTTAGAATTGGTAACAATAGAAGGGATCGAAGAGAATTTGGGAGATAAGGCACCTACGACCATAATTTGGGTAGTATTAAAATGACAATTCCTTCATTCCAAAGTAAGAATGATCCTAATGCATACCTAGAATGGGAAAAGAAGGTTGAATTAGTTTTTGATTGCCACAACTATTCCATGGAGAAAAAGTTAAAGCTTGTTGTTATTGAATTTACTAATTATGCTATTATTTAGTGGGATCAACTTGTTTTGACTAGGAGAAGGAATCATGAGCAGCCTATTGATACATGGGAGGAGATGAAGGCTATCATGAGGAGGAGGTTTGTCCCTAATCACTATTACAAGGAGTTTTACCAAAGGCTGCAAAGGTTCACTTAGGGCACTAAAAGTGTGAAGGACTACCACAAGGAGATGGAGATTACCATGATTAGGGCCAATGTAGAAGAAGATAAAGAGGCAACCATGGCTCGATTTCTGTAAGGGCTAAATATGGACATAGCAAATGTGGTTGAATTGTAGCACTATGTGGAATTAGAAGACTTGGTGCACATGGCCATGAAAGTTGAAAGGCAACTTAAATGAAAGGGCTCCACACAGGTTGGGCAAAATTCAGGTTCTACCTCGTCGTGGAAGCCAAATTAGAGTAAAAGGGATAAGAAGGACAATTATAAGTCCAAAGCCGAGTTACCCAAGCACAAGAATGTGGGTTCTAACAAGGAGACAGGTAAATTTAAATCCCAATTGAGTAAAAATAGAGATGTTAAATGTTTTAAGTGTTTGGGCAAAGGTCACATTGCATCTCAATGTCCAAATAAGCGTGTAATAATCTTAAGAAGTAACGGTGATGTTGAAACTGAAAATGAATCAGATGATGATTCTATGCCACCATCAGAGGGTGAATGTGATGGAAAGGAGTATCCGGTTAATAAAGTAGCTCTCATTACAAGGCGATCATTGAATGTGCAAGCAAAAGAAGAAGATGAAATGCAACGAAATAACATCTTTCAAACAAGGTGTTTCATTAAAGATAAGGTATGTAGTATGATTATTGATGGTGGGAGTTGCACTAACGTTCCTAGCACAACTATGGTTGAGAAGCTGGATTTACCTACTATGACGCATCCTAGACCATATAAACTTCAGTGGTTGAATGAGAGTGGTGAAGTGAAGGTAAATCAGCAAATGTTCGTATCATTTTCTATCGGAAGGTACCATGATGAAGTTTTATGCGATGTTGTACCTATGCATGTGGGACATATTCTATTAAGAAGACCATGACAATTTGATAGGCGAGTTATGCATGATGGCTTCAAGAATCGATATTCCTTTGTAATGAACGAAAAATCTGTCATTCTTGTACCATTATCACCTTAACAAGCATATGAGGATCAATTAAGGATTAAGAATGAGAGTGAACAGAAAAAAGAGATTGATAAAAGACAAGAAGGAGAAGAAAACGTGAGGACACAAGAGAAAGAGAAGAAAAGAGAAAATTTCTATGCAAAAGGAAGTGTGTTAAAAGAGCATTCTATGCCAAATAGCTTATGATTGTACTTTTGTACAAGGAGGCTTATTTTAACACTAACAAGTTTGACCCATCTTTGCCTAGTGTTGTTGTTGCATTATTGCAAGAATTTAAAGATGTATTCCCTGACAATATCCTAAGTGGATTGCCACCTAATAAGGGAATTGAGCACCAAGTTAATTTCATCCCAGGTGCATCCATCCCTAACCAGCCAGCATATAAGAGTAATCCTGAGGAGACAAGGGAGCTTCAAAGGCAGGTTAAGGAGCTTATGTCCAAAGGATATGTGAGAGAAAGCATAAGTCCATGTGCTGTTTCTGTCCTACTTGTACTAAAAAAAGATAGGACTTGGAGGATGTGTGTTGACTGTCAAGCAATCAACAAAATCATTGTAAAGTATCGTCACCCCATACCTAGATTAGATGACATGTTAGATGAATTGCATGGGTCATGTTTCTTTTCTAAAATTGATTTGAAAAGTGGATATCATCATATTAGGATGAGAGAGGGAGATGAGTGGAAAACAACTTTCAAATCTAAGTATGGGTTGTATGAATGGCTAGTTATGCCATTTGGTCTCACTAATGCACCAAGCACTTTTATGCGACTAATGAATCATGTTTTACGTGCATTTATTGATAAATTTGTAGTTGTATATTTTGATGATATCTTGGTGTATAATAAAACCATAAAAGATCATCTTGATCATTTACATTCCGTTGTAAGTGTTTTATGTTCTAAGAAATTGTATGCTAACTTACATAAATGTTCCTTTTGTACTGATCAGATCACATTTCATGGCTATGTTGTCAGTGCTAAAGGTGTTGAAGTTGACGAGGAAAAAGTTAAGGTAATTTGTAATTGGCCTACACCTAAGTCAACTAGTGATGTGCGTAGCTTTCATGGTTTAGCTAGTTTCTATAGACGCTTTGTTAAAGACTTTAGCACCATTGCCGCACCACTCACTGAGCTTATCAAAAAAAACATGAGTTTTAGGTAGGGTGACTAAGACAAGGCTTTTAATGGCATTAAGGAAAAATTAAGTTCTATACCCATACTTGCTTTACCTAACTTTACAAAAGCTTTCGAGATTGAATGTGATGCTTTAGGTATTGGCATTAGAGATATTTTGATGTAGGAAAGGTTAAGTGGAGATATGGAGATGTATGCAAGCCTTAATTATCCTAATTATGATAAAGAGATGTATGCATTGGTATGGGCTTTGGAGATATGGCAACATTACCTTTAGCCTAAAAATTTTGTCATCCATACTGACCATGAATCTTTAAAGCACTTGAAAGGATAAGGAAAGTTAAACAAAAGATATGCTAAGTGGGTTGAATTTATTAAGACCTTTCCTTACATATCCAATATAAAAAAGGTAAGGAAAATGTGGTAGCTGATGCATTATCTCGCAAGTATGCCCTTATCTCTACACTTACTGCAAACTTATTAGGATTTAAACACATTAAAGATTTATATATGAATGATCCTAACTTTGCTAATGTGTATAAAGCATGTGAGGTGTTAGCCTTTGAGAAGTTTTATAGGTATAAAGGTTTCTTATTTAGGGAAAATCGTTTATGCATACCTATGAGTTCTTTGAGGGAGTTGGTTGTAATAGAAGCTCATGAGGGTGGTCTAATGGGTCATTTTGGAGTTAGGAAAACCCTAAATGTCCTAAATGAACATTTTTTTTTGCCACAAATGAAACGAGATGTTGAGCAGATATGTGCAAAATGCATAACATGCAAACAAGATAAATCTAGAGTTTTACCTCATGGCTTGTATACCCCTCTACCCATACCTAACTATCCCTGGGTTAATTTATCTATAGACTTTGTACTAGGATTGCCATAAACAAAAAAGGTTAGGGATTCTGTATTTGTTGTTGTTGATAGATTTTCAAAGATGACACACTTCATTCCATGTCATAAAACTGATGATGCAAACAACGTGGTTGACTTATTCTTTAGAGAAGTAGTACATTTGCATGATATGCCATGAAGCATTATTTCAGATCGAGATACAAAGTTCTTAAGCTACTTTTGGAAGACTTTATAGGGTAAGTTAGGTACTAAGCTATTGTTTTTAACTATTTGTCATCCACAAACTGATGGGCAAATTGAGGTAGTTAATCGACTTCTTTCTACTATTTTGAGTGCTATTATTTGAACAAATTTGAAAACATGGGAAAAGTGTTTATCACATGTCAAGTTTGTGTATAATAGGAGTGTTTATTCTACTATTAGTTACTTTATATTTGAAATCGTATATGGTTTTAGTCCATTGACTCCTTTGGATTTGGTACCTATACCAGTTAATGAGTACGCCAGCTTAAATGGTAAATGCAAGGCTGACATGATAAAAAAATTGCATGAAAAGGTGCGACAACATATTGAAAAATGAACTGAGCAACATGCATCTTATGTCAAAAAAGGATGAAAGAAGGTGGTGTTTGAACTTGGTGATTGGGTTTGGATGCATATGCATAAGGAATGGTTCCCAGCTCAGAGGCGTTCAAAGCTACAACCTAGAGGAGATGGTCTTTTTCAAGTTGTAGACCGAATTAATGACAATACTTATAAGTTGGACCTTCCTAGTGAGTATAATGTGATTGTAACATTTAATGTTTCTGACCTTTCCCCTTTTAATGTAGGTGATGATTCGGGGACAAATCCTTTTGAGGAACGGGAGAATGATGATAACCATAGAGATGATGGGTGGAAGGCTTTAAGGGATGCAAGAGGTCCATTGCACATTCCAAAAGGCCTAGTAATATGAGTTAGAGCCAAAAAGATTAAAGAAGCACTAAATGGGGTAATTCAGGACATTCAAGCCAACCAAGCTTTAAATGGTGCAAATTCAAGTTTAACAAAGAGTCTAGACTCAATTAATATAATTAAGATACTTAAATAGGTTAGAATAAGTAATAACATTCTATGGAGTTTATTGTTTATCCTAAATAAGAGTTTATTGTTTATTCTAAATAGGAATTTATTGTCTACATTGGAATTGTTCAATTCTTCCAAAATAAGGATTTTTCCTAAGAAGGAATTTTTGCCTCTTTAGGATTGTTATCTTTGCCTATAAATAAGCACCCCTTGTATGTTCTGAAAAAAGGCAGACAACTTTTGAGTGAAAGAGAAAGCAAGGGTTTTTTCCTCTAGGTTCTTTTAAGGACTAAGGAACTTATCAAGAGGTATTTTCTTGTGGCATTCCAATCGACTTATCACTCCCAATTCCTTTCTTTTCTAGAGTGTGGTGTCCATATTCTTCTTAAATGATTTAGGTTTGTGTTCCTTTGAAGGGTGAGTTTAGGGTTTATGATATTAAACTCTGGTTTAGCTTTCCTAGTTGTTCTTTGATTCCTTATGTGTGATGGGTCCCTAAGCCACGTCTTTTTGGGGTTTTCTGCATCAACAAATGTTAGGCATGTACACATCATAACATATATCAAATTACCCATTACACTAAAATATAACATATTCTTCATTCCTTTGTGTTTTTGTCATGTTTTAAGACACATTTTAAAGCTTAAACCATTAATTTTAACAATTAAAGTGTTAAATGAATATATTACTTTTTATGTTAAATAGCTCAAGGATTTTATGGATATATGACTCTTATGACAGAGTAAGAAGTCTTTTAGAACAATCTTCGTAGATCTTTGCTCTTAATATATAAATTGTCTCACCCATGTCCTTAATTTCAAAATTAAAGGACATTCATTTCTTAATGGTAGTCAAAAACTTTGTATCATTTCTGACTAATAAAATGTTGTCAACATATAAAGGTAAAATTACAAATTTATTTTCAAATCTCCTAACATACACCAAATAATCATTATTAATCATTGTGAAGTTGTATGAGATTATTATATGATGGAATCTTAAATACCATTATCTAATTGATTATTTTAGGTCATAAGCTAATTTTCAAAATTTACAAACTTTATACTCTTACCCTTGAAAAATGAAAACTATAAGTTTCACATAGATTTTTTCATTTAGTTCTTCGTTAAGAAAAGCAATTTTAACATTTATCTGATATAATTGTAAATTTATATTTTCTACTATAACTAAAATTAGGCGAATTAAGGTAAACTTTATTACTGATAAAAAAGTTTCCTTATAATTTACTAATGAAAAACTTTATTACTCTAGCCAAAATTATACCTTTGTAACTTAAAGATTAAGACTCATCAACAACATGGTAAAGCACTTTGTAACATGCTCAATAAGACACTTTTATGCTTTAATACTTAATAATGTATTTGGTGTATTCCAACTTATGATATACCTCAATCTTTCAGAAGTTTGTTAATGAATAAAGCATAATATCAAATTTTACCTTTTTTTAAAGCTTTTAATCATTAAAGCTCCAAGACAATCAATTAAAAATCTCATATGTTTGACATATTTCATAAGTTCCCTATTATTTTCCATTTTGTATTCTTTAAAAGTAAAAACAAAATTATCAGGTAAATAAATTTCTCAATTATTCAAGAAGCTTAAAATTTGTCCTTTTAAACTACTCTCTAATAGTTCATTTAATTGAAGTTTACATCATACTAGTGATATTTTTGCTCTAAATAAAATTAAAAGAATATTAAAAATTATTAATATAAACAATATTATATTTATAATGTTATTCTCACAACTTTGTATGAGTTGTAATTGTTGTCAATTAGGTTTAAATATGCAAGAAAGTAAAGTCACATGGAAGAGCAAGAAGGTAAAAGCCACATGAAAGGGTAAATAGTAGTGTTGTGAACAGTAGCGACGAGTGAAAAAATTGGGGGGCTAAACGAAGAATAACTGTCGAGAGAGCGAAAGACAGTCTATGGTCGGGCTGAATGAAAAGAGAGATCGTCGGCCAAAACACAAGAGAGAGAAAACATAATAATTGGAAGAGAGAGAAAACACAGTCGTTGGAAGAGAGAGAAACCTGACGGCCAAACAAGAGGAGTTGACAGGAAGGAGAGAAAAAGAAACCTGATGGCAAAACAAAGGTGAACGGCCAAAAAAGAGTCAACGGCTGGATGATAAGAGAGAGAAATTCGGTAGGACAATAAAAGAGAGAAATCCAACAAGATAGTAAGAGAGAGAGAGAGACGGATGAAGAGAGAGACATCATCAGAAAAGTAGACAGTAGATTTGCGATGACGTGAGACAAACAAACGACACGACAATGAGAGAACCATGAAATGGACAAAGAGAAACTCACCACCGACGAAAGGAGAGAGAATCCCTATGGCTGATGAACAGTGATTAGCAGTAAAGAGAGAAAATTTTATACAGCCAAAGGAGGCGTGAAATGGACAGGTGAGGGCAAGCCGTGAAACAGTAAAGTTGTGAAACAAGAAGACAAGGGAGATAGTGAGACGGTGAAAGTAGGAGTTGTGTAAAACAACGTAAAGAAGGAATTTGGCAAAGCATTGAAAGAACTCAACGTATTTTCAGATTTCTTCAAGAGAGGTTGGAAAGCATTACAGTGAACTTCTAAGCAGCAGTGGAGCAGCCGTTTAATTCAACAGAGACAAGACAAGTTAGAAGAAAGGTAGACATAATAAGTAACACTCTTTGTATTGTACTTACTTAAGAATTGTAATAGTGAAAGGAGCAGAGGATTAAGACATCCATTGTAACTGGAATTTTCAATCATAGTGGATAGTCTCGGTAAGGGAGAGTCAATGTACGTCACGTTGACAGAACCACGTAAATCTCATGTGTCCTTAATTTGCTTTACATTCTGTGTTTTGAATTGAGTTATGAATGCAGATAAAGTATCAGCCAGCTCATAATCTAATGAAGACCTAAACAAGAACATCCAAACTATCTATTAGGCAAGGTGTCTGAAAGGTGACTTTGGGGACTATTGTAATTAGTAAGTAGCAATAGATCTACCTTAGTTGAATCTCAGAAAGATTTCACTTTTAAGAAGAGGTTGAAGTTGTTCACTTACCTGCGAATTGCTAATTATGGTGATACTATTTCACCCCCCTCTCAGTATCACAAACTAGTAGATCTTAGGGAGAAGTCGGGAACTTCAATTGGTATCAGAGCCTGGTTCACCAGTTTGAAGTTTAACAGCTTGGTGTACTAGTTTAAAGCGATCTACAAGTTTGACTTGTTCATCATATTGAGAAATGGAAGCTAGTACCAGCACTAGCACCACTTACAGTAAGAAGGTTCCAATCTTCAATGGAACCAACTACCATATGTAGAGAGCAAGAATACAAGTGGTATTTGCAACCATGGCCATAACGTGGTGAAATGCATACAAGAGGGTTTTGTGGCTTGGGAAGAAAGTAAAGACCCAACCCCAAAGGATTTAAGGCAATTTGAGATAAATAGGAAGGCTTCAAACGTCATCATTTTAGCATTGACAAATGTTGAGTATGTTAAAGTTATGAATTGAAAATCTACCAGGGAGATATAAGACAGATTGCAGAAAATCTATGAAGGTGATGATAAGCAGAATTCAAGATGGAAAAATCATCATTCAAATCAAATAAGTCTAGCAAAAAGACTGCCAACCCACAAAAGAAGAAGAGAAGCTCATTCAAGAGTTACGTGAGTCAGACAAAAGAAGTTGATGAGGAGGAAGATAAAGACTTATCAAATGAGCATGCCTTTATGGCATCAGCTTAAGGTGGTAGTTTAACCTTTGAAGAGGAAGAGGAGGTTGATGAAGAAGAACTAGATCTTGAAGCTGAGTTGGAAGCAGCTTTAAAGGAAATAATCAGAAAGGGCATAACCATAAAAATGTTAGAGGCTTACATAAAACAAGTTGAAGCAAATTTTAAGGAAGTTGAAAATCAAAAGGATGAAATAAAGTTGAACATATTAACTTGAAGAGAAGATTTGAAAAACAGATCAAAATATGTGAAGACCTTACAATAGAGTTTGGCTCAAAGACTTCAACAATTGAAGAAATGGAAATAGAGTTGCTGAAACTTCAATAACAACTCAAAAAGAGTGAGGAGAACTTGTAGAAGTTTAAAATGATAGGAGAAACAAGTTTTGCAAAAGGAGAGAAGAATATAGAGAAAGTGCATAAATCTAAGGCTACATTGGTTAAAGAAAATAAGAATGTGCCACAAAAGTTAAAAGAGAAGGTTGTGACTCAGAAGAAGATAGCTGAAAATAAAGAAGATTTAAAGAAACAACCTAGAGTGACAAACAAAAAGGAAGAAAAGAAAGTCAGCTAGCAGTGGGCTACGACTGAACAGAAGAAGGTGACTGAAATGAAAGTCGCACAAGTAAAGAAGCCAGCTACATTGCTTACACAACAAGTGATGAACAGAAGAAGACAAGTTATGATCAAATCCAAAAAAGGGCAATTTCAAAGTCATTGCCTTTATTATGAAATTTGGGGTCATAAGGCGAATAATTACTGGTGGAGAATGCCAATATATGTCTCCAACTTGAAAAGATACAATATTACATACAGTGGTAGACAATACAAAACTCAAAGGAGAACATCTATCATGAGTTCTTATGTATATTGTAAAAGGCAAGGACACACTAACAAAGAGTGTTGGTGGAAGCCCAAACCAATGGTCTCAAAGAACATGTTTGCTGTATTGGCAGACTTGGAACAATGTGAAAGGTGCAAGTAGGATGGCCATAATGGTAAGAGATGCATGACACCTCTCCTTGAGCAAGAGAAGGTACTCAATGGAACAATGAAAACAAGCAGTGCAGTCAAAACTAAGAAAAAGGAGAAAGTTATCTTCTAGCCAGTTCAAAAGAAGGAATATAGGGCAAAAAGGGAGGTGGCTAATATAGTTGAAATTGCATTAAAGGCTGATTGCAAGGATAAGTAATGGATCCTTGATAGTGAATGCACTTCGCATATGATGGGAGACAAAAGTAAATTATCAAAGCTAAACAAATCAAGAGAAGGCAGAGTCAAGTTTGGCAATGATGATTCATTCAACATCAGTGATCAGGGGTCAGTGAATATTGGAAAAAGAAAGCTAAAAGATGTTCTACATGTTGAAGGACTCAGATATAATCTAGCATCTGTCAACCAACTATGCAATGATGACCACAAAGTGATATTCACAGAAACAAATTGCCAGGTAAAGAGTAAAGAAGGCAATACTGTTGCAACCAGGAAAAGAACAACTAGAAATTTATATATGATTGATGAGAACAAGACAAGCAGCTGTTTACTCACTAAAGAAGAAGAAAATCAACTCTGGCATAAGAGGCCGGAACACTTATCACAAAAAAACATAAAGAAGTTGACCATTACTCATGCAATCAGAGACATTCCCGACCTCAAGAGAGAGAGAGAGTATGTTTGCTTAGCATGCTCTAAAGGAAACAATGCCAAAAAGTAGTACAAGACCAAAGAGTTCAGTTTTGAAGCAATGCTTGACATTGTGCATACTGATTTATGTGAACCGATGAGGACAAAAGGGTTGAAATGTGAGATGTACTTCATTTTGTTTGTTGATAATTATTCGAGAAGGACCTATCTCATGTACCTCAAATTCAAGTTAGAAGTTTTGAATTGCTTTAAAAGATACAAAAGATTGTCTGAAAATGAGAGTGGAAGGAAGATCAAAGTATTGAAGTTAAATCAAGGCACTAAATTTACAAATAAAGTTTTTGAAGATTATCTTAAAAAGCATGGAATTCATCATCAAATGGCAACAATAAGAACACTTTAACAGAACGGGGTGGTAGAGAGGAAAAATAGCGCTATGGTTAAAATGACGAGAACTTTACTGCTGGAATCAAAGTTTCACATAAGATTTTGGACAGAAGCAACATTTACAGCTGTGCATCTGCTAAACAAAGTATTACTAAGGCCTAATACTAATAAGACTCCATATGAGATATGGAGTGGGAAGAAGACAACATTCAAGTATCTTAGATTCTTTAGCAGCCCATGTTTTGTGAAGAATAAGGAGCAAAACTTGGGAAAATTCATTGTTAGGTCTGATGAAGGCATCTTTGTGGGATACTCAAAAAAGACAAAAGGTTACAGAGTTTTCCTACATAATTTAGGAAAGTGATCACTTCCAATGATGTGAGAATAGATGAGAACTAGAAAACAACGCAAAATGGAAAAGCTGAGGACAAAGAAAAAGATAACTTCAATATAGATAAAGAATCAGACCAACCTGAAGAAAAAGAACAAGAAGTAAGTTCAGACTCGGAAAAGAGTGAGTCTGAAGATAAAGAAAGAGATCTTCTTACAACTACGATGGTGCAAGGAAGAAGGACAAAGAAAACATGGATCAGGAGATCAGATCATAGGTGACCCATCAGTAAAAGTTACAACAAGAAGAAGATTTGTGGGTCAATCCTTTTCCAAAATCTTGGTACCTTTAAAAAACTTAAGATTGTTCATAGAATAGATAGCTACCACTCCTTGGTTGTCTGCACAAATTAAATATTGATCACATGAACTAAGTTTAATATAACTGATTAGCCTATTAAACTCATAAAGCTCAATCCAATAAAAAGGGAGAAACAAGTAAAGGACTAACCATAAGAGGAAAGGTTAAGTGCATTGGTCAAATATCAAATGAAAGGAGATTAATTCATGGCAATGGATCCTATATGCCACGTCATTGATTAATGGTGCAATCAACAAAAAAGTTTAAATTAACAATTAATTAGCCAATTTTAAAATTATTAGCTCATATTCACAAAATCTTTTTTTAAGGTAAAATGATGATAAGATTAATAAAAAAAATATATTGTATAAAAATGTGCGAAGGTCTTAAATAAAAAGATAATAGCCTTAAGCACGACATTATACATTAAAAGAAGGCCTTTAACCTTACCAGAGGCTCAGCCTAAAAGGAGATCCTCCCTATTACACAATACCTAAAAAACCAAACTCATTTAACAAATCAACAACAATTGAATTAAACTTTTACACTTATACAAGAAAATGAATACACTTATTGAATCCTTACTTCATTATTGCATCCACAAAAGAGTATACTCCTATGGTTAGAAGATGAAGGAAACTTGGCCCTTAAATCTATCATTAATGTCATGAAACATTAGTGTAAGATTTTAGAATCTTCCACTCATCCTATTGATCTATGCTATCATTACATGCAAGGTCACTTTTGATGATTAATAAGGCATGACTCATATCCTTCCATTAACCCTATAATTTCAAGGCCTCCCAAATCATTATTAATTTTACTTCATTAGTACATAACATTGCAATTGTTTAGGAAAAGCTACAAATCACATTTGTATCCATTGCAATATATCCCCTATACTAAGCATCCATTGTATATTTATCATAATTACATTAGTATTAAATTTGAATGTACCCTTCAAAGGCAGCTCCCATGTAAGATTAGGAAAGCAAAATCAATTGATCTACACAAGTCAAACATCTCTAAGGTTAAGTAGGAAACTGTTGCATAAAATAGGGCTCATCTGCCACTTAGCCTTTACCTAGTATTACATTCAAGTTTATATTAGGTCACAGAGTTATTCCACCAAGAAAAAATTATCTACAAAATAATTCTCACTTCGAGTCAACCAAATAAACCAAGTAATCATGTAGAAACCTATTAATTAGATTTCCCTTGACCTATGTATGTGGTCTAAATTACAATATGAATTTCATATTTGATCCAACAAGCTCGAGACCACTCACAAAATGCCTCATGAATTTCATATCAACACAATCTTATAAATTGCTAATTCATTTATGAACTTATCCCAACAAATTGTAGCATAACTTGTTATTTTACATTATAAAATAGACTTTTTAGTTTCTTAAAATAAAATAGAATTACATGCTGTCATCGACTGCACTTTTGGTCGAGACCACAATTAGATTCTTATCTTCTTCATTTTGCTCTTTCATTCTTCTTTCCTCCTCATTTACACACATCTATGGCTTTAAGGTTTTTTTCTTTTTTTTGAAAAAAAATAATGCTATGATTATAAAATGACGAGACAGTATCATTTCTAGACTTCTATGCATTACATAGATGTTGCGATTGCAAATCTGGATTGTATTTACTAAAGCTAGAGTTCCTCCTCATTAAGAGAAAATAATGCGAAACCGACCCTTTATTATGATCGTTAGTAATTTGCTCGACATGGGTATTTATTAGTGAAATAGCTGGACGTTAGAAGTGTCATGAATGAAGCCATACGTTCAAGTCCAGATGAATATATGTTACACAAGTTGAATAATGATCCTTCCTTTCCATTCTAGAGATATATATACTGTCACAAAACATGTTCCCTTTCACTTGCTATGCCAATGGAGAACCACTTCTGGTTCTTACTCCTTGCCATTCTTTGCCTTACTGCCTCTCTTAGTTCACTCTTGAGCATCTTGCATAGCAAGAAGCTGCCGCCGGGGCCTCCACCATACCCTTCCTTGGTAACTTGTTCTGGCTTATCAAATCCTCCAAGAACTTCTCCAGCGTTGAGCCTGTCCTCCGCCAACTGCGTGCCCAATATGGCCCAATTGTTACTCTTCAAATAGGGTCTCGGCCTTCCATCTTCGTCACCAACCATGAAGCTGCTCATCGAATCCTCGTACAGGGCGGTTCGCTATTTGCCAGCCGCCCAATGGATCTTGAAACTACTCGGATATTGTTCAGCGACCAGCGCACTGTCAGCACTTCACCCTACGGCTCGCTATGGCGTCTGCTACGGCAAAACTTCTTGTCTCTGACACACCCTTCTCGCTTGCATTTGTATTCTGATTGCCGTAAATGGTCATTGGATGTGCTCAAGAAGGGGCTGCTTGATGCAGCAGAGATTGATGAAGGTTTTGCAGTTGTTGACCATTTCCAGCATGCTATGTTTTGCTTGCTAGTCTACATGTGCTTTGGGGAGAAATTTGAGGAGAAGGTCATTAAGGAAATCGAAGTGGCACAACGGGCTTCAGTTACAAATTTTATTAGGTTCAATGTCCTGAATTTCATGCCAAGATTAGGAAAGTTTGTTTTCCGGAGTTTGTGGAAGGAGCTTAATGATATTCGCAGGAAGCAAGAGGATGTCCTGATCCCTCTCATTAAAGCCCGGCAAACAAAAAGACACCAAAAGAATAAGAATGATCAACAATGCATTGTCTCCTACATTGACACCTTATTGGAACTTCAGCTTCCTGACGATAGCAGGAACTTATCAGATGCAGAATTGGTTAGCTTGTGTTCAGAGTTTCTCAACGGTGGCACGGATACTTCCACCACTACACTGCAATGGGTCATGGCTAACTTAGTCAAACACCAAGATGTACAAGAAAAACTAGTTGAAGAAATAAACTCTGTTGTACAATTAGGAGGGGAAATAAAAGAGGAAGACCTGAAGAAAATGCCTTATTTGAAGGCTGTAGTGTTGGAAACTCTCCGGCGACATCCACCAGGGCACTTCATATTGCCGCGTGCTGTCAAGGAGGACACAAAATTTGACGGCTACGACATACCTGCGAATGCCATGATCAACTTCACAGTTGCAGAAATGTCATGGGATCCTAACGTGTGGGAAGATCCTATGAAGTTTAAGCCAGAGAGGTTTCTGAGAGATGGGAAAGAGATGGGGTTCGATTTGAGAGGTGGGAGAGAGATAAAGATGATGCCTTTTGGAGCAGGGAGGAGGGTTTGCCCAGCTATTTCTGTGGCACTGCTTCATCAGGAATACTTTGTGGCCAATTTGGTAAGGGACTTTAAGTGGACCTCCGCAAATGGATGTGAAATTGATTTGTCCGAGAAACAAGACTTCACCATGGTCATGAAGAACCCACTTCGGGTGCATGTCTGCAAAAGAATGAAATAATCTTCACCTTAACCTCAGACTAACCAGTGGAAGGTTTATCTCTACCGTTCTTGATAGAAAGTTCCTATTAGAAAACAGTGACTCCTGATGCTTTCCTCATTTGCCCGTCAAATGAGTCGCACATATCAGTTTATGAAAAGCACTGTGCTGTGTGCACAATCGTCCTCAAAAAACCACATTCAATCAAAAATACTGCCCCGCAAAACTTCAAACCTTCAACCATTTCTTTTAGGAGTCATTTCAATTCCATTCTTAACGATACAATAAAAATATATGCTATTTTGGAGATTAAAATCAGTTTTAAATTCCTTCTCTCTTTCCAAAAAATAAATTCTCGAGTAGTTTTTAATTTATTGAATGGATTCATGACAACAATAAATAAATAAATAGTAAAGAAAATAATTGATTGAAAATTAAAATTGAAGAGCAAAAACCCCGCATCAGCTCAAAACCTCAAAAGAGAGGTGTGCCTGCAGAACCCCCCTGAAATTCCAACACTTCCTAATTATTGTCTATTGAACCGCACCGCGTGAAAGATGATTATGTCAAACACGTCAAAGTTAATTTTTTGACAATCTAACAACTAAAATCTAAACTCAATTAAAACAAAAGAAGAGGTCCATGCGCTTTTTCAAACATGCAAAAATTCCACGATGGGTGAACTTTCACGGGACGCCCATCCTCAGTTGACTTGTTTAGGCAGGAAAACTATAGGCGTGCCAAGCATACATTAACTTCAGAAGTAAGCAAGCACAGGGGAACCGCATCAAAGGCTGTAACATTTATTAGGAGGCCAAAAAATACAGCACAAAGGCCCAATAAAGTCTACTATGCGCAGGAAAATGGAAGAGAGGCAATTGAAGTAGCCTTATTCTGTAAATGATGGGGGGCATATACAAATTCTGTGCAAAGATAAGTTGGATTAAGGCACTCAGCTGGCCGCACTTACATCAGGAGCTGGTGCTTTCTCCTGCTTTTCAATGTAAGCAGAGGGAAACCATCCAATGTTACCCCTGCATTCTCCTTTGGACCACCCTGTAGGAGCCACCTTGTGACAACACCAATAGAAAGCGAAGATGGGTTAGACCAGAAAAAAAAAAAAAACAAAACAAAAAATCCCATCGAGATCAATGTTTCAAATGGAAAGTTAGTCATTTTATTTGCACCATTCGTTGGTACCAAAGCATTCTATCTATTTTTCCAAAAGACCAAAAAAATAAAGATTCTTTCTCCCCATAAAATATTGAAAGACACGAAAGATATAAAATTCCAACCCACCGAGAGTCGGCAACAAATGCAATACGTCCCATGTTTGCAAGCATGGGTGGCTTGGCACATATTAATATGCAAGGCAGTAATATGCAAGGAAAAATTCTCATCATCAACAATCAACTAGATTTATTTACACAAAATGCAAAACATGAACTTACGGGAGCAACTGACAAAATTCTTACAAACAATAAAATTTGCATAAAGTCACTGTCTACTTTTTCTTCATCTCTCCTTTTTCCTTTTTTCCTTTTTTTCAAAAAAAAAAAAGTGTGGTGATTAGCTGAACAGTTGCTTATACACATATTGATACCCTTAACAATTTCCATACTCCAAAGTGACATTCAAAGTGAGGTTCATCACTGCAATTCCAAACCACACCTTGCCAAGTTCAATGAATGAAATTACATTGACATCTAGTTCTGTTCATACTAATTCTATCATCTAGACTAGTCTGAGAGTAACTATATGCCCAATCATTAGTTCAGGTTGTTTTATGGATCTATCTCTAAAGAAAACCATAACAATCTTCACAAGATTGATAACTTATTAAAGTCAACCTAAGAAGCTTTGATTTCAAACTGGCATAGGGTGCATAAATCTTAAAATTTGAACATGTTCATAATCACTGTAAAAATACCATAAATCCTTGAGAGCATGAATCCTAAAAAGTGCTAATTAATTGTGACGCTGTATCAGAAGAGTCTTAACTTGTGCAAATTAAAAAACAAAAAGAACAAGCAACCTCACGTTTAGAGTTCCTCTGAGGTGACTTGAGTGTCTAGCTCTAGAAAGCTATTTAGTTATCAATTTATCTGATCTAATAGGGACACTTGCATAACCTTAGTCTGCCAACCAATCTAACGTGAAAAGTTTGGTGATTATGTCCCAGATGTAACTTCAAATTCAGCTACATCATTTCCAATTCAGGAAAGAAGTATTAAGGAAGCTACTCCAGTGAAAAGGCAAAAAAAGTTCCACAAGCCAACCATGCATGCATTTTCCTTGTGAGACTCAAAGCCTGGATACCCCAATTGTAGCAGAATATCAAGACCTTGCATAATTAAAAATCAACTATTTGTGTCTGATTATTATCTAGACCATTAATAATCAAATGTACAATCTATATTTATTAAAAATGATAGCACAGGATGTACCAGAAGAACCACAACATAATCATCAACAGAGAGGCTTAATTCCCCTTCTGCTTGAGCATCGAATGCATGTATAACCTACATGTTAAAAGGTTAAACAAGAAAATGAGAGAAAGAACAGCAGCTAAAAATAGTGAAACTGCTACAATATATTTCTTGGTCCTTATAAACATTTTAGAATGGCATGTATCTCGGTCAATCTTTCCAAACACAAAAAAGGTCTCAGAAAACAGGCTTTGAGATGTCTTCTACTGTTTTTTACCCCAACAAACCATAGTTGTTTTTTGCAGGTTTGTTTTGAAGCAATTGTTGTTGGAGAAATTACCAATCATGAATATATGGGTATAACAATTCTCACCCCAATGCAACAAAGGCATTTTCTATTCCACCACAATGACAAACAAAAATTGTCATTTGTAACATCCAAATACAAGTGCCTCTCTATTGCTTGCAAAGAGAAAGGGGCAAAAAAAGAAATCAGAAGAGAAGGGGACAAAAAAGATGATAAGAAAGAGCAGAGATAACCAAAAAACTCTAATTCCATATTCAACTTTAAAGTCATCAATAGAACTGTCCATGCTCTCATGGAAAAAGTGCTTTCAAACATCAAAGAAAACAGATAGAAGTTCAAATGGCTTTCAGACATGTCAATTTTTTAACTAGAAAAAGAAATTTCAGTTCAGGTTACCCTGATGAGCATAGAAGGATGTATGTTATTGTAAAATGAGCAAGAAAATCATTGTGGTAATTTTTCTTGTTATCGCTTGTCAGTCCAAAGAATGGTATTATCAATAGAATTTTCTTTGCCACTCAGGTCATAGCCCACTACTCATAGTGCCATGCCAAAAACTAAGTTTGTTCCAGTTAAGCAGGTCTTCGAGACAGTCAACACTAATCTTCAAGAGTAAAATATATTGTTTCTCACTCATCAGGTATAACTTTCCTCCCTAGCATGTCCGGTTTGAGACCTCCAATATACAATAGTAGAATTTCAATTAACTTTCCTTATTGGAAATTGTAAACCCATAACCAGCCAGCAGTATCATTAAGTGGCACCAAACCAAAGTAGCAGCCTCCTTCTCATTTCTCAAGAGGCTAAACAAAATGAAAATTTCAATTAATTGTCAGAGAGCGCCGACCAAAGAAGGGATGAAAAGCCTAACATCATAATAGAACCACAGGAGCACCTGGGAGCCAAAAACTCCTAAAACATTCATTCAAGGATGATAGTTTCCAGTGGTCAAAGGTTTAATCTTTGCAACACTTCCTCAACTCTATTCTTCCCATCTTTAGATAAAGGAATTTCAAAAAGAAGATTTACTTCAATTATTTTCTTTTTCAGTTTTTTGATGGTGGCAGAAACTAAGAGGAATGGTATCATTCAAAGAGACTGAAAGACTTACTTTCCCAATAAATAAGGCATCCTTTTGATCGCTATGTACTTGATCATCAGGTCCATTTGAAGTAGAATCCTCTTTAACAAGGGGGGCATTCGCGTCTCTCTCTATGGTCACCGATCGGGATGAAGACTCATTTAATTGCTCCTCCAGAATAATCTAATTCAGTAAGAACTCAAAGCTGCATAAGTCAGTCATTCTCATGCCATAAGGAGTAAACATATTGTTATAAGAATAAAACAAAACAATAAATTTCACAAGGTGTAACAACAGGTATGATCTGCAAAATTGTAAGTGGTGTACACACACCAGATATGTAACAAAGTTTACAACAACATTCATACAAGTACGTTTCTATGGACAATGCGTACAGGTACAAACCTCGGCAAGTAATTTATCTAAAATAGTGAGAACATGTTGATGATAACATCTCTCAGCATCTACCTGAAAATGGTTTAGCTTCAAGTCCATGTGCAGAGAATAAATAAAATTTTTGTTAATTAATAAAGAAAAAGGTAAATCACAGGAGGGCTCAAGTTACCATCTCTGTGACGGCAATGTCTACATAGCACCATAGCGCGCTATAGAAGCAGAAAGCAGACATGAAGAAGAGCCAAAAAAGAGAGTAACCCATACCACAGTAAACAGCCGCTGCATGGTAATCTGCTGCTGCTGATTTTCAACTGCCAACATGGCCTCAGCCGCTTCTTTGCCAAGTGCTGTCATAGTGGACCTAAGATCAGCTAACCTTGCTTCTGCACCTCGAAGCCTTGCACAATTTTCTGCAGTTATATCAGAATCTCGGGTCTTTGATTTAAGTTTCAACACCTCAGCTGCCTGATGATCAAGTATACACAATGAAATCTATTACAATTTTAGACTACCATACTCACTCATTGAACAACATAGATTACCTGGGCTTCAATCTCTTGGCGGAGTTTTTCATAACGATGAGTGAGATGACGAGCATCCTCCAATGGAGCGCCTGTTATTAATGCCCGAAGTGGCTCAGAGACCTATACATTGGAAGCCTGTGACAATTAGAGAAGCATAAAAAATAATAAACACTTCACGACATATCAGGGAAAGTTTAGATGTAGCATGCAGATTGCATGCAGTTCAAGTGGAATCATCGTAGCATATTCTTATATGAAGATCTTAACAATTATATCTTCATCAAACTCTCTTTTAAACAAAAATGATATCTTGACACACACAGTTTTTGCAAAAAAACAAGAACAATTCGTAAATTTCACAGCCCAGCTTTCATCTAAGTCACCAAGAGTCCCCCAATTATTAATCTCATATTACATGTACACGTATCTATATATCAATCAACAAAATGATGCAGTGCTTATCTCAACAACTCATGGAAATATCAACTAACAACATGCAGCATTAGACATAATATGAAGAATTTACCTGATCACTGAGGACCCCAAGAAAAGTTTCCCTCTCATTTTCCATTAAATTATGTGAGCTACCAAACTGAAGAGTGGACCTTGCAAGGTGGGCATTTGTGACATGACTATCATCCCCATATTTGCAACATGCATCAGCCAACTTTCTAGCTAAAACAATTGAGATATATTTCCTGTATCATCTTGTTAAATGAAAAGAACAACAACAAAGCATAATCACACTCACCTATCTCCATTTGCTTTGAACTTGTAGAAACAAAATTTTCAATACCACGTACAATATTCCTTTGGTAATGCTGTACATAGCAGTAGAGATCAAGAATTTGGCCACACTATACCATCATGACAAACTAGTATATATTATAGGACATTGCATATATTGAGCCCCAGTTAATGTAATAATAGTTGCATCAAGTAAGTCGAATGGGAGAAATAACTGAACCATGAGACCTCAGTTGTCAAAGGAATGTACCTTAGCAGCTCTTGTTGAATTGTATAGAGCTTGAAGTTGTTGATAACACTGAAATTCAGCTTCATCGATGAAAACATCTTCATTCCCAAAGTGTCGCAAGTGCTTCAATATTACCTGTAAAATGGGAAAATCTGAGCCACACAGTAAACTAGAAGGATCAAGCCCAAGTATAGAGTAAGCAACATCAACATTTGAAGAGTTTGTTACTAGTTCATTTAAAATTGTGAGAATGCTAATTAATAATCTATATTTCCACTTCTACTCCAAGTGAGCATTTCCCAAGGCACACCAAAAGCATAAGCAAAACCAGAAATGGCTTAAGCAGATGAACAAACATCCACAAGAAGGATTTTTGTGTCATAAATGATGTAGAAATCATTAGTGGATTCCAGTTAAATTAAGAGTTTTGTCAACTAGAGTTTCTTGTGTACACCAGTAGATATATATGATTTGAGTATTAAGTATGAAAGTCGAGCTGATTTAAATTTTTATCATTTTCTCACTCCCCAAATTCCTCTTTGATCTCCCCATGTTTTTCCTAGACTTTTTTTTTTTTTCCTCCACTCCTTTTCCATCTTTCCTGCTAATTTTTCTTTCCTCTATCCTTCCGCTACTCTCTTCCTATATGCAGCCCATATATCTCCTCCTTGTTCCATTCTTCACTGCTGTAATAAAACATTGCAGGTTCTTTCCATATGTCCTTTGGACAATTTCATAATAATGCATTATTTTCCATCACAACCTTTCTCAAACTTACCTTTCAAGCAAGAGCAGGCATTTGTGGTTTAAAGCATTTTCTCAACCTCTCTCAATTCAAATTTGATAGCAGTAATGAGAAGCATAAAGCATTTTCTTTGGCCAGCATGCATGCAATTCGATCCAGCATTTTAATATGCAATCTATTCTTAGGCCACACTCAACAGTTTAAACTTGTGGGTAAATGGTTCCTTGACAATATTAGAGCTTTATGACAAAGGTTCATGAATTCAAAATACAAACCTTCAACCCAATGGGATTAATATGTGATCCATTCTTGAACTTTAGTCAACAACATAATCTTATAGGTTTCAATGGTTGTAATAAAAAGATACTAAACTGCTCATTCATTATGCATTTACACTACAGCCAACGAATTTCCTAGTTTGTGTAAGCTATTGGATAGAACAAAAATTCCTTTGTCATCCATTTGTATCTTGCATCAGACAAACCTCTCATCAATCTTTTCATCTCTTAACACCTTCCAATGGCAAAACTATTGATCTAGATCTTATCTAGTAGCATAACAAAAGGCCAAAAAAAAAAAAAGTATCAATTCGAGTAATTTTCACATGGAGGACACCAAACAAGTTCTTTTCTTTATAAAAAAAAAAAAAATGAACCCCACAAACCTTTGGAGCCAAGATAACCCTAGTAACTCATAGACTATTTGAATCTCGAGCCAAAGCTCGTGGCCTAAAACAAAACAAGATTATTTGCACTCAAAGACCCAAGATTCAATGGCCCTATTTCTGAGCCACCGAGAAGTGATTAACAGTAAAAGACAAGAAATTCGAGAGAAAGCGAAGCACGCTGACCTGCTGCTGCTTGGCAACTTGCTGTCTGAGCCTGGAGGCTTGCTTCTTTATGGCCTCCATAACCCCCAAATAGAAAAGGAAAAAAAAAAAAAACAACAGAGACAGAGAGAGAGAGAGACAGAGAGCGCAATCAATCAACGAACCAAAGCAGAGACCAGTCTAGCAACACAGAACATACGTATGCAAACACATAGAGAGAACACGGTCAGTCGACATAGAGAAGTTTCGACTTTGGTCCCTTCACTTTTGCTCTCCAAATTCTCTCTCCTTCTTTGTCTATCCCCACGGGCAACCGGTCAAGGAAAGTGGAAACTGCCGGTTTTTTAACAGAAGAGAATTTTGAGGGAAAGTGCGTTTTGACTTTTCTGCCACTACTTGTCCGAGGTTGATGGGCCCCCACTGTCTGCCCTTTGAAAACAAATCAACCGAAAAGAACAGAAAAAAAAAAATTCAGTTTCATACTTCTTTGAATTGTGCATGGAACTCTTTCTTTCTTTGTTTTTTACAAGTGAAACGCCCAATTCTTTAGTGTTTTTAGTATTAGAACTCTCTCACTATGTAGAGTCTTGGAAAATAAAAACACATAAAAAGGGTGCAAATCAATTTATCTTTTAGAAGAGAAAAAAACTAGTTAAATTTACTTAAGAATTACACAATAAATTTTCTTATAATGTTACAAACAAGAAATAATTATCTTAATATCTCATTGTAATTATTATGTTACCTTAGTAAAAATGTCTGTATAGTGATGCTATATAATACCTTGTAGAATGTTTACGTGTGTAAAAGATCTTATCTAAGAGTTAAAATGCAGGAAAGGGAGGTAACTATCTTTCTTTGATATGGCATGGTATCTTGGGAACAGTGTCTGGAGGATTACCCCAAGATCAGTCCTGTTTAGTTAAGAATTTCGTATAATCAGACAATTAAAAGTTTTACCATGCGCAGACATGTCCCCTTGGAAAGAGTCTTTTCAAGCCGATTCTAAAGGGACTCCATAACTTCAAGCAGGTGGTGCCTCTCAGCAAAATTTCACCGTGCGTGTGTTTGTAAATCTAATTAAAAATGGTGCATGCAATCAAAAGCCGTCGATTAATGCAACAAAATCCAGAATGATTTTGGTATCCAAGTCCTAAAAGTTGTACCTTTATTGAAAAACCACATTGCAGTCTTACTCAATGAAGGAGAAAATGTGTATGAATAACAGCGAAGAGCAAAGTGAAATCATAAGCAAAGAAGACTAAAGGGATATGGCATGGCATGCACGTAACTCAGTAACTGGGTTGGCAGTCTTCACCTTTTGACAGTATACATACAATCATGTAGCAGATATACTGGAACGTTAGAAATGATGGATCTTACCTCCTATAATGATAATAATAATAATAATAATAATAATATGAACACAAATGAGAGGAGAGATGAGTGAGCAGGGTGGAATTGAGACCTCAAGAGCAATTCAACTGTTGAGATATAAATATATAATTTAAACTTTGAAAACATATGTCAGCTTTGCCTTTTCTTATTCTGTTACGCAAACTTTTATTATTCCTATATTTAAGAAAAAGTTGTCGTAAAACTGAAGAGCAATAAGTTAATTGATATAAATAGATAATTTACTGATATTCAGAATTTATGGAAAATACATAGTTTTACCTTTTCCTATTCTATTGCACAGATTTTAATATTTTTTTTTATACTTATGACCCCATAAAGATGAGAAAAATAGCTGAAGCCATGTATTCATTCAATATATATATATATAATTTTTAAATAATAATTTACTCATCCATTGTTTAATCCGAATCTTAAAGAACTTGAATATAAATTGACTGAAAATAATCCGACCTAAACTTAACTAGAGGACCCCATTTTGTACACCTCTACATGCGTTAAATATGCTCATCAATAGTCTCATGCCCGTTTACCAAATCCTTGAAATAAGCTTTAAAACGTAAACTCTTTTAATACCACCCCACCCCATTAAGCCTTTCCCTGCAAATCTAGTGCCGTTACCTAGAAAATGTTCATTTCTTGTTGCTCATCAATGGAGAAGAAGGCGTATTTCCCCTTCTTTTTGCTTCTCTTTTTCCTGATTAATGCTACTGCTACCAGCTCTGGTTAGTCAACCCGCAATTAAAAACCTTGCGTAGAAGGGTTCTTGTCCTAGCTTTGCTTTTGTGAATGTCATACTCACTGTCTTATATGTTTTTTTTGAAGTTGTAGGAATCAGTGAAACGAAAAGGTTGCATAATGGACGACAACAACGGGGCACTGTGAAGCTCTTTGTTTTTGGGGACTCATACGTTGACACTGGCAACTTTAACAAACATTCCGGCTCATGGCTTGAACCTTATGGCAACACTTTTCCCGGTAAACCGAGCGGCCGGTTCTCCGATGGTCGTGTCCTTACTGACTACATAGGTACATGCTTGCTATCGTTTAATTTTCCCTCTGGGGTTTTAATTTTCCCTTTCTTTCCTTCCCTTCTTCCCTGCTTTTTAACAATCATTCAATAGGGAGAAATTTTGGTGTTTCTTTTTTCTTATTGATGATTTAAATTTTCAATTATTTATTTGCTACCGCTTTCACTAGTTTTTATTTTTTCCGCTTTCTTTCGATTGAATTGTCTGATGATATTTCGAGTATCACATCAAAGTAAACCACTGCTAGCTAGCATGAGAATTCACCGTCGTTCCACAATTTTATCATATTACGTACAGCTTCATTTCTTGGAATAAAGACTCCAATTGCTTACAAATGGAGAAAAGCTGCAAACAAAACGCAGCTAGAGCGTGGAATGAACTTTGCACAGGGAGGGACTGGTGTATTTGATACGTGGGCAAAGGGGCCCAACATGACCACCCAAATCAATCAATTGAAACTCCTGCTCAAGGAACTAATGTTTACCAAACACGACGTTCAGACATCCGTTGCCCTGATATCTGCCTCCGGCAACGACTATGATTCTTTCTCAAAAAATAATGGCACTTTGAAGGTGAGTGTAATGTAATTATACTGCACATCCATAACCCTTCTCCAGCGTCCTCTGCCTCAACCCCCCCCCAAAAAAAAAAACTACATGATAACTACTAGAGAACTATTTATTTATTTATTTAGTTATTTGTTTTGGGATCATAGAAAGACACTTTGAAAGACTTATAAACCTATCATCTATCAGTTATATATGCTTGAGTAGCTCGAAACTTGATCTGTTTGAGTCTTAAAAATCGAACTGGAATTATGTTTGTGTTTAGCTTGTAAAAGAGCCACAAAAATCATTATCATTAGTTTATATAATTTTATACAGAGTGTTAAGAGCATAATAACTTCATAGTACATCTACTACCAATATTCGTGGTCGGCCATTCATTACTTCTGGTGATGATCATTTTTTGTCTTTTCTTTTCTATATTGCTACTCTGGCGATAGTGATGATGATGATTGTGACACTGCTTCGGCTGAAATATTTTTATTTTGTCTGTTGCAATGGTGTTGTATCGAGTTTTGCAAGTACATTTAAACTCTCTTGAAAATTTGGGGTGAGCAACCCTTAGCTTTAGTTGTCACTAGGAACTAATGTTTCTTCTTACCAGGAACAGTTCTAAAGCCTCTGCTTTGCCGCTAGCCTATCAACCAGATGAACAGTTTTACACGTTTAATGATTGGAAAAATAATAATGGCAAAGCTTGATAAGTTAAATTAGGTAATTTTTTCCAGGGGATATGATACTTGGATTCTCTTTATTGATGTAATATGTGTGTTTTGACAGGAGGTGCCAGCCTTGACAAGAAGAATTATTGATCAGCTTGCCAAGAACCTACAAAGCATTGGTGATCTGGGAGTAAGGAAAATAGGTGTATTAGCAATGGAGCCCACGGGATGCCTGCCCCAACAAACCAAAAAACTATCATATTTGTCTTGCAATCAAAGTCTCCACTCAGTGTCGAGATTCCACAACAAGTTACTGCGGCAGGCAGTGCAAAACCTGAACAAGAAAAGCAAGAAGTCTGCCTTCGTGTATTTGGATTTTTACCGTGCATTCATTTTGGCATTGAAGCACCACCACCACAGAGCAGGTGAGTTATTTTCTTGGCCTGATGAAGTACTGAAGTCGCATTTAGACCAGATTTTCCCTTTTCCTTTTGAAAACATCAGCGAGCTACAAATACAATGAGAAAAGAAAAAGTGCTTTGGACAAGATTTCTTTTTTATTTTTTTTTTTGGGTACATAGACAACATTTATTTTTACACATAATTAGCTCAATATTTTGGTCACAATATTGCTAATTTCAGGAGACAATACTTCAGCCTTGAAAGTAGGACCCCCTTCCTACATCCCCAAATACCCCCCAAAAAATTGAGATTTTGAATATTTCCTCATTATCTGGGCTTTAGTTCTTGGAAAATAGTATAGTGGTCTTTCAGCAATTTCCATTCTAATCCTATGACATTGGCTCCTTCTAAGGTCTTATTTTATCTTTTATTTTACACAACATATAAACTTGGCCCCCAAATTCAACTTACCAGAAGAATTAATGAAAAAAAAAAAAAACTAACCCCTCACATCTTTTAATTCATATAACACTGATACGTCTTTTTAGTGAGAGGCTGTGGTCTCAAACTGGCAACTGGGAATGTTCCAACTATTTTAATGGAAGAATTTATCAATTCTAGATCTTTGTCCTTTTCTTGTTTTTGAGCCCTGCCAAAGTGGTATCACAGGCCAAATCTTGTGCACCATACCAAAGCTCACTGCTCGGTCAACATATATATATCTGTAATGATTACCATAATATGCGCAACCCATCGTGTTACCTTCGTGCATGTATTATGCTCAACTTGAATCAAAGATCTGGGAGTAGAGAGGAAACCCACTTGGCCCTTTGGGTCCTAGATCTTATGACCCGTACAAATGTCGTTGTCATAACTGGTCTGTTACTTTCATTTGGGGGCTGGCAGGAAACACGGATTACCGGAATCCACTGAAGCCATGCTGGACGCCTGTGGCAGATGAGCACTCAAGCTGGGAGAGAGAGGGGAATGACGAAGGGGAGCATGTGATTTGCACGCAGCCTGGACTGTCCTTCTTCTGGGATATGTTGCATCCCTCACAGAATGGCTGGCGTTCTATTTATCTATTTCTAGGACGCCGCTCTCTTCCCCAACTTAAAATGTAAATTTGGATAAGTTATTTGTTGTTCGTTCCTGATATCAAATTATTTCTGTCTTGTTCCTGTTCCTTACCCTACAAAATTAATGTCCTCTATAGGACTTCTTTAGACCACATTAATTTTTAGAGTTTTCCTTTTGGTAATTGGGGGGAGAGAAAATTACAAATTCAATTTTTATTTTTAAAAAAATTATGGATGTAAACAATGTTTTAAAATCTAAAAAATTCAAAAATTTAAAACTTATTCAGTTCAATTGATATAATTAAAATTAAATCAATAATATTAATATTAATATTAATTAAATAAAAAATTACACACATACACACACACACAAGTATTAAAGTCAATTTTTTAGTACTAATATAAAATATTTTGAAAAAAAGTGTTATAATTAAAATAATCAAAATATAAGTACTTAAAATTTATATATTTCAAAATTTAAAAGTAATAACATAATTATAGTTAAATTTTATCATAATCACTTGCCATCTTAATTATAAAATTATTTTTACTTTCAATACCATTTATAACACCAAAACTACATATAATATTAAATGAAACCATATAAACCATATTAAATTAACAAATTTATCACTTTTGTCTTTTTCTTAATTAATAATATTAAACTTCGAATATGGATTCTCTTTATAAAAGTCTTTTTTGTAATTTTGTATAACCAAAATTTGGGGACAAGTTTTATCAATGCATTTATAATTATTGAGATCCTTTTTTTTTTTTTTTGAAATTTAGTCTATAAAAGTGCATATAAAAATGAATTAATTAAATATTATAAATTATAAAAAAATAAAAATATTAACACAAATACCAATTATCTATACTTTAACTTTAAATTGTAGGTAGCATAAACGAGATTATTAAATATTTAATACTTTAACCTATTTCTTTTTTTAGTATGAATGTGCTCAAATACACTAATTCTTTTCACATCTCAAAAGAGAAGTTTAATTAAGGATGCAAATGATAATTTTTTGTAAATTAGGGACATTATGCCCAAATAATCTTTATTATTTATCTACATTTAGGAAACAAACAATTATTTAAATATTGTCACATTAAAATATATTATATAAATGAATAAAAAATGACATAACTTACCAAGTTAAAGGGTTTTGGTTGAATTAGGAGCAATTTGTCTACCAAAATTTTCTTTACAATCTTGATTTCTTTCATAACAATAAAATCATCATCACAAATAATTTTAATTTCAAGTAAACTAGAAAGACCACTCATGATTTTAACTTTTATATAAAAGTTTTCCTTATAAACAAAGACAAGGTTGAAGAAATAAGCTACTGCATGTAAGTTTTCCATAAATTGTTTATCCTAATGGCATATATAATTTTGCATTTTGCTTAAAGATATGTTTAATTCCCTTTACAACCTTATACATGATAAACATAACCTAAAGAAGGTTTTTTATTCAAATTAATAATACATAAAAACTTTATAAGTGGATTAACAATCTTTATAATTACCAAGAAATCATCTTAAAATTTATTATTTAAGATAATAGTACAAACAATCTTTCCTTCTACACTCTTTTCAAGTTTATAATTTGTGAAAAAATTACTTGTTGCAAAATTTTGTAAGATTTGTTTGCAATCATAGATGTTCTTTAAAGTAATAAATGGTTGTAAAATAAGTTGGTCTTATGCATATAATTTCTCTCTAATCATAATTTTTTTTCTTAACTTTGCTAGAAAATACAAATGATTATAAACAAATTTTGTAATAATAGCAACATGTGATGCAAGATCAATTGTATAAGGCATCTTACCAATATCCTTTAAGAAGAGGTTTAAGCAATGAGTAACATAAGAAGACTAGTATATGTGCTCATACCTTTCATAAAGCAATCTTCTAGCTATAACATAATTAGATGCATTATTTATAATAACATAAACAACATTTTAAAGTATAACCCATTTAATAATATCTGAAAGCAAATTGTATAAACTTATGACATCTTTTACAATATTTAAGGTATCTAAAGATTTGACAAAAAAATTCTAATAAAGTAATAAACCAAGAAATTGATCAAGGTTTTATCATTGTGATTCCTCAAACTATCAAACATAATTATGTATCCATTTTTAAATCACTTGATCCTATAGGTTTTAATAAGTAATTGACATTCTTTTTTTATAATTTCTTAACAAATTGACATGTATATCATTACAAGAAGGATCTTTATACCTAAGACCAATTACTAGACTAATATTTAAAGTACGTTAAAAGTATGGTGAATGCAAAGCATTAAATAAAATGAGAGCATAAAAAACACCTTGCCCAATCCATGTTAGCCCTTTTCACAACTTCTTTACTAGCTAAGACATTTTAAACTAGGTTAGGCTTTAAAATTTATCCTTGAAGCAAAATATCCATCAATTTTATAATTGACTTTTCCTTTTTCCTTATCTTACATTAATTTTTGTCCTTTTGACACATTTATTTTTACCATCTCATATTCTTTCTCCTCTAACTTAATATCACAAGGATCATCACCAAAATTATAGTCTTTAGCCCTTCTAGCTTGTTTTTTCTCTTTAGATGCTTGTTTAAGAATGTGAAGCATCCTTGCTCGAACATTATATGAAACTTTTTTGCATGTAATTATTTGACATTTATTTCTAGTAAAATGTTGTTTCATTTTGTAAATTCCTACACTTTTGAAACTACTAATACAATAAAGATAAGTATAAATGGATTTAACTTTACCATTAAAACCAAGCTTAACCCTTTCAAAAAAAATATACCCAAGCTAGATCATTCCTTCAATGAAAGGATTAAGTAATAGGTGTGAAATCTATAAATTACTTTTCAAATGATTAAAATGAGATATTGCAATTGTTCATTATCTATTTAAAATGCTAAAATGAAAGAAAATAAGAATAAGCCAAATATGCCAATCATGAACAATTAAGTTCATATAAGATTTTAATTGTTATTTAAACATTTACCATATTTCACTAATTTTTCAATCAATTTGAAATACTAATCACATTAAATATACCAAAAAATGAACAAAAAAAAGGCTAAGTTTATGCATTTTTATTTTATCAACTCTTTTTAAAAATAAAAAAGGCTAAATTTGTAAATAAAAATTTATCATAAGATTTTGTTGTTTATGATACTCATCTACCTCTCTTTGTTAATGTAAGAGGTGTGATAACAAGATTAGTAGTAAGATGTCTGATAATTATTATGATTTTAAATGTAAATGTGTGAATTGTATGGTTAAAAATCTTACATCATAAAGAAGAGAGAGAAGTAAGCAATATATAAACTAAAAGGATCCATAAAGTTAAGCTATAAGGTTTTAGGTTAAGAAATGGTGTCAAACTAATGAATTTGTTGCTTACTTGGACCTTGCTTGAAAATCTCCTTAGTTTTTGATACTTATGTTTCCTTAATAAATGGTATCGGAGTTAATTTTTTGACAAAGAACAAATACAAATAATATATGTTTTCTATGACTACTACCCTATAAGGAAAGAAAAGTTGAATTACAATTACTATAAATAAGATATAGGAAGAGTGGTAAGATGTGACTAAAAAAAAAAAAATGGTAACATGTGTTTTTAATGTGGCTTTTAGAACATTGACAATTGTATACTCCATATTAAGTGAAGTAAGGTTGACTTACGGGTAAGCTTAGTGGTATAATAATTAGTTACACATACTTCAGATCAAGTAAAGTAAGACTAGCTTATGAACAAGCTTGGTGGAGTAATAATTGGTTTTTAACATGTTTAAGTAGAGTAAATCTAATATAAAAGAGATTGTTAAAATTTCAATTATAAATATGTGAATGGTATGGTTAAGGAATTCCATACTAAAAAGGAAAAGGAGAAGTAAGTAACATATAAGTAGGAAGGACTTATAAACCTTAATTTAAAGTTTTAGGTTAAGAAGTAATGCTGAGTTTACAAGTTTGTTGCTTACTTAGACCTTATTGGAAAATCTCCCTAGTTTTGGGTTATCACATTTTCCCAACAATAGCAAAAGGGATAATAGGTATTAAAAGAAGAAAACTTTTGAACCTAACATAATTGCAAGATTTAAAAAGAAAAGAAAAAAAGAAACCCTATTATTAATGTAAGCCACCATAGTTTGACACTACTATAAATTATTAATAATAACAACAATAGATGTGAAATCAAAATATAGAGATGGATAATGAGAGAAAACCTTAGGGCTAGTCGAAGAAACATTAACAATAGGGGCAGCAAAAGGCATGACAACAAGAGGGGTAACAGGGGGCACGATAGTGGGAGGTGTAGTAGGAGGTATGACAGTTGACTTGATAAGAGCTATAGTTGTTACTATAGGAGATAGACTATAAATTATGAATATTTTAAACTCTATACTTAAAGCAAGATAATGTAAAAGAGAATCTTTTTTGCAAAAGGGAAACACAACTTTATAAACCAAAATTTAGGATGTTTTTTTCCTTATCATTTAACTTAATTTTGATTAATTGTCAAACAAGGCTTTAAAAGTTAGACACATTTATATAAATTTTGTGTTAAACTTATACAGATAATATTACATAAAATAGGAAAAACATAATTAAGGAATAAAATTTATTCACTTTATTAAATTCGAGCATTACTGATTTAATATTTGATATGAAAGGTTCTAACTTTTAGTAAATGCATAATCAAAGAGCAAAGATTGATGGTTATAAATAACAAAAGCAATTAAGAAATAAGAAGTAGGAAGTGGAATATACATACCAATTATAGCATTGATTGCCTACATTATGTCATGAGATGAAGCTTAGTGCTTGAAAGTGGATATAAATGTTGTAATTAATCAAAATGATCGCCTAAATTTAATTGGTTGACTAACAAACATATACATATACATATATATGCATACATATATAAGTCCCTTTATTTAACATAAATCTACAACTATAAGAAAATAGCTTTATAAAAATGTAGAAGATCAACTGTATGAACTAAGATCAAGTTTATGTATGTAATATTGATCTAGTTAAATATAGAGTTAATATGATCACCTTGATCAAATTAGCTAAAATTTAAGGTTACTTTTTGTTTTGAGGATATATGTATATATATAAGTTGAAAATATTAGATAATGGAATCAAGCTTAAGGTGTTAGTTCCTTATAATAAAGAGTCGTTCAAGGATTTTTAATTTGACAAATTTGGGTATGCTTTATATCTTACCAAGTTGGAGGAAGAGCAAGAGGGATTTGGGATTTAAAGGAGCAAAAGGGATTTAAGGGAATAGAAGGGATTTAGGATTTGAAATTTGGAATTTAAAGAATTTAGGATGTTGTGTTAGGATTGAAATTTTTTCTAAACCAAATCGATCAATTTATGAAAATTGGCTTTTGTTCACTAATTCCTTGTTAAATTTGTTGATTTACTAGTTTTTATATTAATTTTTATTTTGATTTGTTATAAGAAATAATTGAATTATGGACTGATTGTCAATTTTCATAATTTGGTCAATTCATTCTATGATTCTTTAAACTTTAATTGTAAAATGTTAGTTTTAAACAATTATAAAATAAAATTATATAAATAAAAACATAAAACATTATTCCATTTGATTATAAAAAATTTATATTTAATATACTCTATTTTAACTTTGATAATAATTCATACTATGTATTTTCAATGTAATAAAATACAATAAATCTTTAATAATTAATGTACTTTATAATATATTCATTAAAAATTTTGTAATATCATTATAAATATTATAAAAAAATTAAATTTCCTTGACTTATTAATGCAAGAATAAATTTACTTTTAGACCAACTAATAGAGTTGGATTATTTATATTATTAATTTTTTATGATAATATTATTGTTATAATTATCAAATTTTGTCATAGTATATATTAGATCAATGAATAAAATCACTAAACTATTGATTACATTCTCAAATTATTAGATGAATTACATATATAATTAAAAAATATATAAATGATAATAAAATAAACATAATAAAATATTAATAAATTAATTCAAATGTATAGCAAATTTTAATCCTAAAATATAAAAAATTAAAACAATAATGTATATTCATGTTCTATTTTAAAACTTAATTTTTATTTTTATTATTTTATTTTCTTTATATTGATCAGTAACAAATCACAGTTACAATTTATCAAAACTAAATCTCTAGATTTCATCAAATTTGGCCGAATTATATATATATTTACTAATCATTTTAAGAAATGCACATAATTAAACATTAGACTACTTTGAAATCTATGGGAGGACCTTTATTAATTGACAAAACTTCACAAATGTCTCGAATCAAGCTTTTTTTTTTTAATGTCTCATATCAAGCATTGTGTGCTTGGTTGACATAAAGTTAATTAAGTTTCACTACGTATATCATTGAAACTGACATAAAGTTATTCGTAGATATTTAAAATGATAAACTATTTAATTAACTTTGACTTGGTTAGCATGAAAGTGAGCATAATACTATTACTACTACTACTACTACTAATAATAATAATAATAATAAATTATTGTGAGAACGAGCCCCTCTAAAGCTCAATTCCCACAAATAGCATGTCTGCCAGGTGCTCTCCGCCTTTTCCTCAATTAAATAAATTATATATATATATATATATATATATATATATATATATATATATATATATATATATATATAAAAAGAAGAATAGATAATTCTTTTAATAATATTTATTTTATTTTTTTATTTTTAGCCCATGGAAAAGGTGCTGGTTTGGAGAGTGGCGTAGTAGACCAGCGGGAGTAGTCAGTCTCTGCTGCAGTCACCACCATCGCTGCCGCCACCGCCGCCACCGCTGGCGCTACTACAACTGATATTTGCTCTCTTTTCACTACGTCGTCTGTCGCCTCAGCTTCATTTCCTGGACTACTTTGTATTTGGTTACCCAGGTCTACTCTTTTTTGAACAATCTCTCTCTCTCTCTCTCTCTCTCTCTCTCTCTCTGAATACAAGAAGTATTTATCTGGAGAAATCAACGGTAAGAAGTTCTAGATGATGATATGAAGATTGCTTAGAAGCTTCAAAGTGTGTTTCCATTTTTTTGAAATAAAAAAAAAATTATATAGTGACGTATGTGCTCCATGTTATGCAGGAAGAATTGCAAGAATAGGAGTGTGAAAATGGCTGATTGTTCTGCAGAGACGGCAGTGACTGCGGACATGATTTATGAGCCTATTTTGGGGGATGGAGTTTCAGGTTTGATTGTTCGGCGGATGACAGAGTTGCAGCACATCCGAGCCTTTCGTTCTTCAATGCCAAGGATCGCGATACACCGATTTTCGCTCAGAATCACACTGTTCCTGTGTATATCCCTACTTTTCAACGTCTCCTGTGCCAGCAGATGGTTAAAATTGAGGTTGGTTTCCTGTAAATGGTTGTTGTTGAAGGAAACATTCAATGCTAAGTAAATGAAAATTTTGTGTTCTTCTATCTATTTTGGTATGCAATTAAAAGTGTAACATGGAATGGGAATGGATTTTTTCTGGTTACAGCTTCCTGTTGGTACGTCCTTTTATGGGACTGGTGAAGTTAGTGGACAGCTTGAGCGTACAGGGAAGAAAGTGAGCTCTTTTCATTTTATCTATCTTTAATTTTTTGAAATTGGGCTAGAAGCTGCCTTGATTTTTATGTCATGTAGGTTATCACACGGAACATCAGTGCATGGGGTTATGGCCCTGGAACTACATCCATGTACCAGTCTCATCCTTGGGTGCTTGCTGTTCTTCCCAATGGAGAAGCACTTGGGGTTCTTGCTGACACCACTCAGCAGTGTGAGGTAATCTGATATTTGTGCCATATATGGAGCCCTTTTAAACCTTTAAACTCTGTCCACTATGTGGGTTCACCAAATTCAACAGTTAACCATTTCTATGAAAAAGCAGATTGATCTGAGGAAGGCATCAACCATTCAATTTGTTGCTCCAGCCTCATATCCTGTCATTACGTTTGGTCCATTTGCATCACCAGTAGCTGTTCTGAAATCTTTATTTCGTGCAATTGGTAACTTTTCAAACTATTTTACCTTCCTTTTGTTAATATGCTTTTCATATTGTAGTGTTTGGCTGTATAGATGTGCCATTTCTAAATGTCAGACATACTTGATGCAAGACTGTCATATGGCCATACCAAAAAATCCAGTTCTTTTTATGTTGTGCAATATGTAATTGGCTCATGGGAAATAAAGCCACATTTTGTGAGAATTTGAGGGAGTTGGGATTTTAGCCTCCAACCTCCTTCCAAGAGTTTTTCTCTTGTGCGAGATATTTAACTATATTTGGCAGTCCTTATTTTAAGGTTTGCATTATATTTTAAGAATACACTTAGTGAAGAATGGATCTATATGGTTGATGCTTTCCAACTGACAGGAACTGTTTTTATGCCTCCAAAGTGGTCCTTGGGATATCACCAATGTCGTTGGAGCTATGATTGTGATAAGAGAGTTCTTGAGGTAAGCACTGAGCACTTTATATCATTTCAGTGCATAGTTAGCTAATGATATGGAGAATTTGTGTTTTTGTTGGGGTGTCTATTGATATTTTTTGTCATTTTTATTTTTATATTTTTATTTCTCAGTATCTATGCATTTTAGTTGTGTGACATTATATCTCCTGTTTTTTCTGGTTTTTGAGTCTTTACTGTTTGCAGGTTGCAAGAGGATTTCGGGAGAAGGGCATTCCTTGTGATGTGATATGGATGGATATAGACTACATGGATGGCTTCCGTTGTTTTACATTTGATCAGGCATGCTTCCTTATGCATATTTTCCTGTCCATTGAATAAAAATTGTTTTGGCCTTTTTAATTTTTCTTGTTGTGCTGTCACTGAAGCTAATTGCTCTTTCAGCTTCTCATTGCCCCTTTTCCACACCTTCATCAACTGAAAACATGAGCGTTTTGCTTTATTGCTAGCTGTGGCTTCCATTCTCTGTCTTTGCTTTTGGGCATGCTTAGCTTACCAAAATTTTAGCCGTATTACCAATTCTTCTTATTTCACCAACAAGCCTAGCACTAATGCAATGAGGCTGTCAAGAAATATTCAAGTCTTTTATAGCTGAATGTGCCAATGAAGTTTTTAAAATGTAACCTGCTATTGCTTTTGTGAATTTGGATCTTTTCAGATCAATGTTTCCAAGACTATGATTTCTGGGGATAACTTTAGTTAATGGAGATTATGTGTGTGACAGATAATTATTGTTATGTAGAATCTTGTACTGTGCAGGCTCTTTTAGTTACTCACTTTAGTCAGATATACTGGTGTGAGCAATGATTCTATGAATCAAGGGCTTTGCCAAATATAGGTGGCTGTCTTCTTAGAGACCTACAATTATCCCTCTTTATGAGCAAAGTAGGAATTATTCTTTCAGATTCTTCTTGACAGTAAAAATGATCCTTTCAGGACCGTTTTCAAGATCCTCAATTTTTGGTGAAAGATCTCCATGGTAGTGGCTTCAAAGCAATCTGGATGATTGATCCTGGTATCAAGCACGAAGAAGGTTATTTTGTGTATGATAGTGGTTCAAAGAATGATGTTTGGATTCAGAATGCAGATGGAAGGCCATTTGTTGGTGTGTTTTTGGTTTGCAACCCCATCTGTATTATAACACATATATTAGGCATCTTGTGTGTGCTTGTATGTCTCCTATTTTATTTTATTTTTTTGGTTGGGGGGGATCAGGCTGTAGAGTTTGACTTGTTTATGATTAATGATCAATTACTTTGTTTCACATTTCAGGAGAGGTTTGGCCTGGTCCTTGTGTCTTCCCAGATTTCACACAATCAAAAGTTCGTTCTTGGTGGGCTAGTTTAGTTAAAGATTTTGTTTCAAATGGTGTTGATGGTATATGGAATGATATGAATGAACCTACTGTTTTTAAGGTGATTTCTAAGGTTCTTCTTAGTTCTTGAATTTTCTTGCCATGATACTGGGTGTAATTTTCTTCTTCAGAGTGTGACCAAGACAATGCCTGAAAGCAATATTCATCAAGGAGATGATGAACTTGGTGGCTGCCAGAGCCACTCACACTATCACAATGTATTCGTTGTGAACTTGGGCCTTTTTTTTTTATTTTTCTTTGTGACGTTTTAACTCGTAACCATTATTAACACTCAAAAAAACTCTTAAAATTTTACTGAGTTTAGGTTTATGGCATGCTGATGGCAAGATCAACTTTTGAAGGAATGAAATTAGCCAACCAAAATAAGCGTCCCTTTGTTCTCACTAGAGCTGGATTTATTGGTAGTCAAAGATATGCTGCAACATGGACAGGGGATAACCTTTCAAACTGGGAACACTTGCACATGTCTGTCTCCATGGTACTTCAATTGGTAAGTAGCTTTGGTGTCTGCTCTTTAAAAATCTGAAGTTGAAATTTAATTCATTCAAGTTGTGGGTAGTAGAGGTCTCCACAGGCACAGTTGTAGTCATGATGCATTGCTTGCATTCATGACAATGTAATTGATTGGACCAAGCAAGATTTGCTGTGGTTTGAGTGGTAGAATCGCTCAAGCTGCAAATGCAGAGGCAGCTTGTCATGTTAATCTTAACTGATTGTCCATTTCTCATCTAGGTGTCCTAAGAGTGGGTCTCTGTAATTTTTCTGACAGAGCATAAGACTGCAGATTGTTCACTTGTAGGCATTTTTGCTTTGGATTGTGGGAAATGCAAAATAAGTTGTATATGCTCTTTGGAACATTCTAGATAAGAATGAGTTGTTTCATTATTCGTGTACATGATCAGAAACTACATTATGGACTCTGTGTTTTTCAGGAATGTATTATTATTCTAAATAAATCATCTTTCTTTTGTAGATCTTTTGTTCATCTTACAAAGTTTTCTTTGGTATCTCAACAATTTTTATGGCATAATTTGATTTAACTGCATTGGATAAACTGGGAATCCTTGCATATAAGGATCATTTTCATGTTTTCCTCCTAATATTGTTTACTCTCACTTTAAACTTTGTACATAGGGACTCAGTGGACAGCCACTTTCTGGACCAGATATTGGTGGATTTGGTGAAAATGCCACGCCCAAGCTTTTTGGAAGGTGGATGGGTGTTGGTGCAATGTTTCCTTTCTGCCGCGGGCATTCTGAAAAAGGCACTATTGATCATGAGCCATGGTCCTTTGGGGAAGAGGTTTTACCTCTATCAAATTACTGTCTTGCTGGTTTTGGACTTATGAATATGTTTATCATAGTTTATTTTCTTCAAGCAAATTATCATAGCAACTGATATGGTTTTCTCACTTATCAAAAGTTAATTCTGCTAATGGTGTGAAATTACTGACAGATGTTAACATTTATCTGTGTATGACATACTTTCTTGAATTATGTCAACATGAGATGCCTACATGGTATTTTTGTTTTCTTTTGAATTGCATGTTAATTACTTGCTTATTTTGTTCTCCAGCAGTGTCTATGCTGATTAACTTTAGTTTTACAGTGTGAGGAAGTTTGCCGCTTAGCTTTGAAGAGGCGCTATCATCTTATACCTCACATATACACTTTATTTTATTTGGCCCACACAACTGGTACTCCAGTGGCTGCTCCTACTTTTTTCGCTGGTATGTTTTTGCATTGTTGGATAATTTATGCTTGTATTCATGAAAAAGAAAATAACTGACATTTTTTTATGGTGGCTTATGAGTGTCTGTTAATTGCATGTGCAGATCCAAAAGATCCTAATTTAAGGATGCTTGAGAATTCCTTCCTATTGGGCCCACTTCTGATTCATGTGAGGTACCCGCACTCTTGGATATTAATTTTTCCATAGCTCTTATTTATTATTTATAACTTATGATTTTTACTTATATCTACAATCTATAATACATAGTCTATTATTAGTCATGCAATGATAGTCTCTTATTGCTACAAGTATGCATTGTTAAAAGGAATGGTACATGTATCTGGATATTACTCTTTAACTTTCAATTCCAGAAAAACTGGAGTATATATTTGAAATGGATTTCCAAAAGTACTGGAGGGAGAAACTTTTTCAGACTTCCTAAGATGCCTACTTTATATTAAATTTGTCAATATCCATAATCTGAATATCGATTTGCTTTGTACTGCTAATCTTTTGGCAGTTTTTGAAATTAGAATGATTAGTGTCCTAGAAGGGTAGCTATTAAAAAAGACAACTGAAGGTCACTTACTGTTTTTCATGTAGTTTTTTAAAATTTTTAATCAAAAGCAGTCTTTTTTCCATTTTTTGTTGGTTGGTTAGATGCCCCCCTTTTTTCCTCTCTCCTTCTGCTCCGTTCCTGTTTTTCTTTTCTGAAAAATTCACTTTCTCATGGTTAGCAGGGTTAGATTGTTTAAGTGCTTTGATGATATTGTGTAGGTTGTTGTTTTTGATTAATAAGCAGAAATCTCACTTTTGCCATGTGATATCATGGAGGAAGCAGTTTTAGATTTGTGTTGATCAGAACAGAGAATACCTTAATGTCTTGGAGTTAGTTGAAAGCCTTCCTTCCATTCACGTTGTGTTTCCCTGGGATGTTTGTGACATAACTTCAGCTTCAGTATGTCCTATACTTGCCATTGGTATATATGTGGAGCAACCATCCCCATTTGCCTCTTAACTGACTTAAGTGACACAGTTTTGGGCTATGCAAAATTTTATCTTTTATTCTTTGGTAATTTCATAACCAACAGAACAACTCAAGCAGGTCTTTGGGGTGCCAGGAGGTTTTTTTTTTTTTTTGGGAAATAGGATTTTCTTCCCTACCTTATCTGATAGAATGAACCACATTTTTCTGGCTATTTAATATTGCAACTTAATTTTACTTCTAAGTTGTCATGACATCATTGTTCAAATTTAATTTTGCAGTTTGAATGTCACATTATTCCACCCATGCCATGTGCTTGGCCGATGAAAATTTTCGAAACTTCTGATTCGAGGAGGTTTATCTGTTATCATGAGTTGTCCCAATGCAATTTGTGCTGACCTTTATCCTCTGCAGCACTGTTCCCATTCAGGAAGTGGATAAACTGCACAGCACACTACCAAAAGGAATCTGGTTGAGATTTGATTTCAATGATTCACATCCAGTATGTATTAATGTTCCAGGAGTTCTATTTTTGCTTATTATTTTTGTGCATATAGATACACGTGCACACACATGCATCATATTTGCTGCATTTTGTTAAATAGACAGATAGTTACCTCAATATTTGTAGCTATGATCTTACAATTTGGGGCTATTACAGGATTTGCCAACTTTGTATCTGCAAGGTGGATCAATAATTCCTTTGGGTCCTGCCCATCAGCATGTTGGCGAAGCTAGTCCATGTGATGATTTAACGCTCCTTGTTGCCTTAGATGAACATGGTAACTTTGATGGCCATATTTCCATTACTGCTTCAAATATTCTACTTGAACACATATTTTACAAAGATTGAACAGGAATCATCAATGCGAAGTCTTGGTGAAGCTTCTTTTTTTGCCTGCTCCTTTCTTGTCATCTGAAGTTTTTACCGAGAATAATTATAGGCTTGGTCAAATAAAAACATAAATAAGTTGCTTACCGTAATGAGGTCTGTTTATCTTGAGAATCTGGTATTAACCTTGCTATAGGACAAGGAAAAATGTAATGGCATATGTGGTTAGTTTAATGGGCCTGTAATTGTGGTTTGAATTAAGACTTATGCACCAAAGCTAGCTGAAACAGAAATCACTATTCTGAATTACTCGACTTTTTTGGCAAACAAATAACTGCATTGGAAAAAATAATGTATTTTAAGGTATCATTATACCTTGTATGGCTTCTTGTTTCTGCTCAAAAAGTAAATGCAGATTCTTCTCACCAGAAGGTGGACTTCCTTGGCACTAGGTTTCTGGTTGAATGCCAACATGATAACTTGAACTCAAAGAAAACATTAACCAAGCACTTTTTAAGCATTGAATTCTGGAAATTTCTATTTCTTCTTCCTACATAGGAGTTTGTTAATGACTCATGTCATATACAAGGTTGCTGCTATTCCCTCAATTGAAGGCTGCACTAGGGTCAATTGATTCTAATTGAAATGTTGTTTCATGGGACATCAAATTCTTTTGACTTATGGCCTCATTCCAACAAATGGCCAATTTAACATGCAGTGGAACCTGTTCATTTATTTACTCTTTGAGTGAAGTGAGTGGGCAAGCTTCTTGCTGAGAATTTGCCTAATACAAAAGCTGCAACTATCTCGCACATCGATAAATGGATTATCGTGCAAGAGAGCAACATGTAAATGGAGACACACACACATGCACAAAATCACATATAAACCCTCAAACATGTAGATAGACAATTATGTATTAAGTAAGCAAGTATGACATATTATTTTCAGGTTACATATTAATTTCCTATTATTCATGTGGACACAATAGCTGTAATGCTGCTGTTACTGCTTTCTTGCATTTATAATCACAATTTTACTCATGTTGGATTTATTTTGGCACTTTCCTTAACGCCTTCATTCAATTTTTTATTTATTGTTGAAAATGACATCAGGTGAGAATATTTTAACTAACAGCAAAATGTTTTTCTCTTTTGATTGAAAAAAAAAAAAAATCCATGACTGATGCATATGTAATACGCTGAAGTCCTAGGATGATCATTGTATGTTAATGTTTTTAACTTTCTAATGTAAAAAAGCCTCTATTAAATGACAACAAAGTTTGATTTGGATGACATATGTTGGGGAAGACAGTTGGGTGAACGTTTGGTGCTCCTTAAAGCATTTGAAAAGGAATTTCTAGAAGAAGATGCCAACAATTCCTTCCTGCATAAGTATTGTTGCAAAATGTTTTGGGCATTATTGTATGACTACCAGCATTCAGATGGTATAGAAATTCAACCAAGTGGTTATTTGTCACACAAATTCGATAATGATGCGATCCCTAATAGTTAGAATTAGTAGGCAATATTCTTAATAATTGTCTTTTATTAATTTCAAATTAATATACGAGATTATATGGGATTGTCTTTTATTACTCCCGAATTAATAAGCGAGATTATATCCTTAATACTAGTCTATCGAGTCTATATAAGTGTAATACTTATAACTTATGGAGGAATTCAGCAATAATATTCTCAAAGCATTTAGCTTGTTGGAGGCCGATCCGTTCGAAGTGATCATTGGAGGCTGATTCCCTCAAAGCGATCAATCCTATCCCTTTTATTTCTACAAAACTCTTGTTTTCAATCCCTATTTCCCAATCCCTATTCAAAATTCCTTATTCCAAAACCTTAGGTTCTCAACATTTGGTATCAGAGCAGCGTTCTTAGGGATCCTATTTCTATTCCATCAAAAAATAAAAGAAAAGAAAAAAAAAATTTTTATGCCCCTTACCCGACAACAAAAGAAAAATTTGGGTATCACCAATTTGCAATCTTACAGTATGTCTTCACACAATTCTTCTGATTCTGATGCCCGAATATTTCGAATTGAAGAATCATTATCTCTCATGCAAGAGTCTTTCACGAGGCTTGAACAGATGGTATTCTCTATTGCACAGAAGGAGTCAGGAGACAACACTTCCGGATCTGCTGACAAACAAAAAGAACTTATGGAATCCTATGGAGGCCCCAATCGTAATTATATCCAACCACACACAAGGGTAGAATTTTCCCGCTGGGATGAAAGTGATCCCACAGGTTGGATCTCTCGAGCTGAAAAATATTTTCGTTTCCATCGTACGCTAGAGCCCTCTAAAGTTGAAATTGCTTCTATTCAATTAGAAGGTGATGTAATCCAATGGTATGATTGGGTCGAAACATGTGGTGGAATTCCTACATGGGCTGAATTCACTAAAGGTCTTCTTGTGCGATTTGGGCCCTCGGAATATCACAATGTTGACGAAGAGCTCGCAAAAATTTGCCAGACATCTACCATCCTCGAATATCAGAGTCGATTTGAACGACTTGCCAATTGAGCTAAAGATTGGTCCAAAAGGCAATTGGTGGGAACATTCATTGAAGGGCTTACTCCTAACATCCGACGAGAAGTCAAGGCTCGCCAACCACGGACAATGATAGCAGCTATTTCCTTTGCTCGCTTGCAGGAGGAGAAGTTAGGTGCTGAAAATCGTCAACCATATGCTAATGTGACTAGCAAACCTATCGAAGGTAATACCAACTTATCTTCTCTTACTCGTCCTTCTAATACTAGACGTTTAACCCAAGAACAATTAAAAGAGCGAATGGCAAAAGGGTTGTGTTGGCACTGTGATGAGAAGTGGCATAAGGAGCACCGTTGTAAGCATGGGAAGCTTTTAATGATCGAGCTAGTTGAGGAGATTGAAGAAATAAGGAATGACTACACGGGCCCAGATGATGATGACACCTTTGTTGAATTCATAAATGAGCCTACAGTGCATATTTTAGCTGGGTATTCGAATCGACAAATTATGAACATTGATGGAGTCATCAAGGGACGACCAGTAATGGTACTGGTTGACTTGGGTAATACCAATAACTTTATGGATGAGAAGATTGCCAAAAAACTTGCTTTTCCAATCGAGGATTGTGACAAGTTTGCTGTGAAAGTTGCAGACGGGAGAAACTTGACATGTCAAGGGAAGTGCACAAAGGTAAAGCTCGCGATACAAGGTTAAATTGTTTATATTGATCTTTTTTTACTACCCTTAGAAGATTATGAAATTGTCCTTGACATTAATTGGTTACGAACCTTGGGAGATATTACTTGGAATTTCTCTAAATTAAGAATGAAGTTTCTATTGAATGGACATCCAGTGGAATTACACGGAAAAAGTGGGGGTAAAGTTATTATTGTTAGTAGTCATCGAATGGAGAAAGTCCTATAGAAGGTAGGACAAGGGTTCCCGATACAGTTGACAGGTGCAGAGGTATCCAAATCACATTCGATACAAGAGAAGGAGGTTATGGCACTATTGACTAAATTCTCTAGTTTGTTTGCTGAGCCTGCAGGTCTATCCCCGCAAAGGACACACAACCATCATATTCTATTATTATTCGAGAATACACCTGTTAATGTTCGACTCTACCATTATCCACACTTCCAAAAAGAAGAAATTGAGAAAATTGCTAAGGAGATGTTAGAAGCGAGCATCACCAGACCGAGTATTAACTCATATTTATCTCCTGTCCTTTTAGTTAAAAAAAAAAAAGGACGGTTCTTGGAGATCGATTTCCGAACTTTATCACCAGTCAGCCTTGAGGACAAGGTTATTTTGAAGGGCAGCGGAATGATGCGATTCCTAATAGTCAGAATTAGTAGGCAATATTCTTAATAATTGTCTTTTATTAATTTCAAATTAATATGCGAGATTATATGGGATTGTCTTTTATTACTCCCGAATTAATAAGCGAGATTATATTCTTAATAGTAGTCTATCGAGTCTATATAAGTGTAATACTTATAACTTATGGAGGAATTCAGCAATAATATTCTCAAAGCATTTAACTTGTTGGAGGCCGATCCCTTCTAAGTGATCATTGGAGGCTGATCCCCTTGAAGCAATCAATCCTATCCCTTTTATTTCTACAAAAATCTTGTTTTCAATCCCTATTTCCCAATCCCTATTCAAAATTCCTTATTCCAAAACCCTAAGTTCTCAATAGATAAAGAGTTTCATTTTAAATATTATGGAAGGTGGTTGTGTCCATATTGTTTCTGTGTGTTCGAGTCAATCACCACTACCTAGCCTCGTTGATTCTGAACTGTTGAAGTACCTTGTTAGTTATTTCCATTAATCTTCTCTAATCATGTTTTAATGGGGCTTTCTGTTCCAAAAAAATTGTCAATGCAAGGCATCTTGCTTATTTCATCTTCTCTCTCTCTCTCTCTCTCACACACTACACAAAAAGGCACACACACACACACACACACACACACACACACACACACAAAGAGAAGCATGTGCACGTGCTGAGGGAAAAGATTAAGAGAGACAGTTCTGGCTGGCATGCAGCTTTTTGAATCAGTTTGGTCAAACTGCAGGGCAGGCTGAAGGAGTGCTGTATGAAGATGATGGTGATGGATATGAGTATACCAATGGTGGATATCTGTTGACACAATATGTTGCTGAACTTCAATCTTCAGTTGTTAGCATCAGGGTTTTTGATAGAGAAGGATCTTGGAAGAGGCCCACACGTCGTATTCATGCAAAATTGTTACTTGGTGGAGGTGCAATGGTAATTTTCTTTCCCCAAGATGTTGGTTGAGAGCTAACAATGGACTGCCTGTACTACCATTGATACCATCTGTTGTGTAAGTCCTGTTTAATCTTCCTTAAACAGCTTGATTCATGGGGCATGGATGGAGATGTCTTGCAAATTTTGATGCCTGGAAAGCAAGCTGTTTCTAAGTTAATATCTGCAAGCGAGAAAGAGCACATTACTCGTTTAGGTATTTTGACTTCACTGGAGCTTCATGTCATGCCTTCCTTATTTTTCCTCTTTCTTGGACACAAGACATGTAATTCAAGGTTGTCATGTTTTTTTTCCCTCTTGCTTTTGTCGCATTTTGTTTTGAATTGGATGATGTGCCTGGGACTGGGAATTTCAGGTGTGTCAGCAGATTTTGTTACACAATCACCTCTTTCCTTTGAGAGATTTTTCCTTTTTCATCTCCTTTCCTGATGGTAACTCATTTGCTTTTAGGTTATATTCTTTAGATGAGACATTGAATCATAAGATACCAGGTTCCATGACTTGTAATTCTTAGGCTTGCAAGTTCATAGGGTCTGAAAATTTGTTTTTGGTTTTTAATAATACTTTTTTGGGAATCTAACTATAATGAAGATTTTTAGCTTAAAAGCTAAAAAAGAAACTTTAATAAGAATTTGTTACCAATTAAATTTTGAAATTTAACCAGTGATGTGGTAACACAGAGGAGTTTCAATAATAAGATACCAGGTTCCATGACTTGTAATTCTTAGGCTTTCAAGTTCATAGGATCTGAAAATTTGTTTTTGGTTTTTAAAAAAAACTTTTTTGGGAATCTAACTATGATGAATATTTTTAGCTTAAAAGCTAAAAAAGAAACTTTAATAAGAATTTGTTACCAATTAAATTTTTAAATTTAACCAGTGATGTGATAACATAGAGGAGTTTGTAAATAACTTAATCCCAAGCTGGTCACAATTTAGTTTAAAATCCAAATAAATTATCTACTTTTAGCTTTCTCTTCTGTTGGCACTAAACATATTTTGAGAATTAGAATTCTGATGGACATTGCACTTCTGTCTCTTTATCATCCAAAGAACAAAAGGAAATTGTTGAAATGACATGATTTTAAACTGCTTTATATTAATTCTCAACAAAAGAACAGACCTTTAAAAGAATTGGCTCAAATCCCAAGTCAAGGATTGCTCATTGTTAACAGTACTAAATCAGGATCTAACCAAATGCAAAATGAAGTTGTGTCTCCAAATGTATACATCGTATGGTTGCAAATATATTTTCATTTTTTTTCCTTTGTTCCTTTTAGTATCCTTGGTCGAGAAAGAGACTGAAATCTATAGTGATTTTGCAATTTTGTTGTGATTTAGTTCCCATGGTTGAAGAGAAACTCAAGGAATTTTAGGTATCATTACATTACATGTCTCTTTCAGTTAATTTGGAACAAGATTATTTACCTAGCATCTTTTCAGTCTGCTAATTTAGGTGTTTTTAAGGAGTAATCTTTGGCTGCTATTCGGTGTGATTGGAGGGCTTTACTTTGTTAATTTTTATTTAGTCTTTGGAGCTTTCTTCTTCCTTTACATTCAAGGTTGAAAGAACTGGACTGTACTTGCTGGTTGGGCTGTTGAAACTGGCAACTGGTTTATAATTTGGTTTAGTTCTTTCTTATAACTGGTCAAAACAAAAATCAATGCAAAAACTGGTAAACCAGCTAATTCAACTAGGAACCGTTGAATCAGACCCGGTTTTTACTAGTTGACCGGTTTGGTTTAAAAACAATTTCCAGATCCTAAACCAACATTTCAAATTCCTCACATCACAAATCCTAAATCCTCAAATCTCAAATTCCTCTTGCTCCCTCAAATCTCAAATTTTCCAAATCCCAAATAATTATGTCATTATTTTTAAATTTTGATATGTATAAACTTTAAGAAGTATTTATATTTTGTTTGTTTTAATTATAACACATTTTTTAGATATTTTGTATTAGTATTAAAAGATTGACTTTGATGCTTTTGTTAATATATATGTTATTTTATTTATTTAATATTAAATACTGGTTTTACTGGTTCAATTCTGGTTCAATGGTTGAATTGATTAAACCTTATACCTTTGAACTTTTCGGTTCAATAACTGGTCTAGTTCTTTGCTTCATTTAATCATTTTTGCGTAAATATTTGTGGACTGGTGCCAAATATAACATAATTCCACATGCAAATAATTAAGCAGTGTTGGTTGCTCATAGTGAAGTTTTTAAATACAGTCTCTTTTGGATTCTCTTTCTTAGTATTTTTTTTTTAAATATCATTTAATTTCATTGTTAAATTCTGTTGACAAGTGCCAAATATAACGTAACTCCACATGCAAATAATTGAGCATTCGGCTGGTTACTCATAGCTAAAATGGTAAATGCAGAAAATGCTAAGCATATTCCAGATGTAGAAGGTGTTTTTGGACCCAAGGCAATGCAACTGTCAACAAACCTTGTTGAACTGAAAAGTGGTGATTGGATTGTTGAAGTAGCTCCCTGGATTGGTGGCAGAATCATCTCTATGGAGCATTGTTCCTCAGGTAATTCTCACAACATAGATGAAAAACATTCACTTTTGGACTGGTCTTAGAACCTCCAACCTCTTTTTTTTCCCCTTTTCCTCTGCATACATTGTGTGACACTTTCAATAATAAGTTTCAGAGGTGATTATGTAATCCCAAATTATTTCTAATAAATATTTAAGGCTTACCTGATTTTGGTGAAGAAAAGACACTGCTTTCTCTTTCTCTTAATCCCATTTTACTCTTTTTTGAATCAAATAGTACTTCAGAAGTTCTGGAGAATAGAATTTCAGCTTATAAGATCAACAGGCCTTGCCTACAGACATTATTTATGACAAATATTGCTGCTGTAAAGAAAAGCAAGATGGAGAGAATATGAAAACCATGTTATGCATGTTCATCTGTAACTGCCAGCTCAAGTATGATATGCATTATTTTGAAGGTTTTTGAGAAGAAAACGGATGGGGCTTGATGCAAGAGCACTGTTGCTATTTTGTTATTTTGTTTTATTTTAGTTATTTGTTTTGGTTTGAAGCTATGTGATTATCCTATGATTATTTTAGTAAATGGGTGACTAGTATTAGATAAGGTTTTATCTCATAAAAGGTTGAAATTTAATCTCATCGTAACCCTAGTATATAGAGATTTGGTTGTGGGACAAATTTTACAAATTAGCTATTTTAGAAGAATATCAATGTTTGTTAACAATAGTGGTTTTCTCTAAACCTTAATCCTAATATCTTGTTCTAGTTTCAATTTTTTACCTAAATTTAGTTCTCATTTCAGTTTCTCTATACCAGACCTTTACTTTCATATTCTTAGATAGGATATGACATTTAGAATCTATTTCTTACCAATGTGAGGAAGATCTAAAATGGCCATTAGACTGTGGGGAAAGCATTTAGGATTGCAGGCTTGGTATTGGATTGTGTTTGTTTGCAGTCTTTTTCTTGTGTGGTGTTGCTTACATCTGTTTTACCAATGACAATTGCAGGGAGACAGTGGCTTTGTAGCAGCAGGATTGAGATTGATGGATATGAAGAATACAGTGGTACAGAGTACCAATCTGCAGGATGTTCCGAAGAATACAGCATCATAGAGTAAGTTTTTGTAAATGCCCCCATTATATTTCATTTTTTGTGACCTGTTGATAGGAAGAGAAGAGGAGGATTAAGCAGCGTCAGTAAGGAAAGGGAAAAACAATGGAGAATTAATGAAATATCTGTTCTGATTCCTAAATATCACTAAGAGATGTCGTTATCAATTCTTAAAACACAAATGGTGCGGAGTCAGGAGTCCACATTAACACAGAATGGCCAAAAACTGAAATCTGACCATTAGAAATGTTTGCATTTCTCCCTAGACTAAATGGCTTCAAATGTAGTACTAAATTTTTGTGTCTATTTTCCATTTCAATATTCTGAATAAATAGATATTTCAGACTGACTAGGCAAATTTCAACTCCTTAGCACCAAATAGCTGATTTCAAAATGTCCATGCTACAGAATTACCTGGAAACTGTGATTTTGAGGCTTTTTGCAACGGATAATGCATATGTTTTGGGGATCATAGGTCTTGTCACTGGTTGAAGTCATCAGTGTGTATCTCAATGAAGGCTTGAATAGGCAAAAACCCTTATGTTATAAAATACAGCAGCATTTCAAATTCAGTTAATCAAAGGAAGAAAGACTGTATTGGTGGAGCTAATAAAATGGGTTTAATAAGATCTGCAAGGAACTTCTAAGATATTTCTATAGAACAATGTAAGAGGGGCAAAAGTATTAGGTGTTTTTATAAGTAAGGTTGCCCACTTCATTTTTGTTTAAATTTTTTAAATCATTTTCCTTATAAATTGCAAATGATTTATGGGAAATGTCTTTTTAAATGCTTGAACAACATTCTATTATATTTCATCATTTAGGTTGTTGAGCTGGATATTACTTGTGGAGGTTGATAATGGTTTAAATCCTTGAACTTTCAGTTAGATTTTTGGCTTTCCCATAAATCATTTTCCTTTTTTGACACACTTTTCATTATGTTGAAGCAATATATGGTTTATATCTTAAATTTTGTCTAACAATTTAAATTTTTAGTTAAAATGATTTTTTGATAAGATATTAACTTTTATGATCAAGTGATCATGAGTTCAAATTATATCACCATCACATTTAATTATGAATTTTTAACTTGTTCATACTTTAAACTCAATTGAGTATGACTTGTTCATGCTTTTTGCCAAAGTGAGTGGAACTTTCCTGTGAGGAGGCAAGTTGGAGTATAATATATTATTCATTTTCAAAACCTCACAACCTCACTCTAATAGCTTGAGTTTTTAGATGGAATGGTTTCATGACACATTGAATAGACAAAAAGGCTTAGCCTAGCCATTTGAATAAACTTAACAAAGTTCTTCCAATTTTAATCTCAAGCATTTGGTTCCTTGGAGGACATGCTATGGATGGAGACAGAAATCTAGAGACGTTAAGGTTTGCTTTTCTTTTCTTTTGTTGAACTCCAAATGTGAAGCATCTCATTCAACAACAAACTTGTCAAAATTTGGTAGTGCAAGAACAGTAGTTTCTACCAAAAAATTTTGATCCCTTTCAAAAGCCTGTTGTGCCAAATTTGACAACCCAACTCCATCTTTCTTCAATCATTTAGTAATGGAACTCATAATAGAGCTGAAAATTTTCACAAACCTTAAATAGTTAGAGGCTAGCCCAAGAAAACTTTGAACTTCTTTGATCGATTTAAGTGTTGATCACTATTTAATTGCATGAATTTTCTCAAGATCTGGCTTCAATCTCTCTTTAGAGAGAATAAAGTCAAGGAACACAACCTTAGAGTATAAAAATATACACTTCTTCAGGTCAACATAAAGATGTTCTTTATCAAATAAAAACTTGTCATAATTGAGTTTGATGTTCGTCTTTTGTGCTTCTATTCATCACCAATTCCTAATTTGATTTGATGATATCCACTCCTTGGATCAAGTTGATATGGTGTCAATTAATTAAACATGTCCTCCAATCTTAGAATAGGAAAATGATACTTGATGATTTTATTGATGGCATGACTATAATTACACATTCTCTTGAACCATCCTTCATGGAGGCAAGTAAAGCCAGACAAACATATGGACTTTTGCTCTTTTTCACTAGGCCTCTCACAAGTAACTCCTCAACTTGCTTTTGCATCTCTGCTTGCTTCATAAATGACATGCTATATGCTGGTTGGTTTAGTAAAGATGCTCTTGAAACTAAATCAATGTTGTGTTGGATAGTTCTCCTAGGTGGAAAATCCTAAGATAAATTATCACCAACCGATTTTGCATATTCTTTGAGCAATTGTTGCACTTATGGGACATATTTTGAGTCTTTTTCAGCTCAGGCAGCTTGTATTACTTTATCAATCAAGGCACAAAATACCCCCACTTCACCACACTTGGTTTCAGATTTTCCTGCTGGTACCAAGCCATTAACTCTACTTTATATAAATGAAGAAATCATCTTAGCTTCTTCTTTAAGAGAATGCAAGGTATATTGCTTATTACCTTTAAAAAAGAACTCCATATCATGATCATATAACTATGATCTGCCCAAAAGAATATGATTGGTATCCATTGGCACAACATCACACAAAGCTTTATTGCTCAGATCAGTTCCCATAGTAATTTAACCAAACAATGAGAAATAATAGGTACTTCATGACCCTTTTTAAGCCATTGAATCTTATAGGATTATGGGTGCTTTTTAGTAGTCAATTTTAAATTTTTTACTGCATCAAAATATTTGTACTCTCTTTATTAATAATCAAATTTTAGATCTTTCAACTACAAAGAATACAGAGTTTAGAAAATGCTATGCTGCCTCCAATCTTCTTTTTCTTCTTCTTTGGTGGTGGCAGTCATGACTCTTCGCACTGCTTATCTTTTCCTTCTATTGGGTACACATCAATATCCTTACCAATATTATTATCATACAAGGTCTCCTGGAACCTTCTTATTGTTTGCAAACTCAGCTAAAGCCACTCTTTGTTGCGGTCAAATATAAGATTGATAGCCCATGCCATACATCGAATATTGAACTTGTAAACTATTGCAAGCCTTAAAAGAATCCCAATGAGAACTAATTTTGGTGCTAGATTGTGCAAAACTTTTGCCGTTTTCTTTTTTGTTAGTGTTGGCAACATTTCCAATACTGACTTTGGTGCTTTGGGAAACTCCTTGACTGCTTTTCTGGCATGTTTGATTATTCCAAAAACTTCTGTCCATGGCCATTAGATTTGCTATAAATAGATTTCCTAGTTCTATGGTGCAAAACTCTCTTTTTAGTTATTAGACCATGTTTGATTTTAAATAAATGGACAACTTTCATCTCGTTGATTGATTTCAATTGGGAAGATAATGATAAACCAGTTGTTTATTGGTCTCATTCAAACCAACTTTGATAGATAATTTGTTGCAGTTACACTCCAATGGCATACTCTGTTGCTTTAATGAAGGGAATCTCTCATACAACTCCATTGAATGATTAGTATGCAAAATTGTTTTCATAAATTTGCTTTCATTTGTTCCTAAGTACTGATTTTTGGCTTACCTTGTTGTGCATGTTGCTATTCGACTTCCACCATTGAAGTACAAGACCTTTAATTTTTAACTTGAGAAGCATTACTTTGTGATTTTTTTGCTGTTGACTTTCATTCAAAATAATTATTCAAACTCGTTTTTCAATCAATAATTTTCAGCATATATCTTCTCATGAAAATCAACTTATACTTTGATTCCACCACTGATTAAATTAAGAGTACGAATCAACCACACTTTTGGACCAACTCTTGCTGCGTGATTAATTGCTTCAGTGTCATGAAAGGGGTTTTAAAGTCTTCCAGACTTGTTTCGTCCACAAAACCTCCTTTTGGTGTATCTGGGACATTATGTTTGCCTTCCAGAACCTCTGTTCAGGCTCTCGTCATTGCAAAACTTCAATAGCCTTTGACAAATCCTCAGTCATATATCTTAAATCAGCCAATTCAGTTTGCTGAGCTGCTTCTGTACCATGACCTTTGCTGCCAAGAACAACTATGGTGAGATAATGAAACCCTAACTAAATGGTAGGATCTGTTGGGCTTTGATAACCAAGTTTGGTGTAGAGAAATTGAAATAAGAAGTGAATTTAGCTAAAAAATTAAAGTTGGAACAAGAGAATTAGGGTCAGGCTTAGAGAAAACCACTATTGTTAAGAAATCTTGATATTTTGATAAAATATCAAAATTTGTAAATTTTATCCAACAATCAAACTTATTTATGATAGGGCTATGATGGTATTAAATCTCAACCCTTGATGAAATCAAATCCCATCTAATCTTAGTTATTCATCTATTATAATAGTCATAATGCTAATCATTTCTTCTGATTAAAATAAATAACTATAATAAAACAAATATTAAAATAGCAAAGACTCTCTTGTGTCATTTTGTGGCACCTAACCCATGTTTGGATGAAGATGCCACCTGCCAGCAGCAGGCTTAAAGAAGTACACCTTGCAATGCCGCTTCATGAGATTTACCTGTAACATAGAGATTGACTCGAAAGCCTGGCAGAAAGGAGGCCATGGAAAGTGGTGATTGAAGAGCCAGCTGACTGGCCCAAGATTCAAGACATGTTTCTGCTATCGGCAATTGTTTTTCTTTTCTTAGTGGGTTGTGTCAACCTTCCCAATTTTAATTCATTTTTTCCTGTGCCCTTAAATTTTCTACTTTTAAATCAAGTTTAAGACTTACCCAATTGAGGATAAAAAGGAAACAATAATAGAAATGATGATGGCTTAAGCTGACAATGGCTTGATTTGTAGAATGATGAGTGAGAATTTGGCAATCTTAGGTGCATTAACAGATACATTTTGTGAAATTGAGATAAGGTCTCAATGTTGTTGCAAAAGTTACTATGTGTCCCCATTGTGAAGAATGAAAGTGCAAGTAACAGAAGATGACCACCGGTTATTGGTATTTGATTAATCACAAATTTGTCCAAGTGTTGGCATGTGTTTGTGTTCACTCCCTAGCTCAGCGATTGTAAGAGCAACAGGATGAGTTTCACCAGTTCAATCCTAAAGTATCGAGTATGATGAGTTTAACCCTATTCTTCCTTTGTACACTATAACATAATCAGCAGGTCAAGAATTGCATGCAACTATTGATTCTGTTTGCCTTCCTTAAGAAGATGTAATAGCCAGATAGGGCCAAAGATAACAACAGCTCAGTTTCTCAAATGAATTCTTTGTGGTTCCATATAAGTATGTGCACTGATATAAGTACTGCCATGATTTCTTATGTTTCTGCATACACACTGCATATTCTCCTAAATTTGTTTTATTTCTAGGCGACATCTTGAGCGTTCAGGAGAGGAGGAATCTCTTACATTAGAAGGAGATATTGGCGGTGGCCTGATTCTTCGCCGGCGGATCTCTATTCCAAAAGTTGATCCAAATATTCTCCAGATAGACTCTGGCATTGTGGCCTACAATGTTGGTGCTGGTTCTGGCGGATTTTCAAGGTTAGATAAGAATGAAACTAACAAATTTTCACTCAATGATTATTTCTAGTTGTTGTGTGGCTTACCTGCAACAAATCCAACAAGGCCTGCTAATAGAGCTAGTTACTAGTAAGCTGGGTGCCATGGGCATAAAAACTGGTACATTTCGTTTGGATTCATCAAATTTCTGCAATATGCCATGCTAGGTTCTCAAGGTTGCCATGCCAAGCATATATTTTGCTAGGGCTCCTTGGCACATTGACAGTATTGCCTATGCAATCATTCCTTGTCCCAAATATGGATTTTTAAATAATGTTGCTTGAACTTCTTTTAACATTTGTGAACATCTTGGTTATCAAACAATGGTTTGATGGTGTTGAATGAAGCAAAAGCCCTAGGATTGGCTTATATATTGATCTTTACAGTAAATAATACAGGGAATAACTGTTTTAAATATTTTGCATGCAGTTTTTTTGCTTCTATATTCTACTCTCTATTCTTGGATTGGTCTTTTTGTCATTCATTTTATGGAAACAATAGTTCTGTTGGCCTGCCATTTTTTTCATTATTTTTACCTAATCAACAATTTTTTTTTCTTTTTGTTTCATGATATTTTCCACTTCTTTGTTCATGGGTCAAAATATAACTGTGTTGTACATCTTTATGGCTAATAATATTTGACCTTTGTCCTTGTTGATTGGGTTTATAAGCCAAAAATGCATATTTTTTAGGCTTTTTCAAATTTAGTGTGAGCTTTAGTTTGTATTGATTTGGATCTCAAACGAATTTTTTGTTTACATTTTAGCATATTGTCACATATAACTACCCAAATTTTGCATTTCAATGTGATGATGGTGTTGAAATTGAAACAAAAAATTAGTTGGACAAAATTGTTGTAAATTAGATTTCTTGCTAAATTTGAAAATCAAAAGAAAAAGGCTATAGTTTTTGCTTTTTGTGACTAAACCTATGTCAGGAAATCATTCTACCTAAAAGTTTAAGCTGTTGGGTGAGGTTCAAGATATGAATAATAAAAGATAAGAGTTATTATACTTGTGAAAATTCACAATTAAATGTGAGGGTAACGTGGTTCAAATGCAAAATCACTTGGTCATGAAGGTTGTGATACTATGTCAAAAACCATTCCATCAAAAAGTTTAAATTGTTGAGTGAGGTCCAAGATATGGATTATATTATGTTTTAACAACCTTTATGTTAACTAATTGAGTTGCATTAATGCAATAAAATTGTAAACATTTTGGGTTTTCTGGAGAGGGCATAAGATATTTCCTAGTAGCAGTTTGAAATGTGAAATAAGGGCAATTCATAATTCAAAATCACACAACACACTTTATACATATGAAAGTAATGCTATTTGTTTTCCATTTTTGTCTGTAGGCTGGTTTGCTTGAGGGTGCACCCTACATTTAGCCTTTTGCACCCCACAGAAACTTTTGTCTCATTCATCTCAACTGATGGCTCAAAGCATGAAATTTGGCCTGAATCTGGGGACCGATTCTACAAAGAGGATCTTCTGCCAAATGGTATTTTACATGTTACCAATAATTATCTTGTTTATTTTGGGTCAGAATTATCTTGTCATATTCCTATTTGTTAGTATTTTAGTGATTATAATCATGAGCATATAATAAACAAAGCATGGTAAGACTGGACGGAGGAAATAGATCATAGTGACTAATAAACTTTGTAAATTTCATGAATTTGTCCAAGAACAATGACATGAGAAATTCTTATGCACTTAAATTTCCTATTAGTGGGTAGACTGGGGTCTTTTCCAGCATGTTCCACTTGCCTCGTCTTAGCAGGAATAGGGAAAAACTAAGGAGAAACTTGCATAAAGATCGATTTATAGGATGAGATAATCATAAACTTAAACAGGCTAGTGGCAGACAATAGAGAGCTGTTTTCTTTGTGAAGAAATAGGGTGGTGAAATATCATTTTCTATTTTGTCACGATAAAATTTGGAAAGCTCCTCCATTGACTAAGAAGTGAATATGTGGTAAACTTAAATTGAATGTTATTTTGTTGATGAGAATGGTTATTTATTTATCATTCACTATTATGACAAAAATTTTAATTGAATATATTGTTTTGCAAATGCTAGGCTCAACCCAGATAGGATCCCAGAGCAAATTTCTAACACCCATTGTCATGGACTAGAAACTTGTTTTTCATTTTATTATTGTACACTTATTGATCACTTATTTAGATTTAAGAATATCCAAGATTAGTCAAAGGCGGTCCCTTTCATGGTACCAACTCCTGAGATAGGATGCAGTAATTCAGACAAATTTGACATGGATCTGTATAACTGTCCTGTTGATGACTATGGGCCATCTTATTCAGTGGCTATATTTCTGAATCAGGTACAATTTCAGATGGAAGGGTTCTTGAACCTAGTTTCTCCCCAATAATAAGATTCTTAAGTTAGGGAATAAAGCAATCTCGGATAAAGTAATCTGCATAGTTAATTTAACAAACTCAGGTGTTCTAACCTGTGAGAATATTATGTTTTAGAGGTACAAATTGTCCTCCTTTTTTAGGGTTTTCTTTTTTTTTTTTTTCAATGAGCTAATGCATCAACTTGAAGAAGCTATATTGCTTCACAGCCATATGTTCTCAGGATTTGATTATGGATTTCGTTTCAGGTGAATGGATGCTTGTTGATAGATGCCTTGGCATGGGACTAATCAATAGGTTCAATGCCAATGAAGTCCACAGCTGTTCCGTCCATTGGGGGACGGGATCAGTTAATATGGAGCTATGGTCCGAACAGAGGCCTGTCTCTAAGCAGTCGCCTATCACAATTTCCCATCGGTATGAAGTCAAAGAAATCTAATTGTGTGGAGATGTATTTCTAAACTTACCTCGGAAGACATTTTTATTCATGTGGGTGTGTGTGTACAAAGAGTGAAAGAGAAGGGTGGATGATGCTCTAGTTAAGACAACGTAGTGCACGTATCGATGAAAGAAATTTAAACCAAGTTATTATCAATGAACTATCATAGTCAGCTAACATGATTTACGTAGAAAACCGTTGATTTGTTTTTTTTTTTTATTCATCGGAAAGCACGGTTATATTTTTTACTTTAATAGGTGAATAGCTTTGATGAGAGGGGGGAGGGGAAGGGCTAAACAAGTTGATCAAGTTGCAAAGAGTCGACCCTTTTTAATTCTCATTACAATTTCTATTAGTAATAATATGACCACGAGGAATCATGTATCCAAGACTTTTTCTACGTGCAAACGTTGTAGGAGAGGATATCAAGCTTTGGAAAAATGTTTATGTTCAACTCAACTTGTTTACCATAATAAAAATACATAATTTATAGATAAGAAAAAATTTGTGTAATTTAGGGTCGGTAGAGAAGTTTTGTTTTGCAATATTGAGATGGAAATTTTTATGCTTTGCAATAGCATCATAAATATTTTTTATTATTAATATATATGTTTGTTAATACTAATAAATAAAATTAATCTAATTCTTCTCTTTATAATTTAATATAATATTAGAGCTTTTATGTTCTATTTAATTTAATGTTTTCTTGCAGTCATAATAGAAAAAATGATCGTTATATAGTTGACATATACTTTTGTATTTCAAAATACTTTTATACAATTATTTGACACCATTATTACTTTTATTAGCTTAACTTTAATAGCATTTAATGTTACTTCCTAACTACCTTTATAACTTACTGATAGTCAAAAGTTAGGGTCAGCTTACAACTTACTGATATAAACTATTTGATAGGTTATATTAATAATTCATTTCTTTGTTTGACTAATCTTATCGCACCAAGGACTCACTATAATAGTCTTCTCTATAATATTATTAGAACTTTTGTTGATATAACTAGTGTTCATATGATAATAGTAACAAAATTAATTATGAAGGCTTTAGTTTGCTTTACCAACACATATACCAATAAATCTAGAACTTAGATATATGGCTTGTGAACATCTTTAGCCACAATTATCAAGAAAACAAATTACTGATTATTTAAGAGAAATTTGTACTATTTCCAATGAAATTGCCTTAGCAGGATTTCCTATTAGTAACCATAAGTTGGTTATCAAGATTCTCATTGGTCTTGGCCTAAAATACAAAGAAATTAGTGTTGCCATATATGCTAAAAAAATCTCAATTACATATGAAGACTCTTTAAAAAATTAATTAATCATGAAATTTTCCTTCAATAAGAAGCATACAAAAGGGAATTGGTCATTATTATTGCTTAATTGAATCAACAATCTTCATTTAGGTTACTAGTAGGCATTGATAGATAATTTAATCCATATTTTTTCTCTTAGGAAGCATTTTATTGTAATGGTTATAGATTTACTCTTAATTGAAATCAAAATTTCAAGAATTAAACAATTATGACATTACTCCCTAATGACATTCTTTTGTTTGTAATGCCACTAATGGTTAACTTTAGTGTCAAACTTGTGACAAATTTGGTCATTCAATAAAGGTTTATAGATCACAATTTTCTCTTAACCCTTAAGGCTAATTTTGCAATGAGATTATTTGCTGCCTTCTTTGGAGCCATTCATCATATTATTTTTTATTTTCAAAATTTATCTCTTTAATCTTCATATGTGGGTATGGATGACATCTTAGTGATGGTAACAATATTTTTATAAATCATAAAGGTTTTATTATTCTTTCAATCCTTAATGATACCTTTAACTTAAGAATATCTTGTATTTACCTTGTATAAAAAAAGTTATTTATATTTTAATTTTATAAAACAAATTTTAGTTTTATTGAATTCTTTCTTTCTTATTTTGTTATGAAGGATTTGAGCATAAGGGCAATACATATCCAAGGATAGAGTAATAAAAATATTTATAAATAGCCAACCATCAACTCGACAATATCCTCTACTCATGCTTATCGTGCTTAACATCCCTTTCCTCTTCTAACCCTTTCTCTTTGATACCAATGGTTAGGCCATCTTCATTATTGAACACTTAATTGTATCATATCCTCCTACTATTTATGTTTCTTAAAAAGTTTATATTCTTTCCATATAACTTATGCTTCTATAATAAAAGTTATAGGTTGTTTGATGTCTTTACTCTTTAAAGTCTTTAGCCATTATAATTATTTTATATTGACATATGAGGTCTTACTCTTGTTATTTCTTTTAATCAATTTAATGTTATGTCATTTTTGTTAATCATTATACCAAATGTGCTTAGTTATATCCAATTAAACATAAATTTGATGTTGTTTTAATTTTTTGGCAATTCCAAAAGTTAATGAAAAAATATTTTAGTCAACTTATCCTTATTATTTACTTTAATAGGGGAGGCAAGTATTAAGGTTGACATAATGTACTCAATAAAAATAGTTTCCAATACCTAACCTCCTTTCCATATACATCACAACATGTTGCTTTTGTAAAAAGCAAATACAGACATATTATTGAAACTACTCTCACTTCATTTTACCATGCTTTTATCCTTCTCCAATTTTGACATCAATATATTAAATAGCAATTTTCTTAATCAACTGTATGCCCACCCCTTTCCTACAAAATAAATCTCCTTTTAAAATGATATCTAATAACAACAATCTTTTGGTGTTTTGATGCCTTTATTATTCATGGCTCAAACCTTACATTAAATACAAATTAGATCTAAAATCTAAACCCTATATTTTTCTTGGGTCCTTACTTCATCATCATTGTTATTAGTATTTTGACTCATCCACTGCTAGTATATATCTTTCTCATCATGTAGTCTTTTATGAAAATATCTTTTTATATAAAACTATTTCCTTGTTTGTAGCTATAATAATTGAATATGCCTTTTCCATAGGACTTTATTCTTACCTTAACACCTACCCTTCATTTTTCTTCTACGATAACCTTAAATCCTCTCTTAATTTTATTGCCCTAATCAAATTACTTATTGTGTCAAGTCCAATTGTGCTTTTAGTCCTTATGTTAGCTACATTGAACTCTCAAATCCCATTACCCACTACACTTAGCTCTTTGACCTTGAACAGTATTGCATCATGTTTACCTCCTTCCAAACTAGTAAGTTCTACCTTTTTTCCTAAGTTGTTGATTTTTAACCTCTTGCCTCTTAGAATACATATACCTACGCAAATATTTGATTATCTTCTTGTTTTTGAGTCTTTTCCATCTATTCTTGCATAAGCTCAAAAACATGCTCATCAATGAGCTACTATTAGTGATGAGTTTAATGCACATGTTAAAATGGCATACGTTGATCCTTACCATTAACAATTAAAATGTAGTTGGTTACAAGTGGATTTATATGATTAAACACAAACTAAATTGGAATAATTAATCATTATAAAGCTTGCTTGGTGGCTAAAGGGTTTACTTAATAACTTACCATTGATTTTTGTGTTACCTTTAGTTAGATGGTAAAACCCACAACCTTTTGTGTTATACTCATTATTGCTACAAATTTGGAAGGCCTTCTCACTAATTGGATGTTAATAATGCTTTTCTCCAAAGGCATCTTAAAGACAAGGTTTACATGTAACAACCATAAGGCTTCGTTCATCCTTAAATCCTAATCGTATGTGTTGGTTGAAAAAGGCCATATATGGTCTTCGTTAAGCACCATGTGCCTAATATAATGAGCTCAAATAATTTTCTTCTAAGTTATGGATTTGTTAATTCTCAATTTGACACTTTTTTATTTATTTTGTCTTGGAGCAAAACATTAGTCTTTCTTTTGGTTTATGTTGATGACATTATTGCTGTTAGTAATCATGATGGTCTTTTGACTTTTGTCTTTGGACCATTAATTTTCAAGGACCTTAATCATCTTTATTTTTTCTTTGGTATTACAGTTTTTTGCACCACAGATGACATTATTCTCTCTCAACACCAATATATTGCTGATCTTTTGTATATGCATTACGTGATCAATGATAAAATTTTCATAATCCTTTTTTGACCTTAGAAAAATCATACCTTGTTGATGGTTCTTTACTTAAAGACATCAAACAATACCAATAGGTCATTGATACTCTTTAATATTTCTCTTTTACTCAACTAGGTATATCCTTTATTGTTAATTGGCTTTCTCAATTTATGCATCATCCTATTAATGCTCATTGATTTGCTGCTAAATAGGTTCTTCATTATCTTAATTAACCATGGCATTTTACTCCACCATAATTATTTTCTCACTCTTTATGCTTTCTCTGTTGGTGATTAGACTAGTAACTTTGATGATAACACCTTTATTACTACCTATATTGTTTTCCTTAGTGCTACTCTTATTAGATAGCCTTCAAAGAAGCAATGCATGGTTGCTTGTTCCTTTATCAAAGTTAAATATTAAGTTGTTATGGCCATTGGAGAAATAAATTAAAAATTTGCTTCATGATTTTCAATTCCACCTACTTACTATTCTTATTATTTATTATGATAATGTTGGGACAACTTATCTTTGCCAAAAACCGGTCTTCCACAGTCATATGAAACACATTAATGTTGACTTTCATTTTGCTCATTCTTAAGTTCAACATCAATAACTTTATGTAATTTATATTCATTATTATGACCAACTCTTTGATTACCTTATTAAGCTATTAGGTTGTGCCCAGTATTAAGCCTAATCTCTTAAAATGTTGTTTCCACAACTTTGTTTGGGTTGTAATTGTTGTCAATTAAGTTTAAATGTGCAAGAAAGTAAAGCCACATAAAAGGGTAAGAAGGTAAATTCACATGGAAGGGTAAGAACGTAAATTGGCCACGTAAGCCCCATTAGGATTTCATGAAAAAAATATATAAAGACTTTGGAAGACAAAAATAGGGTAAGGCAAACACAATTGAATACACGGCAAAAAGAAGAAGAGTTAACAATATTGAGCATTCAGCAAAACCTAGATAACCGACCAACCAAAAAGAACACCGAACCCTATACGGACGAACATTACCAGTAAGGACGAAGAGAGTAAACAGTGCAGCTGATGGATGGATTGAGTGAATAGTAGTCGTTGTGAACAGTATTTGTCGCGAACAGTACCATCATGAACAGTAGCATCGAGAAAGAGAAAGAAGGAGAGAGACGGTCGACGGCTGGGCTGAACAAAGAACAAAGTGGATGGTTGAGACAATTGAGCAGCTGTCGACTGGAAGGAGATGAAAATGCAGCCATCAATGGTTGGAAAATCGAGCAAAAAGGCAAATACGTTGAGAGAGAAGGAGGCGGCCGAAGGGGGGCTGAGCGTTGAATGTAAGACGACCGAAAGGTGGCTGAGGAAGGTGAGTTGTGAGGGAGACCAGATCCAAACTGGAATGAGACAAGACTAGATTGGGAATGGGTGAGAGAGATCCAACGGCTAGACCTTGGAAGAGAGAGAAACAAACGGTCAGAAAAATAGAGAAACCGGTCGACGGGAGAGAAAATCGGGAACAACTAAAGAAGGCTGGACAGCAGGACGAAGAAAAGCAAACCACCGGTAGAAAAGGAAGGAAATCCAGCCAAGCGGGTGAACGGAAAAGAGAAATCCAGTGAAGGAAGAGAAATTCGGTGAAGAGAGAGAAATCCGGCGAGAAGAGAGAGAAATCTGGCTGGACAGCAAGAGAGAGAAACGGACAGGTGAGCCATGAGATAGTGAGATTGTGAGACAAGGAGACGGGTAAGATCGTAAGACGGTGAAAGCAGAAATTGTGTGAGACAACCTACAGAAGGAATTCGGCGAAGCATTGAACTCAACATATTTCCAGACTTCTTCAAGAGAGGTTAGAGAGCGTTGCAGTGAACTTCTAAGTATTGAAATTTTCTAGAATTTCTCCTTTCTGAAATTCTTATTTCTATAATGCAGGATCTTTCTTTATGCGAATACTAGCAATAAAACTATAATGAAATCAACATACCGTTGTCCATTATGCTGATATCCAGTAGGGAAGATGAGAATCCTCTTTCCGTTTCATTCTTGAACGCTTCTCTCTTTTCTCGTACTCTTCCCTTTCTTTTCTTTACGTTTTCTCTCTGATGGTTGAGATCCCAGGAAAGGTCTATAATAGTATATATACATATGTATTATTCCTTTCTTGTAATTGTTACTTTTTTAAGAAAATCCTCCTCTTCTATAACGATTATCTTAAATAGGAAGATATTTCTCTTCCTGTAATGTTTATCCTTAATAGGGAGAGTGGAGGGATTTTAAACCGATGACCCAAATTACCATTATGCCTAACCGACCATCATATTAGGTCTTTTATTTTGGGTCATACTTTAAATAACATGGGCCACTCATGTTAATTAATTTAACAATCTCACACTTGGCTCATGTTATGACTTGATGAATCAATAACAATTAAGTGCGTATAATTCTTAAAGATCATCAAATCACAATACTTGATTGAATTAAAATGATTGGATCATGGTGGTCACATATCTTATAGCGACATGATTCCTTCAATGTATCACATAATCATCATAATTCATAATAACCTTACTGAGGAACATTAAAACTTTGAATTGTCATTCCCATATATGTTATTAGTTATCTCACAAACCATAATTGTATACATCTAAACAGAAATAACAAAGAACAAGCAAAACCATAACTTTAATTGAATTTATGAGTGTCATAATGATATGAGCATCCTAAAATATTAGCTTTCAAGCAAATGAGGACCTATCCATAATGCCCATTCGATTAACGTGTCCAGTAAATATTTTCGGTGGCAAACCTTTAGTTAACGACTATCATCAACTCAGTGCCAATATGCTCAATGGACATTCTTTGGTTTTGCACTTCTTCTTTAATATATAGGTATTTCAAATCCATATGTTTCGCATCTTTAGAATACCTATCATTCTTAGAGAAGAAAATTGCTGCGGAATTATCACAGTAAATTCTTAACGACTTTTCTATACTGTCGACCAAACCAAGCTTTAAAATAAAATTTCACAACCATAATACATGAATAGTAGCCTCAAAGCATGCTACAAATTTAGCCTCTATAGTGGAAGTAGCAATGACAGACTGCTTCATACTTTTCCAGGAAACTGCTTCTTTAGTTAGGAGAAACATGTAACCAAATGTAGATTTCCTCAAGTCTACACATCTAGCATAATCTGAATCCGAGTAGCCTACTACTTCAAGATGACTTGATCTTTTATAAGTAAGCATGTAATCTTTGGTGCCTTGTAAGTACCTAAGTACTTTCTTTCTGGCTTTCCAATGATCTATTCTAGGATTACTTTGATATCGGTCTAACATTCCAACTGCGAAACTGATGTCTGGCCGAGTACATGTTTACGCATACATTAGGTTTCCAACCAGTGATGCATAGGGAATTGATTCCATCGCTTTCTGTTCCAAATCATTCTTTGGACATTGCAATTTACTGAACTTGTCCCCTTTCTGAATTGGAACTATTCCTGTTAAGCAATTTTCCATTCTAAATTTCTCTAATACTTTATCAATATAGCTATTCTGAGACAATCCTAACAATCCTTGTGATCTATCACGGAATATCTCTATTCCTATCACATAGGATGCCTCATTCATATCTTTCATTTCAAAAGTTTTAGAGAGAAATTTCTTTACATAATGTAACAAACCTATGCCATTAGTAGCTAAAAGAATGTCATCGACATATAGGACTAATATAATGAACTTGCTCCCACTGACATTCATATAGATACATCAATCAACAGTATTTTCTACAAAACCATATGACGTAATGGTATTATTGAACTTAATATACCATTGTTGGGAGGCTTGTTTCAGTCCATATATCAATTTCTTTAATTTACACACCAAATTTTTTTGCCCGATGATGGTGAAACCTTAAGGTTGGTCCACATACACTTTCTCTTCCAAGTCACCATTTAGAAAGGCTGTCTTTACATCCATTTGGTGGAGCTCTAGATCATTATGAGCCACCAAAGCCATAATAATTCTTAAGGAGGCTTTCTTAAAGGCTGGAGAGAAAGTCTCCTTATAGTTAACACCATCCCTTTGAATGAAACCTTTGGTAGCAAGTCTGGTCTTATACCTTTCGATGTTATCTTTTGAGTTTCACTTGGACTTGAAAACCCACTTACAGCTAACTCATTTTGATCCTTCGAGTAACTCTACTAGTTCCCAGACTTGGTTTACATCCATTGATTTCATCTCTTCCTTCATGGCATTGAACCACCTTTCAAAATCATTACATTCCATGGCTTATTTAACTAAGACTGGATCTTTATCAATGCTCAATTCTGATTCATGCTTAAGTGAGTAAACCACATAATCATTCGAAACTGCTGGCCTTTTCTATCTTGTAGACCTCCGTAATGCCATTTCTTGTGGTATCACTTGTTCATTTGCAAATTAAACATTGTCAGTTGGTTCATCTCTTATGTGTTCACTTTGCGTGTTTCGAGTATCAATTTGTTGTCCTTGCATGTCACGTAACTGTGATGCAACATAAGGAACAACAATTTGAGTAAAAACATTGGGTGTGAGGATACCGACGTGAGTAAGAGTACACATTGTGGATCTTTTATTTTGTAATTCTTTAATATCCACCTTTCGTAATTCCCCACTCCCACTAAATTGGCCATTTTCAATAAACCAAGCATTACCAGAGTCAACTATTCTAGTACTATGGTTAGGGTAATAGAACCTATACCCTTTGAACTTTTCAGGATAGCCAATGAAGTAACCACTAATGGTTCTCGCATCAAGTTTTCCTTCATATGGATTATATATCCTTACTTCTGCTGGACAACCCCAAACATGAAGGTGTCTCAAACTGGGTTTCCTTTTTGTCCATAACTCGTAAGGAGTCTTAGGGACAGCCTTACTAGGAACCTTGTTTAGCAAATATGCAACAGTCTTTAATGCATGCATCCACAAGGATAAGGGTACAATACTGTAATTCAACATGCACCTAACCATATCCATAAGTGTGTGATTTTGCCTTTCGGCTACACCATTTTGTTATGGTGTACCAAGCATTGTATACCGTGCACATATGCCTCAACTTTTAAGAAGTTTCGCAAATGGACATTGTCCACTTTCTTTTAATTTTCCATAATATTCACCACCCCTATCTGACTTAATCACTTTTACTTTTTTATCTAACTGCCTTTCCACTTCATTAATAAACACCTCTAGGATGTTTACTGACTGAGACTTTTCATGCAGTAAATACAAGTAACAATACCGTGAGTAGTCATCTATAAAGGTGATAAAATATTTCTCACCACCCCATGTTAGGATATCAAACGAGTCACAAATATCAGTGTATATCAATTCTAAAGGATCATTACTTCTCATGGCTGGGTTTTTTGATGTATGTCTTGTTTGTTTCCCTTTTATATAATCAACACATACATCCCAATCAGTAAAATCCAATTGAGGCAGGACATCACCTTTCACCAACCTTAATATCCTTTCTTTGGATATATAACCCAATCTTTGATACCATAAGAAAGCAGAACTTTCATCATGCATATTATGTTTGTTACTTATACTATGCTTAACAAGAAATATAGAATCAGTATACATAGCATCAAGATTAAAACGGTACAAATCATCAATCAAAGTACCAGATCCATAATAGTACAAATGTCTATACAATGAAAATGCACCATTTCCAATCTTACGGTTAAATCATTCTTTATCCAACTTTGCAACAGAAACTAAATTTCTAACACATTCAGGAACATAGAGACACTTTTCTAAATTCAGATGACACTTAGTGTCCAAGATCAATCTGTACATCCCAATTCCTTTTATTTGTGCCTTCATTCTGTTTCCCATATAGAGGAACTTCTCAATTCTTGTTATGGACTAGATTGAAAGGAATCCATGCATAATATGTGACATGAATAGTAATTCTAGAATCTAACCACCAATTATTATTGAGCATTTCAATTATGTTTAATTCAAAACGTACTGATACACAATACGTACCTTTCTTTTTGAACCAAGCCTTTTTTTTTTTGGCAATCATTTTTGAAGTGACCTATCCTTTTGCAGAAGAAGTATTTCTGATTCTTTTGGATCTAGCCTCTAGTGACTTTTATAGAGGCTTTGTCCTTCTTTTTACTTTTCTTATGTGGTTTAGACTTGCTACCACTAGCATCATTATGAATGATGAGATGAATGGAGTGATCATTCATCTTCTTTAATCTCCCTTCCTCTTAAACTAACATGGCCTTAATCTCTTGAAAGTTCCATTTCTCTTTAATAGTGTTATAATTCACTTGGAACTGGCTAAATTCAGGAGGTAATGAGTTTATGATGAATTGAACCAAAAAAGATTCACTCACATCCATGCCCATTGTTTTTAACCTTGCTGCAAGATTAGCCATACTAGTCACATGATCATGAATGGGCTGTGACTAATTAAATTTCTTGGTCGTCAACTCACTCATTAGGGTTCCTACGATGGATTTATTAGCTATTTTTGATTGAGAGTATTCCTTAATTCTTATCATAAATTCCCTTGCATTTTCCGTCTTAGGCATCGATGGCTTGACGTTTTCAGTTATTGTCATCTGCATCAAATTCAAACTCAGCCTATTAGACCGTACCCAAGCCTTATGACGAGACTTATTAGATTCTATACTAGTCCTAGTAATGGTTGCAGGCTTTTCATCCGTAATGACTGCTAAGTCCAAGCCCAACACACCTAAATGAAACTGAATATGCTCAGACCATTCTACATAGTTCAACCCATTTAATTTGATCATCGAATTACTTAAGGCGAATGCATTACTAAAAGCTGTAAACATAATTCAAATTTACACGTTAATTCTTTGAGAAACTCTAATGAATTCAAATACATACACTACAAACTTTAATCATATATTTAAGTTCACCTTTGGGTGATCCTCAAATACATAACTTTAATCAATAATGATGCTAATTTAAATATACTTTAATAGATCAATCAATAATACTAAAGTTAACATGAATGTTATCTTTGGATATACAATCACGTTTACCCAGTATATTAATCAATCCCCTTTAGTGTCATTAATTACAAGCAATGATCCATCTTTGAATGATCTCCTAGCTTTTATAATTAATAACTATAATTGTTCATTTTAAACATTTCATTAGCATAAAAAAAAAATGAACAATTTAAAATTCACAATCAACTATTTAAATCCTTTCAAGCCAGGCCACTTTGATGACTAACAAGCTTATATTTGATTAATGTTGATGTGAACTCAATAAACCTTAAAAAAATCTCCAATTATGAAGATTAAATTATCCTTTATGTGAAAGTTCACACTGCAGCATACTGTTCCAATAATGGGTCCCCCTTTCATAGTGGCATCCATTCGAAAAAATTTCTTCTACCACCGGTTGAGTACCCGCAACACCACCATACTGCAGGTGGCACACTTATGTGCTGCTTTCAGCTAAGGGACCCATGATGGCAACACCATCATGATGCAGGCAACACCAGTAGCACGCTTCGATCGAGCGATCGATCACGATGGTAGCACCACCGTACTGTGGGTGTTGCCCACGTGCTACCTTTGGTTAAGCAACCCTTCGATGGCAGTGCCACCACTCACCGGCAAGCCCTGCATCATAGTGGCAGCACCATCTTTCACCGGCAAGCCCGCGTCGCACAATCCAGCGACCCAGGTTTTGTCATACCCGTCAGATCCGAAATTGTGAAACGGTGACACCGGATCCAGATCGATTTGTGTCTTCGGTTGTTCACGGAACCTTAGCATCACCGGATGCCATTCTGCCATGCCCAAATCTGTTTGGGTCTGGCGGCTGCACCCGGAAGCATGGCCTACACGGTTGGACCAATCCGACATACCCAAATCCATTCGGGTTCGGCGGCGTACAGTCCTCATGCCAGCTTTCCCTTTTCCTTTCGACATTGGCCATTTTGGCGGTGGGGACCTTTCATGGCTGGCGTTTCTCCTTTCAACGCTGGCTGTTTCATTAAGCACAGTAAAAATTGAGAACAAACGTATATCCTTTTCCTTTCGAGCGCAAAAAATATAAAAGGGAAACACGTTGTACGACATAACAAAAAAAAAATAAATTGCAGTATTCACTGACCTGCTCTGATACCAATTGTTGGACTTTTCTAGAATTTGTCCTTTCTGAAATTCTTATTTCTATAATGCAGGATCTTTCTTTATGCGAATACTAGCAATAAAACTGTAATGAAATCAACATACCGTTGTCTATTATGCTGATGTCCTGTAGCGAAGATGAGAATCCTTTTTTTGTTTCATTCTTGAACGCTTCTCTCTTTTCTCATACTCTTCCCTTTCTTTTCTTTACGTTTTCTCTCTGATGGTTGAGATCCCAGGAAAGGTCCGTAATAGTATTTTATACACATTATTCCTTTCCTGTAACTGTTACCTTTTCAAGAAAATCCTCATTTTTTATAACGATTATCTTAAATAGGAAGATATTTCTCTTCCTGTAACATTTATCCTTAATAAGGAGAGTGGAGGGATTTTAAACCGATGACCCAAATTACCATTATGTCTAACCGACCATCATATTAGGCCTTTTATTTTGGGTCATACTTTAAATAACATGGGCCACTCATGTTAATTAATTTAACACTAAGCGGTAGTGGAGCAGCCTTTCAATTCAACAGAGGCAAGACAAGTTAGAAGAAGGGTAGACACAATAAGTTACACTTTTTGTATTGTACTTGCTTAGTAATTGCAATATTGAAAGGAGCAAAGAATTAAAGACATCCATTGTAACCTGTATTCACAAGTATAGTGGATAGTCTTGGTAGAGGGAGAGTCCCTACCACCATGGATGTACGTCACATTGACGGAATCACGTAAATCTCATGTGTCCTTAATTTTCTTTACGTTCTATGCTTTGAATTGAGTTGTGAACACAGTTAAAGTATCAGCCAACCTATAACCTAACGAATATCTAAACAATAACATCCATATTGTCTATTAGGTAAGGTATCTGAAAGGTGACTTTGGGGACTATTGTGATTAGTAGGTAGTAATAGATCCACCTTAATCGAGTCTGAGAAAGAGTTCACTTTTAAGAAGAGATTGAAATTGTTCATTTATTTACGAATTGTGAATTGTGGTGATACTGATTCACCCCCCTCTCAGTATCACAAACTAGTAGATCCTAGAAAGAAGTCGGGAACTTCACTTAAGATTAGTGTTATTAACACATCTCTTTGTAAGGGCATAATAAAGAATTTTTGCAATTGTTAGATGATAAAAAATCTCGACAATCCTTGGCCAATAATGGATCTCTATAATTTATGAATTGTAAAGGATCTTTGTAATATTCAGATGAAAACTTGGCCTTTAAGAATAAAATTACGTATACTTAATTTCAAAATAATATTACATGATTTTGTATCATAAATAGCATCATTGACCATAGGTACTCAATTGATGAGGACATTTTTATTATAATCTCTTACAAATATAGGTGATATGTTTTCCTCACAGGCTTTTAGAAATGTTCCAAGACTTTGACAAGTTGAGATAACAAGTGTTTCTAAACTTTTCAACTTAATAATACTTGGAAAACTCTAAACTTTTTTGATAGTCCTTCAAATGTTTTATTTACTATTGCTAAGATACTTTGTAAGTGATGAGACTTTAACCCAAACATAATTGTTGAGAATTATACTTAAGATTTTTAAGTTAAGACCAAAAGTTTCAGTTGAAGAATTGTTTCAACTTTAGCATTAAATGCCACTTTTTAAAAATAGAATGCTCTTATTATTAAGTAAACAAGGTTATTTGATTTTTTTTCACATGATAAAATAAAATATATTTAATTATAATTTATTTATTGTAATATGACTCCTAATAAGTTTATGTTTTTCTGAATTTATCTTAATATTATTTATTAATTTTTATGTAGTAAAATGATAAATAAAAAGTCTATTTTGAATGATCAAAGGAAAGTCATTATTTGATATAATTTAAACAGGTTATGCATATATATATATATATATATATATATATATATATATATATATATATATATATATATATATATATATATAATAATAATAATAACATAGGAATTCTTAAGTCAAGGAAGATATCTCTTAAACTCAATAGACAAAATATTTTTAATAGGATTTTTTTCAGTGAAAGGACATTTATGCCTAACTACTAAGTAAATAAGAGAATACAAATTATTGATATTTTTCAAAATGTAACAACAATTTCCCCAACATTTTTAATATTTTTAAAATATTAAAAATATAATAAATCTTCAACAATTTTAAAAATCAAATACATACATAATAGTACTTTGCAATTTGAACCATTATATAGTAAAATATTTGTTGTAACAATTTAAATAATATCATATATAAGATATGAATTTTTTATTCTTATTAATAAATTGCAAAAACAATTTACACAAACAACTTTAAAATATTAAACTTTTCATTGGTCTATGTGACATATTAAAGATTTTATTTTCTTAATTTTTTATGGATATTTAAAAGTTACGATCTTTAAATTATTATGCCAATCCATATTCTATATTCACAAAAATAGATTTTAAGTATTTTTATTTTTGTCAAAAATACTTTTTTATATCTTTTAAGAATTTATAAACTTGTCCTTTCTTTGTTTATTGTGAGTATTAAGCATCATGAACACCAAGATAAAAATAATTAAGTAATAGTGTTTCCCATTAATAATGTACATTAATTTATTAAATTTAAGATCTGACGTTGTATTAAATATTGAGTTAAGTTTTCATCATTAATAATTAATTTATATAAATTTGAAACTTATCGCCTTTGACATGATGTTCATCAAATTTTTTATCAACTTTTTTTTTTCTTTTTCAATTTTAGTTGATTAATTATTGAACCTGTATGTAAGGATTTTGTTGGTATATAATATTATGAATATTATATTAACAAAAAATGTCCTTTAATATATTAGAGAAGTATCTCTTGGTCCTCTTACTTTTAATTAAGGATTCAAAACCTACTTAAGTGCCTTCTTTATTTTTTATCAATAATTGTAGTTGTCCCTGTCACCTTTTCACATACGGAATTAAAATTCTTATGTGATTAATAGACTTTTTTAAAGTTCATGTTCTTTTAAACTTAATGCTTATCAAGTATAACCTTTTTTTATATTTGATTACCTTCATGTGCACTTCAATTTAATGCAAACCAAATACAACCACTTTTCATTAGATTTTACAACCATTCTAAAGAGCTTTCATTCTTAAACAAAGAATTATAAATTACTAGGTGTTGCACCTTAAAGTAAGGATTGTGACTTTTTGTTTTTTAATAGACTAAAAGTTACTTATAAAAATTAGTTACATTATCTCCATAACCATGAACTTGCCTGGGTTCATATCCTAAAACCAAGAACATTTTGTTATATATATATATATTAAGAGAAAATTTGAATATTTTTTATGTCATAATTTTTTTTATAAAATTTTAAATTAAGAATATTAGAATATATTATAATTATAAAGATTTAATTATAATCAAAATAGTATTATATGAATCAATCAATATAAATTTGACTATAATCAAATAAAAAATATATTTATTCATATAATCTTATCTTAATTATAATTAAATCTTCATAATTATAAATTTTATAAAAAAGAAAAATAAAACAAAAAAAAAGAAAAAAATTACTCTTGAATTCTTTTTTTTTTTTTTAAGAAAGAAAAAAGGAATTGCCTAAAGAAGGAAAATAATCTCTTAAATTCACATATTTTTAAAAAAAGAAAACAATACTGCAAAATCTCTTTAAAATGAAACAAATGATACTCTAACATTTGTTTTCTTAAAAAAATTCCTTTTATTTGTTTAAAAGATTCTTTTAAATTAATTTAATTTAACTAATTACATATTTTTAAATTTAAATTAACAAGAAAAATTATCTTTGATACAATTTAGTTAATTGTAAAATTTTAAAGTTTATTATTTAAATATTTTTAATTAGTTATTAAGAATTTGCATAGTACTTGGACCCAAATTTGTTATCTATGTTTAGATAAAAAAAGTTTTTCTTAAAGTTATATAAATTAAGAATATTTAATAACTAATGATTAACAATAATTAGCTTAATGGATTACAAGGTCACTATAATTGCTTGGTGTACTTATGACTTTGGAATTTAAACCTAAGAGTTGCCACTTACAATTTTTATATTCTAAATATATTATTGTTTCATATAAAATATTTTTTTATTTTAAAAGATGATAATTGCTCCTAGTCAATTGGTCATTGTATGCCTCTTTGATTCTAGTAATTACCAATTCAAAACCTATAAAACCCTTTCATAAAACCACCACTCTAATAGCCATACAATGCACTATTGTCCTTTATTCTTTAAGGATATATTTTTTTTAATGTAACCTATCAATCGGTGGCCAAAAGATTACACAAGATGTATGTACATCATCATCATGTTATATGACTCTTTTACACGTTTCACATATATTTTTTTCCCAAATCATAATACTTGATATACACATACACATAGGTAAAATAATATGGTAAAATAGATAAATAATTTGTAACATTACATGCATTTAACTACCTTAATGGATCATGTCCCTCTTAAGGTCATGTGTTTGCTTCTCAAAAGGTATAATAATTAAAAAAGCTCTTAAGAAGGCTTTATGTTTAATGAATTATTTTATTAAATTATTTATTGAACTTTCTACAGTAAAATTATAAACAAAAAATTATATTCTTTCATCAAAGAAAAGATATTATATATATATATATATATATATAGATAATATAATTTTAGGATTACTTAGATAAGAAACATATCTTTTAAAACTAATAAATATAATAATTATAATGTATCTTTTTATTGCTAAATAAACTAAAAGACATAACTTATAAGCCATAATTTATTGCGACAAGTCATGTGTCTTTAAACTATTATCCTCTTAGATAGTTATGAGACATTCATTAATGAGAGCACTTAATCTAGTTTCAATTTATAAGTCATAATTATCAAGCATTTATATGATGCTAAAGGAACATGCAATGTAAAGAAAGATCTTCTCTTTTTTTTTTTTTCATTTCTAATCCATTAAAACTAAATTTCAATAAATTTTGAATCTCATGCTTTAGGCTATTCATTGCACTTTTCCACTCATTTTTGTTTTTACCAAATAGTGAGCATAATCTACAAGTACATTGGATAAGAGGATAAAATCTTTAAAGGATGATTTTGCTTAGAAGTTTTTCAACTAAAAAATTTAAAAGCTTTATCATCACTTAATTCCTTTATTTTACGTACATAATTAAAAAAATTTTACAATTTCCACTTACTTTTGTTTGTTATAATGTTTTGGCCACCAGACCAAACCAACAAGAATTTTCAACTAAAAAGTTTAATTGTAATGGATCATCTACATAATCAAGGATAACTAATTTTTGCTTTTAAAATAGCCTTCTAATGAAAGATCATCTAGGTCCAATGTTAGACATGTTTATTTGTATATCTCTATGCTTTTATAATTTTGAAAAGAACTCCTTTAACAACTTCTTAATGTCATTTCTTTCTAATTTCTCTACAACATTTTTAAGAAAGTTACAACTTCTAAAATTCTGGTTGAAAATAACTTCAGTAATTGTTGTTTTACCAATGCCACCCATGCTTCAAATGCCTAAAATTCAATAATTGCCTAATAGCTAGTAATTTTTTTTATTTGCTCAATGTGTGAATATATTCCCACTAGGCAACTTTTGCTTCACTCTTTCCATAACATCATTTGCAATTTAGTCATTAAGTGTGCATTTAGACCTATCATATATAAAAAGAGAACAAAATTATATGGTAGTAATGCCAACATTCTCCCTACTTTACTTTCTTAGAGTTAAAAGGTTTTTTTCCTTAAAAAGCTATATACTTCATTAAAAAAACCATAGTTTTATTTTCCTTGGCAACATTGTAATTGATGCCTACATTTTGTGAGTGTTTGATTTTCTTAAAAGTTTGCTATGCTTGGCTGGTTAGAGAACTATATCTTGAATTAAAATAAAAAATTATTTATAATAATAATCAAGAGTTCATATACAAATAAATTATCAAATTTATATGTTTTCTCAAATATGACACTACTTTTAAAAAAAGTAATAGTTTAGTTCTTATATATTTATTTTGTAACAAATTTGACATACTATTAATTGAACTTAACAAAATCTGTTAGTATGCAGCTTATGTGTAAAAAATTGACTATGTGGTATGCTATATGTTATTTAATTTATAATTAAAAAAATATAAAACGAATAAATAAAAAAATACAAAAAAATTAAAAATTTCTTTTACCCCTCTTCTTTTTTCTTCCTTCATTTTTCACTGCACCTCTCCACCAATCTCAATGTTATTGTTATACTTTTGCAACTCCTAAGGCACAATTTGACACTCTATTATTTAGGTCATGATAATGGTGTTATGGTTTTACAATAGAATATAAAAATAAACGGTGGCTTTGATTTGTTGCATCATTTTGTTAATTCTTTTATTCTTTCTTTTCTTTTGGCTACGATTTTCCATGTCCGTTTATGGATGATGTGGTTTTGAAAAAAGAATTAAAGGGGCAACCTTTATGGGTGTATTAGTTTCATGGTTAGACCTTGATTTTGGATTATTTTATATACATCGTTGATATTAAATTGTGATATTACTTGATTTTTCGTTTTTGATGTAAGTATCTACTTTTGGTTTCAGTTCTTGATATGGTTTGAGGAATTATGAGCCTAGGATTTAGTTATGTTGTTCCATATAAGTATGTGCACTAATATAAGCACTGGCATGATTTCTTATGTTTCTACATACACACTGCATATTCTCCTAAATTTGTTTTATTTCTAGGCAACATCTTGAGCATGCAGGAGAGGAGGAATCTCTTATATTAAAAGGAGATATTGGTGGTGGCTTGATTCTTCATTGGCAGATCTTTGTACCAAAAGATGGTCTAAATATTCTCTAGATAGACTCTGGCATTATGGCCTACAATTTTGGTGCTGGTTCTAGTGGATTTTCAAGGTTAGATAAGGATGAAACTAATAAATTTTCACTCGATTATTTCTAGTAGTTGTGTGGCTTACTTACAACAAATCCAACAAAACCTGTTAATAGAGCTAGTTACTACTTAGTTGGGTGCCATGGGCATAAAAACTGGTACATTTCCTTTGGATTCATCAAATTTTTGCAATATGCCATGCTGAGTTTTCAAGGTTGCCATGCCAAGCCTATCTTATACTAGGGCTCCCTGGCACTTTGACAGTAATGCCTATGCAATCATTCCTTATTCCAAATATGGATTTTCAAATGATGTTGCTTGAACTTCTTTTAGCATTTGTGAACATGTTGGTTATCAAACAATGGTTTAATCCAAATACTTAGGTGTTGAATGAAGAAAAAGCCCTAGGATCGGTTTATATATTGATCTCAACAGTTGATAATACAAGGAATAACTATTTTAAATATTTTGTATGCAGTTTTTTGACTTATATATTCTACTTTCTTTTCCTTGACTATTCATTTTATTATTTGTTTTATTAAAACAATAGTTCTGTTGGCCTGCTATTTTTTCATTATTTTTAACAAATCAATAATTTTTTTTCATGATATTTTCTGCTTCTTTATTCATGGGTCAAAATATAACTGCATTGTACTTTATGGCTAATAATATTTGACCTTTGTCTTGGTTGATTGAAATGATAGATGTCTGGGTTTATGACCCAAAATGCAGGAGTTTTGAGGCTTTTTCAAATTTGGCAAGAACTTTAGTTTGCATTGATTTGGATCCCAAACAAATTTTTTGTTTAAATTTTAGCATATTGTCACATATGACTACCCAAATTTCACAAGTAAATGTGAGGGCAGCGTCGTTTGAATCCAAGATCACTTGGTCATGGAGGGTTTGATACTATGTCAAAAACCATTCCATCAAAAAGTTTTGACCTGTTGAGTGAGGTCTAAGATATGGATGATGTATTATATTTTAACAGCCTATATGTTAACTAATTGAGTTACATTCACGCAATAAAATTGTAAAATTTTGAAGTCTTATGGGGAGGGAATAAGAAATTTCCTAGTGGCAGTTTGAAATGTGAAATAAGGGCAATTCATGATTCAAAATCACAGAGTACACTTTATACATATGAAAGTAATGGTATTTCTTTTCCATTTTTGGCTATAGGCTAGTTTGCTTGAGAGTGCACCCTACATTTAGCCTTTTGCATCCCACATAAACTTTTGTCTCATTCATTTCAATTGATGGCTCGAAGCATGAAATTTGTCCTGAATCTGGGAACCAATTCTTCGAGGGGAATCTTCCGCCAAATGGTATTTTACATGTTATGAATAATTATCTTGTTTTATTTGGGTCAGAATTATCTTCCTGTATTCCTATTCATTAGTATTTTAGTGATCATAATTACGAGAATTAAAAGAAACAAAGCATAATAAGACTGGTTAGAGGAAATAGATCATGGTGGCTAATAAAATTCCTTTGTAAATCTCATGAATTTGTCCAAGAACAATGATATGAGAAATTCCTACGCACTTTAAATTTCCCCTTAGAGGGTTGACTGGGGTCTTTTCCAACATGCTCCACTTGCCTCATCTTAGTAGGAATAGGGAAAAACTAAGGAGAAACTTGCATAAAGATCAATTTAGATGATGAAATAATCATAAACTTAAACAAGCTAGTGGCAGGCAATATAGAGCTGTTCTTTTTGTGAAGGAAGGAACGAGGTGGTGAAACATCATTTTCTATTTTCTCACGATAAAATTTGAAAAGCTCATCCACTGACTAACAAGTGAATATGTAGTAAATTTAGACTGAATGTGGTCCTGTTAACGAGAACAGTTATTTATCGTTCACTATTATGACAAAAATTTTAAATGAATGTATTGTTTTGCAAATGCCAAGTTCAACCAAGATAGGATCCTAGAGCAAGTTTCTAACACCCTTTATCATAGACTAGAAACTTGTTTTTCATTTCATTATTGCCTACATATTGATGACTTCTTTAGATGTAAGAATATCTAAGGTGCTGGTTAATCAAAGTTGGTCCCTTTCCTGGTCCCAACACCAATAGATAAGATGCAGTAATTCAGACAATTATGTTACTTCACAGATAGGAATGAACTAATGCATGGACTTGAAGAAGCAATATTACTTCACAGCTATATATGTTCTCAGGATTTGACTGTGGCTTTCATTTCAGGTGAATGCATGCTTGTTGATAGATGCCCTGGCGTGGCACTAATCAATAGGTTCAACGAGAAGAAAGTCCACAGCTGTTCCGTCCATTGGGGGACGGGAACAGTTAATATGGAGCTATGGTCCGAGCAGAGGCCTGTCTCTAAGCAGTCGCCTATCCCAATCTCCCATCGGTACGAACTCAAAGGAATCTAATTGTGTGGGGGATGTATAATCTAAACTTACCTGGGAAGACCTTTTTATTTACGGGGTGGTGTATTGGTTACGGGGGGGAACAGAGGTTTGATTAGGTTACCAATAGGCAAGTGTTTTTATGCTCCTCAGAAGATGTAATTGGTAATAAATACGAGCACAAGGAATTAATCTAATCTAATCTAATCTAAGACTCTTTGGAGGTTCAAAAGTTCCTGGAGAGATTGCGAAAGCTTAGTAAAATTTTTCATGTTCTACTCAACTGGTTTACGTTTACGACAGGCACTCGGGTGGACGAGGGAGGGACACATTTTTATTGCAGTCCCTTGCAAATTAGGTGATGTGTTCCCCTTACAAACCTCTGGAAATGTTCCAAGATTTTGGCCGGCCGGCAGAGAAAGCAAATGTCTCTAGACTTTTCAAATCAACAGTATCGGGCGAAGAGCCGAAGACAATCTTCGAAAAGTAAACTGATGAGGATTTTTTGGGTTAGAACTGTACATTCAGCTGATGAATCGTTTCAACTATTGCATTAAATGCTATATTTTAAGACAAAATTATCCTTATTATTATTATATAAATAAAATTATATGAATTTTTTCATAATAAAATAAAATATATTTAATTATAATTTATAATATTAAAATAAAAATTTTAAGAAGTTTATGATATTTTAAAATTACTTTCAATATTATTTATTAATTTTTATGCAAAGAAATGATAATTAAAATTTCTATTTTAAATAATTAAAAAATATGCATATATATATATATATATATATATATATCTTTGGTTAAGAAAAATGTTTCTTGTATTTAAAGACACAATTGTTTTAATTAATTAATTAATTTATATCAAAAGATGTTGGAAATATAAATTATTGATATTTTTACAAATGTACTAGCAATTTTTTTTTATTTTTAAAATATTGAAAATATAATGAATTTCTTACAATTTTAAAAGTCAAATACATAAAAATGATATTTCATAATTTTAACCATTACATAATAAAATATTTCTTATAGTAAATTTGATTAATATGATAGACATATTTTGAATTATTTATTTTTATTGATAAGTAGTAAAAATAATTTGCAAAAATAAATTTGTAATAATAATTTTTTTCATAGTTTAAGTGACATATTAAAGACTTTGTTTTGTATGCTTTATAAATATTTAAAAGTCAATCCCTTTAAATTTTTGGAATGATCCACATTTTATATCTATATAAGCAAACTCTAAGTATTCCCATCTTAAAGTATATTTTTATGTTTATTAAGAACTTATAAATTTATTCTCGTTATTTATCAATAAATTATTAAATAAAATATTAGACAAATTGTATTTAAATTAAAATATTATTTAACTGATTATAATTATAAAATAATTAATTAACACATGTGATACTTTAAGAAAATAATATATATGGTTAACTTAAAAATTTAGTTTAAACTCCTTAAATTAGTTGTACTTAAATTTGTATAAAGCTTATTAAATTTGGTTGTTCCTCTAAACTTAGGTGTCAAACAATCTTTAATAGCCTTAATGCATTATCTTATTTACTTTTTTGAGTAAACAACTTCAAATTTCAAAACAAAAAATTAATAAGTTATCATTTTTAAAAATAAAAAAATCCTACAAATAACAAAGAAAGCAAAAGAGTTTTGAAACATGAAATTACAGGGAAAGGCTAAGCATAAAACCCCACTTGGTTATTTTTCAGCTGAATCAACTTCCATAATCTTTGTTCTTTTCAAGCACTACTTTCTGACTTTTCCTTGAGCATACCCCATAATCTTTCTTCTTTTCAATGGAATGATCCTGCCCCCATAATCTTTCTTTTCAATGGAATGACCTCGCACTCCATAATCTTTCTTCTTTTCAAGCGCTCCTTTCTGACTTTTCCTTGAGCATACTCCATAATCTTTCTTCTTTTAATGAAATGACCCTGCACGCCATAATCTTTCTTTTGAATGGAATGACCCCATACTCCATAATCTTTTTTCTTTTCAAGGGCTCCTTTCTAGCTTTTCCTTGAACATACCCCGTAATCTTTCTTCTTTTCAATGGAATGACCCCGCACCCATAATCTTTCTTTTCAATGGAATGACTCCGCACTCCATAATCTTTCTTCTTTTCAAGCGATATTTTCTGACTTTTCCTTGAGCATACCTTATAATCTTTCTTCTTTTCAATGGAATGACTCCGCACCCTATATTCTTGCTTTTCAATGGAATGACCCCACAGTCCATAATCATTTTATTTTTCAAGCACTCTTTTCTAGCTTTTCCTTGAGCATAAACTTAGTTGACAACAATTACAACCCATAGTTGACAACAATTATAACTCATACAAAGTTATGGGAACAACAACAATACAGGGCATTTGTCTCTTCCTCATCTTCACTACTATTATCCATTATTGCTTCCTTTATAAAAGGGATTATTGGCTTATAAATTATAATGAAACTCTCACAAGGCAAACACTCCAAGAATGAACATGCTAATCTAAATATGGCTAGTGCTTATTGTGAAAGAGCTCTACACCTTGAACAAAATTAGTTGTGGGCTATAAGATTGGGCTTACCTTGAGATGTTGCATAACAACCAAGTAGAAATAAGAGAAGAAAGGGAAGAAGAAAAAAAAAATAATGAGATGTTGGGGGCTTTCCATCTTCTTCTTCCCAACAACATCATAATGTTTAAGATATTGGTAAGACCACTAGTAGTGGATGTCATCAGCTATACCTCCATCTGCAAACAATGGTATACTCTATTCAAAACCCAACATTTCTTTTTAACCTATCCTTACTTTTCTTCAAAATCCCACCCTTCAATCTTCCTCCATCAGTACGATTACACCTACAGAAGTAATTTCTTGTCTTCTTATTATAACCCCTGATCTTTCAACTGTTAAAGCAATATCCCTTTCCCATTCCACTCATCACCTTACTACTTAAATATTTTGGGGCATATCCAAACACAATGATAGTTTTACAAAAAGTTATAAGTTTTACTGCTTGTGGAATTACCAGGTGTTGATTTTAGCATATTTGAGGTGTTTTTATAATACCCCCAAATGCCAGCTTCTTCTGCTGAAATAGGGCAACTAAAAATAGTAGGTTTTGTTAAGGAAGCAAAGTGTTGCTTTGTTAGTGGCAAGAGGCGCTTCATAAAAGGAGTGTTGCATTGGGTGTCATATAGCCATTTTGTTTTGGCATTTGATATTGCTCGTAAGACTTATAAAAGGATGGGATTGCCATTAGAGGTGTTCAATTTGTCTTGCCAGTATAGAATTTTAGGAATAAAAGGCTTATTAGCCTATTATGACTATAATTATGCTCCCTCAGATGAGGAATCTCCATATAACAATTGCTATAGCATACAGGTAATGAAAGAGTATGGTGTGGGCAATTCATAGATTAAAATATGGACTCTTGATTTGATGGGCAACAAATTTTCATGGTTTTATGGATTTTGGGCAATTGAGATAAGATCTTAATTGGAAAAGAAAATAGCTTTGGTTGGGATGGCCTGTTTCTGTACAATACCAGGACTAAAGGGATTAGAGATCTTAGACGTGGCACTAGATCACATATTTATAGCATCTGTGCTTATATTAAGCCTAATTTTGCTTCACAAAGAAAGTAGAGTTGTCTTATATAAAGAACCTATCTCAAATGCCAATCCTTCTTTTGGTTTGGTTCCCTTCATTATATGTAATAGTATATCATTGGTTTATAAATATATTATAAATACTTTACTGACTATATGAGTGTTATGTGTTTTGTAGTAGTATGCACCCATATGAAGGGAAACAAAAAGAAATGAAGATAATTTATTAGAAGCCAAAGAAGATGGAGATGATGTCAATGAGCATTTTCCCTTACCCATTCCTTTCACATCATCTTGTTCTTAAAAGTTCAATCGTCATTTTGGCATGATCGTCCTTTCCATGTTTTGCCCTTATTCTTTAATGCACTCAAACAAAGCAAAGGTTTGTATTGCCTCAAGGGGTGGTCTAATTAAAGAATCATTTTTGAATGATTATTAGGTCATTGATGATTCAAATTTTGTGATGTTATTTCGTTAATGTCTTCAAAGGAATAACTATTTGCTTAAAGATTGTTGTTGTGGACCTGGTACTTACTAGAATCCTTGTGTGAATTAATTTATAACATAATGAATATCTACTTTGCTCCAAACAAACTTCATATAAACAAGAAGATAGAGTAAATGAAGGGGAAAAAGGGAGATGATCCTTCTTACATGATTCTAGGATAAGGAAGGCTTTATCATTTTTCTCAACAATGGCATAAGATACATGACTTTTCTTTTCTTTTTTTTTTCCTCAACTTTTGCTAGAATAACCAGCACTAACAGATGATCCCATCTCTACTCCTAGTGTACTTCTGATAACTCATCAAGGAATTCCCATGTTTCTAGCATCTGATCTTATGTGAACCCCCTTGGTAATGTAATGAACCTACTTAATTGTTTTGTACCTACTTTTCTCCCAGACCTATATATGGGCTCAATATGTCAAACCAGCCCCTTTTTCATGATGTTGTTCAATAAACATATAGGTTTATAAAGGCAAATCTTACAAAAATGAACACTTAAACCAAATGCTGGAAGGAAGGGAACTGACAATTGCAGTTAGCATAGTAAGTAATACTTCAAAGATGAATGATACATAACGCGTGTGTGCTATAATGGAAGAATAAATAGATTAAAACTTTTATGCATTGGACGCCTAAGTTTGAAGTTCCACAAGGATAAAGTATGAAGAATTTATTAGAAACCCAACACCAAACTCTTTTAGGCCCTAACACGGCGTTATGACATATGGTATCCAAAACAAGGTTAGCCTCTTGTTTTACAATCTATTAAATTAACTTTGTCTCTATCCTTTCCCTCATAAATGACAAAGAATATTATGGAGCCATTATCAAATAGCTTGCTAATAGGATCTAGGATGCTTCATTTGAGGTTGGTAAAACTGTGTATAAGCTAAAAGCCTAATGGAGGGAATAACCTGCTCCACAGTGGCACCAAGGGCTTTTGTAATGTTGCCTAAAAAGTGAACATGTACACCCCTCTAGGTCAAGCTCCTCACATCGTGTTCACTTGTTTCACCAAAGATAGAGATCAACGTTAGCATTCTCTATTCCATTATCTAAGTAAGAATTACATTGGCAATTAAGACTTAATCTCAAATTTTATTCGGGTTAGGTATGCTAATTCTTTTTTGACATTTTGTTTTTGTTAGTTTATAACTTTACATGCAATTAATGATTTTTTTTTTGGTATATTTTTGCAGGATCCCTTAGTGATCTCCATATCAATGTTGGCTAGACACTCCTTTCAGACAAACAATCGAGCATTCCAATGAAGCTGAGAATCTTGGCAAGAAGGCAACACTGGTGAGCCAAACCTAGAACACTCACTAGAAGCTTAGTGGCCACAACAATTGTTATATCTCACTCACTGGCTTTGGATCTTCAATGCCTTTTACATACCCATTGATGAGCAAAATGATCTAGCTGGCTAAAAGGCATACGCTATTGGAACTGCATACAATTTCGAGAAGAGCCTAAGCCTCATTAAGGACAAGATGGACATCATTCTAGGACTTCATATGACACCAACTAAATTCTTGATGGAGAATTTATTGGTGAGGTCTAACGAATCATAGTCTTGCTCGACAAGGATATTGGAATCAATTGAAAATCTCCACAAATGCATTATTCATGCAATTGTGCATTAGTGGTAAGCTTAACAATATGAATGGGAAAGGTGGAGCAGCCTCATTGGTATCCTGACTCCTTTAACCATCCCGAGTGCCCTTAATCTATCATTAGCCTAGCAAAGATACTTGCTAAACACCATCTATAAGTTCTAAACTAGTGTAAAAACTTAATAGGCAAGTGAGTTTACCCTATAGCTTTTGTATTTGATGAGTATATAACTCTAATATTAGAAAATCTATGTTCCTTTTATGTAAACCAATTGAATTTGAATAAATCAATTTACCATTTTTACATGAGAATCTAAAATCAGCTAGCTTAAATTTTCTCTCAACTAAATCGATTAAAGTATTATAGAAAAAATATCAAACCCAAAAAATAAATTGGGGAGTGAACAATTCCATCTTTTATCATTGTATGAGAAATTAAAATCAAAGAGTAAACGGTCTTGGACAGAGTAACTTTTATTTTACAAGAAAAAATGCGAGTCAAAATACAAAAATATAATTTCTTCTATTATTTAGTAAAATACAATAAAGTTTGAATTTTTGTGAGATAATTAACATAATTTCTAGATATTTTTTTATTTTGTTATTTTTAAAGGATGAGATATAAATTATGATTCTAGTTAAAGGTTTTAACTAGAATTAATATTTGATATTAGTTTTTAAATAATTTTCATAAAAAATGATACCATTCTGTAAAATATTTATTAGTTTCTGTCAAATATTTTGAAATACAATATTTTTTATATAAAAAATTATTTTTTATTCCATGCATTGATAAACTTGCTATCTAACATCTGTTAGACTCAAAAATTTTCAACGTATTTTTCACTGTCGCAAGAGCGTTGGTTTATTGAGACCATGAAATTTGCATTAAAGTGTCATGCAACGGAAGGAATGGTTAAACGTGGTAGACACTCTTCGCATTCAATAATCCTAGCGTGGGGCTTGGGCATGGAACTTAACATGTCCTTACAATACACATGATTTGACTTGCAAACTTTTTGATTTTGTAATTGTGCTTGGGTCAATGCCGAAAGTTATGTAAGCCTTTGTAGCATTAGAGTATCATGGACGGAATGGTTAAACGTCGTAGATACTCTTCGCATTCAATAATCCTAGCGTGGGGCTTGGTCATGGAAATTAACACGTCCTTACAATACACCGTTGCATGATTTGAGCCGCAAACATTTTGATTTCGTAGCTATGGTTGGGTCAATGCCGAAAGTTATGTAAGCCTTCCAATTGTATATCCTACAACTAGCCTAAACGCGGTTTCCGTCAATTCCACTTGTATTTCTTATATGTGTATTGTCCGACGACAATGAACCAGGAGGCATCCAGGAAATTAAGTACAGCAATGCTGCCCAAGCATAATTGGAAAAAACAACCATTGGAAAGCAACTCCTTAGGTCCACCGGCATCAACTTGCACGACATTATAGGTTTGGTATATAAAGACCAATAATCCAGGACTACTATCACCAAATGAGCTTATAACTGCTTTAGTGTGGCACCATTAACCTAAACCCTCAACCCAATAATCAGCTTATAACTGCAAAGCCCATCATGACGTTCACTATCACCACTCCGATTAGCATTGTTGCTTGGACAACCTTCATTTGCACTTGTGTGATTATTAATCTTAGTCCAAGCGTGCCAATTTTGCCGGCGACGGCGTTCGAATCGTCGTTGTTGTCGTCATCATCATCGCTAAGGCAAGAAGCACAGGCTTTGCTTGATAGCGGGTGGTGGAGCTTTTGGATTGAACAGTCTCGTAAGGGAAGCAATAGTTCTGGCAATGTTAACGACACGAGAAGCCACTGCGGGTGGCCGGGCATAACTTGCAATGAAGTTGGAAGCATCACGCGGTTAAATCCACATTGGAGTGAGATCACATCAGTGGGATCTAAGTTTCACAGAATGAATTTTTCCTGCTTTCCGAACTTGGTTCTTCTCGATTTATCGTCCCTTGAAATATCTGAAGAAATCCCGCATCAGATTGGAGCCCTGACGAAACTGGAGTCCCTTGACCTGTCCGATAATTATTTAAAAGGTAAGCTGCCACTTTCTCTTGCAAGCCTCTCTCATTTGCAGTTTCTTGACGTTTCTGCGAACGATCTTAATGGCAAAATTCCACCGGCTCTCGCCCTTCTTACCAATCTTACTCATATGCTTTTGGAGGACAATGCCATACCTTCTGAAATCGGAAGCATGACAAAACTTGTGAAGCTGGAACTGGGCCTTAATTATCTCGACGGCACCATCCCTCCCAGCCTGGGAAATCTCAACAATCTTATCCTTTTAGACCTCAGTGATAACGAGCTAACCGGACCAATTCCATCGTCTCTATGGCAATTGACCAATTTGATCTACCTTCGGCTCAGCTCAAATTTTTTAGAAGGTCCTATACCAAGAGCGGTTAGAAATTTGACTGCTTTAACTCAACTTTACCTTTCCAATAACAGAATTTCTGGTAAAATTCCAACTGAAATAGGTGAGCTTCTCTATCTTAACCATTTAGACATCAGTCATAATAATCTCATCGGATCAATTCCTTCGTCTCTATGCCAATTGACCAATTTGACCAACCTTTGGCTCAGCAGAAATCTTTTAGAAGGTCCCATACCAAGAGCGGTTGGAAATTTGACTGCTCTGATTCAACTTGACCTTTCTGATAACAGAATTTCCACCAAAATTCCAACTGAAATAGGTGAGCTTCTCTATCTTAACCTTTTAAACATCAGTTATAACAACCTTACCGGACCAATTCCTTCGTCTCTATTCCAATTGACCAATTTGACCAACCTTTGCCTCAACTCAAATCTTTTAAAAGGTCCTATAACAGGAGCAGTTGGAAATTTGACTGCTTTGATTCAACTTAACCTTTCCAATAACAAAATTTCCGGTAAAATTCCAACTGAAATAGGTGAGCTTCTCTATCTGGACTTTTTAGACATCAGTCATAACAATCTCACTGGACCAATTCCTTCATCTTATGCCAATTGACCATATTGATCGACCTTTGGCTCAACTCAAATCTTTTTCAAGGTCCTATACCAAGAGCCGTTGTAAATTTGACTTTGTTGACTCGTCTTAACCTTTCCGATAACAAAATTTCCGGCAAAATTCCAACTGAAATATGTGAGCTTCTCAATCTTAACCTTATAGACATCGGTGGTAATCAGCTCACCGGACCAATTCCTTCGTCTCTATGCCAATTGACCAAGTTGATCGGCCTTTGGCTCGGTTCAAATCTTTTAGAAGGTCCCATACCTAGAGCAATTGGAAATTTTACTTTCCTGACTCATCTTGACCTTTCTTGTAACAGAATGAGTGGATCCATTCCTTCTGAAGTTATAACTCTGGGGAATGGGAACTTAACTTACCTGAATCTAAGCTTCAATAATCTATCTGGCACCACTCCTGATACTTTTTCTTACCCTCCTGAGGTTTATTTTAATAATAATTCTCTGAGAGGTTACATTCCGTGTAGCCTAGGGAATGTCCCGCCTTCTGCATTTGTCGGCAACAAAGATTTGTTCATTCAGGAACTAAATGTTAGTTGCTTATCAATCAGTGCCCCCATAGGCGCAGAAAGAAGTAAAGGTGTTGAACAAGACTTGAGAGTATGCCTTCCCATTTTCTTGTTCCTTGCACCCTTGATAATTCTTGGAAGCATATATCTCTTCTTTCGCCTTCACCAGAGAAAGAATTCCCAACGAGAGGCAAAAGCATTGATGAATGGAGACTTATTCTCCATATGGAACTTTGATGGCAAAATTGCGTTTGAAGACATTATTAAAGCAACTGAGGACTTTGACATCAGGTATTGTATTGGGACTGGTGGTTATGGCAGTGTTTACAAGGTACAACTTCCAACTGGCAAAGTGGTTGCCTTGAAGAAACTTCACCGATTAGAAGCAGAGGAGCCTGTTTTTGACGAATGTTTCAGGAACGAGGTCAAAATGCTAACAAAAGTCCGCCACAAGAACATTGTCAGACTTCATGGATTCTGCTTGCACAGACGTTCCATGTTTCTGATTTATCAGTACATGGAAAGGGGAAGCTTGCTCTATGCTCTAAGAAATGATGTTCTAGCCGTGGAATTGGACTGGACCAAAAGGTTCAACATCATCAAAAACATTGCTTTTGCTTTATCTTACTTGCATCATGATTGCAACCCGCCAATTCTTCACAGGGACATTTCGAGCAGCAACATCCTCTTGAACTCTGAGTTGGATGCTTCTGTATCCGACTTTGGCACCGCTAGATTTCTTTATTCGGATTCATCCAATCAAACTGTCCTTGCCGGCACTCATGGTTATATTGCTCCAGGTAAGCATTTCTTCTTTTGATTCTAACTAGACTTCTGATGCCTTTAGAATGCAAGGTTCAAATTAACAATATTGAATCCTATATATGAAGGCTTTTTCTATTGTTTCAATTTGTTGGACTATTTTTATCTGGGAAGACAGAGTAATGTGGTATTTAATAATGGGCTTTTCTTTTGTTTAATTTTCCTGAATTCAGAGTTTGCTTACACCATGACCCTGAACCAAAAATGCGATGTTTATAGCTTTGGCGTTGTGGCTCTAGAAACCATGATGGGAAGGCATCCTGGAGAACTGCTTTCGTCGTTAACGCGACCATGGGATCAAGAAATGATGTTAAAAGATGTGCTGGATCCACGTCTCTCGCCACCCCGCAATCGTCTGGTTGACGAGAACGTGGTTCTTGTAGTCACATTGGCTTTAGGATGCCTATGTTTGAACCCAAAACTGCGGCCAACAATGCAAAATGTCTGCCGGGAACTTCTTGTTCGCCGCCCACCACTGCCCCTTTCTTTGCATGCAATATCACTGCAGCATCTGATGAATCAGGAAATATATAGGGTGGATCAAAACTAGAAAGAAAAGGCATCTTATAAATAGAGTGGAGGATGTGAGTAAATTTATATCGCTAGACCTATACAAAGTGTTAGAGCAGAGTTTGATGGAAATTATGAATATGTAATAAATGGTCGTGCCATGTCTACGTTAGGGTAACTTACATGTTTTTTTTTTTTCCTCAAAGCCCAAGCGTAAGGTAAAGTAGCAAAATAATGATGACATTTTCCATATAGAATTTTGAACAAGGAAATTATAAGGTTTTCTACCTTGCATATAAAAGTATTTTTATTTATTGTAGCAAAATAATCAAGAAAGCACTCACTCTATTAAGGATGGAGCTTCACGCTAGCTTTGCGATGAGGAGGTTGATCTCCTTGCACAGAGCAATAAGAAAATCAAAACTATCACAAACTGTCATGTACATTAAGAGCTTGTGTTCCCTATGACTCCTAGGATAGAGCTAACGGTCTGGAGGATGTGGGTTAGAGAAGGGGTTACTTCTTAGGCCAAGGCTGATGCAGAATATGTAGCTGACTTTTGTTCGCAGTTCAAAGACAAAGGCATCAAATTACAACTAGAAATTTTCTAGTTTAATGCTGAATAAGGAAGAACAATACCAAAAGAAGATCTAAAAGGACAAAGTGGTTCAATTTGATTAGATTAACATCTTTATTATATATGAAGATTTTAATTAGTACATTATAACAAATTTAAACCAAATTCTAGTACATTGTAAATACAAATTCAAACAAATTCAAATTTAATTTTGAAGATTATGAAAGAAAGATGTTAATAACCTTGATAATCTATTCTCTCAATTATATTTGAAATTCTAATATAAGATTATATTATAATAAAATAAGCTTAGATAACTTTTAATAAAAGATTGACAACCTTTTGTTCAAGTTGAAGGGTTTTTTTGAGATTACAAAAGAAGATTAATTATTACAATAAATTAGTATGACTAGTTTGTTCTAGATTAAAATTAAAGAGTAGTTTTCTAATTCAAATGACATAATTTATAGTTGATGTAGCAACTATATATTCTATTTTTACTGTTGACTGAGCAATAAAAGATTGTTTCTTTGAGTTTTAAGTAAAAACCCTAACTCCAAGGGTAAATGAGTAGCTTAAGGTGCTCCTCATATTCTCTAGAGATCTAATTCAATTACATTATATATACCTTGCAAGATATACTCATTAGTCCTCTTGTATAAAATCCCTAGGTTTACTATCCTTTAGATATATCTCAAAATCTTTTTAGCTGCCTAATAAAGTAACTCACTAGAATAATGCATAAACTTAGAAAAAAGACTTATGCTGGCTTAGTAACTGAAAAGTACAACAAACACCCTATAAAACTCTTGTATCTAATAGCATTAATTCCATTCTCCTTTTACAACGTTACACCAATTGCCAAAGGTATAAAAATGCTTTTATAATTGATTATCCAAAATTTCTTAAAGATCTTGTTAGCAATTTGGATAGGTATACAAAAGTTTCTTGGTTAAATTGTTTCAATTCCAATCCAAGAAAGAAAGACATCTTACTAAGATTAGTCATATTAAAGACTAGCTTTATCTTAATTTTATAATTTTGAACAAGCTCACAGCAGTTACTAATGATGAGTAAATTATTAACATCTAAGGAAATAGATGAAACTTAATCTCCTTATAACATGATGTATAAGATATCTTGAAATTTAGTCCTCTTAAATCTAAAGTTTAATAGATAATTATTAATCTTATTATACTAAGCTCTAGGCCTTATTTTAGACTATATAGTACTTTTTTTTTAAAAGTAAATACACCTTATTTCCTCCTTATTTTTGGTGAAGCTACAATGTTGTTTTAGAAAACTTTCTTCTTAAAGAGAGCCAATGAGAAAGGCAAAATTTGCATCAAGTTGGTGCATTCTCCTACCCTTGTAAGTAGGAAGTATAAGGAGCAATAAAATGGTGTCCATCCTAGCTATTTGTGCAAAAATTTCACAATAATCAATTCCATATTCCTATAGCAAGCCTTTGTTTAACCTTATTGGTAGTTTTATTATAGTTATACTTGGTTCTAGATATCCATTTTACACCAATATAGATCTCTTATCCATTTTAGAAACAAATTCTCAAGTTAGATTTTTTTAATGGATTATATCTCCTTTTTTTAATTAGGTATATTTAAGGCTTTTTTATAATTTGCAGTAATTAAATAGCTTCATTTGCTCCTTTATAAAATCTAAAGCCTCTTTATTCCTTTAATAGGATAAACCTCCTCATCATTTGTTGAGTCAACTTCAATGTTTAATGATTTTAGGGCTTGTCCAAGTTAAATTAAAGTTCACTCAGCTTATTTGTCCCAATTCTAATGTTTATATCCATTAAATTTAACATTTCTAGAAACTAACACTTTTCAAGAATAAATGTAATAGACTTATAATTGCATGTTGTATTGGTGTACCTAATTAAGATGGTTTCAGCTACTCTTAATTCTAGCTTGTCGCTTTTTTGCTCAGGAATAAGGACATGACATATACCATTAAATATCTTAATATGATTAAGAGAGGGTTTATGCTAAAACTAAAATTCAAAAGGATTTTGATCAATTAATGCTTTAGATGGTAGTCTATTTAAAAAGTATACATATATGGCTACTACCTTTGCTAAAAAATTCTTTAAAAGTTTCTTTTTTATCAACAAGCAACTGACCATGGATATTACAATCTTTTTCTTCCTCTTACTCACTCCATTTTGTTAAAGAGTGTATAAAGCAATGAATTAGTTTTGAATTCCTCCATTAACATAATTTCTTTTTTCAAATGAATATGAGGTATACTTAAATCTATTGTTAGACCTTAAATCTTTTATTTTATGGCCTCATTGAGTCCAAATGTAGACCTTAGACTTTAGGTATGTAGCTGAGACTTTAATTTTTGCTTTGAGGAAGAAAATCCAACAAAATCTTGTATGATTATCTATAAAGATAATGTAATTTTTATTTTCACTCATTGATCCAAACTTATTAGTCTACACAAGATTGAGAAGATTTTGGTTAATATTAGATACATACAAAACATTAGAGATGCATTTTGTACTTAAATAAGTATAAATGATAGTAATGTCTCTCCCTTTAACTTAAAAAATGTGTCTATTGCCAATCTTAACTTTAGAGGTGTATAAATTGTTAAAAGACTTAAAAACATCATGGTTTGGAGACTTTGTTTATGTAAACCCTATAGACAAGTAGGTTGTTGCAAAATGTTGCTCTTTAAGGGGTTGTTCATCTCCTACCATAAACATTTGGTTTAAATTGCTAATCATGTTGTGGCTAATTAAGTTTCTTCTTTTAAATAATCTTAGAGTGGTCTTTCATTTTACAAAAATTATAAAGTATGTTAAGTCTTCTCCTACAAAATTTGGCAAAATGATTAGTCCTATTATTATGCTAATAAGGAGGATATTGTTTATTCCCATTAGATTTACTATTCTCATTTTTTCTGCCATGCTTTGCTCCTTCTTTTTTTGTTAAGTTTTTTACTTATGCTTGACTTGGAAAAAACTTTCATCATAGTCTTTTTGTCTCATAAGCTTTCTATATACTTAAGCTTAAATAGCATTTATTAATTCAACCAAGTTTATAGTGTTAAGGTCCTTTGAATCTTCCAAAAAGAAGATTTTAGATTCAAACCTCTCAAGTATACTAACAAAAACCTTTTAAACAACATTTTATTTAGGAAATCCTGACTAAGATTCCTTATATGATTGACATCCTTAAGCAATTTGTCACTATATTTATTGGCGATTTTACATTCCTTCATTTAAGTAACTCAAACTCTCTTTTAAGATTCATTTGTTGCATACTCTTAGTCTTCAAGCTACCTTCAAACTCATCCTTTGATCTCTCCCATGCTTCCTTAGTTATATCACAAGTTATGATCTTGTTAAAGATAAACTCAGCAATAACTAAGTAAATACAAGTCAAAGCTTTTATTGCTTAGAGAAATATTTACTATAATGTTCAATTTGAATCATGGTTAGATAGCCAAAGAAGGGAAAAATTCATCTCCAGTCTCAATGACTTCCTACAAATCAAAAGTTCTTATATGAGTCTTTATCATAACTGTCCATTAAAAATAGTTGTGACCAATAAACTCAGGAAAGGGAAGAGGAGTGAAGTTTAAGGATGCCATTTTAGATTTCTAGTAAGTTTGTTTGTAAGAGTTTTTCTCCAATATTTTTCAACTTACAAGTGTTTGATTTTGTCTTTTTTGATCACAATTCATAGATTTATTTGAATTTTATTGATCTAATACTAGATGTTAGCATTACAGAGACAAAAAGATCAAATTACAAATAGAAACCTTTTTGTTTAATACAATAAAAGCAAGAACAATAGTGGGAGAAGATTAATAGGTAAGGGTTTTGATTTGGATGATAAAAGTAAGATTACAAGGTGGTGGTTTTGGAATATTTGATTGGAAAAGAATGGCTTTTTCGATACCTTAAATTGCTAGCTCTTTTGGTTGAAAAAAGCAATTACATATTAGTTCTAGGTGCTATTAAGGAAGCAAAAATTGTGTTGCATTAGGCAATGCATTCTTTACAAATGCAAAGTTACCTTAGGAGGCTAGTAATTATAGCATATTTAAGGCATTTTCATGATACCCCAAATGCTAGTTCTTTTTGCAAAAATAGGGTAACTAGAGATCAGTAGGTGCTATTAAGGAAGGGTGATTTGTTAATAGGGAAGGGTGCTTTGTTAATAGGGAAGGGTGCTTTATAAATGGAGTGTTGTATTGGGTGTCATATAACTATTTTGTTTTGGTGTTTGATATTACTCGTGAGACTTTTAGAAGTATGAATTGCTATGAGAGGTGTTTCGTTTGTCTTGCCAATATAGCGTTTTATGGATCAAAGGCTTATTAGCCTTTTTTTTTTTTGCCTATGATTATGCTCCTCCAGATCAAAAACCTCCACATAACAATTGTTATAGCATAAGGGTGATGAAAAAGTATGGTGTGACCAATTAATTAGTTAAGATGTGAAACTTTTGATATAATGGGCAATATATTTTCACGATTTTATGGATTTTGGGCATTGGAAATTAGATTTTAATTGGAAAAGAAATTAACTTCGGTTAGAAGGGTCTATTTTTGTATGATACCATGACTGAAGGGATCAGAGATCTTGGATGGAGCACTAGATCACATATTTATAGCATTTGTGCTTATATTGAGAGCTTAATTTGCTTGACAAGGAAAGTGGAGTTGTCTCATATGAAGAATCCTCTCTCTAGTTTGGTTCCCTTCCTTCATTTGTATCAAACAGTATTTCATTGGTTTTATAAATTTGGTATACATTCTTTACTAACTGAAAGGCCAATGTGTTTTTTGTGAGAGTTTACACCTATATGAAGGGAAAGCAAAAGGAAATGAAGATAATTTATTAGAAGCCAAAGAAGATGGAGATGATAACAATGAGCATTTTCCTTTATGCATTCCTTTTATATCATCTTGTTCTTAAAATTTCAATTGTCATTTTGGCATGATCGTCCTTTCCATGTACTGCCCTTGCTCTCTAATGCCCCTAAACAAAGTAAAGGTTTGTATTACCCCAAGAGGTGGTCAAATTAGAGAATTGTTTCCAAATGATTATTAGGTGATTAATGTTTCAAACTTTCGAATGTTATTTTCTTAACCATTTGCTTAAATATTGTTGTTGTGGACCTGAGGCTTACTAGAATCCTCAGGCAGATTAATTTATAACACAATTAATATCTATTTTGCTTTAAATAAACTTCAATATAAACAAGACAACAAAGTGAATGGAGAGGAAAAAGGGAGATGATCTTGCCTATATGATTCTAGGATAAGGCTTAATCATTTTTCTCAATAACGACATAAGTTATAACACATTTTTTTTTTCTTTTCTTTTCTCAACTTTTGCTAGAATAACCAGCACTAATAGATGATCCCATCTCCATTACTAGTCTGCTTTTAACATCTTATTAAGCAATTCCCATGTTTCTAGCATCTGATCCCATGTGAAACCCTGGGTAATATAACAAACCCACTTAACTGTTTTGTACCCACTCTTCTACCAAACCTGCATATGAGCTCAATGTGTCAAACCAACCCTTTTTTGACAATGACATGTAATAAACATGCAGGTTTATAAGGCAAATCTTACGAAAATGAACACTAAAAGCAAATACTGAAAAGATGGGAACTTGCAATTGCAGTTTACATAGTAAGTAATACTTCAAAGATGAATGATACACAACGCATATGTGCAATAATGGAGAAATAAATAGATTAAAAATTTTATACATTGGAGGCTTAACTTTGAAGTTCTATAAGGCTAAAGTATAAAAATTTATCAGGAACTCAACACCAAACTCTTTTAAGGCCCTAACATGGAGTTATGACATACGGTAATCTAAAACAAGGTTAGCTTTTTTGTTTTGTAGTACATGCTATTAAGGTAACTTTGTCTTTATCATTTCCCTCATGACCTAAAGTTGTTAACTTTGTCTAGAATGGCAAAGAATAGTTTGGAGCCATTTTTAGATGGGTTGCTGATAGGATCAAGGGATGCTTTATTTAAGGTTAATTAAACTGTGTACAAGCTAAATCCTAATGAAGGGAATAACTTGCTCTATAGTGGCACCTAGGGCTTTTCAAATTTTGCTTGGAAAGTGATTGTGCAACCCTTTAGGTTAAGCTCCTCACATTATGTTCACCTATTTCAACAAGGATGAAGATTAAGGATAGTATTCTCTATTCCATTATCTAAGTAAGAATTACATTGGCAATTAAGTCTTAATCTCAAATTTTATTGGGGTCAGGTATGCTAATTCTTTTTTAAAATTTTATTTTTGGTTGTTTATAACTTTACATGTAGTTATTAATTTTTCTTGCATGTTTTTACAGGATTTCCTAGCAATATTTGTGTCAATATTTGCTATACACTCCATCCAGACAACCGATCGAGCATTATAATGAAAGCCAAGAATCTTGATAAGAAGGCAACACCAGTAAGCCAAACCCAAAACACTTATTTGAAGCTTGGTGGCCTTAATAGTGGTGATATCCCTACTGAGTGGCTTTGGCTTTTTAGTCCCTTTTACACACCTATTAATGAGCATAATGTTCTGGCTGGCTAGATGACATGCACTGTTGGAATTGCATATGATTTTGAGAAGAGCCTTAGCCTTATTAAAGGCAAAATGGATATGATTCCTAGGACTTTATATGACACTAACTACATTCTTGATGGAGAATTCAATGGCCAGGTTAAGCAAACTACAATCTTGCTCAACATGGATAATGGAATTAAACTGAAATCTCAACAAATGCACTAGCCATGTAGTTTTACACTAGTGGCAAGCTTAATAATGTGAATGTACAAAGATAATGTTATTGTGTTCTTGAAGCCTCAATGGTATCTTGACTTCTTTAACCACCTTAAATGGGCTTAATCTATCATCAACCCAGGAAAGAGATACTTATCATTTACAAGTTCTCAACTGGTATAAAAGCTTAAGAGGTAAGTAGGCAAGTGGGTTTTACAAATAACTGAGCATATAATCTTGTAAAATTTCTCTTTTCGTTATGTAAACTAATTGAATTTGACTAAGTCAATTTAAGATTTTTAAATAAAAATCTAAAATCAACTAGTCTTAGATTTCTTCCAATTAAAGTGATTAAAGTATTGTAGAGAAAATGATTGAACTCCACAAAAAAAAATTAGAGAGTAAATAATTCCATCTTTTTCCAATAAATCAGAAACAAAAATCAAAGAATAGATAATTTGTAGAGAGTAGGTTTTTCTTGCTAGCTATCTCTTGATAACATAGCACATAAGTGAACCAAAGTGGAAAAACAAGGTAGTAGGCTACCAATTTACTTGGATAGAAAAACCTTTATTTCATGAGAAACAATATAAGCCAAAGTTTAAAAATAGAATTTTTTTCTGCAATTCAGTAAAATAAAGTTAGGTTTGAATTTTGGTGAGATGATTAACATAATTCCAAACGATGTGGGCAATTTTTTTTTATTATAATCAAGAATAAGATATAAATTATGATTTTAATCAAAGAACTTAACTAGAATTAATATTTGATATTAATCTTCTAATAATTTTTATAAAGAAGTGACACCAATTTATAAAATATTTATTAAAATTTATAAATTTCTATCATATATTTAAAAAAATGGTGTTCTTTACGCAAAAACAAAAAATATTCAATACATTTGATCAATTTGCTATCTAACATCTCTTTTACCCTTGAATATTTTCAACTCATTTTTCACTCTTACGAGAGCATCAGTTTATCGTAACCAAGAAATTTGCATTAAAGTGTCATGCATGAAATGGTTAAATGTGGTAAACACTCTTTATATTCAATAATCCTAATGAGTGGTTATGGAACTTGAGAGGTCCTTACAATTCACCCTTTCATGATTTGGCCTTCAAACATTTTGATTTGGTACCTATGCTTGGGTTAAGGCCAAACATTATGTAAACCTTCGATTGTATATCCTATTATTAGTCTAAATGCGGTTTCCATCAATTCTACTTGTATTTTGTATATAAGTATTGTCTAAGGGCCATGAACTAAGAATAATCTAGGAAATTAAGTACAACAATGTTGTCCAAGCATAATTGGAAAAAACAACATTGGAAAGCAACTCCTTAGATCTAACTGTACCAACATGTATGACAATGTACCAACATGTATGACATTATAAGTTTGGTATATGATGAAAATTTTCAAAATGTCATCGACCAGGTCATAACAATTAACTCATTGACTGGAAGACCAATTATCTCGGACTACTAGTAGTGGCCACATTTAGTGTGGCACCAAAGCAATCAAATTGCTTGAAGCCCATTAACCTAAACACTCAACCCGATAATAAGCTAAAACTGTAGAACCCATCATGGAATTCTTTATAACCACTATAGATAAGACTGATTATGACAATAAATTGGTGTGGCTCAAGTTGGTTCTAGATTCAAGTCAAAAAGTAGTTTTCTAATTCAATGGCTTAGTTTATAGTTGATGTAGCAACTATATATTCTATTTTTACTGTTGACTAAGCAATAATGGATTGTTTCCTTGAGTTTTAGCTAAAAACCCCAACTCTAAGGGTAGATGCATAGCTTGAGGTGCTCCTCATATTCCCTAGAGATCCAATTCAATTACTATGTATATATTGCGTAAGATATACTTATTAATCCTCTATCAAATGCCTAGGTTTACTATCCTATAGATATATGTCAGAACATTTTTTATCGTCTTATAAAGCAACTCATTAAAAAATGCATGAACCTAGAAAAATGACTTGGCCTAGTAACTGAAAAGTACAACACCTTATAAAACTCTTATATTTATTAGTATCAGTTCTGTAAATTCCATCCTCCTTTTACAACATTTTGCCAATTGCTAAAGGTATAAAAGTGCTTTTATAATTGATCATTTAAAAGTTCTTAAAGATTTAAATAGTATATTTAGACTGGGATACAAAAATTTCTTGTTTAGAATGTTTTATTCCAATCCAAGAAAGATAGACATTTTACTAAGATCAATCATGTCAATGATTAGCCTTAATTTAATTTTAAAATTTTGAACAAATTTATGGTAGCTATCCATGATGAACAAATCATTAACATATGATGAAGTAGATGAAACTTGATCTCTTTGTAACATGATGTATAAGGTAGCTTTACTTTTGGTCCTTTTGAAACTAAGGTTTAATAGATGGTTATTAACCTCATTGTATAAAGCCCTTGGGCTTATTTTAGACTATAGAGTACTTTCCTAAGTAAATACACCTTATTTTCCTTCCTATTTTTGGTGAAGCTACAATGTTGTTCTAGAAAAATTTCTTCCTAAAGAAAGTCAATGAGGAAGAAAAATTTTACATTAATTTGTTACACTCTCTAACCCTTAAAGCAATAAGTATAAAAATTAATTCAATGGTGTCTATTCTAGCTATTTGTGCAAAAGTTTTATAATAATTAATTCCATATTCTTGTAACAAGCCTTCCTTTAACCTTATTGGTAGTCTCATTATAGTTATACTAGGTTCTAAATATCCATTTCATACCAATTATAGATTTCTTATCCATTTTAGAAACTAATTCCTAGGTTAGATTTTTTTTTATAAATGGATTGTATCTCCATTTGCATTACTTTTCTTTAATTGGATATATTTAAGGCTTCTTTATAACTTTTAGGCTTTAAAGTAGCTTTATTTGCTCCTTTATAAAATATAAAGCCTTTTTGTCCATTAACAAGATAAACCTTGTCATCATCTATTAACTTAGCTTCATCATTTGATGATTTTAGGGCTTATCCAAGTTAAATTGGAGTTTGCTCAACTCATTTTTCCTAATTCTAGAGTTCATACTTATTAAATTTAACATTTCTAAAAACTAACACTTTTCAAGAATGAATGTAATAGACTTATAATTGCATGTTGTATTAGTGTACATAATTAAGATGCTTTGAATTAATCTTGAGTCTAGCTTGTGTCTTTTTTGCTCAGGAACAAGAATATAACATATGCCATTAAATATTATAATATGATTATGAAAGAGTTTGTACAAAAACCAAGATTCAAAAGGATTTTGAACAATTAATGCTTTAGATGGTTGTATGTTTAATATGTATACATATGCGGCTACTACCTTTGCCCAAAAATTCTTTGAAAGTTTCTTTTTTATCAATAAGCACTTAGCCATGGATATTATAAACTTTTTCTTCCTCTTACTCACCCCATTTTATTGAAGAATGTATAGAGCAATGAATTGGTTTTAAATTCCTACATCAACAATTTTTTTTTAAATGAATTTGAGGTATACTCAAATCCATCATTAGACCTTAAACCTTTATTTTTTGGCCTGATTAGTTTAAATATAGACCTTAAACCTTAACGATGCAGCTGAGACTTTAATTTTTGCTTTAAGAAAGAAAATTCAGCAAAACCTTTTATGATCATTTATAAGATGATGAAATACTTATTTTCTTGAAATGGTCCAATACTTATTGGTTAACACAAGATGAAGAAGATTTTGGCTAATATTAAATAGATACAAAGCATTATAGATAAATTTTATACCTGAATAAGTATAGATGATAATAATGTCACTCCCTTTAACTTAAAAAGATGTCTATTGCCAATCTTATCCTTAGAGGTGTGGAAACCATCAAGAGATCTAAAAACATCAAGGTTTAGAGACATTGTTTATGTAGACCCTATCAACAAGCCAAGTGTCACAATCCTTATCGAAGGTGCTATAGGTTATGACAAAAAGTTGCTATTTAAGAGGTTGCTCATCTCCTGCCATGTGAGCTTTTGATTTAAATTGCTAATCATGTCGTGGCTAATTATGTTTCTTTTTTCAAATCATCTTAGAATGGTCTTTCATTTTACAATAATTATAGAGTATGCTAAGTTTTCTCCAAAAAAATTTGTTCAAATGATTAGTCTTACTAATATGGTCATAAGGAGGATATAATTTTTTTTCCCATTAGATTTAATATCCTCATCTTTTCTGCCATGCTTTGTTCCTTGCTTCTTTTTTTTTTTGTTGAAATTTTTACTTATGCTTGACTTGGAAAGAACTTTTATCAGTCTTTTTTGTCTTATGAGTTTTCTCTATACTTGATATACTTGAGCTTAAAGAGCATTTATTAATTCAACTAAGGTTATGGTATTAAGGTCCTTTGAATCTTCTAAAAAAAAAAAGATTTTAGATTCAAACTTCTTAAGTATACTAACAAAAACCTTTTAATCAATATTTTGTTTGGGATATCTCGACCAATATTCCCAATTTAATTGACAAACTTAAGCAATTTTTCATTGTCTTCATTTATAGTTTCAGATTCCTTCATTTAAGTAACTCAAACTCTCTTTTAAGATTCAATTGTTGTACATTCCTAATCTTCAATCTACCTTTAAACTTATCTTTTGATCTCTCCCATGCTTCCTTAGTTGTATCATAAGTCATAATATTGTTAAAGATAAATTCAGCAATGACTAAGTGAATATAAGTCAAAGCTTTATATTTATCATAAGTATTTTCTTATGTTTTTTTATCATAATTCACAATTTGTTTTGAATTTTATAGCTATGATATTAAATGTTATCTTTACAAAGGAAAAAAGATCAAATTACAACTAGAAACCTTCTTGTTTAATACAATAGAAACAAGAACAATACCAGAGAAGATTAAAAGGTGTTGGCTTTGATTTGGATGATAAAAGTAAAGATTACAAGGTAGTGGTTTTGGCAAAATTGACTAAACAATGATGGCTTTTTCAATACCCTGAATTACCAAATCTTTTCCTTGAAATGAGACACTTACAAGACAATCTTCGGTGCTATTAAGGAAGTAAATAATTGTGTTGCTTTAAACAATGTGCTCATTGCAAATGGAACTTTGCCTTTGGGGGCTAGGATTTATAGGTACGAGGAAACTTTTGGCATATGTCTTAGTGCTTGATATTGCTTATGAGACTTTTAAAAAGGATTGAATTTCCACAAAAGCTACTTATTAGGTCTTATGAATATAACATCTTAGAGATTAAAGGTTCATTAGCCTATTTTGAGTATTATGATAATGAGGATGATCTGATAGCGAGACCTCGACATATTAAATGCTATAGCATATGAATGATGAAAGAGTTTATTGTAGCTAACTCATAGGTCAAGATATGGATTCTTGAACTAATGGGCAAATGATGATGGGTTTATGGATTTTGAGGCAATAGAGATGAGATTTTAGTGGCAAAAGATAAGATTATAGTGGTGATGAAGATAAATTTTTATATGATAACAAGACCCAAGGAACTTATACCAAGAGTTTAATTTTGCTTGACAAAGAAAGCAAAGCTGTCTCTTTAAAGGAACCTACCCTAAATGCTAAACCTCTCTTTTTGTGGTTTGATTCCCTTCTGTCACTGGTATTTAAAAGTATTTCATTGGTTTTATTTATATTAATGGAATTTATGCTTTGCTGGCTACAATAACATTGTGTTTCTTTATCTTATAGAAGCACTCATGTAAAGAGAAAAAGGAAATAAGAAAAAGGATGACAATTGATTAGAAGACATATTTAAAACATCTCACCAAAGAACTAGTGCCTAATCTCATATGAAGCAACCTCGGTAGTGTAATAAATCACTTACTATATATCAGTATGTTTTGAATCAAACATAATTAAAGTGCTTAATAATACTTGGTGGTTAAACTCTGGAACTACTATTCATATGTCACATATTATGCCTTTAAATCCAGCCCATAACAAGAACTGAGAAGTTCCTCTATATGGGAAACAGAATAAAGGCATGAATAGAAGGAATTGGGACGTACAGATTGATCTTGGACACTAAGTGTCACTTGGATCTAGAAAAGTGTCTCTATGTTCCTGAATGTGCTAAAAATTTAGTTTCTGTTGCAAAGTTGGATGAAGTGGGATTTAACCTTAAGATTGGAAACGGTGTATTTTCATTGTATAGATATTCGTATTATTATAGATCTGGTACTTTGATTGATGATTTATACTATTTTAATCTTGATGCTATGTATGCTGATTCCATGTTTCTTGTTGAGTATAGTATAGGTAACAAACGTAATGTGCATGCTTTCTTATGGCATCAAAGATTGAGTCATATATCCAAAGCAAGGATATTGAGGTTGGTGAAAGGTCATGTCCTACCTCAATTGGATTTTACTGATTGAGATGTATGTGTTGATTGTATAAAAGGGAAACAAAAAGACATACATTAAAGAACCCAGCCATGGGAAGTAATGATCCTTTAGAATTGATACACACTGATATTTGTGGCCTTATTGATGTCCCAACATGGGGTGGTGAATATTATGAAAAATTCAATGAAAGTGGACAATGTCCTAGTCCATTTGCAAAACTTCTTGCAAGTCAAGGCATATATGCACAGTACATAATGCCTGGTACACCATAACAGAATGGTGTAACAGAAAGAAAGAATCGCACACTTATGGATATGGTTAAGAGCATGTTAAGTTACATTATTATACCTTTATCCTTGTGGATATATGCATTAAGGACTGTTGCATATCTGTTGAACAGTGTTCCTAGTAAGGTTATCCTTAAGACTCCTTATGAGTTATGGACAGGAAGGAAACCCAGTTTGAAACACCTTCATGTTTAGGGTTGTTCAACAGAAGTAAGGATATATAATCCACATGAAGGAAAGCTTGATGCAAGAACCATTAGTGGTTACTTCATTGGCTATCCTGAAAAGTTGAAAGAGTATAGGTTCTATTGTCCTAACCATAGTACTAGAATAGTTGAGTTTGGTAATGCTCGGTTCATTGAAAATGGCCAGTTTAGTGGGAGTGGGGAATCACAAAAGATGGATATTAAAGAATTACAAAATGAAAGATCCATAGTGAGTACTCCTACTCATGTTGGTATCCTCACACCCAATGTTTCTACTCAAATTATTGTTCCTTATGTTGCATCACAGTCATGTGACATGCAAGGACAATAAATTGATACTTGAAACACGCAAAGTGAAAATATAAGAGATGAAACAAGTGACAATGTTCAATTTACAAATGAACAAGCGATACCACAAGAAATGGCATTACGAAGGTCTACAAGATAGAAAAGGCCAGCAGTTTCGAATGATTATGTGGTTTACTCACTTGATCATGAATTATAATTGAGCATTGATAAAGATCCAGTCTCATTTAAACAAGCCATGGAATGTAATGATTCTGAAAGGTGGTTTAATGCCATGAAGGTACAGATGAAATCGATGGATATAAACCAAGTCTGGGAACTAGTAGAGTTACCTGAAGGATCAAAACAAGTTGGCTATAAATGGGTTTTCAAGACCATGTGAAACTCAAAAGGTAACATCGAAAGGTATAAGGCCAGACTTATTGCTAAAGGTTTCACTCAAAGGGATGGTGTTGACTATAAGGAGACTTTCTCTCTAGTATCTAAGAAAGACTCTTTAAGAATCATTATGGCTTTGGTGACTCATAATGTTCTAGAGCTCCACCAAATGGATGTAAAGACTGCCTTTCTGAATAGTGACTTGGAAGAGGAAGTGTATATGGACCAACTTGAAGGTTTCACCACCACTAGACAAGAAAATTTTGTGTGTAAATTAAGGAAATTGATATATAGACTGAAACAAGCCTCTCGACAATGGTATATTAAGTTTAATAATACCATTACGTCATATGGTTTTTTAGAAAATACCGTTGATCGGTGTATCTATATGAAGGTCAGTGGGACCAAGTTCATTATATTAGTCCTACATGTCAATGACATTCTTTTGGCTGCTAATGACATAGGTTTGTTACATTATGTCAAGAAATTTCTCTCTAAAACTTTTAAAATGAAAGATATGAATGAGGCATCTTATGTGATAGGAATAGAGATACTTCGTGATAGATCACAAGAATTGTTAGGATTGTCTCAAAAAGGCTATATCGATAAAGTATTAGAGAGATTTAGAATGGAAAATTGCTCGATAGGAATAATTCCAATTCAGAAAGGGAACAAGTTCAATGAATTGCAATGTCCAAAGAATGATTTGGAGCGGAAAGCGATGGAATCAATTCCCTATGCATCACTGGTTGGAAGCCTGATGTATACGCAAACATGTACTTGGCCAGACATTAGTTTCGTAGTTGGAATGTTATTCCGATATCAAAATAATCCTAGAATAGATCATTGAAAAGCCTGAAAGAAAGTACTTAGGTACTTATAAAAGAAAGTACTTAGGTACTTACAAGGCAAATTATATGCTTACTTATAAAAGATCAAGTCATCTTGAAATAGTAGGCTATTCGGATTCAGATTATGATGGATGTGTAGACTTGAGGAAATCTACATTTGGTTACATGTTTCTGCTGGATGGAAAAGCAGTTTCGTGGAAAAGTGGGAAGCAGTCTGTTATTGCTACTTCCATTATGGAAGCTGAATTTGTAGCATGCTTTGAGGCTACTATTCATGCATTATGGCTGTGGAATTTTATCTTAAGGCTTGGTTTGGTCAATAGTATAGAAAAGCCGTTAAGAATTTACTGTGATAATTTCGCAGTTGTTTTCTTCTCTAAGAATGATAGGTATTCTAAAGGTACGAAACATATGGATTTAAAATACCTATTTATTAAAGAAGAAGTGAAAAACCATAGAGTGTCCATTGAGTATATTAGCACTGAGTTGATGATAGCGGACCCGTTAACTAAAGGTTTGCCACTGAAAACATTTACTGGACACATTGATCGGATGAGCATTATTGATAGGTCCTCAATCTCTTGAAAGCCAATATTTTAGGATGCTCATATCATTATGACACTCGTGAATTCAATTAAAGTTATGGTTTTGCTTGTGCCTTGTTATCTTTGTTAAGTTGTATACAATTATAGTTCGTGAGATAACTAATAGCATATATGGAAATGACAATTTAAAGTTTCAATGGTTGGTTAGGCATAATGATAATTTGGGTCATCGAGTTTAAAATCTTTCCACTCTCCTTATTAAGAATAATCGTTACAGGAAGAGGAGTATCTTCCTATTTAAGATAACTGTTACAGAAAGGGAGGATCTTCCTATTTAAGATAATAATTATAGGAAAGGAATAATGTGTGACTTGCTTCTGAAATCTCTCTATGTTCCCATAATCCTATTATGCCTATATATATAGGGATATAAGACAAGGGCAAAAGAGTAATTCTCATTTGGAATACAAGGCATATTCCAACAAATCTCCACTTTGCATTGTATTCTCCAAACACACAACAAAATAAAATCCTTCTGTCTCTTCTCCAAATGGCCACTTAGGGCCAGTCAATCAAAACGAACATCAATCAAGTTCAAGCAATGCTTGAACTTGCTAGTTACAACTGGTTTCGTCAACATGTCAGCTAGATTGTCAGCAATAGCGATCTTTTTCACTGAAATCAAATCTTGAGATATAACATGTCAAGTAATGTTTGGTCCTTTCATGATACACTTGATTTTTGGTCAAGTGTATAGCACTCTAACTGTTACAGAATACGATGGTAGTTTCCTATGATAAACCCAAATTAGTGACCAAACCTTTCAACCAAATAGCTTCCTTGACTACTTCTGCTATTGCCATGTACTCAGCTTCAGTGGTAGAAAGAGTAACTGTTGATTGCAATGTTACCTTCCAACAAATGACACTGCCTGAAAGAGTGAAAATATAACCAGTTGTTGATCTTCTTCTATCAAAGTCACCTGCATAGTCAGAATCCACAAAACCAGTAAACAACCTACTGCCTCTACTGAACATCAATCCTACATCTGTAGTACCTCTAAGATACCGAAGTATCCATTTAACTGCTTGCCAATGTGCTTTCCCAGGATTAGCCATATATCTATTGACCACACTGACTACTTGTGAAATATATGGACGAGTGCAAACCATATCATACATAATACTGCCCACTGCACTAGAGTATGGAACACGTGACATATATTCCTCCTCCTCTAAGCTATTGGGTGACAAAGAGGCTGAAAGTCTAAAGTGTGATGCCAAAGGAGTACTTACCGGTTTGCAACTCATCATCCCAAAATGATCAAGAACCTTCTCGATGTACCTTTTCTGTAAAAGGCTACTTTCCTGTCTATAATGATCTCCATGCCCAAAATCGTCTTTGCAGCTCCCAAATCTTTCATCTCAAAATCTCTGCCAAGTAGTTTCTTCAAACTATTAATCTCAAATATGCTTGTAGAGGCAACAAGAATATCATCGACATATAGTAGCAAATAGACAAATGATCCATCACAAAGCTTCCTATTGTAGACACAACTATCATCCTCACTCCTTAAGTAACCATGACCTACCATAAAGTTGTCAAACTTCTTATACCATTGTTTAGGAGACTGCTTTAAACCATATAGAGATTTCTTCAACCTGCAAACATGATCCTCCTTGCTTTCAATTTGGAAACGCTCAGGTTGATCAATATAGATGACTTCCTTAAGATCGCCATGTAGAAAAGCAGTCTTGACATCAAGCTACTCCAGTTCCATATTATACATAGTAACAGTAGCTAGAAGCACACGAATGGAAGTGTGCTTCACAACTGGAGAAAACACCTCATTGAAATCAATCCCTTCTTTCTAGCTATAACCCTTTGCAACTAGACGTGCCTTGTACCTTGCATCTTCAACTCCTGGGATTCCCTCCATCTTCTTGAAGATCCATTTGCAACCAATAGTCTTCTTATCTTTAGGAAGTTTCATAAGTCCCAAGTCTGATTCTTATGTAGGTCCTCAATCATAGCAATACTCCATTGAGAAGATTCGGCATAAGTGACAGTCTCTTAGTAGTTTCTAGGTTCATTGTACTCCACCTCTTCCGCTACTGCCAAACAATAAGCAAAATCTGTGTTTGAAAACTTGGTTGGTGGCTTAATAGTCCTTCTGGGTCCGTCTCTAGCGACACTATACGGCTGTGCCTATTGAGTATCTAGAGTATCCACATCTATTTCTAAAGTATCTACCAGAATTTGCAGACCTGACTTAGAAGGAATATCACTTTCAAACTCTACCTGTTGCGTGGAACTCCCACTATCTTCATCGTTTAGCCTTAAGACTTCCTCTTTTAGATGCAGCATAGCGGATTCATCAAAAGTCACGTCTTTGCTGATGAGGAATTTTGGAGACTTAGGGTTTGGACACCACAACCTATAACCTTTCACACCAAAAGCATAGCCAAGAAAAATGCATTTCTTAGCCCTCGATTCAAGCTTTCCCTCATTAACATGAGCATAAGCAGGACAACCAAATATCTTCAAATCAGAATAATCTGCAAGTTTACTTGACCACACCTCTTTAGGTGTCTTACACTCAATGAAAGTACAAGGAGATCGATTCACCAACTAACAAGCTGTATTAATAGTTTCTGCCCAAAACTCCTTGCCCAAACCTACATTAGATAACAGACATCTAACTTTCTCTATCAAAGTCCTGTTCATGCGTTCTGTAACTCCATTCTACTGTGGAGTTTTTACAACTGTGCGGTGTCGTACAATGCCTTTAATTTTGCAAAACTCATTGAATTTGTTATTGCAAAATTCAAGGCCATTGTCTGTTCTCAACCTCTTAATCTGCTTCCCAGTCTACTTTTCAAGTAAAGTTTTCCACTGTCTTAAGGTTCCAAACACTTGACTTTTTTGTTTCAAGAAATAGACCCAAACTTTACGAGAAATCATCAATGAAAGTGAGCATATAAGCAGCACCCACACCTTTAGAGAGAACCTGAGAAGGACCTCAAAGATCTGAATGGATGTAGTCCAATGTTCCCTTTGTTTTATGGATGGTTAGACTAAAGCTCAACCTCTTCTGTTTCCCAAAAACACAATGCTCACAAAATTCCATTTTTCTAGTGTTTTGACCACATAAAAGACCTCTCTTACTTAAAGCAGCCGTACCTCTTTCACTCATGTGTCCCAACCGCATATGCCACAACTTTGTCACGTCTAAATATAAAATTGAAGTAGAAACTGCAGTTAAGTCTGTGATTGTCGAACCATGTAAGAAATACAATGTGTCAATTTTGGCAGCCTTCATCAATACAAGAGCACCTTTGGAAACCTTCAGAACTCCACCTTCACACCCAATCTTGTAGCCATTCTTCTCAAGAGTGCCCAAAGAGATAAGATTCTTCGTCAAATCTGGAATGTGTTTGACCTCAAACAAGGTCCTAATGACACCGTCATGCATCTTGATCTGCACTGTACCAATCCCAGCAACCTTACATACGTGATCATTACCTAACAGAATACCACCATTGATTGGCTTGTAAGTGGTAAACCATCCCCTATTAGGAGTCATATGTTGCAAGGCTCCAGTGTCCATGATCCAGGTATCCTAAAATCTGCCTTGGTCTTGAGTGACACAAAGCAGATCATCACTCTCATTTGCTGTCACATGAGCTTCTTCTGGTTACCGTCACTTACTTTCTGCTTGTTTTTCAACTTGTAACAATCAGACTTAATATGCCCTTTCTTCTTGCAATAATTGCAGGTCAAATTCTTATGCCTTGATTTCGATCTTGATTTACCTAAATTCTGACCTCTTTCCTTTGATCTTCCTCGATCAATAATCAAACCAACACTCTGATCTAGTGTCTCAGAAAATGTCAAACTAGTATCAATTTTCTCCATGACCTGCAAATTAGTCTTGACATTCTCAAGGGAAATATCTTCCCTGTTATAAATCATAGTATCTCTAAAGTGCTTGTATGAAGGAGGCAAAGAGTACAATAGCAATAAAGCTTGATCCTCATCATCAATATGAACGTCAATCTTACTCAAATCAGTAACAATTGAATTAAACTCTCTAATATGTGATTTCAAAGAAGTACCTTCTGACATACGAAGAGTATAAAGTTGCTTTAATCGGAGGCTGTTAGTCAAAGATTTCATCATGTACAGACTTTCCAATTTTAGATATACACCAGCTGCTGTTCTTTCACCGAAGATTTCTCTCAAAACTTCATTTCCCAAACTGAGTTGAATCGAGGATAGAGCTCTTTCATTCATGTCATCTCAATCTGCATAGGACATTGGTTCTAGTTTCTTCTCCTTGCCAAGTAAGGTCCTTTTTGTACTTTCTCGCGTCAAAATTGCCATCATTCTAACTTGCCACAGTGCAAAATTGGTGTTTATCGAACTTCTCAATTTTAAACTTCACCGTTGATGAAGATGAAGAAGTCATTGCAATAAAACACTCACAACGAAAATTGAAGAATACAAATTGATGGCCCAAATTAATGAAATTACCCAAATTACAATTTGCCTCCGACGCTACAATGCTGACGTCATTTCTACAGTGCCGACAACGATGCTACAGTACCGTCGATCTGTTGGAACTCGATCTGTTCCCTCTTTCATCGGATCTGCTCTGCTTCAGCGCCAAACCACCAGTATGGCTGGAAATGATGAGCCATGACGACGAAATCTGTATGCCGAAACTCAAACGAACTCCAATCAACATGAGATCTGATGCGCCGACCGCTGGGCTGTTCGACAAGGTTGCCGATGTAGGTGATACGTGCACAACGTAAGTCTCTCTCTCTGTTTTTGGCGGGTCTCTCCGAATGATGTCACTCCTAAAGATGCCTACAAAAACGCCATCAACGGCGTCAATGTCCATGAAGCACGAAAGCACCAACTTGGTCGCCTCCTCCGCGGTGGCTTCAAGCACCAGATTCGAGGCGTACAACCGGTTGCAAGGTACGGCAGTGGCCTTCGGTGAGAAACTCCCAATTCCAGAGATAGTGGCCTTGGGCGGCCAGTCCGACGACAAGAACTCGTCTTGTGTTCTTCAATTTTTTTTTTTCGGTTTTGATATCAATTTGTTATCACAAATGATAAAATAAAAAAGAAAATAACACTAGAATTTTACTTGATTCGGTCTATTTGAGCTACGTACACGGAAAAGACAAAGGGAATACTCTTATTACTAGAGAGAGTGTAGGATACAAAGAGTGTAACTTGCTTCTGAAATCTCTCTGTATTCTCGTAATCATATTATACTTATATATATTGATATAAGATAAGAATAAAAGAGTAATTCTCAATTGAAATATAAGGCATATTTCAACACAAATAAAACCGAAAATTTCCACTCTGTCACTACTAACTTAAGGTTAATAATCCTTAATCTTCAAGCTGCCCTGTGTGATCAGAAATTTGAAATTAAGCTGTTAAAAACACCGAATTAATGATAAATAAGGCTGTAAAAAGATCGAATGAGCTATTAATGGTGTAGCCGCTGGAGCTGGAGTTGTTGAGCATTTCCATGTGCTATGGTTTTCTAATCAATTAATTTAAAGAGAAACATGCTCCTACATGTCCTAATCCAGTCACTTCATTTTTATTTTTTATTTTTTGTGGGTTTTCAAGTACGGGAAAAATGGGCAAGCCCAATGTCCATCCATCGTAGGAAATTGAAAGGGCAAGACATCGCTTCCTTGACACGCGCCACGCCACGCTTGTCTCCACCAATTGAGTATTGTACTTGCTAATCATCGATTTTGAAGAAGTACAAGATGAAGTCTTGCAATCCTGTTTTAACACCAATGGAACTGGGTGCAAAACTCTCTAAGTTTGATGGAGGAACAACTTGACGCAGGCAAATACCAGAGTTTAGTGGGAAGCCTTCGCTATCTCACATGCACAAGACCGGACCTTGCATTAAATGTCAACATTGTAAGTCAGTTTATGGAGGAGCCAGTTTATTCACATTGGAAGGCGTTGAAGTGAATCCTACGGTACATCCAAGGAACAGTGTCACTCAGGTTATTCTATACAAATGCTATAGATTACAAGTTGGTCAAGTACTCGGACAGCGATTGGTGCAGAGACTTGGACGATCAGAAAAGCACATTGGGTTATGTGTTTTTTATGGGTGACACAGCGTTTACCTGGATTTCAAAGAAGCAACCGATTGTAACACTCTCGACATGTGAAGCTGAATATGTGGTAGCATCTTTGTGTGTACGTCATGCGATATTGCTCAATAATTTGTTGGGCAAATTGGAGCAACAACTCGGTGCAACTGTGATACAAGTTAGCAACAAATCAGTAATTGAGTTAAGCCAGAACCCGGTGAATCATGAGAGAAGCAAGCATATTGATGTTCGCTTTCACTTCATCCGAGATCAAGTACAGGAAGGAAGTGTGGAATTAATGCATGTGGCAAGTTAGGACCAAGTCGTGGATATCTTCACGAAAACGCTACCAACGATACTTCTCGACAACTACAAAAGATTGATTGGCATGAAAGATGGCAGAAGCATTTAAGTTTATGGGGGAGTCTTGTTGAATAAACATTAAATATCCGTTTTTATTAGTGCATTATTTCAGCAATTTTATAGGAAAATGAAATGTTAAGAGTCGGTGATAATGGGTTTTAATTTTTGTTTATGGCTATTAATAGAATTGCCTATAATTAAGTTTATTTCAGTTTTAGAAGGGCAGACTATAACTTATAAATAAATCATTGTATTGCTTATAAGTAGGATATATAGAATCGAGAATAAAGTCTCTTTTTAGAAATTATTTTTTTCTCCACAAGTCCATAGTTTGCAGCCAACAATTCTCTTTAACAATTTCTAAGGTTCTTCTCAATTCTTGAATTTTCTTGCCATGGTATTGGGTGTTATTTTCTTCTTTTGAGTGTGACCAAGACAATGCCTGAAAGCAATATTCATCGAGGAGATGATGAACTTGGAGGCTACCAGAGCCACTCACACTATCACAATGTATTCTTTGTGAACTTGGGCCTTTTTTCTTTTTTTTCTTGTTGTGACGTTTTAACTCATACCCTTTTTAACACTCAAATAACTCTTAACGCTTTATTGAGTTTAGGTTTATGGCATGCTGATGGCAAGATCAACATTTGAAGGAATGAAATTAGCCAACCAAAATAAGCGTCCCTTTGTTCTCACTAGAGCTGGATTTATTGGCAATCAAAGATATGCTGCAACATGGACAGGGGATAACCTTTCAAACTGGGAACACTTGCACATGTCTATCTCCATGGTACTTCAATTGGTAAGTAGCTTAGGTGTCTGCTCTTTAAAAATCTGATGTTGAAATTTAATTCATTCAAGTTGTGGGTATTAGGAGGTGGTAAAGGTCTCCGTGGGCACACCTGTAGTCATCCCAAAGTACTTGATTGGACCAAGCAATAATATCTGTGAGATTTATTGTGGTTTGAGTGGTAGAATCCCTCAAGCTACAAATACAGAGGCAACTTGTCTTGTTAATCTTAAGTGATTGTCCATTTCTCATCTAGGCGTCCTAAGAGTGGGGCTCTGTAACCATATGCTCAGGAGTGCAAGTAATTTTTCTGATTGACAGAGATCATAAGGCTATGGATTGTTCACTTGTAGACTTTTTCACTTTGGATGGAGGGAAAAGGAAAATAAGTTGTGTATGTTCTTCAGAACATTCTAAATAAAAATGAGTTGTTTCAATTATTCATGTACATGATTTGTGCCTTTTCAGAAACTACATGGAATGATACCATATGAGTTCTCTGTTTTGGAGCAACATATTATTATTTGTATATTTGGGACTAATGTTAATATTTATTTTGAGTATGTCTGGCTTCTGTTGTAATTATGTCCCTGTCCTAAATCATCTTTCTTTTATAGATCCTTTGTTCATCTTACAAAGTTTTCTTTGATAACTCAATGATTTTTATGACATAATTTGATTTAACTACAATGGATAAACTGGGAATCCTTGCATATAAAGAACATTTTCATGTTTACCTTCCACCTTAAACTTTGCATATAGGGACTCAGTGGTAACGCGTTAGTACTGTTGTAACGCCGTTAGTACTGTGGTAACGTCATTAGTACTGTCGTAATGTTGTTAGTACTGTGGTAACGCCGTAGTACTGTGGTAACACCGTTAGTATTGTTGTAACGCGTTAGTACTGTTGTAACGCTGTTAATATTGTTGTAACACCATTAGTATTGTCATAATGCTGTTAGCCCTGTCGTAACGCCATTAATACTGTAGTAACGTCATAGTATTATGGTAACACCGTTAGTACTGTTGTAATGCATTAGTATTGTTGTAATGCCGTTTAGTACTATTACCGTTAGTACTGTAGCGTTGGAAGTAGATTGTGATTTGAACTATCAATTTGTATTTTTCAATTTTCGTGGTGAGTGTTTTGTTACAATGACTTTTTCATCTTCATCAACGGTAACTTGTTCTCGTTATTTATTATAAGTATTAAGTACCATGAACACTAAGATAAAAATAGTTTAGTACAATGTTTTATATTAATAATGTATTTTATGATGTAAACTCCAAAGAACACAATAAAATCAACAAGTAATGTATGAAATTCAAATTTAGAAAAAGTTAAATCAAATTTAATAAGAGTAAAATCTTGACCTAATATTTATTAAGAAAATATGAACCAAATGTATAAATTAGAATTAAAATGCCACAAAAGTAACTTTGATAAGTCTCAAAACTTTCAAAAGAACCAAAAAGAAAAGTCTCTTAAATATTATTAAAGATCAATCAATTAGTCTCAATCAATAAGGATTATATATATATAGTTCAAAACAAAATAGTGAATTTGAAGCAAAATAATACTTAATAAATTATTGAATAAAAGATTCAATAAATAGTATTTAAATTAAAATATTATTCAACCTATTATAATTATAAAATAATTAATTAACATGTGATCTCCCAGAAAATAATATATATAATTAACTTAAGAATTTAACCTAAACTCTTTAAATTAGTTAGCTTTGAACTTGTATAAAGTTTATTAAGTCTCTTGTTCCTCCAAACTTATGTGTTAATCATTTTTTAATAGCTTTAATATAAGATAGATGCATTATCTTATTTACTTTTTTTTAATGTAGAACTTCAAATTTTTAAAAAAATTAATAAGTGATCATTTTTCAAAATAAAAATTCTCCCACAAATAACAAAAGAAGCAAAGGGAGTTTTGAAATACGAAATTACAGGGAAATCAACTCAAAAAAGCGATCAAAGGCTAAACATAGAACCCCACTCTGTTATTTTTCAACTGAATCAAGTCTCATAATCTTTTTCTTTCCAAGCGCTCCTTCGGCGGCAGGGCCTCTAATGCCCACAATTGAAATGTGTTGTAACCTTCTCCTTGAGCTTACAATGGAATGACCCCGCACATTTTTATTTCACAACAGCCCTAACTTTTGTCTAAACCTTTCTGGCTTGGGATGAGAGTTGGCCGGCCTTCGAACTTCAATACCACAACATCGTCGCACGATTGAGATTTACGGGGAATCCTAGTTATCTCATCACGCAATTTACGATCGAATGGGCACTACCATAAATAATACCAAAAGTACTCCACAAAGAAGACGAGAATTCATTGTCTCCAATATGGCATGTATAACTAAATTCATGACTATGTTGCCAAGAGCAACATGGTTTGTAAGCGATGCCAAGAGCAAACCCCATGAGGTCACGGTTAAGCAAATTTGACGAAAGTTGGAAGCGGATTGAGTCTCCATGCCTTTGATGATGGTCGAAGCAATTTGGAATCCTACTCCCCGTATATGTTATGGAAAAAAACATTAGGAGTAGCTTTTAATTCCTGTAGAGAAAAATACATTAACTTTGATGTATCGATAAAATATTAGAAAAAAATGTAGAGTAAAAACAAAAAAAAAAAGGTTGGTAGAGATGAGAGGGAGAAACCTTGTACGGATTTTCATTTGTTACGAAATTGGTCAGATCACACACCATGTCTCCGAACTCCTCCTCATCCAATTTCAAGCAATCTGCAAAGTTAAAGTTGAATGGGCGGTGGTGGCTAAAGTTCGTCGACTTGACTAGACGTGTAAGGTTATCAGCACATACTGTTTCCAGCGATGTGCATCCAGAAGCTTCTATTTTGTCTAGATTTGGTGGAAATCCTGGCAAGGACTGCAGGATTTTGCAGTGATTCAGTTTAAGTTCTTCAAGAGAATGTAGCCCCCGGATGGTGCTCAGCAGTCTTCGAAGCTCAGTGCAGCCCTTCAAGGACAAACAAGAAAGTTTTTCGAGGCATCCAACTGACGAGGGCACTTCTGTTATTGGAGTATTATCCAAATATATAGATTTGTATTCTTGGAGATCTCCGGAAACTTCTTTAAAGCAATGCAATCCGTTAAATGAAGGCGCTCAAGAGATTGCAAATCAACTTTATTACTTGGGAGACTCTTCAGCTGATAACAATCGCGCATGATCAGATCTACGAGATTATCGAGATATTCCATTGATGCAGCGGGCACCTCTTCGATCGCAGTGTATGATAGATCTAAATATGTTATGCTCCGCGAGACCTTTGGGAAAGTTTTGAGCTTTGAACATCTGTCTAGCCAAAGCACTGTAGGAGATTTCAAGTCACTAATGTCGGGAAGGCTTTCAAGGCTGGAACAGTCGGACAAGTCTATCCAAGTAGCGTTGCTGAGATGGCGTATAGATGAGAAATCACACAACCCGTGACATCCCTCTAGATATAACTCTCTGACATTTGGAGCCCGCGAGAGGAGGTTTGAAATTTTGCGCAGTTGACGACACCAACGAAGGTCAATTAATCTTAATTTGACCAAATCCTGTCGTCAGGCCAAAAAAAAAACGAATAAATACATATAGTAAATTGATTTGTTTGTGGAATCAATTGCGTGTGAGATGCAATGATACACGGCATTACCTGCATTTCATCACTGAACAGTTCATTAATATCGCCGTGGCCCAACCGAAGCTCAATTAGGTTCTCTGGGTCGAAATTTGCTGGCAACGATTTCAAAGGGTATCCATCCCAACAAAGATATCTTAGTTCATCGGGAAGGGCACTGATGCCTTTAGGAAGGCGCCTTATCTTGGCGCCAGTCATGTGGGCGCATCCAATCTCCGTAATCGATTTCAAGATGCAAAGGTGTCCGGATCCAACCGGACCTCTCTCATATTTGATGAGTCCAATATGATGCCTTCAATGCATTTGGTCCCCTGACAAACAAAAAGGGCCAACAAAACAAAAGAAAGAAAGATGCTAGTGAATTTGAAAATATATGTATATAGAAAAACTGCCCAATGTCGGGCATGTTGATTTTTTTTTATTTTTTCCTCCAGGATCTCAGAAAGAAGCTTGATTCCCAATGGTTCTAATCCACGTTTTTCTGATTCTTCCCTTACATTTGCAAGAAAGCAGCATCTTTCAAACCGAGATTTAATTTGGCCAAAAAGGGCTTTGGCAATGACTAATTATTCTCACCACAAGGTGATTTCTTTGGCACTAGGGTTCTGGTTGAATGCCAACAGGATAACTTGAACTCAAAGAAAACATTAAACAAGCACTCTTTCAAGCAGCAAATTCTGGAAATTTCTATTTCTTTTTGCTAATAGGAATTTGTTACTGACTCATGTCATATACAAAGTTGCTACTCTTCCCTCAATTGAAGGCTGCACAAGTGTCAATTGATTCTAATTGAATGTTGTTTCATAGGGCATCTAATTCTTTTGACCTATGGCCTCATTACAGCAAATGACAAATTTAACATGCAGCAGAACTTATTCATTTATTTACTCTTTGAGTGGAGTGAGTGGGCAAGCTTCTCGCTGAGAATATGCCTAATACAAATGCTGCAACTATCTTGAACATTTATAAATGGATTATCGTGCAAGAGAGCAACATGTAAATGGATACATGCATGCTGCATAAGATTCACATATCAACCCTTGCACATGTAGATAGACAATAATTATTTATTAAGCAAGTATGACATTATTTTCAGGTTACATATATTAGAGATTGAAAGAATAATAATTCTTCTTATTTTTAATAATACATTAGATAATAACTTAGTAAAAAAAGAAATTAATAAAAAGGTAAAAATATATCCAATCTCATAACTTATGAAACTTTAAAAAACCTACCTAAATTAGTTTATTTCTAAAGATATATTTTAAAAATAGCTAACTATGCACAATATAAGCTACTAATCACGTCCACTAATCACATTTTCCTACACTCCCCCTCAAGTTGGTGAATAATCATTCTCCATTCCCAACTTGGATATTATATTTTGAAATACTGAACTGTTTAACCCTTTGGTAAGTACATTAACAAGTTGGCTGTATGTAGGCATGTAAGGGGTATAAATCAATCCACTCTCCAAGTGTTCTTTGATAAAGTGTCTATTGACTTTGACGTGCTTCGTTCTATCATGTTATACTAGGTTGTGAGCTATGCTAATTGCAGACTTGTTGTCATAATAGAGTTTTATTAAGCCATCCCACTTAATCTTTAAGTCTTCTAGAATGATCTTTAACCAAAGTACTTCACACACACATTGAGTCATTGCTTGAAATGCTTCTGCACTAGACCTGGCTACTACATTCTATTTTTTACTCCTTCATGTCATAAGGTTTCCACCAAGAAAGGTGCAATATTTGGTGGTTGACTTTTTGTCAACAATTGACCCATCATAATCAGCATCTGTGTTTGTCTCAAATACTAAACCTCTGTTCCTTTTGAATAAAATACCTTTCCCTAGTACTCCCTTAAGGTATTATAATACTAGATAAACTGCTTGTAGATGAAATTTCTTTGGGTTATGTATGAATTGGCTAATCACATTAACTGCATATGTTATATCTGGTTGTGCGTGAGACAAATAAAGGAGTCTTCCTACAAGGTAGTGATATGTTACCTTGTCTACCACAACATCCTCCTTTGCTTTTCCAAGTTTGACATTTTAATCTATTAGAGTACTTACTGGTTTGCATGCTGTCATGCCTGTTTCCTTGAGGAGATCCGTGACCTACTTTTGTTGGGAGATAAAAATGCCCTGCTTATAGTGAGCAACCTTAATCCCAAGAAAATATTTGAACCTTCCTAACGCCTTGATCTCAAATTCCTTGCCCAACCTTAATCCCAAGAAAATATCTGGTTGTTTTTCCTTGTCATCATCTCCTGTCACTATTATGTCATCGACATAAACCAAGAGAGCTATGACTCCCCCTAAACTTGAGTGTTTAATGAACAATGTATGATCCCTTCGGCTTTGTTTATATCCCATAGTTATCATAACTCTAGCAAATCATTTGAACCACACTCATGGTGATTGTTTTAAACCATATAAGGCTTTCTTCAATTTACATATAGTTTGAGAATCCAAGTTCTTCCCATAACCTGATGGGACCTCCATAAAAATTTCTTCCTTTAGTTCTCCATGCAAGAATGCATTTTTACATCGAACTGCTATAATTCCTAACCATAGTTAACTACCAACAACAACAAAACTCTAACAGTATTCATTTTTGCAACTAGTGCAAAAGTTTCTAGATAATCAATTCCAATTCCATAGCTTTAAGTATATCCTTTGTCTACTAACCTTGCTTTGTATCTTTCTATTGATCCATCTGCTCTATACTTCATTGTATACACCCATATACACCCTACAGGTTTCTTTCCCACTGGTAACTTTACTAACTCCCAAGTTTTATTTTTCTCCAATGCCTTCATTTCCACATTCATAGCTTGTTTCCATTTCTTATTGGACAACACCTCAAATAAGATGGTAGGAATGGTAATGGTGTTTAAGCTAACAAGGAAGGATCGATGAGATGGTGAAAATTTCTTAAAAGACATAAAGTGTGCAAGAGGATATAAAGGTCATTTTGTGCACTCTTTTGTTACTTTCCTAATGGCAATGGGAAGATCCTAGTCATCCTTACTCATATGAAATTTAGTTTCATTTTGCAATGTAGGATTAGATATTATTACCTTATTCTCAGGACTTGGGTTGGACTCTTGGACCTACATAAATTCAGGAATGGTCATCATCTTCCTTATGAAGACCATGCCCTTGCCAAATCTTACATTCTCAAGTGCAGAATCTGTTTTTTCTTGAGGATTTTCAAACATAAGTTTAGGTTTAGACATGGATTTAAAAGAATTTTCTAACATATGGTTTGGTTCATTTTCAACTATATGTTTAGGAAGATTTTCAGGCACACAGTTTGGTATAATGAGACAAGATGAACTGGATGGTTTACACATGGATAGTGGCAATAGATCAAGTAAAACATCCTCATCCTTGTTTTCTATTGTTAAATTCTCCCCCTGAAAATAAGGATGGGTGAAGTAAGACTCATGTTCATTGAAAGTGACATCTATTAAGACATAGAACTTCCTTGATGGAGGATGATAGCACTTATACCCTTTTTGAGTTGAGGAATACCCCACAAAGACACATTTTATTGCCCTTGGATCTAATTTCCCCTTAGTTGGAAGAAGAACATGAACAAATGTTACACACCCAAATATCTGGGAATAAGGTTATTTGTAATTTCTAGGTTAGGGAAGAATGTGGAGAGTATTTCTATAGGACTTTTGAATCTCAAAACTCTAGATGGCAAACGATTTATGAGATATGTAGCAATAAGAACTGCTTCCCACCAAAAAAATTTTAAGTAAATTGTTTTGGAACATAAAGGCTTGAAGTTGACCATTTTTCCTTTCTGTTACTCCATTTTGTTATGGGGTATTGACACAAGATGATTCATGTACTATCCCTTCCTTTTAAAAATATGGAGTTAGGGTTTGATTGAAATATTCCTTATCATTATTTGACCTAAACCTTTTGATATTGACTTGAAATTGATTTTTAACCATGGAGCAAAAATTTGGGAGAATGATAATAACATCTGATTTATGCTTGACTAAAAAAATTAAGGTAACACGAGTACAATCATTAATAAATAAAACAAACCATCTTGCCCTAGAAATATTAGGAATAGACATAGGACCCCAAATATCATTGTGAATAAGATAAAAAGGAACAGAACTCTTTTTGTTACTTGCTAGAATTGGTATATGCTTGTGTTTAGCAAGTTCACATACCTCACAATGAAATTTTTTAACATCTAGATTTTTAAACAGAGAAGGAAACATAATTTCAATTACTCTAAAAGATGGATGTCTAAGTCGGCGATGTTGAAGCCAAACTTTCTCTTTATTGGATGAAAGGTTTTCTGACATAAAAGAATGAGATAATCTGCCCTTAGTAATGTTTTACAGACTTAGTGCTTCAAGGTAGTAGAGACCATACCGTTCTTTAGCATGTCCAATCATCTTCCCCGAATCCTTGTCTTGAAATTCACAATAGTAGTGATGAAAAACCACATTGCAATATAAATCTTGAGTATGTTTTTGTATAGAAATCAAATTTGTGGACAGTTTAACGACATAGAGGACATTTTTTAGGATTAGTGATGGACTAATTTTAACATTCCCTACAAATGCTACAGTGGTCACCGAACCGTCTGCTGTGGCTATTTTCCTACTTCTTGGACATGGGGAATACGTGGAAAAAATATTTGGTAAGTGAGTCATATGGTCAATAGCTCCTAGATCCATGACCTAAGAGTTGGCAAAGGTTATACCTGAAACATTTAACCTAATAGAGAATGGAAACTCACCTGAATATGCCAAATAATAAGTACCTGAGGGTTTTTCAAGGTTGTTGATAAGTGATCCTATCCTCTCGATCACTTTTTGGTTAGGACTGCCTATCTCCTTTGGTGTTGATTCACTTAGTTGTACTGCAACAATGTGAGCCTGCCTATAGTTCCTTGGTTTTTCTTCTTTCTATCCCTATTCTCGACTGGAAGGCTTTCCATGAAGCTTCTAACACCTTTCATGAGTATGTTGTGCCTTATTACAATAGGTGCACCATAAGTTGTCACGATTTTGAGCTTTTGGTTGATTAAGTTGTCCACTTCCAAAATATGGTGCTCTTTCCATATTTGTGACTAATTTGTTATCACCCCTAGTTATCATGACTGAGTTATCCATTATTTGTGATTCTAGCATCAGACCTCTTCTACTTCCCTAGCTTTAGATTATCACCACCAACTCATTAAAACATAGAACTTCCGACTTGCCAAGAATTTGGACCCTTACTTGATCAAATTCAGGGTTAAGACTAACGAGGAACTTATAGACCCTGTCTTGCTCAATAAATGCCTTTAGAACTACTGCATCATCTAGACATTTGGTTTTTGTCATCCTATGATGATCTAGCTCTTGCCACAAGGATTTCAATTGATTGGCATGTTCAGTGACTATTTTATTTCCTTGTTTTGTAGTCATTGTCTTTACTTTGACATCATATACATGAGCTGCATCTTTAGCTTTAGAATAGGTTTGTTGAATTGTGTCCCAAATATCCTTAGCAGTGGTTAAGAACATGTATGTGTCACTAATTTCAGGGATCATAGAACTTTATAGCCATTCCATAATCATGGAGTCTTTTTCATCCTATGCCTCAAAACCTAGATCTTCTGGCTTAGGTCCTGTACCCACAAGATGATTGATCTTTCCTCTTCCTTTTAGCACTATCTGAACAAGTTGGGACCACTTAAGATAATTTTTTCCATCCAACCTATATGCAGCCTAGATACTTTGTAGTACTCTAATTTGTTAAGATCGAACTGCTTCTGATTAGGCTGTAGAAATTGTCTTTATAACCGCAGACATCTTTTATGGAAAAATAACAATTCTAGGTAATCAAGGCCTTCCACGTGAAGTAGAGATCACCAATAATAAAGGCTAGTACAAATACTCTGTTTTGATGTCAGAGGAAAAATAAAACAGAAGGAAGAAGACTACAAAGAACGATAGTTCTAATACCATGTTAGAGATTGAAAGAGTAATAATTTTTCTTATTCTTAATTATATATTAGACAATAGCTTTATAGATGCTAGACCAAGTAAAAAAGAAAATTAATAAAAAGGTAAAAATATATCCAATCCTATAACTTATGGAACCTTAAAAAAATCTACCTAAATTAGTTTATTTCTAAAGATATATTCTAAAAATAGCTAATTATCTACAATATAAGCCACTAATCACGTTTTCCTACAATAATATATGTGAGATTTGCTATGGTTTAAGTGGTAGAATCCCTTAAGCTGAAAATATAGAGGTAGCTTGTCTTGTTAATCTTAATTGATTGTCCATTTCTTATCTAGGCATCCTAAGAATGGGGCTGTGTAATCATGTGCTCAGGAGTTCAAGTAATTTTTCTGATTGACAGAGATCATAAGGCTGTGGATTGTTCACTTGTAGACTTTTTCACTTTGGATAGTGGGAAAAGAAAAATAAGTTGTGTATGTTCTTCAAAACATTCTAAATAAAAATGAGTTGTTTTAATTAGTCATGTACATGATTTATGCCTTTTCAAAGACTATATGAAATGATACCTTATGGGTTCTTTATTTTGGAGCAACATTTTATTATTTGTATATTTAGGACTGATGTTAATATCTATTTTGAAGAGTATGTCTTGCTTTTGTTGTAATTATGTCCCTGTCCTAAATCATCTTTCTTTTGTAGATCCTTTGTTCATCTTATAAAGTTTTTTTTTATAACTTAATGATTTTTATGACATAATTTGATTTAACTGCATTGGATAAACTGGGAATCCTTGTATATAAAGAACATTTTCATGTTTACCTTCCACCTTAAACTTTGCATATAAGGACTCAGTGGTCAGCAACTTTCTGGACCTGATATTGGTGGATTTTCTGGAAATGCCAAACCTAAGCTTTTTGGAAGGTGGATGGGTGTTGGTGCTATGTTTCCTTTCTGCCGTGGGCATTCTAAAAAAGGCACTATTGATCATGAGCCATGGTCCTTTGGGGAAGAGGTTTTACCTCTACAAAATTACTGTCTTGCTCATTTTGGACTTATGAATATGTTTATCACAATTTATTTTCTTCAAGGAAATTATGATAGCAACTGATGTTGTTTTCTCACTTATCAGAAATTAATTCTTCTAATGGTGTGAAGTTACCAAGATATTAACATTTATCTGTGTATGGCAGACTTCCTCAAATTATGTCAACTTGAGATGCCTACATAGTGTTGTTGTTATCTTTTGAATTGTATGTTGGTTATTTGCTTATTTTGTTCTTTAGCAGTATCTATGCTAATTCACTTTAGTTTTACAGTGTGTCTTATACCACACATATACACTTTATTTTATTTGGCACACACAACTAGTACTTCGGTGGCTGCTCCTACCTTTTTTGCTAGTATGTTTTTCCATTGTTGAATAATTTATACTTGTATTAATTAAAAAGAAAATAACTGACATTGTTTATGGTGGCTTATGAGTGTCTTTAAATTGCATTTGCAGATCCAAAAGACCCTAATTTAAGGATTCTTGAGAGTTCCTTCATATTGGACCCACTTCTAGTTCATGCGAAGTACCCACACTCTTGAATATTAATTTTTCCATAACTCTTATTTATTTTTTATAACATATGATTCATACTTCTAGGTTGCTATTAATATTGCACCTTAATTTTACTTCTAAGTTGTCATGACATCATTGGTCAAATTTAATTTTGTAGTTTGGATGTCATATCATTCCACCCATGCCATATGCTTGACCGATGAAAATTTTCCAAAGTTTTGTTGATTCAAGGAGCTATATCTCTTATCATGATTTGTCCTAATGCAATTTGTGCTGACCTTTATCCTTAGCAGCACTGTTCCCATTCAGGAAGTGGAAGAATTGCATAGCATGCTACCAAAAAGAATCTAGTTGAGATTTGATTTCAATGATTCGTATCCAGTATGTATTGATGTTACAGGAGTTATATATTTTCTTATTATATTTGTGCATATAGGTACACACATGCATGCACATACATAATATGTGCTGCATTTTTTTAGATAGACAGATAGTTACCTAACTACTTGTAACTATGATCTTACAATTTGTTGCTATTACAGGATTTGCCAACTTTGTATCTGTGAGGTGGATCAATAATTCCTTTGGGTCCTGCCCATCAGCATATTAGCGAAGCAAGTCCATGTGATGATTTAACACTCCTTGTTGCCTTAGATGAACATGGTAACTTTGATGGCCATATTTCCATTAATGCTTCAAATATTCTGCTCGAACACATTTTGCAAAGCTTAATCAGGGATGTGAAGTCTTGGTGAAGCTTCGTTTTTTACTTGCCCCTCTTTTTGTCATCTAAAGATTTTACAAAGAATAATTATAAGCTTGGTCACATAAAAGCATAAATAAGTTGCTAACTGCAATTAGGTCTATTTATTTCAAGAATCTGGTATTAAGCTTGCTAGAAGAGAAGGAAAAATGTAGTGTTATAGGTGGTTAGTTTAATTTGAATTGGACTTATGCATCAAAGCTAGTTGAAATACAAGTGGCTAGTTTAACTTTTTGGGCAAACAAATAACTGCAATGGGAAAAATGATGTATTCCAAGGTACCATTACACCTTGTTTGGCTTTTTATTTCTGCTTAACAAGTAAATGGAAATTCTTCTCACCACAAGGTGATTTCTTTGGCACTAGGGTAGGTTAAATGACAACATGATAACTTTAACTCAAAGAAAACATTAAACAAACACTCTTTCAAGTAGCAAATTCTAGAAATTTCTATTTCTTTTTCCTAATAGGAATTTATAAGTGACTCTATTGAATAAAAATTAAATGTCTGTTTTTATTAGTTCATTATTTCAGCAGTTTTATAGGAAAATGAAATGTCAAGAGTTTACGGGTGATAATGGGTTTTAATTTTAGTTTATGGCTATTAATATAATTACCTATAATTAAGTTTATTTCAATTTAAAAGGGCAAACTACAACCTATAAATAAATCATTGTATTGCTTGTAAGCAAGACATAGAATTGAGAAAAAAGCCTCTCTTTAGAAATTATTTTTTTTTCTCAACAAGTCCATAGCTTGCAGCCAACAATTTTTTTTTTCACAAATTGGTATCAGAGCAGATGGGGAATGTAATCACTGATGTGCCGCTGTCTCGATTAATGAAGGTGAACTACGAGAATTGGAGCATCCAAATGAAAGCTCTTCTCATTTTTGTGGATTGTTGAGAGGTGGTTCAGGAAGAAGAAGGAGGAGACACTTGAGCAGGCACTTCAAACCAAAGCATCGATCAATGACGAAAAGATATTCTATTCTCAAAACTTTTGAGGTAAATGGTGTGACTATAGTGGTCGAGGAAATAGTCGCGGTGGGAAAAGCTGCGATCAATAAGGGTATCATGAGGAGAAGGGGCAATCAAACCAACAGAATTGGCGTGGAAGAGGACGCGGTAGTGGAAGAGACGGTCGGTCAAATTATTCCAACATCGAGTACTACAAGTGTGGCAAATATGGTCACTATGCGAAGGATTTCAATTCTGATAAGTGTTACAATGGTGGAAAGGTGGGGCATTTTGCAAAAGAATGTCGAGTCGAGAAAAAGGTGGAAGAGACAACCAACCTAGCCATGGAAGATGAGGTGAAAGAAGGTTTTCTCTTAATGTCATATAACAAAGTCAACACCGACAATGACATGGTATGGTACCTCAACATGGCTACAAGCAACCATATGTGCAGGCACGAGCATTGTTTCAAAGAGATGTGAAAGGTTGAAGTTGTATCTGTATCGTTTGGAGATGGCTCGAAGGTTAAGGTCAAAGGCCAAGGTACGATTTATTATTTACAAAAGGATGGTTTAGTTGGGTCAATCAAAGATGTGTATTACATACCAGACCTCAAGAGCAACATTTTAAGTCTGGGGCAACTCATGGAGAAAGGTGATTCAGTTTTTATGAAAGAGAGGATATTACTATTGAAAGACAAGCAAGGGCGTTCAGTCGCTCAAGTTGAAATGGGGAGAAATCGGATGTACAAACTGAATTTGAGAAGTGTACGAGAAAAATGTTTGCAAGTCAACATAAAAGACAAGGCGTCACTATGGCATCTTTGTTTTAGTCTCCTACATCATGAAGGCCTAAATAAGTTGGCAAAGAAGAACATAGTGCATGGACTACTAGACATGGAATATGAGGGAAAATTTTGTGAAGAATGTGTGCTTTGAAAGCATGTGAGAATGTCGTTTTCAAAGAAGGTAGAATATCGGGCTAAGCAACAGAGGATATCATCAAAGTTGGAGAATCATCAACTGCTATATCAACAACTATACCAAAAAATTTTGGAACTATTGATGATGAAGATGAACTGCAACAACCCAAAATGCAAAGTTTATAAGATTTGTATGATTCGACAAATGAGGTACACCTTGTATGTCTTTTCGTGGATTTTGAGAATATAAGTTTTAAACAGGTGGTGCGAGACAAGAAGTGGCATACGGCCATAGACGAGGAGATTAAAGCAATAGATCGCAACAACACATCGAAGTTAATGGAATTGCCGAAAGGAACTCAGCCCATTGGTGTCAAGTGGGTGTTTAAGAGAAAAATGAATGCTCAAGGGGAGATAGAATGGTATAAGGCAAGACGTGTTACAAAAGAATACAAGCAAAAGGCAAGAATCGACTATAACGAGGTGTTTGCTCCCATTGCAAGAATGGAGACAATCAGATTGCTCATTTCACAAGTGGCTCAATTCAAATGGCCGATATTACAAATGGATGTCAAGTCAGCATTCCTGAATGGTGTGTTTGAAGAAGAAGCTTATATCAAATAACCACCTGGGTACATGAAAATCAGAGAAGAAAAGAAGGTGTTGAAATTGAAGAAGGCACTTTACGGGTTGAACAAGCACCACAGGCGTGGAATACTCGTATCGATACATACTTCAAGGAGAATGGGTTCGAGCAATGTCCCTACGAACATGCCCTTTATGTGAAGAAGAGTGGAGGTAATATGTTATTTGTTGCTCTTTATGTTGATGAACTCATTTTTATGGGATATAATAATGAAATGATACAAAAGTTCAAGAACACAATGACATGGGAATTCGAGATGACAGATTTGGGCTTGATGAAGTTTTTCCTTGGTCCAGAGGCAAGACAAGGAAATACGGGTATCTTTGTATCCCAAGAGGCATATGCAAAGGAGATTCTGAAGAAGTATAAGATGGAGTCTTGCAATCCAATTTCAACACCAATGGAACCAGGTGCAAAACTCTCTAAGTTCGATGGAGGAGAACGAGTCGACGCAAGCAAATACTGGAGTTTAGTGGGAAGCCTTCGCTATCTCACATGCATAAGACCGGACCTTGCATTAAGTGTTGGCATTGTAAGTCAATTCATGGAGGAGCCAGTTTATTCACATTGGAAGGCATTGAAGTGAATCCTACGGTACATCCAAGGAACAATGTCACTCAGGTTATTCTATACAAATACGGCAGATTACAAGTTGGTCGGGTACTCCGACAGTGATTGGTGCAGAGACTTGGACGATCAGAAAATCACATCGGGTTATGTGTTGTTTTATGGGTGACACGGTGTTTACTTGGCTTTCAAAGAAGCAACCAATTGTGACACTCTCGACATGTGAAGCTGAATATGTGGTAGCATCTTTGTGTGTACATCATGTGATATGGCTCAAAAATTTATTGAGCAAATTGGAGTAACAACAACTCGGTGCAACTGTGATACGAGTTGACAACAAATTAGTAATTGAGTTGAGCAAGAACTCGGTGAATCATGAGAGAAGCAAGCATATTGACGTTCACTTTCACTTCATCTGAGATCAAGTGCAAGAAGGAAGTGTGGAATTAATGCACGTGGCAAGTCGGGACTAAGTCGCGAATATCTTTATGAAACCGCTACCGACAATACTTCTCAACAATTGCAAAAGATTGATCAGCATGAAAGGTAGCAGAAGCATTTAAGTTTATGGGAGAGTCTTTTTGAATAAACATTAAATGTCTATTTTTATTAATGCATTATTTCAGCATAGGAAAATAAAATGTCAAGAGTCATCAGTTACTCTTACGGGTGATAATGGGTTTTAATTTTGGTTTATGGCTATTAATAGAATTGCCTATAATTAATTTTGTTTCAGTTTTAGAAGGACAGATTATAACCTATAAATAAATCATTGTATTGCTTGTAAACAAGACATAGAATCAAGAAAAAAGCCTCTCTTTAGAAATTATTTTTTTCTCCACAAGTCCATAGTTTGCAGCCAACAATTTTTTTTCACAGACTCATGTCATATACAAAGTTGCTACTCTTCCCTCAATTAAAGGTTGCATAAGTGTCAATTGATTCTAATTGAATGTTGTTTCATAGGGCATCTAATTCTTTCGACTTATGGCCTTATTGCAACAAATGACAAATTTAACATGCAGCAGAACTTATTCATTTATTTACTCTTTAAGTGGAGTGAGTGGGCAAGCTGCTCACTTAGAATATGCCTAACACAAATGTTGCAACTATCTTGAACATCTATAAATGGATTATCGTGTTAGAAAGCAACATGTAAATGGATACATGCATGCTGTACAAAATTCACATATCAACCCTTGCACATATAGATAGACAATTATTTATTAAGCAAGTATGACATTATTTTCAGGTCACATATTAATTTCCCATTCTTCATTTGGACTCAACAACTGCAATGCCATTGCTACTGCTTTCTTGCCTTTTAGTCGCAATGTTACTCATGTTGGATTTATTTTGGCACTTTCCTTGATGCCTTCATTCAATGTTTTATTTATTGTTGAAAATGACGTTAGGTGATTAAATTTTAACAAACAGCAAAATGGTTTTCTCCTTTGAATAAAAACATTTTAAGACTGATGTACATGTAATACACTGAAGTCCTAGGATGATCATTCTATGTTAATAGTTTGAACTTCCCAATGTAAGACAGCCTATATTTAATTACAATAGAGTTTGGTTTGGATGATGTATGTTGGGCAAGACAGTTAAGTGAACATTTGGTCCTTTTTAAAGCATTCAAAAAGGAACTTCTAGAAGAAGATGCCATCAGTTCCCTCTGGCAGAAGTATTGCTGCAAAATGTTTGGGAGCATTATTGTATGACAATGAGCATTCAGATGGTATAGAAATTCAACCAAATGGTTATTTGTATCACACACACATTAGATAAAGAGTTGATTTAAAATGTTTATAGAAGGTGTTGTGTTCATACTGTTTCTGTGTGGTCAAGTTAATCACCACTGCCTAGCATTATTAATTCTGAACTGCTGAAGTACCTTTTTAGTTTTTTCCATTAATAATTTCTAGTGATGTTTGTATAGGGCTTTTTGGACTAAAAAATTGTCAATGGAAGCCATTTGTGAAGAGAGAATGTTCTGGCTGTCATCAAGCTTTTTGAATCAATTTGCTCAAATTGCAGGGCAGGCTGAAGGTGTGTTGTATGAAGATGATGGTGATAAGTATAAGTGTACCAAAGGCTGATATCTGTTGACACACTATGTTGCTAAACTCCAATCTTCGGTTGTTAGCATAAGAGTTTCTGATAGAGAAGGATCTTGGAAGAGGCCCAAACGTCGTATTCATGCAAAATTGTTACTTGGTGGTGGTGCAATGGTAATTTTCTTTCCCCAAGATGTTGGTTGAGAGCTAATAATGGACTGCCTGTAGTACTATTAATACTATTTGTTGTGTAAAACATGTTTAATCTTCCTTAAACAGCTTGATTCATGGGGCATGGATGGAGATGTCTTGCAAATTTTGATGCCTGTAAAGCAAGATGATTCTAAGTTAATATCTATGAGCGAGGAGTACATAACTCATTTAGGTATTTTGACTTCATTGGAGCTACATGTCTTCCTCATTTTCCCTTTTTCCTGGAAACAAGACATGTAGTTCGAGTTTGTCAATTTTCTTTTGTCCCCTATTCTTTTGTTGCAATGTGATTTGAATTGGATGATGTGCTTGGAATTTCAAATCTAAGCAGATTTTGTTACACAATCATCCTTTTTCTTTAGAGAGATTCTTGCTTTTTCATCTCCTTTTCTGATGGCAACCCATTTGCTTTTAGGATATATTCTTTATATTTGACATTCAATCATAAGATAACAGGTTCCATGACTTGTAATTCTTAAGCTTTCAAATTCATAAGATCTTTTTTAAAACAAACAAAATTTGGGAATCTAACCATGATGAATATTTTTAGCATAAAAGCTAAAAAAGAAACTTTAATTTGGGAATCTAACCATGATGAATAAGTATTTGTTACCTATTAATTTTTTAAAATCTAACTAGTGATGTGTTAACAGACAAGACTTTGTAAATAATTCAATCCCAAGCTACTCACAATTTAGTTTAAAATCCAAATAAATTATCTAATTTTGGCTTTCTTTTTTGTTGGAAATCAACATATTTTTTAGAATTAAAATTCTATGGATAATGCACTTTTGTCTCTTTATCATCCAAAGAACAAAACGAAATTGTTAAAATTACAAGATTTTTAACTGCTGTATATCAATTCTCAACAAAAGAACAAACCCTTAAAGACTAGGCTCCCCAGTCAAGGATTGCTCATTGTTAACAGTACTAAATTAGGATCTGACTGAATGCAAAGTGAAGTTCTGTCTCCAAGTGTATGCATTGTAGGATTGCACATAGGTTTCAATTGTTTTCCTTTTGTTCCTTTTAGGATCCTTAGTGGAGAAAGAGGCTGAAATCCTAGTCATTTTGTGATTTTGTTGTGATTTAGTTCCAATGGTTGAAGAGAAACTCAAGGGATTTTAGGCATCATTACTTATCTCTTTAAGTCAATTTAGAATGAGATTATTTGCCTAGTATCTTTTCAGTCTACTAATTTAAGTGTTTTTAAGGACTTACTTATGGCTGCTAATTGATGTGATTTGAGGGCTTTGCTTAGTTGATTTTCATTTAGTCTTTGGAGCTTTCTTCTTCCTCTTCATTTAATCATTTTTGCATAAATATTTGCGAACAAGTGCCAAATATCACATAATTTGACACGGAAATATTTAAACAAAATGTTGGTTTCTCATGGTGATGTTTTTAAGCAGTCTCTTTTGGATTTTGTTTCTTAGCACTCTTTGAAAATATCATTTAATTTTGTTGTTAAATTCTGTTGACAAGTGAAAAAAATAGTGTAATTCCACATGCAAATAATTGATCATTAGGCTGGTTGCTCATATTTAAGTTGTTAAATGCAGAAAATGGAAAGCATATTCCAGATGTTGAAGGTGTTTCTGGATCCAAGGGAATGCAAATCTCAACAGTCCCTGTTGAACTGAAAAGTGGCGATTGGATTGTTGAAATGGTTCCCTGGATTGGTGGCAGAATCATTTCTATAGAGCATTGTCCTTCAGGTAATGGCCACAATATAGATGAAAAACATTCATTTTTGGTTTGGGGTTAAAACCTCCAATCTCCTTTTTTCCATTTTTTCTCTGTACATTTGTGACACTTCCAAGAATAAGCTTCAAAGATGATTTTGTAATCCCAGATCATTTCTAATAAATATGTGAGGCTTACCAAATTTTGGTGAATGCACTACCTTCTTTTTCTCGTAATCCCTGTTTACTCTTCTCTGAATCAAGTAGTATTTCTGAAGCTCTAGAGAGTAGAATTTTTGCTTATGAAATCAACAAGCCTTGCATGCAGACATTACTTATAACAAATGTTACTGCCAAAAGAAAAGGAAGATGGAGAGAATATGAAAACCATGTTATGCATATACATCTGTAACTGTCAGTTTTAGACTATGATATGCATTATTTTGGAGGTTTCTAAAAAGAAAGCAAATGGGGCCTAATGTAGGAGCTTCTTTGCCATTTTGTTATGCTGTTTTATTTTAGGTACTTGTTCTGGTCAGAAGTCATGTGATTAGTATATGATTATTTTAATTAAAGGATGATTAAGATTAGACAAGGTTTTATCTCATCAAGGGTTGAGATTTCATCTCATCATAACTCTAGAATGTATAGATTTGGTTGTGGGACATATTTTACAAATTAGCTATTTTATAAATGTATCAACATTAGCAGTAATGGTTTTCTTTAAAATTAATCCTAATTCTCTTGTTTTAAATTCAACTTTTCACCTAAATTTAGTTCTTCTTTCAATTTATCTACACTAGGCCTTTACTTTTTGATTCTTAGATAAAGTAGGACAATTTAGAATTTTTACTTTCCAATGTGTGGAAGATCTAAAATGGCCATTAGACTATAATGAGAGCATTTAGGATTGTAGGCTTGGTATTTGGTCATGTTTGTTTGCAGCTTTTTTTCTTATATGGTATTGCTTACATCTGTTATATCAATGGAAATTGCAAGAACACAGTGGCTACATAACAAGATTGAGATTGATGGATATAAAGAATATAGTGGTACAGAGTACCGATCTGTAGGATGTTTGGAAGAGTACAGTGTCACAGAGTAAGCTGTTGTAAATGCCTCATTTTATTTCATTTTTTGCGACCTGATGATAGGAAGAAGAGTGGAGAATTATGTAGCTCCAGCAAAGAGAAGTAAAAGACAATGGAGAATTGATGAAGTCTCTCCTCTGATTCCTAAATATCATTAAAAGATTTCCTTGTCCATTCTTAAAAGATAAATGGTGCAGAGGAATCAAGAGTCTACGTTAATAAAAGACGGCCAAAAATTGAAATCCAACCATTAGAAATGCTTCCATTTTTCCCTTTCTAGATAGACCAAATGGTTGCAAATGTAGTACTACTCAACTTTTGTGTCCATTTTCCATTTCAATATTCTGAATAAATAGATATTTCAAACTAACTAGGCAAATTTCAACTTCCTTAGCACCAAATAACTGATTTAACATGCTCATGCTGTAGAACTACCTAGAAATTGTGATTTTGAGGCTTATCATTTTACAATGGATAATTCATATGTTTTGGGGATCGTAGGTCTCATTGCCTGCTAAAATTCATCAGTGTGTATCCCATTGAGGGCTTGAATAGGCAAAACCCTTACTTTATAAAATACACCAGCATTTCAAATACAATTAATTAAAGGTAAAATAGGCTGCATTGGTAGAGCTATTAAAATGAGTTTAAGAAGATCTGCAAGGAACTGCTAAGTAATTTTTATAGAACAATGCAGGAGGGGCAAAGGTATTAGGTGTTTTAATAAGTAGGTCACCTACTTTATTTTTGTTTAAATTTCTAAATCATTTTCCTTATAAATTGCAAATGATTTATGGGAAATGTTTTTTTAAATACTTGAACAACATTCTATTATATTTCATCATTTATGTTTTCGGCTGGATAATACTTTGTGGAGGTTGACAATGATTTAAATCCTTGAACTTCCAATTAGATTTTTGGCATTTAGCCATTTCTGACATGTGTTTCATTATGTTAGAGTATAATATATAATTTATATTTTTAAACTTTTCCTAACAATTTAAATTTTTAGGTAAAATAGTTTCTTGACATAGTATCAAAACTTTAATGACCAAGCGATTATTATTTCATATTATGTTATCTTTACATTTAACTATAATTTCTGATTTGTTCATATTTTAGGTTAAAGTGAGTTTGATTTGTTCATGCTTTCAGCTTAATGGTTTTTCACGTAAGGAGGTGTGTGGGGGTATAATATATAACTCATATCTTGAATCTCTTATGTGAGGGGCTCTATTAAAGTATAATATATGATTCATCTCGTGAAGCTCACTTAATAGTTTGAATTTTTAAATAAAATGGTTTCTTAACATGTTCAACAAACAAGACATAAATTAACCGTTTGAATAAACTTAGCAAAGTTCTTCCAATTCTAACCTCAAGCATTTTGTTCCTTGGAGGTTATGCTATGGATGGAGAAAGAAATTTGGAGACCTTAGGGTTTGCATTTCTTTTCTTTTGTTGAACACCATATGTGAAGCATCACATTTAACAACAAATGACTTGTTGAAATTTGGTAGTGTGAGAACAAGAGTTTCTATTAAAGATTTTTTCACCTTTTCAAAAGTCTTTTGTGCTGAATTTGACTACTTAAATCCATCTCTCTTCAAACATTTATCAATGGGACTCATAATAGAGATGAAATTCTGCACAAATTTTTGATAGAACGAGGTTGGCCCATTAAAACTTTGAACAACTTTGATAGATTTAGGTGCTGGCCATTTTTTGACAGCATGCATTTTCTCAATATCTGTTTTCAATCCCTCTCTACAAACAATAAGGCCAAGGAATACAACTTCAGAGCATAAGAACACACTTTTCAAGGTTGACATAATGTTTTTATTTATAAAGTGCTTCAAAACTTTGTTGTGAGGGAATTAGATGTTCTTCTTTTGTGTTGCTATAAATTAAAATATTATCAAAATAAATAGCAGATGATTTCAATACCTTCATCATCATTTACATGACTATGCTTGGGGCATCAGAGAGTTCAACTAACATTACTAGTCATTCATAAAGTCTATCTAGTGTCTTGAAAGTTGATTTCTATTCATCACTATCTTTAAATTTGATCTAATGATAACTACACCTTAAATCAATCTGAACTGATGTCAATTCATCAAGCATGTTCTCTAATTGTGTAATAGGAAAATGATAATTTGATGGTGATTTTATTAATGACATCACTATGAATACACATTCCCCATGATACATCCTTCTTATGGGCAAGTAAAGCTGGACAAACACAGGGAATTTTGCTCTTTTGCATTAGGCCTCTTGTAAGTAACTCAACTTGCTTTTGTATCTTTCCTTGCTTCATAAGTGGTGTCCTATATGCTGATTAATTTGGTAAAGATGATCTTAGGAACAAATCAATGCCATGTTGGATGCCTTTTATGGGTGAGAAACCCTAGGGTAAGTTATCATTTTCCAATTTTGCAAATTGTTTTAGCAATTGTTGCACTTTTGGGGCATCTTTGGAGTCTTTTTTGACTTGTACAACTTTACCAATCAAGGCATACATGACCTCTACTTCATTACACTTGGCTTCAAATTTTTTAGGCCAATACAAAGCCATTAACCTTACCTAGAAATCACCTCCTTAGCTTCTTGAATGGAATGCAAGGTATACTTCTTATTACCTTAAAAAAAAAAAAAGGTTTGGCTTAGTGCGTTGCTCTATATCATGATCATATAACCACAATTTGCCCAAAAGAATTACTAGCATCTATTAGCACAACATTATACAAAACTTAATTTTTTAAATTAGTTACAATAGTAAATTTAACTAAACAACGAGAAATAACATATATTTCATTTTTCCTTTTTAAGCCATTGAATTTATAGGGCTGTTGGTACTTCTCAGTAGTCAATTTCAAATTTTCGACTGTATTCTTTGAAATCACATTGTCTATCCTCCATTAATAATCAAATTATATATCTTTTAGTTATATATCACTGTGCCTAATCTTCCTCTTCTTCTTTGGTAGTGGTAGTCATTAACTTTTCTCCTTCAATTAGGTACACATAAATGTCCCCTTCTTCATTAATATTATCTTCATATATGAGGTCTCTGAGAACCTCCTCATCATTTGCATGTTGAGCTAAAGTTACCTTTCATTGCAGGCAAGTATAAAACTAATGTCCTTTCTTACTGTTTTTGAAACATTGAACCTATAAACTACTATCAACCTCAAAAGAATCCAGATTAGAGCTAATTTTGGTACCAAATTTTCCTTTTTTGTCAGCGTTGGCAACATTTCTAGTTAGACTATTTTAAAAGCTTTTATGTCCACCACCATCAAATCTGCTAAAAATAGATTTTTTGGTTTCATAGTGTAAACCTTGCTTTTCAACCATTAAAGCATATTTTTCATGCATCTTCGAGATTAAACAAATAGACAACTACCGTCTCATCAATTATTTTAAATTAGTAAGATAACAAAATGTTAGTTGCTTATTGGTCTCATTCAAACCAACTCTGATAGATAATTTGTTGAAGGATATATCATACTCCTCAACAGGCATATTCTATTGCTTTAACAAGTGAAATTTCTCATAAAAATCCATCGTATAATTACCAGGGAAAATTTTTTTTCACAACTTTGCTTACCTTGTTGTGCATGTTACTTTTCAAAGCTTTTTTCACCATTTAAATGCAAGACCCTTCATTTTTAGCTTGAGAAATAGTACTCAACAGTTTTCTATTGTTGACTGCCATTCAAAATGAACTTTTTTTAACATTTGTGAACATGTTGGTTATCAAACAATGGTTTAATCCAAATACTTAGGTGTTGAATGAAGCAAAAGCCCTAGGATCAGCTTATATATTGATCTCAACAGTTGATAATACGAACTTTCTTTTCCTTAACTAATCATTTTATTATTGGTTTTATTGAAACAATAGTTCAGTTGGCCTGCTATTTTTTCATTATTTTTAACAAATCAACAATTTTGTTTTCATGATATTTTCTGTTTCTTTATTCATAGGTCAAAATATAGTTGCATTGTACTTTATGGCTAATAATATTTGACCCTTGTCTTGGTTGATTGAAATGATACATGTCTGGGTTTATGACCCTAAAATGTACAAGTTTTAAGGCATTTTCAAATTTGGCATGAACCTTAGTTTGTATTGATTTGGAACCTAAAAAAATTTTTTCTTTAAATTTTAGCATATTGTCACATATGACTACCCAAATTTCACAAGTAAATGTGAAGGCAGCGTGGTTTGAATACAAGATCACTTGGTCTTGAAGGCTTTGATACTATGTCAAAAACCATTCCATCAAAAAGTTTAACATGTTGAATGAGGTCTAAGATATGGATGATGTATTATATTTTAACAACCTATATGTTAACTAATTGAGTTACATTCATGCAATAAAATTTTAAAATTTTCAAGTCTTATGCGGAGGGAATAAGATATTTCCTAGTGGCAGTTTGAAATGTGAAATAAATTCATAATTCAAAATCATAGAGCACACTTTATACATATGAAAGTAATGGTAGTTCTTTTCCATTTTTTGGCTGCAGGCTAGTTTGCTTAAGAGTGCACCCTACATTTAGCCTTTTGCATCCCACAGAAACTTTTGTCTCCTCTCATTCATCTCAACCAATGGCTTAAAGCATGAATTTGGCCTAAATCTAGGAACCAATTCTTCGAGGGGAATCTTCTGCCAAATGGTATTTTACATGTTATGAATAATTATCTTGTTTTATTTGGGTCAGAATTATCTTACCGTATTCCTATTCATTAGTATTTCAGTGATCATAATTATGAGAATTAAAAGAAACAAAGCATAGTAAGACTGGTTGGAGGAAATAGACCATGGTGGCTAAAAAACTTCCTTTGTAAATCTCATGAATTTGTCCAAGAACAATGATATGAGAAATTCCTATGCACTTTAAATTTCCCCTTTGAGGGTTGACTGGGGTCTTTTCTAGCATGCTCCACTTGCCTCATCTTAGTATGAATAGGGAAAAACTAAGGAGAAACTTGCATAAAGATCAATTTATATGATGAAATAATCATAAACTTAAACAAGCTAGTGACAGGCAATATAGAGCCATTTTCTTTGTGAAGGAAGGAACGGGGTGGTGAAACATCATTTTCTATTTTCTCACGATAAAATTTGGAATGCTCATCCACTGGTTAACAAGTGAATATGTGGTAAACTTATATTAAATGTTGTCCTGTTCATGAGAACAGTTACTTATTTATCATTCACTATTATGACAAAAATTTTAAATAAATATATTGTTTTGCAAATGCCAAGCTCAACCAAGATAGTATCTTAGAGCAAATTTCTAACAGCCCTTGTCACAACTTGTTTTTCATTTCATTATTGTATACATATTGATGACTTCTTTAGATGTAAGAATATCTAAGGTGCTGGTTAATCAAAGTTGGTCCTATTCCTGGTCCCAACACCCACACATAAGATGCAATAACTCAGACAATTATGTTACTTCACAGATAGGAATGTATTAATGCATCGACTTAAAGAAGCAATATTACTTCACAGCTATATATTCTCAGGATTGTGGCTTTTATTTCAGGTGAATGGATGCTTGTGGATAGATGCCTTGGCGTGGCACTAATCAATAGGTTCAACGAGAAGAAAGTCCACAGCTGTTCCGTCCACTGGGGGACAGGAACAGTTAATATGGAGCTATGGTCCGAGCAAAGGCCTGTCTCTAAGCAGTCGCCTAGCACAATCTCCCATCAGTACGAAGTCAAAGGAATCTAATTGTGTGGGGATGTATAACCTAAACTTACCTGGGAAGACCTTTTTATTTGTCCCCTTGTGTGTGTGTGTGCGCGCGCGCGCGCGCACCAAAAGTGAAAAAAAGAAGTGCAAATCTTTATGGGGTGGTGTGAAGGTTACGGGGCGAATCCCCTTAAACTAAGGAAAACTATATTATTGCAAAACTTGTTTTCATATGCTTGTTATAAATATTTAAAAGTCAATCCCCTTAAATTATTGGAATGACCTACATTTTATATCTGTATAGACAAATTCTAAGTATTCCCATCTTAAAGCATATTTTTATGCTTTTTGAAAACTTATAAACTTGTTCTCTTTATTTACTATGAATATTAAGTACCATGAACACTAGGATAAAAAAATTTAGTACAATGTTTTATATTAATAATGTATTTTATGATGTAAATTGTAAAAAAACACAATAAGATCAACATGTAATATATGAAATTCAAATTTAAAAAAAGTTAAATCAAATTTAATAAGAGTAAAATCTTGACCTAATATTTATTAAGAAAATATGAACCAAATGTATAAATTAGAATTAAAATGCTACAAAAGTAATTTGATAAGTTTCAAAACTTTCAAAAGAACCAAAAAAAAAAAAAAAAGGTCTCTTAACAAATGTGATCCTTAAAAAAATAATATATATGATTAACTTAAGAATTTAACCTAAACTCCTTAAATTAGTTGTCCTTGAACTTGTATAAAGCTTATTAAACCTCATTGTTTCTCTAAACTTAGGTGTCAATCATTTTTTAATAACTTTAATATAAGATAAAGGTATTTTCTTATTTACTATTTTGAATGAAGAACTTCAAATTTAAAAAAAAAATTAATAAGTGATCATTTTTCAAAATAAAAACATATCCCACAAATAACAAAGGAAGTAAAGAGAGTTTTGAAAATCAACTCAAAGAAGCAATCAAAGGTTAAGTATAAAACCCCACTTCACTATTTTTCAACTGAATCAAGTCTCATCATCTTTTTTCTTTTCAAGCGCTCCTTCGGCAGCTGCGCTCATGCCTGCACTTGTAATATTATTAGGAGTATTTTTTAATTTCTCCATAGTACTTTCCCACTCACTTTTGTTTTTACCAAGTAAAGAGCAACCCAGCACTTTGAGAGCCAGAGGAACGCCTTTAGCATAACGGACCACCAAACTTGACAATTCTCTGAGATCATCTGTGGGAACACTATCTTTAAAGGCGTGCAAACAAAATAATTGAAGAGCATCAGGAGGCGATAATGCCTGCACCTCGTATACATCATCCACACGGTTCTTAAGCAATTGCCTATCCCTGCTTGTGACGATTATTCTACTTCCTGGACCATGATCCACAATTAAATATTCAAGTTGCTTCCAATGATCCACGTCATCAAGAACAACCAAAATCTTCATACCACGAAGCATATAGAAAAACTGCCCAATATCGGGCATGTTGATTTCTTCCATTTTTTCCTCCAGGAGCTCAGAAAGAAGCTTGGCTCCCAATGGTTCCAATCCACGTTTTTCTGATTCTTCCCTTATATGTACAAGAAAGCAGCATCTTTCAAACTGAGATTTAATTTGGTTAAAAAGGGCTTTGGCAATGGCTGTCTTGCCTATGCCGCCCATGCCCCAAAGTCCTAGGATCAAAACATTACTTGACGCCCCACTGAACAATAATGCTTGGAGTTCCTCAATGCGGCGACCTATTCCCACTAGGCCTTCCAAAGGAGTTGGCCGCATCATTTGCAAATCTTTCCAAATGCTATTTACGATTTCATCAACGATGACCGACTCTGACCTACCAAGTATGAAATGAAAACAATATCAATATATATATATATAAAATAAAATGAAAAAGGTGTGATCTAGGGAAGAATCTAATCATATAAATACAATGAAATACATCATGAAAAATTTAATACATAGTAAGAGAAATGAAGCAGTACCTGCAATCATTTGTGGCCCATCCAGATAGATTGGCAGCTTTAGTCAAGGCAGCCCTCCATCTCTGCGGTTTCTCTACATTTGAGTTGAAATTGGCCTCATGGCCAACAAATGCTTCAGCAAAGGTCCCAGTCTGTTTCCTTACATCAGACGGATCCACGTGATAGAATACCGGGATGACCTTCAGCCCTCGGGTCTCAATACATTCCACTATCTTCGCAAGTTCATCTAAGCACCATCTGGAAAAAGCATAGCGTTCGGAGAAGACGACGACGGCAAACATGGACTCTTCAATGGCATCCAAGAGCGACTGCGAGATCTCTTCTCCCCTCCTGAGTTCGTTGTCTATGAAAGTTCTGATTGATTCTCGACGCAAAGCAGAGTGGAGAAAGCTTAGGAAGCCGTCACAAGTGTCTTCGCACCTGGAACTCAAGAAAACATCGTGCTTGAATGAATGGGCAGGGAGAGAAGCAGAGGAACTGGTGGAAGCCATGGAAAGATGTATTGCTAGAAGAGCTTTGCCTTCGTACTATACAGATGTAGGCTTCCATTGTAAATATATATATATTTCAATGCCCCAAAGAAATTTACACTGACAGAATTTCCATGAAGCTTCCTGGCGGCTGGATTTCCACCGACGGAATTTCCACGCAAGGAATTTCCACCGACAGAATTTCCATGAAGTTTCCTTACGGCTGGATTTAACCATCGTCAACGTTGAAAAGAAATAATAATTAAAAAAAGGACTGCTCAATTCCCAACTCATCAAATTATAGATTAAATAAAAAATTACTCCCTAACATTACAATTATTTTTTATTGAAGGATTTTTTTTTTGTTTTTCAAAATTTTTCTTCTAATATTTTATATTATTTTAAAAATTTATTATTATACATTAATATTAATAATTAAAAAATATTTTTTATTAAATAAATTATATACTTTTTAGTTGAGGGTCACATAAAATATAAAAATATTAATTAATATAATCATAACATATATTAGAAATCGAATAATTGATCTAATAAAAGTATGATAGATATTTTTAATTAGTAATATTAATATGAGAGAATAATTTAAAAAAATTGAAAATATTTTCAAATCAAAAAATTTTATGAGGTGGAACAACAACTTATTTATTTTATAAAAAAATTGATAAAAATTATTATAATATAAATTAGTAATTTTCAATTTAATCTGTGAAATTTCTTATCCGCTGCATGTCACCTTGGTCGACATTAGACCGTAAATCCTCGGTTGACTGAAAGCTTTTTGTGCCTGTTTATCCCACTTAAAATGTATGTTTATTTAACTTTCCTGCCAATTTCTTGGCTTCTGTTTCCCTCTTTCCTCTCCTCACCCTCACGGCCCCGCCCTTTTTTTCTATTTACTTTATTGCCTGCAACTCTTTTCCGCTAAAATGACGGCTCAAAAGTTGCAACTCATCCAAAAAAATGTAATAAAAAATATTAAAATAATAAATTACAAAACATTCATATTAATTAATTTTAATTTAGTTTTAATTTATTTTTTAATTAATTTATATTTAGAGGAATAGTTAGTAAAATTAAATTAATTTTAAGACATTTTTTAATTAAAATTTGAACAATTTTTTTAAATAAAAAACTCATAATTTAAGTTCTCCATCTTAAAATATATGATATTAAAAAATATTATCAAATGATATTATGATATTATGATGATGAATTTTATAGTCTTCTTGTTGTTACAAAAGAATTATTTTTTCATATAATTTCATTAATTTGCTATAATTAATATCAACTAATTTTAGCTTCTTTATAATTACACTATGCTTATTTTGAATAATAAGCATATGATAGATTGTCTTTTTTAACAACCATAGTTAGTGGTGCAACAATTGTACTGAAGTCCATGATAAAGCATTTATAGAAACTTTTCACTCCAAGAAAATTATATACATTACTAATTGACTTAGATATAGACTAATTACCCATTGTCTTAACATTTTCCTTATCAATCTCAGTACCCTTAATACTCATAATATAGCCAATAAATATGATCTAATCAATGCAAAAGTAATATTTCTTAAGATTAGTATAAAATTCTCCTAACATATTGTTATTATCATTTGATATACCAATAATTAGCCTTTACCACATTGTTTATAAGTTGGTCACAAAAGAAAGGATAACCAATTATAGCATTAATAAAATATGAAGTATATGCTTGATGGACTTATCCATAGCTCTCATCACTTCTATATGTAATTATTTCATATTCACTTGGACTTGCTAATCATCTTTGATACAAAAACAATTAGAAAAATTATATTTTATTATATAAAATTATAACAATTAGTATTTGTTATTATTTTAATCATCAAAATGTCTCAACTTTTTTTCGATTTAACTCTTACTTTTATACATATATTATTTAATATAAAATTTGTTATAATTTAATTATTACAATGATTTTATAAATTTTTGTCAACTAATAAAATATTTTTTCATACTTGCCCAAAAAAATTCTAATGTAAGATATTCCTAATTTATTTTTGCTCGTAACATAAATCTGTTTTTTGCTTTTCTTTTCTTTTCTTTTCTTTTAGGTTTCTCAATTTTGTTGTTTGGTAATTTTCACACATGTGTCTCTTCTTCTAACAATTCATGGCTTTTATGTCAAGTTAAGTTAACTATTCTAACACGGTGTGAGAATGGTTAAACTTTAACATTAAATTTCAAATATCTCTTACATAGAAAATAATTATAAAGTTATGGATCTCGCACATTTTTGCAGGCAAAAATTATAAACATATCAAAATTACACACAAATTAAATTAAAACATAAAAAGAAGAAAAATAATAAGTTTTTCAAAATTTGTGAGGCTAGTTGAAAATAAATTGACATAAATATCAAGAAAATATAAATAGCAACATATTGTTATAATGTAATCATTAATTGTACAAATCTGTAATTAATTGATATATGAGTAGTTATGTCATTTGGGTTAACATATCATTGGCTCTTTTTAAATTCTCAAAAGACCCTTAAAAGCACTTCATGGATCTTATCATTCTCCCTTACTCAAAAATATTCATTCTTAAATTATCACCTACATAAAAATTATTGCAATTCTAATACTCGAAAAATCACACTCATTTTTAAAAATTTTAGTAATGTTAAATAAAATAAGAAAGTATGTAAAACTTAATTTTTCCTTGATCAAATTCAAAAGTTTATCTTGATTACCACCCCACTTAGAATTTACATTTCCTTTTTTAACAATTAAAGTTAGTGATGCAACAATGGTGTTAAAATCCATAACAAAGCATCATTAGAAATTCTCTACTCTAATAAAACTATACACATCACTAATTGACTTAGGTGTAGGCTAATCACCAATTGTCATAACCTTTTTCTTAGCAATCTCAATGCCTTTTAACACTTATAACATAGCTAATAAATATGATCTAATAAGTTCAATAGTAATATTTCTTAAGGTTAGTATAAAATTTCTCTTAATATAAAATACTTAAAATAATGTAAATAATTAAGATATTTATCTAAATTTTTACTATAAACCAAAATATCATTAAAATACACAATTACAAATTTATTGCTAAATGCACACAAAATATGTTTCATTAATCTCAAAAAGGTACTTAGCGCATAAGTGGCACCAAATGACATAAAAAGCTATTCTTACAAAATATACTTAGTTTTGAAGTTGTTTTTACTTATCTTTCTCTTTCATCCTAATTTAGAAATATCTACTTTTCAAATTAATTTTATAAAAAACACATAAATTGTGTAATTCATTTAACATTTAATCTAATCTAAGCATGGGAAATAGGATTGTTAGACTACTATAATTGTAGCCTATGGGGAAAATTATTATACATTTGATTGTATAATAATGTAAGTATTAAAGAAAATAATTAGCTTCTTTCCTTTAGTATAAAATGATTATATAATAAAATAAGCATGGTGCAATTATAGCAGTGAATGACATATCACTTTTCAATACATGCTGGATGTGAATCATTGAAATCAAATCTCAACCAGATTCCTTTTGGTAGCACGTTGTGCAGTTTATCCCCTTCCTGAACGCGAACAATGCTGCTGAGGATAAAGGTCAGCATAAATTGCATTGAGACAAATCATGACAAAAGATAAAGCTCCTTGAATCAACAGAACTTTTGAAAATTTTCATCGGTCAAGCATATGGCATGGATGGAATAATATGACAGTCAAACTACGAAATTAAATTTCACCAATGATGTCATGACAACTTAGAAGTAAAATTAAGGTGCAATATTAATAGCAACTTAGAAGTACGAATCATAAATTAGAAATAATAAATAAGAGTTATGGAAAAATTAATATTCAAGAGTGTAGGTACTTCACATGAACCAGAAGTGGGCCCAATAGGAAGGAACTCTCAGGCATCCTTAAATTAGGGTCTTTTGGATCTGCAGATGCAATTTACAGACTCATAAGCCACCATAAACAATGTAAGTTATTTTCTTTTTCATTAATACAAGCATAAATTACTTAACAATGGAAAAACATACCAACAAAAGAAGTAGGAGCAGCCACTGGAGTACCAGTTGTGTGTGTGTGCCAGATAAAATAAAGTGTATAATTGTGGTATAAGACGATAGCGCCCCTTCAATGATAAGCGGCAAACTTCCTCACACTGTAAAACTAAAGTTAATTAGCATTGACACTGCCAGAGAACAAAATAAACATGTAACCAACATACAATTCAAAAGATAACAAGAACATTATGTAGGCATCTCAAGTTGACATAATTCGAGGAAGTCTGTCATACACAGATAAATGCTAATATTTGTCAGTAACTTCACCCCATTAGAAGAATTAAATTCTGATAAGTGAGAAAACCACATCAGTTGCTATCATAATTTGCTTGAAGAAAATAAATTGTGTGATAAACATATTCATAAGTCCAAAACCAGCAAGACAGTAATTTGGTAGAGGTAAAACCTCTTCCCCAAAAGACCATGGCTCATGATCAATGGCTGCAGCACAATGGAAACATAGCACAAACACCCATCCACCTTCCAAAAATCTTAGGTGTGGCATTTCCAGCAAATCCACCAATATCAGGTCCAGAAAGTGGCTGACCACTGTGAGCCCCTATATGTAAAGTTTAAGGTGGAAGGTAAACAGTATATTGAGGTAAACATGAAAATGTTCTTTATATGCAAGGATTCCCAATTTATTCAATGTAGTTAAATCAAATTATGTCATAAAAATCATTAAGTTATCAAAGAAAACTTTGTAAGATGAACAAAGGATCTACAAAAGAACGATGATTTAGGACAGGGACATAAGTACAACAAAAGCAAGACATACTCTTCAAATAAATATTAACATAAGTCCCAAATATACAAATAACAATATGTTGCTCCAAAATAATTATGATTAATGCTTGTTTGTTTTATGAAATTTAATGGATTTAAAGTGTTAAAATTGTAATGATGTGCTCATCACAATGAATTTATTGTTTGATATAGATACAAAAGTTAATTTCATGACCTTTTTATGCAAATTACCCCTTACAATAAGGGGAGAAGTCTTATTAGAAAGAAATGAAGTTAATAGCTCATCCTTAAACAATTGAACAATTCAAATCTAGAAAGAAAACCTAATTAAGATCAATGATGCCCTTGTTAAATGGAATTCAATAGGTTATAGGTGCAAAAGTTGTAATAACGAACTTGTTGCAAGAAATGTAATGTTTAGTGTAGATCCAAAGTTCATTTCATGATTTTACTTTTGTGTGAATGATTCTTTGTAATAAAAGGAGAAGACTTGCTAATAGGAAATGAGTTAGAAGCTCATCCTTTCATAATTAAACCATTCAAACTTGGTAAGAAAAGCCAATCAATATCAATGACATCATTATTAGATGGAATTGAATAAAATAATAGTATCAAAGTTGTAAAGACATGCTTGATGCAATGAATATAATGTTTTGTATAGACACAAAAGTTAATTGTTTAGAGGGATATTTGGTTTATCTCCAATAGCTTCCTGGTATATTATTTACCTTCACATACAAACTAGCATACTTTAATATTTTAGTCCTTTATTGTAGTTAAAACCACTGAGAATTTAACTGGGCAGTGGGCAATACTTAAATGGCCTCCATTGTACCCAAAAAGGGTAGGGGGGAGGGGAAAAAGGGTTTGTAAAACTTACAAGGTGGCAAACAAGAAGAGAACCCTTTTGGGATCAAGGACCCGTGATGGTGCAGAACGCTTGAAGCTATTCCTTCTTAAAGTGCATCTGCCTTCTGTGGAGGCATTGATGTTGGCAGTTGTGACAGTGATCTGATGATGATGGATTTGTGTGTTACTGGAACAATCGGGGGTCCCCATGGCTACCACTGCAGCATCGTCAGGTGTGCTAGCCCCTGCCAAAGCAATTGCGGATCAATGAAACCATTCAGGATCATGCATGTCGTACGACTAGATAAACTATAAATTTTCCAATGATGTAACGACAAAATGGTTAGTGCTGTGTAATCTCTAATGGTAAGGTGGACTAACCAAACCAACCAAAGCCACAAATTCAGTTTCTGTACTCTCCTGTGGTTGACACTTCATTTTCATAACCGTAACTACCTGATAATGGTGGCAGCTAGTTTGTACCATAATTACAGTGGATATACGTAGTAAACAATCTTCAATGACGTCTTCCCAACTCGACAGTGTGTGTTTGGCATATCAGGAAACGAAGACCAACTCAATTGATAATAGTGTAGGTAACTAAGATGGCAGACATTGATAGAGCTTTTCAACAATATGATTATCTCGATGAAGAAAAAGAGAACAAAGAAAACTAAAATAGTAGAGATATACTTTCATCACCCTCTAAAAATAATAGTGCGAGTTGTGGGGATCAGCCTCACAAATTGCATGTGTAAAATTTTCAAAATTGCACACGAATATAATGTTCTTACAGTCACTTCATTTGATTGTTTATATCAACCTCTTAGTATAATTTCTTGCTCAATAAACCTTCAATGAACTACAAAATAATTGCAAATTTAAAGATTGATTTTCTTCTACCAATTTAATACTTTAAAATAAAAAATATCATCGAACATTTTAGATTTCCGTACTAATGGGTGGAAACATGTCAACTATCATGTAATAAGAGTCGGAGAAAATTGTGACCGATTTATTTTAGCACTAAACTTACATATATTATTTCAAATTTTTGACTAACGTAACCAAAGGTTAGAATCCTAACAACTACATTAATTGATGATCCAATCACAAGTGCCTGACCGACTAGTTGGGCAACAATGTGAAACTTTTACACTGGACGCAACTTAAATTCTTTTGTGATTTCATCCAAGTGGGCATCAAATTAGAAAATACGTTTTTTTTTTCCTGAAAAAAAAAAAGAGGGAAAAGAACCAAGAAAGCCGATTACACAAGGCCCAAATAATTGGTGAAATTCATTGAAGAAGATGGGGTGTGAGCTCTAGCTAGTTTGGAACCGATTCCATTATTATTAATTATTTAAAGGGATATTTGACACAACGAGCGGTGCTCAGGGATGGTGTATCCGATTCCATTATTATTAATTGTCAATACAGCTATGCTGTTTACTATTACACCACGTTAACTTTGGTCTTCGGGTAGCTTCACTTGCCCTGCACGCAATGGATGTCCACTCCACACGCGACCTGTTTATTTGGTATTAATTATAAAATCTGTATCCGCAAGACATGCTCGAAGCCGCATGATTTACCGCAAACAGTACTTGTCTTATATATTTTTTATTATCATTTCTTGGCAGACGGCACTATCCAACAACAACAAAAAAAAAAAAAAAAAAAAAATATATATATATATATATATATATTTTAAACAGTTAATTGATGAAAAAATTATTTTTCTATTTATGTTAAAAAATTAACTGATATTTTAATGAATGTCACGTTGTATGTATATCAAGTATATATTCTTGATCAATTACCTTTTGTATTCCTTTAGTTATTCATGTTGTATATTGTTTCTTGTATATGCTTATATTTGTCAACATATGTATTTATCTCTATTCTAGATTATGTATTCTCAAAATATCTACATATTACACATGCACACATATAATTTTTTTTTATTATTGATTTTTTTAATAAATTTCATGTTTTTAATTTAGACATTTATATTTATATTTGGTTAAAAGTTCTTTTTTTAGCAAAAATTTCTTTTTGTTAATAGTTTTTCTAATTTAGATAGATAGTAATATTATTATAACTATTATGTTTAAGGGATATTGTCCTTTGTATAAGTATTCTAAGATTCTCATTGAATTAAATTGTGACATTAAACATAATATATGATATTAAATTCTCATTGACATTCTCAGTTATCTACTTTAAATGTAAAATAAAATTTCAAACTATTTCTTTTCAATAATCTAACATTCCGACGCATTATTATCTTGTCATTTCGACTTTAATTAAATGGCCCTAACCATTGATATTATGCCAAGGACGTGTAGGAAAAGTATCGATTACGTTAATCTAGTAGTTCAGAGAATAAGGCAAAAAGCCATACATCTCAAAAAAATGAGAAGTACAAATTTCTAATGATCAATATGTGAACCCAAGAACATCTAGGTTGCCATATGGGCGAAATTTATGATTGAGTTCTTAGAATTACCAATTGTTTTTGATTTACAACTTGTAATTTATTAGTTGCAAATTGAGCATGTTGAATTTAATTAGTTCATATTGAACTAAAATCATTTTGTTTACAATTAGTAGACTAATCATAATTATGTAAATTAAAGATACTTAAAAATTTTATTTATTACATATTTAAGTTTTAAGTTAATATTTACTATTTAGAACTGACTCAATAATTAAAATTTTATTTATTAAAAAAATCAAGTTATTTTCAATAATAAAAAAATATCTTATTGTTTGACTTCAGTTTGCACTGAAATCAATACACTGCCACGAGAAGAGCGAAGTTTGAAATTCACAATGAATGAAAATCATACCATATAGTGAACCTTAAAACCAATAGAAAACCACAAGCTCTTAAAATTCCCTTCCATCATTTTAGTTGACGTTGTAGCACACTTTCCTGATTTCACCTTTAGTGCCAGTAAGAACACCAATCCTGCCCATGTTAACCATGGATACACCAAAGTCTTTAAAGAAAGTTGATCCATGGGTGGTAGCCTGAAGTTCAACATAAGCTTTGGTTTCAAGGTTGTCCAGCAGGGCTGCATCAGAAGTGAACAGACCCCTTCTCTTCGAAACAAGTGTATAATAGGCTTCATCAAATGTCCTGACGCTCCCAGGATCCATCTCCACAAGGGTACTATTATCTCGTGGCTTGCATTTGCGCTTCAATTTGGGTATGTATTCGGAGTCTAATTTGGGATCGGGGCCGCCAGTTGCACTGAAATTGTAAAGGCGGGAATCGAATGAAGAGCAATGAGAAGTGCCTATGGTGTGTGAACCTGCATGCAAGAGAAGAGAATTATAGTCAAAATCTATTCACAGTTCAATGTAGTTAACCAACATGGATGCTAAAACCCAGTCAATGAGATTTTGGCAAATCTATTATGCATTCCGCAGAATTAGACTATGCAACCAGGTTTATGTTGCAGAAACAGCCTCTTCGTATAACGGTATTAATTGACCCTTCCCAGCTTTCTCAAAACTCACGGTATAGGATTCTCGTACATTAAAAGGCGTTTTGTTGCTTCATGACTATGTTCAAGTTTTTGGTTGGAAGGTTTGAAAGCACCTGACAGCACCACCAAGTCCTTCACGCTTAGGCCCCTAGCTTTGAATCCAGCTATCAGTGTAGAAATGTTTGCAGAAGGCGGTATCAGGCTGTTTAAGGGCTCTATGAACTTGGAAACCCTCCCATCTCTTCGCCCAGTTTCAACTTCATAGTACGGTCCCATGGTCTGATTAAGATGATAGAAACAGAACACGGTTAATCGTGCACATTGCTCTTTTTTTTTTTTTTGGACAAAACATTACTTGACTTGAATTGAACGAAATTCATTACCGCCACCGTGACATCCCTAGCTACAATGGCCACGATGTCCGCACATGATACCACCCCAGGACAGGCCTTCTCCACTGCACGTTTCACTCTATCGATGATCTGGAAGCCGCGTAAGCTCAAATTTGGAGGTGAGAGTCCTTTTCAGCTTGTTTTGTTGGAGAGTTTTTAGCAGCACTGAACCATCACAACCCTGCAGGCAGCATAGTCACATTTTAGCAATGTTTCTTCTGTTCTACCATGTAAGAATTAAGGACAATGTACGGCACAGTGCTATTAATATATAAGGTTTCGTTTACTTACCCTAACAAAACAGTCGTGAAAATGCATCCTCATCAAAGGTCCACTAAGGCTAGGAGCCACGGACATGACCTGATCCATAACCTCCTTGACAATGGCTTCGGCGCGAGGGCATGTTTTCGAATAAAACCCGACTTTTAATTTGGCGTTTGTTGGGATTAAAGCGAGCTGCAGAAAGATTAATTGAAGCAAAAGACCAGAAATAAGCTTGGAAGCAGCCATGTCGAAGGATTGGGCTCGCGTTAATGCAATGCAGTGCAATTTGACCATAAAATGGTCCATTATATACATGTTTGCAGAAGGCGGTATCAGGCTGTCAGTACAAGAAATTTGACCTGTCTTTATCATAGAAAAAAAATTGAGCTTAACAGCCAATTTGCACAATTTAATTCTCGGGTTGGTTAAAAGAAATATTCTGATTCCCAATTGATTTTATCTTTACGTCACAAACATGCCTCCATTTCTAGGAAATTGAGTCGGTTAAAGCCCTTGAACTTTCGGTGAGACGTAATGTTATGAATCAGCTTGATGGCTTCTGCTCAACAGAGCCCCCGCCTTACAAGACAAAACAGCTATGGTATAGAATTCCACGTTCAAGCCACGCCGAGTGTTGACTTTGCAAATTCTGAAGAGTTCGTGTGCAATTGGTTTGATAATGTTCTGCAATGTCAAAACCAAAACCGAAAATTTCCACAAGCATCAAAATCTGTCACTACTACTAACTTAAGGTTAATAATCCTTGATCTTCAGGCTGCCCTGTCCGATCAGAAATTTGAAATTAAGATGTTAAAAATACCGATCTAATGATAAACAAGGCTGCAAAAAGATCGAATGAGCTATTAATGGTGTAGCCGCTGGAGCTGGAGCTGTTGAGCATTTCCATGTGCTATGGTTCTCTAATCAATTAATTTAAAGAGAAACATGCTCCTACGTGTCCTAATCCAGTCACTTCATTTTTTTTTTTTTATTTTTCTGTGGGTTTTCAAGTACGGGAAAAATGGGCAAAGCCCGATGTCCATCCATCGTAGGAAATTGAAAGGGCAAGACATCGCTTCCTTGACACCCGCCACGCTTGTCTCCACCAATTGAGTATCGTACTTGCTGATCATCTTTTTCGCTTGGAATCTTAATTAGTTTACCAGCACCCTATTATTGCTCGGACAGCACGCGAATACATAAAAATATACATTTTAATTTACTAAGATATATATATATATATATTCTTAATTTTATCATATAAAGTAAAAATATAAGTTAAAAAATAATGCGTAAATCACTAAAAACATACAAAATAAAATCACTTTAAATTTATTAAATTATGAGAAAATATTTTATTAGTTGACAAAAATTTATAGAATCATTGCAATAATTAAATTATAGTAAAATATCATATTAAATAATATATGTATAAATGTATGAGGTAAATAAAAAAAAAGTTGAGACATTTTGATGATTAAAATAATAACAAATACTAATTGTTAAACTTTACATAATAAAATTAATAAAAAATATATATTTTTCTAATTATTTTTGTATCAAAGATGATTAGCAAGTCCAAGTAAATATGAAATAATTATATATAGGAGTGACGAGAGCCACGGAGAAGTCCATTAAGCATATACTTCATATTTCAAATAAAATGTTTTATTTATGAAGTCCATCAAGCCTTACAATTTTACCCATAAAGTTTGGAGAGACACCAAATTAAATAAGTTTTACTCTTTTCAAGTGCCATCATAAAGATGTTGGGATCAGTAAGAAGTTACCATTAAGACTAGTGAATCCGAATTTGGTAGTAGCGATATCTCAAATAGACTCCAAAGTGAAAAAGGACTAAACCCTTAAGGCCCAACAAGCCTAGTTCAGTATTGACATTTAATGTGAATGAAAACACTTGGAGCAGTAAGTAAATGGGTTGAAGGTGCTTTAGTTTAAGAGCAACAATGACCCAATAAAAAAAGGAAAGTTTGTGCCCAATTATCAACAAGTATGTTTGACCAAAAATCACACACTTCTTCTTGTTATTTCAGCCTAGTAGCTATTTCATAAAGATATTTATGTTATGTAGCCTATCATTTTGAAATATCATAAAACTTTCTTGGTTTTTATTCAATTCTTTATGCATGTTGTGTTTTTAAGTCATGTAATGAAGTTTTCAACTTCATCCTAAGATTTACTAGTCTGTGATACTAAAAGAGAGGGTGAATTAGTATCACACCCCTTAAAACTTTGATAACTTAAGCCAAAGTATTCTACTTCTATAATACTTTCGCTCTCGTTAATACACAAGTATGTGAACAACTTCAACCTCTTATTAAAAGTAAACTCTTTCTCAGATTTGGCTAAGGTAAATCTATTGTTACCTACTAATCATAATAGTTTCCAAAATCACCTTTCAGACACCTTTCCTATTAGATAGATCAGATGTTCTTGATTAGGTCTTCTTTAAGTTATGAGTTCGATGATACTTTAGCTGTATTCACAACTTAATTCAAAACACAGAATGTAAATCAAAGTAAGGACACACGAGATTTACGTAGTTCCATCAATGTGACGTACATCCATGGTGGTAGGTACTCTTCCTCTACTGAGACAATCCACTAAACTTGAGAATATTAGTGTGGTACTCCCAATGTTCACAATCTAGTGACAATGGATGTCTTAATCTTCTGTTCCTTTCACTATTACAAATACAAAGCAAGTACAATACAAAAAGTGTCATTTATTGTGTCTACCCTTCTTCTATCTTGTCTTGCCTTTGTTAAATTGAATAGGCTACTTCACTGCCACGTAGAAGTCCACCACAACACTTTCTAACCTTTCTTGAAGAAATCTAGAAATACGTTGAGTTCTTTCCAATGCTTCACCGAATTCCTTCTTTAGGTTGTTTCATACAACTCCTACTTTCACTGTCTCACGGTTTCACAGCTTGTACTTATACTTCTGGTCTGCCATTTCACATTCTGGTCTTACTCCATCGCACATTCTGGTCTCACGTTGACTCACTATTCTCAAGTCTCATGAATACAAGGTCTGCTCTCCTCATCCGTTTCACGGTTCCGCTGGTCTCCCATTTCTGGTTTTTACCCTTACCTCACGTTTCTGGTTTTCTTCTCTTCCAAAGGTGGTGCGTTTCTGGTTTTGCCACTGGTCTCCCCTGTCTGTTTCACAGTTTTGCTGCACTTCCTCGTCAAAGTTTTATTGCATTCCTCAGTCACGGTTTTCTCTTGTCGTTGGTCACTCTCTCTCTCGGTGGTGTATGTTTGGTCTAGTCTGCTCTTCTGATGGTGTCTCTCTCTCTCTCTCGGAGGTGTATGTCTGGTTTGGTCTGCTCTTCCGGTGGTGGTTTTCTCTCTTACGGTGGTGGGTTCCTTTTTTTCTGGTTTGTATCCATTTAGGTCTCTTAGTTCTCTCTAACATTTTTGTGTTTTTGTGTGTCTGCGTTTTTTGTTGTGTACCTTTTTTCATCCATGTCACTTTTCTCTCTCGGGTGGTGAATTTCAGATTTGGCTCTCTCAGTGGTGAATTTCTTGTTGGCTCTCCTAATGGTGTCTTCTTCTTTTTCTTCCCCTGTAATGTGTGTTCTGGTTTGCTCTCCCGGTTATATACTCCCTTCTAAGAAAACCCTAGTAGGGCTTATTGGAGTCGCGGTGAAATTCCTTTCTTGCCCCTCTATGTGGCTTTATATAACTGTTTCATACAAAATTCAGCGAATTTCCTTTCTTGCCCCTTCATGTGGCTTCATATTACTGTTCCATACAAAATTGGGCATTATCCCTGGAATGCTTGAACAAGCCACTTTTACTTGCACACTTAAATTTGGTTGAAAACAATTACAACCCATACAAGGTTGTGGGAACAATAATCTCCCCTTTGTAATTGTTGGCAACACTCACAACAAAAACCATTATGCAGCAGTCCTTTATAATCTTCTTAGAGTAATAATCCAGAAGTAGATGAATTACAACTCCCCTTAAATATATACTCCCCCTTCCTTAACAGCTTCCCCTGCACTGTTGCTTCTCTCCTCCTTTGCCAACCAATTACAAATTTGAAAAACCCGCAAAGTAGAGATGGAGGATTCACCTGAACTTCAGGCTTAAGGAGATATTTGCACAGACATACTCATTCTATGCTTTTCAAATAGCTCTGTGTACAGAGGTTTAGTTAGAATATCTGAAATTTGACTTTTAGTGCCCTCTTCCAAATACTCCAACTAAATTATGCCCTCTTCCACTTGATCCTTGATAAAGTGATACCAAATGTCAATATGCTTGCTCCTTGAATGTTGAACTGGATTCTTACTGAGATCAATTACACTTTAATTATCACAAAGTACACTTACTGGTAACTTCACTTTAACACCCAAGTCTACCAATTGTCTTGCATCCATATCACCTAAGTACATGCTGCACAAGCAGCCATATACTTAGCCTCAGTTGTGCTTAAAGCAACATTATTTTCTTTCTACTTAACCATACAACATACTTTGAACCCAAGTAGAAGCTACAACTATTGGTTGATTTTTTATCATCTATACTTCTTGCTTAGTCTGCATTAGTGTATGTTCGTAGTTTTACAGAATTCATAATCAGATATGACAAACCCATTTCCAGTGTCCCTTTGAGGTATCTTAGAATTCTTTTCACTGCCAACACATGAGATTCCTTAGGATCAGCTTGGAATCTGCTGGCAATGCACACAACTTACATAAGATCAAGCCTTAATGCTGTAAGGTGCAAAAGGCTCCTTATCATCTTCTTGTACTCTGTAGGGCTTGTACTCCTTCCTTCCTGATTTTTTGTTAACTTGTAACCCATTGTCATAGGAGTACTGATAGGTCTGCTATCCTTCATGCCAAACTTTTTTAGCATCTTCTTAGCATATTTCGTCTGAGAAATAAAAATACCTTTTTCACACTGTTTTATCTATAAATCTATTCCTCACTCGTCTTTTGTGCAAAATCTTGGCATAACTCAAAGTGATCCCTTCAAAAGATGATGTTGTCTACATATATTATGGTTATCAGCTGGCCTTTCTCTGAGTTGAACACATATAGGTTATTATCAACTATTCCTCTTTTAAAGTTAAACCTTCTCAAATACGTATCCAGCTTACTGCTCTTGGGGCTTGTTTAAGGCTATACAAGGCTTTCTTCAACTTGCACATGTGTGTCTCATCCTCACTGATTTGTACTCCATCGAGTTGTTCAATATACACTTCTTCTTTCAGGAGCCCATTCAGAAAGGCTGATTTCATATCCATCTGGTAACTTTATACCTCTTATGTGCTGTCAAAGTTAAGAACATTCTGATAGTTTCTAACCTTGCTACTGATGCAAAAGTTTCATTAACATCTACTCTTTCTATTTGAGTGTAGCCTTTGCAAACCAGCCTAGTCTTGTTCCTTACCACCTTGCCATCTTCATTGTGTTCATTTTTAAACGCCCATTTTGTTCCTATGACATTCTTGTTAGTGGGTCTTGGAACCAGCTACCATGTTTCATTCTTCTCGATTTGATCAAGCTCTTCATTGATAGCTTTGACCCAAGTTTTGTCTTGTGCAGTGTCTTCAACAAATTTAGGTTCAACTTGTGAGAGTAAAGCAGTAACTCCCACAATTCTTCTTCTTGTTGTAACTCTTGCTGATGGGTCACCTATGATTTGATTTCCTTGATGAGCATTGGTCCACATTTTCTTTGTCCTTCTTTCTTGCACAATCTTAGTTACAAGAGGATCTCTTTCTTTATCTTCAAACTCACTCTTCTCCGAGTCTGAACTTACTTCTTGTTCCTTTTCTTCAGGTTGGTCTGATTCTTCATCTACATTGAAGTCATCTTTTTCATTGTCCTCAGCTTCTCCATTCTGCATTGTTTTTCCGTTCTCATCTATTCTCACATCACTGGACGTGATCACTTTTCCCAGCTTATGTAGGAAAACTCTGTAACCTTTTGTCTTTGTTGAGTATCCCACAAAGATGCCTTTATCAGACCTAGCATTGAATTTTTCTAAGTTTTGCTCCTTGTTTTTCACAAAACATGGGCTGTTAAAGATTCTGAGATACTTGGCTGTTGTCTTCTTCCCACTCCATAACTCATATGGAGTCTTATTAGTATTGGGCCTTAGTAAGACTCTATTCAATAGATGTACAGCTGTAAATGTTGCTTTTGTCCAAAATTTGTGTGAAGCTTGGATTCCAGTAGTAGAGTTCTTGCTATTTTAATCACAACTCTATTTTTCCTTTCTACCACCTCGTTCTGTTGAGGTGTTCTTGTTGTTGCCATTTGGTGACGAATTCCATGCTTCTCAAGGTAATCTTCAAAAGTTTTATTTGTAAATTCAGTGCCTTGATCTAACCTCAATACTTTGATCTTCCTTCCACTCTTATTTTCAGCCAATCTTTTGTATCTCTTGAAGCAATTCAGAACTTCTAACTTGTGTTTGAGGTGCATGATGTAGGTCCTTCTAGAATAATCATCAACAAACAAGATGAAGTACCTTTCACCATTCAACTCTTTTATCCTCATCAGTCCACACAAATCAATATGTATAATGTCAAGCACTGCTTCAAAACTAAACTCTTTGGTCTTATACTACTTTCTGACATGTTTTCCTTTAGAGCATGCTGAGCAAACATACTCTCTCTCTCTCTCTCTCTCTCTCTCTCTCTCCTGAGGTCAGGAATGTCTCTGATTACATAAGTAGTGGTCAACTTCCTCATGTTCTTCTGTGTTAAGTGTCCCAGCCTCCTATGCCAGAGTTGATTTTCTTCTTCTTTGGTGAGTAAATAACTGTTTATCTTATCCTCATCAATCACATATAAATCTCTAGCTTTTCTTTTCTCGGCTGCAACAGTATTGCCTTTTTTACTCTTTACTTGGCAACCTTTTTGTGAATATCACTTTGTGGTCTTCATTGCATAGCTGGCTGACAAATGCTAGATTATATCTAAGTCATTCAACATGCAAAACATCTTTTAGCTTTCCTTTTCTAATATTTACTGACCTCTAACCATTGATGTTGAGTGAATTATTATTGCCAAACTTGACTCTGCCTTTTTTTGACTTGTTTAGCTTTGATAATTTACTCTTATCTCCTGTTATGTGTGAAGTGCATCCACTATCAAGGATCCACTGCTTATCCTTGTAGTCAGCCTTTAGTGCAATTTCAACTATATTAGCTACCTCCCTTTTTGCTTTATATTCTTTCTTTTGAATTGGCTTGAAGATAACTTTCTCCTTCTTCTCAGCTTTAACTGCACCATTTGTTTTTATTGTGCTATCGAGTGCCTTCTCTTGCTCAAAGAGAAGTGTCATGCATCTTTTGGCATTATGGTCATCCTGTTCGCACCTTTCATATTGCTCCAAGTCTGCTAATACAACAAACTTGTTCTTTGAAACCACTAGTTTGGACTTCCACCAACACTCCTTATCAGTGTGTCCTTGCTTTCTACAATATGTGTAAGAACTTACGATAAATGTTCTCCTCTAAATTTTATATTGTCTCCCCTTATATGCAACATCGTATCTTCTTAAGTTGAAGACATATACTGGCCTTCTCCATCAGTAGTTACTCGCTTTATGACCCCAAACTCCACAATAAAGATAGTGACCTTGAAACTGCCTCTTCTTAGGTCTAATCATAACTTGTTTTCTTTTTTTGATTACTTGCTGTGTAGGCAACGTAGCTGGCTTCTTTGCTTGTGTGACTTTCATTTCAGTCACCTTCTTCTCCTTCTTCTGTTCAGCCGTAACCCTTTGCTAGCTGACCTTTTTTTCTTCATTTTTGTTTGCCACCCTAGGTTGCTTCTTCAAATCATCTTTATTCTCAGCTATCTTCTCTTGAGTCACAACCTTCTCTTTCAACTTCTGTGGCACATTCTTATTATCTTTAGGCAATGCAAGCTCTGGTTGCTACACTTTCTCTTTATTTTTCTTTTCTCTTCTAGAACTTGTTTCTCTTATCATTTTAAGCTTTTACACGTTCTCTTCACTCCTTTTGAGTTGTTTCTAAAGTCTCAACAACTCTTTCTCCATTCCTTCAATTTTTGAAGTCCTTGAGCCAAGCTCTATAGTAAGGTCTTCACATATTTTGATCTGTTCTTCAAATCTTTTCTTCAAGTCAATATGTTCAGCCCTTATCTCATCCTTTTGATTTTCATCTTCCTCAGACTTTGCTTTAACTTGTTTTATGTGAGCCTCCAACCTTTTTATGGTTATGCCCCTTCTGATTATCTCCTTTGAAGCTGCTTCTAACTCAGCTTCAAGATCTGGTTCTTCTTCATCAACCTCCTCTTCCTCTTCAGAGATTGAACTATTACCTTGAGCTGATGCCATAAAGGCCTACTCATATGATAATTCTTCATCTTCCTCCTCATTAGCTTCTTTTATCTGACTCACATAACTCTTGAATGAGCCTCTTTTCTTCTTTTGTGGGTTGACAGTCTTCTTGTTAGACTTCTTTGATTTGAATGATGGTCTTCTCCATTTTGAATTCAGCTCATCATCACCATCCTCATCTTCATCATCAAGTTTCACTTTGCATTGAGAAGCAAAGTATCTAGTCTACCCACAATGATAATATCTCAAAGACAACTATCCTTTTCCTTTCTTAGACCCCTTTTTGAACTTCCTTGTGAAGTATGCCAACATTTCACCTTCACTTTCTTCCTCATCATCATCATTATCCTCATTGGATGATTCTTCATCTTCTTTTATCTTCAAGTGTTTTATAGCATTGAAAGCTGCCTCCTTTGATACCTTTGACGTTGAGGAGCTCTTAGTTGACTTTATTCTCATCTCATATGCAATAAGATTGCACTGTAAATCATGCAAAGACATAGAATTAAAATCTCTACTCTACTCTATGGTTGCCACCTTTAAGGCAAACCTCTTAAGCTAAATTTTTAGAATTTTCTTCACAATAAATAAGTCCTTCTTGTTCTTCCCATGACTTCTAAGATCATTTATAGCTTCAATAACCTTGGTGAAGAACTCTTGGACTGTCTCATTTTTCTGCATTTTAAGATATTCATCTCTCTTTCAAAACTTGAAGCTTGGCCTCCTTTATTCTACCATCACCTTTATAGACTTTCTACAATCTATCCCATATCTCTTTGGCAAATTTGCAGTCCATAACTTTAGCATACTCAGCATCTGTTAATGCTGAAATGATGACATGTAAGGCCTTCCCATTTATCTCAAACTGCCTTAATTCCTCTGGGGTTAGGTCTTTACCTTCTTTTGGAGCCACAAAACCCTCCTGTATGGATTTCACCATGTTCATGCCCATGGTTGCAAATACCACCTGCATTCTTGCTCTCCACATATGGTAGTTGGTTCTGTTGAAGATTAGAACCTTCTTGTTGTAAGTAGTGCTAGTGCTAGTATTGGTGTCCATTTCTCAGTATGCTGAATAAGTTAAAACTTTTGGAGCTCTTCAAACTAGTACACTAAGCTGTTAAGCTTTATCCTAGTGAACTTGTGCTCTGATACCAATTGAAATTTTTGACTTCACCCTAGAATCTATTAGTCTGTGATACTGAGAGGGGGGGTGAATCAGTATCACACCCCTTAAAACTCTGATAACTTAAGCCAATGTATTCAACTTCTTTAATACTTTCGCTCTCGTCAATACGCAAGTATGTGAACAACTTCAACCTCTTCTTAAAAGTGAACTCTTTCTCAGATTTGACTAAGGTAGATCTATTGTTACCTATTAATCACAATAATCCCTAAAGTCACCTTTTAAACACCTTGCCTATTAGACAAATCGAATGTTCTTGATTAGGTCTTCTTTAGGCTATGGGTTTGATGATACTTTAGCTGCATTCATAACTCAATTCAAAACACAGAATGTAAATCAAAGTAAGGACACACGAGATTTATGTGGTTCCGTTAATGTGACGTACGTCCACAATGGTAGGGACTCTTCCTCTAGCGAGACAATCCACTATACTTGAAAATACCTGTGTGGTACTCCCGATGTTCACAATGTAGTTACAATGGATGTCTTAATCCTCTGTTCCTTTCACTATTGTAAATACAAAGCAAGTACAATATAAATAGTGTCATTTACTGTGTCTACCCTTCTTTTAGCTTGTCTTGCCTCTATTGAATTGAATAGGCTGCTTCACTACCGCATAGAAGTCCACCACAACACTCTCTAACCTCTCTTAAATAAATCTAGAAATACATTGATTTTTTTCCATTGCTTCACCGAATTCCTTCTCTAGGTTGTTTCACACAACTCTTGCTTTTACTGTCTCACAGTTTCATGTCTTACACTCACACTTCTAATTTGTCGTTTCACGTTTTGGTCTCATGCTGTCGCACGTTCTGGTCTCACGCTGTCGCATGTTCTGGTCTCATGATGTCGTATGTTCTGGTCTCACACCGACTCGCTATTCTCAAGTCTCATGAATACCTGGTCTGCTCTCCTCGTTCGTTTCTGGTTTTTGCCCTCACCTCACGTTTCTAGTTTTCTTCTTTTCCAGGGGTGGTACATTTCTGGTTTTGCCACTGGTCTCCCCTGTCCATTTCATGGTTTTGCTGCACTCCTCTGTCACGATTTTCTCATGTCATTGGTCACTCTCTCTCCCGGTGGTGTATGTTTGGTTGTGGTGGCTTTCTCTCTCTTACGGTGGTGAATTTCCTGTTGTCTCTCCCGATGGTGTCTTTTTCTTTTTCTTCCCCAGTGGTGTGTGTGTTCTGGTTTGCTCTCCCGGTTATATACTCCCTTCTATGAAAACCTTAGTAGGCAAAAATCCTTTCTTGCCCCTTCATGTGGCTTCATATTACTGTTCTATACAAAATCTAGTCGACAATAATTACAACCCATACAAGGCAATGGGAACAACATGTGTTTTGGGATTCATTCACATAAAGACATCATAAAATTAATTTGATTATCTACATTGATCATTATTTTAATTATGAGATGCACCTTATGCATATGGTAGTCTAGTTCCATTAAAGTCCATTAAATAAATATGCTTTTACTCTTGATTTATTTTATTTATTATCAATCAATCATTCATTGCCTTAAACATGAGGTAATCTCTTAATTACATAACAAAAGGACTTCATCTTTAAATAGTATGAAGCTGATATCCAACAAATAAAGAAACTATTATTCTTGATTAACTTTATCTACAAAAACAAATCAGTCATTGCTAGAAACATGAGATTGTCGCTTGATTTCTTTGCATTAAGGCTCCTCTTTTCAATGTAAAGAATTGTCCACACAAAATGATCATTTATTCAACATCCATTTCTACACCAGATATTAATTTCATTGTGAGACATGCGTCAATACTCCTTGGCTATTTTGAATCCATTGAATTTTACCTAGTAAAGAAACTATTTATGTTAGTTTTTGTTACATGGATAAAATGGTTCTTTGCTTAAAAGATGAGATTGACACTATATTTTTAGTTAGCTTATCCTTTTTGTACTAAAGAGTCATTCACATAAATGAATCATGAAATTAACAAAAATGTTTAACACTTATTACTAATTTAATGTACCTGGCAATGAGAGATAAGACTGAGAGGCTACAATGGTTTAGCCAAGGCTATTAGTTTAATGTTTAGTTAAACCAATAATTGTAATGCCACCTATTATAATGTTTATACATTGTATACTAATTATGACCTTCTTTGATATCTTGGATCATTATAAAAAAAGAGAAATAAAGTTGATTTTGTCCCTATAGGTGGTTATAATGGGCTTCTCCTTCTTTATAAGAGTTTCTATAACAACTTTTAAAAAATAGGAATAGATTTATTATTAACTTATTTAATAAACTTGTCCTTATCTTTGCTATTATGGTTTTTAATTCAGCTTACAAATATATTTGATTTCATTGTTATAAAGAACCAATTATTGGTAAAATAAATAAGTGAGAAGTTTTTCCTTTAGTTTTTCTAAAAATTAAAGAAAGTTCTTATTTTTTTTCCTTGTATGTATTGAGTCCTTAAATAGTATTTTTGGTTTCGCATCATTTGGTATTAGTGTTTTAAGGTTTAAATCAAGTTTGTTTATTTAAATTTTATTTGTTTTATATCTTTTGTCCTTCTTTTTAGCCATATTTTGTAACCTTTTGTTTTTTTTTGAATTGTAACAAAATAATTGTTATAACTTTATATGTCCCAATTTCCTTGTCTTCTCAGGACTTCTCCTTTAACTAGTTGAGTGAAAATATACTAGTCTATCACTCAGATTATGCAAAATTGTTTTTCTAATTATGTTAACTTCTAATGAGAATGTTGGTTAACCCTTGCCAATGGCCCTTGCCATTGATATCATAGCTTTTTATTATAGCTTTTTAATCAATGACTCCTTAGAACGAAAGGAGAAGTGTTATTAGTTAGAAATGAGTTATTGGCTCATCCTTTTGGAATTACACTATGCTTATTTTGATATAGCAAATTAAGGGAAATGTGGAATAGTAAGTTATTTTTAACTAGCATATCAAGCTAATATTAAGCTTATTTGGACACTAGTATATTTTTAAAATTATAAAATAAGTATAAGTGCACAATTAATGGATTGTTGTATTTTTAATATTAACAAAAGTTAATGATATATCAATTGATATGCTATTATAAATTTATAAACAATGTACAATGGCAAGGTTGAATTAGCTATTTCACAACAAGTTAATTGGTTTTAACCCAATAAACATATTAAAATTGGACACAAATTAAATTAAAATATAAATATCTTTAAGAAAATAATTAGCTTTGAAGTTCCCGACTTCTCCCTAGGATCTACTAGTTTATGATACTGAGAAGGGGGTGAATCAATATCACCACAATTCGCAATTCGTAGGTAAGTGAACAACTTCAATCTCTTCTTAAAAGCGAACTCTTTCTCAGACTCGACTAAGATAGATCTATTGCTACCTACTAATCACAATAGTCCTTAAAGTCACCTTTCAGACACCTTGCCTAATACTTTAACTGCATTCAACACAATTCAAAACACAGAACGTAAAGCAAATTAAGGACACAAGAGATTTACATGGTTCTGTCAACGTGACATACATCCACAGTGGTAGGGACTCTCCCTCTACTGAGACTATCCACTATACTTGTGAATATAGGTTACAATGGATGTCTTTAATTCTCTGCTCCTTTCACTATTGCAATTACTAAGTAAGTACAATACAAAGAGTGTCACTTACTATGTCTACCCTTCTTCTAACTTGTCTTGCCTTTGTTGAATTGAAAGGTTGCTCCACTGCTGCTTAGAAGTTCATCGCAACGCTCTCTAACCTCTTTTGAAGAATTATGGAAATACGTTGAGTTCAATGCTTCGCTGAATTCCTTCTATATGTTGTATCACACAATTCCTGCTTTCACCGTCTTACGGTTTCACCTGTCTCATTGTCTCATGATATCATTGTCTTATGTCTCACCTATCTGTTTCTTTCTCTCTTGCTGTCTAGCTAGATTTCTCTCTCTTACTGCTGGATTTCTCTCCCTTATTGGATTTCGCTTTTCTGTTCACTGTCGGGTTTCTCTCTCTTCTCGCCAGTCTGCTCCAATTTGGCCATCAGGTTTCTCTCTCTTCCCAATCTGGCCGTATAGGTCTTTGCCGTCCACCCACCTTCGGCCATCCAGCCGTGTTGGATTTCTCACTTTGATGGTCTGGTTTTTCACTCTTTTATCACTTTCTTCAATTGCCTTTCGGTCGTCTTACGTTCGACGTTCAGCTCCCCTTTGGCCGCTCCTTCTCTCTTAACGTATTTGCCATTTTTGCTCGATTTTCTGATCGTCTCTCTCCTTCCCATCGACGACTACCGTTTTCTCTCTCTCTTCCAAGTGTTTGACGGTTTCTCTCTCTAGGTTTTGCCATGCCGAATACACTGTTTAATTTTCGACGACACTGTTCAATTCCGACAATACTGTTCAATTATGACTACTTTTTTCTTTTGCAGATGGTGTTCTTCTGTGTAGGGTTTGGTGTTCTCTTTGGTTGGTCGGTAGTCTAGGTTTTGTTGAATGTTCAATATTGCTAACGATCTCTATTCTTTGTCTTCTAAGACCTTTATATATGTCTTCCATGAAACCCTGATAGGGCTTACGTGGTAAATTTACGGTTTTGCCCTTACGTGGCGGATTTACTTTCTTGCCCCTCTATGTAGATTTATGTTCTTGCCCTTCCATGTGGATTTACCTTCTTACCCTTCCATGTGGCTTTACTTTCTTGCACATTTAAACCTAGTTGACAACAATTACAACTCATACAAGGTTGTGGGAACAACAATCTCTCCCTTTGTAATTGTTGGCCTCATAACAAAAGCCACGATGCAGCAGTTTCAACTCCCCTTAAATATGCACTCCCCCTTTCTTAATAGCTCTTCCTGCACTGTTGCTTCTCTCCCCCTTTACCAACCAATTACCAATTTGAAAAACTCACAAAGTAGTGATGGAGGATTCACCTAATATTTAGGCTTGAGGAGGCATTTGCACAGATAGACTCATTCTGTGCTTTTCAAATAGATATATGGACAGAGATTTACTTAGATCTTGTGTAGCCTTTTCAACAGATTTATGTTTAACTTGTGAGAGTGAAGCAGTAGTTCCCACAATTCTTCTTCTTGTTGTAACTCCTGCTGATAGGTCACTTGTGATCTGATTTTCTTGATAAGCACTGATCCATGTTTTCTTTGACTTTCTTTCTTGCACAGTCTTAGTTGTAAGAGGATCTCTTTCTTCATCAATCACATACAAATTTTCAGTTGTTCTCTTCTCAGCTGTAACAGTATTGCCTTCTTTACTCTTTACCTGGCAACCTATTTTTGTGAATATTACCTTATGGTTTTTATTGCATAGCTTGCTGACAGATGCTAGATTATATCTGAGTCCTTCAACATGTAGAACATCTTTCAGCTTTCCTCTTCCAATGTTTATTGACCCTTGACCACTGATGTTGAGTGAATCATCATTGCCAAACTTGACTCTACCTTCTCTTGACTTGTTTAACTTTAACAATTTACTCTTGTCTCCCGTCATGTGTGAAATGCATCCACTGTCAAGGATCCACTGCTTATCCTTGTAGTCAGCTTTGAGTGCAATTTTAGCTATATTAGCCACCTCCCTTTTTGCTCTATATTCCTTCTTTTGAATTGGCTGGAAGATAGCTTTCTCCTTTTTCCCAGTTTTGAGTACACCGTTTGTTTTCACTGTGCCATTAAGCGCCTTCTCTTGCTCAGGGAGAAGTGTCATACATCACTTGCCATTATGGACATCCTGCTTACACCTTTCACACTACTCCAAGTTTGCCAATATAGCAAACTTGTTCTTTGAAATCATTGGTTTGGGCCTCCACCAACAATCCTTGTCAGTATGTCCTTACCTTTTACAGTATGTTCAAGAACTTACGATAGATGTTCTTTTCTGGATTCTGTATTGTCTCCCCCTATATGCAACATTGTATCTTCTCAAGTTAGAGACATATACTGGCCTTATCCATCAGCAGTTAATTGCCTTATGACCCCAAGCTCCACAATAAAGGCAATGACCTTGAAACTGCCTCTTCTTGGGTCTGATCATAGCTTGTCTTCTTCTGTTCATCACTTGCTATGTAGGCAATGTAGCTAGCTTTTTTGCTTGTGTGACTTTCATTTCAATCACCTTCTTCTCCTTCTTCTGTTCAGCCGTAGCCCTTTGTTGGTTGACTTTCTTTTCTTTCTTAGACGGAGCAGCTATGGGCTGCTACTCTTTAACCACATCCATTATTTTTGGCCTTGGCTTTGGTTTGATAACTGTCTTCTCTTCTTTAGTTATCTTCACCTGAGTCACAGCCTTCTTTTTCAACTTCTGTGGCAATGTCTCATTCTTCTTTTCCCTTGCAGAGCATGTTTCTCCTACCACTTCAAACTTTTGCAAGTTCTTCTCACTCTTTTTGAGTTGTTGTTGAAGTCCCAACAACTCTATCTCCATTTCTTTAATTGTTGAAGTCCTTGAGCCAAGCTCTATAGTAAGGTCTTCACATATTTTGATCTGTTCTTAAAATCTTTTTTTCAAGTCAATATGTTCAGTCCTTATTTTATCCTTTTGATTTTCAGCTTCCTTAAACTTTGCTTTAACTTGTTTTATGTGAGCTTCCAACCTTTTTATGGTTTTGCCCCTTCTGATTATCTTCTTTGAAGCTGCTTCTAGCTCAACTTCAAGATCTAGCTCTTCTTCATCAACCTCCTCTTCCTCTTTAGAGGTTGAGCTACCACCTTGTGCTGATGCCATAAAGACATGCTCATCTGATGAGTCTTTATCTTTGTAGGAAAACGTGATTAGTGGCTTATGTTGTGCATAGTTAGCTATTTTTAGAATATATCTTTAGAAATAAACTAATTTAGGTAGGTTTTTTTAAGGTCCCATAAGTTATGGGATTTGATATACCTTTTATTACTTTCCTTTTTTTTTTACTAGGTCTAGCATCTATAAAGCTATTGCCTAATGTATTATTGAGAATGAGAAGGATTATTACTCTTTCAATCTCCAACATTTACTCTTTCAATCTCCAACATGGTATCAGAGCCTTTGTTCTTCTTAGTCTTCTTCCTTCTATTTTCTTTTCTTTTCTTTGACATCAAAACAGATTGCTAGCCTTTATTGCTGGTGATCCCTACTTCACGTGGAAGGCCTTAATTGCCTAGAATTGTTATTTTTTTTTTTCATAAAAGATATCTGAGGTTGCAAAGACAGGTTCTACAACCCAATCAGAGGGGGTTCCATCTCAACAAAACCGTGACAGCTTGTGGTGCACCTATTGTAATAAGGCACGCCATACTCGTGAAAGGTGTTGGAAGCTTCATGGAAAGCCCCCCAGTCGAGAATGGGGACAGAAAGGAGAACAACCAAGGAACTATAGGCAGGCTCACGTTGCTGCAGTACAACTAAGTGAATCAACCCCAAAGGAGATAGGCAGTCCTAACCAAGAAGTGATCGAGAGGACAAGATCACTTATCAACAACCTTGAAACACCATCAGGTACCTGTTCTTTGGCATATTCAGGTGAGTTTCCATTCTCCATTGGGTTAAATGTTTCGGGTACAACCTTTGCCAACTCTTGGGTCATGGACTCAGGAGCTACTAACCATATGACTCACTTACCAAATATTTTTTCCACGTATTCCCCGTGTCCAAGCAGTAGGAAATAGCCACAGCAGACGGTTCGGTGACCACTGTAGCTGGTGTAGGGAATGTTAAAATAGGTCCATCACTGATCTTAAAAAATGTCCTCCATGTCCCTAAACTGTCCACAAATTTGATTTCTATACAAAAACTTACTCAAGATTTATACTGCAATGTGGTTTTTCATCACGACTATTGTGAATTTCAGGACAAGGATTCGGGGAAGATGATTGGACATGCTAAAGAACGGTATGGTCTCTACTACCTTGAAGCACCAAGTCAGTTAAACATTACTAAGGGTAGATTATCCCATTCTTTTATGTCAGAAAATCTTTCATCCAATAAAGAGAAAGTTTGGCTCCATCATCGCCGACTTGGACATCCATCTTTTAGAATTATTGAAATTCTATTTCCTTCTTTGTTTAAAAATCTAAATGTTGAAACCTTTCATTGTGAGGTATGTGAACTTGCTAAACATAAGCGTATACCAATTCCAGCTAGTAACAAAAAGAGTTCTGTTCCTTTCTATCTTGTTCATAGTGATATTTGGGGTCCTACGTCTATTCCTAATATTTCTGGAGCAAGATGGTTTGTTTCATTTATTGATGACTGTACTCGTGTTGTCTGGATTTTTCTACTCAAGCATAAATCAGATGTTATTACCGTTCTCCCAAATTTTTTCTCCATGGTCAAAAATCAATTTGGAATCAATATCAAAAGGTTTAGATCAGATAATGCTAGGGAATATTTCAATCAAACCCTAACTCCATATTTTCAAAAAGAAGGTATAGTACATGAATCATCTTGTGTCAATACCCCACAACAAAATGGAGTAGCGGAAAGGAAAAATGGTCACCTTCTTGAAAAATCCCGAGCCTTTATGTTCCAAAACAATGTGCCTAAAAATTTTTGGGGGGAAGCAGTTCTCACTGCTGCCCATCTCATAAATCGTTTGCCATCTAGAGTTTTGGGATTCAAAAGTCCTATGGAAATACTCTCCATATTCTACCCTGGCCTACAAACTACAAATAACCTTGTTCCTAAAATATTTGGGTGTGTATCATTTGTTCATGTTCACTGTCCAACTAAAGGGAAATTAGATCCAAGGGCAATAAAATGTGTCTTTGTGGGGTATTCCTCAACTCAAAAGGGGTATAAGTGCTACCATCCTCCATCAAGGAAGTTCTATGTCTCAATAGATGTCACTTTCAATGAACATGAGTCTTACTTCACCCATCCTTATTTTCAGGGGGAGAATTTAACAATAGAAAATAAGGATGAGGATGTTTTACTTGATCTATCGCCACTGTCCATGTGTAAACCATCCAGTTCATCTTGTCCCATTATACCAAACCGTGTGCCTGAAAATCTTCCTAAACATATAGTTGAAAATGAACCAAACCATATGTCTGAAAATCCTCAAGAAAAACCAGATTCTGCACCTGAGAATGTAAGTTTTGGCAAGGGCAAGGTGTTCATAAGGAAGAAGATGATCGTTCCTGAATTTATGCAGGTCCAAGAGTCCAACCCAAGTCCTGAGAATGAGGTAACAATATCTAATCCTACATTGCAAAATGAAACTGAATTTCATATGAGTAAGGATGACCAGGATCTTCCCATTGCTATTAGGAAAGCAACAAGAGAGTGCACAAAACAACCTAATCCTACATTGCAAAATGAAACTGAATTTCATATGAGTAGGAATGACCAGGATCTTCCCATTGCTATTAGGAAAGCAACAAGAGAGTGCACAAAACAACCTTTATATCCTCTTGCACACTTTATGTCTTTTAAGAAATTTTCACCATCTCATCGATCCTTCCTTGTTAGCTTAAACACCATTACCATTCCTACCACCTTATCCGAGGCGTTGTCCAACGAGAAATGGAAACAAGCTATGAATATGGAAATGGAGGCACTTGAGAAAAATAAAACCTGGGAATTGGTAAAGTTACCCAGTGGGAAAGAAGCCTGTAGGGTGTAAATGGGTGTATACAATAAAGTATAGAGCAGATGGATCAATAGAAAGATACAAAGCAAGGTTAGTAGCCAAAGGATATACTCAAAGCTATGGAATTGATTATCTAGAAACTTTTGCACTAGTTGCAAAAATGAATACTGTTAGAGTTTTATTGTCGTTGGCAGCTAACTATGGTTGGGAATTACAGCAGTTCGATGTAAAAAATGCATTCTTGCATGGAGAACTAGAGGAATAAATTTATATGGAGGTCCCACCAGGTTATAGGAAGAACTTGGATTCTTAAACTGTGTGTAAATTGAAGAAAGCCTTATATGGTCTAAAACAATCACCACGAGCATGGTTCGGACGATTTGCTAGAGTTATGATAGCTATGGGATACAAACAAAGCCGAAGGGATCATACATTGTTCATTAAGCACTCAAGGTCAGGGGGAGTCACAGCTCTCTTGGTTTATGTTGATGACATAATAGTGACAGGAGATGATGACAAAGAAAAACAAATCTTGAGTCATTGTTTGGGCAAGGAATTTGAGATCAAGGTGTTAGGAAGGCTCAAATATTTTCTTGGGATTAAGGTTGCTCACTCTAAGCAAGGCATTTTTATCTCCCAACAAAAGTATGTCATGGATCTCCTAAAGGAAACAGGCATGACAACATGCAAACCAGCAAGTACTCCAATAGATCAGAATGTCAAACTTGGAAAAGCAGAGGAGGATGTTGCGGTAGACAAGGCAACATATCAACGCCTTGTAGGAAGACTTATTTATTTGTCTCACACACGACCAGATATAACATATGCAGTTAGTGTGATTAGCCAATTCATGCATAACCCAAAGGAAGTTCATCTACAAGCAGCTTACCGAGTATTATAGTACCTTAAGAGTACCAGGAAAAAAGTATTTTATTCAAAAGGAACGGAGGTTTAGTACTTGAGACATACACAGATGCTGATTATGCTGGGTCAATTGTTGACAGAAAGTCAACCACTGGATATTGCACCTTTCTTGGTGGAAACCTTGTGACATGGAGGAGTAAAAAATAGAATGTAGTGGCCAGGTCTAGTGCAGAAGCAGAATTTCGAGCAATGGCTCAAGGTGTGTGTGAAGTACTTTGGTTAAAAATCATTCTAGAATACTTGAAGATTAAGTGGGATGGCTCAATAAGACTCTATTGTGACAACAAGTCTGCAATCAGCATAGCTCATAACCCAGTACAACATGATCGAACAAAGCACATTGAAGTCGACAGACACTTTATCAAAGAACACTTGGAGAGTGGGTTGATTTGTACCCCTTACATGCCTACACACAGCCAGCTTGCGGATGTACTTACCAAAGGGTTAACTAGTTCGATGTTTCAAAATATAATATCCAAGCTGGGAATGGAAAATGCCTATTCACTAGCTTGAGGGGGAGTGTAGGAAAACGTGATTAGTGGCTTATGTTGTGCATAGTTAGCTATTTTTAGAATATATCTTTAGAAATAAACTAATTTAGGTAGGTTTTTTTAAGGTCCCATAAGTTATGGGATTTGATATACCTTTTATTACTTTCCTTTTTTTTTTACTAGGTCTAGCATCTATAAAGCTATTGTCTAATGTATTATTGAGAATGAGAAGGATTATTACTCTTTCAATCTCCAACATTTACTCTTTCAATCTCCAACAATCTTCCTTATCAGCTTCTTTTATTTGACTCATATAGCTCTTGAATGAGGCTCTCTTCTTTTTTTTTGTGGGTTGACAGTCTTCTTGCTGGACTTCTTTGATTTGACTGATGATCTTCTCCATTTAAAATTCTGCTCATCATCACCATTTATCTTCATCATCAAATTTCACACTGCACTGAGAGGCAAAGTGTCCAGTCTACATACAATGATATCATTTCAAGGCTAATTGTCCTTTTTCCTTCTCAGACCCCTTTTGAATTTTCTTGTGAAATAAGCCAATACTTCACCTTCACTTTTTTCCTCATCCTCATCATCATCCTCCTCACTAGATGATTCTTTCTCTTCTTTTATCTTCAAGTGCTTCATAGCTTTGAAAGCTGCCTCCTTTGATACATTTGTTGTTGTAGAGCTTTTAGCTAACTTTATCCTCATCTCATATGCAATGAGATTACACTGGAGATCATGCAGAGACATCGAATTGAGATCTCTACTCTCCTCTATGGCTACTACCTTTAAGGCAAACTTCTTAGGCAGAATTCTCAGAATTTTCTTCACAATTGATGAGTCCTTTTTGTTCTTCCTATGACTTCTAAGGTCGTTTACAACATCAATAACCCTGGTAAAGAATTCATGGACTGTCTCATTTTTCTGCATTCTGAGAGATTCATATCTCTCCTTAAACACTTGAAGCTTAGCCTCCTTCATTCTGCCATCACCTTCATATATTTTCTTCAATCTGTCCTATATTTTCATGGTAGATTTGCAGTCCATAACTTTAGTATACTCAGCATCTGTCAATGCTAAAATGATGACGTTTGAGGCCTTTCCATTTATCTTAAATTCCTTTAACTCCTCTAGGGTTGGGTCTTTACTTTCTTCTGGAACCACAAAACCCTCTTGTATGCATTTCACCACATTTATGCCCATGGTTGCAAATACCACTTTTATTCTTGCTCTCCACATATGGTAGTTGGTTCCGTTGAAGATTGGAACCTTCTTGCTGTAACTAGTGCTAGTGCTGGTACCAGCTTCCATTTCTTAGTATGTTGAACAAGTCAAACTTCTAGATCCCTTCAAACTAGTAGCTCTGATACCAATTAAAGTTCCAGACTTCTCCCTAAGATCTACTAGTTTATGATACTGAGAGGGGGGGATGAATCAGTATCACCACAATTCGTAATTTGTAGGTAAGTGAACAACTTTAATATCTTTTTAAAAGCGAACTCTTTCTCAGACTCGACTAAGGTAGATCTATTTCTACCTACTAATCACAATAGTCCCCAAAGTCACCTTTCAGACACCTTGCCCAATAGACAATACGGATGTTCTTGTTGAGGTATTTGTTAGGTTATAGGTTGGCTGATACTTTAGTTGCATTCACAACTCAATTCAAAATATAGAACGTAAAGCAAATTAAGGACACAAGAGATTTACGTAGTTCCATTAACGTGACGTACATCCACGGTGGTAGGGACTCTCCCTCTATCAAAACTATCCATTATACTTGTGAATACAGGTTACAATGGATGTCTTTAATTCTCTGCTCCTTTCACTATTGCAATTACTAAGCAAGTATAATACAAAGAGTGTCACTTACTGTGTCTACCCTTCTTCTAACTTGTCTTGCCTTTGTTGAATTGAAAGGCTGCTCCACTGCTGCTTAGAAGTTCACTGCAATGCTCTTTAACCTCTCTTGATGAATTCTAGAAATACATTGAGTTCAATGCTTCTGAATTTCTTCTCTACGTTGTATCACATAATTCCTACTTTCACTGTTTTACGGTCTCACCCATCTCCTTGTCTCACAATCTCATTGTCTCACGGCTCGCTTGTTTGTTTCTCTCTCTTGCTGTCCAGCCAGATTTCTCTCTCTCTTCTAAGTGTTTGATTGTTTCTCTCTCTAGGTTTTTCCTTGCCGGATACATTGTTCAATTTTTGACAATACTGTTCAATTACGACTACTCTTTTCTTTTGCAGATGGTGTTCTTCTGTGTAGGGTTTAGTGTTCTTTTTAGTTGGTCGGTGTCTAGGTTTTGCTAAATGTTCAATATTGTCAACGATCTCTGTTCTTTATCTTCCAAGACCTTTATATATCTCTTCCATAAAATCCTAATAGGGCTTACATGGCGGATTTATGTTCTTGCCCTTATGCGGCAGATTTACTTCCTTTCCTCTCCATATGGATTTATGTTCTTACCCTTTCATGTAAATTTACCTTCTTACCCTTCCATGTGGCTTTACTTTCTTGCAAACTTAAACTTAGTTGACAAAAATTACAACCCATACAAGGTTGTGAGAACAACAAGCTTCATACATTCCTTATAACAACTATGTCAAAAAAAATTTTGCCATTATAATAATCATGGGTTTATTTTTCTAATCAACCCATTTAATACTTCTTTTATCCTTTATCTATTATAATGTTCATACATTGTATACTTTTCCTTATTTAAGTATTGCCCATTGACCATTACAATTTTTGATATTTTCATTTTTAAAATAATCAACAACTTGTTATCTTTGTTGATAAAAATAAATAGTCATCCTTCTTAAAATGCTCCTTTGTTATATTAAAAATTAAATTCATGTTTCATCTATTTATAGGACAATATTTGTCTTATACCTTGTTAAAGAGAAAACTTAAAAAAAAAAAAAAAAGTCTTAAACATATATGATTGGGCCAAATTTAGGTCTAATATAAGAAGCTTAATATGACCCCATACAATGAATAAGCCTTGGTTAGTCTAGATCAACATTAATCAAAATAGTAATTTTATGATTGTTAAATTGAGTATTTATAGTTATTTAAAACAAATCATTTTGACATTAATACTAGTAATTGCTATAATAGTTTTATACTATCGCTTTATTTTACCAGATTTTAAACTCAAACAAGTATTAATGAGTTCTTTCTTCTCTTTCCAAATACACTTTAAGCATTCTCTGCTTTTTTTTTCTCCTATATTTCTTATAGGAAACTGTTGGCTTTATTAGAGTTGTGTTATTTTTGTAATCTTACTTGTTAGGATCTATACCAGTAAAAAGATCTATTGTATCTTCAAGAGATAATTTTTGCAAGCTTTGTATTGTAACAATTTATCTATAGAGACGACATTATACATAAGAATAATGTATTTAAATGTTTTAAATCTCTTATTCTTTTTCTTTTCTTTACTTATTTCCTTTATATCACTTTAAAATCTATTTTTATATTTTTATAATAATATTAAGGAAATGCTTTTATTTTTGTTATCATGAATGCAAATACTAGTCAATTGGCTTCTCCTCCTAATCAATTTATTTATATTCCTTCTTAAACTTAACTAATTTTACTTGCTCCTGAATTCTTGTTAAACAACTCCAAAATCAAAATTTTTATTGGTTCTCATTTTAAAAATAAGAAAAAAAATGTATCTTTTTAATTATATATGTTTTAATATTTACCTTTATTTTTTAAAAAATTCAAACTAATGTTTGATTCATAAATTATAAGAAACTTATTTTGGAAACAAATTTGTTCTTTACTAGGGCAATTTGTGCTATCCTTACTTATTGTCATAGACTTAGTCTTCCTATCAACAAACCATGCGATACTAGCAAACTTACTAGACAAGAATGCTAGTCAGCCTTCTTTTTAAAGCTAGAATGTTGCTAGTAAAAATTAGTAAAGATGGCATACAAAATTTATAAATATGAAAAACTTGGACTATACTCTATAACTTTAAAAATACCAATACAAATATTGCTTTTTAAATGATTATAAGTGAGGTCCTTAAGAGTCTATAGTCATCCACCTCCTTATTAAATGACTATGATTTATTTGATTTAATGGTCCCTATTGTTATTTTAGAGTATTTTATACAATTCTTTACATTACAAGAAAGTATATAGAATATCTATAAGTTTATAGAGATTTCCACCTAATTCTAGACTTAAGAAGGAAACTTTAGAGAAATTTAGAATTGAACCTCTTTTGTATGCTAAAAATTGTGCAAAGTGTGACATTCTCCCCACTCATTCTAGAGAAGACTTGTCACATCATTTTTATACACCTTAATCTTATATACGTGATTTCATAATGTAAGCTCATACTCCCAACTTGTCTCACTATTTGACATCCCCTTTTATTAAACAAAATATTTTATATAGCTCAAATGAGTTCCTCTTCTTGGAATAATATAATGTGCTAATATCTATTTGGTATCACGATCAAGCATAGTGGTATCAAGTATAGTGGTGATGGTCGTAGGTGCTCTTTTTGACTTTTTCCTACTTAGCTCCTCCTTATCAGTATGATATAGTTTTAACAAGTTCACATGAAACACTTGATGCATCTCTAGATGCAAGGGTAATGTCAATTAGTAGGCTAACTTGTCAATTCTCTTCCATATTAGGAATAAACCTTTATAGTACCTTACTAGCCCTTTATGCACCTTAGTGAACCTTTAGCTTTAATAGGGAAGGAGTTTCATTATCACTAAGTCTCCTTCCTTAAACTCTAAGTGCCTTTTCTTACCATTAACCCTTTTCTTCATATGCTTGGTAGCCCTTGCCATATTGGCCTTTTCATGCCAACCTTTAGCAAACTTAAATGCGATAAGACTAGGTACTTTATAACTAGTTGCCAACGTGTGTGGAGTCATAAGTTTTTGTCCAGTAGCAAAATGAACTAGCATTAGTTAACTCATTTTTCTATAAATTGTATAAGAATTGGGCAATGTCAAATAACTTAGTCCAATCATTTTGGTTGACATTTACATAATGCCTTAAGTACAACTCCAACAATATATTCACCCTTTTAATTTGGCCATTAGTTTGGGGATGAAAGCTTATAGAGAAGTTGCCAAAGTCTCTTGATGAAGTGAGTGTCTCCGTTGTTGACAATTATCATTAATATGTCATAGTATTTCACCATATGTTTGAAAACTTGGCATATTATATCTTTCACTATAAACATTATAAAGCATAGAGCTGAACATACCATACTTGCTAGATCAGTCCACATCTACCATGATGTTAGTACATCAATTAGACTTTGGTAAGTATGTGATAAAATCCATTGAAATTCTCTCTTAAGACTTCTCCATAATGGGTAAAGGCTTAATCCTGATAGCTAGTATTGTTCTACCTTATCTTGTTGGCATATAAGATAAGTCTTAACATAGAGCTCAATGTCATCTCATATTTGGAGCTAATAATATGCTTACTTTACATATGCCAATATGTAAAGTATATACCCTGGAGTCCTACCTATTTTGAGTCATAATACTCTTTAATAGTAGCCTTCCTCAATCCTTACCACCTTGGCACATAAACTTTATTACCTTTGGAAGTAAGTACTCCATTCTTAAACCAAAATCAATATATCTTCCCATTACTTGTCAATTCTCTCAAACTCTTGATTTGTAAATCATACTCAAGTCCCTTCTTGATTTACTTTACTAAAGGAAAGCTTGGATTTGTGATGGTAGCTAATTTAACCTTTTTACTCAATGCATCATCCACCAAATTAGTCTTGTTTGGCTTATACTTTATCACAAAATTGAATTCCACCAATAAAGCTTGCCACCTCATTTGCTTTAATGTTAACTTCTTTTGTCTAAGGAAATAACTTATGGCAACATTGTTAATTTTCAAAACAAACTTAGACCCTAACAAATAATGTCTCAAAGTTTACAAGTAATACACCATTGTGGTTATCTCCGTCTCTTAGACTGTTAATAACATTTAACATTGTTCAACTTATGACTTTTATAGGAAATAAGATGCACCTCTTGCATTAAAATAACACCAAGTGTAAAATTAGAAGTATTAGTATGTATCATATATGGCTTAATAAGGTCAAGAAATGATAATATTGGTTCTTCAGTTACTACTTACTTAAACATCTCAAATGCTTTTTTGCACCTAACATCCAAACTCTATGTTCTATTCTTTTTCAACAAATCAATGAGTAAAGATGCAATAGAAAAGTAGCCTTTAATAAATCTTCTATAATAGTTAATGAGACCTAAAAAGGATTGTAACTTAGTTACTTTTTTGTGGCTTTTAATTGTGGATGGCTTGCACTTTAGACTTGCCTAATTGCAACTTGACTCCATCAATAATGTGCCTTAAAAACATTACTTCTTGTTAAGAATAAGTACACTTCTCCCACTTTACGTACAACTCATTCTCCTATAGTATTTAGAAAACTTATCATAGATGCTTAACATGCTCCTTTAGCATTTTGTTATAAATGATAACATCATCCAAGTATACTACAAATATATTTATCCCAAGAATGATTGGAAGACTCAATTTATAAGAGTGCAAAATGTGGTAAGGGCATTAGTGAGTCCAAGGGTATTACTAAAATTTCAAATGAACTATAACTTGTAATATAAGCGGTCTTTGACTTGTCTCCCTTTATAATCCTCATATGATGATATCTCAACGTTAAATCTAGTTTGGTAAACCATATTACTTCACCTTAATTGATCAAATAAGTTAGTTATCAATGGAATAGGATCTTTATTGTTCATAGTTATTTTGTTAAGTGCCTTATAGTCGATGCATAAACAAAGTGACCCATCGTGCCTCTTTTGGAAAAGCACTGGTGCACCATATAGAGTTTTTGATGGTTAAATGTAGCCCATGTCTAACTACTCCTTAAACTATCTTTTCAATTTCTCTAACTTAAGAGGCATCATTTAATAAGGCATTGTAGCAAATGGTCTTAAACTAGTGATGGAAGCCATATTGTATTAGCTTAAATCACTGAGAGAGTTAATGTTTTGCAAAACCTAGGACCACTAATGACAAAGGCAAGGTCAAAGAAAACAAAGGAAGTACTCAACAACTTGTCATGTAATATTTACTTACAAGAAATTGCTATGCACTAATTAAGAATGATAGAGACTTCACTAGGGCTTATAAATGTGTCATCTATGGAAGAATATGAAAACCATGGTATTGGGAAGGAAATTGGTGCTAATAACCTTTTTTGGGCATTTAAATGGGTTATTTTCATTGGTTATATTGTTATGTAGTGGGTTAGACAAATTTTAACATTTAAATGAGTTATTTTCATGAGTTTTTATCATTATGTAGTGGGTTAGACGAATTTCATTAAAAAGCCTATCTTAGTAGCTAGGGTTTTTGGGGGTTAGCGTATAAAAAAGGAAAAGGATGATTGAAAGAGAGGTAGAATTTTTTTTATATAAATAAATCAGCTATTTTCTTTGGTTCTTTAAGAACTAATTTTGAACTTTCATACTTAAGTGTTGGTTCAATAGACTTATCTTCTTCAACGTTATTGTTGTTAGGACTGGCATCTGAATCCTATAGCTTTGGTTCTTGGTTATTTTATAATTTTTGGGTCAAAACTCCAATCTCTTAACTTGTGTTAGAATGATCTTATGCCAATATTGGTGTTAAGTTTCGTTTACATATCATTAGAGTTTGTATAATTTGGTATCAGAACTTTGGCTTTAACTTAAGTTAATTATCTGTTGTTCTTACAACCTTGTATGGGTTGTAATTGTTGTCAACTAGGTTTAAGTGTGCAAGAAAGTAAAACCACATGGAAGAGCAAGAAAGTAAAAGTCACATGGAAAGGCAAGAAGATAAAAGTCACATGGAAGGGCAATAAAGTAAATTCATTACAAGTAAGTCCTATTAGGCTTTCATGAAAGAGAGTATATAAAGACCTTGGAAGAAAAAACTAGGGCAAGGCCAACACAATTGAATATACGACAAAACACAAGAGAAAGGCCAACAAAATTGAATATAAGGCAAAACACCAAACCCTACATAGAAGAACACTACCTGTAAAAAGAAAAGAGTAGCCATAGTGAACAGTGTAGCCATAGTGAACAATGCAGCCATCAAGTGAACAGTAGCCATACAGTGAAGCTATTAGATGAAGAGAGAGAAAACACTTGGAAGAGAGAGAAAAGAAGCCATCGACGAGAAAAGAGAGAACGAAGTAGCCGTTGGATGAAGGAGAGAAAAAAATGGGAGAAGAGAAGAGGTCAACTGTCGAAAATAGGAGAGGACACTGACGACAAGAGAATGGCAGAATAGGGGTTTGATGCTAAAATAGAGCAGCTGTTGAAAAAGTCGTCATCGGAAAAGTGGAAAGGTTGATAGAATGGAGAGAGAGAGAGAGAGAGATGGATGAAGAGTGAGACACCACCAGAAGAGCAAACAGCAGATTTGTGACGGCGGTGAGAGAGAAACCACGACACGACAAGAGAGAGAAATGGATCGAGGAAAAAACAGATAGAGACGATTGAAGGTGGGTAGACGGCAAAGACATATACGACCAAATCAAAGTGACGGAGAAGGAGAGGAAAAACCCGACAATGCCAAAACAAACCACCAGGGAAGGAGAAAAAACACGACCAAAAATATAGTCGGCAGTAAAGAGAGAGAAAAACAGAGAGACGGCAGGTGAACAGTGACCGACAGAAAAAGAAAAAAAATCTGATGAACAGTGATCGGCAGAAAAGAAAAAAATATGATGAACAATGACTGACAAAAAAAGAAAAAATCTGATACGACCAAAGGAGGTGTGAAACGGACAAGGGCAAACCAGAAACATATGTGAGGCGAGCCGTGAGACCATGAGATGGTGAAAGTAGGAGTTGTGCGATACAACATAAAGAAGAACTTTGGCGAAGCATTGAAAAAACTTAATGTATTTCCAGATTTCTTCAAGAGATGTTAGAGAGCATTGCAGTGAACTTTTAAGCTATAGTGGAGTAGCCTTTCAATTCAATAAAGGCAAGACAAGTTAGAAGAAGGGTAGACACAGTAAGTGACACTCTTTGTATTGTACTTGCTTAGAAATTGCAATAGTGAAAGGAGCAGAGGATTAAGACATCCATTATAACTGGAATTCTCAAGTATAGTGGATGGTCTCGGTAAAGGAGAGTCCTAGGGAACCATGTAAATCTCGTATGTCCTTAATTTGCTTTACATTCTATGTTTTGAATTTTGTAAACACAGCTAAAGTATTAGCTAACCCATAACCTAACGAAGACCTAAACAAGAACATCCATATTGTCTATTAGGCAAGGTATCTGAAAGGTGACTTTAGGGACTATTGTAATTAGTAGGTAGCAATAAATTTACCTTAGTCAAGTCTGAGAAAGAGTTCGCTTTTAAGAAGAGTTTAAAGTTGTTCACTTACCTGCGAATTATGAATTGTGGTGATACTAATTCACCCCTCCCTTAGTATCACAAACTAGTAGATCCTAGGGAGAAGTCAAGAACTTCATTATCCTTTTTTCATCATCTTTTTTATGTGTTCTTTATTATTGGTTGAATTATTAGTAAAAAAAAAAAAGAAAAGAAAAATTCGTGTGTTTCTTGAAATTGGTTGTTGTTGTTCATTCGTTTTGCAAAAATACTCATTAGTTAGTAAAAAAAAATCATCTATTTCTTGTATTTTATTGCTATTATTCATTTTTTTTATAGAAATACCCATTAGTTAACAAAAAAAAATTAATACCTAGTGTTCAATTGGTCATTTACTCAATTATATTCGATAATTGATTTTTGTCTAATTACAATGCTTATATTATCGAATTCCTTGTCATTTTATTTGCTTTATTACTTATCTTTCTTGATCGTATCACTTCTTTGAAGAGGTAGGTCTAGAATTGATATATTCAAATTTAGTTTGTTCTGAATTTAGTTTACTTATAACTATTGAAAAAGCTTTTAGAGTCTTACATTTTATTGTGTGAAATACAAGAGTTAAGGATTATTGTAGTCGAGTGGAGAGTAAATATGTAAAGGAGTGAGTTATATGAGGTATATTCTTTATTTATTAACAATCTTGCAAGTACAATATCTAATGGTAAAGAAGGCAATTTTCCACATGAAGGGGAGGAACTAGTTATTCCAAACTTTAAATTAATTAGGAAATCCTTAGAGTAGAAATTTAATAGGATTGACCATATATTTTAGGAAATTAAGGACATGATGGATAAAATAGAAGGAGAATTGAGTGTGAATCCTAAGAGGAAAACTAGGAGGGTTGTGAAGGAGTAATTTGAATATGATTTTGGTGAAGATGGTGATGGTTATTATAATAAGGGTAATAATACTAATAGAAACTTCAGAGGTAAATTTAGAGAAGGATGTGGTAATAGGAATGGTAGAGGAGTAAAAGATAATATAAATGATTATGATAGGTACAATAAATGTTAGGAGAACAGAAATAGAGTGAAGAAAGAGTAAACAAAAATTTAAGTAGCATTAAAATGAAGGTTCCTTCTTTCCAAGAAAAAGTTGACCCAAATGTATGCTTAGACTAGGAGAAAAAGGTAAAGCAACTCTTTGATTGTTATAACTTCTCTAAGAAAAAAAAAAGGTCAAGATAGTTGTGATTGAGTTTATTGATTATGTGGCAATGTGGTGGGACTAGTAGATTATTACTAGAAGGAGGAATTTTGAAAGACCAATAGAAACTTGGAATAAGTTAAAGATTGTGATAAGAAAGAGATTTGTTCTTACCTCTTATTATAGGGAATTGTATACAAGTTGTAGAGTCTTACGCAAAGTTTCAAAAGTGTTGAAGAGTACCATAAGGAGATGGAAATTGCTATACTTAGGGCAAATGTAATGAAGGATATAGAGGTAATTATCACTAGGTTCCTCTAAGGGTTGAATAAAAGCATTATTAATGTGGTGGAACTGCAACACTATGTAGAGCTTGAGGACATGGTACACATTGCCATGATTAAGAGAGAGCTTAAGGGAAGGAGTACTTTTAGATACAATCAGAACTCAAGTTCATCTTTTTGGAAGCTAAATTGGGGGAAGAAGGAAGAAAAGATGACTTCTAAGGTTAAAATTGATACACACAAACCTAATATTAGTGAGGATAGCTTTAAGAAGGGTAAATTTAAGGATAAAACTAAGGGCAATTAAGGAAAAACTAAAGATATCAAGTGTTATAGGTGTTTGGGTAAAGGTCATGTAAAGTCATAATGCCTCAATAAAAGGTTTATAATCCTTAAGAAGGATGATGAATATGAAACTGGGAATAAGTCTAATGATAAGGCTTATATGCCACCATTAGTAGATGCTAGTGATATTAATAAGGGAGTAGAAAAGTCAAAGTATGGTGGGAAACTTTTGGTGGTACAAAGATCTTTTAGTGTACAAGTTAAGAAGAGAGAAGATATTAAGATGCAAAGGGATAATATCATTCATAGTAGGTGTTTGGTGAAGGATAGAAATTGTAACTTGATTATAGATAAGGGTAGTTGTACCAATGTAGCATAGAATTAGTGGAAAAGTAGCATATAATTAGTGGAGAAGTTAAGTCTACCCATAACCAAACATCTTAGGTTATATAACCTACAGTGGTTAAATGATAATAGAGTGTTAAAAGTGACTAAATAAGTTGTGGTTCCATTTTCCATTGGTAAATATAAGGATAAGGTGTTTTGTGATGTTTTACCTATGCAGGCAGGACATTTGTTATAAGGTTGTTCTTGGAAATTTGATAGAAGAATTTTGCATTATGATTACAAGAACTATTATTCTTACACCATGGATGGAAAACTATTCACACTTGCTCTATTAACTCCAAAATAGGTGTATGAAGACCAATGAGACTTTATGAAAATAAGTAAAAGAGAAGAAGTGAAAAGAAAGAGAGAATAGAGAGAAAAGAAAGTTAAGGAGAGAAAAACAAGGTAAAAGCACTTGAGTGTGATAAATACAAAAGTGATTAAGTTTAAAAGAGTGAAGATGAGATAAAACAAATGAATGTGTTTATAGAAAGAGCATATGTTAGGGTCGCCTTCTAAGTTAGGCAACAAATGATCTTAATCTTTTACAAGGATTCTTATTTCTTTAATATTGACCTCGATTCATTTTTACCTAGTATTGTTTCATCTTTGCTATAGGATTATAATGATGTATTTTCTGAGGAGATCCTAGATTGCTTGCCACCAAAGAGAGAGATTAAACATCATATTTGAAGTTCCCGACTTCTTCCTAGGATCTACTAGTTTATGATACTGAGAGGGGGGGTGAATCAGTATCACAACAATTCACAATTCGTAGGTAAGTGAACAACTTCAACCTTTTTTTAAAAGCGAACTCTTTCTCAGACTCGACTAAGGTAGATCTATTGCTACCAACTAATCATAATAGTCCCTAAAGTCACCTTTCAGACACCTTACCTAATAGACAATTCGGATGTTCTTATTTAGGTCTTCATTAGGTTATGGGTTAGCTGATGCTCTAGTTGCATTCACAACTCGATTCAAAACACAGAACGCAAAGCAAATTAAGGACACACGAGATTTACGTGGTTCCGTCAATGTGACGTACATCCACAGTGGTATAGACTCTCCCTTACCGAGACTATCCACTATACTTAAGAGTTCTAATTACAATGGATGTCTTAATCCTCTGCTCTTTTCACTATTACAATTACTAAGCAAGTACAATACAAAGAATGTCACTTATTGTGTCTACCCTTTTTCTAACTTGTCTTGCCTCTGTTGAATTAAAAGGCTGCTCCACTACTACTTAGAAGTTTACCGCAATGCTCTTTAACCTATCTTGAAGAAATCTGAAAATACGTTAAATTCTTTCAATGCTTCGCTGAATTTATTCTCTATGTTGTTTCACACAACTCCTTTAGCCGTATCAGATTTTCTCCCTTTTCTGCTGGTCACTGTTCATCAGCCGTCGAGTTTCTCTCTCCTTCTGCCAGTCTGCTTCAATTTGGTCGTCGAGTTTCTCTCTCCTTTCGCCAGTTTGCTCCTCTGTTTTGGCCATATACCTCTTTTCTCTCTCTTCTAATGGTTATCTCAATTTTTCTCTCTTTCTCTTATGTTCTGTTGATGGTTACTCTCTCTTCGTTCAGCCGAATCTCTCTCACCGTCCAGCCAAATCTATCTCACCGTCCAGTCGTGTCAACCTGTTTCTCTGTTTTGTCGTAGACCTATTTCTCTCTTTTGCCATGTCGTGCTTTCACTCTCACCATCCAGCCGTGTCGACCCGTTTCTCTATTTTTTCGACTGTCTGTTTCTCTCTCTACCTCTTTACTGTGTTGTCTCCTTGCTGACCATTGGTGTGCTGTTCCTCATGGGTTTCTCTCTCTTGCCGTCACACAGTTTGCTCCGATTTGCTCAATTTTCCAACTTCTCCTCTTTTCCGACGATGACTACTATTCATGATGGCTGCACTGTTCATAACAGTTGCTTCTTTTCTATTTTGTCATCCCCTATTTTGGGTTCGCTTGCCATCGGTGTGCTTTGCCACACATTTTTGTATTTTGCCGTATATTCAATTATGTTAGCCTTACCCTAGTTTTGTCTTCTAAGGTCTTTATATACTTTCTTTCATGAAACCCTAATAGGGCTTACTTGCAGTGAATTTACTTTCTTACCCTTCCATGTGGCTTTTACCTTATTGCCCTTCCATGTGGCTTTTACCTTATTGCCCTTCCATGTGGCTTTTACTTTCTTGCCCCTCCATGTGACGTTACTTTCTTGCACACTTAAACCTAGTTGACAACAATTACAACCTATATAAGGCTATGGGAACAACAATATTAATCTTATTCTTATATCTTCCATTCCTAATAAACCACTCTATAAAAGTAATCTTAAGAAGACAAAGGAGCTTCAGAGGCAAACTGATGAGTTAATGCAAAAGGGACATATAAAGGAGAACATAAGCCTATGTGTAGTGCCAGTGTTGCTTGTGACAAAGAAAGATAGATCTTGGAGGATGTGTGTGGATTGTATATCTATCAACAAAATAATAGTTAAAGTATCGACATCCTATACCTAAGCTTAATGAAATGTTTGATAAATTGCATGATACTTATTACTTCTCTAAAATTGACCTTAAAAGTAGGTATTAAGTATCATCAAATTAGGATGAGGGAAGGTGACGAATGGAAATTGCATTCAAGATTAAGTATGGTTTGTATAAATGATTAGTTATGCCCTTTGGTTTGACTAATGCACTTAGCAATTTTATAAGATTAATGAATCCTGTTTTGAGACTTTACTTGGAAAAAGTTGTTGTGACTAATTTTGATAATATATTAGTATATAGTAGGAATTTAGAAAAGTATGTTGAACATTTGCGTTGTGTGCTTAATGTGTTAAAAAAAGAGAAATTGTATGTCAATTTGAAGAAATGTGATTGTTGTAAAGATCATATCATTTTCTTGGGTTATATTGTGTCTACTCATGGCATAGAGGTTGATAAAGAGAATATTAAGGCTATTAATAAATGGCCTATACCTAAAAGCGTGAGCGATATGAGGAGTTTTCATGGTTTGGTTAGTTTTTATAAGAAGTTCATTAAGGATTTTAGTACTATAGTTGCACCATTGATTGAGGTGATTAAAAAGAGTGTGAGTTTCAAGTGAGGTAATGAACAACAAGATGCCTTTAATTTGCTTAAGTCTAAATTGTGTAATAAAACACTTTTTACTTTGCCTAATTTTTCTAAGATCTTTAAAATTAAATGTGACGCATCAGGCATTGAGATTGGGGGAATTCTCATGTAAGAGAAATGACTTATTGCATTCTTTAGTGAGAAGCTAAGTGAAGCAACATTGAATTATTCAACTTATGATAAAGAAATGTATGCACTTGTTATGACTTTAGAAACGTGGCAACATTACCTTTGGCCTAAAAAGTTAGTAATTTATACTAATTATGAGTCATTAAAACATTTAAAGGGGCATGACAAGTTGAATAGAAGACATGTAAAATGGGTTAAATTTATTGAAAATTTTCCTTTTGTAATTTAATACAAATCAGGTAAGAAAAATGTTGTTGTTGACGAATTGTCACATAGGTACACATTGATTAGTACTTTAAGTGTTAAGTTATTAGGGTTTAAGCACATTAATGATTTGTATGCTAATGATGTTGACTTTGGTAACATGTATGCTACATATGAAAAAGTTGTTTTTGGTAAGTTCTATAGATATAAGGGGTATTTGTTTAAAGTAAATGAATTTTGTATTCCTCAAAGGTCTATGACAGTATTACTTATGAGAGAAACTTATAGGGGTGGTTTAATAGGACACTTTGGCATTCAAAAGATTTTTGATGTTTTAAATGAGTATTTCTTTTAACCATATATAAAAGGGATATTAAAAGAGTTTGTGCCAAATGTATTACCTATAGACAAGTTAAGTCTAAGGTTTTGCCTCATGATAAGTATATACCTTTAGAAATTCCTTGTGAACCTTAGATCAACATTTTTATAGATTTTATTCTTGGATTACCTAGGTCCAAAAAGGGCCGAGATTGTATTCTTGTTGTAATTGATAGGTTTTCATAGATGATGCATTTCATTACTTACACCAAAATAGGTAATGCCACGTACGTTACAAACTTATTTTTTAGAAAGATTGTTCACTTATATGAAGTGCCAAAGAGTATTGTGTCAAACTGTGATTCATTGAGCCACTTTTAGAAGATATGGTAAGGTAAGTTTGGAACAAATTTGTTGTTTTCTACAATTTACCATCCACAAATAGATGGACACATTGAGGTAGTAAATCGAACTCTTGGTACGTTGTTACGTACTATTATTGGTAAGAATTTTAAAATATAAAAAGAATGTCTGCTTTTTGTGGAGTTTGCTTATAATCATGTTGTTCATAGTACTGCAAGTTATTCTCCTTTTCACCTTGTTTATGGTTTTAATCTATTATCTCCTTTGAATTTAATTCCATTTCTTATATAAGATAAGGTTAATTTAGATGGAAAAGAGAAAGCTAAAGTGATTAGGTAACTTCATGAAAAAGTTATGCTTAACATTGAAAGAAAAAACAAATAATATGAAACAAAAGCCAATAAAAGTCGTAGGTATATCACTTTTAAACTTGGTGATTGAACTTAAACACACTTATGGAAGAATAGATTTTTTACACAAAGGAAATCAAAGTTGCAACCAAAGGGAGATGGTCTTTTCAAGTGATGATAAGAATTAATGATAATGCATATAAACTTGACTTGCTATGTGAGTATAATGTGAGTGCAACATTTAATATTTTTTACCTTTTTCCTTTTGTCTTTGATGATGTAGGTGCTAATTTGAGGATAAATCATTTTTAGGAAAGTGAGAATGATAGAAGCCACATTTTACCAGCTCAAATCAACAATGGAGTTGATGCTTTATAAAACCTTGGACCCCTAATAACAAGGGCAAGGTCAAAGAAAATAAAGGAAGTATTTAATAACTTGTATGGCAATTACTTACAAAAAATTGTTAAGCATAAATTAAAGATAATAGATGCTTCACTGAGGCTTACAAATGTGTCATTTATGGAGGAATATGAAAACCATGGCTTTAGGAAGGAAGTTAAAGCTAGCAGCCCAAGTTTAGGCATTTAAATGGGTTATTTTCATGGGTTTTTGTTATTATGTAATGGGTTGAATGAATTTCATTGATAAGTCCATCTTAATAGCTAGAGTTTTTAGGAGTTAGTATATAAAAAGGGAAAAAGGATGGTTAAAGAAGGGAGAACTTTTTTTTATGAGTGAATGAGCTATTTTCTTTGGTTCTTTGAGAATTAATTTTGAACTTCGATACTTTAGTGTATTGGTTTAATAAACTTATCTTCTTTAACGTTGTCACTATTAAGAGTGACATCTGAATCTTATAGTTTTGATTCTTGGTTATTTTATAATCATTGGGTCAGAACTTCAATCCCTTAACTTGTGTTAGAATAATCTTATACCAATATTGGTGTTGAGTTTCGTTTACATGTAATTAAAGTCTATATCAACTAAGGTTCAACTCTATCTTATGATCTACCTCACATTTAGGTGAGAGCTTTTTAAGTAATTCGGGGGGCATAACATCTTAAATTCCTTCAGGGTGTGAGAGACTTCTTTAGGCAAGATATTTCATGATAAAGCCTCATTTTTGTCTTTTAATGCTATAAAAAGGTAGGTTTTGCCTTCTTTACACTTTTAAAAAGTTATATGGATGAAATTTTCTTAGATTAAAAGTCTATTTCCCTTGCCAAAAGCACCATACACATATTACTTTCCTCCAAGATACACATTATGTTAGCGAAAAGAATAGGCATAACCTTAACACAATGCATAAACTCCATACCAAGCACAATTAGATAATCATCTATCGACATAATAGAAAAGTCTACAAAGCCATGCCACTTACCCATACTTATCTTTATGCCATGAGCAATGTTAAAGATAGACCTTGGCTCTAAATTCACTATCTTAAGTCATACTTGATCTTTATTTTACTTGATGCCCAATTGCTTTACTTCCTTTTCTTAAAGGAAGTTGTTGAAAGTTTCAATATCCATAAGTGCTTTTATTACTTAACTACACACCTTTGCTTCCATATATAATCGTTATTTTTTCTCAATTTTGGGTACTTCAACTTTGGCTTTAATGACATTAAGAACTTGTAAGGGTCTCATCCTTATCTCTTTATATTGCTACTATTGCTCTTCCCTTTCTTCATCTAAGGTAAAAAGCTTGGCTCACTTTAAATAGTCTCTTGTTTTGTGTAATCCATCATAAAAGTAATATTTAAGAGTTAGCTTATTACTATTTTTGTCATCCTTGGTGCTCTTTCCTCCCCTGTGCTTATGGGGCTTGTAGAAGCTCTTTTTGCTTAGATAATTATATTTTCCACTCTTCCCCTTATTACCTTTGTTCTTATAAGACTTAGGTTTCTCAGGTTCTTAAATTGTGTTAGTGACTTGACAATGGATATAGCGATGGCAAGATCATAGGCACCATGCCTTTAAATCTCCATCTTTACCTAATTTTGTAGGTCATCCTTAAATGTAAAGAATGCTTCTTTATTGGGGTAAACAGGGATTTCCAATAACATTTCAGAGAACTCTTTCATATATTTTTATATACTTTCTTTTTGTTAGAGACGCCTTAGATTCACTCTTGCTTTTTCTTTAGCATTTATAAGATAGAATTGCCACTTAAGTTCTTTCTTGAACTTATTTTATGCACTAAGGATCATTATTGTACCTTCAATATCACTATACCTCTAGACCATTACAATATCTATGAGAAATAAGGTGACATTATTAATCTTTTTAGTAACCTTAAATATACCAAATGCCTTAAAGTATTGCTCCAAACTCTATAGAAAATTATCAACCTCTTTCGTGTTCCTCAACCCATTATATATCTTAGACCTTAGAACATCTACCTTTGAAAGAGTAGTAGCTATTATGGACAAGGCAATGCTTTTCCCTTAAGTAACTACCTTTTTACAAAGGATTAGTTCATCCTTGGTCTCTTACAACTCATTGGAGACTTTTTTGAACTCTTCCTTCAATGAAATAACCTCGTGTTGAAGAGTTCCTTCTAAAGTCTTCACTTGGTCTAAACACTTTACTAAGACTTGGTTTAAGGCACCTTGTATCTCTTTATAAAGCTCTTTACTCTCTTTCTCAAGCTTGTCAAAGTGTTGGTCTACTATCTTGAACTTTTCTTACTTATTAGTTATAACAATCTCCACCTTTGCGAGCCTTGCATTAGTATTTTCCAAAATATCCTTTAACCTTAATCTCCTTCTCTTTAAGTGTTTCATGCTCATATCGACCATATGGGTAGTCTCATTGTACGGACTAAACATCTTTATTAAGCAATACTTTTATAAATTTGTGGAAATCAAACTTTAATACCATTTATCACAAACTTAGGGTTTTCTTGAAAATTAGAATGTTAATAGCAAAAAATCTTAAAGATGATATATGAAGTTCACAAATATATGAAGAACTTGGAGTATATTCTATGACTTTAAGAATGTCAATACAAATATTATTTTTTAGATGATTACAAGTGAGATCCTTAAAACTATTTATAGTCATTCACTTCTTTATTAGATAATTAGGATTTATTTGATCTAACGGTTCTTATTATTGTTTATGAGTATTCTATACAATTATTTACATTACATGAATTTCCACTTAATTCTAAACTTGAGAAAAGAACTTTAGAGAAATTCGAAATTAAACCTCTTTTATATATTAAAAACTATGTGAAACATGACATTATGCTTTGAGATTTATAACTTTATTGAAGCTAACTGTCATTGTTGTAAGTGTATCTTAATTAGGTACAACTCCAAAGCTTTTATGATATAAATAATATATAACCACCATTAATAAATGTTGCTACCAAGTATAATTTGTTAATATTATGTATTTAATTAAGGTCATCATTATAAATTGCACAACAAAAAAAGGTTATAAGGTCAAAACTCTTTTGATTTTTTTCCTTTCCTTATCAGATGATGCATGTGATGACTATTATATACTCATTATCTTGCATTTACTTATATTTTAGTGACAAATCTATTAAATGAACTTGAATTTTAGTATATTTCAATACAAAATTTGCATTATTTTTATGCCATTAAAATATAAAATGTGTTATCATTAATTGTCATGATTTAATAATAAAAATATTTATAGTTAAATTCAAAGGTTATAAATTTAAATTTTGATCAAATTATTTAATGAAATTAAGTATTCATTTGACTTGGCATAATAAAAAGAGTAATTAATAATTTTTTTTGAATTTGATGAATTATATATAGATTTTGTTTAGTATAATTATAAAAATAATTAATAATTTCATTAACCAATTTAAAATTTATTTTTCTATGAATCAATATAGTGGTTCAAGAAGAATTGTAAAGTGTTAAATTTGCTTATCCATTTTTCAAATTATATATATTTTATTTTAATTTATCTCAATCAAGTTATTATGAAATTTGTTTATTACATTTCTTGGCAAAATAAGAATACAAAATATATCACATTGTATAATATGGATTTGAGTGATCAATATTATAAATGTTTATTATTCGGTCAATCAAATTGTGATCTTAAAAATTAAATGAAAATCCATTTATAATGTAATTAAAGTAGAAAAATTAATTTTATTTTGTTAAAGTGTTTTTGTAATTATATTTATTTTATATTTTTAAAATTTATTAAATATGTCAACTCATTAATTAATTCGATTCATCTTGTTGAAGAATTTTTACAATTATATTACTTTATTTTTTTAATTTATTTAACTTATTAGATAAATTTGATTCATATTAAATATTTTTTATTAAATAAAATTACATAATAATAATTTAATACCACATGTGGTACGCGATATGTAAATAGTTATTATATGACTATATTTAATAAATTAATATATTAAGAAAATTAAAAAATGATGTAAATATAAATATAAAAAATTTTAAATATTATATATCAAATTTAATTAAACAAGTAACATGTTTAGGATATTTTAAAAAATAAAATAAATATAATTATAAAAATTTTTTAATATGATAAATAAAATTAATTTTTTACTTTTAGTTAACAAAATTTTTTTGATTAAATTTAAATTTTAAATTGATTGGTTAATTAAAAGTTAATTTAATAAAAGATTTAAAAAATAAAATTTTAATATATTTTTTAAAAAATATTTTATAATTATTATTATATATAAGATAAATAATAATTACTTAAAATATGATAACAATTTAATTATATTTATTTAATATACATAATTATATTATAAAAAAATTAAAATGTATACAAATAACACTTTTTTGTCATTCTGATTAAAAAGGTTTATTTATATTAATTAAAATAATAGGTAAGAAAATTTGATTCCGTTAATTAAAATTATATCAAAAATTTAAAATTTTTGATATTTTGAGCACCCTTCACTTACTGTTAAAAAATAAAGTTGTCGGCACGAGCCACGTTGAACTCCCACCAATTACGTGTCTGCCACTCTCTGACTTTCCCTCAATTAAATAATTTATAAAATAAAAAAATAATGCATAATTCTTTTAATATTATTTATTTATTTATTTTTATTGTAGACCATCAATGGAACAAGCGCTGGTTGGGAGTCGCGTAATTGTTGAAGGAAACGGAGGACCACCGGGAGTCGTCAGTCTCTGCTGCAGTCACCACCAACGCCGCCACCAACGCCGCCACCGCCACCTTCACCGTCACCGATATTGCTCTCTGTTCACTTCGTCGTCCGTCGCGTCAGCTTCTCCATTTCCTGGACTAGTTTGTATTTGGTTCCCCAGGTCTACTCTTTATTGAACAATCTCTCTCTCTTTCTGAATACAAGAAGTATTCATCTGGAAAAATCTACCGCAAGAAGTTCTAGATGATGATATGAAGATTGCTTAGACGCTTCAAAGTGTATTTCTATTTTTTTGAAATAAAAAAACAATTTTATATAGTGACGTATGTGCTTCACGTTATGCAGGAAGAATTGCAAGAATAGGAGTGTGAAAATGGCTGATTGTCTTGCAGAGACTGCAGTGGCTGCGGACATGATTTATGAGCCTATTTTGGGGAATGGAGTTTTCAGGTTTGATTGTTCGGCGGATGACAGAGTTGCAGCACATCCGAGTCTTTCGTTTTTCGGTGCCAAGGATCGCGATACACCGATTTTCACTCAGAATCACATTGTTCCTGTGTATATCCCTACTTTTCAACGTCTCTTGGGCCAGCAGATAGTTAAAATTGAGGTTGGTTTCCTATAAATGGTTGTTGTTGAATGGAATATTCAATGCTAAGTAAATGAAAATTTTGTGTTCTTCTATCTATTTTGGTGTGCTATTGAAAGTGTAACATGGAATGGGAATGGATCTTTTCTGGTTACAGCTTCCTGTTGGTACTTCCTTTTATGGGACTGGTGAAGCTAGTGGACAGCTTGAGCGTACAGGGAAGAGAGTGAGCTTCTTTTATTTTTATTTTTTATTTTTTATTTTGTTGACATAAAATATTATTTTTTTTCCATATTTTCTTTTTTGAAAATGGGCTAGAAGCTGACGTGATTTTAATGTTGCGTAGGTTTTCACATGGAACACTGATGCATGGGGTTATGGCCCTGGGACTACATCCTTGTACCAGTCTCATCCTTGGGTGCTTGCTGTTTTTCCTAACGGAGAAGCAATTGGGGTTCTTGCTGACACCACCCAGCGATGTGAGGTAATCTAATATTTGTGCCCTATATGGTGCCTTTTTAACCTTTAAACTTTAGCCTCTATGTAGGTTCCCCGAATTCAACATTTAATCATTTCTATGAAAAAGCAGATTGATCTGAGGAAGGCATCAACTATTCAATTTGTTGCTCCAGTCCCATATCCTGTCATTACATTTGGTCCATTTGCATCCCCAGCAGCTGTTCTGAAATCTTTATCTCATGCAATTGGTAACTTTTCAAACTATTTTATCTTCATTCTGTTAATCTGCTTTTTATTTTGTAGTGTTTGGCTGTATTTATGTGCCATTTCTAAATATTGGACAAATTTGATGCACCTCCCACTGTCATTTGGCCATACCAAAATTCCAGTTCTTTTTATGTTGTGCAAAATGTAATTGGCACATGAGAAATAAAAGCCACATTTTGTGAGAATTTGAGGGAGTTGGGATTTGAATGTTTGACCTCCCTCCAAGAGTTTTGCTCTTGTGCAAGAAATTGACTATATTTGGAGTCCTTATGTTAAGGTTTGCATTGTATTTGAGAATAGGCTTAGTGAAGAATGGATCTATATGGTTGATGCTTTCCAACTGACAGGAACTGTTTTTATGCCTCCAAAGTGGTCCTTGGGATATCACCAATGTCGTTGGAGCTATGATTGTGATAAGAGAGTTCGTGAGGTAAGCACTGAGCATTTTATATCATTTAAGTGCATGGTTAGCTAATCATACGGAGATTTTGTGTTTTTGTTGGGGTGTCTATAGATATTTTTCATCATTTTTATTTTTCTTATTTCTCTTATTTCTCTATATCTATGCATTTTAGTTTTGTGACATTATATTTCTTGTTTTTCTGGTTTTTAAGTCTTTAATGTTTGCAGGTTGCCAGAGGATTTCGGGAAAAGGGCATTCCTTGTGATGTGATATGGATGGATATAGACTACATGGATGGCTTCCGTTGTTTTACATTTGATCAGGCATGCTTCCTTATACATATTTTTCTTTTCATCAAATAAAAATTGTTTTAGCCTTTTAGGTTTTCTTGTTGTGCTGCCACTGCAGCTAATTGTTTTTTCAGCTTCTCATTGCTCCATTTCTACACCTTCACTACTTGAAAACATGAGTGCTTTGCTTTGTCACTAGTTGTGGCTTGCATTCCTTGTCCTTGCTTTTGGGCTTCAGTGCCTTGCTTAGCTTACTGAAATTTTCTCTGTATTTCCAATTCTTCTTATCTCACTAACAAGCCTAACGCTAATACAATGAGGCTGTCAAGAAATATTCAAGTCTTTATAACTGAATTTGCCATTGAAGCCTTTTAAAATGTCTGCTAGTGCTTGTGTGAATTTGGATCTTTTCAGATCAATGTTTCCAAGACCATGATTTCTAGGGATGACTTTAGTTAATGGAGACTATGTGTGTGACGGATAATTATTGTTATGTAGAATTTGTACTGTGTAGGATTTTGTAGTTATTTACTTTAGTCAAATATACTGGTGCAAATAATGATTCTGTGAATCAAGGGCTTTGCCACATATGATGGCTGTCTTCTTATAGACATAGGATTATTTATTTCTTTATTTATTTTTATGGCTATGGTAGGAATTATTCTTTCAGAATCTTCTTGACAGCTATGGGTAAAAATGATCCTTTCAGGACCGTTTTCAATATCCTCAAATTTTGGCAAAAGATCTCCATGGTAGTGGCTTCAAAGCAATCTGGATGATTGATCCTGGTATCAAGCACGAAGAAGGTTATTTTGTGTATGATAGTGGTTCAAAGAATGATGTTTGGATTCAGAACGCAGATGGAAGGCCATTTGTTGGTGTGTTTTTGGTTTGCAACCCCGTCTATATTATAACAAATATATTAGGCATCTTGTGTGTGCTTGTATGTCTGCTATTTTATTTTATTTTTTTGGTCAGGTGGATCGGGCTGTAGAGATTGACTTGTTTATTCTTAATGAACAATTAATTTGTTTCACATTTCAGGGGAGGTTTGGCCTGGTCCTTGTGTCTTCCCTGATTTCACACAATCAAAAGTTCGTTCTTGGTGGGCTAGTTTAGTTAAAGATTTTGCTTCAAGTGGTGTTGATGGTATATGGAATGATATGAATGAACCTGCTGTTTTTAAGGTGATTTCTAAGGTTCTTCTTAGTTCTTGAATTTTCTTGCCATCGTGCTGGGTGTAATTTTCTTCTTCAGAGTGTGACCAAGACAATGCCTGAAAGCAATATACATCAAGGAGATGATGAACTTGGAGGCTGCCAGAGCCACTCGCACTATCACAATGTATTCTTTGTGAACTTGGGCCTGTTTTTTCTTCTTGTTGTGACGTTTTAACTCATACCCATTTTTAACACTCAAATAACTCTTAAAACTTTACTGAGTTTAGGTTTATGGCATGCTGATGGCAAGATCAACATTTGAAGGAATGAAATTAGCCAACCAAAATAAGCGTCCCTTTGTTCTCACTAGAGCTGGATTTATTGGTAGTCAAAGATATGCTGCAACATGGACAGGGGATAACCTTTCAAACTGGGAACACTTTCACATGTCTATCTCCATGGTACTTCAATTGGTAAGTAGCTTAGGTGTCTGCTCTTTAAAAATCTGATGTTGAAATTTAATTCATTCAAGTTGTGGGTATTAGGAGGTGGTAGAGGTCTCCATGGGCATACTTGTAGTCGTGCCAATGTACTTGATTGGACCAAGCAATAATATCTGTGAGATTTGCTGTGGTTTGAGTGGTAGAATCCCTCAAGCTGCAAATACAGAGGCAGCTTGTCTTGTTAATCTTAAGTGATTGTCCATTTCTCATCTAGGCGTCCTAAGAGTGGGGCTCTGTAATCATGTGCTCAGGAGTGTAAGTAATTTTTCTGATTGACAGAGATCATAAGGCTGTGGATTGTTCACTTGTAGACTTTTTCACTTTGGATAGTGGGAAAAGGAAAATAAGTTGTGTATGTTCTTCAGAACATTCTAAATAAAAATGAGTTTGTTTCAATTATTCATGTACATGATTTGTGCCTTTTCAGAAACTACATGAAATGATACCTTATGGGTTCTTTGTTTTGGAGCAACATTTTATTATTTGTTTTGTATATTTGGGACTGATGTTAATATCTATTTTGAAGAGTATGTCTTGCTTCTGTTGTAATTATGTCCCTGTCCTAAATCATCTTTCTTTTGTAGATCCTTTGTTCATCTTACAAAGTTTTCTTTGATAACTCAATGATTTTTATGACATAATTTGATTTAATTGCATTGGATAAACTGGGAATCCTTGCATATAAAGAACATTTTCATGTTTACCTTGCAATATTTTGTTTACCTTCCACCTTAAACTTTGCACATAGGGACTCAGTGGTCAGCCACTTTCTGGACCTGATATTGGTGGATTTGCTGGAAATGCCACACCAAAGCTTTTTGGAAGGTGGATGGGTGTTGGTGCTATGTTTCCTTTCTGCCGTGGGCATTCCGAAAAAGGCACTATTGATCATGAGCCATGGTCCTTTGGCGAAGAGGTTTTACCTCTACGAAATTACTGTCTTGCTGGTTTTCGACTTATGAATATGTTTATCACAGTTTATTTTCTTCAAGCAAATTATGATAGCAACTTATGTGGTTTTCTCACTTATCAGAAATTAATTCTTCTAATGGTGTGAAGTTACTGACAGATATTAACATTTATCTGTGTATGGCAGACTTCTTCGAATTATGTCAACTTGAGATGCCTACATAGTGTTCTTGTTATCTTTTGAATTGTATGTTGGTTACTTGCTTATTTTGTTCTCTGGCAGTGTCTATGCTGATTAACTTTAGTTTTACAGTGTGAGGAAGTTTGCCGCTTAGCATTGAAGAGGCGCTATCATCTTATACCACACATATACACTTTATTTTATTTGGCACACACAACTGGTACTCCAGTGGCTGCTCCTACCTTTTTTGCTGGTATGTTTTTCCATTGTTGAATAATTTATGCTCGTATTAATGAAAAAGAAAATAACTGACATTGTTTATGGTGGCTTATGAGTGTCTTTAAATTGCATCTGCAGATCCAAAAGACCCTAATTTAAGGATGCTTGAGAGTTCCTTCCTATTGGGCCCACTTCTGGTTCATGCGAAGTACCCACACTCTTGAATATTAATTTTTCCATAACTCTTATTTATTTTTTATAACATATGATTCATACTTCTAAGTTGCTATTAATATTGCACCTTAATTTTACTTCTAAGTTGTCATGACATCATTGGTCAAATTTAATTTTGTAGTTTGAATGTCACATCATTCCACCCATGCCATATGCTTGACTGATGAAAATTTTCAAAAGTTCTGTTGATTCAAAGAGCTTTATCTCTTATCATGATTTGTCCCAATGCAATTTGTGCTGACCTTTATCCTCAGCAGCACTGTTCCCGTTCAGGAAGTGGAAAAACTGCACAGCATGCTACCAAAAGGAATCTGGTTGAGATTCGATTTCAATGATTCGCATCCAGTATGTATTGATGTTCCAGGAGTTGTATATTTTCTTATTATTTTTTTGCATATAGATACACACATGCATGCACATACATAATATGTGCTGCATTTTTTTAGATAGGCAGATAGTTACCTAACTATTTGTAACTATGATCTTACAATTTGTTTCTATTACAGGATTTGCCAACTTTGTATCTGCAAGGTGGATCAATAATTCCTTTGGGTCCTGCCCATCAGCATGTTGGCGAAGCTAGTCCATGTGATGATTTAACACTCCTTGTTGCCTTAGATGAACATGGTAACTTTGATGACCATATTTCCATTAATGCTTCAAATATTCTGCTCGAACACATTTTGCAAAGCTTAATCAGGGATGCGAAGTCTTGGTGAAACTTTGTTTTTTGCCTGCCCCTCTTTTTGTCATCTGAAGCTTTTACAAAGAATAATTATAAGCTTGGTTACATAAAATCATAAATAAGTTGCTAACTGCAATTAGGTCTGTTTATTTCAAGAATCTGGTATTAAGCTTGCTATGGGAGAAGGAAAAATGTAATGTTACAGGTGGTTAGTTTAATTTGCCTGTGATTGTGGTTTGAATTGGACTTATGCACCAAAGCTAGTTGAAATACAGGTGGCTAGTTTAACTTTTTGGGCAAACAAATAACTGCAATGGGAAAAATGATGTATTCCAAGGTACCATCACACCTTGTCTGGCTTCTTGTTTCTGCTCAACAAGTAAATGGAAATTCTTCTCACCACAAGGTGATTTCTTTGGCACTAGGGTTCTGGTTGAATGCCAACATGATAACTTAAACTCAAAGAAAACATTAAACAAGCACTCTTTCAAGCAGCAAATTCTGGAAATTTCTATTTCTTTTTCCTAATAGGAATTTGTGAGTGACTCATGTCATATACAAAGTTGCTGCTCTTCCCTCAATTGAAGGTTGCACAATGGTCAATTGATTCTAATTGAATGTTGTTTAATTGGGCATCTAATTCTTTTGACTTATGGCCTCATTGCAACAAATGACAAATTTAACATGCAGCAGAACTTATTCATTTATTTACTGTTTGAGTTGAGTGAATGGACAAGCTTCTCGCTGAGAATATGCCTAATGCAAATGTTGCAACTATCTTGAACATCTATAAATGGATTATCATGCAAGAGAGCAACATGTAAATGGAAACATGCATGCTGCACAAAATTCACATATCAACCCTTGCACATGTAGATAGACAATTATTTATTAAGCAAGTATGACATTATTTTCAGGTCACATATTAATTTCCCATTCTTCATTTGGACTCAACAGCTGCAATGCCACTGCTACTGCTTTCTTGCCTTTGTAGTCGCAATGTTACTCATGTTGGATTTATTTTGGCACTTTCCTTGATGCCTTCATTCAATGTTTTATTTATTGTTGAAAATGACGTTAGGTGATTAATATTTTAACAAACAGCAAAATGGTTTTCTCTTTTGAATAAAAACATTCCAGGACTGATGCACATGTAATACACTGAAGTCCTAGGATGATCATTCTATGTTAATGGTTTGAACTTCCCAATGTAAGACAGCCTATATTTAATTACAATAGAGTTTGGTTTGGATGACATATGTTGGGCAAGACAGTTGAGTGAACATTTGGTCCTTTTTAAAGCATTCAAAAAGGAACTTCTAGAAGAAGATGCCATCAGTTCCCTCTGGCAGAAGTATTGCTGCAAAATGTTTGGGGGCATTATTGTATGACAATGAGCATTCAGATGGTATAGAAATTCAACCAAATGGTTATTTGTATCACACACACATTAGATAAAGAGTTGATTTAAAATGTTTATGGAAGGTGTTGTGTTCATACTGTTTCTGTGTGGTCGAGTTAATCACCACTGCCTAGCCTTATTAATTCTGAACTGCTGAAGTACCTTTTTAGTTTTTTCCATTAATCATTTCTAATGATGTTTGTATGGGGCTTTTTGGACTAAAAAATTGTCAATGGAAGGCATTTTTGAAGAGAGAATGTTCTGGCTGTCATCAAGCTTTTTGAATCAGTTTGCTCGAACTGCAGGGCAGGCTGAAGGTGTGCTGTATGAAGATGATGGTGATGGGTATGAGTATACCAATGGCGGATATCTGTTGACACACTATGTTGCTGAACTCCAATCTTCAGTTGTTAGCATAAGAGTTTCTGATAGAAAAGGATCTTGGAAGAGGCCCACACGTCGTATTCATTCAAAATTGTTACTTGGTGGAGGTGCAATGGTAATTTTCTTTCCCCAAGATGTTGGTTGAGAGCTAATAATGGACTTCCTGTAGTACTATTGATACCATCTGTTGTGTAAAACTTGTTTAATCTTCCTTAAACAGCTTGATTCATGGGGCATGGATGGAGATGTCTTGCAAATTTTGATGCCTGCAAAACAAGATGTTTCTAAGTTAATATCTGTGAGCGAGAAGGAGTACAGAACTCGTTTAGGTATTTTGACTTCACTGGAGCTACATGTCTTCCTCATTTTCCCTCTTTCCTGGAAACAAGACATGTAGTTCGAGTTTGTCATTTTTCTTTTGTCCCCTATTCTTTTGTTGCATTGTGATTTGAATTGGATGATGTGCCTGGAACTGCCAATCTAAGCAGATTTTGTTACACAATCATCCCTTTTCTTTAGAGAGATTCTTGCTTTTTCATCTCCTTTTCTGATGGCAACCCATTTGCTTTTAGGATATATTCTTTATATTTGACATTCAATCATAAGATACCAGGTTCCATGACTTGTAATTCTTAGGCTTTCGAATTCATAGGATCTATTTTTTAAAAAAAAAATGAAGTTTTTGGGAATCTAACCATAATGAATATTTTTAGCATAAAAGTTAAAAAAGAAACTTTAATAAGTATTTGTTACCTATTAATTTTTTTAAATCTAACCAGTGATGTGTTAACACACAAGAGTTTGTAAATAATTCAATCCCAAGCTGCTCACAATTTAGTTTAAAATCCAAATAAATTATCTACTTTTGGCTTTCTCTTCTGATGGAAATCAACATATTTTTGAGAATTAAAATTCTATGGATAATGCACTTCTGTCTCTTTATCATCCAAAGAACAAAATGAAATTGTTGAAATCACAAGATTTTTAACGGCTGTATATCAATTCTCAACAAAAGAACAGACCCTTAAAGACTAGGCTTGAATCCCCAGTCAAGGATTGCTCATTGTTAACAGTACTAAATTAGGATCTAACTGAATGCAAAGTGAAGTTCTGTCTCCAAGTGTATGCGTTGTTGGGTTGCAAATAGGTTTCAATTATTTTCCCTTTGTTCTTTTTAGAATCCTTAGTGGAGAAAGAGGCTGAAATCCTAGTCATTTTGTGATTTTGTTGTGATTTAGTTCCTATGGTTGAAGAGAAACTCAAGGGATTTTAGGCATCATTGCTTATCTCTTTCAGTTAATTTGGAATGAGATTATTTGCCTAGTATCTTTTCAGTCTGCTAATTTAGGTGTTTTTAGGGACTTACCTCTGGCTGCTATTTGGTGTGATTGGAGGGCTTTGCTTTGTTGATTTTCATTTAGTCTTTGGAGCTTTCTTCTTCCTCTTCATTTAATCATTTTTGCGTAAATATTTGTGGACAAGTGCCAAATATCACATAATTCTACATGCAAATAATTAAGCAAAATGTTGGTTTCTCATGGTGATGTTTTAAAATGCAGTCTCTTTTGGATTCTGTTTCTTAGCGCTCTTTGAACAAAATTCTGTTGAAAAGTGCAAAAAATAGTGTAATTCCACATGCAAATAATTGAGCATTAGGCTGGTTGCTCATATTTAAGTTGTTAAATGCAGAAAATGCAAAGCATATTCCAGATGTTGAAGGTGTTTCTGGATCCAAGGGAATGCAACTCTCAACAGTCCCTGTTGAACTGAAAAGTGGCAATTGGATTGTTGAAGTAGTTCCCTGGATTGGTGGCAGAATCATTTCTATGGAGCATTGTCCTTCAGGTAATGGCCACAACATAGATGAAAAACATTCACTTTTGGTCTGGGGTTAGAACCTCCAATCTCCTTTTTTCCTTTTTTGCTTTTTCTCTCTGTACATTGTGTGACACTTACGGGAATAAGCTTCAGAGGTGATTCTGTAATCCCAGATCATTTCTAATAAATATGTGAGGCTTACCTGATTTTGGTGACGAAAATGCACTGCTTTCTCTTTCTCTTAATCCCTGTTTACTCTTCTCTGAATCAAGTAGTACTTCTGAAGCTCTAGAGAACAGAATTTCAGCTTATGAAATCAACAAGCCTTGCCTGCAGACATTACTTATGACAAATGTTACTGCTGAAAGAAAAGGAAGATGGAGAGAATATGAAAACCATATTATGCATGTACATCTGTAACTGTCAGCTTTAGAGTATGATATGCATTGTTTTGAAGGTTTCTGAGAAGAGAGCAGATGGGGCCTGATGCAGGAGCTTCTTTGCCATTTTGTTATGCTGTTTTATTTTAGGTACTTGTTTTGGTCGGAAGTCATGTGATTAGTATATGATTATTTTAATTGAAGGATGATTAAGATTAGACAAGGTTTTATCTCATCAAGGGTTGAGATTTAATCTCATCATAACTCTAGAATGTATAGATTTGGTTGTGGGACATATTTTACAAATTAGCTATTTTATAAATGTATCAACATTAACAATAATGGTTTTCTCTAAACTTAATCCTAATTCTCTTGTTCTAACTTCAATTTTTCACCTAAATTCAGCTCTTCTTTCAATTTCTCTATACCAGGCCTTTACTCTCTGATTCTTAGATAGAGTAGGACATTTTAGAATTTTTACTTTCCAATGTGTGGAAGATCTAAAATGGCCATTAGACTGCAAGGAGAGCATTTAGGATTGCAGGCTTGGTATTTGGTCATGTTTGTTTGCAGCTTTTTTTCTTGTGTGGTATTGCTTACATCTGTTATATCAATGGCAATTGCAGGAACACAGTGGCTACATAGCAGGATTGAGATTGATGGATATGAAGAATATAGTGGTACAGAGTACCGATCTGCAGGATGTTCGGAAGAGTACAGCATCACAGAGTAAGCTGTTGTAAATGCCCCATTTTATTTCATTTTTTGCGACCTGATGATAGGAAGAGAAGTGAAGAATTAAGTAGCTCCAGCAAAGAGAAGTAAAAGACAATGGAGAATTGATGAAGTCTCTCCTCTGATTCCTAAATATCACTAAGAGATTTCCTTATCCATTCTTAAAAGATAAATGGTGCAGAGGACTCAGGAGTCCACTTTAATACAGAACGGCCAAAAACTGAAATCCAACCATTAGAAATGCTTGCATTTTTCCCCTTCTAGATAGACCAAATGGCTGCAAATGTAGTACTACTCAACTTTTGTGTCCATTTTCCATTTCAATATTCTGAATAAATAGATATTTCAGACTAACTAGGCAAATTTCAACTTCCTTAGCACCAAATAGCTGATTTAAAATGCTCATGCTGCAGAACTACCTAGAAATTGTGATTTTGAGGCTTATCATTTTACAATGGGTAATTCATATGTTTTGGGGATCGTAGGTCTCATTTCCTGCTGAAAGTCATCAGTGTGTATCTCATTGAGGGCTTGAATAGGCAAAACCCTTACTTTATAAAATACACCAGCATTTCAAATACAATTAATTAAAGGTAAAATAGACTGCATTGGCAGAGCTATTAAAATGAGTTTAAGAAGATCCGCAAGGAACTCCTAAGTTATTTCTATAGAACAATGCAGGAGGGGCAAAAGTATTAGGTGTTTTAATAAGTAGGTCGCCTACTTCATTTTTGTTTAGATTTCTAAATCATTTTCCTTATAAATTGCAAATGATTTATGGGAAATGTTTTTTTAAATGCTTGAACAACATTCTATTATATTTCATCATTTATGTTTTCGGCTGGATAATACTTTGTGGGGGTTGACAATGATTTAAATCCTTGAACTTCCAATTAGATTTTTGGCATTCAGCCTTTTCTGACGTGTTTCATTATGTTAGAGTATAATATATAATTTATATTTTAAACTTTGCCTAACAATTTAAATTTTTAGGTAAAATAGTTTCTTGACATAATATCAAAACTTTAATGACCAAGTAATTATTAGTTCATATTATGTTATCTTCACATTTAACTATAATTTCTGATTTGTTCATATTTTAGGTTAAAGTGAGTTTGATTTGTTCATGCTTTCAGCTCAATGTTTTTTCACGTGAGGAGGTGTGTTGGGGTATAATATATAATTCATATCTTGAATCTCTCATGTGAGGGGCTCTATTGAAGTATAATATATGATTCATCTCATGAACCTCACTTAACAGTTTGAATTTTTAAATGAGATGGTTTCTTAACACATTCAACAAACAAGAAGACCTAAATTAACCGTTTGAATAAACTTAGCAAAGTTCTTCCAATTCTAACCTCTTATTTTGTTCCTTGGAGGTCATGCTATGGATGGAGACAGAAATCTGGAGACCTTAGGGTTTGCATTTCTTTTCTTTTGTTGAACACCGCATGTGAAGCATCACATTTAACAACAAATGACTTGTTGAAATTCGGTAGTGTGAGAACAAGAGTTTCTGTTAAAGATTTTTTCACCTTTTCAAAAGTCTTTTGTGCTGAATTTGACTACTTAAATCCATCTCTCTTCAAACATTTAGCAATGGGACTCATAATAGAGCTGAAATTCCTCACAAACTTTTGATAGAACGAGGTTTGCCCATTAAAACTTTGAACAACTTTGATAGATTTAGGTGCTGGCCATTTTTTGACAGCATGCATTTTCTCAATATCTGTTTTCAATCCCTCTTTACAGACAATAAGGCCAAGGAATACAACCTCAGAGCATAAGAACACACACTTTTTAAGGTTGACATAATGTTGTTATTTATAAAGTACTTCAAAACTTTGTTGTGAGTGAATTAGATGTTCTTCTTTTGTGTTGCTATAAATCAAAATATTACCAAATAAACAGCAGAGGATTTCAATACCTTCATCATCATTTGCATGACTATGCTTGGGGCATCAGAGAGTCCAACTGACATTACTAGTCATTCATAGAGTCCATCTGGTGTCTTGAAAGTTGATTTCTATTCATCACTATCTTTCAATTTGATCTGATGATAACTACACCTTAAATCAATCTGATCTGGTGTCAATTCGTCAAGCATGTTCTCCATTTGTGTAATAGGAAAATGATAATTTGATGGTGATTTTATTAATGACATCACTATCAATACACATTCCCCATGATACATCCTTCTTAGGGGCAAGTAAAGCTGGACAAACACAGATTAGGCCTCTCACAAGTAACTCAACTTGCTTTTGTATCTGTGCTTGCTTCATAAGTGGTGTCCTATATGCTGATTAATTTGGTAAAGATGATCTTGGGACCAAATCAATGCTTCTCATGGGTGAAAACCCTAGGGTAAGTTATCGTTGACCAATTTTGCAAATTGTTTGAGCAATTGTTGCACTTTTGGGGCATCTTTGGAGTCTTTTATGACTTGGGCAGCTTGGACTACTTTACCAATCAAGTCATACATGACCTCCACTTCATTACAATTGGCTTCAAACTTTTTAGGCCAATACAAAGCCATTAACCTTACCTAGAAATCACCTCCTTAGCTTCTTGAAAGGAATGCAAGGTATACTTCTTATTACCTTAAACATTAAAAAAAAAAAGGTGTTCGGCTTAGTGCGTTGCTCTATATCATGATCGTATAACCACAATTTGCCAAAAAGAATTACTAGCATCCATTAGCACAACATTATACAAAGCTTAATTGTTTAAATTATTTACAATAGTAAATTTAACTAAACAACGAGAAATAACATGGATTTCATTTTTCCTTTTTAAGCCATTGAATTTATAGGGCTGTTGGTACTTCTCAGTAGTCAGTTTCAAATTTTCCACTGCATTCTTTGAAATCACATTGTCTGTCCTCCATTAATAATCAAATTATATATCTTTCAGTTACAAAGAACGAGTTCGAAAAATGTTACACCGCACCTAATCTTCCTCTTCTTCTTTGGTAGTGGTAGTCATTATTCTTCGCACCATTAAGTTTTCTCCTTCAATTAGGTACACATAAATGTCCCCTTCTTCATTAATATTATCTTCATATATGAGGTCTCCTAGAACCTCCTCATCGTTTGCATGTTGAGCTAAAGTTACTTTTCATTGCAGGCAAGTATAAAACTAATGTCCTTTCTCACTGTTATTAAACATTGAACCTATGAACTACTGTCAACCTCAAAAGAATCCTGATCAGAGCTAATTTTGGTACCAAATTTTCCTTTTCTGTCAGCATTGGCAACATTTCTAGTATTGACCTTGGTGCTTTGGGCAACTCCTTGACTGCTTTTCTGACATGTTAGACTATTTCAAAAGCTTTTATGTCCACCACCATCAAATCTGCTACAAATAGATTTTTTGGTTTTATAGTGTAAACCTTGCTTTTCAGCCATTAAAGCATATTTTTCATGCATCTTCAAGATTAAACAAACAGACAACTACCATCTCATCGATTATTTTAAATCAGTAAGATAACAAAATGCTAGTTGCTTATTGGTCTCATTCAAACCATATCTGATAGATAATTTGTTGAAAGATATTATACTCCTCAACAGACATATTCTATTGCTTTAACAAGTGGAATTTATCATGAAACTGCATCGCATAATTACCAGGGAAAATTGTTTTCACAACTTTGCTTACCTTGTTGTGCATGTTACTTTTCCACGCTTTTCCACCATTTAAGTGCAAGACCCTTAATTTTCAGCTTGAGAAATAGTACTTGACAGTTTTCTGCTGTTGACTTCTATTCAAAATGATTGTTTTGACTAGTTTCTCAATCAAAATAATCTTCAGCATGCATCTTCTTATGAAAATCAACTTCTGCCTTGATTCCACTAGTGTTCAAATTAAGAGCACGAATCAACCTCACTTTTAAGCCACCTCTTGCTGTGTGATTAACAGCTCTCCAGCATCATGAAATGGGTTTTCAAAGTCTTCCAGACCTCTTTAATCCACAAAACCACCTTCCGTCTATTTGGGACATTGTGTTAGCCTTCAGAAAGCTCCATTTGGGCTCCCACAGGTTGCTATCATTGCAAAATTTGAACAGCCCACGACTGATCTTCAATCATATGCTTCAAATCAACCAATTCAGTTTATTCAACTGCTTCTCCTCTACCGAAGATTTTGCCAACTATAGTGAGAAAACCAAACCCTAACAGAATAGTTGGATTTGTTGGGCTCTAATACCAAGTTTGGTGTAGAGAAACTGAAATAAGAGCTGAATTTAGGTAGAAAATTGAAGTTGGAACAAGAGAATTATTGTTAGGGTTTAGAGAAAATTGTTGTCAAGAAAAAGATTGATATTTTGATAAGATCGCAAAATCTCTAAAATCTATCCAGCAACGAAACCTATATGATGATATTAAATCTCAACCTTTGATGAAAGAAAACTTTATTTAATCTTAGTCATCCATATATTAAAATAGTCCTATGCTAATTACATGTCTTTTAACTAAAATAAATAACTAAATAAAGAAAAAAAGTTAAAATATCAAAGATGCTCTTCCATCACTACATGGCACCCATCCAATGTTCAGATAAAGATTCTACCTGCCAGCAGCAGGCTTAAAGGAGTACACCTTGCAATGCCTTTTCATGAGATTTACCTGTAATGTAGAGGTTGACTTGCAGAAAGGAGGCCATGGAAAGTGGTGATTGAAAAGGCAGCTGACTGGCCCAAGATTCAAGACATTTTTTCTGCTATTGGTAGTTGTTTTTCTTTTCTTGGTGGGTTGTGTCAACCTCCCCATTTTTAATTCATTTTTTCCTATGCCTTTAAATTTTCTTCTTTTAAATCAGGTTTAAAACTTACCCAAATGAGGATAAAAAGGAAACAGTAATAGAAATGTCGATGGCTTAAGCTGACAATGGCATGATTTGTAGAATGCTGAGTGAGAATTTGGCAATCTTAGCTGCATTAACAGATACATTTTGTGAAATTGAGCTAAGGCCTCAATGTTAATGCAAAAGTTATTTTGTGTCCCCATTGTGAAGAATGAAAGCGCAAGTAATAGAAATGACCACAGGTAATTGGTATTTGATTAATTGCAAAATGGGCCTAGTGTTGGCACATGTTTGTGTTATCACTTCCTAGCTCAGTGATTGTAGGAGCAACAAGATGCAATTTCACTAGTTCAATCCTAAAGTATCATGCATGATGAGTTTAACTCTATTCTTCCTTTGTACATTATAACATAATCAGCAGGTGTAGAATTTCATGCAACCATTGATCCTGTTCGCTTTCCTTAAGAAGATGTAATAGCCAGATAGAGCCAAAGATAACAACAGCCCAGTTTATCCAATGAATTCTTTTGTGGTTCTATATAAGTATGTGCACTGATATAAGTACTGCCCTGATTTCTTATGTCTGCATACACACTGCATATTCTCCTAAATTTGTTTATTTCTAGGCGACATCTTGAGCATGCAGGAGAGGAGGAATCTCTTACATTAGAAGGAGATATTGGCGGTGGCCTGATTCTTCATCGGCAGATCTCTATACCAAAAGATGGTCCAAATATTCTCCAGATAGACTCTGGCATTGTGGCCTACAATGTTGGTGCTGGTTCTGGTGGATTTTCAAGGTTAGATAAGGATGAAACTAATAAATTTTCACTTGATTATTTCTAGTTGTTGTGTGGCTTACCTACAACAAATCCAACAAGACCTGCTAACAGAGCTAGTTACTAGTTAGCTGGGTGCCGTGGGCATAAAAACTGGTACATTTCCTTTGGATTCATCAAATTTCTGCAATATGCCATGCTACGTTTTCAAGGTTGCCATGCCAAGCCTATCTTATGCTAGGGCTCCTTGGCACTTTGACGGTAATGCCTATGCAATCATTCCTTATCCCAAATATGGATTTTCAAATGATGTTGCTTGAACTTCTTTTAACATTTGTGAACATGTTGGTTATCAAACAATGGTTTAATCCAAATACTTAGGTGTTAAATGAAGCAAAAGCCCTAGGATCGGCTTATATATTGATCTCAACAGTTGATAATATGGGGAATAACTGTTTTAAATATGCATGCAGTTTTTTGACTTATATATTCTACTTTTTTTTCCTTGACTGGTCATTTTATTATTGGTTTTATTGAAACAATAGTTCTGTTGGCCTACTATTTTTTTATTATTTTTAACAAATCAACAATTTATTTTTCATGATATTTTCTGCTTCTTTGTTCATGGGTCAAAATATAACTGCATTGTACTTTATGGCTAATAATATTTGACCTTTGTCCTGGTTGATTGACATGATACATGTCTGGGTTTATGACCCAAAAATGCACAAGTTTTAAGGCTTTTTCAAATTTGGCATGAACTTTAGTTTGTATTGATTTGGATCTCAAACAAATTTTTTGTTTAAATTTTAGCATATTGTCACATATGACTACCCAAATTTCACAAGTAAATGTGTGGGTAGCGTGGTTTGAATACAAGATCACTTGGTCATGGAGGCTTTGATACTATGTCAAAAACCATTCCATCAAAAAGTTTAACCTGTTGAGTGAGGTCTAAGATATGAATGATGTATTATATTTTAACAGCCTATATGTTAACTAATTGAGTTGCATTCATGCAATAAAATTGTAAAATTTTCAAGTCTTATGGGGAGGGAATAAGATATTTCTTAGTGGCAGTTTGAAATGTGAAATAAGGGCAATTCATAATTCAAAATCACAGAGCACACTTTATACATATGAAAGTAATGGTAGTTCTTTTCCATTTTTTTGGCTGCAGGCTGGTTTGCTTGAGAGTGCACCCTACATTTAGCCTTTTGCATCCCACAGAAACTTTTGTCTCATTCATCTCAACCGATGGCTCAAAGCATGAAATTTGGCCTGAATCTGGGAACCAATTCTTCAAGGGGAATCTTCTGCCAAATGGTATTTTACATGTTATGAATAATTATTTTGTTTTATTTGGGTCAGAATTATCTTACCGTATTCCTATTCATTAATATTTCAGTGATCATAATTATGAGAATTAAAAGAAACAAAGTATAGTAAGACTGGTTGGAGGAAATAGACGATGGTGGCTAATAAACTTCCTTTGTAAATCTCATGAATTTGTCCAAGAACAATGATATGAGAAATTCCTATGCACTTTAAATTTCCCCTTAGAGGGTTGACTGGGGTCTTTTCCAGCATGCTCCACTTGCCTCGTCTTAGCAGGAATAGGGAAAAACTAAGGAGAAACTTGCATAAAGATCAATTTATATGATGAAATAATCATAAACTTAAACAGGCTAATGGCAGGCAATATAGAGCTGTTTTCTTTGTGAAGGAAGGAACAGGGTGGTGAAACATCATTTTCTATTTTGTCACGATAAAATTTGGAAAGCTCATCCACCGACTAACAAGTGAATATGTGGTAAACTTAGACTGGATATTGTCCTGTTGATGAGAACAGTTACTTATTTATCATTCACTATTATGACAAAAATTTTAAATGAACGTGTTGTTTTGCAAATGCCAAGCTCAACCAAGATAGGATCCTAGAGCAAATTTCTAACACCCCTTGTCACAGACTAGAAACTTGTTTTTCATTTCATTATTGTATACATATTGATGACTTCTTTAGATGTAAGAATATCTAAGGTGCTGGTTAATTAAAGTTGGTCCCTTTCCTGGTCCCAACACCCACAGATAAGATGCAGTAACTCAGACAATTATGTTACTTCACAGATAGGAATGAACTAAAGCATGGACTTGAAGAAGCAATATTACTTCACAGCTATATATGTTCTCTCAGGATTTGATTGTGGCTTTCATTTCAGGTGAATGGATGCTTGTTGATAGATGCCTTGGCGTGGCACTAATCAATAGGTTCAACGAGAAGAAAGTCCACAGCTGTTCCGTCCATTGGGGGACGGGAACAGTTAATATGGAGCTATGGTCCGAGCAGAGGCCTGTCTCTAAGCAGTCGCCTATCACAATCTCCCATCAGTACGAAGTCAAAGGAATCTAATTGTGTGGGGGATGTATTAACTAAACTTACCTGGGAAGACCTTTTTATTTATGTCCCCTTGTGTGTGTGTGTGTGTGTGTGTGGACACCAAGAGTGAGAGAGAGAGGTGGACGGATGCTGTTGAAGACAACCTAATGCACGTATCAATGAAAGAAAATTAAATCAATGGTATTCGAAGTTTGGTGTTTTCCTACGTTGGAAATAACATAAACGGGGGCATAATATGTTCTTTTTATTTATTTAGTTATGTTTTTGAAAGTAACGGGGGTGTTATATTAATGGACTGTCATATTGTCTGCTAACACGATTTACGATGGAAACGGTAGAATTTTTTTATTTTTAACTCATCGGGGAGTATGGTTATATTTTTCACTTTAATACGGTGAATAGCTTTTGATGAGAGTGGGGCATATTAAATCTTTACGGGGTGGTGTGTAGGTTACGGGGCGAAACAAAGTTGCGATGTGTTTCCCATACAAACCCCTGGAAATGTTCCAAAGATTTCGGCCGCCCGGCAGAGACAGTAAATGTCTCTACACTTTTCAAATCAACAGTATCGGGAAGACTCTAAATTTTTGGCTTTGGCAGCCCTTGAAACTTCTGTATTTATCATTGCTGAGATACCTTGCAGGCGAAGAGATTTTAACCCAAAGACAATCTTCGAAAAGCGAACTCATGAGATTTTTTTGGGTGAGGACCGATACATTCGGCTGATGGATCGTTTCAACTATTGCATTAAATGCTCTATTTTAAGACAAAATTATTATTATTATTATTATTATAATTATTATTATTATTATTATTATATAAAGGAAATTACATGAATTTTTCATAATAAAATAAAATATATTTAATTATAATTTATAATATTTAAATAAAAATATTAAGAAGTTTATAATATTTTAAAATTACTTTCAATATTATTTATTAATTTTTATGCAAAGAAATAAAATTACTTTCAATATTATTTATTAATTTTTATGCAAAGAAATAATAATTAAAACTTCTATTTTGAATAATTAAAAAAATTATCATTTAATAACGTGCATGCATATACAAATATATATATATATATAATTTAAAATTTCTTTAGTTAAGAAAAATATTTCTTGTATTCAATAGATGCAATTTTTTTAATTAATTTATTTATTTATATCAAAAGATAATGGGAACATGAATTATTGATATTTTCAAAAATGTACTACCAATTTTTTTATTTTCAAAATATTGAAAATATAATGAATATCCTACAATTTTAAAAGTCAAATACATAAAAATGATATTTTACAATTTTAACTATTACATAATAAAATGTTTCTTATGGTAAATTTGATTAATATGGTAGACATATTTTAAATTATTTATTTTTATTGATAAATCATAAAAATAATTTACACAAATAACTTTGCAATAATAAATTTTTCTTTAATTTAAGTGACATCTTATATTCTTTTTATAAATATTTAAATTCAGTCCCTTAAAATTATTGGAATGCCCCACATTTTATATCTACATAAGCAAACTCTAAGTATTCTTATCTTAAAGCATATTTTTATGTTTGTTAAGAACTTATAAACTTGTTCTCACTATTTATTAGGGAATTAATTACCATAAACACTAGGATAAAAATAGTTTAGTATAATGTTTTACATTAATAATGTATTTTATGATGCAAACTCTAAAGAAGATCAACAAGTAATATAAGAGATTCAAATTTTAAAAAAGTTAAAATCAAATTTAATAAGAGTAAAATCTTGATCTAACATTTATTAAGAAAACATAAACCAGATGTATAAATTAGAATTAAAATACTATAAAAGTAACTTTGGTAAGTTTCAAAAGTTTTAAAAGAACTAAAAAGAAAATTTTCTTACTTATTATTAAAAGATCAATAATTAGCACTCATCAATAAGAATTAAACATACATATATATAGTTTAAAACAAAAAAGTAAATTTGAAATAAAATAAAAAAACAACACACTTACCTAATAAATTATTGAATAAAAGATAAGACAAACTGTATTTAAATTAAAATATTATTCAATCTATTATAATTATAAAATAATTAATTAACACACATGATTCCCTAAGAAAATAATGTATATAGTTAACTTAAAAATTTAACTTAAACTCTTTAAATTAGTTGTCCTTGAATTTATATAAAATTTATTGAGTCTCGATGTTCTTCCAAACTTAGGTGTCAATCATTCTTTAATAGCCTTAATATATCACTTTTTTGAGTGAATAACTACAAATTTTAAAAAAAAAAGTGATTATTTTTTAAAATAAAAAATGCCTCACAAATATAAAAAAAAAAAAAGTAAAAAGAGTTTTGAAATACGAAATTAAAGAGAAATAAACTCTAAGAAGCGATTAAAGAATAAGCATAGAACCCCACTCCGCCCACTTCACTTTTTCAACTGAATCAAGTCTTATGATCTTTCTTCTTTTCAAACACTCCTTCGGCGGCAGGACCTCTAACGCCCGCACTTAATGTGTTGTAACCTTCTCCTTGAGCATACAATGGAATGACCCCGCACATTTTTATTTCGCAACAGCCTGAAGCTAGGAACACACTTCTTGAGATTTCGAACTTCAATGCCACAACATCGTCGCACGATTGAGATTTACAGGGAATACTAATTATCTCATCACGCAATTTAGGATCGAATGTCACAAGTACGTACTCTGTCTCAGTCCCACGGGGACTACGATCAATAAGACTAGAAGTACGCCACAAAGAAGACGAGAATTCATTGTCTCCAATATGGCATGTATAACTAAATTCATGACGGCGGCATGGACCACATGGTTTGTAAACGATGCCAAGAGCAAACCCCATGAAGCCACGGTTAAGCAAAAGTTGGAAGCCGATTGAGTCTCCATCACTTTGATGCTCGAAGCAAATTGGAATCCTACTCCCCTTATACATTATGGAAACAGTAGGAGTAACTTTTAATTCCTGCAGAGAAAAATACATTAACTTTGAAGTATCGATAAAATATTAGAAAAAAATGAAGAGTAAAAAAAAAAAGGTTGGTAGAGATGAGAGAGGGAGAGACCTTGTACGGATTTTTATTTGTTATGAAATTGGTCAGATCACACACCATGTCTCCGAACTCCTCCTCATCCAATTTCAAGCTATCTGCAAAGTTAAAGTTGAATGGGCGGTGGTGGCTAAAGTTTGTCGACTTGACTAGACGTGTAAGGTTATCAGCAGATACTGTTTCCAGCAATGTGCATCCAGAAGCTTCTATTTTGTGTAGATTTGGTGGAAATTCTGGCCAGGACTGAAGGCTTTTGCAGTCATTCAGTTTAAGTTCTTTAAGACGAGGTAGCCCCCGGATGGTGCTCGGCAGTGTTCGCAGCTCAGCTGATGAGAGCACTTCTGTTATTGGAGTATTATCCAAATATAGACGTTTTGTATTCTTAGAGATCTCCGGAAACTTCTTTAAAGCAATGCAATCCGTCAAATCAAGGCGCTCAAGAGATTGCAAATCAACATTATTACTTGGGAGACTCTTTAGCCGAGAACAATCGCTCGTGTGCAGCTCAACGAGATTATCGAGATATTCGATTGATGCGGCGGGCACCTCTTCGATCGCAGTTCTTGATAGATCTAAACGTTCTATGCTCCGCGAGACATTTGGGAAAGTTTTAATCTTTGAACATCCGCACAGACCAAGCCCTGTAAGAGATTTCAAGTCACTAAGGCCGGGAAGGCTTTCGAGGCTGGAACAGTTGGACAAGTTTATCGAAGTAGCGTTGCTGAGATGGCATATAGATGAGACCTCAGACAACTCGTGACATCCCCCTAGAAATAACTTTGTGACATTTGGAGCCCGCGAGAGGAGGTTTGAAATGTTGCGCAGTTGACGACACCCAGAAAGGACAATAAATTTTAATTTGACCAAATTCTGTCGTTCAGGCCAAAAAAAAAAGAATAAATACATATAATAAATTGATTTGTTTGAGGAATCAACTGCGCGTGAGATGCAATGAAACACGGCATTACCTGCATTTCATCACAGAACAGTTCAGTAATATCGCTTTTGCGCAACCGAAGCTCAATTAGATTCTCTGGGTCGAAATTTGCTGGCAACGATTTCAAGGGGTATCGTTCCCAACAAAGACATCTTAATTCATCGGATAAGATTTCAAGAATTTTAAGGTTCGGCATTCTTGCAAAGATGTCCGGATCCAACCTTACCTCTCTCATATTTGATGAGTGCAATTTAATGCCTTCAATGTTTTTGGTCCCCTGCCCAACAAAAAGGGCCACCAAAGAAAGATGCAAGTCAATTTGAAAACATACGTTAATATATATATATATATATATTAATACATAGGGCATCTTCACATAAACCAATAAAAAAAATTTTCAACTATAAAAAAAATTAAAAATTTGTTACTCTCAAAACTTACAAATTTTTTTTTAAATACTTGATAAATATCTTCGTAATTCCATAGCCACCTACATTTACTTAGATTTGCTGACTGATCTCGCAGAATTTGTCTGCCCATTTTTTGCAATAAATTATGCATTTCAATGAAATTATACTGTAATTGAGAGATTTGTCAAGAAGAATACTTAATTTATTTATTGTTGAAAAACCACAATCATTTAACAATTGCACAAGACGATCCTCCTCGCAAAATTGAAAACAAGAAGCAATCCAAAGAAATAGTTCCTTCTGCTTGTTGTCTAAGCTAAAGTAGCTAATTTTCAAAACCTCTTGAATATCGTTATTAGGAGCATTTTCTAATTTCTCTATAGTACTTTCCCACACACTTGTGAAAAACAGAATGTAAAAATTAGAAGAATTAGAGAAAGTATTTTTCATACTCTTTTCTCATTACAATCTACTATATTTATACTAGTACAATGTGCACATCGATGTCTTATCTTCTTTGTATGGTGTGCCTTATCTTCCTAGAAAGTGTGCTTTATCTGCTTTGTATAGTGTGCATTATCTTCCTAGAAAGTGTGTCTTATCTTCTAATACCCCCTCAAGTTGGAGCATGAAGATCGGAAATGTCCAACTTGCAAAGAATGGCATCAAACGAACGTTTGCCAAGAACCTTGGTAAGGATATCAACTAGTTGATGAGATGAGGATACAGATTGAGGAAGAATGATATTACGACGAATCTCATCACAAACAAAGTAACAATTTACCTCGATGTGCTTAGTGCGTTCATGAAACACAGGGTTGTGAGCAAGGTGAAGAACTGACCGACTATCACAATAAATCCGCATAGGAGATGAGTGAGGAATGCCAAGAGAAACTAACAAACCCTTAAGCCATTTCAATTCACAAGTTGTAAAAGCCAAAGATCGATAGTTTGCCTCAGCCGATGATCGAGATACAGTATGTTGTTTTTTCGTTTTCCAAGAAATTGGAGAATCCCCAAGAAAGACAAAATATGTCGTTAAAGAACGTCGAGTCAAGGGGCAACTTGCCCAATCTGCATCACAATAAGTCGTAAGATGAAGAGAGGAATCAGACCGGAGCAAAAGACCTTGCCTAGGATGAAGTTTTAAGAAACGAACAACCCGAAGGGCCGCCTCTCAATGACTATGCCGTGGCTCCTGCATAAATTGTGCCAAGATATGCACACAATAAGATAATTCAGGTCGAGTAATCGTTAGGTAGATAAGACGACCAATAAGACGCCGATAAGGCATAGGATCAGTAAAAATCGCGTCTTTAGCCAAAGCGAGGTGATGATTTTGCTCCATTGGTGTGCCGGCAGGTTTAGCACCTAACAAACCGGTTTCAGAAATAATATCTAGAGCATATTTTCTCTGACAAAGAAAAATCCTAGTCGAATTTCGAGCTACTTCAAGACCGAGAAAGTACTTCAATTTTCCAAGGTCTTTCATGTGGAAACAAGCATTCAAGTAAATTTTAAACGTATGAATGGCATCACTATCAGTCCCACCTATCACCAGATCATCCACATAGACCAAAATGGTCAATTGAACTTGGCCATTTCGAAACGTGAACAAAGAATAGTCTGAACCAGATTGCTGAAATCCATATTGAACCAGAGCTGCAGCAAGCTTAGCAAACCAACACCGTGGTGCTTGTCGCAGCCCGTAGAGAGACTTGCGTAGATGACATACTTTATCTGCTCCGGGTGTCGTAAAGACTGGTGGGAAATGCATATAAACTTCCTCCTCAAGATCGCCATGCAAAAATGCATTGTGCACATCCATTTGATGCAATTCCCACCTACGAATCGCTGCTACTGCCAAGAAGGTACGAACCGTCACCATCTTTGCAGTAGGTGCGAACGTCTTATTGTAATCAAGACCCTCGATCTGGTGATTCCCGAAAACAACCAAGCGTGCCTTGTATCGCTCGATTGTTCCATCTGCATGATACTTGATTTTGTAGACCCATTTACTACTAAGAGCCTTCTTTCCTTTAGGCAAAGTAGCGACTGTCCATGTCCCATTATCTTCCAGTGTCTCAACCTCCTTTTTCATTGCCTCACGCCAACATGGATGTTGCATGGCCTTTTTAAAACTAGTTGGTTCAATCCCTGTAGTTACTGCACCCACGAATTGACGATGCAACATGGAAAATTTAGCACAATTCACATAGTTTGTGATGGGATAGGGCGTACCTGAGGATGCCAAAGAAGAAGAAGGAGAGCTCGAGGGATTGAGGGCAGCTGTATGCAACACATAATCATGCAAACGAACTGAAGACTGTCGCGCTCGTTTGCCACGACCAAGATCATCCGCTGCACCTGTAACCTCTGCAACATCATGTACTGGTATGACCCCATCTGCTGTCACATCCTCTTCCACAGACTGTCCGTCATATTTAGAAGCTGACGAAGGTGCCTTAATCTCAGGCACAACCTCCAATATAGTAGGCTCAATGACAATAGGCAGGGAATCTGGAGTTGCCGGCCTGACAGAGTCCGTATGGGCAAAAGGAAATACGTGCTCAACAAACTCAACATCTCGACTTTCAAAACAAACTTTCCTTTCTAAATCGTACACCCTCCACTCCTTTTTACCATAAGGATAACCCATGAATATGCACTTATGACTTCGACTTGCAAACTTATCCTTTTCCCGATTAATGTTCTTAGTATAGCATAGGCAACCAAATACTCTAAGATGAGAAATAGATGGAGGGCTTCCAAACAAAATTTCATATGGAGTTTTTCCATCCAAAATCAATGATGAAGTATGATTAATTAAATATTTTGCAGTGAGAATGCATTCTCCCCAAAATTGAATAGGTAAGTTAGCTTGAAAACGAAGCGTCCTACCAACATTCAAAATGTGTCGATGTTTCCTCTCAACTCTTCCATTTTGTTGAGGTGTCCCAATCATGGAAGTTTGATGAATAATGCCACATTCCTTAAAATAATTACTTAAACAAGTAAATTCTGTACCGTTGTCACTGCGTATAATTTTGACTTGTTTATTGAATTGTCTCTCGGTCATAGCCAAAAAATTCTTAACAACACATGGGACTTCATGTTTCCCCTTTAACAAATAGACCCATACACCACGAGAACAATCATCAACAATAGTCAGAAAATAAGTAGCACCACAAAAACTAGCCTCTCGATAAGCTCCCCATAAATCACAATGAATTAATTCAAAGATATCACCATCTTTATTGTCACTAATAGAAAAAGGAGTACGGGTTTGTTTTGCCCTAAAACAAACATCACAAGGTTCATTAACCTCTTTATTTATTTTGATACTACCTCCTATTGTAGGGAGCTTTTCTATGACTCGCATAGAGGGATGTCCCAACCTTTTATGCCACAAATCCATATTCTTGACTGCAATGGCTCCATGAGCACTGACCAGAGACTCCCCTCGTGTGATATACAGCCCCTCAAGCTCCTCACCCACTCCAATCAGCATCCTCGAAGTGCGGTCCTGAACAACACATAAACGATCAGTGAACTTCAAAATATGACTTTTGTCTCGGGCTAATTTTAAAACAGATATCAAATTGCATCGTATTCCAGGAACATATAAAACATCATTGAGAAATAATTTTCCTACAAGAACTGTTCCTTCTCCTGTTGCCATAACATATTCCCGTTTGGCATTTTCACGGGACAAGGAGGTATTCCTTGAAGTTCTACAAATACAGTATCCTCGCCCGTCATATGATGCGAAGCACCTGTGTCAAATAACCATTGTAAATACGCCTTACCATTAAGCTTTGGCTGAGCAACAGATGTATTATTCGTGTGAGCATTCCAGAGAGACTTCAAAGTCTCCCAATCATCTTTGCTCAAGGTCTCTAACCCAATTTTATCAGAATCATCAAGTGGTCTTCCATGAGGAACATTAGCAGCCACCCCTACTGTTCCTTGTGCAACATTAGCCAGAGCTACTCTACCACGACCACGTTCCTGGTTACCTCGTCCTCTGCCTTTTTCTTAAGACGAATTTCCTGTCCACCAGTCAGGATAGCCATGTAGACGAAAGCATGTGTCCAGGCTATGTCCCGGTTTCTAGCAGTGAGAGCAAACTACTCCATTATCTTTTCGGTCCCCCCCTGAATTCCGAGGACCCAGGCTGACTGTTTTTATGGCAAAACTCACCGGATCAGACCGAATGGGAGCTGCTCGAGTCATTACCTGCACTTATTCTTGCTCCGTAACTTGAGAATAAACCCTATGAAGGTTTGGAAGAGGATCTGAAGAGATGATATTAGAACGGACATTACCATAAGATGATTCATCAAGCCCCATGAGAAATTGATGCACCCGCTCATCCTCTCGACGCTGTTGAAGCCGTGTATTGAAATTACACTTGCATCCATTACAAGAACAAGTAGGCATAGGATCATAATCATTCAAATCATCCCACAGTTTCTTAAGTCGACCATAATAAGTCATGATCGAATCCCCGTTTTGTTTGCAATTTGCAACCTCCGTTTTCAATTGATGAATTCGCGCGCCATTACGAACAGAGAATCGCTGCTAGATATCATCCCATAATTCCCTTGCCGTTTCCTTGTATGAGATCGTGGAACGCAAGCCTGGTTCGATGGTGTTAAAGATCCATGACACAATCATGGAGTTTACTGTCCACCAATCATCAATTTCATCTGAGTTCTGGTTTGGCTCTTTAATGGTGCCATCGATGAAACCTTGTTTCTTCTTGGCCCTCAACGAAATCCTCATGGCCTTAACCCATTTTTCATAGTTTGATCCTCTGAATTGTGTCTGTGTAATTAAATTGCCTGGGTTGTCATTCGCGCTCAATAAGAATGGCGAATTGATCTTCGAACTAGAAGCTTTTGGATCTGCCATCGTCTTAGGATTTATAATTTAAGGATTCGGTATTTATAATTGAGGGGTTTGGATCTTGTAATTTAAAAATTACAAGAAAATCTAAATTGCTGAATCTTAAAAGAAAGATAGAAACATTATAGTTATAATACTGCAAAAATTACAAGAACAAGAAAATGTAGCAAATTAATATTAATTGAACATTACAAAAGTTTCGGACCCGAAACGCTTGATTCCCCATTCATGGATGCCTCTGACGTCCATGGTATTATTCTTTACTTAGCATACCTCTAGCTTGATCAAAGGCCATTTAGAAGAAAGACCAAATGATCATTTTAACGAAATGAAAAAGAGAGCTCTGATACCATGTGAAAAACATAATGTAAAAACTAGAAGAATTAGGGAAAATATTTTCCATACCCTTTTCTCATTACAATCTACTATATTTATACTAGTACAATGTGCACATGGATGTCTTATCTTCTTTGTATAGTGTGTCTTATCTTCCTAAAAAATGTGCTTTATCTGCTTTGTATAGTGTGTCTTATCTTCTTAGAAAGTGTGCCTTATCTTCTAATACAATGGTTATTTGACATAGGTACTTCGCATCATATGACGGGCGAAGAAACTGTATTTGTAGAACTTTAAAGAATACCTCCTTGTCCCGTGAAAATGCCAAACGAGGAATACATTATAGCAACAGGAGAAGAAACAGTTCTTGTAAGAAAATTATTTCTCAATGATGTTTTATGTCCCTGAAATACGATACAATTTGATATCTGTTTCAAAATATGACCTTTGTCTCGGGCTAATTTGAGAGCCAGAGGAACGCCTTTAGCATAACGGACCACCAAACTTGACAATTCTCTGAGATCATCTGTGGGAACACTATCTTTAAAGGCGTGCAAACAAAATAATTGAAGAGCATCAGGATCCGATAATGCCTGCACCTTGTATACATCATCGACACGGTTCTTAAGTAATTGCCTATCCCTGCTTGTGACGATTATTCTACTTCCTCGACCATACAAGCCACGATCCACAGTTAAATATTCAAGTTGCTTCCAATGATCCACATCATCAAGAACAACCAAAATCTTCATCCCACGAAGCATATAGAAAAACTACCCAATATCGGGCATGTTGATTTCTTCCATTTTTTTCCCCAGGAGCACAGAAAGAAGCTTGGTTCCCAATGGTTCTAATCCCCGTTTTTCTGATTCTTCCCTTACATTTGCGAGAAAGCAGCATCTTTCAAACCGAGATTTAATTTGGCCAAAAAGGGCTTTGGCAATGGCTGTCTTGCCTATGCCGCCCATGCCCCAAAGTCCTATGATCAAAACATTACTTGACGCACCACTGAACAATAATGCTTGGACTTCCTCAATGCGGCGACCTATTCCCACTAGGCCTTCCAAAGGAGTTGGCCGCATCATCTGCAAATCTTTCCAAATGCTATTTACGATTTTATCAACGAGGACCGACTCCGGCCTACCAAGTATGAAATAAAAATAATAATATATATATATATATATATATATATATATATATAAAATAAAATGAAAAAGGTGTGATCTAGGGAAGAATCTAATAATGTAAATGCAATGAAATACATCATGGACAATTTAAATAGATCATAAGAGAAATGAAGCAGTACCTGCAATCCTTTGTGGCCCATCCAGATAGATTGGCATCTTTAGTCAAAGCAGCCCTCCATCTCTGCGGTTTCTCTTCGAAATTGGACTCATGGCCAACAAATGCTTCTGCAAAGGTCCCAGTCTGTTTCCTTACATCAGATGGATCCACGTGATAGAATAACGGGATGACCTTCAGCCCTCGGGTCTCAATACATTCCACTATCTTCGCAAGTTCATCTAAGCACCATCTGGAAAAAGCATAGCCTTCGGAGAAGACAAAGCAGAGTGGAGAAAGCTTAGGAAGCCGTCACGAGTGTCTTCTCCCCTGAAACTCAAGAAAACATCGTGCTTGAATGAATAGGCAGGGAGAGAAGCAGAGGAACTGGTGGAAGCCATGGAAAGATGTATTGCTAGAAGGCCTTCGTACCATACAGATGTAGGCTTCCGTTGTAAATAAATATATTTTAATGTCCCGAGGAAATTTCCACCGACGGACTTTCCATGAAGTTTCCTGGTGACTGGATCGTCAACGTTGAAAAGAAATGATAAAAAAAAAAAATTGCCCCGTAAAGTTTCCTGTCTGCCACCATGGTCGACATTTCACCGTAAATTCTTGGTTGAGTTTTCGTACCTGTTGATCCCACTTACAGTGTAGATTCGTTTGACTTTCCTGACAATTGATTGTGCTTTTGTTTCCCGTTCCCCCGTCCTGCTCTCTTTTTGACTTTATTGCCTGCAACTTTCTTACGCTAAAATGACGCGTCAAAAGTTACAACTCATTTCAAAATATACTTTGATTTAAATTAAATTTATTTTTATAATTAATTTATATTAAGAAAAATAGCAAGTAAAATTAAATTAATTTTGAGAGAAATTTTTAAAAAATTTAAAATTTGATAATTTTTTTAATAAAAATGCCCATAATTTAAATATTTTATTAAGAAAAATATTATATTTAAATTACAGATATTTTCTTCTTTTATTTTTCAAGAAAATAAAAAGTAGATTTTGATAATAGTTCTTTCTTTTTTTTTTAGGACAACAAAAAGTAATTTGGAAATATTTTTTTAAAAGAAAAATAGTTGAATTTAGAAGATTTTTTTTACCTAACAGAATAAAAAAATAATTCATGAGTAGGTTTTTTAAAATGAAAAAATAAAGAGAAAATTAAATTGTAAATATTTTTCTATTTTAAAAAGAAAAAAGAATTGGAGAGTATTTTTCTTTTTTAAGACAATAAAAAATAAAAATAAATTATAACTATTTTTTATTTTCAATAAAAAAGGTTCTCTTTTTTTTCCTTTCTAAAATGAAAGGAGAAATTTATGATTATTTTTTTATTTTCCTTAATTTCAAATATTTGTATTGCTCAATATATGAATAATTGTTAATATGAATTGCATTAATTGTAATTTATATTAGGATATAATTGAGTAAATTAAATATATATTGAAATACTAAGACTACAAACTAATTATTAAGTTTATGTCAAATATTTTAAACTATATAATTTATTAAAAAAATAAAATCTAAATCCAATATTTAAATATTTTTAAAATTAAACAAACATCTCCATTTAATAAAATCACCAACTATTTTCCATATATATTTATATTAAATTTAGACTTGTGCATTGTGTGAGTTTTAAATATTTAAGAAGAAATATTAAAATAATAAAATTTGAGTTATATTTTAATAAAATTCAATCAAACTAAATTTATTTTTAATTTATATTTTAAAAATAGTTAAGTAAAATTAAAATTGATTTAGTTACTAATTATTATTTGTACCTTAATAAATTTAAAAGTTTTAAAATTTAAAATTATTTTGGAGGAATAGAATAAAATTAAAATTAAGTAGTTGACTAAAATATAAAATAATTTTTTTTTTGTATCTTATCACAACTATTTTCATAGATAAAATTTTATTCAATAATATTATCATATTTAGTTATAATTACTAACTTTAAATGAAAATTGATAAGGTAAACAAAATTAATATAAAAAATTGAATAAGTTGATTAAGAGAAAATAACAAAATAATAATATAAGTCAAAGATACTTAATTTTATAGTGAAAAAAGGATAATTAAATGTATGTTAAAATTTTAATTTTATTAAAACATTGATTAAAACTATAAACTAACTACTTAATTATTACCATATACTATAAATTGTTAAAGTCTTAATAAAATTTTAAAATTAAGCAAACACCATCACATATGCAATTGTTGATAAAAAAGAATTACTTAAAATCATTGGCTTTTCTCGACTTTGATAATACTTTATACATATAAATTTTAAGCTTTGTTTAAAACCTTTGTCTATCATGTTATTTATACAATCCTTGTCATATATTTTATTTAAATAATATTATTAAAGTATATATGTTGTATCATAAATTATATGGCATTGATATAATTGTCTATTTGTTTTATGTTTAGGATATTTTTAATATACAAAATATTTATGTATGATTTTAATACAAAAATTCCATTCATATATTATTTTAAAATTTAGCAAATATAAATCATATTTGATCTTATAAATGTCATTTTAAAAAATATTATAATGATTTAATAGTAATCATAATATTTTAAATTATTATAATATTAGTAATTTATAAAGAAATTACATAAAAATACAATTAATGAACTATAAATGACACTTAAGAGTTATGATTAATTGTTTAAAATAAATTACTTAGTTTTGCAGAAAATCATTTATTTTAATAAATTAATTAGAATAAGATATTGAATTAGATATTAAAATTAGATTTTTCTATACCTATAGATATGAAAATTTTATATATTAATTTTTTATTCATTAGTCATATTATATAGTATATATATATATATATATATATAAATTCAGTATATGCAGTGACGTCTTTCTTTAGAAATGTTTGAATTTATATTTTTGATGGTTTATTATCCTTATAACATTAATCTATACATGTATTTCTTAGTTAATGTAATTGTTTTTACTACTTATTATAATAATTTTACTCATATTCCAATATTATTTAATGATAATTTTGTAGGCTAGCAAGAAAAATTCATTTTGACTTTAAGATATATAAATATTGATTTGACCTTCCATAAGGATCAATTACTTATTTTTACAAAATTGAGTATGTTTCCTTAATTAGCTACTTATAACAAGTAGGAGCAATTCAATTATATAAGTATAATGATCATTATGTCCTAAATTAATAAAAGTATTAAGAGCTTTATTCTTAATAAAGATAAAGTTAAGGATTTCATGAAAACCATTAAAGAACAATTTGTAAAATTAGATAAAACATTAGCTAACACCTTAATAAAGAAACTTTTAAGAAAAAGATTTGATAACTTTAAAGGTGTACATTAGTGCATTATGGAAATGAGGAATATTGTTACACAACCTTTTTGGTATATGTTATCCTGAATACTCTTTGTCTTGCATATATGCTTTTTAAGATGTCGTACAACATAAATAAGGAAAAATGGTAAATTAATGAGCTTTTGACCATGCATGTTTAAAAGGAGGAAAGAATAAAGCATTAGAATCTAGAAAGTACTTATCTTGTGACTAAAGAACAGACCAAAGACAAATAGAGTAAGAGTACTTCATATTAAAAAAAGAAAAATGCAAATGTATTAATGAAGAAAACTGACAATAAATATGCATGTTTCTTTTTTAAAAAACATGATCACATAAAGAAAACTTGCCTCAAGTATAAGACATAACCGGTAAAGAAAGGTACTTTTATATCTTTTATGTATGATTAATTTGTTTTCATGTTATATTAAGTCTAATACTATAATTCATATTGCCAATACTAGTTAGGACTTTTTGGAACTAAGGAAGTTAAAGGAAAATGAGGAAGACATCTATTTAGGAAATCAAATGTGTTCTCATTTAAGGCTGTGGGGACTTATCATTTAGTTTTAAAATTTGGGATTCATTTAAATCTATAAAAGACATTTTATGTTCTAACATTCTCTAAAAATTTAGTTTCTATTTCTAAATTAACTTGTGTTAGTTATCAGTTTGTTTTTAATAACTACAATTTTAACATTTTATTATTATTAGTTTTAGATTTATAATTGATAATTTATATAAATTTGATTTAGACTCTATTAAAGAATGCAATACTATATTCTATGATAAGATTGGTACAAAGTGACATATTGTCAATAAGCAATCTTCTTAATTAGGGCATAAAAGATTAGGCTAAATGTCTCTTAAGAGAATAAAAAGGCTTGTAAATGATGGAATTTTAACAATTCTTGACTTTATAAATTTTGGTACTTGTGTAGATTGCATAAAAGATAAGCATATTAACAAGAATGTTAAAGATACTAAGAGAAATTTAAAAATTCTTAAAATTATGCACATAAATATCTATGAACTATTTTTCACTTATTATTTTAATGATTAGAGATATTTTATCCCATTTATTAATGGTCATATGAGATTTATGTATTTTTACTTATTGTTTGTTAAAACTAAAGCATTTAATGTTTTTAAAACATATATGGCTGATGTAGAGTAACAAAAAGATAAAAAAAATCAAAATTTTAAGATTTAATAAAGTGGAAATTATTATGTGAGGAACATAGAGATAGGATAATTGAAACATCCATTTGTTAAATTCCTTGAAAAGAAGCATATTATTATATAATATGCCCTTCTAGGTACACCTCAACAAAATGATATAGTTAAGAAAAGGGAACTACACACTTATAAACATATTAAAAATTATGATTAATAATTCTAATCTCTCATTAAGTTTATGTAATGAAGTCTTAAAAAATACAACATATATTTTAAATAAATTTTCATTGAAGGTTATTTCTAAAATTCATTTAAATTATGAAATGAGTGGAAACCAAGTTTATAACATATGCATGCATGGGTATTATTACACAATATTCCACTCTTGGTACACCTCAACCAAATGGCATAGCTAAAAAAAAGAACCATTCACTTATAAACATGGTCAATAATTTTAATTCCCCATTAGATTTTTGAAGTAAAGCTTTCAAAATTGTAGTCTATATCTCAAAAGGAGTAAAAACTATAGGTTATTCCTAAAACATCATTTGAATTATGAAACAAGTAGAAAACAAGTCTACAACATATACATGTATGAATATTATTGTACAATATACTATTTTAAGTACAACTCAACAAAATGGTATAACTAAAAAAAAGAACTTACATACCATTTAAAAAAGAGGGTATTATTATGTAATATATCACTTTAGGTATAAATTAAAAAATGGTATAATTAAAAGAAGAAACTACATAATCTTCCATTAAATTTATGAAGTAAAATTTTAAAAATTATAGTGTATATCTTCAATAAAGTTTCATTAAAAGTTATTCATAAGACACCATTTGAATTCTAGATTGTGTGAAAATTAAGTCTACAACATATACATGTATGGAGTTATCTTGTTGATGTGAGGATTTGAAATTCTTAATTAAAAGAGTTAGATCTTAGGACAACCAAAGAATTTTTCTTTAGCTAAGTGGTGAACTCTATGGAATTCAAATTTTATTATCCTTTAAATATACCTAGAATTGTTAAAGTTAAGAATGCAAAATTTTTTAAAGGATTTTAAGTTTAATGAGAGTGGGTTTTCTTAAAATGTGAAGTTTAATAAAAGTAAAGACTTTACTAAAGTTCACATAAACTTTAAAAGTTTAATTTTTATTTTAAAAAAATTTAGTTTAATTGTTATTTAACAAGCAAGTGTGGAGCTTATAGTACTTGAACCATATAATGAAAATCTATAAAATGAAGGGATTAAAAGATTTTTAAGGCTAAAGAGACCAACAATTCCTTATGACTATTTTGTATACCTATATGAAGTTAATGTCAATAATAAAGATGACCATTGCATGTTTTTACATGCTATAAAAAGTGAAAAGTCTGAATTATGGTATAATGTCATAAAAAAAGAAATGAAATCTATGACTAATAATCAAGTTTAAGACCTTATTAAATTACTATCAAGAGTTGTAACATTCATAATAAACGGGTTTATAAAACCAAAAAAAAAACCTTTTTAGTATTATTGAGAGATATAAGGTTAGACTTATAGCTAAAAATTTCTCTTAGAAAAAAGATATTGAGTACCATGAATTCTTTTCTCCAATTTCAAAAAGGTCTCATGTAAAGTTATCATGACTTTAAAAGGTTATTTTTATTTAAAGTTATATTAGATGAATGTGAAAACTATTTTTTAATGGGATCTTAAGAAAGAGGTAAAATTAGATTAAAGATTTTAATGTTAATAAAGAAAATCACTTAGTATGCAAATTTAAGAAATCTATATATGGGCTTATGTAAATCTCTCAACAGTGATATTTAAAATTTCATAATATCATAGTCTCATATGACTTTATAGAAAATATTATATTAGTGTATATATACCTTAAGGTCAATGGGAGCAATATTTATCGAAATAGATCTCAATAAATGTTATGATTATCTTAAAAGATCTTAATAGAAAAGTGTTCTTCCACTATAATACCTATAATCAAAGGGGACATATTTAATCTTACGTAATACCCTTAAAATGACTTAGAGTAAGATGAAATGAAGTACATATCATATACATTAGCAATTAGTAGCTTAATGGATGCATAAGTTTGTATAAGACCTAACATTATATTTAGAGTATGGATATAAAGGAGGTACCAAAGTAATCTTACACAAAAACACTAGAAAGTCATTAAAAAAGTTATAAGGTGTGTACATAAAACCAAAAAATATAAGCTTATATACAAACATGTTGACCATTTGAAGGTAAACAACTATTTAGATGTTGATTTTGCTAGTTGTGTATATAGTAAAAAATCTATCACTAGATATATTTTTATACTTACTAAAAGTTTTGTATCCTTGATAAGTATGAAGTAGACTATTATTACCTCTTTTATTATAAAAGTAGAATTCATCGTGTACCATAAGACTATAGTATAAGCTTTATGGTTAAGGAATTTTATCATAAAACTACAAATTATAGATTCTTTTTCTAAGGCACAAAAGTTATACTATGATAATTTAATTGTAGTGTTCTTTTCAAAAAAAAAAAAGTGGAAGTTAAAATAAGCACATTAATATACATTATTTAATTATTAAAGATCATGTTAAAAAAATAAGTAATTGTAATAGAACATATCAATACTCAACTCATGGTTGCTAATTCTATAATTAAAGGATTATTAGGTAAAATATATAAGGATCATATTGAGTATACAAGATTGTTAGTTCTATTTGAGTTTTATTTTAGATTATATTATCTGATGTTTTGATATTTTTAGAATCTTTTTAATAATTTACAAATAAAATTTTATTTTGTTTATATAAATATTATTTGCATAAAGTTTATTTAGAATTTATATGAATTGAGATATAAAGTTTTTTTTGTTTGATAAAGTCTTGTTTTGATAAAATGTTTGATTAGAAATATTTTAAAAGTATTGCATAACTATCATAATTTATATATAGAAATTTTTAGTTATACAAAATGCAATTTCAAACTAGATGGCATGTGTAATATTGTAATAACCATTATTAATAATATCGTCTATTTATAATCGTATGAGTTAAGTGAAAAAAATGTTAAAATTATTTTTAAAGTAACCTATATAATGAGAGATAAATATGAAAATATTTATTTCTTAAAGTGATAATTAAAATAATAATTACTTAATTATTATAACAGTTAATTTGATTTTAAAGTAGTTATAGCCATTTATTTTGATGGAAGGTAGCTAAATAAAAATTAACAATCGATATAGTCTCTAACTTAACCTATAAAAGAGAAATGTGTGAACCATTAATATACGCATTTGAAAAATATCAAGTTATAAATTGGAAGACTTAGTAGGTATCATAACATTTTATTTTAGTAATCATAACTTTATATTTATTAATTATTAATTAATATAGCTTAAAGCACATCTTTCATTAATTTATTATGAATAATTATTTTGTAACATATAAGCTACAAAGTGACATTAAAAAATATAAGATCATTAATTTTTTTAATTAGATCTAATTGAAATTCAAAGTTAAAATTTTTTAATTTTTAAAATAACTCTGATACTAATGAGAGATAATTTACTAGTAATATAAAATTAATGACTAAGAAGAATTTTTTGTGAAATGCAATTTATTACTTTTGTATTATAAGTTACAGTTAGTTTAATTTTGTAGTTTTGGGACTCCTACAATGTCAAAAAAAATAATAATTATTACTATTTTGAAATTACAAATTATATTCAATAAATTTTCAATTATTTTGGTTTGATTTTAGTGGGAGAAGACAATGCAATATAAGATAAAATCTTTTCAAACAGGGCAGGAGTTAGTATAAGCAGAAGTCATTAATATGATGACGATCTACTACTAACGATGGTGCATATGGATTTATATACAAAGTCCTCGATCTTGATATTAAGGTGTTGCATTCTCCGGAAAACATGAACCATGAGTATTAAGTGATTTCAGTTTATGAGCAGTGCTGTCTATCTGTTTAGTACTGCGACTTCATATTTCCCGTATCGTGCATCAAGTCAACAAGTAACATACATTGGAGCAAATCTACACCCATAAATTTTTTGTCTCCATGCGTCAAGCTTCTGATGTGGCAATAGAAAAATATCATTTGTTTATCCAAGCGAGCTCTACCTCATTACAAACTTGACCTCATGATGTCATTTGATTAATGGGTCTATTCATGGGATGTTTCAAGGTCAAAAGTCAAAGCCATCTTTCCTGCATGAATTTGTGCAAAGTGCAGGGCACAAAAGTGAACCTTACCCTTAATTCGTTGGGCTTATTGTGCTAATAGGTCATCTGTGGAAATGAAGGAAGGATTTTTATTTTGGTCTTCACTTTAGACTGCTATTTGCATTCTTTTATTTCATGCCATTTATAAATTCTAGAAATAACCTTTTAAGAAAATATTTTGTGGTGGAATTTCATTATTGAACAACCTTGCTTTTTGTCATTATATTCATTTTCGCTTCTTGATGTGATAAGGTCTAATGTAGTAACAAGATAGCCTGTTTTCTTGCATTTCCAGTCTAATTTTACCATGTATTATTGTAGTGTTACGATGGCCATCTATGATGTAGTGCAGCTTGTGAGGGCTGATGTTTCGACTGTAGCCCTTGGGATTTCAGCATCAACGGCTTCCAGAATCCTTGGTGGTGGCACAAAAGGCAAGCGCTTCGCAATGCCAAATACGCGAATAAGGATTCATCAACCTCTGGGAGGCGCTAGTGGGCAAGCAATAGAAGTTGAGACTCAAGCACGAGAAATAATGCATAACAAGAATAATTTCGTCAGAATTATTTCGGGTTTCACTGGTCGCAGTGTAGAACAAGTCCGGAAGGATATTGATCGGGATCGTTACATTTCTCCAATTGAAGCTGTTGAATATGGCATAATTGATGGAGTCATTGATAGGGATAGCATAATTCCTTTGGCTCCTGTGCCAGAGAGAGTGAAACCCACTCTGAATTATGAGGAAATGCGCCAAGATCCAATGAAATTCTTAACCCCACATGTTCCTGATGATGAGGTATACTAGCTTCAGCTTATTGTTCGGGCTTATGTCTTGCGTTTGTACCATGAAAAAGGTTTAGCTGTACGAGACTTTGTTTTCAAGCTGGAAAACAGATTTAAGAGTGAATTTGATGTCTTGGCGGCAGCGGACTGTTGACTAGCAGAGATGTAGTTTTAGGGAGCTTATATATATATATCCCCAAACACTAAGCAAATGACTGCTTGGGTTCCACATTTTTACTTCTGAACTGCATGTTAGATATCAGTTATTGGACATTGAGAATATCGAGCATATAATATTAATAAGAAATTTATGAGAAATCTTTGTAGAATTTCTAATAAGATTTTAAAAAATTACTCAAAAAGTGTAATTAAAAAATTATGCATAGGCGTGATGTTGCCCCTCTCGTGGCCTCCAATGGCTAGCTTGCAAAAATCTCTTATTTTGGGTGTGTTTTCTTTTTTTTTTTTTTTTTTACATTATTGCTGCCATTTGAAAAAAGTAGAAAAAAAAGGCAATAATTGACTATCGAGTATTTTAGGATGTCACTATCCATAACATAATGCAAGCCAAAAACATTGCCGGCATGTATTATTCTGTTTGTTTGCGGATTACTTGTTTCTAAAAACTCAACTCCACTATTTATCTTCAATATTCTTTGGACAATCTCTCTCTATCTCTCTGTTTTTTTTTTTTTTAATAATGCTGGGGGTGGTTTTCTTCATTTGGTTTTTTCTTCTTGGTTTTTTTTTTTTTTTCAAATGATATGTGAGTTATCTTTCTTTTGGTATGTTTTCACTTCATCCAGGGACCCAGGGGCTAGACTCATAAAATAGGCCGTATTGTGATAGGCACAACCTATTTTTCTCAAATGTTTGATCATTTTGTGGCACAACACGACACTGTTAATATCGAGCCGTGAAGAATTGGTTCTCGCGCGCTGTCTCTGTGACCCATACCCATTTTGTGCGTGCTATTTTATTTCACACATCAATCAAAGTCTGACATGTAATATAGTGTTGGGACCTTAGGATTCAAATTATTATTTCTAAGAGACTTTAAATATTTTTCTTAATAAATAATAAAAAAATACAAATATAATGTTCAAATTTTTCAAATATTATTTTACAACAATAGTTAGATACAAAGACATTTTTATTGAAAATTTTACTTATTGTGTGACACACTTTATAGTATAATTAAGAATCAAATTAAAACACCTATTTTAACAGAAAAATCAATTAAATCAGAATTAAGTCTTGTTTAGTATAATTTTTATATTTTTATATTTTATTTTTTAACTAGATAACAAAGGATCTTTTTGTTATATGCTTTCTAAATTTTTGTTTAAAATAAAGAAATACCTTTTCAACAAAAAATGGATGACATATTTTATTTTTTAATTTTAAATAATACTTTTTATTCTTTTTCTATTAATTTTTTAAACTAAATCTTTTTTTAATATTTTCTGTCTCAATTCTTTTTACTTTTTCTTATTTTTCTCCATACTTTTTTTTAATACATTTTCCCTCTTAACTCTCTCCACTCTATTTTTTCTCTTCCAGGATCTTTGCTCTCTCCATTTTATTTCTTTATATTCTCTTTCAGCACATTCTCTTCATTTTCTTACACAACTTCTCTCCTCTCTCTTTAAGCATTTCTCCTATTTTTTTCTCTCCATACTTTCACTCTTTCAGCACTCTCTCAACACTTTCTCTTTATATAATATATATTAATTTTCTCCATTATCCTTATTTTTTATAAATATCTTAGCAAGGTTTTACCTATTAGCAACAGGGTAAACTTATAATGCCCTAAAAACTTTATACCTACTTAGACTAAATTGCCTTATATATCTCTCCCAAAGTGAAAAAATTATGCCAAATGACAACCAATATTCAATTCCAAACTTTATTCCAAGTTAATAACCTACCTTAAATATTCCTTATACACTTACATCTTGAATGCTTGCCTCCTCAACCATACCACATTTTGTTTAATTAATCAAATTACTCGACACATCTACATCTTCAATTGCTTTTAGTCCTAGAACTTATCAAGCTCTCAGACCTTCTTAAACTTCATTCCTATTATTTGATTTCTAAAGTAAATCTACCCATCAAACACTTGGATATAATCAAATATACCTCCTTATTTGGACTTCCTTTGACATAGAGTGAAAACATAGAAATAAGATATTAAAAATTAACATTTGATTGAACTTTTTAAGAATTTTTAGAATTTACCAAAGAAAGTAAATCTTTTTAAAAAAATTTTCGTTGATAATTCATTTAATGATTCATAGCTTGATTACAAAACCTAAAGTGCTATTTATAATAATTTATAGACTTAGTGATCAAATAAACTTATTAACCAAGTAAAAACTAAAAAGAAAAGTAAAATCTAGCAATTACATATTTTCCTAATAAAGAATATTTAGTGACCTAAAACTAAAACTTAAACTCAAAATAAGACTATAATACTTTTAAAAAAATAAATAAATTATAACATTATAATAATTAAAATTGTAATATAATTCATAAAATGATAAAAACAATTTTCATGACATATGCTAGATCAAAACCTTTTATTGAAAAAAAAAAAAACTCATTCTCAAGTTAGTAATAAAGAATTAATGTTTTCTATGTCATAGAACATATACTTTGAATAAATTAGTGCCTTTGGCATACTTGAAAATTTTCTCTTGCCATCAATGACACCAACCAACATAGAAACCAAACAAAAACTTTTCTTAGCTTAATTGTTCACTATAATAAAATCAATAAATTCTATATGTTAAGAATTAATAAGATCTTGAGATTTATGAATTATAAGATTATACTTTGAATTGATATAATTAAGAATGATACTATAATGCTTGGTTCTCCTTAACATCAATTTTTAAACTTGTATTCACAATTTTAATAGGTATAAAATAAGAATTAAATCGTATTTTGGTCCACTTGAAATTCTTACTGAATATACCATTACTATAAACTTTAGGTATTAATAAATTTCTTACATTTACTTATGATTAAAAATTTGGTTTGCCATATCTAAATTAATAGTATTAAATATCATTATACTAATTATGAGTAAAATATTGAAATTTTAACTATGCAAGTTTCATTCTTTTCTCTTTAGGAACATTACTTTATTTAAAGTAAGCCTTAAGTTTAGTTAATCATCATGCAAAATCTTTAATGAAAAAATTTCTATTAAAGAAAAGAATATCTTTGAAATTAGAAATGTATCTATAAACTTATTGGCTGTAAGTGATATCTCTAGTATATGATCTATTGTATTGATAATCCAAATTAGATATTTTTGGTAGAGTCTTCCTTTGTGATTATTATTATTATTAAAGTGGTCACTTCAAACTCTGTAGGTTAACATCAATACACATCAAACTTGTTTTAATACCAAGTATCACAAAATGGAAGCATGAAAATATGATACTAAAAGTTAATATTCAGTTAAACTTTCAAAGAGTTTTTGGAATCCAGTAAACAAGATAAATATCTTTTAAAATATAATTTGTATTGATAATTTATTTAATAATTGATAGTTTGATTATAAAAGAAAAACTAAATCCCTATTCATAATAATTTTTAGACTTAGTGACCATGTAAACTTAATGAATAAGTATAAAATAAAAAGGAAATTATAATCTAACAATTCCATATTTGCCTAATATAAAATACTTAAAGACCATATTTCAAAACTAAAACTCTTAATGAGATTAAAATTCTCTAAAATAAATAAATAAATTATAAAATTATAATAATTAAAATTACAACATAATTTGTAGAATAATAGAAAATCATTTTCATGACATATTCTATGTTATCCTTCCTTTCCTTTTATCTTACTTTTCGAGTTTCTGTCCATCGTAGGGGTCTTTCATTAACTTCCTTTCTTTCTTGCAAGAAATCCTGTATTCCCTTATTCGATTTAAATCCTTTTGCAAATGCCTTGGCTTCTAAATTTTGTTATTTTTTCAATTCATAAGTCAAATTAATTCCATTTGTATCCCTTTAATTAGACCTTTTTTTTTCTCTCTTAAGCCTTTTTACTTTCTTTTTCCCCTATTTCTTTCTCCACTATGCTAAACAAAAAGGCCCTTATATCCTTTTGTACCTATGAATTGTTCTTGGTCTCCTCTTAAGCCTAGGAAAGCTCTAGCCCATCCTTCTCTTGGTACTAGACAAAACTATTTATAAAGTTTCCTTTAATACTATTATTAGCCTTACTTGTCTTAACTATTAATACATTACCCATTAAAGACTCTTTTGATTTGATAACACATTCATCTTAAGTTTAAGGAGACTAGTTTTTCCTAAAAAAATCCAATTTTCCAATTGAAACATCATTATTCCCTTTTTAAATTTTGAAACCTCTAATAATCTTAATCCTAAAAGATTCTTCTATCTCAAAAGTGGAACTCACCCAAGTACCATCTCTAAGTTATATAGTATTTTTCTTCCTTGTTTGACCTTAAACACACCATTCTTTATTCTCTATTTATACATTTATTGCTACTAGTCACAACTTTGTCATTACCAATGATTCTTCTCCCCTATCTACAACACAAACTAAGGTAATTGTATAGGGACAAGAAAATGAAAAAAAAAACAAAAGAAAAACTAATGCTTTTCTCTCCTAGACATAACAATATCCTAAACTTAGTATAAGACCCCTTCATTGTTAATGCATATCATATACACTAAAATTACTCTAAATCACTTATTTAACAAATATGTAATTAAGGTAAGTAAAGGTTGAATTCTTAAAGATTAAGTTTTGATCAATCTATTATTTAATGATCTTAGTTTTATTGAGTTTGCATAAATAAAAGAGTAAGAAGGGAAGAATTTGGTTTTAATTAAACTAATAAAAATCAAAACAAAAAATTAATTGCAAATAAAATCAATAAATGATGTACTTTTAATGATAAAGATATTTATACAATTTAATTCACATTTTGATTATTAATATTGAAGATCGTTAATTCTTTAAATATATATTTGAATTATAATAATAGCAAATTTTATAATTCTAAATCTTTTCTTTGTTCATTGTTATAATAAAAAAACAAATTATAACTGAAACATTTAGGAGATATTTTTAAAGTGTCTTAGAATTCTCTTGTATCTACTATATAATTTCTCTAAGATATAAATAAAGATCATTTTAGATGCTGAAAAAATAGAAGAGATAGGCACAAGGAGGTAACAGACATATATTTAATAAGAATTCAATTTTTCTTTTTAAAGTATATGTTATTAAATTTTTTTAACAATTTTATGAAATTTCAAAAATTTTGATATTTTGATTTAGTAGATTATTTTGATATTTTTCACTTTTTTATTAGAATTATTTGAGTTATTTTGATCAAATTGTTATATTTTTTAATTAATTTAGTTAGATTTACTATATTAATTAAATAAATATAATTATTTCCTTTTACATTTACTTAATTTGAATAAGTTATATAACCATTTAAGCTCATAAGAATATGTTTTGTGACTTAGATATGTTTTAGGAAAGTTTTGAGAATTTGTACTTTTAGTAAGTAAAATTTCAACATTTTACCATTTTGGCCTCTGTTGCTGATTTTAGATTTTTCACTAAATTAAAGGTACATACTAAAAATTGATTTCCAATGAAATTATAGTAAACATCTTAAATTTTTCAATTTAAGGTCGTGAACTTAGATCAAAATTTGTTTAATCCTTGATACATGAGCTTAAAGATAGGGTAGAAAACTAAAGTCCAAACCCTAATTAGAGTAGGATTCCTATTTGAGCATTACAGACATAACTTGAATTTCAAATGTCCATATAAAGTGATTAAAAAATCTAAATTAAATTTCATATTCAAATTACAATTGTTATGTAGACACTTAAGTGTAGATCAAGTTTTTGATAACCTAAAAATAACTAAAAAGTTCCAGGATCTATGAAGGGTCTTAATTTTTAGTTCATATATTAAGTTTTGGACATTTAGTTTGGCAAGACTATATATGTTGGAAAGGTAAATAAAAGGACTACAATATTGATAAAGAAGGAAGACTTTAATTCAAACTATATCTATTTGAGAATTAGCTTGAAACTTATCACATGAATTATATCACAATTAAGGAAATAGTTTATTGCAACCTTAAGAAATTATTAGATGATTTTGGAGTGTCTTAGGGTTTTCTATATTTGTTAAGTGCTTCATCTAAGATATAAATAAGGATCATTTTAGTTTCTAAAAGAAAAGGAAAGATGGATATAAAGAGGTAGTAAACATAGTCTTAGTAAGAATTTAATTTTTCTTTTTAATATGTGTAGCTAGTTTTTTTTAACAGTTTTAAGAGATTTTAAAATATCTAATATTTTGATATGATACATTATTTTGATGTTTTTCTCTTCTCTATTGAAATTGTTTGAGTTATTTTGATTGAATTATTATATAATTATTTATCATTGAATTTGGTAAGACTTGTTGAATTAATTAAATGAGTATTAATTGCTAAAGTTAAAAATTATGACTTATATTTATCATATTCTTACTCATTAAATAGTAATTAATAGTAAAGAATAACTTAACATAAGTTAAACAATTTGAGTTTATGTGATTATTGCTTAAATTAAATTATTTTCTTAATTATTAAGATAGTTGGCATATAACTTTATAGAACTTGTTTTAGGATTGTAATAATTAAAGTTTAAGTAAAAAGTTTATTCAACTTAGTTAATATTAAAGAAAGAATTCAAATAGTAGAATTTTTTATTATTTATAGTTAATAATTATGATATAATTAAGACAATATTATAGATAATCAAAAGTATTGAATATCATAGCTGCAAATAAATTAAAATTTGAAAATTTGTTGATTGATATTATTTACTTAAGTCATATACTTTAATTGCTACAAAGTCAAAATTCAACATTGCTTCCCATTTATATTAATGTTTTTAAGTTTTATTTATCTAACATTAAATTAATAATACTTTCTATGATATTGACCCTTATTCATATTATCTAACATAGCATAATTAAGAATAAAGTATTAATATTTGTAACCATGATGATAGTTATCATAATGGTTTCATGGTATTAAAACTTTCATGACTAAGTGATCATGAGTTCAAATCATTATGCCTTAATTATTACGAGTTTTTGGTTTGTTATGAATTTATAATTTGTTCATAATTTAGCCATAAGTAAGTCTAGTTTATTCACACTTTTAACTGAAGTAAGCTAGGCTTTCACATAAAGGGGTGTGTTGGAGTATAAAATATAATTCATATCTTAAATCTCACCAAATAGCTTAAACTTTTAGATTTAGATGGAATGATTTCTTGACACCTACATAAGATAACATATTATAATCCTTATCATTTGTTCTAATCCTACATCCTAAATGGAAAAGATATTTTTTTCCATCATTTCACTTTTATTATATTATTCTTTGGTTCTTTATTTATACCATGCCATTAGAGTATAATTTATTCAGGACTTATTATCATACTTCTTCTTAACTAAGAGAGAATTATTTATAGAAAATGATTCATTATATAAATGTTATAAACAATACATTCTAAAATTGAATTTATTTTATATTATTATTTATAATTTTTATTATATATTATAATAATAAATTAAAGAATAAAAATATACTATTCACAATCTTAGTAGTGTAAAGTATATGCTTACATTCAAGACATATCAATATAACATTTAAGACATATCAACGCTTATTTCATTTTGTTAGACAATATATTTATATATATATATATATTTTAAAAATTATTATTTGCATTTGACGATTCTCAAAAGGAGAATTCAAGGGTGCTGTTTCTTGATCGACCAGGCTGTTGTTATTTATTCTCCGTTTCAATTATTAGTCTGGCAGCTATACGGACAATTGTGGCAAGAGGATATGCATTAATTTGGCAGAGTCCGGTGGTAGATATGTCAATTGCCATGAATGAAAGACAAAAAAAAAAAAAAAAAGTGCTTTTACGAACAGCAAAAATGGAAGGAAAGGAAAATTGGTAGACAATCAAGAGTCAGCCCACGCTTCCTTCGTAAAATTTGAAGTTTCCCGGTGCTCAGTTTTTGGAAAAGTAAAAGGCTTCAGTCTCAGTCTCTGTTCGGCGCATGCAACATATACAATGTGTGTATGTGACTAATAACAATGTGTATGCTACATGTGATTCTGGCTTTATACTTTTTTGGAATCGACGTTGAAATATGCGTCACAAGGCTTTCAGAGGCCGCCGGTGGGGGTTACGCCGTATTAATGTGGTAGATTCAAGTTTTGATTTTTTTTTGTTCTGGGCCGGCGGGGGTCGGTTTGCCGGATCATTTCGGGCGGCAATAGGATAAATTTAAAAACAGTTAGCGTATTTTGGCAAGTCGCAGAACTTTACATCCCAATAACAAAGCTAGCTGGCAATCTATGACATTTTTCTAGCCACCTAATTTTATGATTTAATGATAAAAGAGTTGCGTTCGTCCTTAAATTAAAATTTTTACTGAAATATTTATTTAGATTGAATGTGTACTTTCAAATTTTATATATTTATAATAAAATACAATCTTTTTTTATAGAATTATAAAGTACTTTAATTGTTAAGTATAGTACATCCAAAAATAGAAACCAATTGTATCTCAACTACGTCTCCAATTTGTTTTCAAGAAAACGTGAAACTTTAGATCCAATCATTTAAGGCTTAAATTAAAAATTATTGATCTATATCATTTTAAATATTGACTAATATGATACATAAGTAATCGACATAAATATTGTTCAAACAATTTAAATATAGTTTTACTTTTAAAATTATTTTAAAAAGACTTTTCTTAAAATAAAAGATAATTTTTTAAAAAAATAGCAACATCATCAATATTATTAACATATTATAACAATTAATATTTTAAATTTTATGACTATAAATTATGTGATGAATTTAATGAGAAAATTAGGACAAAAATTTTAACTAATAATGCTAATAATGTTAATGTAGAAAGTAATTTTGACCCAACAAAAATTAAATTAAAAAATTATAATGTGAAGCAATAATTATTAATTTAAATTATTTAATTACAATTCATGTTAATAAATATAATTATTTATTTGCACTCTCCTTCCCCTCGGCCAAAGTAGATTAATTATTTGCATTATTCCCCTTCAGATTTCAACTCTGATTGAAGAGATCGACCTTTTTCGTTTTTGTACCGCATTGTGGGGGGAACAGATGCTCAGGCTTGGGATTTTAGTGGGGCTTTAGGGATTATCTTTTACATAATAGCCATTATCCCTACGAGTTGTCATTTCCTGTAAAAACATTTCGTAGGGGTGGGGGACCCCACCCATTGAAAAGTGTATTTGGTTGTTCTGCTGAATGATTAAAGTTACTGCAACAATTGCATGTTCATAAGCTTTTTCTACATGAAAATAATTCATGACAAAATTGACAACTCGGTGATAGAGAAAATCATTCTCGGCTTGGGGTTATTGCAATTTAGCCCAACTTGGCTACAAGTGGCCTGGCCCTTTATGTCCCCGAAAGTCTCGGTTGTGCTGGTCGGAGTTAAGCAAGAGAACGCCAATTCCTGATCGGTTGCCACACATAGCTCTCAGCTGCCTCGTCATCTTGGGGTTGCACCGCAAACTTAAGCAAAAACCGGAGGCCGCATGGCGAGGTGCAAAGTTCTTGTTGTTGGAGCTACTGGGTATATTGGCAGGAGAATTGTGAAAGCCTGCTTGGCAGAGGGCCACGTCACCTATCTCCTCCAACGCCGGGACATAGGCCTTGATATTGAGAAGCTGCAAATTCTGCTGTCCTTCAAAATTCAAGGGGCTCACCTCGTCGAGGGCTCGTTTTCTGACCATCAAAGCCTTGTCGAAGCCGTGAGGAAAGTTGAGGTGGTGATATGCACCGTGTCAGGAGTCGATATTCGGAGCCACAACTTTTTGTTACAGCTCAAGCTCGTAGAGGCCATCAAAGAGGCAGGCAATGTTAAGGTAAAGCTCGCCTCACCCTCCCCTGATCCAATTACTTAATTATTCATCATCTCTCGAGATATTTGAATTGGGCTTGGCAGCAGTGTGAATATTTTCTACAATGATTTTTCAAAAATAGGAATTTATCTTTACATGTATATATATAATTTTGGACCTTAAGCATTTAGTAAATATGATAAAATATACAACCAACAAATAAAGTACATAATTTTTAACAATTTAATTATACATTTTATAATAATCTTTTATAAATTTAATTATTCTTGTTGCATAACGACTAATGCAAATTACATCAAAATAGTATCCTACGTTGTTTAATGATTTTTGTTGTTTTAAGAATTTTAATTTCTTATAATAGAATGTTTTGCATTAAAATTGAGTAACGCCACCTACTTCAAAATTATGTGAAATTTTTCTGCTTACAAACTAAAGTTATCTAAATCATCAGGCTTTAGTATTTAAAATAAATGTTAACACACTAACAACAAGGTTTATGAACCACACTGGCTTTGAAGGACCGGAAGCGTCTAATTCTCTTTTCAACATTATTGCCACTATCTATAATTTTCCTCCTCTCTGATTGGTCTTGGGAGAAAGAAATTTTTACGGATGACGTTGGAGCACTCTTTCTAAGAAAACCTTCTTTGTTTATAATTTTTCTAGTCAAACTTCTTGAAAAAAAAAAAGCTCAAATGTCATTTAAAAAGTTTCTTTTTTCAAAACTGATCGGAGACTCAGAAGTCTTACCCATGTGCCTACCGATTTTCAATTATACTTTCGATGCCCTCTAGCTTCTGGTTTTTGTACATTGTACTACATAACCTTGTGGGTATAACATCTTTCAAGACTGCCACGAAAATTGAAAATTGTGACGGCTAGAAAATTGATAATTTGATTTATTTTATTTTCCTTGTATCTATGTCCATTCTATCTTCCTCCTATTCACTATGAACTACATATAATCATAAATATTTGCAGCGTTTCTTGCCTTCAGAGTTTGGTATGGACCCATCACGAATGGGACATGCGCTTGAACCTGGAAGAGAAACATTTGATCAGAAAATGGCAGTGAGAAGGGCGATAGAGGATGCTAACATCCCTCATACTTACGTATCCGCCAATTGCTTCGGTGGCTACTTCGCCGGCAACCTTTCTCAGCTTGGAAGGCTTACACCTCCAAATGATGAAGTTGTTATCTACGGAGATGGAAACACCAAGGGTAAGAACTAATATTTTAAGTAGGCTAGATCAGATTCCAATCCCGTATAACATGAAGATCAGATAAGGTTGTTGTTCCGTGGAAGAAATTACAACTTCTGATTATTGGGACTATATTTTTTAAGCTTAATGGTTAAAGTTTGAGCCATCGGACCAGAATGAATCGAAGTCCCACTCCTCGCAAATCTAAGAAAACACAAAAATGCTCCAGCCAAACCTTTCCTAACTCCAGATACCTGGATTCGTTAAATTTAGTTCCTCGTGTGATACTTGGCTGGTTTTATATGTTCTGCCGTGCAGTGGTTTACATGGATGAAGAAGACATTGCAACGTACACAATCAAGACAATAGACGATCCCAGAACAGTGAACAAAACATTGTACCTACGGCCACCAGAGAATGTTCTCACGCAAGGGCAGTTGGTTGAGATGTGGGAGATGCTCAGTGGGAACAAGCTGCACAGGATCAACATTTCTGCACAGGACTTCCTTGCTTCCATGAAGGGTAATATATTTTGTTAAGGATCATATTTAGGCAAAATTACAAATGGGGTTCATTTAATATTTTACTCGAGTGTCCTAATGAATAATGTTGATGAACACCAATTTGCTTTTTCCTTGGCCCGTACAATATTATTGCAGGAATGAATCACACCCAGCAGGCAGCCGCAGGACATTTTTATCATATTTTCTACGAAGGGTGTTTGACAAACTTTGAGATAGGAAAAGATGGTGAAGAAGCTTCAGAGCTTTACCCAGAAGTGAATTACAAGCGTATGGATGAATATTTGAAGATCTATGCTTGACAAACTCATCCATCTTGCAAATAAATTAAGCAACAAATGATAAGCAATAAAATGTCTTGGAAGTCACAACCATCCTTAATTATGTCAATTGCTGATGTGTGCGGTTCTAAGTCATGGGTGCACCAAATTTACGGCCACATTATCTCGTTCTTGTAACAAGATCGTTTGTCTCCTTAGAGTTCTTCCTTAGGTGATGTTTTATGTTATTCCAACGATTGTAAGTCACATTTATAATAATGCTACTTTATGAAGATTAGAACTAAAGCGTTCAGTCTTTACACTTTCCTTCTCTTGTTTTCCCTTTTTCTTCTATATGAGCTCCCTTATTTTCTTTTAAAAAGAAATGAGAACACCTTCAGCTACTAGAAAGCCATATCACATCATACAATAAAAATTTTAATAAACACAGATATGGAATAGCAATGGACATTTGACTACCAATCAATTATTAATAATTATCTCTTCCAGTCAACTCAGTTATTATTGCCTTGAAATGCCACCTGAGATCCTAGATCCACCCAGTCAAAGCCCTTAAGTTCAACCTCCAAATCGTGCTTAATAATTATTAAATGTAAAACTTGCGAGTAAGATTAGAACTGTTAAAAAAAAACAGAAAAATTACATAGAATATAGATATAAATGAAATAAAATTAAATAGAACTAATATAATATTTAAAGTGTATTTGACATTATTCTTAAGGATAGATTTTGTTTTTATTGAGAATGTATTAGTGCAATAAATTACATGGCTATTGTTTCGTGATACAACAAACTTTCTCACCAATGTACAATTTAAATATTAAAATAATAGAAATAATATTAATTTAGTTAATTTAATAATTTTTAATAAAAAATAGAGAATAAAAAAGAATTTATATAAGTTTATTTAGATAAAAATGAAATTTCTTTTTATATTGTTTATGATTTAATGTGTCATGAAAAATAAATATTAAAATTGAAGATAATTTCTTGTAATCTTATTGTTATAATAGCTAGTTTTCAAATAGTAAAAAATAAATAGTTAAAAATGTTTAATTTTACTAATATAATTAAAAGAGTCTCAAAAAGTTTTTGATCAAGTGTGAACTAGTTTCGTGGGATTGCATTAGGTCTTGTATAGTAAGTCTAAATTTTGGGTCATTTTCTTATAGACGAGTCTTTTTTATTTTGTAAGGTATAAAATAAATGTTATCTTATACTTTTATTTTTTGATACAAGACACAAATATTTTAAAATTTCATTATTTTTTTTTAAATTTTCTAAGTTACCTAATGAGTATATAATACATCATATTTGGTGCTTGTCAAACTATGAACCATAGATTAAAATGTACAAATTTTAAATATTAAAAATGATGGTAAAATAAAATTTTTTTATAAACCATAATTTTTTAATGAATAACAATAAACTTATTTACATATTATATTTTCTAAGATCATACTATTCAATGTGATTTAACATTGTTAAACCTTACACTCACTTAATTTATTTTCATAAGAATTCTAAAGATCTTACTTAGGATATCATATGATTGACCCCACTTCACTCTTATATAATTAAATTTATCAAATGTTTATTATTATAGTAACATATTACTTATAAGAGTTATATAATTCAACTTCAAATATTGAAATTATTGCATTATCTACATTACATAAAAGGACTTTATAATTTTAATAATACATGCAAAATTAATTAATGACATGTTATTACTTATATGAACTTATTTAAAAGGATTTTTTATAATATTAGTTAAGTTTCCATCATTAATGATCATATTTTATAGGTATTAGTCTTATTTTTTTTGCCTAATAGCTTTGTTATGGAATTAACTAAATTCATCTTTGACCTCACAAAATTAAGTAATACTACTCAATTATTCAATTGTTACTTTACGTAGGATATCATAAGATATTAACTATTTATATAAAATGATTCATTATATAAATGTTATAAACAACACATTCTAAAATCAAGTTTATTTTATACAATTGTTTGTAATTTTTATTATATATTATAATAATAAATTAAAGAATAAAAACATACTATTCACAATCTTAGCAGTGTAAAGTGTATGCTTACATTCAAGATGTATCAATATAACATTTAAGACATATCAATATAATTGCATTCATTTAACAATTCTTTTTTTTTTTTGGGCAAAAAATTGAAAAATATACCACATCGACGTGTAAACTTTTGTATCGGACATGTGATTTTGAATTAGGTACACAAGCCTTTGGTGGGACCCCAACACAACACATGCAAATAATTTCATTGTTGGAAATATCTACGTAACGGAAAGGATCATATGTATGAAAATGTATGGTTGGAGAGTTGCTTCTTGTTAAATGCATATCCAAGTTCGCTTGCAGGGTTCCAACATAATTATTCCTCAGAAAGGTAAAAGAAAATAAAATTCAAAACAGCATAAAAAAAAAAAAAAAGGCCTTGAAACGCACACGCACACGCACGCGTAACACAACAAAAGCAAGTAATGCATGAAAACGTCGCAACGTTAGAATTTTCCACTCAGCCTTTGGTTGGAAGATTTGAGTTTCTACAACAATGGAGCTGCTGCTCCTCTAGCACATCCTAAGCTTCGTTAATATATGTCGTTTCTCTTGATATTTCCTGGTAAAGCTTTCTCGACCTACCCACTAGTTATCCTTTCCGTCTCTTTTGATCGCTCCACTGCGATGCGCCTGTTTCTTCTGTTGTTTTGTCTCAATTCTAATTGTTGGTTCCCTTTTATTTATTTATTTTCCCTTATAATTAAGCACAATTTGGAGTTTGAAAAAAACCCCATTCGTTGTTTTTGGCGAATGATGCCAATTTCATTGCTTAATTTGACGATTTGCCCCTTTCACTTACATAGGAGCATTATCTACTTTATCAAAGATTGCGTATTGATTCTATTTGGTTCAGTGTCATTAATTCATTGTCATCTTGTGTTAAAACAGACGCTTAGGATCAGTCTGATAGCTTAGCCTGACTGCAGAAAGTTAGGAGCACATAAAACAGGCGAGCAGTAGCAGCGTCGATTGCAATGGAAGAACACAATGGTATTGAGTATGTTGATATTGAGGTCAACGAAGTAAGCACACCTAGGTTAGATAACTACAAGAAAGTATCAGTTCTGCCCCCTATCTTCCTCATCTTTTATGAGGTTTCTGGGGGACCCTTTGGGGTTGAGGACAGTGTCCAGGCGGCTGGTCCATTCTTAGCACTTCTGGGGTTTTTGGTGTTCCCATTTATATGGAGTGTCCTTGAGGTATTGATTATAGCAGAGATGGGCACTATGTTCCCTGAGAATAGGGGCTTTGTCGTCTGGGTATCCACTGCATTGGGTCCTTACTGGGGATTTAAGTAAGGATGGATGAAATGGTTGAGTGGGGTGATTGACAATGCTCTGTATCCTGTTCTTTTTCTTGACTGTTTGAAGTCGGGAATTCTAGCTTTAAGAGATGGTTTCCCACGAGCTGTAGCAACATTAGCTTTGATAGTTGTGCTCACTAATGTGAGCTATAGGGGTTTAACCATTGTGGGATGGGTTGCAGTTCTTTTGGGGATTTTATCAACTTCCTTTTGTTGTTATGGGACTCGTGGCAATTCCAAAGATTTAACCTTCAACATAGCTTGTAGTGAATCTGAGAGATGTGGAATGAAATTTGTTTTTGAACACTCTATTTTGGAATCTAAACTACTGGGACTCAAAAAGTACCCTTGCTAGAGAGGTCGACAACCCAAAGAAAACTCTACCAAAAGCACTTTTTTATGCTTTGATCTTGGTTGTACTGACTTATTTCTTCCCTATTTTGATTGGCACTGGAGCGGTCCCATTGAATCGTGCCTTGTGGACTGACGGATACTTCTCAGATATTACTAAAATGCTTGGGGGAGTTTGGTTGAGGTGGTGGATACAAGCAGCAGCTACGCTGTCAAAATATGGGGATGTTTGTAGCTGAGATGAGCAGTGACTCTTTCCAGCTTTTGGGAATGGCAGAGAGAAGAATGCTTCCTAAGCTCTTTGCTAGGAGGTCTCGTCATGGGACGCCACTGATTGGGATATTATTTTCATCTTCGGGTGTGATTTTGTTGTCGTGGTTGAGCTTTGAAGAGATTGTAGCTGCAGAGAACTTCTTGTATTGCTTTGGAATGATACTGGCGTTCATAGCATTTGTATTATTAAAAGCCAAATACCCAACTATGTCTCGGCCATATAAGATACCTGTGGGAACAGTGGGAGCAGTTCTTATGTGTATCCCCCCAGCATATTTATTTGTGCTGTGTTAGCCCTTTCAACACAAAAGGTAGTGGTTATAAGCTTTGTCGCCACGGCAATTGGCCTTATACTTTAATCCTGTCTCGTCTATGCTGAGAAAAAGAGATGGTTGAAGTTCTCCATCAGTGCTGACCTCCTAGAGCTTCATGGTGCCAAATAACAGAGCATTAATTCCGTGGCAGATTATGCAATACTAGTCAGCTCAGATGCCACTTGTGAAAATAATGAGCACTATAATGTAACCAATTGAAGATATATTATGATTGATATGACTTAGTGTGTCGGGGACGATTGTAGTAATCATTAGAATAAGTCATAATTGGCAAAATCAGCTATTAGTTTCAACTTAAATTTTAAAGCATTCTGGAACCTATCTCTTGATCTACATACATAAGGAAATAAGGATAACACACTAATAGTAACTCAAACAATTAAGGTATTCTCATTACGTATCCACCCATACAAAGCAGAAAATTCTCGACTTGCAGAGTTTCCATTGAGGAGGCCTTTTTTTTTTTTTTTTTTTTTTTTCCTCCCAGCTTGTTATTGGTTGGGAGATTGCCTTGACTTAGATATAAATGTATTCAAACGAAAACTGAAACTTTTTATCATTTATAGTTGTCTTAAAAGAGAATTTGTCCTTTATCAGCCCAGCATTTTTAAAGGAGTTAGGCACAGCACTAAGATCTCTTAGAGCCCAGGCGCAAGGTGCATCCGCACCTAAACAAAATAATGCACCATCACAATGGCTTCTTGAGACGGCAGGAGGCTTGACAAATGCAAAGTAGGTGGCGCCATGTTGGTTACCTTTCTGTAATCAAGATTATTAAGGGGTAAGTATCTTTATGTTGACAAATACTATTATTCTTGTGTTCTTATTTTTATACTTTTTCTGCCAATGTTATTCTTTTATTCATTCTCTTTTTAACTTATCATAAAGTGCATATCTTATGTATTAAGAGATGGATTTTTGTTTTTCGTAGTGACTTGGTGCTAAAATCGTTTTAAAAATAATTTTTTTGTATTTTCATAGGTTCACTCGGGATGCCCCAAAATGGTGCTTCAGCTGACAAATTGGCACAAATTTTTGATTAATACATAGAGGGTACCAATGAGTAGATAACTACCTATTAAGTCTATTAGTATCAACATTGTGTGGCAACAATAGCCAAAAACCATAGATATGGGGGTTGAAGTAGGCATAAGCATATAACTTCGAATACCGATCAATGCAATATGAAGGTGCATGGTAGGCACCATTGGACAAGTCAGAGGATGATGAGTTGATTAGTACCAATTTCGAGTTGAAACACTGCCGATCACCAACGGGTGTAACAATGGTGCAATGGTCAGACCTCTGTCATTAGATAGTTGGTACATTTCTTGGCATCCTTTTGACATATAGCTTTTAAGGATGTGTACATCAACTTATGAGAATTCTGTAGGTAGTTTTAGAAAATTTTTTGGTAGTCAGTAATCTTCACCAGTGATTTTTTTGGTAACTAGCAACTTTTCTAGCAACTCTTTGATGTGTTTTTCATTTTGACCAAAAATATGCTTTCCTTCTCCTTTTTCACTACTTGTTTTTTTTTTCAATATTTTTTTTTATTTTTATTTTAGCATATACAAGTATGTGGGAAAAAAGAAGAAAAAACAGCAAGATAAATTGATTTGTATCTTTATCAATTTAGGAAATGTTAGTTATAGGAGAAAAGAACCGTCACTACTTAAAATAGGTTACTTTTTCACTTTTTTAATATTTTTATTTTTATGAATTTGGGTAATTATGTGTGTCGTAACTTCCATTACCTTAAGTTAATGATAATTCTACTTAATTAGCCTTTCTAGTAATTGGAACAAATCACCCTACTTTCTATTGAATGGTTGAAATTGGTTCTTTTATTGATTAAATAATTAGGATTGTATATGAATATATTTAATATTTATGTGCCTTTGACTCATATAATTGGCACCAAATCAACTTATTGGACTTTGAAAAGAGGACATAATTAATATCATTGCACTTAATGTTTTATCCGATGTCTTTAAGAAAGGGCATGCCTTACCTTTAGTCTAATGATGTAATTGCTGCTAAAAGTAATTTTTCAACTTGGAGTAGGGTGAAAAGAGTTGCTCACCTTTCTTTTTATTGTGGTAGGGAGTATATTATGTTTCAGATTATAATTATATACTAAATATTAATTTGTAATAATTTATTTTTTATTATTTTTTATTGTTTAATTTTCTTGTGTCCAAATAAACAATCCACAATCTAATTATCTTGTTAAAGTTAACCTTCCACAAGAGTGAGTAATTGTGAGTTTTTTTAGGACATACCAAAAAAGAATATAATAATTGCCCCTCTTTATAAGTTATTTTAGGGTAAAAGGGTGAAATTTTTTTCTTAGATCATCGTTTTGTTAGTTTTTGAATGTTATGTAGCAATACCTCTAGTTAATAAATGTTTGTTCTAGAAGTACCCTTAAAATAAGCTTATAAAGTATGCCTAGTTAACTCATCATAGCTAAAAGCCAGTTGTATACTGAGGATAATTTTGTCTATGATGATCATTTAAAAGCCTTATTTAGCAATTATTATGTTGCTAGATCTTGTGTAATTCTCCATTAAGGATCTTTTGCTAGTAATATAATTAATAACTCTACTAAGGAAGTGAACCTTCATAATAAGTGATGATTTTGATATTGTTATCTCTTTTGAGCTTGTTTGAGATGAATGCATTTCCCTTTGGTTTAGGTTGTTGATGCAAAACACATTTTTAAACTAGCATATGATAGCTTTTAATTATTGTTTACTATAGGGACTTTTTATGTAAGTTGATATATTTTCTATACTTGTTTGCGCTAACCATATGACTCATTAACTTAGGTCACTAATGTAGATAGCATTCTCAAATTTTGCACAAAATTATTGGTGGTAAGTTATTGAATGGCTTGTACTTATTTAAGATAATTGCATGACCCTTTGATTTAGATTACCAACACAAATTACCCTTCTAAATTTTGCATAAACCTATTAGGGGTGAGTTGTTAAGTGGCCTATGCTTATTTGAGATGGTTATATAACCCTTTGGTTTGGATTGCCAACATAAACCATATTCTTATATTTCATAAAAAATTGTTAAGGGTAAGTTACTAAGTGACCTGTACTTCTTTGAAGTGACTGTATAACTTTTTAGTTTGGATTGCCAACACAAATTACATTCTTAAATTTCACACAAAATTGTTAAGGATAAGTTGCCAGGTGGCCTGTATTTATTTGAGATGGTTATATGACCTTTTAGTTTAAGTCGCCAACACAAATCACATTCTCAAATTTTGTACAAAATTATTAGGATGGGTTAATAGATGACTTGTACTCATTTAAGATAGCTGTATGACCCTTTAGTTTGAATAGCCAATGCAAATTGCATTCTCAAATTTTACACAAAACTATTGGAAAGGATTGACAATTGACCTATATTTGTTTAAGATAACTATATAACCATTTAATTTAGGTTGCCAATACAAATCTCATTCTTAAAATTTGCATAAAATTGTTAGGAAAGGTTGAGAGTTGGGTTGTAGCTATTCAAATATGCTTGTAATAATATAATCTTTTTAAACTAAGGATATGTCTTTTCTTATCATGTTTTGTTGTTTGAGGGGTATCATTTCTAGTTCTAGCATATATAGTTTTGCTTTGGGGTTTCTTGCTATGTCACATCTTGTGATTTCACTTTACCCTTCTTTTTTTGTTTCTTTTTCTAATCTATTGCTTGGAGCCCTTTTTGTTGGGTGTATGGCATCGCTTTGGAGCAATTATACATCTAGATGTTTGCATTCAAAATCTCTAAGGAGCTTTTGGAGCAAGTTTGAATTAATGAATAGTCTCAACTTATTGGGAAACCTTGATATATTTCTACTTGCTTTAAGCAAAGCATTTAGAAGAATTCCTTACATCCTGAGAACTTAAACAAAGAAATACAATCTTTGCTATATTTGCTTTATGATTTTTTTTTTAGTATATATCAACCTAATAAATATGATAATGGTATTTATGTCATGCTTTAAATAAGAATTGTTATTGGTTGTCATGAATTTATTAGGAAATTCCAATTTCTTTTAATTGTTATTTATATGGTAATATATGATGGCAAAAGGATAGCAAAACTAGTGTTGCTAGGGTTAAATAAGATGATATTATAATTAGTCACTTGGCTTAAGTTCAATTTGAAAACTTTATTAGGGATTTTCAAGTTAATACCATCTAAATGCCCCTCTCATCCAAATGTTATCTACTTAATCATATCTTACATCCTTTCTATTTTCCTTCAGTGTGCTCTTAATTTTAACCAATGATTAATGCTTGATTAATTTGATGCTCAGAAGTAATACCTTCTAATTGTGTTTGAATTAGCAAATTGTGACATGTCTTTGTCATTCATGTAGATTAGAATTAATGCCTTGCTTGAAAATGTCTTTCTTACGATATATAGACCTTTATAGTTTAGAGCCTATTTTCCCTCCAAGTCACTTTGATTAGGGGGAACTCTTTTGAGAATTAATTCTTCTTTTTTGAAATACTAAGGGCTCATTTTATTTTCATGCACTTAGCTCATTCAATTTTGATGTAATTATTTATGACAAATTACACTCAACCACTTTTTTTCATTAAGATTTAACTGTTTTATTTGATTTTAACCCATTTTAACTCTTCTAGCTTTGCTTCCATCAAAACCCTTAAGGAAGGAGTTTAACAAGATTGCCTTAGTCCCATAAACCAACATAAAGGGGGTTACCCCTGCAACAATACATATATAATGCAAATAATAACATCTTATGCCAATCTTTGTACGTAACTATTATTTTTTTTTTAATGATTCATTACTTCAATTACAAAGGTTAGTCATCATTTTATTATTTAAGTTAATGGAATTATCTATAATCAATCATTTTGGTACACCATAACAACATATCATTTATATAAGTATAAATGATACTTTGACCCATTTCATAAAGTATTTAATTGCCAGTAAAATGAATTAATGTCCATTAGATGCCTTTGAGGAATGATATTCGTGGCTTTTTTTTCATACCCAAAGCAATTTGACTTTATAGTTGACCAATAATATCCTATCTATAAGATTTTGCTACTATAGCAAGGCTACTAATATGTAATCCACACAATCCCTTATGTATTTCTTTCATGATTATTTTTGCCTTAACTACATCTATGTATCATAGCAAGACTGAGTCATAATTGGGTTTATATAAGGTGTCTCCACTAAAGAATTTCTTATATAATTTTAATTTTTTAGGATCAACTCAATGACATTTTGACTTATTTTAAAGTCTAGCAATTTACCTAAAGTTGCCCTAAAAGTGCATTTGGTCGAATTAAGGTTAAATTGAAGCTTTACTATTTAAATATCTTCTTGAGGGTTGTTAGGTAATCCTCACTTGCTCGACATTTAACAATTGTATCATTAATATAAACCTTAATTTCTTTATGCATCATATCATGAAACAAGGTAACCATCACTCATAAATAAATGATGCTTATATTTATAAGGCCAAATGACATGACCTTGTAGTAGAAACTACCTTATATTATGATCAATGTTGTTTTCTCCATATCTTTACGTACCATTTTGATAAGACCCCATCCATGAAAAAAGAATATTGAATGATCGATTGTGTTGTCCGTTAGGATATCATTATATAGAAAAGGAAAGTTGCCTTTAAGGCTTGTCTTATTTAAATTCTTATAGTCTAGGCATATACAAAGCTTGCTATCCTATTTTAGTACTAGCACAATGTTAGGTACCCATTCTAGATAGCTTGTTGCTTGAAGAAAGCCTACATCTAATTGCTTTCTAACTTCTTCTTTAATTTTTAATAGGATATTAGGTTTCATCCTTCTAAACTTATGTCATACAAGTTTACATTCTATATTTAAAGGGAGTTTATGCACCATTAGATAAGTATAAGACCTAGCATGATGGAGAACAATGTGCTATTCAAGTGTGACAAAACAAGTATTCCTTAGATCCTTTGGAAGGAATTGGTGTTCCAATGACGAGGGCAAGGACAAAGATGATGAAAGAGGCTTTATAAGGCTTAATCATGGAGTTGCATGACAAAGAGGGTGCTCTAGAAGATTCCAAGGTTGTTCTAAAAGTTTGCAATGCTACACTAAGGATAATTACTTATCTTTATATGCAAGATGATAGACAAAGCTTAAAACTTGAAGCATAAAACTTAGAGCCCATGATATAAGTCTAAGCAACATGACTAAGTTAAGGAAAGACTCAATTGCATACTAAGTTGTATTAATGGGCTTAAGTTTATTTTGGGTTGTTGGATTTTGAGTTAAAGCCGAATTACATGTAAAAAAAGTTTAACTTTTTGGGTTTATTTAGGTTTATAGGTTCAGTTAAGTCTTGATATATTAGTTAAGATTTTACTTTGACTTTGTATCATTAGTGGTAGTCTTTTTAAGAATTCCTAATCAAGGTAAAATTGTATTCTTTAATTAGAGGGACCACTTATAATTAAGGTTTTCCTATATAGGTATATTAAGAAACACTTTTTTCTTACAAGATTGTAATATTTACATGCCTATATAAAGGTTACAACTATGTAAAATGGAATCAATTAAGATTGAGGTATTTTTTTTAACAGGCTTAGCTTTGTTTTTTTATGTTCTTGGAAGAATATATTGTCTTGACTTATCAAAGGAATGATCAACCTTTATGGCGTCTTAAGATTGGGGCTTTTAGGACTTAGTTTCCTTAGAGTTCTAATCTAATCAACCCAACTTATTTCCTAACTTCTTGGGGCATTCATAACAAATTGATTTAAGGGTTTTTAGTGCAGGTCACCTAGCAAGTTCTTTATCAGTTGGTATTAGAGCCTTGGTTCTAAAAATAAGTTATGTATCTATTTTTCATCTTTGTTTAGTACTTTTCTTTGTACTTTATTCATTCATTGTGTTTTTTTTTTTTTGCTTAGTTCTTTTGGTTTGTTTTGATCAACTTATTACTCTTGAAGTTATGCTAATTTTTTGGGTGTTTGATTTGATTAAAAAAAAGGTTAAGAAAAAAAAAAGAAGAAAATGAAAAAAAAGGAAGAAGAAGAAATTGTATTTGAGCTAAGTAGTGCATCTTGATTCTTTCAACTTATTGTGTATAAGGTTGCAAATCTAATTTTCTTTCTTTTTTCCAAGTCAAAAAAGGATATCCTAAAATTTTTTAAAGGTTCTAATTTTGAAATTTGCCACTATTTAATGAATTGCTCCTTGTGATTTGTTAATGTAAGTCTTTCAAGAACATAAAGGGGATTGGATTGAGTGGAAAAAGGAAAGAATGGAGAGATAATCATTAAGAAAAGCCAAAATAAAATTAAACACGAGTGATAACAATCTAACTTGATGGTAAATATGTGAGGGAGTGTGTAAGGAACAAATTTCTTTTAATTACTTGTTTCTGTAAGTTGTAAACATGAGTAGAGAAGGAAAAGTGCATGATATAAATGTGAAGATTTGGATGAAGGCTGTCATTAAGCAATTTAAGATGATAAATGCAAGGCTAGATGAGTTACAACCACTTGGAAAAATTCAAATCCTCCAAAAGGAGTGTGATTGAGGAAGAAGATGAGGAAGAGTTAGACTATAAAGAATCAAGTTCAAGAAAAGGCAAGAAGGATGTTTTTAAAAAAGATAGCAATTTGGGCAACATAAATATAAAGATTCCAACATTTTAAGGGAATAATGACACTGAACATTATTTAAAGTGGGAGAGAAAGGTTAAGCATGTATTTGATTGCCATAATTATTCCAAGGAGAAGAAAGAAAAATTAGTAGCTGTAGAATTCACTGATTAAGCAAGTATTTGGTGGGACCAATTAGTGATAAATAGAAGAAGGAATGGTGAGAGGCCAATTCTGTCATGGGAAGTGATGAAATCATTAATGTATAAGAGATTTATATCTAGCCATTACTATAGAGACTTACATAGAAAGTTGGAGGGGCTAGTGCAAGGGTCTATGAATATCGAAAATTATTACAAAAAGACGGAGATAGCCATGATTAGAGCTAATGTAGAGAAAGATCAAGAGGCTACCATGGCAAGGTTTATTGATGCCTTGAATAAGGAAATTATATATGTAGTGGATTTGCAACACTATCTAGAGATAAAGGAATTATTGCATAAGGCTATTAAGGTGGAAATCAAGTCTAAAAGATCCAAATTTAGGTCAACTTCTAGTTTTACATAGAAGGCAACTTGGAAAGATGCCAAAGCAACCTCAAAGTCAAAAGAAGATACAAGGCCAAAGGAATTAGCTGCTATTTCTAAAGGTAAAATTGAAATGAAATCTTTTAAATCTTGTGATGCTAAGTGCTTTAGGTGTTAAGAACATGGATATATTGCTTCTCAATGTTTAAATAAAAGAACTATGACCATGTTGGAGAATACTAACATAAAAAGCATTAGTTCAAGTGATAATGACATGCCACCATTGAAGGATTGTTCTAATGTTAAATTTAAAGAACCTATTTATGAAGATATGCTAATTGTAAGACAAGTACTAAGTATTTAGCTTAAATATGATAATGTTGAGGAGAAATGTGAGCACATTTTTCATACAAGATGCCACGTTAAAGACAAGGTCTGTAGCATGATTATTGATAGTGGAAGTTATACTAATGTTGCTAATACTTTATTGGTAGAGAAGTTGAATTTGGATACCTTCAAGTATCCTAAGCTTTGTAAACTGCAATGGTTGAATGATTGTGGAGAAATTAAAGTAACCAAGTAAGTTTTAGTTGCCTTTTCTATTGGTCATTACAAGGATAAGGTTCTCTATGATGTGTCATCAATATATGCTAGTTATATACTTTTAGGCAACCATGACAATTTGATAGAAAGGTTACTCCTAATGGCCACAAAAATAGATACTCCTTTGTAATTACTAATTGGACTGTTGTATTTAACTCTTCTTAAACCTATTCAAGTATATAAAGATCAGATTAAGATAACAAAATAGTGTAAAATGAGGGAAGAATAAATGAGAGAACAAAGGGAAAAGAAAAAGAAAGAGAAGGAGAGGTTACAGGAAAAAAGAGAAAATGAGGTTGAAGGGAAAAATTCAAGTGAAAAAGGTGAGGCAAAGAGAAAAGTTAGAGAGAAAAGTGTGCAAAAAGGAGAGAAAAGTAAGAAGGTGAGTGTGTTTGCTAAGAAAAGTGAGGTGAAAAGTGCTATGATCGCAAGACAACAACTACTTGTACTATAAGGATGTTTATTTTTATCTAATGACATTAATTCCTCTTTGTCTAGTATGGTTGTTCCATTATTATAGGAGTTTAAGAGCTTAAAGTTTTTGAAATCCTGAGGTACGCTTGATAAAAGACATGCTAAGTGGTTAGAGTTCATAGAAATGTATTCTTATGTGATAAAAAACAAACATGGAAAGAAAAATGTTGTTACTAATGCATTATCTAAGAGGTATGTATTATTTACTTCTTTATAAACTACGTTACTTGATTTTGAATTGCTTAAGGGCTTGTATGCCAATGATTCTAATTTTGGATAAATATGACATACATGTGATAAGTGTGCGCTCGAAGATTTTTATAGACATAAAGGGTTTTTGTTTAAGAGGGATAAATTATGTGTACCTATTTGTTTTATTCGTGAGTTGTTTGTTAGGAAAACTCATGAAGGTGGTTTAATGGGGCATTTTGATGTGCAAAAGACTCTAGATATATTGTATGAGCATTTTTATTGGCCTAATATAAAGCATGATATGTATTCCATTTGTTAAAAATGCATTATATGTATGCAAGCAAAGGTTAGTTAAACCGCATGACTTGTATACACCTTTACTTATGCCTAATCAGCCTTGGATTGATATTTTTATGGACTTTATCTCAAGATTACCAAGGTCTCAAAGTGGTAAGGACAGCATAATGACTCATTTTGTTGTATTTTCTAAAACTAATGATGTAACACACATTGTTGAGTTATTCTTTAAGAAAGTGGTACGTTTGCATGGATTGTCAAGAACTATTGTTAGCAATCAGGATTTTAAGATTTTAAGTCATTTTTTGTGCACTTTATAGAATAAATTGAGAACTAAACTCTTATTTTCTACTGTTGTACAACCTCAAACAGATGGATAAACTGAAGTAATTAATAGGACATTATTTACTTTGTTACGTGTTATCATTCAAAAGAACTTGAGGCAATGGGAAGGGTATTTGCCACATATTGAGTTTACTTATAATAGATCTGTTAATTCTACTAATTCCTTATCACCTTTTGAAGTTGCTTATGGTTTTAATCCTTTAACTCCTTTAGAGATTTTATCTTTACCTACTAAAGAACATAATACTATTGATAGTAAGAAAAAGGCAAAATTTGTAAAGAATTTACATGCCAAGGTTTGGGCTCATATTAAAAGGGAAAATGATCAATATGATAAGCAAGTTAATTAGGGGCATGTGACTATTATCTGTAAACCTAGTGATTAGGTATGGGTACATTTATGGAAGGAATAATTTCTCCTATAAAGAAAATCCAAATTGCAGCCTTGAGGAGATGGACCTTTTCAAGTCTTGGAGAGGAATAATGATAATGCCTACAAGCAAGATTTACCAAGCAGCTATGGTAATGTTAGTGTTACTTTTAATGTTGCTAACTTATCTTTATTTACTGTAAGTGATTTAAGGATGAATCCTTTCAAGGAAAGAAGGAATGATGGAGAACAAGGAGCTATTCAAGTTCAACAAAGCAAGTATTCCCTTGATCTTTTGGAAGGAATCAGTGGTCCAATGACTAGGGCAAGGATAAAGAGGATGAAAAAGGATTTACAAGACTTAATCATAAAGCTACATGACAAAGAGGGTGCTCTAGAAGATTCCAAGGTTGTTCTAAAATTTTGCAATGTTACACTATAGATAATCACTTATCTTTATGTGCAAGATGATGGACAAGGCTTAGAACTCAAAGAACAAAACTTAGAACCCATGATATAAGTCCAAGCTACATGACTAAGTTAAAGAAAGACTCAATTGCATGCTAAGTTGTATTAATGGGCTTGATTTTGTTTTGGGTTACTAAATTTTGAGTTAAATGCCGAATTACATGTAAAAAAGGCTTAACTTCCTAGGCTTATTTAGGCTTGTAGGTTTAGATGAGTCTTAATACATTAGTTAGGGTTGTACTTTGACTTTATATCATTAGTAGTAGTCTTTTTAAGAATTCATAATTAAGGCAGATTTAAGATTTTTAATCAAGGTAGAATTATATTCCTTAATTAGATGAATCACCTATAATTAAGGTTTTCTTATATAGGTATGTTAAGAAACACTTTTTCCTTATAGGATTGTAATATTTGCATGCCTATATAAAGGTTACAACTATGTAAAATGGGCTCAATCAAGATTGAGGTATTTTTTTTAGTAAGCTTTGCTTTGCTTTATTGTATTCTTAGAAGAATACATTGTCTTGACTTTATCAAAAGAGTGATCAACCATTATGGTGACTTCGAATTGGGGCTTTTAGGGCTTTTAGGACTTAGTATTCTTAAGGTTCTAATTTGATTAACCCAACTTATTTTTTAGCTTCTTGGGGCATGTATAATAAATTGATTTAAGGGTTTCTAGAATAGGTTGCCTAGTGGGTTTTTTTATCATAGCATGCCTTAATAAGACCAAAAGAACAAATTTGAGTATTTCTTAAGCAACTGAATCATATCCTATCAACTTTAAATGGGAAGTCTTATGTTGATTTTGACTTCTTACAAAATTTTTATGGTACCTAAGTTAATTAGCTCAATTATTTCTTTCTTAATTATGAACTACCTTTCTTTTTATTCAATTAGACATTGAAGATTTAGTGAGATCCCTTCATCTTTAAGATCATCTGGGGTTGGCATATCAAGGGTGGTTACAAACTTTGTTTTAAGACAAGTACTGGTTAAATTATCAATGTCCTCTTTCAGCATCTTATATAATAAAAGAGAAACTATAAGACATGAAAAAATATCTTTAGAATGGCTTATGCATTTAAAGATAGATGCCAAGATGGCAATTTAAATAACAAGACAAGGGTTATTAGTACAAATGACATAAGTATATGTTATTGGCTAACATATAACAAAAAGTTACTCATTTTATTACATAGTCACCTTTAAATATTATGGGCATCAACATACAAGGGAGGATTTAAGTTGTATTACTTTGCAAGAGACTTAAGTGATTAAGGAATCTCCTAAGTCTACAAATTGTGCATAAAGGTGTCAAAGTTATATGGTTAGATTAGTGGGACTTAAAGTGATTCTTCTTTCTTTTCCCTAAAAATCATATGGATTGACAAAGTATTAGATTGAACAATTACTTTAGTTGATGTATTATGGTTAATATAGGTTTGATTAATGAACCCTAAAGTTTTGAAATGGTGAGTTAAGGGTAATACAAGCTTGGTCACCTCATATTCCAAGTATCCTTGAACAACATCACATTAATTAGGTTGGTATCTGATTTTAGTAATGCCTTGAAGATGTTTCCTAATTCCTTTGCTAAGATAGTAAACACTTTTCATCTTTACTTTGGCCATCTTTATTGATGCTTTAAATGGTCAAGGTATCCTTGAGAAACAACGCCTTTAACTAGGAGTCACATTAGCCACTTCAGAGGAGTAGATTGTACATTTTAATGCTTTTTTAGTTGCCTTAACATAAGGCATTATGTGCCATTTAAAGCAAGTAAATCATACTATTGTTCCCACAGCATTGTATGGGTTGTAATTGTTGTCAACTAAATTTAAGTGTGTAAGCAGAAATGGCTAACTTGTAGAGGGAGTTTAGCATTGCTTAAGTCTTAATATGACATAGCATTGCTTGAGAAAAATAAATTAAGAAAGAGGATAATACTGAATTTTGAATGAAACAATAATATGAAGCCATATGGAGGGGCACGAAAGGAAATTCGCCACAGCTACAATAAACCTTATTAGGGTGTTCATAGAAGGGAGTATTAAACCAAGACTTATCTCTTTTGGGGCAGCCACCATAAGATAGTGAAACATGTGAGAGCAGACCAGAAAAAGAGGACGTGAGACTTGGAAAAGGTGAGATGTTAGAGCTGACCAAACCTGGAAACATGAGACTAGGTGAGACTAGACCAGGACGGTGAGACTAGGTGAGACTTGACCAGAATAGTGAGACTAGGTGAGACTTAGAAATGTGAGACCAGGTGAGACCTGGAAACGTGAGACAAGAAAAGAGGGAAATGGGTGATACCAGAACACACCGGAAGACCAGAATTGGTGAGACTAGAAATGGGTAAGACTAGAAAAGGGTGTAACGTGTAAGACCAAGTGAGACCGAACCAGAGAAGATGTGAGACCTGGAGAAGGTGATATGTGAGACCAGGTGAAACTAGACCAAAATTGTGAAACTGTGAAACGGTGAGACCAGACCTAGAGATCGTAAGACCAGAGACAGTGAGACCAAGAAACGGGTGAGACCGTGAGATGGTGAGATAGTAAGACTAAGAGATGGGTGAGACAACCAAGAGAAGAAGTTCGATGAAGCATTTGAGAGAACTCAACATATTTTCAGATTTTTTAAAGAGAGGTTAGAGGGTATTTTGGTGATCTTCCAAGTGAGAGTGAAGCAACCTATTCAAATCAAATAGAGGCAAGACAAGCTAGAAGAAGGGTAGACACAACAGGTGACACTCTTTATATTGTACTTGCATTGTATTTACAATAGTGAAAGGAGCAAAAGATTAAGACATCCATTTTAACTACATTGCAATCATAGGGAATACCACACTGGTATTCTCAAGCATAGTGGATTGTCTCGGTAGAGGAAGAAACTTTACCACCGTGGAGTACGCCATATTGATGGAACCACGTAAATCTTTTGTGTCCTTGCTTTGAGTTTACATTCTGTGTTTTGAATTGAGTTATAGACATAGATAAAGAATCATCAAACCCATAACCTAAAGAAGTCTTAATCAAGAATAGCCAATCTATCTAATAGGCAAGATGTCTGAAAGGTAACTTTGAGGACTATTGTGATTAGTAGGTAACAATAGATCTACCTTAGTTGAATTTGAGAAAGAGTTCATTTTTTTGAGAAGAGATTGAAATTGTTCAAATACCTATATATTGACGAGTAGAATACTTTGGCTTAAATTATCAGAGTTTTTTTAAGGGGTGTGATACTGATTCACCCCCTCTTTTATTATCACAGACTAGTAGATCCTAGGGTGATGTTGGCAACTTCAATTGGTATCAGAGCACTGGTTCACTAGTTTGAAACTTAATAGCTTGGTGTACTAGTTTGAAGGGTTTTAGAAGTTTTAACTTATTTAGCATATTGAGAAATGGATGCCAGTACTAGCACCAGCACTACTTACAGTAAGAAGCTTCCAATCTTTAATGGAACCAATTAGCATATTGAGAAATGAATGCATGTGGTATTTGCAACCATGGGCATGAACGTGGTGAAATTTGTATAGGAAGGTTTTGAGCCTCCAAAAGAAGGTAAAGATCCAACCCCAGAGGAATTAAGGCAATTTAAGATTAATGGAAAGGCCTCAAATGTCATCATTTTAGCATTAACAGATGTTGAATATGCTAAAGTTATGGACTGCAAATTTACTAAAGAGATATGGGACAGATTGTAGAAGGTCTATGAAGGTGATGGCAGAATGAAGGAGGCCAAGCTTTAAGTTTTCAAGGAGAGATAGGAATCCCTTAGAATGCAAAAAAATGAGATAGTCTAAGAGTTCTTCACTAGGGTTATTGATGCTATAAATGACCTTAAAAGTCATGGGAAGAACAAGAAGGACTTATCTATTATGAAGAAAATTCTGAGAATTCTGTTTGAGTGGTTTGCCTCAAAGGTGGCAGCCATAGAGGAGAGTAGAGATCTCAATTCTATGTCTCTGTATGATCTTCATTACAATCTTATTGCATATGAGATGAGAATAAAGTCAACTGAAAGCTCCTCAACATTAGAGCTATCAAAGGAGGCAGCTTTCAAAGTTATGAGACACTTGAAGATAAGAGAGGAGGAAGAATCATCCAGTGAGGATGATGATGATGATCAGGAAGAAAGTGAAGGTGAAATGTTGGCTTACTTCACAAGGAAATTCAAAAAAGGGTCTAAGAAGGGAAAAGGACAGTTATCCTTGAGATGTTATTGTTGTGGGCAGACTAGACTCTTTGCTTCTCAGTGCAAAGTGAAACTTGATGATGAAGATAAGAATGGTAATGATGAGCAAAATTCAAAATGGAGAAGACCATCATTCAAGTCAAGGAAGTCCAGCAAGAAGACTACCAACCCATAGAAGAAGAAGAGAGGCTTATTCAACAGTTATGTGAGCCAGACAAAAGAAGCTGATGAAGAGGAAGAGGTTGACTCATCAAATGAGCATGCCTTTATGGCATCATCTCAATGTGGTCATTCAACTTCTGAAGAGGAAGAGAAGATTGATGAAGAATAGCCAGATCTTGAAACTGAGTTAAAAGTAACTTCAAAGGAGATAATCAAAAGGGGCAGAATTATAAGAAGGTTGGAGGCACATATAAACAAGTTGAAGCAAAGATTAAGGAAGTAGAAAGTCAAAAAGATGAAATAAGGGTTGAACATATTGACTTGAAAAGATGATTTGAAGAACAGATCAAAATATGTGAAGACCTTACAATGGAGCTTGGCTCAAGGACTTCAACAATTGAAGAAATAGAGATAGAGTTGCTGAGACTCCAGCAACAACTCAAAAAGAGTGATGAGAACTTATAGAAGCTTGAAATGGTAGGAGAAACAAGCTCAGCAAAAGAAAAGAAGAATGAAGAGAAAGTGCAGTAATCTAAGGCTGCACTGCCTAAAAAGAATGAGACTTTGCCATAAAAGTTGAAAGAGAAGGTTGTGACTCAGGAGAATATAACTGAAGAAGAGAAGACAATTATTAAACCAAAGCCAGGCCCAAAAATTATGTATGTGGTTAAAGAGCAGCAGCCCATAGCTACTACATCTCAGAAAGAAAAAACTGATAAGCCAAGAACAGTTAAGGCTGAAAATAAAAAAGATTTGAAGAAGGAACCTAGGGTTGTAAACAAAAATGAAGAAAAGAAAGTTAACTAGCCAAAGGCAATAGCTGAACAGAAGAAGGAGAAGAAGGTGGCTGAAATGAAAGCCACACAAGTAAAGAAGCCAGCAACTGTGCCCACATAACAAGTAATAAACAAAAGGAAACAAGTTGTGGTTAGATACAAGAAGAGATAGTTTCAAGGTCATTGCTTTTATTGTGAAGTTAGGGGTTATAACGCAAGTAAATGCTAGTGGATAAGGCCATTATATGTCTCCAAATTAAGAAGATACGATGTTGCATACAGGGGGAGACAATTCAAAAATCAAAGGAGAACACCTATCAAAAGAAAAGCAAGGACATACTGATAAGGATTGTTGGTAGAAGCCCAAACCAGTGGTTTCAAGAACAAGTTAATATTGACAGACTTGGAACAATATGAAAAGTGCGGGTAGGATGGCCATAATGCTAAGAGATGCATGACACTTCTCCCTGATCAAGAGAAGGCACTTAATGGTATAGTAAAACCAACAGGTACAGTCAAAGCTGAGAAAAAGGAGAAAGCTACTTCAAGATAGTTCAAAAGAAGGAATATAAAGCTAAAAGGGAGAAGGCTAATGTAGCTGAAATTGCACTAAAGGCTAACTATAAGGATAAGCAATGGATCCTTATTAGTGGATGTACTTCACACATGACAAGAGACAAGAGTAAATTATCAAAGCTAAACACGTCAAGAGAAGGAAGAGTCAAGTTTGACAATGATGATTCACTTAACATTAGTGGTCAAAGGTTAGTAAATATTGGAAAAGGAAAGCTAAAAGATGTTCTGCACATTAAAGGACTCAGATATAATCTAACATCTGTCAACCAACTATGCAATGAAGACCATAAAGTGATATTCACAAAAATAGGTTGCCAAGTAAAGAGTAAAGAAGGCGACATTGTTGCAGTCGAGAAGAGAACAACTAGAAATTTATATGTGATTGATGAGGATAAGACAAACAACTATTTACTTATAAAAGAAGAAGAAAATCAACTCTAGCATAGGAGACTGGGACACTTAACACATAAGAATATGAGGAAGCTGACCACTACTCATACAATCAGAGACATTTCAGACCTCAAGAGGGAGAAGGAGTATGTCTGCTTAGCATACTCTAAAGGAAAATAGGTCAGAAAGCAGTATAAGACCAAAGAGTTCAGTTCTGAAGCAGTGCTTGACATTATACATACTGATTTGTGTGGGCCGATGAGAATAAAAAGGTTGAATGGTGAGAGGTAATTCATCTTATTTATTAATGATTATTCTAGAAAGACCTACATCATGCACCTCAAACACAAGTCAGAAGTTCTGAAATGTTTCAAGAGATACAGAAGATTGGTTGAAAATGAGAGTGGAAAGAAGATCAAAGGATTGAGGTCAGATCAAGGCACTGAATTTACAAATGAAGCTTTTGAAGATTACCTTGAGAAGTATGGTATTCACCATCATATGGCAGCAGTAAGAACACCTTAATAGAACAGGGTGGTAAAGAGGAAAAATAGAGCTGTGGTTGAAATGGCAAGAACTCTATTGGTAGAATCCAAGCTTCACACAAGATTTTGGACGGAAGTAACATTTTTAGCCATGCACCTATTGAACAGAGTTTTATTAAGGCCTAATACTAATAAAACTCCATATGAACTATGGAGTGGGAAGAAGACAACAACCAAGTATCTTAAAATCTTCCATGTTTTGTGAAGAACAAGGAGCAAAACTTGGAAAAATTCCATGCTAGGTCAAATCAAGGCATCTTTGTGGGATACGCAATAAAGAAAAAAGGTTATAGAGTCTTTCTACATAAACTGGAAAAAGTGGTCACTTTTAGTGATGTGAGAATAGATGAAAATTGGAAAATAATGCATAATGGAGAAGCTGAGGATAGTGAAAAAGATGACTTGAAGATAGATAAAGAATCAGACCAATATGAAGAAAAGAGAAAAGAAGTAAGTTCAGACTTAGAAAAGAGTGAGTCTGATGATCAAGAAAGAGATCCTCTTGCAACTAAGATTGTGCAAGAGAAAAAGACAAAGAAAGTGTGGACCAGTGCTTATTAAGGAAATCAAATCATAGGTGACCCATTAACAGGAGTTACAATAAGAAGAAGAATTATGGGAGCCATTACTTTACTCTCACAAGTTGAACCTAAATCTATTGAAGAGGCTGCATAAGACAAAGCTTGGGTCAAAGTTGTCAATAAGGAGCTGGATCAAATCGAGAAGAATGATACATGGGAGCTGGTTCCAAGACCCATTAACAAGAATGTCATAAGAATAAAATAGGTGTTTAGAAATAAACACAATGAATATGGCATAGTGGTGAGGAACAAGGTCAGGTTGGTTTGTAAAGGCTACATTTAGATAAAAGGAGTAGATGTTGATAAAAATTTTATGTCGGTAGTAAGGTTAGAAATTATTAGAATATTTCTAGCATTGGCAGTACATAAGAGGTATAAAGTTTATTAGATGGATGTGAAATCAGCCTTTCTAAATGGGCTCTGAAAAAAAGAAGTGTATATTGAACATCCTGATAGAGTACAAATCAGTGAGGATGAGGCACACGTGTGCAAGCTGAAGAAAACCTTGTATGGCCTTAAACAAGCCCTAAGAGCATGGTATAATAGGCTGGATGTGTATTTGAGAAGGTTTAACTTTAGAATAGAAACATTTGATAATAACCTATATGTGTTCAACTCAGAGAAAGACCAGTTGATAACCATAGTATATGTAGATAACATCATCTTTGGAGAGGATCACTACGAGCTATGCCAAGAATTTGCACAAAAGATGAGTATGGAATTTAAGATATCATTGATTGGAGAAATGACAGATAAAATGGTGTGAAGAAGGTATTTTTATTTTTCAGACAAAATATGCCAAAGAGTTGCTAAAAAAGTTTGGCATGGAGGATAGCAGACCTATTAGTACCCCTATAATAGTAGGCTGTAAGTTAACAAAAGATCAGGAAGGAAGGAGTACAAGCCCCACAGAATACAAGAAGATGATGGGGAGCCTTTTGTACCTTATAGCATCAAGGCCTGATCTCATGCAAGCCGTGTGCATCGCCAGCAGATTCGAAGTTGATCATAAGGAATCTCATGTGTTGGCAGTGAAAAGAATCCTAAGATACCTTAAAGGGACACTAAAAATGGATTTGTGGTATCTTGCCAGGGATTTTGTAAAACTACGAGCATTCATTGATGCAGACTGGACAGGAAGTACAGATCACAGAAAATCAACCAGTGGTTGTAGCTTCTACTTGGGTTCAAAGTGTGTTGCATGGTTAAGTAGAAAGCAAAATAGTGTTGCTTTGAGCATAACTGAGGCTAAATATACGGCTGCTTGAGTAGCATGTACTCAGGTGATATGGATGCAAAAATAATTGGTAGATTTGGGTGTTAAAGTAAAGCTACCAGTGAGTGTACTTTATGATAATCAAAGTGCAATTGATCTTAGCAATAATCCAGTTCAACATTCAAGGAGCAAGCATATTAACATCTACTATACTTTATCAAGGATCAAGTGGAAGAGGACATAATTCAATTGGAGTATGTCGGCACTAAAGATCAAATCTCAGATATTCTAACTAAACCTCTATCCACAAAGCTATTTGAAAAGTACAGAATGAGTCTGTCTATGTAAATGCCTCCTTAAGCCTGAAGTTCAGGTAAATCCTTCATCTCTATTTTGCAGGTTTTTCAAATTTGTAATTGGTTGGCAAAGGGGAAGAGAAGCAATAGTGCAGGGAGAGCTGTTAAGGAAGGGGGAGTTGTAATCCATCTACTTCTGGATTATTACTCTAAGAAGATTATGAAAGATTGCTACATAATGGTTTTTGTTGTGAGTGTTACCAACAATTACAAAGAGGGAGATTGTTGTTCCCACAGCCTTGTATGAGTTGTAATTGTTGTCAGTTAGATTTAAGTGTGCAAGTAAAAGTGGCTAACTTGTAGAGGGAGTTTAGCATTGCTTAAGTTTTAATGTGACATAGCATTGATTGAGAAAAATAAATTAAAAAGGTGGATAATGCTGAATTTTGAATATAATAGTAATATAAAGCCACATGGAGGGGTACGAAAGGAAATTCACCGTAGCTACAGTAAACCTTACTAGGGTTTTCATAGAAGGGAATATATAAACCAAGACTTATCTCTTTTAGGGCAGCCACTGTAAGATAGTGAAACACATGGGAGTAGAATAGAAAGAGAGGACATGAGACCTGGAGAAGGTGAGACATTATAGCAGACCAGACCTGGAAACCGTGAGATGTGAGAGCAGATTAAGACCAAACCAGAACGGTAAGACCTAGAAACGTAAGACTAGGTGAGACCAAACTAGAATGATGAGACCTGGAAACGTGAGATCAGGTGAGACCATGTGAGACCTGGAAACGTGAGACTAGAAAAGAGGAAAATGGGTGACACCAGAACACATCGGAAGACCAGAATCGATGAGACCAAAAAAGGGTGTAAAATGTGAGACCAAGTGAGATGGAACCAGAGAAGACATAAGACCTAGAAAAGGTCAAACATGAGACCAGGTGAGACCAGATTAGAATAGTGAAAATGGTGAGACCAAACTTGGAGACCGTGAGCCAAAGATGGTAAGATGGTGAGACCATAAGACGGTGAGACCAGGAGTTGTGTGAGACAACCAAAAGAAGAAATTTGTTGAAGCATTTGAGAGAACTCAATGTATTTTAAGATTTCTTTAAGAGAGGTTAGAGAGTGTTTTGGTGATCTTCCAAGTGACAGTGAAGTAGTCTTCAAATCAAACAGAGGTAAGACAAGCTAGAAGGACATAATAGGTGACACTCTTCGTATTTTACTTGCATTGTATTTGTAATAGTGAAAGGAGCAAAAGATTAAGACATCCATTGTGACTACATTACAATCATAGGGAATACCACACTAGTATTCTCAAGCATAGTAGATTGTCTAGGTAAAGGAAAAAACTTTACCATCGTGAAGTACGTCACATTGATGGAACCACGTAAATCTTATGTCCTTGATTTGAATTTACATTCTATGTTTTGAATTGAGTTGTGGAACAACTAAAGAATCATTAAATGCATAACCTAAAGAAGACCTAATCAAGAATAGCCAATCTGTTTAATAAGCAAGGTGTTTGAAAGGTAACTTTAGGGACTATTGTGATTAGTCAGTAATAATAGATCTACCTTAGTTGAATCTAAGAAAGAGTTCACTTTTGAGAAGAGTTTGAAGTTGTTCACTTACTTGTATATTGACGAGAGCTAAAGTATTAAAGAAGTAGAATACTTTGGCTTGAATTATTAGAGTTTTTTAAAGGGGTTTGATACTAATTCACCCCCTACTTAGTATCACAGACTAGTAGATTCTAGGGTGAAGTTGGGAACTTTACATACTTTACCTAAACTTTAATTAACTAATTGCTTATGATTAACTTCACCTTTTGGTGTAAGGTGGAAAGGATGGCTCTCACAGTATAAACCCATAGCCAACATAGTAGACAACTATAGGTGGTTTTGATATGCATGACCTAGAAATGAACATAAAAAATGCATGGTCCTACCTATATTAAGAGTTTCACATTTCTTAAGACTTTACACTTTATGGTATTGAATGCTTAATCAATCATGTGTTTTGGCATTATGATTATGTCACTAACTAGAAATTGCTTTAGAGTGTCTTTAGAAATGATATTTAATAATGGTTTGGTGTTAATAAGGACATGAGACACATTATAGCCCTAATAGATAACTAAAATGTGTAATGCCTTGCTAAAATTATGCTTCTGAACTAAAATCTAGTCATTTGAGAATGAGATGCAATTACTTGTCACATTATTGTTGATGATATGTTTAAAGTTGGCTCATGAAATGTTAGGCAAAACATACGTTTATTTGAGAATATATAGTGAGAACTTTTGATGGGACAATAAGTTCATTAACTAATAAAGAATAAAGATTTTGGTTGGAGTTTAAGTAATTGCTTAACCATATTCTACTTACATTTGGTAGATGATTCTTCTCTTTTAATATTTAATTGTAGGATTTCTTTAACATTGTTTAAGATCATAATGACTCTCTTTTTTTTTGTTTGAGTTTCTTCATGTATTTTGGAGTGTCTCATCTTTTGCATTACATGATGCCTTTGACCCCTATGCTGTTAGATATTATTGTAGGTGCTAAAGTTGGATTGTAGGAGTCTACTTGATAATTATAGTCCTATTAGATGGCTTTACCCTTTTAAAAATGGTAATAAAGTGTAAGAGGAGGAGATGGAGTTAGAGTGGTTAAGCATAATGTTTTTAAAGATGTCAAGTTTCTTTAAGACCAAGAGAGGGGAATTTATAAGATTATACTTTAATCATGTGAATTTTATAGGATCTAGGATCCTTTCCTTGTTTATTGTTATTATGGTATTCCTCAATTTTGTTTATCACTTTATGATTAAGGAAAGGGTTGGTGCTAACATCGGGCTTTCTTTTGGCCTTAGAAAATTCAATCCATCCTTTATTCCTTAACTTTTGGACTTTATGTTTAAAAGTCTAATAATTGTCACTAGAATGCTTAATCTATCTACCATGATATTCACACTTGGCATTGGCATTGTACTAAAGAGAATAAAGTGGTTTTAGTTATTCTTTTATTAAGGTGGTAACCAATTTATTTTGGATAAGCTAATGTAGTAGCTCAAAATAATGAAGTAGTATAAGGTCAAACTTTCTCCTTTCCTACCTTTTTCAATTAGCTTGATTCCTAAAAGGTGCTAGTACACTGATATTTAGGTAAAGAGGTCATGATTGAGGGTTTTGGTATGCAAACAAAGCTATCATATAGAAAGGCTAATAAGACAGTTAAGAATTAATTTGCCCTTATAGTTCTTGAATGATTGGTACATAAAGAATGGTTCCGGCTGACTATCAAACTTAACTACTTAGATCTCACACTCTTTCATTTTCGTGATACTTGTTTTCTTGGATAATAGAGAGTCAATAGCAATATTTACAATTTTTCCCTTTTGGATACCTTTATCAATTTTTTTCTTTATAATTACTAAATCTATGAAGTTTCATGATACACTCCAAACCATTATATCATAGTAAGGGATTTTTAATGTTTTAAGGAAATTTGAACCTAATTCCTTCTTTAGTAACAGAGATTAGACTTGAACAATTATGTTGTGCCATTATTAAACATATTACTTAAAAAGTCTCCCTAAGGTTCTTTTCCATGACCTAAAGATCCATCTAAAAAGGCTTCAACTTAAAGATATACTTAAATCTAGCTCTGAAGGTAGTCACTAGTTCCTTTTAGGCTATGATATTTTTTAAATCTTGCTTATTGTACCAACATAAAACCATATCAATCAAGTTGTTTTATAAATAGTGCATCAATAATGTTTTGTTATAATCATATGTTACCATCTCTAAATGAGCACCATTAAGTGATCTATAGGTAGATTTATGTCATTATACTTTTTGAATTTTGGAATATTAAATTTTGGTAAGAGGACTACATCTTATAAGAGATCAATTTTTTACTTCATGAAGTATTATGTTTTTGTTATTATCCTCTTTCAATCTAAAGTTGCTAAGGATAGCATCGACAAGGTGTGTGGCTAGAGTGACCTTTTATGCATATAATTTATTCATCGTTGACTATGTAGCTACTATCTATCTCAAAAAGAGTTAGCATTGTTGACTAAGGATAAATGAAAGGTACTAGGGAAGTTCCTAACACTAGAGTTGCTTAAATAATTTGTTGGCTAAGATAGGAGAACTTTTTTGAGGTATGATACTTTTTAAGGCCATTTGCCATTTAATTAATGATTGAGTTATTTATTGTATATACTCCTTTAATTCCTCAGTTAAGACATGAATCTCATTTATGTGATTGACTAACTCCTCAACTTTGTCATCTATTCTTCTTCTACAAATCGTGTTAGGATCATGAGTCTTACTAGCTATAAAATCCTTATGATTTATTATATTGTACTTTTATTATCTCAACATTTTAAAAAAAAAGTGATTATCATAAATGTTATGTTTAGTGCACAAAATGCTTAAACACATATATAAAAGGTATTATAACTAAGTAATTTTATTTAATGGCAGTGCTATATAAAGAACAAGATAAGGGAAAGATCTCTTCATTGTTACTTAGGCTATATTCTTCGGTAATGGTTTCCAAGTCTTCCAAATTTAGATCAGTCCATGCATGATAACATAATTATTAATGTTAAAGGTCCTAGCAAAAAGCTAGCAAAAGTGCTTTGTTGTCCAAATCAATACACCCATTATAATGATAAGTGTCAATTTGGAAAAAGTCTAGGAAGAGTGCTTGGATTTACCTTATTAAGGTCATAGAGGATGGTCTTGATATCTCACTAAGAAAACAGATTAGTATAAGGATTAACCAAGACAATTAAGGGGGTAATTAAGCATTTTCTAGACAAATGAACTATCACACATCTTGATTTCTATATTATGGGCTTATATGCCCAAGTGAAGATAGAAGATGCAAAAGATGAACATTAGGTCTCTAAAACTATCAATAAAATTTCTCTATTTGAGAAAGTAATTAAAGCTTGCACCAATTGTATAGTAGAGATTAAGTCTTTAGATTTTATTTCCAATATCTTATAAAAGCACTAACTTATTGCTGACATATTAGAATGCCAATCATGTATCTCTTCGCTAAGTATGTAAGTAAATAAAGATCCTCTTTATGGAAGTTATTAAAATTCCTTGGGAGAATAATGAAACAGTTTATGAATGGATACTACAAATACTAATCTATGAACTTAAAAGGAACATTGGCAATTTTATAGTGCCTAAGAAAGAGTTTATACAGTTTATATATCATGAAGGTCTTATGCTTCTAAAAGGTGTCCTTGGCAATTGCTTCGACTAGCACTATTGGTAAAATGTTTGTAAAATCAAGAGAAAGGAAGGTTTTTGTCATGGAGTTAGGCTTGGATCGTGCTAACCCGCACGACACTTAGTCAATCTTGCAAGAGAAGATCTAAGTAAGGCTTGAAGAGTTTGAGTGAACTAGTGGAAGACTTGTGAGAGGTGAGTAAGCGAATTGGAAGAGCTTGAGAGAGAGAGAGAAAGAGAGCACAAGAGAGTTTTGCAAGTGAACTTGTATTGATAGAAAGGATGTGTGTTATATAATGAAATGAGTAGCCTATTTATATAATTCAAAAGAAAGTACTAGAAAGGAATATTCTTGGTATATACATGGAGCATTCTAGATAAGTATTGAAGGTGGTCCCTTCTAAAATTCTCTAGGTGATTGTGGCACATTCTACACGCTTTTGGGACCTTTCGTAGCAAATAGGCTAGATAGCCCTTAGAGATTTGGGTCTTGGCCCAAATTTGCACCTTAAGGATACATAATTGGGCTGGAACAATGTATCCTTGTGACATCCTCCCCCACTTAATTCTACAATGTCCTCGTCGCATTTTTAGCCTTAAATTGTTGAATGTGATCAGCAAATTGCCAAAGCTGGTCCTTTTGTTCCTAACTAGCCTTGTAGTCTGGTAAATCTTTCCATTTCACTAAGTACTCAGTATACTTGGGAACTCCCCTTCTTTAGATCACTCTATCAGTAAGGATGTGTTTTACCTCCTTGTTAAATTCATTGACCACAGCCGTCGGTGCGCGCTTGGGCTCGTTTTGGCTTGGATCCTCTTCGTCTTTATGGAAAGGCTTTAGAAAACTTACATGGAAAACGTTGTGAATCTTAAGCTTTGGAGGAATTTTGACTTGATAGGTGGCCTTTCCCATACGTTTGATGATAGGAAACAGCCCTTCATACTTCCATACCAAGCCCTTGTGTACTTTGCGTAGAGACTTGAATTGGTTGAGCAGCAACTTCACCATCACCATGTCTCCTGCAGTGTAGTCTTTTGGGCATTGCTTAGCATTAGCCCATCTCTTCATTTTCTTGGCTACTTTGTCAAGGAAAGCCCTTGTTATGTTCACTTCCTTATGTCATTCCTTTGCAAACTTAAAGATAGATGAGTTGTTACTAGTGTAGGGAGAGACAATAGCACTTAGAGTTAGCGGTTGTTGTCCTAAGATAACATCAAACGAGCTTTTGGTTGTGGCCTGGCTTCTCTAAAAGTTGTATAAGAATTAGGCAGCGCTGAGTAGCTTCACCCAATCTCGTTGGTAAGCACTAACATAATGTCTTAAGTATTGTTCAAGTAAGGCATTGACTCCTTCAGTTTGCCCATTGCTTTAAGGATGGAAGCTTGTCGAAAAGTTCAGTTCGATTCCCAGCAACTTGAATAACTTGCACCAGAATTTTCCCATAAAATAGGGATCTCTATCACTGATTATGCTTTTTGTCACACCCTATAGCTTTACTATATTCTTGAAGAACAAACGAGCAGCTTCGTCTACTTGTAATCAGCAGGGGTTGGAATGAAGGTGCTGTATTTGCTGAACCGATCAACTACAACCATAATGCTTCCGCATCCTTCTGACTTTGGTAAAGCCACAATAAAATCCATTGAGACACTTTCCCAGGGCTTCTCGGGAGTAGGTAGTGGCTCGAGTAGGTCGACTGGTAGCTGTTGTTCTACCTTGTCTTATTAGCAAACTAAACAAGTTCGCACATAGGCCTCAACATCTGTATGCATATGCAGATAAAAATAATGTTGTTGGACAAGAGCAAGGGTTCGTGCCATACCTGGGTGACCAGCTCATAGACAATTGTGACATTCCTTAAGGATTTCCTTCCACAAGTTTCCCCACTTTGGTATGAAGATGCGATTCCTGACCATCGTTAGGACTCCATCGTTCACCCAAAATCGACGAGTCTTCCCCTTGCGAGCCAATCTAAATAGATTATTGGCCAATTTGTCTTGTCCAGTTCCTTCCTTGATTCGTTCAAAGAGTTTGCTTATAAGGGTACTAGTAGCAAGGGCTGTTAGTTCCGCCTTCCAATCCAGTGCATCAGCAACTATATTGGTTTGTCCCAACTTATACCGCAATATGTAGTCAAATTCAGCCAGGAAGTCTTGCCAACGAGCTTACTTGGGGCTAAGTTTCTTCTGTGTCTAGAAGTAGCTCATAACAACATTATCGGTCATGATCACGAACTTACTTCCAAGGAGATAATGTCTCTAAGTGTGCAAGCAGTGGATGACGACAATCATCTCGTCATCTTAAATGGTATACCGTCTCTGCGTATCATTTAACTTGCGGCTTTCATAGGCAATGGGATGCCTATCTTGCATCAAGACTCCTCCAATGGCAAAGTCTGATGCATCAGAGTGGACTTCGAAAGGCTTTTCGTAGTCCAGTAGTGCCATCACAGGTTCCTCAGAGATTGCTTGCTTCAATCTCTCGAAGGAAGCTTGGCATTCCTTCATCTAAATCCAAGTGTGATTCTTCTTCAATAGGTCGGTTAAAGGTTTGGCTACGGCAGAGTATCCCTTGATGAACCGACGGTAGTAATTGACAAGCCCCAAGAAGGATCGTAGTTTCGGGACCTTGGTTGGAGGCTCCCATTGTTGGATGGCTTGCACCTTTGCTGGATCCATTAAAAGTCTACCATCATTGATCCGATGGCCAAAAAAGTCCACTTCTTACTTGGCGAATGAGCACTTCTCCTTATTGACGAACAATTGATTTTCCCATAGAGCTTGGAAGACTTGCTTGAGGTGCTCAACGTGCTCCTCAAGTGTGTTGCTGTACACCAAAATGTCATCCAAATACACTACCACAAATTTGTCAAGAAAAGGATGTAGTGCCTTGTTCATGAGTGTGCAGAAGGTGGTTGGTGCATTGGTGAGGCCAAATGGCATGACCAAGAACTCGAACGTTCCATAGCATGTTACGCAGGTCGTCTTTGGCTCATCACCTTATGCTATGCGAACCTAGTAGTAACTCGATTGGTGAAGTACCTCGCCTTTCCAAGTTGGTCGAAAAGATCAGCTATCAAGGGGATCAAATACTTGTTCTTGATAGTGACCTTGTTCAAGGCTCAGTATTTGATACACATATGAACAATCCATCCTTCTTCTTCTAGAAGAGGACTGGGGCACCGAATGAGGCTTTTGATGGTCGAATGTAGCCTGACTCGATCAAATCATAGAGCTGCTTCCTCAATTCAGCGAGCTCCGAAGGTGCCATGCGATAAGGACCCATAGCAGGGGGTTTGGCACTGGGTTCTAGCTCAATATGGTGATCCACATCTCGCCTTAGTGGAAGCTTCTTCGACAATTTGGAAGGCATGACGTCCTTGAACTTAGTAAGGACAACCTGAATAGGTTACGACAATGTGAGAGTTGGTGTTGCTACGTCTTCCCCATCGCTTAGCTCTCGTATGGTAACAACATATCCAGGACCTGACTGGAGACCCCATTTGAATTGTAAGGCCGAGATCATCGATGGTTGAGATCTCTCCTTACACTTCAAGGGAACTACACGGATCTTATGGTTGTTGACAACCACAAGAGAATGTGAAGTAGGCACAAGAAAAGGTAAAGCTTTGCAAAAGAATGCAAGACCTAACACCACTTTAAAATCATCAATGGGAACGATGGTAAAGTCTAACTTACCAGTCCATTCACCAATCTAGACAGTAATTCCATGTGTCATGCCTTGGACAATCCTTGTTTCTGAGTTTACCACTTTGATGGTGCCGTTTCCCTTTATTGGTTTGAGGCCTAGACGTTTGGCCTCTTTTACATCCATAAAATTGTGTGTTGCCCCCGTATCCAACATCGTACAAGCTGATTTGCCCTTAATGGCAGGATCAGCGTACAACAGTCCCTTCTTCTTAGTGATTGTTAGGGAGAAATGCTTTGAGAGATTACCTAATCGTTGGATAGATCCCATGTCCCCTTGGGTTTCTTCGTCGGCCTTTTCTAGGTCAAGTGCCGCCATCATAGCATTCATGGCTTTGCATTTGGGGTAGTCCTTCACCTAGTGCGGTCCATCACAAATGAAGTAGGGTCTAGGAGGATTAGCTAAGTTATGCTTACCCATAGACTTCTTCTCATGCTTGGCATGATCATTTGAGGGTCTCTATTATCCACCCTTATTATAACCAGAATTCTGCTTCTTATGTCTGGTCTTCTCTCCCCCACTTTTGCCAGAGGTTGGATTCTTGCCCTTAGAGTGAGCCAAGTAGTTGATGAAGGTTTCAGTAGCGACAATGGTAATATCTAGGGTCTGCACATTACGCCTCTCCAGCTCGACTCTCGCCTAATCCTTCAAGCCGTCTTTAAGTAGAAGAGAAGTTCTTTATCGGATATTTCGATTTCAAGCATGAGGGTATTAAATTCTTTAATGTAGATAGAAATACTACCTATTTGACATAGGTGTTATAGCTTTCCTCTACCTTCGTTATCTATATTATGAAGCATAAAGTATCTTCGCACTTCAGCCTTGAATTGTTCCCAAGTGTCAATTACAAATAAGTCTTTCTCCCATTCGAAATACTTTCGTCTCCACCAAAGTTGGGTAGCATCCCTTAGAAAGATTGAGGCATTGCCTATTCTATCTAGGTCATCAACAACCCCCATGGCCTCAAAGTATTGCTCAAGGCCAAATAGAAAGTTTTCCACGATAGTCGCATTCCACGTGCCGTTATACATGGTAGGATTTGGGACCTTCAAGTCATGCACCGCAGTGGTGCTAGTAGTGGCAGTCATACTAGCAAGTGAGTTGTTTTGACGCAGAGACTCCATCTCCCTACAAAGGTCATAGATCTCCCCCTCGACAAACTCACGAAGGTTGGATAAACCTTGATTCAGGGAGTGTATTTCTCCCCTAAACAAGTGGCCAAATTCTTCAATCATGAGTTTGGCAACCCGCATGATCTCCGTATTCTCATAGATCAAGTTATCAAATTGATCGCTAAGGTCACCCACAACAGAGCTTATATCAATGACGCTACTTTCCAAGTTGCCAACACGAGAGTCCATGGTTTCCTTTGTTGAAGCCTTGGACTTGCCATGTTTCACTGGAGCACGTAGCTCCTTATGCCCACAAGCTTCTTGCTCCGCTTGTTTCTCGTCAAAAGTGGTCTCAACAAAACCTTCCTCACTTACCATATTCACAACTTAAACAAGAACAAAGTAGAAACTAGGATTACCTTGCTTTAATACCACCTGTCATGGAGTTAGGCTCGAATTGTGCTAACCCGCGTGGCATTTAGTTAATCTTACAAGAGAAGATGAACTAAGTAAGCCTTAGAGAGTTTGAGTGAACCAGTGGAAGACTTGTGAGAGGTGAGTAAGCGAATTGGAAGAGCTTGAGAGAACGAGAGAGAGAGAGAGCACAAGAGAGCTTTGCAAGTGAACTTGTATTGATAGAAAGGATGTGGGCTATACAAATGAAATAAGTAGCCTATTTATACAACTCAAAAGAAAGTCCTAGAAAGGAATATTCTTGGTATATACATGGAGCATTCTAGATAAGTATTGAAGGTGGTCCCTTCCAGAATTCTCTAGGTGATTGTGACACATTCCGCATGCTTTTGGGACCTTCTGTAGCAAATGGGCTGGATAGCCCTTAGAGGTTTAGGTCTTGGTCCGAATTTGCACCTTAAAGATACATTATTAGGCCAGATCAATGTATGTTTATGAAATTTTGTTGTCATTAAGAAGGTTAGTTGTTGATAACTTAGGCAAGTTACCTTTTTACTCTTCAAAGGTATAGATCCTTAAGTTTTAAAGGGTGAAAAATTTTTGGTGGATAAGTATGACTTGTAATGTTTTTATAGCACCAAATTCATAACCCATCCATTTCATATGCTTGGATGTTAAGAAGCATTGTTTGGAGTTGGATTGATGTTGAGACAAATTCCCATGTCATTAATTTTACTTTTATGAATTTTTAAAATCTAATAATTTCATAGGTGGTATGGGAGTTGCTCCCATGTCATTTACAACGATCATTAAATCCCTCTATTAGGAAAGAGAACCTATTTTCAATAAGGTAGATAAAATGCATCTCATCATAAATGTGTTGGTAATTACTACCCTTTTAAGGAACCCTTTGGCTAGCACTTGACTTATTATGGCATAAGCTATTTGAAAACCACTACCTTTCATCTTAAGTGAACAACTTTAATTATAAAAATTTCAATATGCATGTTTAAATAAGTGTATGAAAATGCTATGATGTGCTAGTGTGATAAGGACCTTCTTAGGTCTTACATTGAAAGGGGGGGAAGGTGAATCAATATAAGATGCTCGCTTTTTAAAATCTTTTCAGATTGACCTTTATGACTTGTTAAAGTTGATGATCCAATTTTTTTTATCTTTCTTCTTTATGTGAGAGTAGCTATATAGATATCAATCAAATTCAAGCACCCAAGAACACACGACAATTTTTACATGGTTTACCCACAATGTGTGAGCTACGTCCACGATGTGATAGGATCACTCATAAATCACACAATCCACTCTTGTTATCAAGGGATATAATTATGATGTGGAAGGATCACTCCTCAATCACTTACAATAATCTCCCAATCACTCTAAGGGTCTCTTACACTTTTTCACAAAACACATAAATATTTTATAATGAAAAATTTCATGGAGAAAGATCACTCAATGTGCATGCTAATGCAAAAAGTGGATCTTCTCCTTCCTCACAGCTAATCTTTGCTCCAGCTTTGCTAGTCTCTTATTTGCAGACTACTTCTACTGCAGGTTCTCTCCCCTCTACTAGTTCTCTACACTGCCGGTTATCTCTGCTGTAGGTTCTCTTCCTCTACTAGTTATCTCTGCCATAGGTTCTCTCCTTCTACTACTGGTGTTGCCTCACCTACTGCCTTGGTAAGATCTCTCCTCCTGCTACCGGTGTTACCTCTTTCAGCCTTCATAGGTTTCTTCCTTTATAACTGGTGGTACCTTACCTACTACCTTGACAAGTTGCCTCTTCTGTTGTTACAAGCTACTAGACTTGTTGTAGGGATATATTTTCTCCTTTGTTGCTGCAAGTTGCCGGACTTGCTATCAGGACACGTTTTCTCCTCTACTGCTGCAAGTTACTAAACCTACTATTATTACTGCTTGCACGTTCTACTATCACTACTTGCACATGCTGCTATTGCTATCCGCATATTTTGATATTGCTATCTGCACGTGCTACGATTGCTGCCTTCATATTCTGCTGGAGCTTGCTACTACTCTTGTAATCTATAGTTACCAGTTTGCCTACACTTGCTGCTGGAACTTACTGCTGCTGTTGAAATCAATAATTTCTGGTTGTCTGCTTGTTCCTAAAGGTATTGCTGCACTTATTGGTTGTGTTATTCTTGCTACTGCAATTACTTGTTGCACTTCTCTCCTTCTTTAGATGGTTGTTGCATGTCTACTCTAGTTTGGTATGGCTACTGCTTGTCTTCTCATTCAGTTTAGTGTGGTTCCTACATGCCTTCTTCTTTTCCCTTTGGTTTGACTGATTACTACCTTTTTCTTTCTTTGGTATAGCTATTGGATATCTTCTTTTCTAGTTAGGTGTGGATGTTGCACACCTTCTCATTTATTGGTTTGGTGTGACTGCTTGCTGTACCTCCTCCTTTAATTGGTGTAGCTACCTCTTTCTTTGGTAGCTGTTGTCACCTCTCTTTTGACCGGCTATTGCACCTTTCTTGGTTGTCGGTTGCTGCACTCTTCTTGGTGGCCAGTTGCTATACACTTTATAGCTAGTTACACCTTCATTAGTTGCAACTCTCTTGGCCAACTGCTGTTCTTTCCTTAGCAAGTTGTTGCACTCTCCTTGGCTACAACTCTTTCGGTCGATCACTCTCTTCTTTGATGGCTACCTCCCACTTTACTGCTCAACCTCTCTTTGTCATTCTTTCTTAAAATTTTACAACCCACTCTTGTGTTGTAAGGTGCATAGGGTTATTTATAGAGTCTTGAGATTACGGTTGACTTTGATTCATAAAATTTAGGGTCAATAATTAATATTGACTCATTGACTTTAGTTGACTTGCCATCAATGGTTTTGACCAACGAACTTCTCTATATCTCATCGGCATTCAAAACATCAAATCAACACATACAACTATATGAGATAGTGTTGACAACAAATCTAACATCAGTCATCAAAGATGAGCTTAACAATCTTCGCCTTTGGATTTGTTGGCAACACATTAAATCCAAAGAATAAGCAATGCACAAATAGCAACCTTGGACATTCATAACTCCTCTTGAATCATGTATCTACTTTAACTAGGCTCCCCCTTTTTTCTATTTCTCCCCCTTGATAGTTTTTTCCCCTTTAATTATCAAGCTATTCCCCTTTTTAATCAATATATACTTTCCTTGGATTTATGCAAAATATCTCCCCCTTTAACAACAAATCCAAAGAACAATAGAAGCGGGAAAGGAGAGGGGTTAGAGGATACCTTAACCTCTAAGGGGTGGTTGAATACATAAATTCAGCCTTGTTTGTCCAAGATGTCCTAATCTCTTATGTCACAACAAATTTTCATCTTTAGTGCTCGTTTAGCATGTATTTTTGCTTATGGAAACTTGGTATAAGTTGTCATTTGTTCTTTTACCCTTGGAAAGAATAGAAACATCACTTAATCTCTTTACTATACAGTCACTCTTGCTGAAAATAACTTCATGTCTATTATTACAAAGCTAGTTAACACTAATAAAAATTGTGTTTTAGCCCTTTAACATAAAGCACTTCCTTTGATTTCATCTATTTTACACCAATTTCAGTAACATTGATGCCTTGAATCTTTAAGGTAGCATTATTGCCAAATGTGACTAACCCTTCATCATATTTTGCTACTCTTTCAATATCTTGGAGTCTCCTGTCATATGTGAAGAGCAGTTACAGTCTAGGATCTATGGCTTTTCTTTCTTGGAACCTTTTAAGGCTACTTCGACAACCATAGTCCTTTCTTTTTCTCTTATTCTTTTTTAGCTGAATGTGGAAGCATGTGTAGGTGTTCTCCTTTGCTCTCTTTGATCAAGTAATAATGTTTAACTGAATATAGGAGCATGAAGAGGTGTCCTTCTATGCATTCTTTAACTAGGTAACAATGTCAAGCAATCTTTAGCAATGTGTCCAATCTTCTTAAATCTTCCATAGACTTTTCCTACAATTCAAATCTATTCTTCAATGGAATATAACTTCTTTTCACCAATGACTATCTCCTTTCTTAATAGATTCTCCCCTTAAACTCTTGTCTGACCTTCCTCTTCATTATTTGCCCATTACTCTAGCACATATTAGCCTTGTACCCATACTTACCATAACTTTAGTAAAATCCTTCAAATTTATATTTTATTCTTTCACTAAGTTCATGTCTCCTATCTTCAACAACCATTATGGCAACGTTCTCTCCATCTTTGAAAATTTGTCTCCTTTAGAAAGGAGTCTTCACCATATCTTTCCTAACCTATTTTAACTTGGGTTGGTTTTTCTTCTCCATAACATCATTGTGCTTACTTTTAGGTACAAACACAATTTTCTTCTTCTCTTTACCTTCTCACTTGGCTTTTCAATATAGCTAAGTCCTTTCTTCCCCATAGAATGAGATCTTTGTTAGCTTAGACACTTATCCAACTTTTTGGTAGCATTCTCATTAACAGCATTTGCTGAAGATGACTCTCCTTTCACTTCCATGGCTTACATGAAGCTCTCTTCATACTTCTTCAGGTCAAACTTAACCTTATGGAGTTTGGCTTACAAAATCAGCACCTCTTACTTTTGTACAATTACCTTAGCACTAAAATCTTTGTGTATCTTACCTTGCTCTACCTCAAGTATGATCAGCTCCTCAATTCTCTTTAAATACTCCTTTTCTTTTGCCTTAAACTCCTTTACCTTTACCTAGAGATTAGATTCATTAACAATAAAATTTTCATATAGCTTCTTGAGATGCTTTACCTCTTTTTTTAGCTTGTTATTTTTATACAAACAAGCTTTGAACTCATTCTTAAGTTATTGCATTAACTCATCCTCTTTCTTTTTTGTTGATTCCTCATCACTTGAAAATTCTTGATCATCATCTTATTATGCAGTAGTATGGTGGGACTAGTAGATTATTACTAGAAGGAGGAATTTGAAAGACCAATAGAAACTTGGAATAAGTTGAAGATTATGATGAGAAAGAGATTTGTTCTTAGCTTTTATTATAGGGATTTATATAACAAGTTGTAAAGCCCTATAAGGTTCCAAATGTGTAGAAAAGTACCATAAGGAGATGGAAATTGCTATGCTTAGGGAAAATGTAATAGAGAATAGGGAGACAACTATGGTTAGGTTCTTCCAAGGGTTGAATAAAAGCATTGTTAATGTAGTAGAACTGCAACACTATATAGAACTTGAGGATATAGTACACATTGCCATGAAAATTGAAAGACAACTTAAGGGAAGGAGTACTTCTAGATATAATTAGAACTCAAGTTCATCTTTTTAAAAGCTAAACGAAGGGAAGAAGAAAGAGAAGATGACTCCTAAGGTTAAAACCGATACACACAAACCTAATATTAATGGGGGTAGCTTTAAAAAGGGTAAATTTGAGGATAAAATTAAGGGTAGTTAAGGAAAAACTAAAGACATCAAGTGTTTTAGGTGTTTGGGTAAAGGTCATGTCTTCCTCATTTTCCCTCTTTCCAGGAAACAAGACATGTAGTTCGAGTTTGTCATTTTTTTTTGTCTCCTATTCTTTTGTTGCATTATGATTTGAATTGGATGATGTGCCTGGAACTATAAATTTAAGCAGATTTTGTTACATAATCATCCCTTTTCTTTTAAGAGATTCTTGCTTTTTCATATCCTTTTCTGATGACAACCCATTTGCTTTTAGGATATATTCTTTATATTTGACATTCAATCATAAGATACTAGATTCCATGACTTATGATTCTTAGGCTTTCAAATTCATAGGATCTTAATTTTTTTTTTGTTTTTAAAAAAAGTTTTTGGGAATCTAAACATGATGAATATTTTTAGCATAAAAGCTAAAAAAGAAAATATAATAAGTATTTGTTACCTATTAATTTTTTAAAATCTAACCAGTGATGTGATAACACATGAGTTCATAAATAATTCAATCCCAAGCTACTCACAATTTAGTTTAAAATCCAAATAAATTATCTACTTTTGGCTTTCTCTTCTGTTGGAAATCAACATATTTTTTAGAATTAAAATTCTATGGATGATGCATTTATGTCTCTTTATCATCTAAAGAATAAAATGAAATTATTGAAATCACAAGATTTTAAATTGCTCTATATTAATTCTTAAACAAAAGAAAAGACCCTTAAGCTTGAATCCCCAATCAAGGATTGCTCATTGTTAATAGTACTAAATTAGGATCTAACTGAATGCAAAGTAAAGTTCTGTCTCCAAGTGTATGCGTTCTAGGGTTACAAATAGGTTTCAATTTTTTTTTCCTTTGTTCCTTTTACAATCCTTAGTAAAGAAAGAGGCTGAAATCCTAGTCATTTTATGATTTTGTTGTGATTTAGTTCCTATGGTTGAAGAGAAACTCAAGGGATTATAGGTATCATTACTTATCTCTTTCAGTTAATTTGGAATGAGATTATTTGCCTAGTATCTTTTCAGTGTGCTAATTTAGGTGTTTTTAAAGACTTACCTCTAGCTGCTATTTGGTGTGATTAGAGGACTTTACATTGTTGATTTTCATTTAGTCTTTAGAGCTTTCTTCTTCCTCTTTATTTAATCATTTTTGCATAAATATTTATGGACAAGTGCCAAATATCATATAATTCCACATGCAAATAATTAAGCAAAATGTTGGTTTCTCATGGTGATGTTTTTAAACACAATCTTTTTTGGATTCTATTTCTTAGCACCCTTTGAAAATATCATTTAATTTTGTTGTTAAATTCTATTGACAAGTGCAAAATATAGTGCAATTCCACATGCAAATAATTGAGCATTAGGCTGGTTGCTCATATTTAAGTTGTTAAATGCAAAAAAATGCAAAGCATATTCTAGATGTTGAAGGTGTTTCTAGATCCAAGGGAATGCAACTCTTAACATTCCCTATTGAACTAAAAAGTGGCGATTGGATTGTTGAAGTAATTCCCTAGATTGGTGGTAGAATCATTTCTATGGAGCATTATCCTTCAGGTAATGGCCATAACATAAATGAAAAACATTCACTTTTGGTTTAAGGTTAGAACCTTCGATCTCTTTTTTTTTCCTTTTTTTTTTCTCTGTACATTGTATGACACTTCTAGGAATAAGCTTCAGAGGTGATTCTGTAATCCCAACTCATTTCTAATAAATATGTGAGGCTTGCCTAATTTTGGTGACGAAAATGCACTGCTTTCTCTTAATCCCTGTTTACTCTTCTTTGAATCAAGTAGTACTTCTAAAGCTCTAGAGAACAAAATTTCAACTTATGAAATCAACAAACCTTGCCTATAGACATTACTTACTACAAATGTTACTGCTGAAAGAAAAGGAAGATGGAGAGAATATGAAAACCATATTATGCATATGCATCTATAACTGTCAGCTCTAGAGTATGATATGCATTGTTTTGAAGGCTTTTAAGAAGAGAGCAAATGAGGCCTGATGCATGAGCTTTTTTGCTATTTTGTTATGCTGTTTATTTTAGGTACTTGTTTTGGTTAGAAGTCATGTGATTAGTATATGATTATTTTAATTAAAGGATGATTAAGATTAGACAAGGTTTTATCTCACCAAGGGTTGAGATTTAATCTCATCATAACTCTAGAATGTATAAATTTGGTTGTGGGACATATTTTACAAATTAGCTATTTTATAAATATATCAACATTAACAATAATGGTTTTCTCTAAACTTAATCCTAATTCTTTTGTTCTAACTTCAATTTTCAACTAAATGTAGCTCTTCTTTCAATTTCTCTATGCCAAGCCTTTACTCTCTAATTCTTAGATAAAGTAGGACATTTTAGAATTTTTACTTTCCAATGTGTGGAAGATCTAAAATGGCCATTAGACTACAAGGAGAGCATTTAGGATTGTAGGCTTGGTATTTGGTCATGTTTATTTACAGCTTTTTTTCTTATGCGGTATTGATTACAACTATTATATCAATGGAAATTACAAGAACACAGTGGCTTCATAGTAGGATTAAGATTGATGGATATGAAGAATATAGTGGTATAGAGTACTGATCTACAAGATGTTTAAAAGAGTACAGCATCATAAATTAAGCTTTTGTAAATGCCCCATTTTATTTCATTTTTGGTGACCTGATGATAAGAAAAGAAGTGGAGAATTAAGTAACTTCAACAAAGAGAAGTAAAAAACAATGGACAATTGATGAAGTCACTCCTCCAATTCCTAAATATCACTAAGAGATTTCCTTATCAATTCTTAAAAGATAAATGGTGCAGAGGACTCAAGAGTCCACTTTAATATAGAACGACCAAAAACTAAAATCCAACCATTAGGAATGCTTGCATTTTCCTCTTTCTAGATAGACCAAATAGCTGCAAATGTAGTACTACTCAACTTTTGTGTCTATTTTCCATTTCAATATTCTGAATAAATAGATATTTTAGACTAACTAGGCAAATTTCAACTTCCTTAGCACCAAATAACTGATTTAACATGCTGATGCTACAGAACTACCTAGAAATTGTGATTTTGAGGCTTATCATTTTTGCAATGGATAATTCATATGTTTTGGGGATCATAGGTCTCATTGCTTGCTGAAAGTCATCAGTGTGTATCTCATTAAAGGCTTGAATAGGCAAAACCCATACTTTATAAGATACACTAGTATTTCAAATACAATTAATTAAAAGTAAAATAGACTGCATTGACAAAGCTATTAAAATGAGTTAAAGAAGATCTACACAGAACTCCTAAGTTATTTCTATAGAACAATGCAAGAGGGGAAAAAGTACTAGGTGTTTTTATAAGTAGGTCACCTACTTCATTTTTGTTTAAATTTTTAAATCATTTTCCTTATAAATTGCAAATGATTTATGGGAAATGTTTTTTTTAAATGCTTAAACAACATTCTATTATATTTCATCATTTATGTTGTTCAACTAAATAATACTTTGTAGAGGTTGACCATTTAAATCATTGAACTTCCAATTAGATTTTTGCATTCAGCCTTTTCTGACAAGTGTTTCATTATGTTAAAGTATAATATATAATTTATATTTTAAACTTTGCCTAACAATTTTAATTTTTAAGTAAAATAGTTTCTTGGCATGGTATCGAAACTTTAATGACCAAGTGATTAGTACTTCATATTATGTTATCTTCACATTTAACTATAATTTCTGATTTGTTCATATTTTAAGTTAAAGTGAGTTTGATTTTTTCATGCTTTCAACTCAATGGTTTTTCATGTGAGAAGGTATATTGGGGTATAATATATAATTTATATCTTGAATCTCTCATGTGAGGGACTCTATTGAAGTATAATATATGATTAATGTCATGAACCTAACTTAACAGTTTGAATTTTTAAATAAAATGGTTTCTTAACACATTCAACAAACAAGAAAACCTAAATTAACTGTTTGAATAAACTTAGCAAAGTTCTTCCAATTCTAACCTCAAGCATTTTGTTCCTCAGAGGTCATGCTATGGATGGAGATAAAAATCTAGAGACCTTAGGTTTGTTTTTCTTTTCTTTTGTTAAACACTGCATATGAAGTATCACATTTAACAACAAATGACTTGTTGAAATTTGGTAGTTTGAGAACAAGAGTTTATGTTAAAGATTTTTTCACCTTTTCAAAAGTCTTTTGTGCTGAATTTGACTACTTAAATCCATCTCTCTTCAAACATTTAGCAATAGGACTCATAATAGAGCTGAAATTCCTCACAAACTTTTGATAGAACGAGGTTGGCCCATTAAAACTTTGAACAACTTTGATAGATTTAGGTGCTGGCCATTTTTTGATAGCATGCATTTTCTCAATATCTAGTTTCAATCCCTCTTTATAGACAATAAGGCCAAGGAATATAACCTTAGAGCATAAGAACATACACTTTTTGAGGTTGTCATAATGTTGTTATTTCTAAAGTACTTCAAAACTTTTTTGTGAGTGAATTAGATGTTCTTCTTTTATGTTGCTATAAATCAAAATATTATCAAAATAAACAACAAAGGATTTCAATACGTTCATCATCATTTGCATGACTATGCTTGGAGCATCATAGAATCCAACTGATATTACTAGTCATTCATAGATTCTATCTGGTGTCTTTAAAGTTGATTTCTATTCATCATTATCTTTTAATTTGACCTGATGATAACTACACCTCAAATTAATCTGATCTGGTGTCAATTCATCAAGCATGTTCTCTAATTGTGTAGTAGGAAAATGATAATTTGATAGTGATTTTATTAATGTCATGACTATCAATACACATTCCCTATGATACATCCTTCTTAGGGGCAAGTAAAGTTGGACAAACACAAGGAATTTTGCTCTCTTGCATCAGGCCTTTTGCAAGTAACTCAACTTGCTTTTGTATCTCTACTTGCTTCATAAGTGGTGTCCTATATGCTGATTAGTTTGGTAAAGATGATCTTAGGACCAAATCAATGCCATGTTGGATGCTTCTTATGGGTGACAAACCCTAAGGTAAGTTAACATTAGGAAATTGTTTCACTTTTGGGGCATCTTTGGAGTCTTTTTTGACTTAGGCAGCTTGTACTACTTTACCAATTAAGGCATACATGACCTCCACTTCATTACACTTGGCTTCAAATTTTTGAGGCCAATATAAAGCCATTAACCTTACCTAAAAATCACCTCCTTAGCTTCTTGAAGGGAATGCAAGGTATACTTCTTATTACCTTAAACACAAAAAAAAAAAAAGGTGTTAAGCTTAATGCGTTGCTCTATATCATGATCATAGAACCACAATTTGCCCAAATGAATTACTAGCATCCAATAGCACAACATTATACAAAGCTTCATTGTTTAAATTAGTTATAATAGTAAATTTAACTAAACAACTAGAAATAACTTGTATTTCATTGTCCTTTTTAAGCCATTGAATTTATAGGACTATTGGTACTTCTTGGTAGTCAATTTCAAATTTTCCACTGCATTCTTTGAAATCACATTGTCTGTCCTCCATTAATAATCAAATTATACATCTTTCAATTATAAAGAATGAGTTAGAAAAATGTTACACCGCACCTAATCTTCCTCTTCTTCTTTGGTAGTGTTAATCATTATTCTTCGCACCATTAAGTTTTCTCCTTCAATTAGGTACACATAAATATCCCCTTCTTCATTAATATTATCTTCATATATGAGGTCTCCTAAAACCTCCTCATCATTTGCATGCTCAGCTAAAGTTACTTTTCATTACAAGCAAGTATAAAACTAATGTCCTTCCTCACTGTTATTGAAACATTGAACCTAAGAACTATTGTCAACCTCCAAAGAATCCTGATCATAGCTAATTTTGGTACCAAATTCTCCTTTTCTATCAGTGTTGGCAACATTTCTAGTATTGACCTTGGTGCTTTAGGCAACTCTTTGACTGCTTTTCTGACATGTATGACTATTTCAAAAGATTTTATATCCACCACCATCAAATCTGCTACAAATAAATTTTTTGGTTTCATAGTGTAAACCGTGCTTTTCAGCCATTAAAGCATATTTTTCAGGCATATTCAAGATTAAACAAATAGACAATTACCATCTCATCGATTATTTTAAATCAATAAGATAACAAAATGCTAGTTGCTTATTGGTCTCATTCAAACCAACTCTAATAGATAATTTGTTGAAAGATATATTTTACTCCTCAGCTGACATGTTCTATTGCTTTAACAAGTGGAATTTCTCATAAAACTCCATCACATAAATACTAGGGAAAAATTGTTTTCACAATTTTGCTTACCTTGTTGTGCATGTTACTTTTCAATGCTTTTCCACCATTTAAGTGCAAGACCCTTCATTTTCAGCTTGAGAAATAGTATTTGACAACTTTCTGCTGTTGACTTCCATTTAAAATGATTGTCTTGACTAGTTTCTCAATCAAAATAATCTTTAGCATGCATCTTTTTATGAATATCAACTTCTGCCTTGCTTCCACTAGTGTTCGAATTAAGAGCATGAATCAACCTCACTTTTAAGCCACCCCTTATTGTGTGATTAATAGCTCTTCAGCATCATGAAATGGGTTTTCAAAGTCTTCTAGACCTCTTTCATCCACAAAATCACCTTCCATGTATTTGGGACATTGTGTTAGCCTTCAAAAAGCTCCATTTTGGCTCCCATAGGTTGCTATCATTGCAAAATTTGAACAGCCTACGACATGTCTTCAATCATATGCTTCAAATCAACCAATTCAGTTTGTTCAATTGTAGATTTTGCCAAATATAGTGAGAAAACCAAACCCTAACAGAATAATTGGATTTGTTAGGCTCTAATACCAAGTTTGGTGTAGAGAAACTGAAATAAGAGCTGAATTTAGGTAGAAAATTGAAGTTGGAACAAGAGAATTAGAGTTAGGGTTTAAAGACAATTGTTTTCAAGAAAAAGATTGATATTTTGATAAGATAGTAAAATCTCTAAAATCTATCCAGCAACCAAACCTATATGATGATATTAAATCTTATCCTTTAATGAAAGAAAACTTTACATAATATTAGTCATCCATATATTAAAATAGTCATATGCTTCTTACATCTCTTTTAACTAAAATAAATAACTGAATAAAGAAAAAAAAGTTACAATATCAAAGATGCTCTTCCATCATTACATGGCACCCATCCAATGTCCAGATGAAGATGCCACTTGCCAGCAGCAGGCTTAAAGAAGAAGAAGCACACCTTGCAATGCATTTTCATGAGATTTACCTGTAATGTAGAGGTTGACTTACAGAAAGAAGGCTATGGAAAGTGGTGATTGAAAAGGCAGCTAACTGGCCCAAGATTGAAGACATTTTTTCTGCTATTGGTAATTGTTTTTCTTTTCTTAGTGGGTTGTGTCAACCTCCCCATTTTTAATTCATTTTTTCTTATGCCTTTAAGTTTTCTTCTTTTAAATCAGGTTTAAAACTTACCCAAATGAGGATAAAAAGGAAACAATAATAGAAATGTCAATGGCTTAAGCTAACAATGGCTTGATTTATAGAATGTTGACTAAGAATTTGTCAATCTTAGCTGAATTAACAAATACATTTTGTGAAATTAAGCTAAGGCCTTAATGTTAATGCAAAAGTTATTTTGTGTCCCCATCATGAAGAATGAAAGTGCAAGTAATAGAAATGACCACAAGTAATTAGTATTTGATTAATCATAAAATGGCCCAAGTGTTGGCATGTGTTTGTGTTATCGCTACCTAGCTCAGTGATTGTAGGAGCAACAAGATGCAATTTCATTAGTTCAATCCTAAAGTATCATTTATGATGAGTTTAACTCTATTCTTCCTTTGTACATTATAACATAATCAACAGGTGTAGAATTGCATGCAACCATTGATCCTGTTCGCTTTCCTTAAGAAGATGTAATAGCCAGATAGAGCCAAAGATAACAACAGCCCAGTTTCTCCAATGAATTCTTTTGTGGTTCTATATAAGTATGTGCACTGATATAAGTACTGCCCTGATTTTTTATGTCTGCATACACCCTGCATATTCTCCTAAATTTGTTTTATTTCTAGGTGACATCTTGAGCATGCAGGAGAGGAGGAATCTCTTACATTAGAAGGAGATATTGGTGGTGGCCTGATTCTTCATCGGCGGATCTCTAGACCAAAAGATGGTCCAAATATTCTCTAGATAGACTCTGGCATTGTGGCCTACATGTTGGTACTGGTTTTGGTGGATTTTCAAAGTTAGATAAGGATGAAACTAATAAATTTTCACTCAATTATTTCTAGTTGTTGTGTGGCTTACCTACAACAAATCCAACAAGACCTGCTAATAAAGCTAATTACTAGTTAGCTGGGTGCCATGGGCGTAAAAACTGGTACATTTCCTTTAGACTCATCAAATTTCTGCAATATGCCATGCTAGGTTTTCAAGGTTGCCATGCCAAGCCTATCTTATGCTAGGGCTCCTTAGCACTTTGACAGTAATGCCTATGCAATCATTCCTTATCCCAAATATGGATTTTCAAATAATGTTGCTTGAACTTCTTTTAACATTTGTGAACATGTTGGTTATCAAACAATGGTTTAATCCAAATACTTAGGTGTTAAATGAAGCAAAAGCCCCTAAGATCGGCTTATATATTGATATAAACAGTTCATAATAGCGGGAATAATTGTTTCAAATATTTTGCATGCAGGTTTTTGACTTCCATATTCTATTTCTTTTCCTTTATTGGTCATTTTATTATTTGTTTTATTGAAACAATAGTTTTATTGGCCTACTATTTTTTCATTATTTTTAACAAATCAACAATTTTTTCATGATATTTTTTGCTTCTTTGTTCATGGGTCAAAATATAACTGCATTATACTTTATGGCTAATAATATTTGACCTTTGTCCTGGTTGATTGCAATGATACATGTCTGGGTTTATGACCCAAAAAATGCATGAGTTTTGAGGCTTTTTCAAATTTGGCATGAACTTTGGTTTGTGTTGATTTGGATCTCAAACAAATTTTTTGTTTAAATTTTAACATATTGTCACATATGACTACCTAAATTTCACAAGTAAATGTGAGGGTAGTGTTGGAGATTGAAAGAGTAATAATCCTTCTTATTCTGAATAATACATTAGACAATAGCTTTATAGATGTTAGACCTAGTAAAAAAGGAAAGTAATAAAAGGTAAAAATACATCAAATCCCATAACTTATGGGACCTTAAAAAACCTACCTAAATTAGTTTATTCCTAAAGATATATTCTAAAAATAGCTAACTATGCACAACATAAGCCACTAATCACGTTTTCCTATACTTCCCCTCAAGCTGGTGAATAGGCATTTTCCATTCCCAGCTTGGATATTATATTTTGAAACACCGAACTGGTTAACCCTTTGGTGAGTACATCCGCGAGCTGGCTGTGTGTAGGCATGTAAGGGGTAAATCAACCCGCTCTCCATGTGTTCTTTGATAAAGTGTCTGTCGACTTCAATGTGCTTTGTTCGATCATGTTGTACTGGGTTGTGAGCTATGCTGATTGCAGACTTGTTGTCACAATAGAGTCTTATTGAGCCATCCCATTTAATCCTCAAGTCTTCTAGAATGATTTTTAACCAAAGTACTTCACACACACCTTGAGCCATTGCTCGAAATTCTGCTTCTGCACTAGACCTGGCCACTACATTCTGTTTTTTACTCCTCTATGTCACAAGGTTTCCACCAAGGAAGGTGCAATATCCAGTGGTTGACTTTCTGTCAACAATTGACCCAGCATAATCAGCATCTGTGTATGTCTCAAGTACTAAACCTCCATTCCTTTTGAATAAAATACCTTTTCCTGGTACTCCCTTAAGGTACTGTAATACTCGGTAAGCTGCTTGTAGATGAACTTCCTTTGGGTTATGCATGAATTGGCTAATCACACTAACTGCATATGTTATATCTGGTCGTGTGTGAGACAAATAAATAAGTCTTCCTACAAGGCGTTGATATGTTGCCTTGTTTACCGCAACATCCTCCTCTGCTTTTCCAAGTTTGACATTATGATATATTGGAGTACTTGCTGGTTTGCATGCTGTCATGCCTGTTTCCTTTAGGAGATCCGTGACATACTTTTGTTGGGAGATAAAAATGCCTTGCTTAGAGTGCAACCTCAATCCCAAGAAAATATTTGAGCCTTCCTAACACCTTGATCTCAAATTCCTTGCCCAAACAATGACTCAAGATTTGTTTTTCTTTGTCATCATCTCCTGTCACTATTATGTCATCAACATAAACCAAGAGAGTTGTGACTCCCCCTGACCTTGAGTGTTTAATGAACAATGTATGATCCCCTCGGCTTTGTTTGTATCCCATGGCTATCATAACTCTAGCAAATCGTCCGAACCATGCTCGTGGTGATTGTTTTAGACCATATAAGGCTTTCTTTAATTTACACATAGTTTGAGAATCCAAGTTCTTCCTATAACCTGGTGGGACCTCCATATAAATTTCTTCCTCTAGTTCTCCATGCAAGAATGCATTTTTTACATCGAACTGCTGTAATTCCCAACCATAGTTAGCTGCCAACGACAATAAAACTCTAACAATATTCATTTTTGCAACTGGTGCAAAAGTTTCCAGATAATCAATTCCATAGCTTTGAGTATATCCTTTGGCTACTAACCTTGCTTTGTATCTTTCTATTGATCCATCTGCTCTATACTTTATTGTATACACCCATTTACACCCTACAGGCTTCTTTCCCATTGGTAACTTTACCAACTCCCAGGTTTTATTTTTCTCAAGTGCCTCCATTTCCACATTCATAGCTTGTTTCCATTTCTCGTTGGACAACGCCTCGGATAAGGTGGTAGGAATGGTAATGGTGTTTAAGCTAACAAGGAAGGATCAATGAGATGGTGAAAATTTCTTAAAAGACATAAAGTGTGCAAGAGGATATAAAGGTTGTTTTGTGCACTCTCTTGTTGCTTTCCTAATAGCAATGGGAAGATCGTGGTCATCCCTACTCATATGAAATTCAGTTTCATTTTGCAATGTAGGATTAGGTTGTTTTGTGCACTCCCTTGTTGCTTTCCTAATAGCAATGGGAAGATCTTGGTCATCCTTACTTATATGAAATTCAGTTTCATTTTGCAATGTAGGATTAGATATTGTTACCTCATTCTCAGGACTTGGGTTGGACTCTTGGACCTGCATAAATTCAGGAACGATCATCTTCTTCTTTGTGAACACCTTGCCCTTGCCAAAACTTACATTCTCAGGTGCAGAATCTGGTTTTTCTTGAGGATTTTCAGACATATGGTTTGGTTCATTTTCAACTATGTGTTTAGGAAGATTTTTAGGCACACGGTTTGGTATAATGGGACAAGATGAACTGGATGGTTTACACATGGACAGTGGTGATAGATCAAGTAAAACATCCTCATCCTTATTTTCTATTGTTAAATTCTCCCCCTGAAAATAAGGATGGGTGAAGTAAGACTCATGTTCATTGAAAGTGACATCTATTGAGACATAGAACTTCCTTGATGGAGGATGGTAGCACTTATACCCCTTTTGAGTTGAGGAATACCCCACAAAGACACATTTTATTGCCCTTGGATCTAATTTCCCTTTAGTTGGACAGTGAACATGAACAAATGATACACACCCAAATATTCTAGGAACAAGGTTATTTGTAGTTTGTAGGTCAGGGTAGAATGTGGAGAGTATTTCCATAGGACTTTTGAATCCCAAAACTCTAGATGGCAAACGATTTATGAGATGGGCAGCAGTGAGAACTGCTTCCCCCCCAAAAATTTTTAGGCACATTGTTTTGGAACATAAAGGCTCGGGTTTTTTCAAGAAGGTAACCATTTTTCCTTTCCGCTACTCCATTTTGTTGTGGGGTATTGACACAAGATGATTCATGTACTATACCTTCCTTTTGAAAATATGGAGTTAGGGTTTGATTGAAATATTCCCTAGCATTATCTGACCTAAACCTTTTGATATTGATTCCAAATTGATTTTTGACCATGGAGAAAAAATTTGGGAGAACGGTAATAACATCTGATTTATGCTTGAGTAGAAAAAAATCCAGGCAACACGAGTACAATCATCAATAAAATGAAACAAACCATCTTGCTCCAGAAATATTAGGAATAGACGTAGGACCCCAAATATCACTATGAACAAGATAGAAAGGAACAGAACTCTTTTTGTTACTGGCTGGAATTGGTATACGCTTATGTTTAGCAAGTTCACATACCTCACAATGAAAGGTTTCAACATTTAGATTTTTAAACAAAGAAGGAAACAGAATTTCAATAATTTTAAAAGATGGATGTCCAAGTCGGCGATGATGGAGCCAAACTTTCTCTTTATTGGATGAAAGATTTTCTGACATAAAAGAATGGGATAATCTGCCCTTAGTAATGTTTAACTGACTTGGTGTTTCAAGGTAGTAGAGACCATACCGTTCTTTAGCATGTCCAATCATCTTCCCCCCGAATCCTTGTCCTGAAATTCACAATAGTCGTGATGAAAAAAAACCACATTGCAGTATAAATCTTGAGTAAGTTTTTGTATAGAAATCAAATTTGTGGACAGTTTAGGGACATGGAGGACATTTTTTAGGACCAGTGATGGACCTATTTTAACATTCCCTACACCGGCTACAGTGGTCACCGAACCGTCTGCTGTGGCTATTTTCCTACTGCTTGGATACGGGGAATACGTGGAAAAAATATTTGGTAAGTGAGTCATATGGTCAGTAGCTCCTGAGTCCATGACCCAGGAGTTGGCAAAGGTTGTACCCGAAACGTTTAACCCAATGGAGAATGGAAACTCACCTGAATATGCCAAAGAACAGGTACCTGAGGGTGTTTTAAGGTTGTTGATAAGTGATCCTATCCCTGCAACCTCAGACATCTTTTATGAAAAAAATAACAATTCTAAGCAATTAAGGCCTTCCACGTGAAGTAGGGATCACCAGCAATAAAGGCTAGCAATCTGTTTTGATGTCAAAGAAAAGAAAAGAAAATAGAAGGAAGAAGACTAAGAAGAACAAAGGCTCTGATACCATGTTAGAGATTGAAAGAGTAAATGTTGGAGATTGAAAGAGTAATAATCCTTCTTATTCTGAATAATACATTAGACAATAGCTTTATAGATGCTAGACCTAGTAAAAAAGGAAAGTAATAAAAGGTAAAAATACATCAAATCCCATAACTTATGAGACCTTAAAAAACCTACCTAAATTAGTTTATTCCTAAAGATATATTCTAAAAATAGCTAACTATGCACAACATAAGCCACTAATCACGTTTTCCTACAGGTAGCATGGTTTGAATACAAGATCACTTGGTCATAGAGACTTTTGATACTATGTCAAAAACCATTCCATCAAAAAGTTTAACCTGTTAAGTGAGGTCTAAGATATGGATCATGTATTATATTTTAACAGCCTATATGTTAACTAATTGAGTTACATTCATACAATAAAATTGTAAAAGTTTGAAGTCTTATGGGGAGGGAATAAGATATTTCCTAGTAGTAGTTTGAAATGTGAAATAAGGGTAATTCATAATTCAAAATCACATAGCACACTTTATACATATGAAGGTAATGGTATTTCTTTTCCATTTTTGGCTACAGGTTGGTTTGCTTGAGAGTGCACCCCCCACATTTAGCCTTTTGCATCCCACATAAATTTTTGTCACAACTGATGGCTTAAAGCATGAAATTTGGCCTAAATCTAGGAGCCAATTCTTTGAGGGGAATCTTCTGCCAAATGGTATTTTACATGAATAATTATCTTATTTTATTTGGGTCAGAATTATCTTACCGTATTCCTATTCATTAGTATTTCAGTGATCATAATTACGAGAATTAAAAGAAACAAAGCATAGTAAGACTGGTTGGAGGAAATAGCCCATCGTGGCTAATAAACTTCCTTTGTAAATCTCATGAATTTGTCCAAGAACAATGATATGAGAAATTCCTACGCACTTTAAATTTCCCCCTAGAGGGTTGACTAGGTCTTTTCCAGCATGCTACACTTGCCTCATTTTAACAAGAATAAGGAAAAACTAAGGAGAAACTTGCATAAAGATCAATTTATATGATGAAATAATCATAAACTTAAACAGGCTAGTGGCAGGCAATATAGAGTTGTTTTCTTAGTAAAGGAAGGAACAGGGTGGTGAAACATCATTTTCTATTTTGTCACGATAAAATTTGGAAAGGTCATCCATTGACTAACAAGTGAATATGTGGTAAACTTAGACTAAATGTTGTCCTGTTGATGAGAACAGTTATTTATCATTCATTATTATGACAAAAATTTTAAATGAACGTATTGTTTTGCAAATGCCAAGCTCAACCAAGATAGGATCCTAGAGCAAATTTCTAACACCCCTTGTCAGGGACTAGGAACTTGTTTTTCATTTCATTATTGTATACATATTGATGACTTTTTTAGATGTAAGAATATCTAAGGTTCTGGTTAATCAAAGTTGGTCCCTTTCCTGGTCCCAACACCCACAGATAAGATGCAGTAATTCAGACAATCATGTTACTTAACAGATAGGAATGAACTAATGGATGGACTTGAAGAAGCAATATTACTTCACAACTATATATGCTCTCAGGATTTGATTGTGGCTTTCATTTCAGGTGAATGGATGCTTGTTGATAGATGCCTTGGCGTGGCACTAATCAATAGGTTCAACGAGAAGAAAGTCCACAGCTGTTTCGTCCATTGGGGGACGGGAACAGTTAATATGGAGCTATGGTCCGAGAAGAGGCCTACCTCTAAGCAGTTGCCTATTACAATCTCCCATCAGTATGAAGTCAAAGGAATCTAATTGTGTGGGGGATGTATAATCTTTACGGGGTGGTGTGTAGGTTACGGGGTGAAACAAAGTTGCAAATTAGGTGATGCGTTTCCCTTACAAACCCCTGGACATGTTCCAAGATTTCGGTCGCCCGCTAAAGACAGTAAATGTCCCTACACTTTTCAAATCAACAGTACCTAGAAGATTCTAAATTTGTCTTTGGCAACCCTTTAAACTTTTGTATTTATCATTGCTGAGATGCCTTGCGAGCGAAGAGATTTTAACCCAAAGACAATCTTCGAAAAGTAAACTCATGAGTTTTTTGGGTTAGGACCAAACATTCGGCTGATGAATCGTTTCAACTATTGCATTAAATGCTATATTTTAAGACAAAATTATATTTATTATTATTATTATTATTATTATTATTATATAAGTGAAATTACATGAATTTTTTTCATAATAAAATAAAATATATTTAATTATAATTTATAATATTTAAATAAACATTTTGAGAAGTTTATGATATTTTAAAATTACTTTTAATATTATTTATTAATTTTTATGCAAATAAATGATAATTAAAATTTCTATTTTGAATAATTAAAAAAATATCATTAAATAGTGTGCACGCATATGCAAATTTATATAGATATATATATAATTTAAAATTTATTTAGTTAAGAAAAATACTTCTTGTATTCAATAGACACAACTTTTTTAATTAATTTATTTATTTCTATCAAAAAATGTTGAGAACATGAATTATTGATATTTTTAAAAATGTACTAGCAATTTTTTGTTACTTTCAAAATATTGAAAATATAATGAATGTCCTATAATTTTAAAAGTCAAATACATAAAAATGATATTTCACAATTTTAATCATTACATAATAAAATGTTTCTTATAGTAAATTTGATTAATATGGTAGACATATTTTGAATTATTTATTTTTATTGATAAGTTGTAAAAATAAGTTGCACAAATAAATTTGCAATAATAAATTTTTCCTTAATTTAAGTGACATATTAAAGACCTTGTTTTCATATGCTTTTTATAAATGTTTAAAAGTCAATCCCTTTAAATTATTAGAATGACTTACATTTTATATCTATATAAGCAAACTCTAAGTATTCCCATCTTAAAGCATATTTTTATATTTGTTAAGAACTTATAAACTTGTTTTCGTTATTTATTACAAGTATTAAGTACCATGAACACTAAGATAAAAATAGTTTAGTATAATGTTTTATATTAATAATGCATTTTATGATGTAAAGTCCAAAGAACACAATAAGATTAACAAGTAATATATGAAATTCAAATTTAAAAGAAGTTAAATCAAATTTAATAATAATAAAATCTTGACCTAATATTTATTAAAAAAAACATAAACCAAATGTGTAAATTAGAATTAAAGTGCCATAAAACTAACTTTGATAAGTTTCAAAACTTTCAAAAGAACCAAAAAGAAAAGTCTCTTAAATATTATTAAAAAATCAATCAATTAGCCCCATCAATAAGGATTAAACATATATATATATAGTTCAAAACAAAATAGTAAATTTGAAACAAAATAAAAAAAAACAAACTTACTTAATAAATTATTGAATAAAAGATTAGACGAATTGTATTTAAATTAAAATATTATTTAATCTATTATAATTATAAAATAATTAATTAACCATATGATCCCCCAAGAAAATAATGCATATGATTAATTTAAGAATTTAACCTCAACTCCTTAAATTAGTTATCCTTGTATAAAGTTTATTAAGTCTTTTTATTCCTCCAAACTTAGGTGTCAATCATTTTTTAATAACTTTAATGTAAGATAAATACATTATCTTATTTACGTTTTTGAATGAAGAATTTTAAATTTCAAAAAAAAAATAATAAGTGATCATTTTTCAAAATAAAAAATATCCTACAAATAACAAAGGAAGCAAAGGGAGTTTTGAAACACGAAATTACAAGGAAATCAACTCAAAGAAGCGATCAAAGGCTAAGCATAAAACTCCACTCCGTTATTTTTCAACTGAATCAAGTTCCATAATCTTTCTTCTTTTCAAACGCTCCTTCGGCAACAAAGCCTCTAATGCCTGTGGTTAAAATGTGTTGTAACCTTCTCATTGAGCACACAATGGAATGACCCCGCACATTTTTATTTCGCAATAGCCCTGAATTTCATCTAAACCTTTCTGGCTTCGGATGAGAGTTGTCTGGCTTTCGAACTTCAATTCCACAACATTGTCGTAGGATTGAGATTTACGAGGAATACTAATTATCTCATCACGCAATTTAGGATCAAATGTCACGAGTACGTGCTCAGTCTCAGTCTCAAGGTAAGGAGAATCATGCCACACAGAAGAAGAGAATTTAGTCTCCAATATGGCATGTATGACTAAATCCATGTTGAAAGAAGTCACGCTTACACCTACACCTACGTGTTTTGTAAACGATGCCAAGAGCAAACCCCATGAAGCCACGGTTAAGCAAATTTGACGAAAGTTGGAAAACGATTGAGTCTCCATCACTTCGATGCTTGAAGCAAATTGGAATCCTACTCCCCGCATAAATTATGGAAACATCACTAGAAGTAACTTCTAATTCCTGTAGAGAAAAATACATAAACTTTGAAGTACCGATAAAATATTAGAAAAAAATGAAGAGTAATAATAAAAAAAAAAAAAAGAGGTTGGTAGAGATGAGAGAGAGAGACCTTGTATGGAATTTCATTTGTTATGAATTTGGTCAGATCCCACACCATGTCTCCGAGCTTCTTATCCAATTTCAAGCAATCTGCAAAGTTAAAGTTGAATGGGCGGTGGTGGCCAAAGTTCGTCGACTTGACTAGACGTGTAAGTTTATCATATACTCCATCCAGCGATGTGCATCCACAAGCTTCTATTTCACGTAGATTTGGTGGAAATTCTGGCAAGGACTGCAGGCTTGTGCAGCCATTCAAGTACAACGAAGAAAGTTTTCCGAGGCATCCAACTGATGAGGGCAGTTCTGTTATTGGTGTATTATCCAAATATATTTCTTTCCAATTCTTGGAGATCTCCGGAAACTTCTTTAAAGCAATGCAACCCATCAAATCAAGGCACTCAAGTGATTGCAAATCAACATTATTACTTGGGAGACTCTTCAGCCGAGAACAAGAGGTCATGATTAGATCAACGAGATTATCGAGATGTTCCATTGATGCGGCGAGCACCTCTTCGATTGCAGTGCTAAATAAAAATAAATGTTTTATGCTACGCGAGACCTTTGGAAAACTTTTGAGCTTTTCACAGCTGCTTGGGAAAAGCTCCTCAAGAGATTTCAAGTCACTAAGGTCGGAAAGGCTTTCAAGGCTAGAACAGCAGCACAAGTCTATCTTAGTAGCATTGCTGAGAAATCACACAACTTGTCACAATCCCGTAGACGTAACTCTATGACATTTGGAGCCCGCGAGAGGAGGTTTGAAATGTTGCTCAGTTGACGACACCAAGTAAGGTCAATTAATCTTAATTTGACCAAATCCTGTCGTCAGGCCAAAAAAAAAAAAGAATAAATACATATAGTAAATTGATTTGTTTGTGGAATCAATTGCATGTGAGATGCAATGAAACACGGCATTACCTGCATTTCATCGCAGAACAGTTCAGTAATATTGTTGTTGGCAACTGAAGCTCAATGATGCAATCTCCAATAGATGGGATTGTCTTTTATTATTCTCGAATTAGTAGATAGGATTATATCCCTAATAGGTAAGATTGTATTTTATTATTTCTGAATTAGTAAGTGAGATTATATTCCAAATAGGTGGAATTATCTTTTATTATTTCGAATTAGTAGATAAGATTATATCCTTAATAGTGGTTTGTTAAGTCTATATAAGTGTATTACCTGCGACCTTTGGATTCAACTAAGTAATAATATTACCAAAATATTTACCTTATTGGAGGTCAATCCCCTTAAAGTGATCATTGTAGGCTAATCCTCTCGAAGTGATCAATCTTATTTCTTTTATTTTTGCAAAACTCTTATTTTCGATTCCCACGTCCTAATCCTTATTCCAAATTCCTTGTTCTAAAATCCTAAGTTCTCATCATTTGGTATTACAGCGGCATTCTTAGGAATTCTATTTCTATTTCATCCAAAAACAAAAAGTGTTTATGCCCAAAAAAATTTGGGTATCAACAATTTGTGATCTTACAGTATGTGTTCACACAAATCTTCTAATTCTAACACCCAAATATCTCGAGTTAAAGAATCATTATCTCTTATGCAAGAGTCTTTCCAGAGGTTTAAACAGATGGTATTCTCTATTGTACAGAGGGAGTAAGCAGACAACACTTCTAGATCTGCTAACAAATAAAAAGAACCTGTGTAATCCTATGGAGGCACCAATCGTGATTATACCCAACTACACATAAGGGTAGAATTTCCCCGTTGGGATGAGAGTGATCCTGCAGGTTGGATCTCCCGGGCTAAAAAATATTTTCGCTTTCATCGTACACTAGAACTCTCTAAGGTTGAAATTACTTCTATTCAATTAGAAGGTCATGCAATCCAATGGTATGATTGGGTCGAAACATGTGGTAGAATTCCCATATGGGCTGAATTTACTAAAGGCTTTCTTATGTGATTTAGGCCCTCGGAATATCACAATATTGACAAAGAGCTCGCAAAAATTTGCCAAATATCCACCATTTTCGAATATCAGAGTCGATTCAAACGACTTTCCAATCAAGTTAAAGATTGGTCCGAAAGGCAATTGGTGGGAACATTCATTGAAGGGCTTACTTCTTAAATTCAATGAGAAGTCAAGGCTTGCCAACCACGAACAATGGTGGTGGCTATTTCCTTTGCTCGCTTGCAAGAGGAAAAGCTAAGTGCTAAAAATTGTCAACCATATGCTAAAGTGACTAGCAAACCTATAAAGGGTAACACCAACTTACCTCCTCTTACTTGTCCTTCTAACACTAAACACTTAATCCAAGAACAATTAAAAGAGTGAATGGCAAAAGGGTTATGTTGGCACTGTGATGAGAAGTGGCACAAGGAGCACCATTATAAGCAAGGGAAACTTTTAATGATTGAGCCAATTAAGGAGACTAAAGAAATAAGGAATGACTACACTGCCCAGATGATGATGACACCTTTGTTGAATTCATAAATGAGCCTGTAGTGCATACTTTAGCTAGGTATTCAAACAAACAAACTATGAAGATTGATGGAGTCCTCAAGGGACACCAGTAATGGTACTAGTTGACTCAAGTAGTACCAATAACTTTATGGATGAGAAGATTGCCAGAAAGCTTGCTTTTTCAATCGAAGATTGTGACAAGTTTGCTGTGAAGGTTGCAGATAGGAGAAGTTTGACATGTCAGGGGAAGTGCACAAAGGTAAAACTTGCGTTACAAGGTCAAATTGTTTATGTTGATCTTTTCTTACTACCCTTTGAAGATTATGAAATTGTCTTTGGCATTGATTGATTGTGAACCTTGGGAGATATTACTTGGAATTTCTCTAGGTTAAGAATGAATTTTCTATTGAATGGACATTCAGTGGAGTTACACGGAAGACACGGGGGTAAAGTTACCATTGTTAGTAGTTATTGAATAGAAAAGGTCCTACAAAAGGCAGGACAAAAGTTCCTAGTGAAGTTGACAAGTGCAAAGGTAGGCAAATCACATTCTATACAAAGGAAAGAGGTTACAGCACTATTGATTGAATTCTCTAGTCTGTTTGCTGAGCCCGCAGGTCTACCCTCGCAAAAGACACACAACCATTTTATTCTGTTATTATCCGAGAATACACTTGTTAATGTTCAACCTTACCGTTATCCACACTTCTAAAAAGGAGAAATTGAGAAATTGTTAAGGAGATGTTAGAAGCAGGAATCATCAGACCGAATGTTAACCCATACTCATCTCCTGTCCTTTTAGTAAAAAAAAAAAAGGACGGTTCTTGGAGGATGTGCATGGACTATTGAGCACTTAACTACATCACTGTAAAGGATAAATATCCTATTCCCATGGTCGACGAACTATTAGACAAATTGGGTGGTGCTCAAATATTTACTAAACTAGATTTAAGGTCGAGCTATTACCAAATTTGGGTCCACAAGGAGGATATTCAAAAAAATAGCTTTCAGGACACATGATGACCATTACGAGTTTTTGATTATGCCTTTTGGGCTTACCAATGCAGCTTCAACATTTCAGAGCTTAATGAATGATATCTTTTGGCCATATTTATGTAAGTTTGTCCTAATATTTTTTGATGATATTTTGGTGTATAGTTCTTCCCTTGAAGCACATTTGTCACATTTGCGGATTGTGTTCACGACCTTGTATAAAAACTTTCTATTTGTTAAGAAGACAAAATGTAGCTTTGCTAATCCAACAGTGGAGTATCTTAGCCATGTTATATCCAAAGAAGTTGTAGCAATTGACCCTTTCAAAATTCAAGCGATGCTGGATTGGCCAATTTCAAAGACTATCAAAGCACTACGAGGCTTTTTAGGATTGACTGGTTATTATTGCAAGTTTGTTCATAACTATAGAAAGATCAGCACTGAATTGATGGCTCTTTTGAAGAAGGATTCATTTAACTAGAATGACAAAGTAGAGGAGACGTTTGCTCAACTCAAGTGAGCCATGACCACTACCCCAGTTCTTGCCTTACCAGACTTTAGTAAGGTATTTATTATTGAATCTGATGCTTTTAGAATTGAAATTGGTGCAGTATTAATGCATGAGGGTCACCTTATTGCCTTCATCAGTGAGGCATTATCACCAAAATATCTCAGTATGTCTATCTATGATAAGGAGATATTAGCTATTGTTCATGTAGTCTCAAAATGGCGCCCATATCTCATTGGGAGGTGTTTTTAAATTCAGACCGACTATAAAAGTCTGAAATATTTATTGGAGCAACGAATCTCTTCTATGGAACAACAAAAATGGATTTCTAAATTGTTGGACTACGATTATGAGATCATTTATAAAAAGGGGAGTGAGAATTTGGTAGCCAATGCATTATCTCGTATTCCAGAGCAGGCAGAAGTGGTGGCACTCTTTATCCCTACTTACACTACAATTGTGCTAATTAAAAAGGAGTGATGGAAGGATCGTGAAACTCAAGAGGTCATTAAGAAGCTGCAAACAGATCCTAATTCAGTCGCTCATTACACTTGGAATTCTCAAAATTTACGTTATAAAGGGAGATTGGTACTTGTTCCTCATTCTCAATACAAAGACACAATCATGCAAGAATATCATGCATCCCTAACTACTGGCCACTCATGATTTCTTCGTACCTATGAGCATGTTGGTAATGAGTTTTATTGGAAAGGTATGAAGAGGGAAATCAAAAGGTTTGTAGTTGAATGTGATGTATGCCATCATATGAGTGAATTTGTAGCATCTTTAGGACTTCTTCAACCTTTACCTATCCCAAAAGAAGTTTGGACAAACATCTCTATGGATTTTATTGAGGGACTCCCACTATCCCAAGGTAAATCTACCATATTTGTTGTTGTCGATCGCTTGACCAAATATGCTCATTTTTGTACAGTTAGCACCCTTATACTGCTGCTGGTATTGCTCGAGTTTTTGTTGACAATATTGTAAGGCTCTATGGTGTTCCTAAATCAATTGTTAATGACCGAGATAAGGTCTTCACCAATAATTTATGGAAGGAACTATTCTGCTTGCTAGGGACGCAGCTAAATATGAGCACTGCTTATCACTCATAAATAGATGGACAAATTAAGGTAGTCAATCAATACTTGGAAAACTACCTTCGTTGCTTTGCAATTGACAAGCCAAAGAATTGGGTAAAATGGCTTCTTTGGCATGAATGGTTGTATAATACCACTTACCATTTCTCTACAGAGATGTCCTCATTTCAAGTAGTTATGGGTGAGTTCCACCTAGTCTTGTAAGGTAAACAGTTGGATCATCTCATGTGGATCAAGTCGATACGGACTTACAAGACAGAGATAAGTTGCTCCAACTCCTAAAAGACAACCTTATTACAGCCCAAGTAAGTATGAAACAACAAGTGGTTATGCATCATACAATGCGAGAACTTTTAGTGGGAGATTGGGTATATCTTAGATTCCAACAATATCAGCAGTTATCCATCACTATTTGCTCCTCAATGAAATTATCTCCTCGTTTCTTTGGGCCATACCAAATTCTGGAGCACATTGGTCTTGTTGCCTATCATCTTAACTTCCCAACAGGATCAAAAATACATCCCATCTTCCATGTCACTTACTTGAAAAAGAAGGTAGGGGATGGTGTGGTGACACAAAGCCAACTGCCTGACATTACCTACACAAGAGAGGTCAACCTTCAATCGCAAGCCATCCTAAATCGATGGATTATCAAATGGAGAAATTGAATTGTTGTCCAAATCCTAAAAAATAAAAATAAATTATAAGTATTTTTTATTTTTAATAAAAAAGGTTATTTTTTTCCCTTTCTAAAATAAAAGGAGATATTTATGATTATTTTTTTATTTTCCTTAATTTCAAATATTTTTATTACTTAATATGTGAATAATTGTTAATATGAATTGAATTAATTGTAATTTGTGTTAGGATATAATTGAGTAAATTAAATATATATTGAAATACTAAGACTACAAACTAATTATTAAGTTCATGTCAAATATTTTAAACTATATATTTTTAAAAAATAAAATCTAAATCAAATATTTTTATATTTTAAAAATTAAACAAACATCACCATTTAATAAAATTACCAAATGTTTTTGGGTTTTGTCCATATATATTTATATTAAATTTAGACTTGTGCATTGTGTGAGTTTTAAATATTTAAGATGAAATATTAAAATAATAAAATTTGAATTATATTTTAATAAAAATCAATCCAACTAAATTTCTTTTTAATTTAGATTTTAAAAATAGTTAAGTAAAATTAAAATTGATTTAGTTACTAATTATTATTTTTATCTTAATAAATTTAAGAGTTTTTAAATTTAAAATTATGTTAGAGGAATAAAATTTTATTTGTACATCTTATCACAACTAAATTCATAAATAAAATTTTATTGAATAATATTATCATATTTAATTTTAGTTACTAATTTTAAAAGAAATTTGATAAGGTAAACAAAATTAATATAAAAAATTGAATAATTTGATTAAGAGAAAATAACAAAATAATAATATAAGTCATAGATACTTAATTTTATAGTGAAAAAAAGATGATTAAATGTATGTTAAAATTTTAATTTTGTTAAGACATTGATTAAAACTATAAATTAACTACTTAATTATTACCAAATACTATAAATTGTTAAAGTCTTAATAAAATTTTAAAATTAAACAAACACCATCACGTATGCAATTGTTGCTAAAATAGAATTACTTAAAATTGTTGGCTTTTCTTAACTTTGATAATACTTTATGCATATAAATTTTAATCTTTGTTTGAAACCTTTTTCTATCATGTTATTTATACAATCCTTTTCACATATTTTGTTTAAATAATATTATTAAAGTATATATGTTGTATGTAAATTATATGACATTGATATAATTGTCTATTTGTTTTATGTTTTGGATATTTTTAATATACAAAATATTTATGTATGATGCAATACAAAAAGTCCATTCTTATATTATTTTAAAATTTAGCAAATATAAATCATATTTGATCTTATAAATGTCATTTTAAAAAATATTATGATGATTTAATAGTAATCATAATATTTTAAATTATTATAATATTAGTAATTTGTAAAGAAATTACATAAAAATATAATCAATGAACTATAAATGACACTTAAGAGTTATGATTAATTCTTTAAAATAAATTAATTAGTTTTATAGAAAATCATTTATTTTAATAAATTAATTAGAAAAGTTATTGAATTAGATATTAAAATTAGATTTTTCTATACCTATAGATATGAAAATTTTATATTTTAATTTTTGATTAATTAGTCTTATTATATAATATATATATATATATATATATTTAGTATAGGCAATGATGTCTTTCTTTAGGAATGTTTGAATTTATATTTTTGATGGTTTATTATCCTTATAGCATTAATCTATACATGTATTTCTTAGTTAATGTAATTGTTTTTACTACTTATTATAATAATTTTATTCATATTCCAATGTTGTTTAATGATAATTTTGTAGGCTGGCAAGAAAAATTCATTTTGACTTTAAGATATATAAATATTGATTTGACCTTCCATAAGGATCAATTACTTATTTTTACGAAATCAAGTACATTAACTCAATTAACTGCTTATAATAAGTAAGAGCAATTCAATTATATACGTTTAATGATCATTATGTCCTAAATTAATAAAAGTATTAAGAGCTTTATTCTTAATAAAGATACAATTAAGGATTTCATGAAAACCATTAAAGAACAATTTGTGAAATTAGATAAAACATTAGCTAACACCTTAATAAAGAAACTTTTAAGAAAAAAATTTCACAACTTCAAAGGTGTACATTAGTACATTATGGTACATTATGGAAATGAAGAACATTGTTACATAACTTAAGTCCTTAGAAGTTGACATATTTAAAATATTTTTGGTATACATTATCCTGAATACTCTTCTTCTTGCATATATGCTTTTTAAGATGTCGTATAACATAAATAAGGAAAATTGGTAAATTAATGAGCTTTTGACCATGCATCTTTAAGAGAAGGAAAGAATAAAGCATTAGAATCTAGAAAGTATTTATCTTGTGACTAAAGAAAAGACAAAAGACAAATGGGGTAAGGGTACTTCATATTAGAAAAAGAAAAATGCAAATGTATCAATGAAGAAACTGACAATAAATATGCATGTTTCTTTTGTTAAAAACATGATCACATAAAGAAAGCTTGCCTCAAGTATAACACATAACTGGTAAAGAAAGGTACTTTTATATCTTTTATTTATGATTAATTTGTTTTTGTTAATGCTTCAAATAATACATGTTATATTAATTCTAATACTATAATTCATATTGCTAATACTATTTAAGGCTTTTTGGAGCTAAGGAAGTTAAAGGAAAATGAGGAAGTTATCTATTTAGGAAATCAAATGTGTTCTCATTTAAGGCTGGGGGGACTTATCATTTAGTTTTAAAATTTGGATTCATTTTAAATCTACAAAAGACATTTTATGTTCTATCATTCTCTTGAAATTTAATTTTTATTTCTAAATTAACTTATGTTGGTTATCAGTTTATTTTTAATAACTACAATTTAAACATTTTATCATTATTGGTTTTTGATATATAATTGATAATTTATATAAATTTGAGTTAGACTCTATTGAAGAATGCAATACTATATTCTATGATAAGATTGGTACAAAGTGATGTATTTTCAATAAGCAATCTTTTTAATTATGGCATAAAAGATTAGGCTAAATGTCTCTTAAGAGAATAAAAAGGCTTGTAAATGATGGAATTTTAACAATTCTTGACTTTATAAATTTTGGTACTTGTGTAGATTGCATAAAAGATAAGCATATTAACAAGAATGTTAAAGATGCTAAGAGAAATTTAAAAATTCTTAAAATTATGCACATAAATATCTATGAACTAATTTTCACTTATTGTTTTAATGATTAGAGATATTTTATCCCATTCATTAATGATCATATGAGATTTATATATTTTTACTTATTTTTTGTTAAAACTAAAGCATTTAATGTTTTTAAAACATATATGGCTAATGTAGAATAACAAAAAGAAAAATCAAAATTTTTAAGATTTAACAAAGTGGAAATTATTATGGGAGGTGTATATAGAGAAGGGATAATTGAAACGTCCATTTGTTAAGTTCCTTGAAAATAAGTATATTATTGTATAATATGTCCTTCTAGGTACACCTCAACAAAATGGTGTAGTTAAGAAAAGGGAACCGCATACTTATAAACATATTAACAAGTATGATTAATAATTCTAATCTCTCATTAAGTTTATGTAATGAAGTTTTAAAAAATACAACATATATTTTAAATAAAGTTTCGTCGAAAGTTATTTCTAAAATATCATTTGAATTATGAAATAAGTGGAAAACAAGTTTATAACAAATGCATGCATGGGTATTATTACATAATATTCCACTCTTGGTACACCTCAACAAAATGGTGTAGCTAAAAAAAGAACCATTCTCTTATAAAGATGGTCAATGATTTTAATTTCTCATTAGATTTTTAAAGTAAAGCTTTCAAAATTGTAGTGTATATCTCAAAAGGAGTAAAAACTATAGGTTATTCCTAAAACATCATTTGAATTATGAAATAAGTGGAAATCAAGTCTACAACATATACATGTTTGAATATTATTGTACAATATACCATTTTAAGTACAACTCAACAAAATGGTATAACTAAAAAAAAAGAACTTACATACCATTTAAAAAAGAGGGTATTATTATGCAATATATCACTTTAAGTATAAATTACAAAATGGTATATTAAAAGAAGAAACTGCACACTTATAGACATTGTGAGAAGAATGATCAGTAATTATAATCTCTTATTAAATTTTTCAAGTAAAATTTTAAATACTGTAATATATGTCTTAAATAAAGTTCCATTAAAAGTTATTCATAAGACACCATTTGAATTCTAGATTGTGTGAAAATTAAGTCTATAACATATACATGTATGGAGTTACCTTGTTGACATGAGGATTTGAAATTTTTAATTAAAAGAGTTAGATCTTAGGACAACCAAAGAAATTTTCATTAGCTAAGTGGTGAATTCTATGGAATTCAAATTTTATTATCTTTCAAATATACTTGGAATTGTTAAAGTCAAGAAATTAAAGGATTTTAAGTTTAGTGAAAGTGAGTTTTCTTAAAATGTGAAGTTTGATAAAAGTAAAGACTTTACTAAAGTTCAAATAAACTTTAAAAGTTTAATTTTTATTTAAGAAAATTTAGTTTAATTGTTATTTAAGAAAATTTACCCAATAATATTGAAAAATAATAAATTAAAATTAAAAAGTCTAATATAGTACAAGCAAGTGTAGAGCCTATAGTACTTGAACCATATAATGAAAATCTATAAAATGAAGGGATTAAGAGATTTTTAAGGCTAAAGAGACCAATAATTCCTTGTGACTATTTTGTATACCTATTTGAAGTTAATGTTAATAATAAAGATGACCATTGCACGTTTTTGCATGCTATAAAAAGTGAAAAGTTTGAATTATGGCATAATGCCATAAAAAAAATGAAATCTATGACTAATAATCAAGTTTAAGACCTTATTAAATTACTAGCAAGAGTTGTAGCATTGGTAATAAATGGGTTTATAAAAACAAAAAAAAAAAACCATTTTAGTAATGTTGAGAGATATAAGGTTAGACTTATAGATAAAAATTTCACTTAGAAAAAAGATATTAAGTACCATGTATTCTTTTCTCTAATTTCAAAGAAGGGTTCATGTAAAATTATCATGACTTTAAAAGGTTATTTTTATTTAGAGTTATATTAGATGAATGTGAACTATTTTTAATAAGATCTTAAGAAATAGGTAAAATTAGATTGAAGATTTTAATGTTAATAAATAAAATCACTCAGTATGAAAATTTAAGAAATCTATATATGGGCTTATGTAAATCTCTCAACAGTGATATGTAAAATTTCATAATATCATAGTCTTATATGACTTTATAGAAAATATTATATTAGTGTATATATACCTTAAGGTCATTAGGAGCAAATACATTATTTTAATCTTATATATGGGATAATATTTTACTTGCATACAATAATTTAGGAATGTTATATTATAAAAAATAATTTCTCTTTTAAAATTTTGAAATAAAAGATATGAGTGAAATTTCTTATTTAATTGGCATAAGTATTTATAAAAATAGATCTCAATAGATGTTATGATTATCTTAAAAGATCTTAATAGAAAAATGTTCTTCCATTATAATACCTATAATCAAAGGGGACATATATAATCTTATGTAATGCCCTCAAAATGACTTAGAGCAAGATGAATGAAATATATATCGTATACATCAATAATTAGTAGCTTAATGGATACATAAGTTTGTATAAGACCTAACATTATATTTACAATATGGATATAAAGGAGGTACCAATGTAATCTTACACAAGAACTCTAGAAAGTCATTAAAAAAGCTATAAGGTATATACAAAAAACCAAAAACTACAAGCTTATATATAAACACATTGATCGTTTGAAGGTAAACAACTATTTAGATGTTGATTTCGCTAATTGTGTATATAGTAAAAAATCTATCACTAGATATATTTTTGTACTTACTGAAAGTTTTGTATCCTTGATAAGTATGAAACAAACTATTATTGCCTCTTTTATTATAAAGTAGAATTCATCGTGTACCATAAGACTATAGTATAAGCTTTATTATTTTTTTAATTCCAAATCTTTTTTTAATATTTTCTTATATTTTCTGTCTCAATTCTTTTTACTTTTTCTTATCTTTCTCCATATTGTTTTTTCAATACATTTTCTCTCTTAACTCTCTCGACTCTTTTTTTTCTCTTTTGTGATCTTTGCTCTCTCCATTTTATCTCTTTATATTCTCTTTCAACACATTCTCTTTATTTTCTCACATAACTTTTCTCTTTAACCTCTCTCTTTTAGCATTTCTCCTTTATTTTCTCCATATACTTTCACTCTTTAGTCATTTCCCCTTTATTTCATTTTCTACTCTCTATAGTCAGTTTATAATCATTCTACTTTCTTTATGCTGACTTTTTCCACAAACTCTTTTAACACTTTCTCTTTATATATTATACATTAATTTTCTTCATTATCTTTTATGTTTTTTTTTCTTAAATGTCATAGTAAGGTTGTACTTATTAGTAACAAGGTAAACTTATAATACCCTAAAAACTATATACCTACTTAGACTAAATTGGCTTATATATCTCTCCCAAAGTGAAAAAATATGCCAAAGGACAACCAATATTCAATCCCAAACTTTATTCCAAGTTAATAACCTACCTTAAATATTCCTTATAAATCACTTACATCTTAAATGCTTGCCTGCTCAACCATACCACATCTGTTCTAATTAATCAAATTTACACATTATCTACCTCTTTAATTGCTTTTAGCCCTAGAACTAGCCAAGCTCTTAAACCTTCTTAAACTCTATTCCTATAATTTGATTTCTAAAGTAAATCTACCCATCAAACACTTGGATATAATGAAATATACCTCCTTATTTGGACTTCCTTTGACATAGAACGAAAACATAGAAATAAGATATTAAAAATTAACATTTGATAGAACTTTTTAAGAATTTTTAGAATTCACCAAAGAAAATAAATATTTTTTTAAAAAAAATTTCATTGATAATTCATTCAATGATTCATAGCTTGATTACGAAATGTAAAGTGCTATTTATAATAATTTATAGACTTAGTGATCAAGTAAACTTATTAACCAAGTAAAAACTAGAAAGGAAAGTAAAATCTAGCAATTACATATTTCCTAATAAAGAATATTTAGTAACCTAAAACTAAAACTCAAAATAAGACTATAATACTTTAAAACAAACAAATAAATTATAACATTATAATAATTAAAATTGCAATATATTTCATAAAATGATAAAAAACAATCTTCATGACATATGCTAGATCAAAACCCTTCATTGAAAAAAAAAACTAATTTTCAAGTTAGTAATAAAGAATTAATGTTTTCTATGTCATAAGAACATATACTTTGAATAAATTAGTGCCTTTAGCATACTTGAAAATTTTCTCTTGCCATCAATGACACCAACACATAGAAACCAAATGAAGTTCCCAATTTCACCCTAACATCTACTAGTCTGTGATACTAAGAGAGGGGTGAATTAATATCACACCCCTTAAAAAAACTCTGATAATTTAAGTCAAAGTATTCAACTTCTTTAATACTTTAGCTCTCGTCAATATGTAGGTATATGAACAACTTCAAACTCTTCTCAAAAGTGAACTCTTTCTCAGATTCAACTGAGGTAGATCTATTGTTACCTATTAATCACAATAGTCCCTAAAGTTACCTTTCAGACACCTTGCCAATTAGATAGATTGGTTGTTCTTGATTAGGTCTTCTTTAGGTTATGGGTTTGATGATATTTAGTTGTATTCACAACTCAATTCAAAACACAGAATGTAAATTCAAAGTAAGGACATGAGAGATTTACGTGGTTCCATCAATGTGACGTACTCCATGGTGGTAGGGATTTTTCCTCTACCGAGTTAATCCACTATACTTGAGAACACCAGTGTGATATTCCCTATGATTACAATAGATATTTTAATCTTCTATTCCTTTCACTATTGCAACTACAAAGCAATCATAATACAAAGAGTGTTACTTACTGTGTCTACCCTTCTTCTAACTTATATTGCCTCTGTTTAATTTGAATAGGCTATTTCACTACAGCTTGGAAGATCACCAAAACACTCTCTAACATCTCTTGAAGAAATTTGAAAAATTCGTTGAGTTCTCTCAAATGCTTCAATGAATTTCTCTCTAGGTTGTCTCACACAACTCCTAGTCTCACCTGTCTCCTGGTCTTATCATCTCACTATCTCATCGTTTCATCCTTTTTTGGTCTCACCAATTTTGGGTCTCACGATGTGTTTTGATGCATAAGTTTCACCCTTTTCTAGTCTCACCAATTCTAGTCTTCCGGTGTGTTCTGTTGTCACTTGTTTCATCCTTTTCTAGTCTCACCAATTCTGGTCCTTTAGTGTGTTATGGTGTCACCCGTTTCATCCTTTTCTGGTCTCACGCCTCACCTGGTCTCACGGTGTTTCACCGTTGCACGTTTTTAGTCTGCTCACACCGTCACACGTTTCTATTTTGGTCTCACCTACTCTATATCTGATCTGGTCTCACCTGTTCTAGATCTAGTCTAGTCTCACCTGATCTCACATTTCTAGGTCTCACCTAGTCTCACGTTCTGGTCTAGTCTGGTCTCACCTAGTCTCACATTTCCAGGTCTCATGTTCTGGTCTTGTCTGGTCTCACATTTTGGTCAGGTTTGATCTCACCTAGTCTCATATTTTGGTCTGGTCTGGTCTCACCTGGTCTCATGTTCTAGTCTAGTCTTACCCATTGCACACTTCACTAGTCTCACGTCTTCTCTAGTCTTGATCTGCTCTTACGTCTCACAGTTTCCAAGTTTGGTCTGCTCTAACGTCTCACCTTCAAGTCTTACATCCTCTCTTTCTCTATGTTTGATTTGCTCTAACATCTCCCCTTTTTCAGGTCTCACTATCCTATAGTGGCTACCCTTTTCTGGTCTCAATGATTTCAGTCTGTATTCCCAATGTTTTTGGTGTCACCAGTGTCTCATTTCTCCCTTTTTTGGTTTGTATCTGTGTCCCTTTTTTCTGGTGTGTGTGTGTTCTACCCTAAAAAGAGATAAGTCTTGGTTTATACATTGCCTTCTATGAAAACCCTAGTAGGGCTTACTTGAGTTATGGTAGATTTCCTTTCTTGACCCTCCATGTGACTTCATATTACTGTTCCATTCTTGCATTAAATCTAGTTGACAACAATTACAACCCATACAAAGCTGTAGGAACAACACCAAACAAAAAGTTTTCTTTGCTTAATTGTTCTCTCTAATAAAATCAATAAATTCTATAAATTCAGAATTAATAAGATCTTAAGATTTATGGATTATAAGATTATACTTTAAATTGATATAATTAAGAATATTACTATAATTGCTTGGTTCTCCTTAACATCAATTTTTAAACTTGTTTTCACAATTTTAATAGGTACAAAATAAGAATTAAATCATATTTTGGTCCATTTTAAATTCTTACTGAATATATCATTACTATAAAATTTAGGTATTAATAAATTTTTTACATTTACTTATGATTAAAAATTTGGTTGCCAGATCAAAATTCACAGTATTGAATGTCATTATACTAATTAGGAGTAAAATATTGGAATTTTAAATATGCAAGTTTCATTCTTTTCTCTTTAGGAACATTACTTTATTTAAAGTATGCCTCAAGTTTAGCTAGTCATCTTACAAAATTTTTAATGAAAAAATTTCTATTAAAGAAAGGAATATCTTTGAAATTAGAAATGTATTTATAAATGTATTGATTGTAAGTGATATCTTTAGTATAAGATCTATTGCATCAATAATCCAAAATAGATATTTTAAGTAGAGTCTTCCCTTTGCCATCATTGTTATTAAAGTGGTCACTTCAAACTTTGTAGGTTAACATAAATACACGTCAATTTTGTTTTAATACCAAGTATCACAAAATGGAAGCGTGGAAATGAGATACTAAAAGTTAATATTCAATTAAACTTTCAGAGTTTTTGGAATCCAATAAACAAGATAAATATCTTTTAAAATATAATTTGTATTGATAATTCATTTAATGATTGATAGTTTGATTATAAAAGGAAAACTAAATCCCTATATATAAAATAATTTTTAGACTTAGTGACTATGTAAACCTAATGATTAAGTATAAACTAAAAAGGAAATTAAAATCTAACAATTACATATTTGGCTAATATAAAATACTTAGAGACCATATTTCAAAACTAAAACTCTTAATGAGACTAAAATACTCTAAAATAAGTAAATAAATTATAAAATTATAATAATTAAAATTACAACATAATTTATAGAATAATAGAAAATAATTTTCATGACATATTATATGTCATCCTTCCTTTCTCTTTATCTTACCTTTGGAGTTCTGTCCATCATAGGGGTTTTTCATTAACTTCTTTTCTTTCATGCAAGAAATCCTTTATTCCCTTATTCAATTTAACTCCTTTCGCAAATGCCTTGGCTTCTAAATTTTGTTATTTTTTTGATTCATAAGTCAAATTAATTCCATTTGTATCCCTTTAATTATACCTTTATTCTCTCATAAGCCTTTTTTACTTTTTTTTTCCCCTATTACTTTCTCCACTATACTAAACAAAGAGGCCTTTATATCCTTTTGTACCCATGAATTGTTCTTGGTCTACTCCTAAGCCTAAGAAAGCTCTAACCTATCCTTCTTATGGTACCAAACAAAACTATTTATAAAGTTTCCTTTAACACTACCATTAGCCTCACTTGTCTCAATGATCATACATTATCCATTAAAGACTCTTTTGATTTGACAACACATTCATCTTAAGTTTAAGGAAACCAGTTTTTCCCAAAACAATCTAATTTTCCAATTGAAACATCATTATTCCCTTTTTAAATTTTTAAACCTTTAATAATCTTAATCCTAAAGATTTTTCTCTCTCAAAAGTGGAACTCACCCAAATACTATCTCTAAGTCACATAGTATCTTTATTCCTTTTTTGACCTTAAACACACCATTCTTTATTCTCTAATTATACATTCATTGCTACCAATCGTACCTTTGTCATTACCAATGATTCTTCTCCCCCATCTACAACACAAACTAAGGTAATTGTATAAGGACAAGAAAATGAAAAAAAAAAACTATGCTTTTTTCTCCTAGACACAACAATAGCCTAAACTTAGTATAAGACCCCTTCATTGTTAATGTATATACATTATACACTAAAATTACTCTAAATCACTTATTTAACAAATATGTAATTAAGGTAAGTAAAGGTTGAATTCTTAAAGATTAAGTTTTGATCAATTTATTATTTAATGAAATCTTATTGAGCTTGCATAAATAAAAGAGCAAGAGGGGAAGAATTTAGTTTTAATTAAACTAATAAAAATCAAAACAAAAAATTAATTGCAAATAAAATCAATAGATGAATATACCTTTAACGATAAAGATATTTATACAATTTAATTCACATTTTGATTATTGATATTGAAGCTCATTAATTCTTTAAATATATATTTGAATTATAATAATAGCAAATTTTATTATTCTAAATCTTTCCTTTGTTCATTGTTATAATAAAAAACAAATTATAACCAAAAACATTTAGGAGATATTTTTAAAGTGTCCTAGAATTCTCTTTTGTCTACTATATAATTTCTCTAGGATATAAATAAAGATCATTTTAGATGCTGAAAAAACATAAGAGATAGGCAAAAGGAGGTAACAGACAAATATTTAATAAGAATTCAATTTTTCTTTTTTGAGTATATGTAATTAAAATTTTTAACAGTCTTATGAAATTTCAAAAATTTTGATATTTTGATTTAGTAGATTATTTTGATATTTTTCACTTTTCTATTGGAATTATTTGAGTTATTTTGATTAAATTGTTATATTTTTTTAATTAATTTGGTTATATTTACTATATTGATTAAATAAATATAATTATTTCCTTTTAAATTTACTTAATTTGAATAAGTTATATAGCCATTCAAACTCATTAGAATATGTTTTGTGACTTAGATATGTTTTAGGAGAGTTTTGAGAATTTGTACTTTTAGTAAGTAAAATTTCAACATCTTACCATTTTAACCTTTATTGCTTATTTTAGATTTTTCACTAAATTAAAGGTCCGTACTAAAAAGTGATTTCCAATGAAATTATAGTAAAGATCTTAAATTTTTCAAGTTAAGGTTGTGAACCTAGATCAAAATTTGTTTAATCATTGATACATGGCCTTAAAAGATAGGGTAGAAAACTAAAGTCTAAACCTAATTAGAGTAGGATTCCTATTTGAGCATTATAGACATAACTTGAGTTTCAAACATCCATATTGAATGATTAAAAAATCTAAATTAAATTTCATATTCAAGATTACAATTGTTATGTAGACACCTAAGTGTAGATCAAGTTTTTGATAACCCAAAAATAACTAAAAAGTTGCAGGATTTATGAAGGATCTAAATTTTTAGTTCATATATTAAGTTTTAGACATTTAATGTAGGCAAGACTAAATATATTGGAAAGGTAACAAAGAAGACTACAATATTGATAAAGAAGGAAGACCTTAATTCAAACTATATCTATTTTAAAATTAGATGAAACTTATCACATGAATTATATCACAATTAAGGAAATAATTTATTGCAACCTTAAGAAATTATGAGATGATTTTGGAGTGTCTTAAGGTTTTCTATATTTGTTAAGTGCTTCATCTAAGATATAAATAAGGATCATTTTAGTTACTAAAATAAAAAGAAAGATGGATATAAAAAGGCAATAAAAATAGTTTTAGTAAGAATTTAATTTTTCTTTTTAATATGTGTAGCTAGGTTTTTCGACAATTTTAAGAGATTTTAAAATATCTGATATTTTGATAGGATACATTATTTTGATGTTTTTCTCTTTTCTATTAAAATTGTTTGAGTTATTTTGATTGAATTGTTACATAATTATTTATTCATTTAATTTGGTCAGACTTACTGAATTAATTAAATGAGTATTAATTGCTATAGTTAAAAATTATAACTTATATTTATCATATTCTTACTCATTAAGTAGCAATTAATAGTAAAGAATAAGTTAACATAAGTTTAACAATTTGAGTTTATGTGATTATTGCTTAAATTAACTTATTTTCTTAATTATTAAGATAGTTGGCATATAACTTTATAGAACTTGTTTTAGGATTATAATAATTAGAGATTAAGTGAAAAGCTTATTCAACTTAGTCAATATCAAAGAAAGAATTCAAATAGTAGAATTTGTTATTATTTATAGTTAATAATTCTGATAGAATTAAGACAATATTGGAGATAATAAAAAGTATTGAATATCATAGTTGCAAATAAATTGAAAGTTGGAATTTTGTTTATTGATATTATTTACTTAAGCCATTTACTTTAATTACTACAAAGTCAAAATTCAACATTGCTTCTCATTTATATTAATGTTTTTAAGTTTTATTTATATAAAATTAAATTAATAGCACTTTTTATGGGATTGACCCTTATTCACATTACCTAACATTGCATAATCAAGAATAAAGTATTAATTTTTGTAACCATGATGATAGTTATCATAATGGTTTCATGGTATTAAAAATTTCATGATTAAGTGATCATGTGTTCAAATCATCCTGCCTTAATTATTATGAGTTTTTGGTTTGTTATGAATTTATAATTTGTTCATACTTTAGCCCTAAGTAAGTCTAGTTTATTCACACTTTTAACTGAAGTAAGCTAGGCTTTTGGATATAGGGGTGTGTTGGAGTATAAAATATAATTCATATCCTAAATCTTTCCTAATAGCTTAAACTTTTTGATTTAGATGGAATGGTTTCTTGACACTTACATAAGATAATATATTATAATCCTTATCATTTGTTCTAATCCCACATTCTAAATGGCAAAGATATTTTTTTTCCATCATTTCACTTTTATTATATTATTCTTTGGTTTTTCATTCATACCATGCCATTAAATTATAATTTATTTAGGACTTATTATCATACTTCTTCTTGTCATAATAAAGATGATAATTATAGTGGCTTTTTTCTCCTTTCATGTGTTGCTTAGTATTTGACTTTGACACTATCTACTTTGCCTTTGCTTCCTTCATTGAGGTCCTATTTTTATCCTTAATCAAGATATGCATAATAATATCCTCTAGTGATGTGTGTTTTCTCTTATATTTAAGTTATTATTTGTAGTCATTTTAAAACTATAAAAACTTTTTGACAAGATAGTCTGCTACATACTTTTTCGGTAGCTTAATATTATCATTCTTTAGGTTTTTTAACAACTTATGTTATTCATTGATCTAATCCTAAACACTTTTTCATCCATCATCTAAAAATACAAATGGCTAGTAATAATAAACATTTAAGTGCCATCATCTTTCACCACATACTTTTTTGTTTCAATCTTTTCTTATATTTCTTTGGCTTCCTTTGAAGAACATTAAACATCCAAAAGGTGATTAGAAAGTGTATTAAGAATTGTGTTATAAGAAATGTTATATATTGGTTTCTAAAATAAAAAGCATTATATCATAATTTCCAAAACTAGATTTTGGTTGTGATTCAATTAAAATAAAAGCAATTCCTAAAACATCTAAAGGAATTTTTTTTTTAAAAAAAAGCATATTTTTGTCAACATTTAAAGTGTGAACATGGAAGCAAATGGAACAATTTGAATATGGGAAGAAATGGAAAGAAATTGATTAGTTACACAAGTTGAAGTAGATTAATTAGTGTTTGAATTTATGATAGTAAAATATGAAACATTATTCTTAAGATTATAAGAAAATATAAAAAGACAATGAATACAGATACAAAGAAAAATAAATAAAAATAAATATCTTTAAAAGAAGAAGAATAGTTAAAATTAAAGATACTAACTAGTGTTTTATTGTTGTAATAACTAGTGTTTTGTTGTTGTAATAACTAGTTTTTACCAATTAAAAATAACTAATTTGATTAATAAAATTTGAAAAATCTCAAAATTTTGGATTTAATATGGTTTTATTGAATTAGTCCTCCTTTACAAGATTTAGGTTAAGTCATATACCTATGTACAAAAATTTTTTTAGATCCCTTTATTTTAAGAAATATATGATAAATATTATTTTATAAATAAATATAATAAGACATCAACATAGGATATAAATTTTTTAATATATATATTCTAATATATGGATAGTAATTATTCATTTACTAGAAAATATTAAAATATGCATTCCATATAATTAGTTATTCCTTATTAACTTATTTATGCATTTTTGCTTCTTTTATATATCTTTTTACATTGCTTGCTTAAATTAGTTGCAATAATCATTCAAATATTGTATTGATTTTTTATTTTTGGTATAACACTGACCAACATAATTCAACTATTTTTATGATTTAAAATTTTCATTTAAATTTTAGTAATATTATAATATGTACTATTACTTAGTACTATGTACTAGGTTCAAAGTACACGTGGCACACCAAACTGTATAAAGAAAAAAAAAAACAATTGGTATGAAATTTTATGTTTGAATTTGCAAACCAGTTAACTTTAGAAAAAAAAAAACAAATTAAGGAAGCCTTAACAAAGAGAGAATTGTTTATATAAAATGATTTATTATATAAATGTTACAAACAATACATTGGGGACATATTTGATTTATTATATAAAATGATTTATTATAACTTTAGATCCAATCATATAAGGTATATTGGCTAATATGATACATAAGTAATCGACATAAATAAATATTGTTCAAACAATGTAAAAATATTTTTAATTTAAAATTATTTTTTAAAAGGCTTTTCTTAAAATAAAAGAAATTTTTTAAAAAATATCAACATGATCAATATTATCAACATATTATAACAATTAATATTTTAAATTTTATGACTATAAATTATGTGATAAATTTAATGAGAAAATTAGGACAAAAATTTTAACTAATAATGTTAATATAGAGAGTAATTTTGACCTAACAAAAATTTAAATTAAAAAATTATAATGTGAAGTAATAATTATTAATTCAAATTATTATTTAATTACAATTTATGTCAATAAATATAATTATTTATTTGCACTCTCCTTTCCCTCAGCCAAAGTAGATTATTTATTTGCATTATTCCCCTTCAGATTTCAACTCTGATTGAAGAGATCGACCTTTTTTGTTTTTGTACCGCATTGTGGGGGAACAGATGCTCAGGCTTGGGATTTTAGTGGGGCTTTAGGGATTATCTAAAAATAGTTGTTCAAAGGAATGATAATTAATCCAAATTTGATTTTTGTGGCTTCTCAAAAAAAAAATTCAACCTTAGTAAACCTAAATTTTTTTCATTTTAATTGAACAAAAAATACAAACCAACATATGATTAATTTTTCTATGATTTAACCTTTAATTTGTAAAATAAAGTTTAAGAGGTTTCGTTCTATATTTTGTCAATCTTTACATTTGTTAATTTTTTAGCAATTTAATTTTTAAATTTCTTTTTGAGTTTGCCAAAATTAAACTCATCATTTTATAAATTTCAAGTTCAAAGATATATACGAGCCTACTGTCACAAGAATACATTGATTCGACCCATTCATGTATCCTTATAGTGTAAAGTTGGGCCAAAACCCAAACTTCTAAGGGATGCCCAACCCATTTGCTATTCATGAAAGTTTCCAGAAGCCCATAATCACATAGAGAATTCTGAAAAAGACCATATCTAAAAATCCGTGTATATACCTATAATATTCTTTATCTAGAATAGTCTTTGTATATGCTAAGAATATTATTTTCTAGGTCCTTATTTTGAATTGTATAAATAGGTTGCTCATTTCATTTTTATAGCATGAATCCTTTCTTAATACAAGTTCACTTGCAAAGCTCTCTTGTACTTTCTCTCTCTCTTGTTCTTCCAATTTATTCATTTGTCTCTCACAAGTCTTCTGTTGGTTTACTCAAACTCTCTAAGGCTTACTTAGCATCTTCTCTTTCAAGATCGACTAAGTGCCACGCGGGTTAGCATGTCTAAAGCACGTCAAAAGTCTAACTCTGTGACAGGTGGTATCAGAGTAAGGTAATCTTAGTTTGTACTTTGTTCTTTTTTGAGTTATGAATATGGCAGGTGATGAAGGATTTGTTGAGACCACTTTCGATGAGCAACAAGTGGAGCTAGAAGCTTATGGGTGTGAGGAGCGACGTGCTCCAGCCAAACGTGGCAAATCCAAGGTTTCAGCAAAGGAAACCATGGACTCTCGTGTTGGCAGCTTGGAAAGGAGCGTCATTAATATAAACTCCCTTGTGGGATATCTCAACGATCAAGTCGACAATTTAATCCATGAGAATGCGGAGATCATGTGGACTGTCAAAATCATGATTGAAGAATTTGGCTGCTCGTTTAGGGGAGAAATACATTCCTTGAATCAAGGTATGTCCAACCTTCGTGAGTTTATTGAAGGAGAGATTCATGACCTTCGTAGGGAGATAAAGTCTCTGCACCGAAACAACTCACTTGTTAGTACGACTACCACTATTAGTACCACGGCAGTACATGGCTTGAAGGTCCTGAAGCCTATCATGTACAACGGCACACAGAATGCCACTATTGTGGAAAACTTTCTATATTAGCGACAGAAAGTAAGGCACTATTCTAATAACAACGTAAGGCGCTATTCTGATGTAATTTGCATTAATCAATATGTAACAAGAATAATTAAATTTACAACAAATTATTATAAAATGTATAATTAAGTTGTTAAAAATTATATATTTTATATTGTTGGTTGTATATTTTATTATATTTACTAACCACTTCAAATTTTTTAATTTTTTTAAAAAAGTAATTGAATAATGACATCTTGGCGTTACTCTAACAACCTTTGTCAATTTTCTCTGCCTACGTAATCGAGCTCTATGAGCTTGTATATGGTTATGAACTCTATACAACAAAATACAAAAAATTATATATATATATACATGTAAAGATAAATTCCTAAATTTTGAAAAATGATTTTAGAAAATATTCACAGTGCTGCCAAACCCAATTCAAATATCTCAAGAGATGATGAATAATTAAGTAATTGGATCAGGGGAGGGTGAGCGAGCGTTACCGTAACATTGCCTACCTCTTTGATGGCCTCTACGAGCTTGAGCTGTAACAAAATGTTGAAAGGCCAAAAATGGACTCTCGATAGGGTGCATATCACCACTTCAACTTTCCTTACGGATTCGACAAATGCTTTGATGGTTAGAAAATGAGCCCTTGACGAGGTGAGCCCCTTGACTTTTGAATGACAATAGAATTTGCAGCTTCTCAATGTCAAGGCCTATATCTGGGCGTTGAAGGAGATAGGTGATATGGCCCTCTGCCAGGCTTTCACAATTCTCCTGCCAATATACCCAATAGCTCCAACAATAAGAACTTTGCACCTCGCCATGCAGCCTCCGGTTTTTGCTTAAGTTTAATGGTGCAACCCTAAGATGACGAGATAGTTGAGAGCTATGTGTGGCAACCGATCAAGAATTGGTGTTGTCTTGCTTAATTTTTTACCAACACAACCGAGTATATGGGATCAGACACCAAAGGACATCTCCAAAGACACCTAAGTTGAATTGTTTAACTGAAAAGATGAACAAAATATTAATTGAGAGAGTTAGATGTTTACTCTCAAATACAAAGTTGCCTAGATCCTTTTGGGGTGAAGCCTTGAACAGCAACACATGTGATTAATCTATCTCCCAGTGTTCCTTTGCAAGGTGATGTTTCGGACAAAATTTGGTTCAATAAAAAATTCTCTTATGATCATTTATGGGTCTTTGGCTGTAAGGCTTTTATTCATCTCCCTAAAGATGAACGAACAAATCTAGATGCAAAGGCATAACAATTATCTTTCTTAGCTATGATTAAGATGATTTTGGGTACCAATTATATGATCTAGTTAAGAAAAAGCTTGTTAGAAGCAGAGATGTTATGTTCTTCGAAGATCAAAACATTAAAGACATTGAAATGACAATTACTCAGACTAATGATAACCTTGTTGGTATTGATCTAATTCCTCAAGCACCTGCAGATGATTCAGGCAATACTAAACATGACATCCAAGAATATGATGAGAATGTTCAGCAAGATCATGATGTACAGAGTGTAGATTATCTCAATACTCCTATAAATGATTATTCAACCTCACCTTTACTTGCTTTTTAGCCACGAAGGTACAATAGAGTTTCAGTTCCTTCTACTTGATACTCTCCTAATGAGTTTTGTTATTAATTGATGGGGGAGAACCTGAGTGTTATGAAGAAGCAACTAAAAATGAACATAAACAACATTGGATAGATGATATGATAGATGAAATGAAATCCTTATACGAAAACTCCACTTATGAGTTGGTGAAGCTACCAGAAGGCAAAAGAGCTTTGAAAAATTGGTGGGTTTACAGGGTAAAGAAAGAAGAAAATACTTCACATCCATGATATAAAGCCAGATTAGTTGTCAAAGGATTCGGTCAAAAACAGGGTGTTAATTTTGATGATATCTTATCACCAGTGATCAAAATGTCTTCCATCCAAGTTGTGTTAAGTTTGGCTGCATATCAAGACTTGGAGATCAAACAAATGGATGTGAAAAAAACTTTTCTCTATGGTGACTTATAAGAAGAAATTTATATGGAGTAACCACAAGGCTTTAAAAGTTCAAGGAAAAGAGGATAATGTGTGCAAGTTGAAAAAGAGCTTGTATGGTTTAAAACAAACTCTCAGACAATAGTATAAGAAGTTTGAGTTTGTTATAGAATAGCAAGGGTACAAGAAGACAACTTTCAATCATTGTGTTTTTGCACAGAGTTTCTGAAATTCCTGACTTCACCTTAGGATCTACTTGTTTGTGATACTGAGAAGGGGGTTGAATCAATATCACCACAATTTGCAGATATGTGAACAACTTCAACATCTTCTTAAAAGCAAACTCTTTCTTAGATTCGACTAAGGTAGATCTATTGCTACCTACTAATCACAATAGTCCCCAAAGTCACCTTTCAGACACCTTGCCTATTAGGTCTTTGTTAGGTTATGGGTTGATTGACACTTTTGCTGTGTTCACACAACTCAATTCAAAACACAGAAAGTAAAACAAAATAAGGACACACAAGATTTACGTGGTTCCGTACGTACATCCACGGTGGTAGGGACTATCCCTCTACCGAGACAATCCACTATACTTAAGAATACCAATTACAATGGATGTTTTAATTCTCTACTCCTTTTACTATTGCAAATACTAAGTATGTACAATACACAGAATGTCACTTACTGTATCTATCCTTCTTCTAACTTGTCTTGCCTTTGTTGAATTGAATGGCTACTTCACTGCCACTTAAAAGTTCACCATAATGCTCTCTAAACTCTCTTGAAGAAATTTGGAAATACATTGAGTTCTTTTTTATGCTTCACTGAATTTCTTCTCTATGTTGTTTTACACAACTCCTGCTTTCACCGTCTCATGGTCTCACCCGTCTCCTGGTTCTACGGTCTTACTGTTTCATGCCTTACCCTCATGCTTCTGGTCTGTCACGCCATCACACATTCTAGTCTCACACTGTCTCCTGACGTACACCCATGCTTCTGCTGCACTCTCGTCACAGCTTTGATGGTCTCGTGTTTCAGCTTTATTGGCCTCTAGTTTTAGCTTCATTGGTCTCCCATTTCAACTTTATTGATCTTGCATTTCAGGTCACCAGTTTCTGTCTCCCTTTTCTGGTCACTTGTTAATGGTCTCACAGCTTGGTTACCTGTTTCTTCCAGGGGTGGTGTGTTTCTGGTTTTTGCTCTCACCTCACGTTTCTAGCTTTCTTTTAGTCGATGGTCTCACACCTCATTTGTCTATTTCTGGTTTTCTTCCAGCCAATGGTCTCACGTCATGTGTTGTTTTGCCATGCTACTCTTTGTTTTGCCATGTAGGTTCATTTCTCTTCTTCCTATCCAACTGGATCTCTCTCACCATCCGACCGGATCTCCCTCTCATTGTCCAGCCAGATTTCCTCTGTTTTGCCGATGGTCTCTCTCTCTTCGTCCACCTCTCTTTGGCAATTCCAGATTTTCTCTCCTTTTCCCCTATTTGGTCGTGTTTTCTCTCTTAATGGTATGTGTCATTCCTTCTCTCCTTTAGCCATCTTCTTACCGACAGCTGGTGTGTCATTCCTTTGTCATCCACTCTTGTCTTTGGCCGTGTTGGATTTTCTCTCCTTCCCTTATTCTATTGTTGGCTCACTTGGTTGGCCGAATAGGATTTTTCCATTTTGCTCTTCTAGTTTGCCATCCAATCGTCCAGCCCCTTCAACCGTTTCCTCTTTTCTCTATTTTTTCCAATCGTCTTCTTTTCTTTTTTATCCACTCGATTATATATGTTTTGTGTAGGGTTTGACGTGTGGTTTTACTTCCTTGCCCCTCCATATAGCTTCAAATTACTCTCTTGCCCATCAATGTGACTTCAAATTACTTGCACACTTAAATCTAATTGATAACAATTACAACTTATACAAGGTTGTGGGAACAACAAATTCACTAATGATGATTTCATCATTATAATGCTTTATGTTGATGATATGCTTATCGTTGATCATAATACAAATAGAATTGACAGGTTAAAGTGAGATTTAAGCAAGTCCTTTGCTATGAAGGATTTGGGACAAGCAAAGAAGATCCTTAGCATGTTAATCACTTGAGACAAGAAAGAGAAAAAGTTGTATTTGTCTCAAAAACAGTACATTGAAAAGGTATTCTAAAGGTTTAACATGAATAATGCTAAAGTGGTTAGCACTTCTCTTTCTACACATTTCAAATTATCAGTTAAATAATGTCCTTTTATAATGGAAGAGAAGGAAGAAATGCTGAGAGTTCCTTTTGCATCAGCTGTGGGCAATTTGATGTATGCAATAGTATATACGAGGCTTAATATAGCATATGTAGTTGGCACAATTAGCTGATTTCTTTTAAATCCTGGTAAGGAGCACAAAAATGTAGTGAAGTGGATATTGAGATATTTACGAAGTTCTACTAACGTCAAACTTTGTTTTGGGAGTAATAAGCTTACTATTATTAGATTCACTAATTCAGATATGGCTGGTGACATTGATTCCAAAAAGTCTACTTCAAGTTATTTGATTACTGTTGTAAAGGGAGCAGTTAGTTGGCAATCTCGGTTGCAAAAATGCATTGCATTATCAACTATAGAATCAGAGTTCATTGTTATAACTGAAGCAGTTAAAGAGTTAATATGGATAAAGAGATTTATGAAGGAGCTTGGCTTTGAGCAATCAAAGTATATGTTGTATTATGACAACTAGAGTATAATCCATCTTGGTAAGAATCTGACTTTTCATGCTAGATCAAAGCATATTAATGTGTGGTATCATTAGATACGCGATGTTCTTGATTATAAACAACTAGCACTTAAAAAGATTCATATGGATGATAATACTGCTAATATATTAACAAAGGTATTGTTAAGAGGAAAGTTTAAATTGTGTTGTTTGTTGGCTGGGATGGTCAACACCTCCATGTAATCGAGAGGAGGATAATTGTTAAGTATCCCTCCTACGTAAAGGGAACCTTTGAAAAAAAAAAAAAAGAGTTGACTTAATGAGGTATAAATACCTCATTAAGATTAGGTTAAGAGATTTGAGAGACAGAGAGAGAGGCTACTAATCGAAAGAGAAAAAAAAAACTAAAAGAAAAAAATGTGGGAGAGAATCTAAGAACCAGTCATTATTTTCAAAATCCAACTGTGAATTCTTATCCGATTTAGCTAAAATGTTGTTGAGTGATAAAACTATCTTATTCTTCATTCAGAACGGTGACAATCTAATTTGGTGGGCTGTAAATGTGGATTCTAATTTATATTTTGTGGTTCATACTTTGAAAAGTTATTCTACGTATAGTTTGATCAACCTTATAAGTTTTTTATAGTCCAATCAAGTTGTAATTTGGTCAGTTGATTGAAGACACATAGATCTTGATTCTAAACAGTTGGATCATGATTTAGCTTTCTACAAAGGCAAGATTTTATCTCAAATTGTGATCACTTATTTCTGGTAATACTTTATTTTCTTTATTACAGTAGTGTAGACAAACCATATAGATTAATATTATTTTGTAGTCTAATTGAGTTGAAATTTGGAAAGCTAGTAGGGGAAATTTTAAATTTCATCTTCAATGGTTGGATTCTTGTTTGGAGGTCTGGTTATTGAGTTATTATTAATAGAAAGTGTTTTTCATGTTGGTTAACTCATTTGACCTCACTTTGGTTCAAATTGAGTTTGTTCAATTTAGTTAATGTAATTGAGGTTGTGTACCTATGTTATATTCACTCATTCATTATAATATAATTGATTTCTAGATAGTTGTGTCCTTTACTTTGAAGGAGTTTTTCACATAAAAAATTGGTGCGTTCTTGTATGATTATTTTACCTGCTATATTTTTTATTTAGTCAACTTTTCACATATTCAAATAAGTGGGAGAGGTCTCACAAAGCCAAGAGTAACAGTCATTATTTTCAAAATCTAACGGTGAATTCTTATCTGATTTAGCTAAAATTTTGAAAAGTGATAGAGACTATCTTGTTCTTCATTCTGAACGATGAAGATCTGATTTGGTGAACTATAAAGGTAGATTCTAATTTATATTTCGTGATTCATACTTTGAAAAGTTATTTTGCATATAGTCTTGATCAACCTCATAATCAGAAAGTTGTTTGTAGTCCGATCAAATTGTAATTTAGTTAATTGATTAAGGACATATGGATCTTGATTCTGAACGGTTAGATTGTAATTTGACTTTCTACAAAGGCAGAAATTTATCTCAAATTATGATCACTTGTTTCTGGTAATGCTCTATTTTTTCTATTGCAGCAATGTAGATGAACCGTATAGATGAATATTATTTTGGAATTTGATTGAGCTGAAATTTAGAAAGCTAGTAGGGAACATCTAAAATTTTATCTTAAATGGTTAGATTGTTGTTTGGAAATCTGATTGTTGTGTTATTATTAACAAAAAGTATCTTTTATGTTATTTAACTCATTTATCCTTACACTTTAATTCAAATTGAGTTTGTTTAATTTAATTAATATAATTTAGGTTATATAATTCTGTTGTATTCACTTGTTTATTATAGTAAAATTAATTTATAAACCATTGTATCATGTATTTTTTATCTTTAATTTAAAGATGTTTTTTATATAAAAGATTAATGTATTTTTTATGATTATTTAAATTACTATATCTATTATTTAGTTAATATAAAATTATTTTTCAATTTATACTCCGCTATCCTTTCCCATAAATAGGTGACATGGCCCTCTGCGAAGCAGGCTTTAACAATTCTTCTGCCAATGTACCCAGTAGCTCCAACAACAAGAACTTTGGACCTCGCCATGCGGCCTCCGGTTTTTGCTTAAGTTTGCGATGCAACCCCAAGATGATGAGGCAGCTGAGAGCTATCTGTGGCAACCGATCAGGAATTGGCGTTCTCTTGCTTAATTCCGATCAGCACAACGGAGACTTTAGGGGACAAAAAAGGGCCACGTGTAGCCAAGTTGGGCTAAATTGCAATGACCCCAAGCCAAGAATGATTTTCTCTGTCACCGAGTTGTCAATTTTGTCATGAATTATTTTCATGTAGACCCTCTTGCATAAAGCTTGTGAACGTGAGATTGTTGCAGTAACTTTAATCATTCAGCAGAACAACCAAATACACTTTTCAATGGGTGGGGTTCCCCACCCCTACGAAATGTTTTTACAAGAAATGACAACTCGTAGGGATGAGAATTTTTGCGGAATTTTCAGATTACCCAAGGAAGAAAATTATAAGTTTATTTTTCCCTTTTCTGAGGGATATTTCGCATTCAAGCTAGAGGAGATGGCAGAATTCCCCGTAACAGCGATAAGCAAACAGGCAGTACCTGTTGCAACAGAATGAAGCAGTGGTAGAGCAGTTTTCTAATGCAACATGGGGTGGTGAATGAGGTTGACCTGCGCCAGCTTTATAAGGCGTCATTTGCTTTACTTGTCACTATTATTGCTTTATGCTGTCTTATTGTTATTACTGTTGTTGTAATGAATATATTATTATAATAAAAAAATTAATTAGATTATAAATTATTAGTTGTGCAATTTTTTATTTTAAAAATAAAACTCAATTTATTTATGAGTATATATTTATTAAAAAAATTCAATAATGTAGGACAATCATAAGAAATCACATACCAAATAATCATTCACAAAAATATTGGGAAGTAGCACTTCATTAATATCTAAAATGGTCACTTGGAGTTTGGATTAACATGAAATTTCTTATATAAGATAGTATGAGATGTTTTTAGTTAATAATAGTTTTTAACTCCGACAAATAAAAGAAAAAATTAAATAAATTTCAATTAATAGTTGGATAAAAGTAAACCGTACATGATGTGTAGGTATACTTACTTTTAACTATTAATAAAATAGATCATATTCAATATAAGATATTAATAAATTCAATATACCGATACAAAAAGAATTTAACTACAAGTATATATTATAAATTTTCATTCCACATAAAATAAGGGTTGATATTAATTGTGTAATATTTTTATCATAATTTATTATTATTATTATTATATATTGGACTGCAATATACTCTTATCGATGTATCATAGCTTAACTATAAGGCTGACCCAATAAATGTTGGCTGCACCTTCAACATTTTTTCCAACTCCTGGACAAATCGCTCCATGGCATCAGCTGGCAAGTAAATAGGCAGCACAATCCCTTGTTCTCCCTCGTGATTCTTGTGTGGAATATAAAAGCTTGTCACTCCAAGGAGGGGCCCAACTCCACCTTCAGCAGGTCCACCGTAGACAGGCTTACGCCACCCAAAATCCACCTCTCCGAATCCCGCACGCGTCACGTCCGAAACTAGGTAGGACCTCACCACCGTGAAGTGAGGCCTACCCTTGATTACCATAAGGTCAGCCGAAGATTGCATATACTCTTCGGTCATGTCTGCCTTGGCTTTTCTAACCAATTCCAATGCATAACCCAATGGGTTTCGAGAGAGGTTGCCGGCGGTTGCCACCGCGGCTGGGAACGCACAGGCATTACCATAGTACCCAGTTGGCAATGGAGGATCAAGCCTGAGCCTCTTGCGCGCATTGACGATGCACATCATGCGCATCTCTTCATTGGGGTCTGGCTGGAGGGCAAGGGTGCGACACTTCCAAACGCATGCAATTAGTATGTCGAAGGTGGAGCAATTGCGGAGATGGGCGGGAGCGTGTCGCCGAAGGGCCGATACTTCAGTTGGGCCGAAGAAAAACGAACGATGGGCCATGTCGTGGACTGGAATTTTTGTGCCCTCAGAGTCAGCCACTTCTTCATATTCACGGAGCGTGCATGTCACGCGCGGTGGTTCTCGCGCATTGAGGACGTGCCTTTCCCACACCGGTCGGATCGAAGGTGATTGCTCACCACGCGCCATTTCAGCAACAGCGAACAAGAACTGTGTTAGTCCTGGGGCATCACTCATGGTGTGGTTGAAGCGGACAGCAAAGATGAAACCTCCGCATTTGAGACGCGTCACCTGTGTCAAATTTCAGAAATCGAGCACTTTTCATCAATTTTCAGAATGTTATTGTTGCACTTTATTGGCAGTCTCGAACTAACCAATAGTGTACCAATAGTGTTAAAGTTTTGATATTATGAGCTTCAGTTTGTTTTTTTTTATATATATTACAATTTAATTGCTTGCCAAATCTAGATTCCATCAAAAAATAGAAGGTCGTGGGATATGAATCCTGACTATGATGATTCATTGGCGTAAATTCCATCGGGTATGGTTAAAGAAAAATGACAATCACAAAAAATTAAATCTTACCTATGCCGTTTGTATACATTTAACAAGGAGATGACACTACCTGGATAAGCATCAAAGGGCAGTTTAGCACTCCACTAGAGCCGGGAACATCGAAAAGGACCTCCTCCAAGCAAGAGAATGGAGGAAGAAGTGCGTCACCAAACTGTTCCAAGGTAACATTGGCGTCGGCCTCGATGAACAGGATACCTTCACCGGTACACTCCACGACAAGCTTCCGGTTAGCCCATTCCCTGATTCTGCCAGCAAAGGGATAGTAAAACACTAGTGTTTTAGCCAGTGCTTCCCTTATGACATTTGCGGGGTCCTTCCCTTGCATGGAAGGATCATAACGGTAAAAGTGTATGATCGGAAATTGGAAGCGGAGACTCCGTTGGTCATCAATGTCCGACAAGGGCTTGAACTCATGTGGGGTTGGCTTGGCAGGGGGGATTAGCTCTGGTTCTCGCCTATTTACCTTGAAAACTAAGGAGGTTGGTGGTGGTGTCATTGTGAACAAAATGTTCTGTGGAGCAAGTGGCCAAAACGTTGCTCGGGAAGAACAAGGTAGGGTGAGAGGGGAATGAATTGGCTGCTATGTGTGTAGTCGTGGCATTATGAGCTCCAAATATCGTCTATTTATAGGAAATTTTAAATTTGATTTATTTAAAACCTATTTATAGAAAATTTTAAATTTGAGTCAAATAAATTTAAAGTTAAATAAGAGTAAAAAACATAATAAGTAAAATTAATTTAAAATTTTAAAAAATAATTAATTAAATTTGTATGATAAAAATTATGTGCATATTATAATTTGAATTAATATAAATATAACTAATAAATATGTAAAAATCAATCTAACGTAATTATTTGTGATGTTAAAATTTTTTAAAATATTTTGTTAGATATGATCAATTATATTAATTATTAATATAATATTATATATTTATCATTATTTTTAATTTATATAATTTATTTTTAAATTGTATAGATCTATATTTATGTAATTTTTTATAATAATAATAATAATAATAATAGTATAAATAAATATTAATTCTTTCAATACTTTCTTATTTTACTTTTTATCATAGCATTTGAAGTCATAAGCGTAGGACTTACAATAAAATGGCTTTATTAGTAAAAAATAAAAAAGGTTAAAATTTAATATATAATATATATTGTAAGTCTTTTTTTTTTTTTTTTTTTTTTTTTTTTTTTGAGTTATTTGTGGACGCCAAGCTCAGCCGACACTGTTGTTTTGGTTGTTAAATTGCACGTCCAATTTGTTGTGGTTGTGAAATTGCGAACGTGACTTTCGTGGCTGCTTTGTCCCTATTGACAGTGATTTTGGACAGGGTCAGGGTGGGGCCTGGCTTTTTGGCTACTACCTGCACGCAATTAACATGAAATTTAATGCAATTCCTCCACAAAAATACGTCACATCGGTGGGAGTAACTCTTGAAATTTAACTTAATATTGCAACCATAAATTGAAATAAAGTGCTTAAAGTGTGCAACGAAGATAAAATGTCATATGCACAAATAATTTTCTCATTTGTGGTCCAGTTAAGAAGGAAGTATGCGTTGCTAATTATCTTAGACATTAAGATGGGAAACAAATCATAGAGAATTACGAACAAAATAATATTTTATATTTTATTTTTATTAAAAAATTTAAGACACTAATATTATTAATTTTTTATTAATATATTAGTTTATTCTTCTTTTTTTTTTTTTTCAATTTTGAGACTATTAACCTTAATTTCATTCTTTCAACTTTAATAAAATTTTTTATCAAATTAATTTTAAAAAAAAATACATCATTAGTTAAACCACAGAATAAAATAAATAAATAAACATATACAGATGATTTCCTCTCGTGCTTAACATATCCTTCGGTAATTAAAGGAAGATACCAACCAAATAATCACTTACAAAGATATTTGAAATTAACGTGATATTAATATTTAAAATGGTTAGTTTGAAATTTAGATTAAAGTAAATTTTTTATATGAAATGATAAGAAGATATTTTTAACTAATAATTTTTAATTTTGATAAACAAATGATAAAATTAATTAAAAGTAAATTAGAAGTTAGATAAAAATAAATAATATATAGTATGTAAATACATTTAATTTTATTTATTAATAAACTCATCATTATCAATATAAGATACTAAAAAATTAAATATAACTATACAAAAGAAATTCAACTAAATGTCTTTATTACTAATTGTCTTTTTACCCAAAATAAAATTTAATTTTAATTATATAAAATTTTTATCATAATTTTTTTTTTTATTTTTTAGACTGCAATATACTCTTATTCATGTATCAAAGTTTAATTATAAGGCAGACACAACAATTGTGGGTTGCATCTTCCACATTATTTCCAACTCCTGGACAAACCGCTCCATGGCATCGGCTTGCAAGCAAATTGATTCTTGTGTGGAACGTAAATGCTTGTCACTCCAAGGATGGGCCCAACTCCACCGTCAGCAGGTCCACCATAGACAGGCTTATCCCACCCAAAATCCACCTCATGGAATCCTGCACGTGTCACGTCGGATCGAAGGTCCCGTCCGCCAGTCCCCCCAACGGCGGCGGAGTTATCTCACCTCCAAACGTATATCATCGTAAATTACACGATAAATTTAATTTTTTATTACTACAAAGTTTATAATTTTTTTTATAATTAAAAACAAGATTTTTAAACTCTTATCGACAGCTTTCCTTTATTTCTTATTTAGATTTCCATACTCTTTCTTTTTATTTCTTATTGTACTTTGTTTTCATTACACAAATCTTCTGATGAACGAACAAGGGAAAAAAATTTATATTATTTATGTTTTCAACTTACAATTATAGAGTGATGCCTTTAATTGGAATAAATTTTTAAAAAAATAGAAAGACTAAATTACAAATAAATTAATAAAATAAAAATTAAGCAAATTGATATGACCTTCAAGTTTATTTTACCTTAAAAAATTTCTAATATTTCAAAATTTGGCTATTTATGTATAAAATTATAAGAAATTTTACGTAAAAATAAAAATATTTTAAAAAATTAAATTAAAATTGTAATTTCTCTTTAAGTGAAATGAAAAAAAAATTACTTAAATTGAAAAAAAAAATACATTGAGAAGCCACAAATTAAATTTGGATTAATTGTCTTACTTTTGGTCATAGAACAACTCATTTTAGGGAGAACTGTAGTGAAATTTTCACACTACACAAAGAAGAAAATAATAAGTTAATTTTTCTCTTCTAAATGATCTTTCAGGGCCCCAGAAAGAGGTCCTCTTGCTGTTACGACATACTACTGTAGTAGTAGAAGGGCATCCTTCTAATGCAACAAGGGCTGCTGCATACGGTTGACTTGTGTTCATTTGTTTTACTTGTTACCATTATTTTCTCATTGATATTGTTAGTGGTTATTGCAGGTTGTTGTTATAATAAATGTTTCATTATAATAAAAAATTTAATTAGATCATAAATTATTAGTCATGTAATTATTTTTAAAATAAAACTCAATTTATTTATAATTAATATATTTATAAAGAAAATAAATTTAAAATTTTACTCATAATTTTAATCATTTTATTTGACTAAATAATAATCTACATAAATTGGTCACGCATAAAAATTTTTAATATTATAAAATTAAAAATATGTAACTATAATTTTGTGTTTTGCATCAACTACAATAAATTTGTAAAAAATAAAGGCAGCATTAATAAGAAAAAAAAAAAAAAAAAAAGGAATAGCCACGGATTCTTCTGAGCCAAGGGGCAAACAGAAAGCGGAGAAAGGGAGAAAAGAGGGAAAGAAAATAAAGGAAGCACTTTTTCAAAATAACTCTAGTTAACATGTGTGTTAGTATTTTTTTAACCTGATGAAATTCTGCGACCTTTTTGTTGGACAACGACGAAACCTCGGTTTCATGGGAGTCCCGCGAGGATCCTGCATAAATGTCTGAAACCACAGCAAGTGGTGACCTGGGAGAATGCCTTTCCTGTAGGCATTGGTGACAGGGCCAAGTCGAAAAGTCTGAAATGTCCTTGGAACTTCCCAAAGCTTGGATTGATTGTGCAGACTTCATGGAAGAAATTTTACCCCATGATTTAGCACTCCTTTATGATTCTTGAAAGCACTCCTATCCACACTTCCAAAGTGGGCCAAACTGAAGCATCCTTCAACAATATATACATCATCCTGGCAACAGAGAACATGGACCTTCCTTTTTGAGAACAATAGCCATCTTCAGAAGCCCCAAACAGGAATAACCATGGATTCTTTTGGGCCACGAGAGCAAACAGAATGCGGAGAGAGGGAGAAAAGAGGAAAAGAAAAATAAAGGGAGCGTTTGTTTAAAATCACCCTGCTCAACAGTAGTTTTGTCAATTTTTTAGACTGTTATATGTCAACATGATACATGGTATCTCATCCAACAGCATAATATAAAGGAGCAACTTAAATTGATAACGCTTTAAAGCTCACAATCTAAATCGACAATACTGACAGAGTTAACAAACTCAAATTTACAAAGCACGCAAAAAGCTTGCAATCTAAAATTGTGCCCATCTCTTCTCACAGTCTTATTACTCTCATACCGTTAAGTCCATTGCAAAATTTTAACGTGTGACATATGCCAACACATCGTAACTGTTAATCTCCGCCAACCCATTTGCATTCATGTAACATTCTAGATTTCGGGCTTCATAGGCCCGAGCATCGCTCTAATAGAAGAAATGGGTTGAGGGCCCCGATCCCACTCGGCCACCCGGGACCAACTAGGCCTTTTCTTTTTCACCACTAGAATTAGGAAGCAAGATAGGGCTTTCCGCTCCACTTGCAGCCAGTCCTGTTGGAAAAAAAAATTCACAGGGGAATGGATCCAAAGTTAGTGATAGCTGAGCTTCGTGTCCTACTGAAGCGACCCATCAATGCAAGAGACGCATGCTGGACTCCTGTCTCTAATACCGGCCAGTTTACTGGGGATGAGCAGCGATGGACAATCAAGGCAAACAATGTCGTCAACGAGGCTACGGAACTTGTACATGTCAGAAAAACTCGGGTAAATAAGGGATGTTTCATCAAAGCGTTACCAATTTTCAATAGAAACAACAAGAAGCTTAGAAACGAAGCTCCAAAACAAAATTTGCATTATTGGTGAGCTCCTAAATGATTGTAAATTTGATCAGAATTCTTCTTCTGATGATTCAGATCAGATAATCAGCATGTAGTAGAAATCAGGAAACGGTCCAAGCATTGACTTACTTATAGAATAAATATCAACTTGGAGATTCTTGCAATTTTCATGACTTACAGACAAAATTAAATTTTCCTTATTTCATAGACTTTTTTTCACACTTTAATTACAGTTGAGATTTGATTTCTCCTTCTGTTAGTTTGTATCCTTCTTTTGCAATTTATTATTATTATTATTTTCATTTTCATGACTTGGAGATAGCCTTACGTAATACACGTTATAAAAGATATTTTTAATAGTATATAAATTATATTATATTATTTTATTTTAATTTATTTATTTATTTTAATATAATTAAAAATTTTAATTAAATTATTTAAGAATTCTTTTTTATTTTGAATTATTTTAGAATATTTTCTTGTTTAGTTTAAAATATTCTTTTAATTAAATAAATAATTTTAGTTATAAATATGTTTATGAGATGAGATATGTGATAAATATTATAATTTTATTTATTTATTTATTTATTTTTAGAGTCATTCTCTTAGATTTTAAAAATTTTTATTATTTATTTTTCATGCTTTCATCTCTCGTGAATCTGCCTTATTTGATATCATCTAATCCCCACACTTCCATCCCACATTAGGTGATATCATGGTAGGTTTGGCCTATATCGATGTTGTCTTACAAGTTCAAGGTAATCTTTTAAATAACGAAGATTACGAAGGAAAATACTATTTAGAGTAATTTTACATGATCATGAATATTACATATCTTATACTAAAGATATGACTTGTAGTATGTTTACACTCATGTTTTTTATTTCAAAAATATTTCTTTCATAAATTTTTTCATTAAAAATTTTGTCAATTGGTTATTAAAAAATAAAATTTATTTTAAATATAATAATATTTACGAGAGGAGAAAATGACTATAGCATATTCTAAATTTAGAGATGATGTAGCTAAATAGTGGAATGATACTTAATATTAATAATTAAAATTGTAAGAAATTTTACGTAAAAATAAAATTATTTAAAAAATTAAATTACAATAAAATAGTAATTCTTCTTTAATTGAAATAAAAAAAGGTTTACTTAAATTTAAAAAAAAAAACAAACACTTTGAGAAGCCATAAATCAAATTTGAATTAATTGTCTTACTTTTGGTGATAGAACAACTCATTTTATGAAGAATTGTATTGAAATTTTCACACTATACAAAGAAAAAAATAATAAATTTATTTTTCTTTTTTCTAAATGATATTTCAGGCCCCGTTAAGAGGTCCTCTTTTTGTTGCGACATACTGTAGTAGTAGAACGGCATCCTTCTAATGCAACAAGGGCTGCTGCATACGGTTGACTTGTGTCAGCTTTACAAGGGTCATTTGCTTTACTTGTTACCATTATTTTCTTATTGCTGTTTTATTGTCGTTATTAATGGTTATTTCGGGTTGTTATTGTAATAAATGTATCATTACAATAAAAAAATTAATTGTATCATAAATTATTAGCCATGTAATTTTTTTTTTTAAAATTAAAACTAGAATTTATTTGTATATTTAATTTTTTAAAGGGCATAATAAAATTTCAAAGTTTACATAATATAATAATTAATTAATTAACTTATATTTAATTATATTTATTTATTTATATCTCTTAAGTGGAGTTTAAAATGATAAATGTTATTTTTTTTTGTAAGGACTACCAGAATAAAAATTTTACAAATATATAACTTAGATACTTTTGTTATAGTAAAAAACTCTTCGATATGGATTACTAAATTGATAAATAATCTAATATTGAACATGAAGAAAGACAATGGACTAGACATTGGAATAGGAAGTAATGAAGTACAAATTGCATAGAAAATCTCATTGTTTAGTGAAATATTTGAGAAATTAATTAAATAATAAATATAATAATTCAAATAATTCTATAAAATAACACATTACATTTAAGTAAAAAACTCTTTACAACTAAGTAAAGAATAAAAATTAAAGAACACATTTATTTAAAAGTTAATTTTATTATAATTAAAAAATAAGTATAACATATGTACACCATTTTAAATGTATTAAATAAATTTAATTTAAATTAAATCAAATGAATTAATTATAAATAGGTTAGTGGTATTATGTAAATTATAATCTACTAAGTAGATTTAAAAACAACAATTTAATTATTGAAATAACAACACCATATAATTACTATTAACACTATAATTACTTTCACTGATTATTTACAAATAAAAAAATCATTTAAGTGAATGTATTTTAAAATTTAATTTGATCTTTTCAGACTTACGGTTCACTTTAAAAATTTAATAATAAGAACCGATTAATTTTTTAAAATAAAATTAATAATTTTTAATTAATTTTTATATTTATTAATAATTTATTTTTTCTAAAAATTAATTTGTGTATTGATCAATTGTCCTTATTTATTGTGACCTTCACATCTATGACCCTATCATCGTGGATAAAGTGAGTTAAAAAAAAATCTACAATTGACAATGAAAGATGAAATTCGAATTATTCCTTTTCTCCTCCAAATGAGGTCAATTATTATATCTAAAATCTTTGGAATAAAAAATTAATAATTTGATATATATATATATAAAATGTTAAATTGAATAAATTTGAATATATAATGAAATTTTTTATATATATTTTTTAATAATATTGTCATTATTATATTCAGTAATTTGATATATATATATATATATATATAGAGTTTTTGCTTATTGACCAGGACTACCGCTTCCAATTTTTTTTTTTTTTATAGAACATCAAAATTAAAACTCACACTTTGTGAGAATTTAGGTCCAATTCTATCTAAACTTTCAAATTTTATAAATATGCACATCTGCTGAAAGTACTCGTCAACGAGGCTTTGATTTATAAGCTAAATTGTTATGCACATAAACTAATTCAATTTCTAATTTACTGATTACTGCCACGGATTATGGCATGTTGCCATCACCAAGAATAGTTGACGACATTGTACAAATAAAACTAACCGCAAGTACGGAATGAAGCTAACTGCAAATTATAGGGCAACACTAAGAGAATTATCAAAAAGCAAGGGATTGATATTTGTGATTTTTATTTACTGTAGTAAGGAATGTTATTGATGTCCTAAGTCACCTGGCCACCCTCCCCAACTCCAATTGATTTAAATATTTTGGAAACATTCTCGTCGTGGAAAAAGAAAAAAAAAAACAAAAACGGCGGGCATCTATTTGTGTTAGAGCATCTTGTTGCTTTAAACCAAAAGAAAAACAGAATTGATGTGAGCGTTGAATTTTCCGTTGACACTCTTTTGTTACGCCTCTTAGGTTTATGCTGCTCAAATAAAGAAAAGGTAGACATTTTACAAGCTTTCTAATTATATTCCTACTAAACATAATTTTGAAATCTCTATAAGAATATATAACTTATAGATCCTATGCATTTGTATTCAGAATTTAAATAGAATTTTAAAAAATATGAATTTTTAGAAATCTATTTTGATGATTAAGAATCCGTAAATTTTAATTAATAAAAAGACGATTTAAGAAGAGCTTATTTGATATGAGTTTTTCTATTTTGTTTTATTTTATTTGTTTTCATCACTTAAAAAAATTTAAGAACTTTTATTGAATAATTTAATTTAATTAAAATAAAAAAATTACAAACATTGTTTATTACAACAACTTTTATACACTTTTTTTATTATTATTTTTTTTACCATTTCGTTTTAACCTTTTGCTTTTAAATTTTAAGATGTAATTGGAAGGTTTTTCTTTTCTTTTCTTTTCTTTTTTAAATCTAAATGACATATTCTTTTGGGCCGCCAGTTGGATAAAAAAAGGCGACAGCATATGGGATAAGCACAGAGGATTGGAAGTTGGGTTAAAGCCCACAAACCAAAAATTAAGATATCGAGGACTGGATGTACAAACTGTTGCCACAATTAAGATAAAAATTAATAAAATCTGCCGTAGCACGAACTGTTGCATGGACAAGTCATCCCGGCAGCGGAATATGTCTTTCTAAAGGCATTTTTATTTGTTTCTCTATTGTATTTTCTTTATTTGGATGGAAAAGGGAGGGATTGCCATTTCTAATAATTTCATAGACAAGACGAGCTAAATTGAGCGGCCATTAAAACTCAGCATCCATGCAATGGATTAGCGGTGGTCACAATTTTGGCAAGAAAAATATTACGTGAATTTGAGTTTTTCGTGGGACAATTACTCAAATTTATAAAATAACAGTGCATTACATTTATTAAAAATTTGCGCTGTTGTCTCAAAAGTATAATGCATTCTCTAAAAATGTACTTAATTTGTTCAGATTAAAAAAAAAAAAAAAGTGACACTGTAGCTTCTGCACCTACCGAGTGAAGTTGGGTAATCATGCTCATATATGTACGTTAGCTTCTTTAAAAAAAAAAAAAAAAAGCAGAAGCTAAAAACAGGAGGAAAATAAATGTTATTCATGTGAACTAAATTTGATTCCTACTTCACTGATTACTGCATGTCAGGCGACTTTTAATAAGTAGCTCTCACCAGGGTGGGAAATATCGCAGACAGATAATGAGAAAATCCTTTGATGGGGGGGGGAATGTAGGTTTTTAGACATGAGCATGGGAAAGTAATTGTTCATTGTAAGCAAAAATTTCTACTTGGCAACGAAGGTGCAAAGTCTAATTAATTAAGATCATGCACATGCGATAATGATCCAGAGTATGTTGCTCGCGTGTTGGGAGTCAAGGCTTAATCTTGAACCACGACTGCTTAACATTAGATTATTTGCAGTAAACATTCTTTAGTTACTTGAGCCAACCATTTGTGTTAGTGATGTGTCCATGATTAATCCTTCGGCTTTTCCACCTCCCTAACAAAAAAGAAAAGAAAAAAGAAGAAATTATATAGGAAAAAACAACATGAAGAAAGAAGATAATATGCATGTTTGTAACATTTTACTTCTTGAATATTGTAGCTGCCCATTGTCTATAAACTTGGAGGCAAAAATGTAAATGGAACGTATGAAGCTTAAAGTTGAACTTAAGCAAAAAGGTGTGTTCAATCATACAATTTCTTTTGCAATGTAAGATAACCAAATTGATTTCAATAGTAATCTCTTAAAATATTAAAATTGGAAGCATATATGCAAGCAAGTTTGAACATTTTATCCATCGATTTTACTGGACCAGGAACTTTTCCTTTGTTCCGTTCTGTGCTACAAACAGTTTCTCTCATCCTCAGGAGCCTATACAACGTTATTCTTTATTTTTTGTAGGAACATAGCTCACTCCTTTTGTTTGTCTTTTTTTTTTTTAACCCTTTAACTAATTTTCTTGATGTTTTGTATATAGGCAGCATAGATATTTGGTTTTGCTAAGCCCCTTTATTTTTCCCGATAACTATTGTTTTTTGAATGTTGCAATTTGAAAGAGAAAATTTAAAAAGGAAAAATGTGGAAAATAACTCTGGGAGAACTATAATGCACAACCTTAAAGCAAGCAGTGTAAAAGTGTAACATACCCACCTAGGAAGGAAAAAGGAAGCATATCGGGGCTTCCCCTGAGTTTAGTCGTGCAGTTATGCAAATCAAAGCTCTGATTTCATTTCAGGACATAAAAAATCCTCTAAGGATTGCAGTTAATTTCCCTAATTAAGTAGAAATCTAATATGAATCCCAGCTAAAACTCTCATGATGGGATGCGATATTGTAAATAGGGCACAAGGGGTTGCCAAAAAAACTCATATTATGTAATAATTTATCTTATATTTCAATTGAATGCATATGACATTTATATGATTTTTTTTTTTTCACAAGGTTTCATAGTAAGAAAGTTATTATATCATTATTAACCAACACTACCAATTCTGGCCACCTGGCCCTTAAATCATAGAGGAGGTAGAGGTTCGATTCATAGCCTCCTCACCCTCCGCCCCAAGTAAAAACCCAGTCCACAGGACACACACACAAAAAGTATTAGGGATACGTTGGTGATACTTGGAGAGTTACACTTGGCCTATCAGTACAATCACACAACCCCAACTGTCCTAATTCTTCCTGCCACGTTTCTCTTTTTAGAACGGTGGTCCCCTTTTGCAGGTAGTCGAATGGACACAATTTTTATCAACTTATCATCCTTATACTTGAATTCTGGTCTTGCAGTGTCTATAAAAAGAGTGACAATTCTTTTACTTGTGATGGGGGAGCCTTTCACTTGTCCTTACAAGCCTCCTTCAGAGACCTCTCGCATGGTATATAGAATTTGTTGAATTGGATTTGGAGTTACAGTTTAATATAATGGTGCAGTTATGTGATTATTGAGGACCACCATTTCTTAATTCTTGAAGAAATCTCAGTGTTCATCCTAGCATTTCTCTGTTACTGGGCATGTTGCTTTTCTGAAATAACACATACCCTTGATATTTTTTTCTTTTTCCTCTGAGATTGATTCATTCATGATTCAACCATGCACATTCGAGACGTTTAAAATGTTAAGAATGGAGTTGTTCAAGACACCTAACTACTCAATAACTGGCTTTGCCTACCCAAAGGAAGGTAGATGACCTTTGAAACAGGTAATACATACGGCTTCCACATTTTGTGTGGTTTTGCAACATTCCAGGTCTTCTTCCTCATTGTGTATGTGTGTGCTCGAGGGTAGTGCTTTGTTTATTGGGCATTAACAAGTTTGTGCAAGTTAGGGCTTGTGTGATGTAGTAAGGATACTTATTAAACTAATACTGGTTCTTTACATACTTTTCCAGCTTGTCACTCAAAACATTAAGGTGGACCATCACCCAAGTGGAGGGCATTGGTTTGCTGCTGGTCTCTTTCCCAATGTGAGCTCACTCTTTTTGAAATTTCTCGCAATTTAGTTGTTGAAGATTGTCCACAGCACTTGCTGCCTTTTCTTCCTCCCCCAGCTCTCATCTTAAAGGAGAAAAAGAGGGAAATTTTGCAATTAGGCTAGTTTTGTGATATGTTTGCATTGTTATATATGTCTGTGTAGAAACGCGAAAAAATGGAAGCTGACTTGAAGATAAAAAAGAAAGGACTAAATAACATTTACTTGAATGCAGATCCCAGGTAGGACTAGACTTCATGGGAACCCACATTTTCAAATGTTTCCACATGCACAAGCAAATAGCTATGGTAACATTAGAAGCCATGGTAGCTACAATGATGGTATTAACCTTGGGAGTAGCTATGGAAGCTATGGAGATAGCAGTAATATGTTTGCATATTATTCACCAGTTGGTCCCTGTGGGATGAACATGCATCCCCGGGCTGTTCTGTCGATGGTTGGAAGTAGTCCTGACGCAAGACACAGATTTATACAGTACTCAAATGGGAGGGGACTTGGTATAAGTCCATCTGAATGAAAATTTTCACCACTCTTTCTTGGTACTAGTCCATCCCAATTTACTCCACCAAGCTCTTACTTTCAAGTTTCGACTGGTTCTCCTGGTCATTATGGACCTACTTCCCCTGCAAGTATTTGTTATGGGTCCCCTTTAGGGAAAATTGTCATAGCTGCCCAATACAATGGAAGAAAAGGATATTTTGGAGGTCCTCAATCTCAAGAGATTTCATCTTCATATTGGAAAGGACAAATTACTGATGGTGTCAGCTCTAGCAAAGCCGAGGCAAATCCTGCTGTATTGGGAAGTTTACCTTTACATAGGCTGTCAAATGCTGGTACTGCAAGCTGGATACAGCAGCAAGGTGGAAATGGATCCATTCAGAACACATCAGGTACCTTTAAGCATGGATACAATATGCAATCTGGCCAATTGCAACGAGATAGGTAGCTGTTGGTTCTTACCATATGAAGCATAGAGGAAGTTTTTATATTTGATTATCATGTTTGTTTAAATTGTTGTAATTTTCTATTTCAGTAAACTGCTTGAGCTATTTCAACTGAGGTTTCATACAATGAATTACTTAACTAATGGCTATTCATGCCACACTATCCCATGATCTCAGGCCATGCTTGGCACAAGTACTACAGCGGAGCACATATCATGCAACCGGATTACGCTGTTGGTACTCATCCACCGAAAATGATTGACTTATAAACCCAACATCACCATTAAAATACACTAAATGTGAGTTTTTTTATTTTATAAATAATTAAATTCTTTAAAAATTAAATATAATAGAATTTATATTTTAATTATTCAAGTAATTTTTTGAATACTAATATCAAAAAATCTGTTAATTTTTTAATATTTTTTATTTTGCAATTATTCAATTTGAACGATTGTTATGATTAAAAAAATTTAAACTAAATTAGTTCAACTATTTAACATCTAATTGGGTGATTTCTAAAGTTTTTAAAGTTTTTTTTTTTACACAATATATCTCAAATTAAACTATTTTAATCATTAATAAAATAGATTATTTTTAATATAAGATACTAATAAATTAAATATACCGATACAAAAAAAAATTCAACTACATGTCTTTATTACAAATTTTCTTTCTATATAGAACGGAATTTCATATTAATTGTATAATATTTTTATCATAATTTATTATTATATATATATATATATATATATATATATATATATATAGGACTGCAATATACTCTTATCAATGTATCATAGCTTAATTACAAGGCAGACACAATAGACGTTGGTTGCACCTTCAACATTTTTTCCTGGACAAATCGCTCTATGGCATCAACTGGCAAGTAAATAGGCAGCACAATCCCTTGTTCTCCCTCGTGATTCTTGTGTGGAATATAAAAGCTTGCCACTCCAAGGATGGGCCCAATTCCACCATCAGCAGGTCCACCGTAGACAGGCTTACGCTACCCAAAATCCACCTCTCCGAATCCCGCACGCGTCACGTCCGAAACTAGGTAGGACCTCACCACGGTGAAGTGAGGCCTACCCTTGATTACCATAAGGTCAGCCGAAGATTGCATATACTCTTCGGTCATGTCTGCTTTGGCCTTTCTAACCAATTCCAATGCATAACCCAATGGGTTTCGAGAGAGGTTGCCGGCGGTTGCCACCGTAGGTATGAATTGAAGTAATTAAGTAAAGTGTATAACCAAATAGAATGTCAAATGCAATACTAATTTTCTCATTTGTAATCCAATTAAGGAGTAATATGCACTGTTAATAATTATCGTAGAACTCAAAGGCTAGAAAAGAATAACAAAGAATATCAACAAAACAACATTTTATAGTCATATAATATTGTACCTTTGTTACAAAATTTATGATATTAAATTTATAAATATCTATCTTTTATATGTTGTTTTATTCCTATTTTCTTCCCAACTTAAAACTATTAGTGTCAATTTTATCCTTATAACCTCGAAAAATTCTTTCCTGAACTATTCAACTTAAAATAAATAAGAGAATCAAATCATTAAGTAGGCATAAGACGAAGTAAGTAAACAGAGAAAAACATATCTGGACGATTTCTTGTCGCACATTACATATTTTAAAGCAGTTAAAAGAAGACATACACATCGAATAATCATTTACAAAAACATTCAAAAATAACATGACATTAATATTTAAAATAATTAGTTTAATCTTTAAATTAAAAAGAAATTCTTTATATAAAATCGTAAAATGTTTTTAGTTTTATAATAGTTCTTAACTTAACAAGCAAATGACAAAATTAAATAAAAATTAATTAGTAATTAGATAAAAGTAAATAGTATATAATATGTAAGTATATTTAATTTTAATTATTAATAAAATTTGTTGTTATTGATATAAGATGCCAATAAATTAAAAATTTTAATACAAAATAAATTTAGCTATATACCTTCATTAAATTCTTTTTTCATATAAAATAATATTTGACTATATAATAAATATTTTTTATCATAGTTTAATTATTATTTTTTTGGATTAAAATATACTTTTATTCATATTTCATAGCTTAGGTATAAGGCAGATACAATAATTGTGGGTTGCTTTTTCAACATTTTTTCCAACTCATGCACAGCTGCATGGCATCAGCTGGCAAGCAAATAGGCAGCACAGTCCCTTGTTCTCCCTTATGATTCTTCTATGGAGTATAAGAGCTTGTCACCCCGGGGACGACCCCAATTTCACCTTCGGCAGGTCCACCAGGCTTAGCCCACCCAAAATCCACCTCTTTGAATCCGGCACGTGTCAAGTCCGACACTGGGCAGGACCTCACCAGCGTGAAGTGAGGCGTGCCTTTGATTACCGTAAGGTCAGCCGAAGGTTGCTTGTATTCTTTGCGCATGTGTGCCTCGGCATTTCTAATCAGTTCCAATGCATTGGGATTTGAGGGAAGTTGCCGGCAGTTACCTTGGAACGCAAATGCATTAGTGCAGTACCCAGTTGGACGTGCAGGATCTCAAGCCTGTTGCGTGCATTAATTGAATACCGTATTTCTGAGAAAAAAAAAAACGAGTTAAATATAAATTTCCTCGTTAAATCATAAACACTAATTATTGTGATCATATATTTGTAAATTTATATTTATATTTAAATTTATATCTCATATTAATCTAATTTTTTTTCAAGAAAATAAAATTAATAAGACATATTTTCTTTTCCTTGACCTTTAGTTTTGATGATCAAAATAACACAAATATCCTATTATATTTTAATCAATTTTATGTTATGTTAATTTTATTATTTTGAGGGGTTAAGAGGCCAAGGCTGCTATTTATAAACTTTAATTGATAAGTCTTGTTATGACTTATCAAGAGTTATATTTCTTGATACATGAAAGATTTTATTTAAAAGTCATCTTTTTTTTTTTTTTTAAAAAAAAAAGCTAACCAATTGAAATCAAGTATCTAAAATATTTATTAAATTATTTATAATTTTATTAAATAAATAAATATTTTATAAAATAAACTTAAGTATCATTGAATTCTTTATCCTTTATAAAATAAAGGCATTTAATTTTTTTTACAAAATTTTATTTTTTATTTAAAAATAACCCTTGTAATTCTTTATTTTCCTGTTAGTACAACAATTTGAACTAATCACGTTGTTTAAAAATTAATAGTTAATCTAAAAAATATCAAAATTAATCAAATTTAAAGATTCCATTTTAAAATTTTTATTACTTATTAGACCATCGACAAAAGGTTTTTTTTTTTTTTTTGGCTTCTCTCAAAGACTTTGTAACTCTATAACAAGTGGATAAATTATAAATATTTATTGACAGCATAAATATTTCTCATCAAATTTCCAAACATTTAAACAAATTTGATGTATTTGAGACACGTATCTTTAGATGAACAGAAAGGAACGACGTGGGAAGCCAAAGATGCCCCATCTTTCGTCAACTGTCTAAATCAGCATCTATATGTTAGCCATATTGCGCCAGGGACGCGTTAAAATGCCGCGAGTCCTCCTCACTAAGTCGTGCATCTATATAATAACTTATGCACTGAAGCTCTCTTCACATCATTTATTGAAATTGATTCTCTTCGGCAGCATCTCTTCCTGAATTCAAGAAAACAAGTTGATAATCATGGATGCCGACAAAAATAAGGAAAATTTAGCGGCCTCTGATCCTCCAGTCATCCCAATCAGATTCGGACTCTATGAATTGGGGGCAGCCAGCGCGGCTTCGGAGTTTGCTCACCGCCAAAGGTACATCACCGTGAATTGCACAATAAATTTAATTTTTTTTATAATTAAAATCAAAATCTTAAATTATTGTCAACATTTTTTATTTATTTTTTTATCTAGATTTTTATACTTTTCTTCTTATTTTAATAATATTTTTACTGCACCTTATTTTTATTGTACAAATCTTTTATTTAGTAAAAAAAATTATAATACTTATATCTTTTCGTTTAAAATTTATAGTGACGTCTTTAACTTGGATAAATTAAAAAAATAATTAAAAGGTTAAATTATTTTAAAAAATCAATAAAATGAGAAATTAACCATAATAAGATAATAGGTTTTAAACTTTTTTTTTACCTAAAAAAATTTTAATAATTAAAAGTTGGGTCAATTGTGAATGAAATTATAACAAATTTTACAAATAATAAAAAATATAAATTATATAAAGACTAAATAAAAATAAATATAATAAATTACTGGTTTATACTTTTTACTCAAATGAAATTAAAAAAAATAAAAATTTACTTAAATTTTAAAAAATAAATATCTTAAAAAGTCATTGACAAAATAAATTAAAAAAAGCTATATTTATATTGCTCTATATATTTTGATGTACAAGTAAAAGTTTTATTTATAGAACTGTAGATACAAAAATTAAAAAAAATAATTATGTAATTTTATTTTATTTTTGACAACACAATATTTGATACAATCAATGTAATATTAATTTATCAACATAATATTTAACTAACAGTTACTAATTAAATTTAAATTAATTACTTTTTTTTGTCTCAGAACAAATTATTTTGGGGAGAATTTTGATAAAATTTTCAAACTATACAAGAAAAAAAAATAATAAGTTAATTTTTCTCTTTTCTGAAGATCTTTCAGAAGCAAAGCGAACCTGCCAATGACGGCAGCGAAACAAGCCCTACGGGTTGCAACATAACGTAGTAGAGCATTCTTCGAATGCAACATGGACTGCTCCATGCGGTTCACTTGTGACGGATTTATAAGGGGTCATTTGCTTGTTACCAGTACTTGTTGCTGTCTTATTGCCATTACTAGTGGTTATGGCGAGTTGATGTTGTAACGAATATATTATTATAATTTATAAGTCTTTGTCGTTCATACGTTGCATTATCGCCTTTCTTCTCAACTCGAGACTATTAGTTTCAATTTCACTCTTGCAACGTCACGAAATTCTTTCCTTGATCATTTGACTTAAGACAAATAAGAGAATATGAAAACAAACATTTGTTAATTAATCCCTCTCGTTCTCTGCACATCCTACGGCAATCAATATAAATCCTTTCAATCCCTTGGAGTTTGATTGATCGTTCTCTTACATGATGAAATTATGTAACTCTTTTGTTGGACAACAACGAAACTGAGGTTTCATGGAAGGCCTGTGAGGATCTGCAAAAATGTATGAAAACACGCCAAAGCCTTTTCTTCACTCATCAATTATAGTTGGGATTTGATTCCTGCTAGTTTGTGTCTGTCCTTTGAATTTTTTTTTTTTTTTTTTCATTTTTCTCTTTCTAAAGCGTGTATTGAACTCGGCTCTGCAGCAGGCTGGCCACTTGCAGTGCTGCTTGTCGCCATGATAACTCTTAACAATGCGTGGGCTCTTGTTTCTTCTTCGGCTCTGTCTTGCCGCTCATGCTCACAGCATCACGAACCCCATGTTCTGTTGTTTTTATTATAAATGAACTTCTTTATTATTACATACTATTTACAAATAAAATTTAAGAAGAATGTCAAGATTATTATCTCTGTCATTTAACTTTACCATTTCATGAACTTCTTGCACTTTTAGTTTGATAATAAATATTTTTGGTTTTCTAATAACATAATTTGTGATCAAAAAGATATTTTACGACACAAATCTTCAATTTATATTTATGCATCACTAAGCATTATAAACCTTGACCACCAAAAAAAAATAAAAATAAAAATAAATAAATAAATATATATATATATATTATACACACCACATATCAAATTCACTAATAACATCAAAGAAAGTAATAATTCTCACTTCTCACTAATCACAAGAAAGATATTCGGGGTCTAATATTACCTCTGCTTGGATGCTCTTCCAACAACGATTTATCCAACTCCTTAACAAATCTTTCCATAGCTGAAGCTGGCAAGCAAAGAGTCAAAAGAATCCCATCTTCTCCACTCTTGTTCCCATGCGATATTTGAAGGCTTGCCACATTACCCTTGGCTGGCGCGCCATATGCGGCTTGACCCCATCCAGAAACCACCTCCAAAACTATCCATCTGATGCTGGGTAGGACCGCACCAACGAAAACTATCCAATTATTCCATACTCTTTCCAATTCTCCTTGCCTTACTCATATTCTTAGTTGAACTACTCACAACTATCTAATTATTCCATATTCTTTCCAATGCTCCTTGCCTTCCTTTGCATAATTACGTTTATTGCTTGAATCTTGGCTAAGCTTCTTTCAGTAATATCTCGTTCTCAAATTACTAACGCAAGATAACAACCATGGATAACAACAGCAGCCAGAAAGGAGGAAAGGTAGGAACACCTTCCCCCCGAATATTACAGAGGCATAAGGAGAATGGCGTCTTCCGTCATCAATGCCGCCGGAGTCATTAACAACACAGAGCAAGGTCCAATGTTACATCAGATCTTACTATTTTCGGTGCATTATTGGGTATCAAACATTTCCAGATTTTTTTGATTCCACAGAAATTTTGAAAGGAGGGCAGAGTCTGAGAGGAGGCTAAGTGTACACGTACAAATTAAGGTTGTATTTGTAATGAATACATTTCTATGACTCAAACTTGCCTTCTCTGTGTTATGATTCTAGTTAGATTTTGATATCAACCGTTCTGAAGCGGTGAAAAATTACATATCATGTCAGTCAGAAAAATTTCAATGAAACTTAGCGATATAAACACGTCACCGTTGAAGCTAACACAGCCCCATGATTGCTCGGCACAAGTACCATAGCAGAGGCTAACACATCATGCAACATGGTAATTGACCACCGAAATGACCGACTGATAAATTTAATGTCACCGTTAAAATATGTTTAAATGTGAGTTATTTTTAATTTTATAAATAATTTTTTAATAATTAAAAAAAATAAAAGTTTATATTTTTATTCAATTTTATAATTTAAAATTATTTTTAAAATATAAATATAAATTTACTTATTTTAAAATTTTTTTCTACATAATATGTATTAAGTCAGTATAATTGATTTTTAAAAAATAATTCTTGTAATTCTTTATTTTTCTATTATAATATTATATGCAAATGGTAGTATTTAAACTAGTTAAGTTGTTTAAGATTTAATAATTAAGTTAAAAAATGTAAGAATTAATTAAATTTAAAAATTTATTTTAGGATTTTTTAATCCAAATTTTAGAATTATAATTACTTATTAGTCCATCGATAGTGGGTACCTTGACTTTTCTCGTGGAGACTTTGTGGTTCTCTCATTATAGTGCATCGAGATATTTGACAAAGTGGGTGAATATTTCTTCCAAATTATTAAAAAAAATGCCTCTAATTGCCACCTCTAAATCATTGACATTTAATCATGCTGCCAGTCGTTCTTATAAGATTGTGCACCGACGCTTTCTTCACTTCACTGATTGAAATCGATTCTCTTTTAGCAGTATCACTTTCTGATTTCACCGAGATAAGTTAACAACCATGGACGACGGCGACGACCAAAAAGAGGGAAATTTAAGGGCCTCTGGTACTGCAGCCGGCGGGAAAAGGGTGCCGCGTCCGGCATATCCGGAAAACGCCGCGGGAGTTATTGAGAACCTAATTTCTGTGTGTTGTCGTGCCTCCACTGTCGGTAAGGACGACAGAGCTATTATGAATTGCATCGTTGCAAATTGCATGATAAGCTTAATTTTTTTAATAATTTTATATATTTTTTTATAATTGAAATATGAGACTTTGGAGGTAGAAGAGCTAAGTGCTCATTAACAGTGTTCCTTTGTTTCTTGTTTTATTTTTCTATGTTTTTCTTCTCACTTTGATTATTATTTTTACTTCACTTCATTTTTATTGTACAAATATTTTAATTAGTGAGATAAAAAAAAAACTATATTTGTTGTATCTTTGAACTTGGAATTTATAAAGTGACGTCTTTTATTTAGATAAATTAAAAAATTTAAAGATCAAATTATTAAAAAATCAATAAAATGAAAATTGATCAAAATGAGATGAAATTTCTTAGATTTTATTTTATTTAAAAAATTTAATAATTAAAAAAATTTTCTTTTGTGTATGAAATTATAAAAATTCACATACAATTTAAAAGAAAATGAAGATTTATAAAAATTAAATTAAAATGAGATTAATAAATTATTAATTTGTACTTGTTGTGCAATTAAAATGAAATAATTGAAGTCTACTTAGAATGAAAAAAAAGAAATATCTTGAAAAGTTAATCATTTAAATCTGAATTAAAATCTTTCTCTTTTTGTCACAGAATAATTTATTTTGGAGAGAATTTTGGCAAAATTTTCAAATTATAGAAGGAAGAAAATAATAAGCTTATTTTTCTTTTGTTTCTGAAGATGCAATCTAAAAGAGAGGTCAGAACTCGGGGAACATGCAGTACTTGTTGCAACATAACGTAGTAGTAGCAGAGCATTCTTCTAATGGAACATGAGCCGCTGCATGCGGTTGACTTTTGTCATCTGCTTTGCTTGTAACTATTATTGCTTTTTGTTGCTTTATTGCTATTGCTAATTGTTATTACGGGTGGTTGTTGTAATGAATATATAATTATAATAAAAGAACTAATTAGGTTATAAATTATTAATTGTCTAATTTTTTATCTTGAAAATCAAATTTAATTTATTTATGAGAATATATTTATCAAAAATAATAATTTACTCATATTTTCTATCATTCAGTTAAATTAAATAATAATTCACATGAAATTATCATTATAAAATTAATAACATGTAATTCTAATTTCTTATTTTACATTATCTAGAAGTAATATTTTATTTTCATTAAATAAAAAATTATGAGTCTTGACATTGTTTCTTTAATTAAAATTTTCAGGCATTATGTTATTATTATTTTTCAATATAAGAAATTATTATTTCTTGTAACTTAATATTGGGAGCATAGATTAAGATAAATGAGCAGAGTGTGTAACCAAGCAAAATGTCATATGCACTACTAATTTTTTCATTCGTGTTCCAATTAAGAAATAATATGCATTGCTAATAACTATCATAGAACCCAAGATCAGAGAAGAATCACAAAGAATATCAACCAAATGACATTTTATGGCCACATAATACTGTACTTTTATTACAAAATTTAAGACATTAGATTTATGAATTCTTATCTCTCATACATTGCTTTATTCCTATTTCCTTCCCAACTTGAGACTATTAACTTCAATTTTACCCATGCAACTTTGAAAAATTCTTTCCTCAACTATTTGACTTAAAACAAATCAGAAAACTATATCATTAGTTAGATCATCGAATGAAGCAAGTAAGCAAAAAAAAAAAAAAAACATATGAATAATATTCCCTCTCGTGCTTTACATATTTTACGGCAGTCAAAAGTAATTACATACCAAATAATCATTCACAAAGACATTTAAAAATAGCACTATATTAATATTTAAAATAATTAACTTAAACTTTAAATTAATGTGAATTTCTTATATGAGATAGTGACATTTTTTTTTTAGTTTTATGGTAGTTCTTAACCCTAACAAACAAATGACAAAATTAAATAAAAGTTAATTGTCAATTATCACACTTTATTTTCACATAAAATAAGATTTCATATTGAATATGTAACATTTTTGTCATAGCTTGATTAATATACTCTTATTCATGTTTCATGCTTTTTCAACATTTTTTTCCAACTCATGCACAAATCGTTTCATGGCATCATCAGCTGGCAAGCAAATAGGCGGCACAATCCCCTGTTCTCCCTTGCGATTCTTGTGTGGAATATCAAAGCTAGTCACTCCAGGGATGACCCCAATTCCACCTTCGGCAGGTCCACCGTAAACAACAGGCTTAGCCCACCCAAAACCATCTCTTTGAATCCCGCCCGTGTCATGTCCGACACGAGGCAGGACCTCACCACCGTGAAGTGAGGCCTCCCCCTGATTACCATAAGGCCAGCCGAAGATTGCATTGTACTCTTTGCTCATGTCTGCCTAGGCCCTTCTAACCAATTCCAATGCATAGCCCAGTGGGTTTTGCCGGAGGTTGCCGGCAGTTGCCTGGGAACGCAAAGGCATTACCGCAGTACCCAGTTGGCGGTGCAGGATCAAGCCTGTTGCGTGCATTGATTGAATATTGTGTTGCGGAGAGAGAAAAAAAAAAAGGTATAAAAATAATTAATAATTTTTATTAACCAATTTAAAATTTATTCTTCTATGAATCAATATAGTGGTTCAACCTATTATGTGATAGAAGAATCGTAAAGTGTTGAATTTGCTTATCCATTTTTCAAATTATATATATTCTACTTTAATTTATCTCAATCAAATTATTGAGAAATTTTTTAATTACATTTATTGGCAAAATAAGAATACAAAATATATCACATTGTATAATATGGGTTTAAGTGGTTAATATTATAAATGTTTATTGTTTGATCAATCAAGTTGTGATCTTAAAAATTAAATAAAAACTCATTTATAATGTAATTAAAGTAGAAAAATTAATTTTATTTTGTTAGGGTATTTTTGTAATTATATTTATTTTATATTTTTAAAATTTATTAAATAAGTCAAATCATTAGTTACTTTGGTACATCATGTTGAAGAATATTTGCAATTATGTTACTTTATTTTTTTAATTCATTTAACTTATTAGATAAATTTAATCCATATTAAATATTTTTTATTCAATAAAATTACATAATAATAATTTAATATCACGTGTGGTACGAATATGCAAATAATTACTATATGACTATATTTAATAGAAAATAAATTAATGTATTAAGAAAATTAAAAAAATGATATGAATAAAAATATAAAAAATATTAAATATTATAGATCAAATTTAATTAAGCAATTAACATGTTTAAGATATTTTTAAAAATAAAAAATATATAATTATAAAAAATTTTAATGTAATAAATAAATTTAATATTTTACATTTAGTTAACAAAAAACATTTAATTAAATTTAAATTTTAAATTGATTTTTTAATTAAAATTTAATTTAATAAAAGATTTAAAAAATAAAATTCTAATATATTTTTTAAAAAATATTATACAATCACTACTATATATAAGATAAATAATAATTACTTAAAACATGATAAAAATTTAATTATATTTATTTAATATAGAAAATTATATTATAAAAAATAAAATATATACAGATAACACTTTAATTTTATTAGGACTCAAAAGATCTATTTATATTAATTAAAATAATCGGTAAAAAAATTTGATTATGCTAATTAAAATTATAATTCAATTGAGTGGACTTGTATTGAAATTTTTGATATTTTGAGCACCCTCATCTTACTATAAAAAAAAAATGTTGTTAGCATGAACCCCATTAAACTCCCACCACTAACGTGTTTGCCACGTGTTCTCTGACTTTCCCTCAATTAAATAATTTATAAAATAAAAAATATTATTTATTTATTTATTTATTTATTTTCATTGTAGACCATCAATGGAACAAGCGCTAGTTGGGAATTATGTAATTGTTGAAGGAAACAGAGGACCATCGAAAGTCGTCAGTCTCTGCTGCAGTCACCATCATCACCGATATTGCTCTCTATTCACTTCATCATCTATCGCGTTAGTTGCTCTTATAGAAAGCTAAATCACCATCTAACAATTTAGAATCAAGATCTATATGTCCTCAATCAACTAACCAAATTACAGCTTGATTGGATTACAAACAACTTTCTAATTATAAGGTTGATTGAAATTTCATGCAAAATAACTTATCAAGTATTAACCATAAAACGTAAATTAGAATCCACTTACAGTCCACCAAATCAGATCTCCATCATTCAAAATGAAAAACAAAATATTCTCTATCACTCAGCAAAAGTTTAGCAAAATAGAATAAGAATTCACCGTTGGATTTTGAAAATAATGACTGGTACTCCTATTAGATTCTCTTCCCTGTTTTTATCTTTTTTTTTTTTTTTTATGTTTCGGTAGGCTGCCCCTCTTAATTCCCATTAAACCTAATCTTAATGAAAATAAGGTATTTATACCTCATATGTCAACCAACTTTTTTTATTATTATTATTCAAAGGTTCCCTCCATGTAAGAGAGATACCTAAAAATTCTCTCCCTCTCGACTACATGGAGGTGTTGATCATCCCAACTAACAAACAACACAATTCAAACTTTTCTCTTAGAAATACCTTTGTTAATATATCAGTAGCATTATCATCTGTATGAATCTTTTCGAGTGCTAGTTGTTTAGAATCAAGAGCATCGCGTATCTAATGATACCATACATCAATATGCTTTGATCTAGCATGAAAAGTCGGATTCTTACCAAGATGGATTGCACTCTGACTATCATAATACAACATATACTTTGATTGCTCAAAGCCAAGCTCTTTCATGAATCTTTTCATCCAGATTAATTTAGCATGAAAAGTCAGATTCTTACCAAGATGGATTGAACTCTGGCTATCACAATACAACATATACTTTAATTACTTAAAGCCAAGTTCCTTCATGAATCTTTTCATCCATATTAACTTTGTAGTTGCTTCAATTATAACAATAAACTCTGCTTCTATAGTTAATAATGCAATGCATTTTTGTAACCAAGATTGGCAACTAACTGCTCCCCTTGCAAAAGTAATCAAATAACTTGAAGTAGACTTTCTGGAATCAATGTCACTAGCCATATTTGAATTAGTGAATCCAATAAGAGTAGGCTCATTACTCCTAAAACAAAGTTTACGTTAGTACTCCTTACTAACGTTAAATATCTTAATTGAAAGGTACTTCTCATAAATATCTTAATATCCACTTTATTGCATTCTAGTACTCCTTACTAGGATTTAAAATAAATCGACTAACTGTGCCAACTACATATGCTATATTAGGCTTTACATATCATTGCATACATCAAACTGCCCATAACCAATGCAAAAGGAACTCTCAGCATCTTTTTCTTCTCTTCTATTATAGAAGGACATTATTCAACTGATAATTTAAAGTATGTAGCAAGAGGAATATTGACCACTTTAGCCTTATCTATGTTAAACCTTTGGACTACCTTTTCAATGTACTACTTTTGAGACAAATACAACTTTTTTTCTTTTTTGTCTCGAGTGATTAACATGCCAAGGATCTTCTTTGCTAGTCCCAAATCCTTCATAGCAAAGCACTTGTTCAAATCTCGCTTCAACCTATCGATTCTATTAGTATTATGATCAATAATAAGCATATTATCAACATAAAGTAGTATAATGATGAAATCATCATCAGTGAATCTTTGTGTAAAATCACAATGATTAGAAGTTATCTTCTTGTACCCTTGCTGTTCTATAACAAACTCAAACTTCTTATACCATTGTTTGGGAGCTTGTTTCAAACCATACAAGCTCTTCTTCAACCTGCACATATAATTCTCTTTTCCTTGAACTTCAAAGCTTTGTGGTTGCTCCATATAAATTTCTTCTTCTAAGTCACCATAGAGAAAAGCTATTTTCATATCTATTTGCTCAATCTCCAAGTCTTGACATGCAGCCAAACTCAACACAACTTGAATGGAAGACATTTTGACCACAAGTGAGAAGATACCGTCAAAATTGATACCTTATTTTTGACAGAATCCTTTGACAACTAATCTGGCTTTATATTGTGGATGTGAAGCATTTCTTCTTGATTCACTCTATAAACCCACCGATTTTTCAAAACTCTTTTGCCCTTAGGTGGTTTCACCAACTCATAAATGGAGTTTTCATATAAGGATTTCGTTTCATTTGTCATAGCATCTATCCAATGTTGTTTATGTTCACTTTCAACTGTTTCTTCTTAACATTCAGGTTCTCCCCCATCAATTAATAATACAAACTTTTTAGGAGAGTACCAAGTAGAAAGTACTAAAACTTTATTAGACCTTTATGGCTAAAAAATAGGTAAAGGTAAGGTTGACTAATCTTCTGTAAAAGTATTGAGATCACCTGCACCTTGTACATTATGATCTTGCTAAACATTCTCATCATACTCTTGAATGTCATGTTTAGTATCACCTAAATCATCTGTAAATGCTTGAAGAATTGGATCAACATCAACAAGGTTATCATTAGTTTGAGTAACCGCCTTTTCAATGTCTTCAATGTTTTGATCCTCAAATAACACAACATCTTTGCTTCTGACAAGCTTTTTCTCAACTGGATCATATAATCGGTACCCAAAGTCATCTTCACCATAGCCAAGAAAGATACATTATTATGTCTTTGCATCTAACTTTGTTCATTCATATTTAGAGACATGAACAAAAGCCTTATACTCAAAGATCCACAAATGATCATAAGAGACTTTTTTACTAAACCAAATTTTGTTCGAAACATCACCTTGCAAAGGAACACTAGGAGATAGATTAACCACATGTGTTGCTATGTTTAAGGCTTCACCCCAAAAGGATCTAGGCAACTTTGTATTTGAAAGCAAACATCTAACTTTCTCAATTAATTTTCTATTCAACCTTTCAGCTAAACCATTCAACTGAGGTGTCTTTGGATGTGTCCTTTGGTGTCTGATCCCATATACTCTACAATACTCATCAAATAAAACACTATACTCACCACCATTATCAATACGAACACATTTCAAACTTTTTCCTGACTGTTTTTCAACCAAGGCATGAAATTGATTGAACACATCAAACACTTGATCTTTAGTCTTTAAAGTATAAACCCAAAGTCACAAAATAATGAGCACCACCAAGTGAGCATACTTGCAAAGGACTGCACACATCAAAGTGCACCAACTCAAGCAACTCTAATTTCCTAGTAGGAGGGTGACTTTTAAATGTGACTCTATTTTGTTTTCCAGCCAAATAATAAAGATACTTCTTTAAAGAAACACTCTTTATGCTTGAAAGCTGATTTTTATTCGTCAAACAATTCATCCCCTTTTCACTCATATGGCTAACTTGTTTATACTATAAATCAATCAAATTCTTATTTTCCATTGCATTCATAACATTTCTAACAATATAAGCTTGTATAAAATATAAATTGGAACATTTCTTACCTTATGCCATAATTAAGGAGCCTCTAATAAGTTTCCATTGACTATCATTGAAGATACTGCAAAAGCCCTCATCATCAACCTTTCCTATTGAAATCAAATTCAACTGGATATTTGAGACATGTCTGATATCCCTTAAGGTCAACTGTGCTCCACTATTAGTCTTTAAGCAAATATCACTAATACTGATGACTTCTGCTAAGCCATTATTACCTATCTTCAACACCCTATGATTACTAGGTGTATATGTAGAGAAGAATTCCTTATGTGAAGTAACATGAAAGGAGGCACCACTATCTATCACCCAATCAGTCTCATGAGATGTCAGATTAATCACATTTTCATTAGAAACAACAATAAGGTCACTAGTACCAAAAGTTAATGCAATAGTAACACGATCATTATCATTATACCTCTTCTCATGCTTATCACTGTCATCTTTATCTTCTCTCATTCACTTATAGCATTTCTTTTGAATATGACCTATCTTTCCATAATAGTGACACTAGTCATTCTTATACTTTGATCTTGACTTGCTTAGGCTTTTACTTCTGCTCTATTTACCATTACCTCTTTCTTGGTTTCTCCCCCTATTTTCGGTAGCCAAAACCTCTAAATTCAACGGTGATGAACCCTGAAATCTTCTTCTCATCTCTTCATTCAACACACCACCTTTCACAAGTTTTAAAGAAACAACACCACTAGAGTCAAAATTCGCAAGTGAAATCTGAAATGTCTCCCAAGAATCAAGTAATGTAGTAAGTAACCATATCTTGGGAACTTTATCATCAAATTTAATATCCATACCCAACAATTGATCAATGAAACCCTGAAACTCATTCACGTGGTTTGTAACTAAACTCCTTTTTTTATATCTCAGCTACATCATTTTCTATAGTAGAAACAACTTATTATTACTAGACTTTGAAGCATATAATATCTCAAGTTTGCTTCATAAAGTCTATGCATGTGTCTCATTACCTATGTGATTGTAAACATTATCATTAACAAATTTTTGTATAAAGTCACAAACTTGTTGATGCTCAAACTCTCATTCCTCATTAGTCTTTGACTCAGGTTTAGTAGCAACAAATACTAGCAAATGCATTTTCTCCATAAATAAAAGGTCTTTCATTTTTCTCTTCGTGCCATTTAAACAAAACATTCTATTTACATTCAACTTCATCATTCAAACAAGTTAGAAACATAACCTTGCTCTGATATCACTATGATAGAAGAGGAGCAACGAAATAAAAATTGCCCAAGAGACCTCTCCCACTTGTTTGAATATGTGAGAAGTTGACTGAATAAAATATAGCAACTTAAACAATCACATAAGGACACACTAATCTTTTACGTAGAAAACCCTTTCAAAGTAAAGAGAAAAAACCACGAGACACATGATCCAGAAATCAACTTCACTATAATGAACACAAATTCAATTACATCAACCAAATTGAACAAACTCAATTTAAACCAAAATGAGAGGCCAAATAAGTTAACCAACACGAAAGACACATTCTGTCAATAATAACTCACTAACTAGAACTCCAAACCTAGCCTCATTAATTCTGAACTGCTGAAGTACCTTTTTAGTTTTTTCGATTAATCATTTCTAATGATGTTTGTATAAGGCTTTTGGACTAAAAAATTGTCAATGGAAGGCATTTTTGAAGAGAGAATGTTCTGGCTATCATCAAGCATTTTGAATCAATTTGCTCAAACTACAGGGTAGGCTGAAGGTGTGCTGTATGAAGATGATGGTGGTATGAGTATACCAATTGTGAATATTTATTGACACACTATGTTACTAAACTCTAATCTTCAATTGTTAGCATAAGAGTTTCTGATAGAGAAGGATCTTGGAAGAGGCCCACATGTCATATTCATGCAAAAGTGTTACTTGGTGGAGGTGCAATGGTAATTTTCTTTCCCCAAGATGGTTGAGAGCTAACAATGGACTGCTTGTAGTACTATTTGTTAGAAATTGAAAGAGTAATAATTCTTCTTTTTCTTAATAATATAATAACTTTATAGATGCCAGACCTAGTAAAAAAGGAAATTGATAAAAAAGTAAAAAATATATCAAATCCCATAACTTATGGGGACTTTAAAAAACTTACCTAAATTAGTTTATTTCTGAAGATATATTTTAGAAGTAGCTAACTATGCACAATATAAGCCACTAATCATGTTTTTCTACACTCCACCTCAAGTTGGTGAATAGGCATTCTCCATTCCCAGCATGGATATTATATTTTGAAACACTGAACTGTTTAACCCTTTGGTATGTACATCAGTAAGCTGGCAGTGTAGGCATGTAAAGGGTACAAATCAACCCACTCTCCAAGTGTTCTTTGATAAAGTGTCTATCGACTTCAATGTGCTTCATTCGATCATGTTGTACTGGGTTGTGAGCTATGCTAATTGTAGACTTCTTGTCACAATAAAGTCTTATTGAGTCATCACATTTAATCTTTAAGTCTTCTAAAATGATTTTTAACCAAAGTACTTCACACACACCTTGTTCCATTGCTCGAAATTCTACTTCTACACTAGACTTGGTTACTACATTTTGTTTTTTACTCCTCCATGTCATAAGGTTTCCACCAAGAAAGGTGCAATATCTAGTGGTTGACTTTTTGTTAACAATTGACCCTGCATAATCAACATTTGTGTATGTCTCAAATACTAAACTTCCGTTCCTTTTGAATAAAATACCTTTCCTTAGTACTCCCTTAAGGTACTGTAATACAAGGTAAGCTACTTGTAGATGAACTTTCTTTGGATTATGAATGAATTGGCTAATCACACTAACTGCGTATGTTATATCTGGTCATGTGTGAGACAAATAAAGGAGTCTTCCTACAAGACATTGATATGTTTCCTTGTCTACCGCAACATCCTTCTCTGCTTTTCCAAGTTTGACATTTTGATCTATTGGAGTACTTGCTGGTTTGCATGTTGTCATGCCTATTTCCTTGACATACTTTTGTTGGGAGATAAAAATGCCTTGCTTAGAATGAGCAACCTTAATCCCAAGAAAATATTTCAGCCTTCTTAATGCCTTGATCTCAAATTCCTTGCCCAAACAATGACTCAGGATTTGTTTTTCTTTGTCATCATCTCCTGTTACTATTATGTTATCGACATAAACCAAGAGAGCTGACTCCCCTTGAACTTGAGTGTTTAATGAACAATATATGATCCCCTTGGCTTTGTTTATATCTTATAGCTGTCATAACTCCAGCAAATTGTCCAAACCACGCTCATGGTGATTGTTTTAGAGCATACAAGGCTTTCTTCAATTTACACACAATCTAAGAATCCAAGCTTTTCCCATAACCTAGTGGGACCTCCATATAAATTTCTTCCTCTAGTTCTCCATGCAAGAATGCATTTTTTATAGCGAACTGCTATAATTCCCAACCATAGTTAATTGCCATCAACAACAAAACTCTAATAGTATTCATTTTTGCAATTGGAGCAAAAGTTTCCAAATAATCAATTCCATAGCTTTGAGTATATCCTTTGACTACTAACCTTGCTTTGTATCTTTCTATCGATCCATTTGCTCTATACTTCATTGTATACACCCATTTACACCCTACAGGTTTCTTTCCCATCGGTAACTTTACTAACTCCCAAGTTCTATTTCTCTCCAATGCCTCAATTTCCATATTTATAGCTTGTTTCCATTTCTCATTGGACAACACCTCATATAAGGTGGTAGGAATGGTAATGGTGTTTAAGCTAATAAGGAAGGATCCATGAGATGGTGAAAATTACTTAAAAGACATAAAGTGTGCAAGAGGATATAAAGGTTATTTTGTGCACTTTCTTGTTCCTTTCCTAATAGCAATGGGAAGATTCTGGTCATCATTACTCATATAAAATTTAGTTTCATTTTGCAATGTAGGATTAGATAGTGTTACCTAATTCTCAAGACTTGGGTTGGACTCTTGGATCTACATAAATTCAAGAATGGTCATCTTTTTCCTTGTGAATACCTTGCCCTTACCAAATCTTACATTCTCAAGTGTAGAATCTATTTTTTCTTAAGGATTTTCAGACATAAGTTCAAGTTTAGACATGGATTTAAGAGAATTTTCTGACATGTAGTTTGGTTCATTTTCAACTATATGTTTAGGAAGATTTTCAAGCATACAGTTTGGTATAATGGGACATGATGAACTTGATGGTTTACATATAGACAGTGGCGATAGATCAAGTGAAACATCCTTATCCTTATTTTCTATTATTAAATTCTCCCCTTGAAAATAAGGACGGGTGAAGTAAGACTCATGTTCATTGAAAGTGACATCTATTGAGACATAGAACTTCATTGATGGAGAATGGTAGCACTTATACCCTTTTTAAGTGGAGGAATACCCCACAAAGATGCATTTCATTGCCCTTGGATCTAATTTCCCCTTAATTGGATAGTAACCATGAACAAATGATACATACCTAAATATCCTAGGAACAAGGTTATTTATAGTTTGTAGGTCAGGGTAGAATATGGAGAGTATCTCTATAGGAATTTTGAATCCTAAAACTTTAGATGGCAAATGATTTATAAGATGGGCAATAGTAAGAACTGCTTCCCCCTAAAAATTTTTAGGCACATTGTTTTGGAACATAAAGGCTCAGGTTTTGTTTAAGAAGATGATTTTTCCTTTCAACTACTCCATTTTGTTGTGGGGTATTGTCATTCATGTACCATCCCTTCTTTTTGAAAATATGGAGTTAGGGTTTTATTGAAATATTCCCTAGCATTATCTGACCTAAACCTTTTGATATTGACTACAAATTGATTTTTAACCATGGAGCAAAAATTTGGGAGAACAGTAATAACATTTGATTTATGCTTGAATAAAAAAAATCTAGGTAACACGAGTATAGTCATCAATAAATGAAACAAACCATCTTGCCCAAGAAATATTAGGAATAGACATAAGACCCCAAATATCATTTTGAACAAGATAGAAAGGAATAGAACTCTTTTTGTTACTAGCTAGAATTGTATACGCTTATGTTTAGCAAGTTCATATACCTCACAATGAAAAGTTTCAACATCTAGATTTTTAAATAAAGAAGGAAACAAAATTTCAATAACTCTAAAAGATAGATGTCCAAGCTAGTGATGATGAAGCCAAACTTTCTCTTTATTGGATGAAATATTTTTTGACATAAAAGAATGGGATAATCTACCCTTAGTACTATTTAATTGACTTGGTGTTTCAAGGTAGTATAGACCATACCGTTCTTTAACATGTCCAATCATCTTCCCCGAATCCTTGTCCTGAAATTCACAATAGTTGTGATGAAAAACCACATTGCAATGTAAATCTTGAGTAAGTTTTTGTATAGAAATTAAATTTGTTGGCAATTTAGGGACATGAAAAACATTTTTTAGGATCAGTGATGGACCTATTTTAACATTCCCTACACCTACTACAGCGGTCACAGAAATGTTTGTTGTGACTATTTTTCTACTGCTTGGACATAGGGAATATGTGGAAAAAATATTTGGTGAGTGAGTCATATGGTCATTAGCGCCTAAGTCCATGACCAAGAGTTGGCAAAAGTTGTATCCAAAACATTTAACCCAATGGAGAATGGAAACTCAGCTGAATATGCCAAAGAACAGGTACCTGAGGGTTTTTTAAGGCTATTGATAGGTGATCTTGTCCTCTCGATCACTTCTTGGTTAGGACTGCCTATCTCCTTTGGTGTTGATTCACATAGTTATATTGTAGCAATGTGAGCCTGCCTATAGTTCCTTGGTTGTTCTCCTTGCTGTCCCCATTCTCGATTGGGAGGCTTTCCATAAAGCTTCCAACACCTTTCACGAGTATAGCGTGACTTATTACAATAGGTGCACCACAAGCTGTCATGATTTTGAGCTTTTGGTTGATTAAGCTGTCCACTTCCAAAGTATGGTGCTCTTTCCATATTTGTGATTAATTTGTTGTCACCCTTAGCTATCATGACTGAGTTATCGATCATTTGTGATTCTAGCATCAGACCTCTTTTACTTTCCTCGCTTTGAATTATTGCCACCACCTCATTATAACATGGAACTTCTGACTTGCCAAGAATTTAGACCCTTACTTGATCAAATTCAGGGTTAAGACCAACGAGGAACTCATAGACCCTGTCTTGCTCAATAAATGCCTTTAAAATTGCTGCATCATCTAGACATTTGGTTTTTATCACCCTATAATGATCCAGCTCTTGCCATAACAATTTCAATTGATTGGCATATTCAATGACTGTTTTATTTCCTTGTTTTATAGTCATTGTCTTTACTTTGACATCATATACTTGAGCTACGTCTCTAGCTTTAGAATAGGTTTGTTCAATTGCATCCCAAATATCCTTGGTAGTGGTTAAGAACATGGATGTGTCACTAATTTCAAGGATCATAGAACTTCATAGCCATGCCATAATCATGGAGTCTTCTTCATCCCATGCCTCAAAACCCAGATCTCCTGGCTTAGGTCCTGTACCCATAAGGTGACTAATCTTCCCTTTTCCTTTCAATACTGTCCAAACAAGTTAGGACCACTTAAGATAATTTTTTCCATCCAACTTATATGTAGGTTGGATACTTTGTAGTTCTCCAATTTGTTGAGATCGAACCCCCTCTGATTGGGTTGTAGAAATTGTCTCTACAACCTTAAACATCTTTTATGGAAAAATAACAATTCTAGGCAATTAAGGCCTTCCACGTGAAGTAGAGATCACTAGTAATAAAGGCTAGCAAAAATACTCTGTTTTGATGTCAAAGAAAAAATAAAACAGAAGGAAGAAGACTACGAAGAACAATAGCTCTGATATCATGTTAGAAATTGAAAGAGTAATAATTCTTCTTTTTCTTAATAATACATTAGACAATAGCTTTATAAATGCTAGACCTAGTAAAAAAGGAAATTGATAAAAAAGTAAAAAATATATCAAATCCCATAACTTATGGGGACTTTAAAAAACTTACCTAAATTAGTTTATTTCTAAAGATATATTTTAAAAATAGTTAACTATGCATAATATAAGCCATTAATCATGTTTTCCTGCACTATTGATACCATCTATTGTGTAAAACTTGTTTAATCTTCCTTAAACAACTTGATTCGTGGGGCATGGATAGAGATGTCTTGCATTTTGATGCATGCAAAGCATGATGTTACTAAGTCAATATCTGTGAGCAAGGAGTACAGAACTCGTTTAGGTATTTTGACTTCACTAGAGCTACATGTCTTCCTCATTTTCCCTCTTTCCTAGAAACAAGACATGTAGTTCGAGTTTGTTATTTTTCTTTTGTCCCCTATTTTTTTTTTTACATTGTGATTTGAATTGGATGATGTGCCTGGAATTGTGAATTTAAGCAGATTTTGTTACACAATCATCCTTTTTCTTTAGAGAGATTCTTGCTTTTTCATCTCCTTTTCTAATGGCAACCCATTTACTTTTAGGATATATTCTTTACATTTGACATTCAATCATAAGATACTAGGTTCCATGACTTGTAATTCTTAGGCTTTCAAATTCATAGGATCTTATTTAAAAAAAAATATTTTTGGGAATTTAACCATGATGAATATTTTTAGAATAAAAGCTAAAAAAGAAACTTTAAAAAGTATTTGATACCTATTAATTTTTTTAAATCTAACCAGTGATGTGATAACACAAGAGTTTCTAAATAATTCTATCCCAAGCTGCTCATAATTTAGTTTAAAATTCAAATAAATTATTTACTTTTGGCTTTCTCTTTTGTTGGAAATCAACATATTTTAGAATTAAAATTCTATGGATAATGCACTTCTATCTCTTTATCATCCAAATAACAAAACGAAATTATTGAAATCACAAGATTTTTAACTGTTGTATATCAATTCTCAACAAAAGAATAAACCCTTAAAGACTAGGCTTGAATCCCTAGTCAAGGATTGCTCATTGTTAACAATACTAAATTAAGATCTAACTAAATGCAAAGTGAAGTCTGTCTCCTAGTGTATGCGTTGTAAGGTTGCAAATAGGTTTCAATTGTTTTCCCTTTGTTCCTTTTAGAATCCTTAGTGGAGAAAGAGGCTAAAATCCTAGTCCTTTTGTGATTTTGTTGTGATTTAGTTCTTGTGGTTGAAGAGAAACTCAAGGGATTTTAGGCATCATTACTTATCTCTTTCAATTAATTTGGAATGAGATTATTTGCCTAATATCTTTTAAGTTTGCTAATTTATGTGTTTTTAAGGACTTACCTCTTGCTATTATTGGTTGTAATTGAAGGGCTTTGCTTTGTTGATTTTCATTTAGTCTTTGGAGCTTTCTTCTTCCTTTTCATTTAATCATTTTTGCGTAAATATTTGTGGACAAGTGCCAAATATCACATAATTCCACATACAAATAATTAAGCAAAATGTTGGTTTCTCATGGTGATGTTTTTAAACATAGTCTTTTTTGGATTCTATTTCTTAACACTCTTTGAAAATATCATTTAATTTTGTTGTTAAATTTTGTTGACAAGTTCAAAAAATAGTGTAATTCCACATGCAAATAATTAAGCATTAGGCTTGTTGCTCATATTTAAGTTGTTAAATGTAGAAAATGCAAAGCATATTCCAGATGTTGAATGTTTTTCTGGATCTAAGGGAATGCAACTCTCAACAGGCCTAGTTGAACTGAAAAGTGGTGATTGGATTGCTAAAGTAGTTCCCTAGATTGGTGGTAGAATCATTTCTATGGAGCATTGTCCTTCAGGTAATGGCCACAACATAGATGAAAGACATTCACTTTTGGTCTGGGGTTAAAACCTCCAATCTCCATTTTTCCTTTTTTTTCTCTGTACATTGTGTGACACTTTTAGGAATAAGCTTCAGAGGTGATTCTATAATCCTAGATCATTTCTAATAAATATGTGAGGCTTACCTAATTTTGGTGACAAAAATGCATTGCTTTCTCTTTCTCTTAATCCCTATATACTCTGCTGTGAATCAAGTAGTACTTTTGAAGCTCTAAGGAATAGAATATCAGCTTATGAAATCAACAAGCCTTGCCTGTAGACATTACTTATGACAAATGATACTGCTAAAAGAAAAGGAAGAAGGAGAGAATATGAAAACCATATTATGCATGTATATCTATAACTATCAGCTCTAGAGTACGATATACATTGTCTTGAAGTTTTCTGAGAAGAGAGCAGATAGGGCTTGATGCAAGAGTTTCTTTGCTATTTTGATATGCTATTTTATTTTAGGTACTTGTTTTGGTCGGAAGTCATGTGATTAGTATATGATTATTTTAATTAAAGGATGATTAATATTATACAAGGTTTTATCTCATCAAGGGTTTAGATTTAATCTCATAATAACTCTAGAATGTATAGATTTGGTTAGGGGACATATTTTACAAATTAGTATTTTATAAATGTATCAACATTAACAATAATGGTTTTCTCTAAACTTAATCCTATTTCTCTTGTTCTAACTTCAATTTTTCACCCAAATTTAGGTCTTCTTTCAATTTCTCTACGTCAGGCCTTTACTCTTTGATTCTTAGATAGAGTAAGGCATTTTAGAATTTTTACTTTCCAATTTGTGGAAGATCTAAAATGGCCATTAGACTACAAGGAGAGCATTTAGGATTGCAAGCTTGGTATTTGGTCATGTTTGTTTGTAGCTTTTCTTCTTGTGTGGTATTGCTTACATCTATTATATCAATGCTAATTGCAAGAACATAGTGGCTATATAGCAGGATTGAGATTGATGGATATGAAGAATATAGTGGTACAGAGCACCAATCTGCAAGATGTTCGGAAGAGTATAGCATCACAGAGTAAGCTATTGTAAATGCCTCATTTTATTTTATTTTTGGCGACCTGATGATAGGAAGAGAAGTGGAGAATTAAGTAGCTGCTGCAAAGAGTAGTAAAAGACAATGGAGAATTGATGAAGTCTCTCCACTAATTCCTAAAATCACTAAGAGATTTCCTTATCAATTCTTAAAAGATAAATGGTGTAGAGGACTTAAGAGTCCACTTTAATATAGAACGACCAAAAACTGAAATCCAACCATTAGAAATGCTTGCATTTTTCCTTTTTTAGATAGACCAAATGGCTGCAAATGTAGTACTACTCAACTTTTATTTCCATTTTCCATTTCAATATTTTGAATAAATAGATATTTCAGAGTAACTAGGCAAATAGCTGATTTAACATGCTCATGCTGCAAAACTACCTAGAAATTATGATTTTAAGGCTTATCATTTTGCAATGGATAATTTATATGTTTTAGGGATCGTAGGTCTCGTTGCCTATTAAAAGTCGTCAGTGCGTATCTCATTGAGGGTTTGAATAGGCAAAACCCTTACTTTATAAAATACAACAACATTTCAAATACAATTAATTAAAGGTAAAATATACTGCATTAGCAGAGCTATTAAAATGAGTTTAAGAAGATCTGCAAGGAACTCCTAAGGTATTTCTATAGAACAATGCAGGAGGGGCAAAAGTATTAGGTGTTTTAATAAGTAGGTCACCTACTTCATTTATGTTTAAATTTCTAAATCATTTTCCTTATAAATTGCAAATGATTTATTGGAAATTTTTTTTAAATGCTTGAACAACATTCTATTATATTTCATCATTTATGTTGTTCAACTAGATAATACTTTATGGAGGTTGACAATGATTTAAATCCTTGAACTTCTAATTAGATTTTTGGCATTCAGCCTTTTCTGACATGTGTTTCATTATGTTAGAGTATAATATATAATTTATATTTTAAAATTTGCCTAACAATTTAAATTTTTAGGTAAAATAGTTTCTTGACATAGTATCAAAACTTTAATGACCAAGTGATTATTAGTTCATATTATGTTATCTTCACATTTAACTATAATTTCTAATTTGTTTATATTTTATGCTAAAGTGAGTTTGATTTGTTCATGCTTTCAGCTCAATGGTTTTTCACGTAAGGAGGTGTGTTAAGGTATAATATATAATTCATATCTTGAATCTCTCACGTGAGGGGCTCTATTGAAGTATATAATATACGATTCTTCTCGTGAACCTCACTTAACAGTTTGAATTTTTAAATAAAATGGTTTTTTAACACATTCAACAAACAAGAAGACCTATATTAACTATTTGAATAAACATAGCAAAGTTCATCCAATTCTAGCCTTAAGTATTTTGTTCCTTGGAGGTCATGCTATGGATAGAGACAGAAATTTGGAGACCTTAGGATTTGCTTTTCTTTTCTTTTGTTGAACATTGCATGTCAAGCATCACATTTAACAACAAATGACTTGTTGAAATTTGGTAGTGTGAGAACAAGAGTTTTTGATAAAGATTTTTTCATTTTTTTAAAAGTCTTTTGTGTTGAATTTGATTACTTAAATCCATCTCTTTTTAAACATTTGGCAATGGGACTTATAATAGAGTTGAAATTCCTTACAAACTTTGGATAGAACGAGGTTGGCCCATTAAAACTTTGAACAACTTTGATAGATTTAGGCATTGGCCATTTTTTTATAGCATGCATTTTCTTTCTCAATACCTAGTCTCAATCCCTCTTTACAGACAATAAGGCCAAGGAATACAACCTCAGAGCATAAGAACATACACCTTTTAAGGTTGACATAATGTTGTTATGTATAAAGTACTTCAAAACTTTGTTGTGAATGAATTAGATGTTCTTCTTTTGTATTGCTATAAATCAAAATATTATCAAAATAAATAGCAAATGATTTCAATACCTTCATCATCATTTGCATGACTTGCTTTGGGCATCAGAGAGTCCAACTGACATTACTAGTCGTTCATAGAGTCCACCTGGTGTTTTGAAAGTTGATTTCTATTCATCACTATCTTTCAATTTGATCTAATGATAACTACACCTCAAATCAATCTGATCTGATGTCAATTCATCAACATGTTCTCAAATTGTATAATAGGAAAATGATAATTTGATGGTGATTTTATTAATGACATGACTATTAATACACATTCCCCATGATACATCCTTCTGAGGGACAAGTAAAGCTGGACAAACACATCGAATTTTGAACTCTTGCATTAAGCCTCTCACAAGTAACTCAACTTGCTTTTATATCTTTACTTGCTTCATAAATGGTGTCCTATATGCTGATTAATTTGGTAAAGATGATCTTAGGACCAAATCAATGCCATGTTAAATGCTTCTTATGGGTGACAAACCCTAGGGTAAGTTATCATTAACCAATTTTGCAAATTGTTTGAGCAATTGTTGCACTTTTAGGGCATCTTTGGAGTCTTTTTCTGACTTGGGCAGCTTGTACTACTTTACCAATCAAGGCATACATGACCTCCACTTCATTACACTTGGCTTCAAAATTTTTAGGCCAATACAAAGCCCTTAAACTTACCTAGAAATCACCTCCTTAGCTTCTTGAAGGGAATGTAAGGTATACTTCTTATTACCTTAAATAAAAAAAAGGTGTTCGGCTTAGTGCGTTGCTCTATGTCATGATTGTATAGCCACAATTTGCCCAAAAGAATTACTAGCATCCATTAGCACAACATTATACAAAGCTTAATTGTTTAAATTAGTTATAATAGTAAATTTAACTAAACAATGAGAAATAACATGTATTTCATTTTCCTTTTTAAGCCATTGAATTTATAGGGTTGTTGGTACTTCTCAGTAGTCAATTTCAAATTTTCCACTGCATTCTTTGAAATCACATTGTCTGTCCTCCATTAATAGTCAAATTATATATCTTTCAATTACAAAGAATGAGTTAGAAAAATGTTACACCGTGCTTAATCTTCCTCTTCTTCTTTGGTAGTGATAGTCATTATTCTTCTCACCATTAAGTTTTCTCCTTCAATTAGGTACACATAAATATCCCCTTCTTCATTAATATTATCTTTATATATGAGGTCTCCTAGAACCTCCTCATCATTTGCATGTTGAGCTAAAGTTACTTTTTATTGCAGGCAAGTATAAAACTAATGTCCTTTCTCACTGTTTTTGAAACATTGAACCTATGAACTACTGTCAACCTTAAAAGAATCCTGATCAGAGCTAATTTTGATACCAAATTTTCCTTTTCTATTAGCATTGGAAACATTTCTAGTATTGACCTTGGTGCTTTGGGTAACTCCTTAACTATTTTTTGACATGTTAGACTATTTCAAAAGCTTTTATGTCCACCACCATCAAATCTGCTACAAATAGATTTTTTGGCTTCATAGTGTAAACCTTGCTTTTTAGCCATTAAAGCATATTTTTCATACATCTTCGAGATTAAACAAACATACAACTACCATCTCATCGATTATTTTAAATTAGTAAGATAACAAAACACTAGTTGCTTATTGGTCTCATTCAAACCAACTCTGATAGATAATTTGATAAAAGATATATTATACTCCTCAACAAAATATTCTATTGCTTTAACAAGTGGAATTTCTAATAAAACTCCATCGCATAATTAACAGGGAAAAATTGTTTTCACAACTTTGCTTACCTTGTTGTACATGTTACTTTTTAACGCTTTTCCACCATTTAAGTGCAAGACCCTTCATTTTTAGCTTGAGAAATAGTACTTGACAATTTTCTGCTATTGACTTCCATTCAAAATGATTGTTTTGACTAGTTTCTCAATCAAAATAATCTTCAACATGCATCTTCTTATGAAAATCAACCTCTGACTTAATTCCACTAATGTTCAAATTAAGAGCACAAATCAACCTTACTTTTAAGCCACCTCTTGCTGTGTGATTAACAACTCTCCAGTATCATGAAATGGGTTTTCAAAGTCTTCTAGACCTCTTTAATCTACAAAACCACCTTCCATGTATTTGGGACATTGTGTTAGCCTTCAAAAAGCTCCATTTGGGCTCCCACAGGTTGCTATCATTGCAAAATTTGAACAGCCCATGACAGATCTTCAATCATATGCTTCAAATCAACCAATTCAGTTTGTTCAACCACTTCTCCTTTACCACAGATTTTGCCAACTATAGTGAGAAAACCAAACCCTAACAGAATAGTTGGATTTGTTGGGCTCTAATACCAAGTTTGGTGTAAAGAAATTGAAATAAGAGCTGAATTTAGGTAGAAAATTGAAGTTGGAACAAGAGAATTAGAGTTAAGGTTTAGAGAAAATTGTTGTCAAGAAAAAGATTGATATTTTGATAAGATAGCAAAATCTCTAAATTCTATCCGGCAACCAAACCAATATGATGATATTAAATCTCAACCTTTGACGAAAGAAAACTTTATTTAATCTTAGTCATCTATATATTAAAATAGTCATATGCTAATTACATGTATTTTAACTAAAACAAGTAGTTAAATAAAGAAAAAAGTTACAATATCAAAGATGCTCTTCCATCATTACATGGCACCCATCTAATGTTCATATGAAGATGCCACCTACCAGTAGTAGGCTTAAAGATGAAGAAGTACACCTTGCAATGCCTTTTCATGAGATTTACCTGTAATGTAAAGGTTGACTTGCAGAAAGGAGGCCATGGAAAGTGGTAATTGAAAAGGCAGCTGACTGGCCCAAGATTCAAGACATTTTTTCTGCTATTGGTAGTTGTTTTTCTTTTCTTGGTGGGTTGTGTCAACCTCCCCATTTTTAATTCATTTTTCCCTATGCCTTTAAATTTTCTTCTTTTAAATCAGGTTTAAAACTTACCCAAATGAGGATAGAAAGGAAACAATAATAGAAATGTCGATGGCTTAAGCTGACAATGGCTTGATTTCTAGAATGATGAGTGAGAATTTGGCAATCTTAATTGCATTAAAAAATACATTTTATGGAATTGAGCTAAGGCCTCAATGTTAATGCAAAAGTTATTTTGTGTCCCCATTGTGTAATAGAAATGACCACAAGTAATGGGCATTTGATTAATCACAAAATGGCTATTATCACTCCCTAGCTCAGTGATTGTAGGAGCAACAAGATGTAATTTCACTAGTTTAATCCTAAAGTATTATGCATGATGATTTTAACTCTATTCTTCCTTTATACATTATAACATAATCAGTGGGTGTAGAATTGTATGCAACCATTGATCTTATTTGCTTTCCTTTAGAAGATGTAATAGCTAGATAGAGCCAAAGATAACAACATCCCAGTTTCTCCAATGAATTCTTTGTGATTCTATGTAAGTATGTGCACTGATATAAATATTGCCATGATTTCTTATGTCTGCATACACACTGCATATTCTCCTAAATTTGTTTTATTTCTAGGCAACATCTTGAGCATGCAGGAGAGGAGGAATCTCTTACATTAGAAGGAGATATTGGCAGTGGCCTGATTCTTCATCGACGAATCTCTATACCAAAAGATGGTTCAAATATTCTCCAGATAGACTCTAGCATTGTGGCCTAAAATGTTGGTGCTAGTTCTAGTGGATTTTCAAGGTTAGATAAGGATGAAACTAATAAATTTTCACTCGATTATTTCTAGTTGTTGTGTGGCTTACCTACAACAAATCCAACAAGACCAGCTAATAGAGCTAATTACTATTAAGTTGGGTGTCGTGGGCATAAAAACTAGTACATTTCCTTTGGATTCATCAAATTTCTGCAATATGCCATGTTAGGTTTTCAAGGTTGCCATGCCAAGCCTATCTTATGAGAGGGCTCCTTGGCACTTTGACAGTAATGCCTATGCAATCATTCCTTATCCCAAATATGGATTTTCAAATGATGTTGCTTGAACTTCTTTTAACATTTGTGAACATGTTGGTTATCAAACAATGGTTTAATCCAAATACTAAGGTGTTGAATGAAGTAAAAGCCCTAAGATTGGCTTATATATCAATCTCAACAATTGATAATATAGGGAATAATTGTTTTAAATATTTTGCATGCAATTTTTTTACTTCTATATTCTACTTTCTTTTCCTTGACTGGTCATTTTATTATTTGTTTTATTGAAACAATAGTTCTATTGGCTTGCTATTTTTTCATTATTTTTAACAAATCAATAATTTTTTTCATGATATTTTCTGCTTCTTTGTTCATGGGTCAAAATATAACTGTATTGTACTTTATGGCTAATAATATTGACCTTTGTCCTAGTTGATTGAAATGATACATGTCTGGGTTTACGAGGCTTTTTCAAATTTGGCATGAACTTTAGTCTTTATTGATTTGGATCTCAAACAAATTTTTTGTTTAAATTTTAGCATATTGTCACATATGACTACCCAAATTTCACAAGTAAATGTGAGGGTAGCATGGTTTGAATACAAGATCACTTGGTCATGGAGGCTTTGATACTATGTCAAAAACCATTCCATCAAAACGTTTTGACCTGTTAAGTGAGGTCTAAGATATGGATGATGTATTATATTTTAACAAACTATATGTTAACTAATTGAGTTACATTATGCAATAAAATTGTAAAATTTTGAAGTCTTATGGGGAGGGAATAAGAAATTTCCTAGTGGCAGTTTGAAATGTGAAATAAGGGCAATTCATAATTCAAAATCTCAGAGCACACTTTATACATATGAAAGTAATGGTATTTCTTTTCCATTTTTGGCTGCAGGCTGGTTTGCTTAAGAGTGCATCCCACATTTAGCCTTTTGTATCTCACAGAAACTTTTGTCTCATTCATCTCAACTAATGGCTCAACGCATGAAATTTGGCCTGAATCTGGGAACTAACTCTTCGAGGGGAATCTTCTGCCAAATGGTATTTTACATGTTATGCATAATTATCTTGTTTTATTTGGGTCAGAATTATCTTACCATATTCCAATTCATTAGTATTTTGGTGATCATAATTACGAGAATTAAAAGAAACAAAGCATAGTAAGGCTGGTTGGAGGAAATAGACCATGGTGGCTAATAAACTTCCTTTGTAAATCTCATGAATTTGTCCAAGAACAATGATATGAGAAATTCCTAGGCACTTTAAATTTCCCCTTAGAGGGTTGACTAGGGTCTTTTGCAGCATGCTCCACTTGCCTCATCTTAGCAGGAATAGGGAAAAACTAAGGAGAAATTGGCATAAAGATCAATTTATATGATGAAATAATTATCAACTTAAACAGGCTAGTGGCAAGCAATATAGAGCTGTTCTCTTTGTGAAGGAAGGAACGGGGTAGTGAAACATCATTTTCTATTTTGTTATAATAAAATTTGGAAAGCTCATCCACCGACTAACAAGTGAATATGTGGTGCTGTTGATGAGAACAATTACTTATTTATCATTCACTATTATGACAAAAATTTTAAATGAACTAGAAACTTGTTTTTCATTTCATTATTGTATACATATTGATGACTTCTTTAGATGTAACAATATCTAAGGTGCTGGTTAATCATAGTTGGTCCCTTTCCTGGTCTTAACACCCACAGATAAGATGCAATAATTCAGACAATTATGTTACTTCACAGATAGGAATGAACTAATGCATGGACTTGAAGAAGCAATATTACTTCACAGCTATATATGTTCTCAGGATTTGATTATGGCTTTCATTTCAGGTGAATGGATGCTTGTTGATAGATGCCTTGGCGCGGCACTAATCAATAGGTTCAACGCGAAGAAAGTCCACAGCTGTTCAGTCCATTGGGGGACGTGAACATTTAATATGGAGCTATGGTCCGAGCAGAGGCCTGTCTCTAAGCAGTCGCCTATCACAATCTCCCATCAGTATGAAGTCAAAAGAATCTAATTGTGTGGGGATGTATAATCTAAACTTACCTGGGAAGACCTTTTATTTACGGGGTGGTGTATAGGTTACGGGACGAAACAAAGTTTTGATCAGGTTACCAATAGGCAAGCGTTTTTATGCTCCTCAGAAGATGTAATTGGTAATAAATACGAGCGCAAGGAATTAATCTAATCTTAAGACTCTTTGGACGTTCAAAAGTTCCTGGAGAGTGCGAAAGCTTAGTAAAATTTTTCATATTCTACTCAACTGGTTTACGTCTATGGTAGGCCCTCGGGTGGACGAGGGAGGGACGCATTTTCATTGCAGTCCCTTGCAAATTAGGTGATGTGTTTCCCTTACAAACCCCTGGAAATGTTCCAAGATTTCGGCCGGCCGGCAAAGACAGTAAATGTCTCTAGACTTCTCAAATCAACAGTATGGGGAAGACTCTAAATTTTTGGCTTTGGCAGTCCTTTAAACTTCTATATTTATCACTGCTGAGATGCCTTGCAGGCAAAGAGATTTTAACCCAAAGACAATCTTCGAAAAGCAAACTCGTGAGATTTTTTTGGGTTAGGACCGTACATTCAATTAAATTGGGATTAAACAAATTCCATTAATTCTCTGTGTATTATCCATATCTCTACGTGCGATTCATTAAAACGTAAGTTTTTCCCTATTCTTTTTGTTTTTCTTTCTCTATTTTTCTTTTTCGAAAGAAAAAATAATTGAAATAAATTGAATAGAATATCTTCATTTTTGTATTTATCATTTAATCACGATGAAGTAAATTGGATAGTTATATGAGTGAAAGAAAACAGCTTCTAAATTTTTCTAAAGTGGCAGTAAAAAATTTGAGACTCATTTCTTATGTACAAAAGTAGAACAAAAAGAGACATAAGACCGGTTACCCTAAGATTGATTGATTAATCGTCCGAGCTTGAAGCGGGTTCAAAAGATCAACCTTATTGAGTTTTTACTATCATTTATATGTATTCCCATCTCATTATCATAAGGTTAATGTAATGGGTAGTTGACAAAGAATAGAATGGGTGGATTAGTAACAGATATTCTTGAAATTATTCAAAAGGATATTTCTGCATAATAGCATAATAATATTATTAATTAATATAAAAAGAATATTAATTGGAGTTCGAAATTGGTAGAAATGATCAAACAGTACCCTCCATGATTCTGATGCAAAGTATGCTTCCAGCCACCGATTAAAGAAATAATTATCAGAAACGAAAGAACCCTTTACTTTCTTTTTTCTTTTTTTCAATATCCATATTCATAGAGAGCAAGTTCATATCATAATTCATGAACCGAATGAATGCCCAATTCTTTTTAATAATCGAAAACGATAGATTAAAATATTTATTAATATGGATACAAGGAGTTTTTATTGAAAGACTTAAGTTATTACTCAAGAAAGAAATGTTAAATTAATTAACATGAGTGATCCTTATTATTTAAAATGTGACCTAAAATAAAAAGCCTAATATATTGGTCGTTAAGTATAACGGTAATTTGGGTCATAGGTTAAAATCCCTCCACTCTCCCTATTAAGGATAACTGTTAAAGGAAGAGAAGTATTTTCCTATTTAACATAACCGTTACAGAAGAAGAGAATTTTCTTATTAAGGCAACGGTTAGAGGAAAAAGAATAATGTATATATATATATTATTACGTACTTTTCCTGTTCTTAACTATCAGAAAGAAAACATAAAGAATAGAAAGGGAAGAGTAGAAGAAAAGAGAAAAGCATTCAAGAATAAAATAAAAAAATGATTCTCATCTTCATTACGGGACATCAGCATCATAAACAATGGTATGTTGATTTTATTACAATTTTATTGTTAGTATTCGTATAAAAAAAGATCCTGCATTATAGAAATAAGAATTTCAGGAAAAAAATTTTAGAAAAGTCTAACAATTGTTATCAGAGCGGGTTAGCCAATACTTCAATTTGTTTTCCTTTATTTATTTGAGCCGAACTGTATTTTTCCTATTATTTGCGTTAGACAGTGTTTTTCTTTTATTTATTTTGCAGGCCATATAATTAGAAAACGGTCAGCGTTGAAAGGGGAAATGCCGACCATGGAGAGTCTACACCACCAAAATGGCCAGCATGGAAAGGAAAAGGGAAAAGGCCGCCTACTGGAAACTGTATAGCTGTCGGACCCAAACGAATCTGGGTACGGTAGAACGGGGAAGATTGTTTTTTTGGGTGACGCCGGGACCCAAATCGGCATGGAAGTAACGGGCAAAAAGACTTCCCGGCAAGCGCCCTTTCCTGGGTATGGCTGGTGACCTGGGTCGAGCGTGGGTTTGGGGACTCCGTGATACGGGGCTTATCAGTGTGGGTGTGTGTCAGTCGCACCCGTGTCTCTAGATTGTGCAACGTGGGTTTGCTGGTGAAGGGTGATGCTGCTACCGCTATGCGGGGCTTGCCAGTATGGGTGTGTGCCAATCGCATCTGCGTCACTAGATTGTGTGATGCAGGCTTACCGATGAAGGGTGGTGCTGACTCCGCGATGCGGGCTTGCTAGTGAGGGGTGGTGCTGCCACTGTGGGTACCTTGTCCGAAGGCAGCATGCGGGTGTGTCGTCGGTAGTATGGTGGTGCTACAGGTCCTCGATCGGTGGTGGAGAAGAAATGTTTTCAAATGGACGCCACCATGTAAAGGGGACCAGTTATTGGAACAGTACGCCGCTGTGTTAACTCCCACATAATAGATAATTTAAATCTTCATAATTGAGATTTTTAAAGTTTATTGACTTCACATCAACATGAATCAAATATTGAAAGCTTGTTAGTCACCAAAGTGGCCTGGCTTGAAAGGATTTGAATAGTTGATTGTGAATTTCAAATTGTTCATTTTTTGGATGCTAATAAAATGTTAAAATGAACAATTGTGATTATTAATTATGAAGTTAGGAGATTATTCAAAGATGGATCATTGCTTGTAATTAATGATACTAAAGGGGATTGATTGATATACTGGGTAAATGTGATTGTATATCCAAAGATAACATTCATGTTAACTCTAGTATGATTGATTGATCTATTAAAGTATATTTTAAATTAGCATCATTATTGATTAAAATTATGTATTTAAGGATCACCCAAAGGTGAACTTAAATACATGATTAAAGTTTGTAGTGTATGTATTTGAATCCATTTGGGTTTACTCAAAGTATTAAAGTGTAAATTAGGATCATGTTTGCCGCTTTTAATAATGTATTCGCTTTAGGCAATTCGATGATCAAATTAATGGGCTGAACTATGTAGAATGTTCTGAGCATATTCAGTTTCATTTAGGTATTTTGGGCTTGGACTTAGCAGTCATTTCGGATGAAAAGCCTGCAACCATTATTGGGACCAGTACAGAATTTAATAAGTCTCTTCATGGGGCTTAGGTACGGTCTAATAGGCTGAGTTTGAATTTGACATGGATAACGATAGCTAAAAATGTAAAGTCATTGATACTTAAGACGGAAAATATGAGGGAATTTATGACGAGAATCAAGGAATACTCTTAATCAAATATAACTAAAAAATCCATCATAGGGACCCTAATAAGTGAGCTGACAACCGAGAAATTTGATTGGTCACAGCCCATTTATGATCATATAACTAGTATGGCTAATCTAGCAGCAAGGTTAAAAATAATGGGCATAGATGTGAGTGAATCCTTTTTGGTTTAATTCATCATAAACTTGCTGCCTCCTAAATTTGGCCAGTTCCAAGTGAATTATAACACTATTAAAGAGAAATGGAACTTTTAGGAAATTAAGGTCATGTTAGTTCAGGAGGAAGAGAGATTAAAGAAGATGAAGGATCACTCTATTCATCTTACTGTTCGTAATGATGCTAGTGGTAGCAAGTCTAAACCATATAAGAAAAATAAGAAGAAGCACAAAGCCTCTATAAAAGTCACTAGAGGTCAAATCCAAAAGGATCAGAAATGCTTCTTCTACAAAAGGATGGGTCACTTCAAGAAAGATTGCCCAAAAAGAAAGGTTTGGTTTGAAAAGAAAGGTACATACTGTATATCAATATGTTTTGAATCAAATATAATTGAAGTGCCTAATAATACTTGGTGGTTAGACTCTGGAGCTACTATTTATGTGTCACATATTATGCAGGGATTCCTTTCAATCTAGCCCATAAAAAAAACTGAGAAGTTCCTTTATATGGGAAATAAAATGAAGGCACAAATAGAAGGAATTGGGATGTACAAATTGATCTCAGACACTAAGTGTCACCTAGATCTAGAAAAGTGTCTCTATGTTCCTGAATGTGCTAGAAATTTAGTTTATATTACAAAGTTGGATGAAGTGGGATTTAACCTTAAGATTGGAAACGGTGCATTTTCATTATATAGACATTCATACTATTATGGATCTGGTACTTTGATTAATGATTTATATCGTTTTAATCTTGATACTATGTATGTTGATTCCATATTTCTTGTTAAGCATAGTATAGGTAACAAACATAATGTGCATAATGATAGTTCTACTTTCTTATGACATCAAAGATTAGGTCATATATCCAAAGAAAGGATATTGAGGTTGGTGAAAGGTCATGTCCTACCTCAATTGGATTTTACTGATTAGGATGTATGTGTTAACTATATAAAAGGGAAACAAACAAGACATACATCAAAGAACCTAGCCATGAGAAGTAATGAGTCTTTAAAATTGATACACACTGATATTTATGGCCCTTTAATATCTCAACATGGGGTGGTGAATATTATGGAAAATTCAATAAAAGTGGATGATGTCCTAGTTCATTTACAAAATTTTTGAAAGTCAAGACATATGTGCACAGTATACAATGCTTGGTACACCACAACAGAATGGTGTAACGAAAAGGCGGAATTGCACACTTATGGATATGGTTATAAGCATGTTGAATTACAGTACTATACCTTTATCCTTGTGGATGCATGCATTAAGAACTATTGCATATTTGTTAAACAGGGTTCCTAATAAAGCTGTCCCTAAGACTCCTTATGAGTTATGGACAAGAAGGAAACCTAGTTTGAGACACCTTCATGTTTGGGGTTGTTCAGCGGAAGTAAGGATATATAATCCACATGAAGGAAAGCTTGATGCAAGAACCATTAGTGGTTACTTCATTGGCTATCCTGAAAAGTCCAAAGGGTATAGGTTCTATTGTCCTAACCATAATACTAGAATAGTTGAGTTTGGTAATGCTCAGTTCATTGAAAATGGCTAGTTCAGTGGGAGTGGGGAATCACGAAAGGTGGATATTAAAGAATTACAAAATGAAAGATCCATAGTGAGTACTTTTACTCAAGTTGATATCCCCACAACCAATGTTTCTACTCAAGTTGTTGTTCCTTTTGTTGCATCACAGTCACGTGACATGCAAGGACAACAAATTGATGCTCGAAACACGCAAAGTGAACACATAAGAGATGAACCAAGTGACAATATGCAATTTACAAATGAACAATGATACCACAAGAAATGGCATTACGAAGGTCTACAAGACAGAAAAGGCCAGCTGTTAAGTGATTATGTGGTTTACTCACTTGAGCATGAATCAGAATTGAGCATTGATAAAGATTCAATCTCATTTAAACAAGTCATGGAATGTAATGATTCTGAAAAGTGGTTCAGTGCCATGAACGAAGAGGTGAAATTGATGGATGTAAATCAAGTTTGGGAACTAGTAGAGTTACTTGAAGGATCAAAATGAGTTGGCTGTAAGTGGGTCTTCAAGACCAAGCGAAACTCAAAAGGTAACATCAAAAGGTATAAGGTCAAACTTGTTGCCAAAGGTTTCACTCAAAGGGTTGGTGTTGACTATAAGGAGACTTTCTCTCCAATTTCTAAGAAAGACTCCTTAAGAATTATTATGACTTTGGTGGCTTATAATGATCTAGAGATCCACCAAATGGATGTAAAGACCGTCTTTCTGAATGGTGACTTGGAAGAGGAAGTGTATATGGACTAACTTGAAGGTTTCATCACCACCGAGCAAGAAAATTTGGTGTGTAAATAAAGGAAATCGATATATGGACTGAAACAAGCCTCCCGAAAATGGTATATTATGTTCAATAATACCATTATGCCATACGATTTTGTAGAGAACACCGTTGATCGGTGTATCTATATGAAGGTCTGTGGGAGTAAGTTTATTATATTAGTCCTATATGTCAATGACATTCTTTTGGTTGCTAATGACATAGGTTTGTTACATAACGTAAAGAAATTTCTCTCTAAAACTTTTGAAATGAAAGATATGAATGAGGCATCCTATGTGATAAGAATAGAGATATTCTGTGATAGATCACAAGGATTGTTAGGATTGTCTCAGAAAGGCTATATTGATAAAGTAGTAGAGAGATTTAGAATGGAAAATTGCTCAACAGGAATAGTTCCAATTCAGAAAGGGGACAAGTTCAGTGAATTGCAATGTCTAAAGAATGATTTGGAATGGAAAGCGATGGAATCAATTTCCTATGCATCATTGGTTGGAAGCCTAATGTATGCACAAACAGGTACTCGGCCAAACATCAATTTCACTGTTGGAATGTTAGGCCAATATCAAAGTAATCCTAGAATAGATTATTGGAAAGCCGGAAAAAAAGTATTTAAGTACTTACAAGGCATCAAACATTATATGCTTAATTATAAAAGATCAAGTCATCTTGAAGTAGTAGGCTACTCAGATTTAGATTATGATGGATGTGTAGACTTAAAGAAATCTACATTTGGTTACATGTTTCTGCTGGATGGAAAAGTAGTTTCATGGAAAAGTGGGAAGTAGTATGTCATTGCTACTTCTATTATAGAGGCTGAATTTGTAGCATGCTTTAAGGCTACTATTCATGCATTGAGGTTACAGAATTTTATCTTAAGGCTTTGTTTGGTTGACAGTATAAAAAAGCCGTTAAGAATTTATTGTGATAATTTCACAACTGTTTTCTTCTTTAAGAAATATAGGTATTCCAAAGGTGTGAAACATATGGATTTGAAATACCTATTTATTAAGGAAGAAGTGCAAAACCATAAAGTGTTCATTAAGCATATTGGTACTGAATTGATAAAAGAGGATCCGTTAACTAAAGGTTTGCCACCGAAAATATTTATTTGATATGTTAAACAAATGGGCATTTTGGACAGGTCCTCATTCTCTTAAAAGCCAATATTTTAGGTTGCTCATATTATTGTGACACTCATGAATTCAATTAAGGTTATGGTTTTGTTTGTACTTCATTATCTCCATTTAGTTGTATACAATTATAGTTTGTGATAACTAATCGCACATATAGAAATGACAATTTAAAGTTTCAATGTTCCTCAATAAGGTTATTATGAATTATGATGATTATGTGATACATAGAAGGAATCATGTCGCTAAAAGATGTGTGACCGCTATGATCCAATCATTTTAATTCAATCAAGTATTGTGATTTGATGATCTTTAAGGATTGTGCGCACTTATTTGTTATTGATTCATCAAGTCATAACATGGGCCAAATGAGAGATTGTTAAATTAATTAACATGAGTGGCCCTTGTTATTTAAAGTGTGACCCAAAATAAAAGACCTAATATGATGGTCAGTTAAGCATAATGATAATTTAGGTCATCAGGTTTAAAATCCCTCCACTCTTCTTATTAAGGATAACCGTTACAAGAAGAGAAGTATCTTCTTATTTAAGATAACCGTTACAGAAGAGGAGGATTTTCCTGTTAAGATAACGGTTATAGGAAAAGGAATAATGTATATATATATATATATATATATATATATACTATTACAAATTTTTCCTGTTCTCAAACGTAAAAAATAGAAAGGGAAGAGTAGGAGAAAAAAGAAAAGCATTTAAGAACAAAACGAAAAGAGGATTCTCATCTTCATTACGGGACATCAGCATAATGGACAATAGTATGTTGATTTTATTACAGTTTTATTGCTAGTATTTACATAAAGAAATATCTTACATTAAAAAAAATAAGAATTTCAGGAAGAAAAATTCTAGAAAAGTCTAACAAGAAAAATTAAAATTCTTAATTAAAGAATGAGATTAATTTAGAAGTACTCTTTTTAAAATATTATAACAGATAGAATTCCAATGATTGAATTTGGGAAGGTATGATAAACTTTGATCTTATATAGGATACAAATATATCAAGATAAATAATACAACCCGGTCCTTATATTTTTTATGACCTTCGAGGAGCCGTAGGTGGTAAAAATCTAACATACAGTTTTGTAACAGCGATGGCAGCAATGATGTTATTACCAACTATTATTGTTTAATAGTTCAAGTACAGTTGATGTAGTTGAGGTACAATCCAAATATGGGGTTTGGGGGTGGAATTTATAGAGTCAACCTATAGGGTTTCTGGATGGCATGGGTCTTTGCTTGATCCATTATAAACTTGTTATCCATTATTTTTTAAATTTCTTTGCTAACAAAATGTGAGAGATTGCCTTTTGATTTACCAGAAGTAGAAGAAGAATTAGTAGAGGGTTATCAAACTGAATATTTAGGTATCAAATTTAGGTTATTTTATGTTGCTTCCTATTTAAACTTATTAGTTTCTTCATTATTTGTACCAGTTCTTTACTTGGGCGGTTGGAATTTCCCTATTCCATACATATTCATTCATGAGCTATTTGAAATAAATAAAGTATGTGGAATCTTTGAAGCAATAATTGGTATCTTTATTACATTCGACTAATAAATCATTTCAACTATTGCATTAAACACTATATTTTAAGACAAAATTATCTTTATTATTATTATATATGTGAAATTACATGAATTTTTTTATAATAAAATAAAATATATTTAATTATAATTTATAATATTTAAATAAAAATTATAAGAAGTTTATGATATTTTAAAATTACTTTTAATATTATTTATTAATTTTTATGCAAATAAATGATAATTAAAACTTTTATTTTGAATAATTAAAAAAAGTATCATTCAATAATATGTGCACATATGCAAATATATAATTTAGAATTTCTTTAATTAAAAAAAATATTTCTTGTATTTAATAGACATAAAATTTTTAATTTATTTATTTATTTATATCAAAAGATGTTGGGAACATGAATTATTGACATTTTTAATAATGTACTAGCAATTTTTGTTATTTTCAAAATATTGAAAATATAATGAATATCCTACAATTTTAAAAGTCAAATACATAAAAATGATATTTCACAATTTTAACCATTACATAATAAAATGATTCTTATAGTAAATTTGATTAATATAGTAGACATATTTTAAATTATTTATTTTTATTAATAAGTCATAAAAATAATTTTCATAAATAACTTTACAATAATAAATTTTTCTTTAGTTTAAGTGACATTCTCATATGCTTTGTATAAATATTTGAAAGTCTGTCCCTTTAAATTATTAGAGTAACACGCACTTTATATTTACATAAGCAAACTCTAAGTATTCCCACCTTAAAGCATATTTTTATGTTTGTTAAGAACTTATAAACTTGTTCTCACTATTTATTACGGGTATTAAGTACCATAAACATTAGGATAAAAATAGTTTAGTATAATGTTTTACATTAATAATGTATTTTATGATGTAAACTCCAAAGAACAAGATAAGATCAACAAGTAATATAAGAAATTCAAATTTAAAAAAAGTTAAATCAAATTTAATAAAAGTAAAGTCTTGACCTAATATTTATTAAAAAAAAAAACATAAACCAAATGTATAAATTAGAATTAAAATGCCATAAAAGTAACTTTGCTAAGTTTCAAAACTTTCGAAAGAACAAAAAAGAAAAGTCTCTTAAATATTATTAAAAGATCAATCAATTAGCCTCAATTAATAAGAATTAAACATTCATATATATATATATATATATATATATATATATAGTTCAAAACAAATTAGTAAATTTGAAACAAAATAAAAAACAACAAACTTACTTAATAAATTATTGAATAAAAGATTAAACGAATTAAATTAAAATATTGTTCAACCTATTATAATTATAAAATAATTAATTAATACATGTGATTTTTCAAGAAAATAATGTATATGATTAACTTAAAAATTTATCCTAAACTCCTTAAATTAGTTATCTTTGAACTTGTATAAAGTTTATTAAGTCTCGTTGTTCCTCCAAACTTAGATGTCAATCATTTTTTAATAGCCTTAATATAAGATAATGCATTAAATGTATTATCTTATTCACTTTTTTAAGTGAGCAACTACAAATTTAAAAAAAAATTAATAAGTGATCATTTTTTAAAATAAAAAATATTTCACAAATATAAAAAAAAAAAGCAAATAGAGTTTTGGAATATGAAATTAAAGAGAAATAAACTCAAAGAAGCGACGAAAAACTAGGTATAGAACCCCACTCTGTTTTTTCAACAGAATTAAGTCTCATGATCTTTCTTCTTTTCAAACACTCCTTCGGTGGCAGAGCCTCTAACGCCCGCACTTGAAATGTGCTGTAACCTTCTCCTTGAGCATACAATGGAATGACCCCGCACATTTATTTCGCAACAGCCCGAAGCTGGGAACACACTTCTCGAGATTTCGAGCTTCAATACCACAACATCGTCCCACGATTGAGATTTACGGGGAATCCTAATTATCTCATCTCGCAATTTAGGATCGAATGTCACAAGTACGTGTTCTGTCTCAGTCCCATGGGGACTACGATCAATAAGACCAGAAGTACGCCACAAAGAAGACGAGAATTCATTGTCTCCAATATGGCATCTATAACTAAATTCATGATAATGGCATGGACCACATGGTTTGTAAACGATGCCAAGAGCAAACCCCATGAAGCCACGGTTAAGGAAAAGTTGGAAGCCGATTGAGTCTCCATCACTTTGATGCTCGAAGCAAATTGGAATCCTACTCCCCTTATACATTATGGAAACAGTAGGAGTAACTTTTAATTCCTGCAGAGAAAAATACATTAACTTTGAAGTATCGATAAAATATTAGAAAAAAATTAAGAGTAAAAACAAAAAAAAAAAAAGGTTGGTAGAGATGAGAGGGAGAGACCTTGTACGGATTTTCATTTGTTATGAAATTGGTCAGATCACACACCATGTCTCCGAACTCCTCCTCATCCAATTTCAAGCTATCTCCAAAGTTGAATAGACGTTGGTGGCTAAAGTTCGTCGACTTGACTAGACGTGTAAGGGTAGCAGATCCTGTTTCCAGCGATGTGCATCCAGAAGCTTCTATTTTGTGTAGATTTGGTGGAAATTCTGGCAAGGACTGAAGGCTTTTGCAGTCATTCAGTTTAAGTTCTTTAAGACAAGGTAGCCCCCGGATGGTGCTCGGCAGTGTTCGAAGCTCAGCGCAGCCGTTCAAGGACAACAAAGAAAGTTTTCCGAGGCATCCAACTGATGGGGGCACTTCTGTTATTGGAGTATTATCCAAATATATACGTTTTGTATTCTTGGAGATCTCCGGAAACTTCTTTAAAGCAATGCAATCCGTCAAATCAAGGGCATCAAGAGATTGCAAATCAACATTATTACTTGGGAGACTCTTCAGCCGAGAACAATTGCTCATGTGCAGCTCAACGAGATTATCGAGATATTCCATTGATGCGGCGGCCACCTCTTCGATCGCAGTTCTTGATAGATCTAAACGTTCTATGCTCCATGAGACCTTTGGGAAAGTTTTGAGCTTTGAACATCCGTCTAGACGAAGCTCTGTAAGAGATTTCAAGTCACTAAGGTCGGGAAGGCTTTCAAGGCTGGAACAGTCGGACAAGTATATCAAAGTAGCGTTGCTGAGATGGCGTATGGATGAGACCTCACACAACTCGTGACATCCCTCTAGATATAACTCTCTGACATTTGGAGCCCGCGAGAGAAGGTTTGAAATTTTGCGCAATTGACGACACCCATAAAGGCCAATTAATTTTAATTTGACCAAATCCTGTCGTCAGACCAAAAAAAAGAAAAAAACAAGAAGAAATACGTGTAGTAAATTGATTTGTTTGAGGAATCAATTGCGTGTGAGATGCAATGAAACACGGCATTACCTGCATTTCATCACAGAACAGTTCATTAATATCGCTGTTGGGCAACCAAAGCTCAATTAGGTTTTCTGGGTCGAAATTTGCTGGCAAAGATTTCGAAGGGTATCCATTCCAATAAAGATATCTTAGTTCATCGGGAAGGGCACTGATGCCTTTAGGAAGGCGCACCTTATCACTGGATAAGATTTCAAGAACTTTAAGGTTCGGCATCCTTGCAAAGGTGTCCGGATCCAACCGTACCTCTCTCATCTTTGATGAGTCCAATTTGATGCCTTCAATACTTTTGGTCCCCTGACAAACAAAGGGTCAGCAAAAGAAATATGCATATATTCAACCAATGAAAAAAGAGTTTTAATTATAAAAAAAAAATAAAAAATTTATTACTCTTAAAACTTACTGAATTTCTTTTGAATACTTGATAAATGTCTTCGTAATTCCATAGCCAATTACGTTCACCTGGTTCTGTTGATTGTTTTCGCACAATTTGTTTGGCCATTTCTTGTAATAAATCATGCATTTCAATCCAATTATATTCCTTTGATTTTGTTAGGAGAGATTTGTCCACGAGAATACTTAATTCACTTATTGTTGAAAAACCACAACCATTTAGCAATTGTATAAGACGATCCTCCTCCCAAAATTGAAAACAACAAGCAATCCAAAGAAATAGCTCCTTTTGCTTGTTGTCTAATTTGGAGTAGCTAATTTTCAACACCCGTTCAATGTCGTTATTAGGAGCATTTTTTAATTTCTCCATAGTACTTTCCCACACACTTTTGCTTTGGTCAAACAAAGAGGAACCCAGCACTTTGAGAGCCAGAGGAACGCCTTTAGCGTAACGGACCACCAAACTTGACAATTCTCTGAGATCATCTGTGGGAACACTATCTTTAAAGGCGTGCAAACAAAATAATTGAAGAGCATCAGGATCCGGTAATGCCTGCACCTCGTATACATCATCCACACGGTTCTTAAGCAATTGCCTATCCCTGCTTGTGACGATGATTCTACTTCCTGGACCATACAAACCACGATCCACAGTTAAATATTCAAGTTGCTTCCAATGATCCACGTCATCAAGAACAACCAAAATCTTCATCCCACGAAGCATATAGAAAAACTGCCCAATATCGGGCATGCTGATTTCTTCCATTTTTTTCCCCAGGAGCACAGAAAGAAGCTTGGTTCCCAATGGTTCTAATCCCCGTTTTTCTGATTCTTCCCTTACATTTGCGAGAAAGCAGCATCTTTCAAACCGAGATTTAATTTGGCCAAAAAGGGCTTTGGCAATGGCTGTCTTGCCTATGCCGCCCATGCCCCAAAGTCCTATGATCAAAACATTACTTGATGCCCCACTGAACAATAATGCTTGGAGTTCCTCAATGCGGCGACCTATTCCCACTAGGCCTTCCAAAGGAGTTGGCCGCATCATTTGCAAATCTTTCCAAATGCTATTTACGATTTTATCAACGAGGACCGACTCCGGCCTACCAAGTATGAAATGAAAAAGGTGTGATGTAGGGAAGAATCTAATAATGTAAATGCAATGAAATACATCATTGGGAAATTTAAATAGATCATAAGAGAAATGAAGCAGTACCTGCAATCCTTTGTGGCCCATCCAGATAGATTGGCAGCTGTAGTCAAGGCAGCCCTCCATCTCTGCAGTTTCTCTACATTTGAGTTGAAATTGGCCTCATGGCCAACAAATGCTTCTGCAAAGGTCCCAGTCTGTTTCCTTACATCAGACGGATCCACGTGATAGAATATCGGGATGACCTTCAGCCCTCGGGTCTCAATACATTCCACTATCTTCGCAAGTTCATCTAAGCACCATCTGGAAAAAGCATAGCCTTCGGAGAAGGCAACGACGGCAAACATGGACTCTTCAATGGCATTCAAGAGCGACTGCGAGATCTCTTCTCCCCTCCTGAGTTCGTCGTCTATGAAAGTTCTGATTGATTCTCGACGCAAAGCAGAGTGGAGAAAGCTGAGGAAGCCGTCACGAGTGTCTTCGCCCCTGAAACTCAAGAAAACATCGTGCTTGAATGAATGGGCAGGGAGAGAAGCAGAGGAACTGTTGGAAGCCATGGAAAGATGTATTGGTGGAAGAGCTTTGCCTTCGTACCAGATGTAGCCTTCCGTTGTAAATAAATATATTTCAATGTCCCAAAGACATTTCAACCGACGGAATTTCCATGAAATTTCCTGGCGGCATCGTCGACGTTGAAAAGAAATGATAAAAAAAAAAAAAAAATTACTCGTACCCAACTCACCAAATTATAGATTAAATAAAAAATTACTCCATGACGTTACAATAAATTTTTATTGAAGAATCTTTTTTTTTTTTCTCAAAATTGTTATTCTAATAATTTTTAATTTATTATATATTATTTTTTTAAATTATTACTACATATTAATATTAATAATTAAAAATATATTTATTTTTTTATTAAATAAATTATACACTTTTAGTTGAGTATCATATAGAATGCAAAAATATTAATTAACATGATCATAATATGTACTAAAAATTAAACGATGGATCTAATAGAAATACAATAGATTTTTTAATTAGTAATATTAATATGAGAGAATAATTTTAAAAAAATAAAAAATATCCTTAAATTAAAAAATTTTATGATTTGAAACAAAAACTTATTTATTTTATAAAAAAATTGATCAAAAATTATTATAATACAAATGAGTAATTTTTAATTTAATCTGTGAAGTTTCCTGTCCGCTGCATGCATGTCACCATGGTTGACATTGCACCGTAAATCCTCGGTTGACCCAAAGTTTTTCGGGCCTGTTGATCCACTTAGAATGTATGTTCCTTTAACTTTCCTGCCAATTTATTGGGTTTCTGTTTCCCGTTTTCCTCCCCTCACCCTCCCGGCCCCGCCCTTTAATGTTTTCTATTTACTTTATTGCCTGCAACTCTTTTCCGCTAAAATGACGGCTCAAAAGTCACAACTCATTCCAAAAATATAATAAAAAATATTAAAATATTAAATTGCAAAATATTCATATTAAGTAACTTTGATTTAAATTAAATTTATTTTTATAATTAATTTATATTGAGAAGAATAGTTAGTAAAATTAAATTAATTTTAAGAGACTTTTTTAAATTAAAATTTAATCAATTTTTTTAAATAAAAAAACTCATATTTAAATTTTCTAGCTTAAAATATATGATATTAAAAAATATCATCAAGTGATATTATGATATTATGATGATAAATTGTATAGTTGATGCCTATTATTCATCAATACACATATGTCAAGCCTCATATTTCTTACATACAAATGATATTACAAATATAACGTGACCTTTAAAAAACAACTTGCCTCCCTAAGAATTATTTTGTAACAAATCTAGTATGTTGTCACACATCATTGATAGAATTCATTTGATTTAATGATGTGGGAAAAAGATATGGCAAGATTATTAACGTGGAGATAGCATAGTGGTTGGCTAAACATTATGTAAGTGTTTAATAATTAATGGATGGTATGTGCTTGGTTAAGCTCAAACCACTAATTAAGTTAAATAAAAAAGATAAAAGCTCAAACCATAAATTTTAGGATTATTTAGGTAAGAAACATGTCTTTTGAAACTGATAGATATAATAATTATAATATATTTTTTTATTAAAAATGACTTTACATAATTAGTAAATAAACTAAAAGACATGACTTATTTACATTTTAAAAATCAACAAATAATTTATTACAATAAGTCATGTGTCTCTAAACTATTATCCTCTTAGATAGTTATGAGATATTCATCAATGAGAGCACTTAGTCTAGTTTCAATTTATAAGCCATAATTATCAAGCATTTATATGATGCTAAAGGAACATGTAAAGTAAAGAAAGATTTTCTCTTTTTTCCCTTTCTAATTCATTAGAACTAAATTTCAATAAATTTTAAATCTCTTTTTTTAGGTTATTCATTACACTTTCTACTCATTTTTGTTTTTACCAAATAATGAGCATAATCTACAAGTACATTGGATAAGAGGATAACATCTTTTAAAGGATGATTTTGCTTAAAAGTTTTTCAACTAAAAAATTTAAAAGCTTTTTCATCACTTAATTCCTTTATTTTGCATACATAATTAAAAAAAATTACAATTTTCACTTATTTTTGTTTGTTATAATGTTTTGGCCACCAAACCAAACCAAGAAGATTTTTTTAACTAAAAAGTCTAATTGTAATGGATTATTTACATAATCAAGGATAATTAATATTGATTTTTTAAATAACCTTCTAATTAAAAATCATATAGGTCTAATGTTAGACATGTTTATTTGTATATCTCTATGTTTTTATACCTTTAAAAAGAATTCTTCGAATAACTTTTTGATGTCATTGCTTTCTGAATTCTCCCCAAAATTTTTAAGAAAGTTGCAATTTCTTAAATTCTAGTTGAAAATAGCTTTAGTAAGTGCTGTTTTGCCAATGCCACCCATGCTTCAAATGCCTAAAATTTAATCATCTAATTGCCTAGTTTTTTTTTTATTTGTTCAATGTGTAAATCTATTCCCACTAAGCAACTTTTGCTTCACTCTTTCCATAACATCATTTGCAATTTAGCCATTAAGTACTAATGCCAACATTAGTACTTTACTTTCTTAGAGTTAAAAGGTTATTTCCCTAAAAAGCTATATATTTCATTAAAAAACCATAGCTTTGTTTTCCTTAGCAACTTTGTAATTGATGCCTACATTTTGTAAGTGTTTGATTTTCTTAAAAGCTTGCTATACTTGGCTAGCTAGAGAACTATATCTTGAATTAAAATAAAAAAATTATTTATAATAATAATATTAATAATCAAGAGTTAATATACAAATAAATTATTAAGTTTATGTATTTTCTCAAATATGAGACTATTTTTTTAAAAAAGTAATAGTTTTAATTTTGGTATATTTATTTTGTAACAAATTTGACATATTATTAATTGAACTTAACAAAATTTGTTAGTATGCACACGACATGCTTATGTGTAAAAAATTGACTATATGGTATGCCATATGTTATTTAATTTATAATTTTTAAAAATATAAAATGAATAAATAAAAAAATACAAAAAAAATAAAAATTTCTTTTATCCCTCTTCTTTCTTCTTCCTTCCTTTTCCACTGCACCTCTCCACCACTCTCAATCTTATTGTTATACATATGCAACTTCTAAGGCACAATATGGCACTCCATTATTTAGGTCATGATAATGGTGTCATGGTTTTAAAGCAGAATATAAAATAATCGGTGGCTTTGATTTGTTGCATCATTTTGTTAATTCTTTTTGTTTTTCTTTTCTTTTGGCTATGATTTTTCCATGTCTTTTTACGAATGTTGTGGTTTTGAAAAAAGACTTAAAGGGGTAACCTTTGTAGGTTTGTTAGTTTCATGGTTAGACCTTGATTTTAGATTATTTTATATACATCGTTAATCTTAAATTGTGATATTACTTGATTTTTCCTTTTTGATGTAAGTACCTACTTTTGGTTTTAGTTCTTGACATGGTTTGAGGAATTATGAGCCTAAGATTTAGTTATGTGTTTCTAGAGTTTTGGTGGTATTTTTGATTACTTAAAGTTAGAATACTACAATTTCAATGCTATGGTTGTGTTGTTAATTAGATCTTATTTCTTTTTTTATTATTTTTTTAATTTTCATTAATTATACCTGAAATGACATGTGGCACATTAGGTACCATGTGTGCATACCACCAAAACGAAAACGAAAGAAAAAACGAAAAAAAAAAAAAGAAAAAGGACAACCCTTCGTAAGTCAAAGGTCGAGAACTATTAGCAAGCATAAAAGATATTTCAACAATCACGAAAAAAAAAAAAAAAAACCTACGTAGAAGTGAGAGTTCTTATTCTTTATTTTAAAATATTAATAATTTTCACAAGTATGTCTCGTCTAACTATTTATGGTCAATAATTTAGCTTTTAATGCATGTAAAATAAGTAATTACTTGATATAAAATTCATGGCTTTTATGCCAAGTTAACTATGTGTGAGAATAGTTAAACTTTAACATTAAATTTCAAATATCTCTTACATAGAAAATAATTATAGTGTTATGGATTTCACATATTTTTGTAGGTAAAAATTATAAACATATCAAAATAGCACACAAATTAAATTAAAACATAAAACAAGAAAATAATAAGTTTTTCAAAATTTGTGAGGCTAGTTGAAAATAAATTGACATAAATATTAAGCAAATATAAGTAGTTAACATATTGTTATAATGTAATCATTAATTGTACAAAGTCGTAATTAATTGATATATGGGTCATTATGTCATTTGGATTAACATATCATTGGCTCTTTTTAAATTCTCAAAAGACTCTTAAAAGTACTTTATAGATCTCATCATTCCTCCTTACTTAAAAAAATGCATTCTTAAATTATCACCTATAAAAATTATTGTAATTCTAATATTTGAAAAATCACGCTCAATTTCAAAAGTTTTAGTAATGTTAAATAAAATAAGAAATGATGTAGAACTTAATTTTTCCTTAATTGAATTCAAAAGTTTATTTTGATTACCACCTCACTTAAAATTTACGTTTCCTTTTTTAACAACTATAGTTAGTGGTGCAACAATGGTACTAAAATTCATAACAAAGTATCAATAAAAACTCTATACTCTAATAAAACTATACACATCACTAATTGACTTAGGTGTAGGCCAATCACCAATTGTCATAACCTTTTCCTTATCAATCTCAATGCCCTTAACACTTATAACTTAGCCAATAAATATGATCTAATCTGTTCAAAAGTAATATTTCTTAAGGTTAGTATAAAATTTCTCTTAATATAAAATACTTAAAAGAATGTAAATAACTAAGATGTTCATTTAAGTTTTTACTATAAACCAAAATATCATCAAAACACACAACTACAAATTTATTACTAAATGCATACATAATATGTTTCATTAATCTCAAAAAGGTACCTTAATGCATAAGTGGCACCAAATGACATAACAAGCTATTCTTACAAGGTATACTTAGTTTTAAAGTTGTTTTTAACTCATCTTTCTCTTTCATCCTAATTTATTAATATTCACTTTTTAAATCAATTTTATAAAAAACATATAAACATATAATTCATTTAACATTTCATCTAATCTAATCATAGGAAATAGGATTGTTAGACTATTATAATTAAAGCCTGTAGGGACAATTATTATACATTTGATTGTATAATAATATAAGGGTTAAAGAAAATAATTAGCTTCTTTCCCTTAGTCTAAAATGATTTTATAATAAAATAAACATAGTGTAATTATAGCAGCGAATGGCATATCAATTATCAATACATACTAGATGTGAATCATTGAAATCAAATCTCAATCAGATTCCTTTGGGTAGCATGAGGTGCAGTTTACCCACTTCTTGAACGGTGCTGCTGAGGATAAAGGTCAGCACAAATTGCATTGGGACAAATCATGTCCTTGAATCAACAGAACTTTTGAAAATTTTCATCGGTCAAGCATATGGCATGGGTGGAATAATGTGACAGTCAAACTACAAAATTAAATTTCACCAATGTTGTCATGACAACTTAGAAGTAAAATTAAGGTGCAATATTAATAGCAACTTAGAAGTACGAATCATAAATTAGAAATAATAAATAAGAGTTATGGAAAAATTAATATTCAAGAGTGTAGGTACTTCACATGAACCAGAAGTGGGCCCAATAGGAAGGAACTCTCAGGCATCCTTAAATTAGGGTCTTTTGGATCTGCAGATGCAATTTACAGACTCATAAGCCACCATAAACAATGTAAGTTATTTTCTTTTTCATTAATACAAGCATAAATTACTTAACAATGGAAAAACATACCAACAAAAGAAGTAGGAGCAGCCACTGGAGTACCAGTTGTGTGTGTGTGCCAGATAAAATAAAGTGTATAATTGTGGTATAAGACGATAGCGCCCCTTCAATGATAAGCGGCAAACTTCCTCACACTGTAAAACTAAAGTTAATTAGCATTGACACTGCCAGAGAACAAAATAACATGTAACCAACATACAATTCAAAAGATAACAAGAACATTATGTAGGCATCTCAAGTTGACATAATTCGAGGAAGTCTGTCATACACAGATAAATGCTAATATTTGTCAGTAACTTCACCCCATTAGAAGAATTAAATTCTGATAAGTGAGAAAACCACATCAGTTGCTATCATAATTTGCTTGAAGAAAATAAATTGTGATAAACATATTCATAAGTCCAAAACCAGCAAGACAGTAATTTGGTAGAGGTAAAACCTCTTCCCCAAAAGACCATGGCTCATGATCAATGGCTGCAGCACAATGGAAACATAGCACAAACACCCATCCACCTTCCAAAAATCTTAGGTGTGGCATTTCCAGCAAATCCACCAATATCAGGTCCAGAAAGTGGCTGACCACTGTGAGCCCCTATATGTAAAGTTTAAGGTGGAAGGTAAACAGTATATTGAGGTAAACATGAAAATGTTCTTTATATGCAAGGATTCCCAATTTATTCAATGTAGTTAAATCAAATTATGTCATAAAAATCATTAAGTTATCAAAGAAAACTTTGTAAGATGAACAAAGGATCTACAAAAGAACGATGATTTAGGACAGGGACATAAGTACAACAAAAGCAAGACATACTCTTCAAATAAATATTAACATAAGTCCCAAATATACAAATAACAATATGTTGCTCCAAAATAATTATGATTAATGCTTGTTTGTTTTATGAAATTTAATGGATTTAAAGTGTTAAAAATTGTAATGATGTGCTCATCACAATGAATTTATTGTTTGATATAGATACAAAAGTTAATTTCATGACCTTTTTATGCAAATTACCCCTTACAATAAGGGGAGAAGTCTTATTAGAAAGAAATGAAGTTAATAGCTCATCCTTAAACAATTGAACAATTCAAATCTAGAAAGAAAACCTAATTAAGATCAATGATGCCCTTGTTAAATGGAATTCAATAGGTTATAGGTGCAAAAGTTGTAATAACGAACTTGTTGCAAGAAATGTAATGTTTAGTGTAGATCCAAAGTTCATTTCATGATTTTACTTTTGTGTGAATGATTCTTTGTAATAAAAGGAGAAGACTTGCTAATAGGAAATGAGTTAGAAGCTCATCCTTTCATAATTAAACCATTCAAACTTGGTAAGAAAAGCCAATCAATATCAATGACATCATTATTAGATGGAATTGAATAAAATAATAGTATCAAAGTTGTAAAGACATGCTTGATGCAATGAATATAATGTTTTGTATAGACACAAAAGTTAATTGTTTAGAGGGATATTTGGTTTATCTCCAATAGCTTCCTGGTATATTATTTACCTTCACATACAAACTAGCATACTTTAATATTTTAGTCCTTTATTGTAGTTAAAACCACTGAGAATTTAACTGGGCAGTGGGCAATACTTAAATGGCCTCCATTGTACCCAAAAAGGGTAGGGGGGAGGGGGAAAAAGGGTTTGTAAAACTTACAAGGTGGCAAACAAGAAGAGAACCCTTTTGGGATCAAGGACCCGTGATGGTGCAGAACGCTTGAAGCTATTCCTTCTTAAAGTGCATCTGCCTTCTGTGGAGGCATTGATGTTGGCAGTTGTGACAGTGATCTGATGATGATGGATTTGTGTGTTACTGGAACAATCGGGGGTCCCCATGGCTACCACTGCAGCATCGTCAGGTGTGCTAGCCCCTGCCAAAGCAATTGCGGATCAATGAAACCATTCAGGATCATGCATGTCGTACGACTAGATAAACTATAAATTTTCCAATGATGTAACGACAAAATGGTTAGTGCTGTGTAATCTCTAATGGTAAGGTGGACTAACCAAACCAACCAAAGCCACAAATTCAGTTTCTGTACTCTCCTGTGGTTGACACTTCATTTTTCATAACCGTAACTACCTGATAATGGTGGCAGCTAGTTTGTACCATAATTACAGTGGATATACGTAGTAAACAATCTTCAATGACGTCTTCCCAACTCGACAGTGTGTGTTTGGCATATCAGGAAACGAAGACCAACTCAATTGATAATAGTGTAGGTAACTAAGATGGCAGACATTGATAGAGCTTTTCAACAATATGATTATCTCGATGAAGAAAAAGAGAACAAAGAAAACTAAAATAGTAGAGATATACTTTCATCACCCTCTAAAAATAATAGTGCGAGTTGTGGGGATCAGCCTCACAAATTGCATGTGTAAAATTTTTCAAAATTGCACACGAATATAATGTTCTTACAGTCACTTCATTTGATTGTTTATATCAACCTCTTAGTATAATTTCTTGCTCAATAAACCTTCAATGAACTACAAAATAATTGCAAATTTAAAGATTGATTTTCTTCTACCAATTTAATACTTTAAAATAAAAAATATCATCGAACATTTTAGATTTCCGTACTAATGGGTGGAAACATGTCAACTATCATGTAATAAGAGTCGGAGAAAATTGTGACCGATTTATTTTAGCACTAAACTTACATATATTATTTCAAATTTTTGACTAACGTAACCAAAGGTTAGAATCCTAACAACTACATTAATTGATGATCCAATCACAAGTGCCTGACCGACTAGTTGGGCAACAATGTGAAACTTTTACACTGGACGCAACTTAAATTCTTTTGTGATTTCATCCAAGTGGGCATCAAATTAGAAAATACGTTTTTTTTTTTCCTGAAAAAAAAAAAGAGGGAAAAGAACCAAGAAAGCCGATTACACAAGGCCCAAATAATTGGTGAAATTCATTGAAGAAGATGGGGTGTGAGCTCTAGCTAGTTTGGAACCGATTCCATTATTATTAATTATTTAAAGGGATATTTGACACAACGAGCGGTGCTCAGGGATGGTGTATCCGATTCCATTATTATTAATTGTCAATACAGCTATGCTGTTTACTATTACACCACGTTAACTTTGGTCTTCGGGTAGCTTCACTTGCCCTGCACGCAATGGATGTCCACTCCACACGCGACCTGTTTATTTGGTATTAATTATAAAATCTGTATCCGCAAGACATGCTCGAAGCCGCATGATTTACCGCAAACAGTACTTGTCTTATATATTTTTTATTATCATTTCTTGGCAGACGGCACTATCCAACAACAACAAAAAAAAAAAAAAAAAAATATATATATATATATATATATATATTTTAAACAGTTAATTGATGAAAAAATTATTTTTCTATTTATGTTAAAAAATTAACTGATATTTTAATGAATGTCACGTTGTATGTATATCAAGTATATATTCTTGATCAATTACCTTTTGTATTCCTTTAGTTATTCATGTTGTATATTGTTTCTTGTATATGCTTATATTTGTCAACATATGTATTTATCTCTATTCTAGATTATGTATTCTCAAAATATCTACATATTACACATGCACACATATAATTTTTTTTTATTATTGATTTTTTTAATAAATTTCATGTTTTTAATTTAGACATTTATATTTATATTTGGTTAAAAGTTCTTTTTTTAGCAAAAATTTCTTTTTGTTAATAGTTTTTCTAATTTAGATAGATAGTAATATTATTATAACTATTATGTTTAAGGGATATTGTCCTTTGTATAAGTATTCTAAGATTCTCATTGAATTAAATTGTGACATTAAACATAATATATGATATTAAATCTCATTGACATTCTCAGTTATCTACTTTAAATGTAAAATAAAATTTCAAACTATTTCTTTTCAATAATCTAACATTCCGACGCATTATTATCTTGTCATTTCGACTTTAATTAAATGGCCCTAACCATTGATATTATGCCAAGGACGTGTAGGAAAAGTATCGATTACGTTAATCTAGTAGTTCAGAGAATAAGGCAAAGCCATACATCTCAAAAATGAGAAGTACAAATTTCTAATGATCAATATGTGAACCCAAGAACATCTAGGTTGCCATATGGGCGAAATTTATGATTGAGTTCTTAGAATTACCAATTGTTTTTGATTTACAACTTGTAATTTATTAGTTGCAAATTGAGCATGTTGAATTTAATTAGTTCATATTGAACTAAAATCATTTTGTTTACAATTAGTAGACTAATCATAATTATGTAAATTAAAGATACTTAAAAATTTTATTTATTACATATTTAAGTTTTAAGTTAATATTTACTATTTAGAACTGACTCAATAATTAAAATTTTATTTATTAAAAAAATCAAGTTATTTTCAATAATAAAAAAATATCTTATTGTTTGACTTCAGTTTGCACTGAAATCAATACACTGCCACGAGAAGAGCGAAGTTTGAAATTCACAATGAATGAAAATCATACCATATAGTGAACCTTAAAACCAATAGAAAACCACAAGCTCTTAAAATTCCCTTCCATCATTTTAGTTGACGTTGTAGCACACTTTCCTGATTTCACCTTTAGTGCCAGTAAGAACACCAATCCTGCCCATGTTAACCATGGATACACCAAAGTCTTTAAAGAAAGTTGATCCATGGGTGGTAGCCTGAAGTTCAACATAAGCTTTGGTTTCAAGGTTGTCCAGCAGGGCTGCATCAGAAGTGAACAGACCCCTTCTCTTCGAAACAAGTGTATAATAGGCTTCATCAAATGTCCTGACGCTCCCAGGATCCATCTCCACAAGGGTACTATTATCTCGTGGCTTGCATTTGCGCTTCAATTTGGGTATGTATTCGGAGTCTAATTTGGGATCGGGGCCGCCAGTTGCACTGAAATTGTAAAGGCGGGAATCGAATGAAGAGCAATGAGAAGTGCCTATGGTGTGTGAACCTGCATGCAAGAGAAGAGAATTATAGTCAAAATCTATTCACAGTTCAATGTAGTTAACCAACATGGATGCTAAAACCCAGTCAATGAGATTTTGGCAAATCTATTATGCATTCCGCAGAATTAGACTATGCAACCAGGTTTATGTTGCAGAAACAGCCCTCTTCGTATAACGGTATTAATTGACCCTTCCCAGCTTTCTCAAAACTCACGGTATAGGATTCTCGTACATTAAAAGGCGTTTTGTTGCTTCATGACTATGTTCAAGTTTTTGGTTGGAAGGTTTGAAAGCACCTGACAGCACCACCAAGTCCTTCACGCTTAGGCCCCTAGCTTTGAATCCAGCTATCAGTGTAGAAATGTTTGCAGAAGGCGGTATCAGGCTGTTTAAGGGCTCTATGAACTTGGAAACCCTCCCATCTCTTCGCCCAGTTTCAACTTCATAGTACGGTCCCATGGTCTGATTAAGATGATAGAAACAGAACACGGTTAATCGTGCACATTGCTCTTTTTTTTTTTTTTGGACAAAACATTACTTGACTTGAATTGAACGAAATTCATTACCGCCACCGTGACATCCCTAGCTACAATGGCCACGATGTCCGCACATGATACCACCCCAGGACAGGCCTTCTCCACTGCACGTTTCACTCTATCGATGATCTGGAAGCCGCGTAAGCTCAAATTTGGAGGTGAGTCCTTTTCAGCTTGTTTTGTTGGAGAGTTTAGCAGCACTGAACCATCACAACCCTGCAGGCAGCATAGTCACATTTTAGCAATGTTTCTTCTGTTCTACCATGTAAGAATTAAGGACAATGTACGGCACAGTGCTATTAATATAAGGTTTCGTTTACTTACCCTAACAAAACAGTCGTGAAAATGCATCCTCATCAAAGGTCCACTAAGGCTAGGAGCCACGGACATGACCTGATCCATAACCTCCTTGACAATGGCTTCGGCGCGAGGGCATGTTTTCGAATAAAACCCGACTTTTAATTTGGCGTTTGTTGGGATTAAAGCGAGCTGCAGAAAGATTAATTGAAGCAAAAGACCAGAAATAAGCTTGGAAGCAGCCATGTCGAAGGATTGGGCTCGCGTTAATGCAATGCAGTGCAATTTGACCATAAAATGGTCCATTATATACATGTTTGCAGAAGGCGGTATCAGGCTGTCAGTACAAGAAATTTGACCTGTCTTTATCATAGAAAAATTGAGCTTAACAGCCAATTTGCACAATTTAATTCTCGGGTTGGTTAAAAGAAATATTCTGATTCCCAATTGATTTTATCTTTACGTCACAAACATGCCTCCATTTCTAGGAAATTGAGTCGGTTAAAGCCCTTGAACTTTCGGTGAGACGTAATGTTATGAATCAGCTTGATGGCTTCTGCTCAACAGAGCCCCCGCCTTACAAGACAAAACAGCTATGGTATAGAATTCCACGTTCAAGCCACGCCGAGTGTTGACTTTGCAAATTCTGAAGAGTTCGTGTGCAATTGGTTTGATAATGTTCTGCAATGTCAAAACCAAAACCGAAAATTTCCACAAGCATCAAAATCTGTCACTACTAACTTAAGGTTAATAATCCTTGATCTTCAGGCTGCCCTGTCCGATCAGAAATTTGAAATTAAGATGTTAAAAATACCGATCTAATGATAAACAAGGCTGCAAAAAGATCGAATGAGCTATTAATGGTGTAGCCGCTGGAGCTGGAGCTGTTGAGCATTTCCATGTGCTATGGTTCTCTAATCAATTAATTTAAAGAGAAACATGCTCCTACGTGTCCTAATCCAGTCACTTCATTTTTATTTTTTATTTTCTGTGGGTTTTCAAGTACGGGAAAAATGGGCAAAGCCCGATGTCCATCCATCGTAGGAAATTGAAAGGGCAAGACATCGCTTCCTTGACACCCGCCACGCTTGTCTCCACCAATTGAGTATCGTACTTGCTGATCATCTTTTTCGCTTGGAATCTTAATTAGTTTACCAGCACCCTATTATTGCTCGGACAGCACGCGAATACATAAAAATATACATTTTAATTTACTAAGATATATATATATATATATTCTTAATTTTATCATATAAAGTAAAAATATAAGTTAAAAAATAATGCGTAAATCACTAAAAACATACAAAATAAAATCACTTTAAATTTATTAAATTATGAGAAAATATTTTATTAGTTGACAAAAATTTATAGAATCATTGCAATAATTAAATTATAGTAAAATATCATATTAAATAATATATGTATAAATGTATGAGGTAAATAAAAAAAAAGTTGAGACATTTTGATGATTAAAATAATAACAAATACTAATTGTTAAACTTTACATAATAAAATTAATAAAAAATATATTTTTCTAATTATTTTTGTATCAAAGATGATTAGCAAGTCCAAGTAAATATGAAATAATTATATATAGGAGTGACGAGAGCCACGGAGAAGTCCATTAAGCATATACTTCATATTTCAAATAAAATGTTTTATTTATGAAGTCCATTAAGCCTCACAATTTTAGGCACAGAGCCTAGAGAGACACCAAACTAAATAAGTTTTACTATTTTCGAATGCCATCATAAGGACGTTGGGATCAGTAAGAAGTTACCATTAAGACTAGTGAATCCAAATTTGGCAGCAAGGACGGCTCAGATAGACTCCTGAGTGAAAAAGGACCAAACCCTTGAGGCCTAACAGGCCTAGTTCAGTATCGGCATTGAATGTAAACGAAAACACTTGGAGCAGTAAGTAAATGGGTTAAAGGTGCTTCAATCTCAGAGCAACAATGACCTAACAAAAAAAGGAAAGTTTATGCCCAACTGTTAACAAGTATGTTTCACCAGAAACCACACACATCCTTTTGTCATTTTGGCCTAGCAACTATTTCTTAAAGATATTTATGTTTTGTAACCTGTAATTTTGAAATCTCATTAAACTTTCTTTGTTTTTTATTCAATTATTTATGCATGTTGTGTCTCTAAGTCATGTGTTTTGGGATTCATTCACATAAAGACATTATGAAATTAATTTGATTGTCTACACTGATTGCTATTTTAATTATGAGATACATCATATGTATATGGTAGTCTAGTTCCATTAAAGTCCATTAAATAAATAAGCTCTTACTCTTGATTCACTTTTACTATCAATCAATCATTCATTGCTTTAAACATGAGCTAATCTCTTAATTACATAACAAAAGGACTTCATCTTTAAGTAGTATGAAGCTAATATCCAACAAATAAAAAAACTATTATTCTTGATTAGCTTTGTCTACGAAAACAAATCAGTTATTGCTAGAAACATGAGATTGTCACTTGATTCCTTGGCAATAAGGCTCTTTTTTTAGTGTAAAGAATTGTCCACACAAAATGATCATTTATTCAACATCCATTTCTACACTAGATATTAATTTCATTGTAAGACATGTGTCAATACTCTTTGGATAGTTTGAATCCATTGAATTTTACCTAGTAAATAAACTATTTATGTTAGATTTTGTTACATGGATAAAATGGTTCTTTGCTTAAAAGATGAGATTAACACTATATTTTTAGTTAGCTTATCCTTTTTTGTACTAAAGAGTCATTCATATAAATGAATCATGAAATTAACAAAAATGTTTAACACTTATTATTAATTTAATGTACTTGGTAGTGAGAGATAAGACTGAGAGGCTATAATGATTTAACCAAGGATATTAGTTTAATGTCTAGTTAAACCAATAATTGTAATGTGACCTATTATAATGTTCATACATTGCATAGTAATTATGACCTTCTTTGATATCTTGGATCATTATAACAAAAAAAAAAAAGAGAAATAAAGTTCATTTTATCCCCATAGGTGGTTATAATGGGCTTCTCCTTCTTTATAAGAGTTTCTATAACAACTCTTAAAAAATAGGAATAGATTTATTATTAACTTATTTTAATAGACTTGTCCTTATCTTTGTAATTATGGTTGTCAATTCAGCTTACAAATACACTTGATTTCATTGTTATAAAGAATCGATTATTGGTAAAATAAATAGGTGACAAGTTTTCCGTTTAGTTTTTCTAAGAATTAAAGAAAGTTCTTATTTTTTTCCTTGTGTGTATTAGGTTCTTAAATAGTATTTTTGGTTTAACATCATTTGGTATTAGTGCTTTAAGGTTTAAATCAAGTTTGCTTATTTAATTTTTTTTCTTTTGTCCTTCTTTTCAGCCACATTTTATAACCTTTTGTTTTTTTTGAATTGTAACAAAATAATTGTTATAACTTTATATGTCCCAATTTCCTAGTTTTCTCAGGACTTCTCTTTCAATTAGTTGAGTGAAAATACACTAGTTTATCACTCAGACTATGCAAAATTGTTTTTCTAATTATGTCAACTTTTAATAACAATGTTGGTTAACCCTTGCCAATAGCCCTTGCCATTGATATCATAACTTTTTATTATAGTCTTTCAATTAATGATTCCTTGGAACGAAAGGAGAAGTGTTGCTAGTTAGAAATGAGTTATTGGCTTATCCTTTTGGAATTACACTTTGCTTATTTTGATATAGCAAATTAAGGAAAATGTGGAATAGTAAGTTATTTTCAACTAGCATATCAAGCTAATATTAAGCTTATTTGGATACTAGTGTATTTTTAAAATTATAAAATAAGCATAAGCGCACAATTAATGGATTGTTGTATTTTTAATATTAATAAAAGTTAACGGTATATCAATTGATATGCTATAATAAATTCATAAACAATGTACAACAACAAGGTTGAATTAGCTATTTCACAACAAGCCAATTGGTTTTAACCCATAATAAACATATTAAAATTGGAAATGAATTAAATTAAAATATAAATATCTTTAAGAAAATAATTAGCCTCATACATTCCTTATAACAACTACGTCAAAAGATTTTTTGCCTTTATAATAATCATGGGTTTATTTTTCTGATCAACCCATTTAATGCTTCTTTTATCTTTCATCTATTATAATGTTTATACATTGCATACTTTTCCTTGTTTAAGTATTGCCTATTGACCATTACAATTTTTGATATCTTACTTCATTGCTAAAATATTCAATAACTTGTTATCTTTACTGATAAAAAAAGATAGTCATCCTTATCAAAATGCTCCTTTGCTATATTAAAAATTAAATTCTTGTTCATTTATTTATAGGAAAATATTTGTCTTATACCTTGTTAAAGAGAAAACTTAAAAAGAAAAAAGTCTTAAACATATGTGAATGGGCCAAATTTAGGTTTGATATAAGAAGCTTAATATGACCCCATACAATGAATAAGCCTTGGTTGGTCTAGATCAACATTAATCAAAATAGTAATTTTATGATTGTTAAATTGAGTATTTATGGTTATTTAAAACTAATCATTTTGACATTAACATTAGTATTTGTTATAATAGTTTTATACTATCTCTTTATTTTACGAGATTTTAAACTTAAACAAGTATCAATGAGTTCTTTCTTCTCTTTCCAAATACACTTTAAGCATTCTCTTTGTTTTTTTTTTCCTCCTATCTTTCTTATAGGGAATTGTTGTCTTTATTAGAGTTATGTTATTTTTGTATTCATACTTGTTAGGATGCATACCAGTAAAAAGATCTATTGTATCTTTAAGAGATAATTTTTGCAAGCTATTGTATTGTAACAATTTGTTTACAGAGACGACATTATACATAAGAATAATGTATTTAAATGTTTTAAATCTCTTATTCTTTTTCTTTTCTTTTCTTATTTCCTTTGTATCACTTTAAAATCTATTTTTATATTTTCATAATAATATTAAGGATAATGCTTTTATTTTTGTTATCATGAATGCAAATACTAGTCAATTTGCTTCTCCTCCTAATCAATTTATTTATACTCCTTAAACTTAGCTAATTTTACTTGTTCTTGAATTCTTGTCAAATAACTCCAAAATCAAAATTTTTATTGGTTCTTATTTTAAAAATAGGAAAAAATGTATCTTTTTAATTATATGTTTTAAGATATACCTTTATTCTTTTAAAAAAATCAAACTAATGTTTGATTCATAAATTATAAGAAACTTATTTTGGAAACAAATTTGTTCTTTACTAGGGCAATTTGTGCCATCCTTACTTATTTTCACGGACTTAGCTTCCTATCAATGAACCAGGCGACACTAGCAAACTTACTAGATAAGAATGCTAGTCAGCCTTCTCTTGAGAGCTAGAATGTTGCTAGTCAAAAATAGTAAAGATGACATACAAAATTTATAAATAATATGGAAAACTTGGACTATACTTTATAACTTTAAAAATGCCAATATAGATATTACTTTTTAAATGATTATAAGTGAGGTCTCTAAGAGTATTTATAGTCATCTACCTCTTTATTAGATGACTATGATTTATTTGATTCAATGTTACCTATTGTTGTTTCAGAGTATTTTATACAATTCTTTACATTACAAGAAAGTATATAGAATATCTACAAGTTTCTAGAGATTTCCACCTAATTCTACACTTAAAAAGGGAACTTTAGTGAAATTTAGAATTGAACCTTTTTTGTACACTAAAAATTATGTAGAGTGTGACATTGCCCTTACTCAATTTAGAGACAACCTTGTCACATTATTTTTATATACCTTAATCTTATATACGTGATTTCATAATGTAAGCTCATGCTCCCAACTTGTCTAACTATTTGACATCCCCTTTTATTGAACAAAATATTTTATATAGCTCAGATGAGTTCCTCTTTTTGAAATAATATAATATGCTAATATCTTCTTGGTATCACGATCAGGCATAGTGGTAATGGCCGTAGGTGCTCTTTTTGACTTTCCCCTGCTTAACTCCTCCTTATTAGTATGATATAGTTTTAACAAGTTCACATGAAACATTTAATGCATCTCTAGATGTATAGGTAATGTCAATTAGTAGGCTAACTTGTCAATTCTCTTCTCTATTAGGAATGAACCCTTGTAGTACCTTACTAGCCCTTTATATACCTTAGCAAACCTTTAGCTTTGATAGGGAAGGAGTTTCACTATCATTAAGTCTCCTTCCTCAAACTCTAAGTGCCTCTTCTTGCCATTGGCCCTTTTCTTCATATGCTTGGTAGCCCTTGCCAAGTATGCTTGTGCCATATTGGCCCGTTCATGCCAACCTTTAGCAAACTTAAATATGATAAGACTAGGTACTTTAAAACTAGTTTCCAACATGTGTGAAGTCATCATTGACTATTGTCCAGTAGCAAAATGAACTAGCACTAGTTAACTCACTTTTCTATAGATTGCATAAGAATTAGGCAATGTCAAATAACTTAGTTTAATCATTTTCGTTGACACTTACATAATGCCTTAAGTATAGGTCCAATAATGTATTCACCCTTTCAATTTGGCCATCAATTTGGGGATAAAAGCCTGTGGAGAAGTTGAGCTCAGATGTCATTAAGTTAAACAACTTTATCCAAAGTCTCCATTACTAATAATTATCATTAGTATGCCGTAGTCTTTCACGACATGTTTGAAAAATTGGCATACTGTATCTTTCATTGTAAACTTTATAAGCATAGAGTTGAACACACCATACTTGCTAGATTAGTCCACATTTACCATGATGTTAGTACATCATTTAGACTTTGGTAAGTATATGATTAATCCATTGAAATGCTCTCTTAAGACTTCTCCATAATGGGTAAGGGCTTAATCCTGATAGCTAGTATTGTTCTACCTTATCTTGTTGGTATATAAGATAAGTCTTCACATAGAGCTCAATGTCATCTTATATATAATATGCTTACTGTACATATGTCAATGTGCAATATATACCCTAGTGCCCTACCCATTTTGAGTCATAGTACTCTTTAATAGTAGCCTTCCTTAATCCTTACCACTTTGGCACATAAACTTTATTACCTTTGGTAGTGAGTACTCCATTCTTAAACTAAAATCAACATATCTTCCCATTAATTGCCAATTCTTTCAAACTCTTGACTTGTAGATCATACTTAAGTCCATCATTAATTTACTTTACCAAAGGAAAGTTTAGATTTGTAATGGTAGCTAATTCAACCTTTTTACTCAATGCATCATCCACCAAATTAGCCTTGCTTGGCTTATACTTTATCACAAAATCCAATTCCACCAATAAAGCTTGCCACCTTATTTGCTTTAATGTTAACTTCTTTTGGTTAAGGAAATAACTTGTAGCAACATTGTTAATTTTCATGATAAACTTGGACCCTAACAAATGATGTCTCAAAGTTTATAAGTAATACACCATTGTGGTTATCTCTGTCTCTTGGACTATATAATAACATTCAGCATTGTTTACCTTATGACTTTTATAAGCAATAAGATGTACCCCTTGCATTAAAATACCACCAAATGTAAAATTAGAAGTATTAGTGTGTATCTTATATGGCTTGGTAAGGTCAAGAAATGATAATATTGGTTCTTCAGTTACTACTTACTTAAGCATCTCAAATGCTTTTTTGCACCTAGCATCCAAACTCCATGTTTTATTCTTTTTCAACAAATTAGTGAGTGAAGATGCAATGGAAGAGTAGCCCTTGATAAATCTTCTATAATAGTTAATGAGACCTAAAAAGGATTGTAACTTAGTTATCTTATTTGGTGGCTTCTAATTGTGGATGGATTGCACTTTAGACTTGTTAAACTGCAACTTGCCACCACCAATAATGTGCCTTAAAAACATTGCTTCTTATTAAGAATAGCCACACTTCTCTTACTTTACGTACAATTCATTCTCCCTTAGTATTTAGAAAACTTGTTGTAAATGCTTAACATACTTCTTTACCATCTTTTTATAGATGAAAATATCATCCAGTATACTATGACATATTTATCCAAGAATGATTGGAAGACTCAATTTATAAGAGTGCAAAATGTGGTAAGGGTATTAATGAGTCCAAAGGGCATTACTAAAATTTCAAATGAGCCATAACTTGTAATACAAGCGGTTTTTAACTCATCTCCTTCTGTAATCCTCACATGATGATATCCCAACATTAAATCTAGTTTGGTAAACCACATTACTTCACCTTAATTGATCAAATAAGTTAGTTATCAATGGAATAGGATCTTTATTGTTCACAGTTATTTTGTTAAGCACCTTATAGTCGATGCATAAACGAAGTGAACCATCATGCCTTTTTTGGAAAAGCACTAATGTACCATATAGAGTTTTTTATGGTTGAATATGGCCTATGTCTAAGTACTCCTTAAACTATCTCTTCAATTTCTCTAGCTTAAGAAGCGCTATTCGATAAGGCATTATAGCAAATGGTCTTATACTAGTGATGGAAGCCATATAATATCAACTTAAATCACTAAGAGAGTTGTTGTTTTGCAAAACTTTGGACTACTAATGACAAAGACAAGGTCAAAGAAAACAAAGGAAGCATTCAACAACTTGTTGTGTAACATTTACTTACAAGAAATTGCTATGCACTAATTAAGAATGATAGAGACTTCACTAAGGCTTACAAATGTGTCATTTATGGAGGAATATGAAAACCATGGCCTTGGGAAAGAAGTTGGTACCAATAATCCTTGTTTGGGCATTTAAATGAGTTATTTTCATAGGTTATATTCTTATGTAGTAGGTTGGACGAATTTTAACATCTAAATGAGTTGTTTTCATAAGTTTCTATTATTATGTAATGGGCTGGACGAATTTCATTAAGCAGCTCATCTTAGCGGCTAGGGTTTTAAGGGTTAATGTATGAAAAAGGAAAAGGATGGTTGAAGGAGGTAAGATTTTTTTATTTTTTTTATGAATGAATCATTTATTTTCTTTGGTTTTTTGAGAACTAATTCTAAACTTTCATACTTAAGTGTGTTGGTTCAATAGACTTATCTTCTTTAACGTTATCATTGTTAGGAATCTTCTAAATCCTATAGTTCTGGTTCTTGGTTATTTTATAATCATTAGGTCAGAACTCTAACCTCTTAACTTGTGTTAAAATGATCCTATGCCAATATTGGTGTTAGGTTTCATTTACATATAATTGGAGTATGTATTATTTGGTATTAGAGCTTTGACTCTAACTTAAGTTAATTATCCTTTCGTCATCATCTTTTTGGTGTGTTCTTTATTGTTGGTTGAATTATCAATAAAAAGAAGAAAAGAAAAATTCATGTGTTTCCTGTGTTTCGCTGTTGCTATTCATTCTTTTTGTAAAAATACCCATTAGTTAGTCAAAAAACAAAATCGTGTGTTTATTGTGTTTCACTGCTATTATTCATTTTTCTTTTTTATAAAAATACCCATTAGTTAACCAAAAAACAAAATTCAATACCTAGTGTTCAATTGGTCATTTACTTAATTATATTTGATAATTGATTGTTGTCTAATTACAATGCTTATATTATCAAATTCTTTGTCATTCTATTTACTTTATTACTTGTCTTTCTTGATGATATCACTTCTTTGAAGAGGTAGGTCTAGGATTAATATATTAAGGTTTTTTTTTTATTTTGAATTTAGTTTGCCTAAAACTATTAAACAGCTTTTACAATCTTGTATTTTATTTTGTGAAATACAAGAGTTAAGGATTATTGTAATCGAGTGGAGAGTAAACATGTAAAGGAGTGAGTTTTATGAGGTATATTCTTGATTTATAAACAATCTTGAAAGTATAATATCTAATGGTAAAGAAGGCAATTTCCCACATGGAGAGGAGGAAGTAGTTATTCTAGACTTCAAATTACTTAAGAAATCCTTAGAGCAGAAGTTTGATAGGATTGACCATATATTTTAAGAAGTTAGGGACATGATGGATAAAATAGAATCAAAATTAAGTATAAATCCTAAGAGGCCAATTAAGAGGCTTATGAAGGAGTAATTTGAACACGATTTTAGTGAATGTGATGATGATTATTATGATAAAGGTAATAATACTAGTAAAAACTTCAGAGGTAAATTTAAAGGAGGACGTGGTAATAAGAATGATAAAAGAGTAAAAGGTAATAGAAATATTTATGATAGGTACAATAGAGGTTAGGATAATAGAAATAGTGTGAAGAAAAAGTAAACAGAAATTTGAGTAGCATTAAAATGAAGATTCCCTCTTTCCAAGAAAAAGTTGACCTAAATGTATGGTTAGATTTGGAGGGAAGGGTAGAGCAACTCTTTGATTGTCATAACTTCTCTAAGAAAAAAAAAAGGTTAAGATAGTTATGATTGAGTTTATTGATTATGTAGTAGTGTGGTGAGATCAACAGATTATTACTAAAACGAGACATTTCGAAAGACTAATAGAAACTTGGAATAAGTTGAAGATTATGATGAGAAAGAGATTTGTTCTTAACTCTTATTATAAGGATTTGTACAATCAGTTGTAGAGCCTTAGGCAAGGTTCCAAAAGTATGGAAGAGTACTATAAAGAGATGCAAATTGTTATACTTCGGGCAAATATAATGGAGGATAAGGAGGCAACTATAGCTAGGTTCCTTTAAAGGTTAAATAAAAGCATTTTTGATGTGATGGAACTGTAACACTATGTAGAGCTTGAAGACATGGTACATATTGCCATGAAAATTGAGAGATAGCTTAAGGAAATGAGTACCTCTAGATATAATTAGAATTCAAGTTCATCTTTGGAAGCTAAACTGGGGGAAGAAAGAAGAGAAGATGACTCCTAAGGTTAAAATTGATACATACAAACCCAATATTAGTGGGGGCACTTTAAGAAGGATAAATTTAAGGATAAAACTAAGGGCACTTAAGAAAAAACTAGAGATATCAAGTGTTTCAGGTGTTTGGGTAAAGGTCATGTAAAGTTATAATGCCTCAATAAAAGGTTTGTAATCCTTAAGGAGGATGATGAATATGAGATTGGGAGTGAGTCTAGTGATAAGGCTCATATGCCACCATCATTAAATGCCAGTGATGTTGATAAGGGAGTAGAATACTTAGAGCATGGTGGGAAACTTTTGGTGGTATGAAGATCTTTTAGTGTACAAGTTAAGAAGAGAGAAGATGTTAAGATGTAGAGGGAAAATATCATTTATAGTAGGTGTTTGGTAAAGGATAGAAATTGTAACTTGATTATAGATGAGGGTAGTTGTACCAATATATCATAGAATTAATGGAGAAGTAGCACAGAATTAGTGGTAAAGTTGATTCTACCTATAACCAAACATCTTAGGTTATATAACCTTTAGTGGTTAAATGATAGTAGAGTGGTGAGAGTGATTAAACAAGTTATGGTTCAATTTTCCATTGGTAGATATAAGGATAAGGTGTTTTATAATGTTTTACTTATGCAGGCAAGACATTTGTTATTAGGCCATTTTGGTAATTTGATAGAAGAATTTTGCATGATGATTACAAGAACTGTTATTCTTTCACTATGGATGGAAAACTATTCACACTTATTCCATTAACTCCAAAATAGGTGTATTAAGACCAAGGAGACTTTATGAAAATGAGTAAAAGAGAAGAAGTTAAAAGAAAGAGAGAATAGAGAGAAAAGAAACTTAAGGAGAGAAAAACAAGGTAAAAGAACTTGAGTGTGATAAGTACAAGAGTGATCAAGTTTAAAAGAGTGAAGATGAAAGAAAACAAATGAGTGTGTTTGCAGAAAGAGTATATATTAGGATTGCTTTCCAAGTTAGGCAACAAATGATCTTAATCCTTTACAAAGATTCTTATTTCTTTAATACTGAACTTGATTCATCTTTACCTAGTATTGTTTCATCTTTGTTGCAAGATTATAATGATGTATTCTATTATGAGACCCCAGATGGCATACCTCTAAGGAGAGAGATTAAACATCACATTAATCTTATTCTTGGAGCTCATAATCCTAAGAAACCATTATATAAAAGTAATCCGGAGAAGACAAAGGAGTTTCAAAGGTAAGTTGATGAGTTAATGAAGAAGGGACATGTAAGGGAAATATGAGCCATGTGTAGTGCTATTGCTTATGCTAAAGAAAGATGGATCTTGGAGGATGTGTGTCAAATATAGAGCTATCAACAAAATAACAGTTAAGTATCGACATCCTATACCTAAGCTTAATGATATGTTTGATGAATTGCATGATACTTATTACTTCTCTAAAATTAACTTTAAGAGTAGTATCAAGTATCATCAAATTAGGATGAGGGAAGGTGACAAATGGAAATTGTATTCAAGATTAAGTATGGTTTGTATAAATGATTAGTTATGTCTTTTGGTTTGACTAATGTACCTAACAATTTTATAAGATTAATGAATCATGTTTTGAGACTTTACTTGGAAAAATTTGTTGTGGCTAAGTTTGATAACATATTAGTATATAATAGGAATTTAGAAAAGTGTTGTGTGCTTAATGTGTTGAGAAAAGATAAATTGTATGCCAATTTGAAGAAATGTGATTGTTATAAAGATTATGTCATTTTGTTGCGTTATATTGTGTTTACTTATGACATAGAGGTTGATAAAGAGAATATTAAGGCTATTCAAAAATGGCCTAAACCTAAAAGCGTGAGCAATGTGAGGATTTTTCATGGTTTGGTTAGTTTTTATAAGAGGTTCATTAAAGATTTTAGTACTATAGTTGCACCATTAATTAAGGTGATAAAAAAGAGTGTGAGTTTCAAGTGAGGTAATGAACAATAAGATGCCTTTGATTTGCTTAAATCTAAATTGTGTAATGCACCACTTTTTACTTTGCCTAATTTTTCTAAGATCTTTGAAATTAAATGCGACACATATCAGGCATTAAGATTGAGGGAGTTCTTATACAAGAGAAATGACTTATTGCATTCTTTAGTGAAAAGTTAAGTGGAGCAACATTGAATTATCCAACTTATGATAAAGAAATACATGCACTTTTTAGGACTTTAAAAACATGGTAACATTACCTTTGGCTTAAAGAGTTTGTAATTTATACTGATCATGAGTTATTAAAACATTTAAAGGGATAAGGCAAGTTGAATAGAAGACATGCAAAATGGGTTAAGTTTATTAAAACTCTTCCTTTTGTAATTTAATACAAATCAAGGGTATTTGTTTAGAGTAAATGAATTTTGTATTCCTTAAGGGTCTATGATAGTACTACTTATGAGAGAAGCTTATGGGGGTGGTTTAATAAGACACTTTGGCATTCAAAAGATTTTTGATGTTTTAAATGAGTATTTCTTTTAGCCACATATAAAAAGGGACATTGAAAGAGTTTATGCCAAGTGTATTACCTACAGACAAGTTAAGTCTAAGGTTTTGTCTCATGGTAAGTATATGCCCTTAGAAATTCCTTATAAACCTTGGACCAACATTTCTACGAATTTTATTCTTGGATTACCTAGGTCCAAAAAGGGTCAAGATTGTATTTTTGTTATAATTGATAGGTTTTCAAAGATGACACATTTCGTTGCTTACACCAAAATAGATGATGCCACACATATTAAAAACGTATTTTTTAGAGAGATTGTTCACTTATATGGAGTGCCAAAAAGTATTGTGTCAAACTGTGATGCATTAAGCCACTTTTGGAAGATATGGGGGGTATGTTTGGAACAAAGTTATTGTTTTATACAATTTTTCATCCACAAATAGCTATACAGATTGAGGTAGTACATCGAACTTTTGGTACGTTGTTGCGTGCTATTATTGGTAAGAACTCTAAAACATAAAAAGAATGTTTGCTTTTTATAGAGTTTACAGATAATCATGTTGTTCATAGTATTGCAAGTTATTCTTCTTTCAACCTTGTTTATGGTTTTAATCTATTATCTGCTTTGGATTTAATGCTATTGCCTATACAAGATAAGGTTAATTTATATAGGAAAGAGAAAACTGAAGTGATTAGGCAACTTTATGAGAAAGTTATGCTTAACATTGAGAGAAAAAACAAACAGTATGAAACATAAGTCAAAAAAAAGTCATAGGTATATCACTTTTAAACTTAGTGATTGAGTTTAGGCACAATTATGGAAGAATAGATTTCCTATACAAAGGAAATCAAAGTTATAACCAAGGGGAGATGGTCTTTTTGAAGTGATGATAAGAATCAATGATTGAAGTTCCCAACTTTACCCTAAGATCTATTAGTTTGTGATATTGAGAGGGGGGTGAATCAATATCAAACCCCTTAAAAACACACTTTGATAATTTAAGCCAAAGTATTCTACTTATTTAATACTCTAGCTCTTGTCAATACGCAGGTATGTGAACAACTTTAAACTCTTCTCAAAAGCGAACTCTTTCTCAAATTTGACTAAGGTAAATTTATTGTTACCTACTAATCACAATAGTCCCCAAAGTCACCTTTCAAACACCTTGCCTATTAGATAGATTAGATGTTTTTGACTAGGTCTTTTTTAGGTTATAGGTTTGATGATACTTTAACTGCGTTCACAACTCAATTCAAAATACAAAATGTAAATCAAAGTAAAGACACAAGAGATTTACGTGGTTTCGTCAATGTGACGTACGTCCACAATGGTAAGGACTCTTCTTCTATCAAGACAATCCACTATACTTGAGAATACTAGTGTGGTACTCTTGATGTTCATAATGTAGTTACAATGGATGTCTTAATCCTCTGTTCCTTTCACAATTGCAAATATGAAGCAAGTACAATACAAAGAGTGTCACTTGTTGTGTCTACCTTTCTTCTAACTTGTCTTGCCTCTATTGAATTGAATAGGCTACTTCACTACCGCTTAGAAGTCCACCACAACACTCTCTAATCTTTTTTGAAGAAATCTGGAAATACGTTGAGTTCTTTCCAATGCTTCACCAAATTACTTCTCTAGGTTGTTTCACACAACTCTTGCTTTTACCGTCTCATGGCTTCACGTCTTGCACTCACGCTTCTAGTCTACCATTTTTAGTCTCACGGCCTGCCCCACGGATCTGATTAGTCATGTCGTTGCACATTCTGGTCTCACATTTCAGATTTGCACTCATTTCGCTGTTCTCAAGCCTCACAGATACCAGATCTGCTCTCCTTGTTCGTTTCACGGTTCTCTCCTTGTCGTGTCATCTGTTTGTCTTATGCCATCGCAGATATGCTATCTGCTCTTTCGGTGGTATCTCTCTCTCTCTCTCTCTCTCTCCTGGTGGTGTATGTCTAGTCTGGTCTACTCTTTCGGTGGTGTTTTTCTCTCTTATAGTGGTGGTCTTATTTGGCCGTATATCATTTTGCCGTCCACCTTTTTGCTGTGTTGTCTCCTTGCCAATGGCTCGTGATTGGCCGTATCCAGTTTCTCTTTTGCAACCCGTTTATGTCATCCATTTCTCTCTCTACCTTTTTGCTGTGTTGTCTCTTTACCGATCGCTGGTGTTTGGCTGTCTCCGGTTTTCACTTTTGTAACTTGCTTGTGTCATCCATTTCTGTCTCTTACCATCCACTCTAATTTTGGCTGTCACGGATTTTCTCCCTTTTCTGCTGGGCCCCTTATTGCTGTTTTGCTCTTTTTAGTGGTATATCTTTCATCCTGCCATCCAACCCCGCTTTAGCCATTTGTGGTTTTCTCTCTCCTTCGTCGTCAACTCCGATTTGGCCGTATCTGATTTTTCTCTTTTCTGTCGGTGGTTTGTTTTGGCGTCCAGCCTTTTCTTTTTGCCATATCGTCTTTTTTCAGTTCACCCATTTGGCAGTCTCGGGTTTTCACTATTTTTACTAATGGTGTATGCTGTGTAAGTTTTCTCTCTTGCAAAGTTACTCTCTTGCCCCTCCATGTCAAATTAATTGCACACTTCAATCTAGTTGACAATAATTACAACCCATACAAAGCTGTGGGAACAACAATCCCCCTTTTATAATTATTGGTAACGCTTATAACACAAGCCATTATGTAGCAATTACAACTCCCCCTAAATATACACTTCCCCTTTCTTAATAGCTTCCCCTGCACTATTGCTTCTCTCTCCCTTTGCCAACCAATTACAAAAAAACTCACAAAGTAGAGATAGAGGATTCACCTGAACTTTAGGCTTGATGAGACATTTGCATAGACAAACTTATTCTGTGCTTTTCAAACAACTCGTTAGTGGGTTTTGGAACCAACTCTCATGTTTCATTCTTCTCGATTTGATCCAACTCCTCATTGATAGCTTTAACCCAAGCTTTGTCTTGTGTAACTTCTTCAACAGATTTAGTTTCAACTTGTGAGAGTAAAGTAGTAGCTCCCACAATTGTTCTCCTTGTTGTAACTCCTGCTGATGGGTCACCTATGATCTAATTTCCTTAATGAGTACTGGTCCACATTTTCTTTGTCCTTCTTTCTTGCATAGTCTTAGTTGCAAAAGGATCTCTTTCTTTATCTTTAGACTCACTTTTCTTTGAATTTGAACTTACTTCTTGTTCCTTTTCTTTAGGTTGGTCTGATTTTTCATCTACATTGAAGTCATCTTCTTCATTGTCCTCAGCTTCTCTATTCTGCATTATTTTCTAGTTCTCATCTATTCTCACATCACTGGACGTGATCACTTTTCCTAACTTATGTAGGAAAACTCTATAACCTTTTTTCTTTGCTGAGTATCCCACAAAGATGTCTTCATTAGACTTAGCATTAAATTTTTCCAAGTTATGCTCCTTAATCTTCACAAAACATGGGCTGCCAAAGATTTTGAGATACTTGGCTATTGTCTTTTTCCCACTCCATAGCTTATATGGAGTCTTATCAGTGTTGGGCCTTAGTAAGACTCTATTTAGTATATATACAGCTGTAAATGTTGCTTTTATCCAAAATCTTGTGTGAAACTTGGATTCCAGCAGTAAAGTTCTTGTCATTTCAATCATATCTCTATTTTTCCTTTTTACCACCCCGTTCTGTTAAGGAGTTCTTGCTACTGTCATCTGATGGTGAATACCATGCTTCTTATGGTAATCTTCAAAACCTTCATTTGTAAATTTAGTGTCTTGGTCTGACCTCAATACTTTGATCTTCCTTCCATTCTCATTTTCAGCCAATCTTCTATATCTCTTGAAGCAATTCAAAACTTCTAACTTTTGTTTGAGGTGCATGATGTAGGTGTTTGGAATAATCATCAACAAACAAGATGGAGTACCTTTCACCATTCAACCCTTTTGTCCTCATTAGTCCACACAAATCAATATGAATAATATCAAGCACTACTTCAGAATTGAACTCTTTGGTCTTATATTGCTTTCTAGCATGTTTTCCTTTAGAGCATGTTGAGCAAACATACTTTCTCTCTCTCTTTCTCCTAAGGTCAAAAATGTCTTTGATTGTATAAGTAGTGGTCAGCTTCCTCATGTTCTTCTGTGTTAAGTGTCCTAGCCTCTTATGCCAGAGTTGATTCTCTTCTTTTTTGGTGGGTAAACAGCTGTTTATCTTGTCCTTATCAATCACATATAAATTTCCATCTGTTCTCTTCTCAATTGTAACAGTATTGCCTTTTTTACTCTTTACTTGGCAACTTGTTTTTGTGAATATCACTTTATGGTTTTCATTGCATAGTTGGCTGACAGATGCTAGATTATATCTGGGTCCTTCAAAGTGTAGAACATCTTTCAACTTTCCTTTTCCAATATTTACTGACCTTTGACCACTAATGTTGAGTGAATCATCATTACCAAACTTGACTTTACCTTCTCTTGACTTGTTTAGCTTTGATAATTTACTCTTGTCTCTTGTCATGTGTGAAGTGCATCCACTATCAAGGATCCACTGCTTATCCTTGTAGTCAGCCTTTAATACAATTTTAGCTATATTAGCTACCTCCTTTTTTGCTTTATATTCCTTCTTTTGAACTGGCTTGAATATAGCTTTCTCCTTTTTCTCAATTTTGACTATACCAATTACTTTCCCTGTGCCATTAAGTGCCTTCTCTTGCTCAGGGAGAAGTGTCATGCATCTCTTAGCATTATGAACATCCTACCCGCACTTTTCACACTGTTCCAAGTCTGCCAATATAGCAAACTTGTTCTTTGAAACCACTGGTTTGGGCTTCCACCAATAATCCTTGTCAGTGTGTCTTTGCTTTTTACAATATATGCAAGAACTCACTACAGGTGTTCTCTTCTAAATTTTGTATTGTCTTTCCCTATATATAGCATCAAATCTTCTCAAGTTGGAGATGTATACTGGCCTTCTCCACCAGCATTTACTTGCCCTATGACCCTAAACTCCACAATAAAGACAGTGACCTTAAAACTACCTCTTCTTGGGTCTAATCACAACTTGTTTTCTTTTGTTTATTACTTGTTGTGTAAGCAAGGTTGCTAGCTTCTTTACTTGTGTGGCTTTCATTTCAGCCACCTTTGTCTCTTTCTTCTGTTTAACCGTAGCCCTTTGCTGGCTGACCTTCTTTCCTTCATTTTTATTTGCCACCCTAGGTTGCTTTTTCAAATCTTTTTTATTCTCGGCTATCTTCTCCTACGTCACAACCTTCTCTTTTCACTTTTGAGGCACATTTTTATTATCTTTAGGCAATGCTGCACTTTCTCTTCATTCTTCTTTTTTCTTGCAGAACTTGTTTCTCCTATCATTTCAATCTTCTACATATTTGCTTCACTTTTTTTGAGTTGTTGTTGAAGTCTCAACAACTCTTCTCCATTCCTTCAATTTTTGAAGTCCTTGAGTTAAGCTTTATTGTAAGGTCTTTACATATTTTGATCTATTCTTTAAATTTTCTTTTTCAAGTCAATATGTTCAGCCCTTATTTCATCTTTTTGACTTTTTGCTTCCTTAGACTTTGCTTCAACTTGTTTTATGTGAACCTCCAACCTTCTTATGGTTCTACCCCTTTTGATTATCTCCTATGAAGTTGCTTCCAACTCAACTTCAAGATCTAGTTCTTCTTCATCAACCTCCTCCTCCTCTTTAGAGGTTAAACTACCACCTTGAGCTGATGCCATAAAGGCCTGCTCATTTGATGATTTTTCATCTTTCTCTTCATCAGCTTTTTTTATCTGACTCACATAACTCTTGAATGAGCTTCTTTTCTTCTTCTATGGGTTGGTAGTCTTCTTGCTGGACTTCTTTGATTTGAATGATGGTCTTCTCCATTTTGAATTCGGGTCATCATCACCATCCTCATCTTCATCATCAAGTTTCACTTTTCATTGAGAAGCAAAGTGTCTAGTCTGCCCACAACGATAACATCTCAAGGACAATTACCTTTTCCCTTCTTAGACCCCTTTTCGAACTTCCTTGTGAAGTATGCCAACACTTCACCTTCACTTTCTTCCTCCTCCTCATCATCATCCTCATTGGATGATTCTTCCTCTTCTTTTATCTTCAAGTGTTTCATAGTTTTGAAAGCTGTCTCCTTTGATACCTTTGACGTTGAGGAGCTCTCAGTTGACTTTATTCTTATCTCATATGCAATGAGATTGCATTAGAGATCATGCAAAGATATAGAATTGAGATCTCTACTCTCCTTTTTGGCTACCACCTTTAAGACAAGCCTCTCAAGCAGAATTCTCAAAGTTCTTCACAATAGATGAGTCCTTCTTGTTCTTCCCATGACTTCTAAGATCATTTACCGCATCAATAACCTTAGTGAAGAACTTTTGGACTGTTTCATTTTTCTACATCCTGAGAGATTCATATCTCATCTTGAACACTTGAAACTTGGCCTCCTTTATTCTGTCATCACCTTTATAGACTTTTTGTAGTCTGTCCTATATCTCCTTAGCAGATTTGCAGTCCATAACTTTAGTATACTCAGCATCTATCAATGCTAAAATGATGATGTTTAAGGCCTTCCTATTTATCTCAAACTGCCTTAATTCCTATAGGGTTGGATCTTTACCTTCTTTTGGGGCCACAAAACCCTCCTGTATGGATTTCACCACATTTATGCCCATGGTTGCAAATACCCCCTGTATTTTCGCTCTCAATATATGATAGTTGGTTTTATTAAAAATTGAAACCTTCTTACTGTAAATAGTGCTGGTGCTGGTACCGGCATCCATTTCTCAGTATGCTGAAAAAATTAAAACTTTTGAAACCCTTCAAACTAATACGCCAAGCTGTTAAGTTTCAAACTAATGAACCTATGCTCTAATACCAATTGAAGTTCCCAACTTCACCCTAGGATCTACTATTTGTGAATACGTCCACTGTGGTAATCACGCCGATGCACATTCTGGTCTTACGCTGACGCATGTTTTAGTCTCACGTTTCAGATCTGCACCCGATTTACTGTTCTTAAGCCTCACAGATACCAGATCTGCTCTCCTCATCCATTTCACGGTTCTCTCCTTGCCGTGTCATCCATTTGTCTCACATCATCGCAGATCTGCTGTCTACTCTTCTAATTGTGTCTTTCTCTCTCCCGGTGGTGTATGTCTAGTTTGGTCTACTCTTCTGATGCTATTTCTCTCTCTTATTTCTCTCTCTTATGGTGGTGGCTCTTCTTTGGCCATGTATCATTTTGTCGTCCACCTCTTTGTCGTGTTGTCTCCTTACCGATCATTGGTGTTTGGCCGTCTCAGGTTTTCTCCCTTTTCTACCAGTGGTCTGCTTTTCTTCGTCTTGCTGTCTAACCCCTTATTGTCGTTTTGCTTTTTCTGATGGTATATCTTTTATCCTGCCATCCAACCCCCCTTTAGCCATCTCTGGTTTTCTCTCTCCTTTGTCATCGACTCTGATTTAGCCGATCTGATTTTTCTCTTTTTTGTCGGTGGTCTGTTTTGGCATCCAGCCCCTTCTTTTTGCCATATCGTCTCTTTTTTGTTCACCTCCATTTGCTTTCTATGTCTTTAATTGCATACTTAAATCTAGTTGACAACAATAACTCATATAAAGCTGTGGGAACAATAATGATAATGCATATAAACTTGACTTACTATATGAGTATAATACTTGTTATGAGACAATTACTTACAAGAAATTGCTAAGTATAAATTAAGGATAATAGATTCTTCACTAAGGCTTGCAAATGTGTCATCTATGGAGGATTATGAAAACCATGGCCTTGGGAAGAAAGTTGGAGCTAGTAGCCCAAGTTTAGGCATTTAAATGGGTTATTTTCATGGGTTTTTGTTATTATGTAATGGGTTGGATGAATTTCATTAATAAGTTCATCTTAGTAACTAGGGTTTTTGGGAGTTAGTATATAAAAAGGAAAAAAGGATGGTTAAAGAAAGGAGAACTTTTTTTTATAAGTGAATGAGCTATTTTCTTTGGTTCTTTGAGAACTAATTTTGAACTTCCATACTTGAGTGTATTGGTTCAATAGACTTATCTTTTTTAACGTTGTCGTTATTAAGAGTGACATATGAATCCTATAGTTTTGATTCTTAGTTATTATATAATTGTTGGGTCATAACTTTAATCCCTTAACTTGTGTTAGAATGATCCTATATCAACATTGGTGTTGGGTTCCGTTTATATATAATTGAAATTTGTATCAACTAAGGTTCAACTCTATCTTTTGATCTACCTCACATTTAGGTGAGAGCTTTTTAGGTAATTTGGGGCACATAACATCTTAAACTTCTTAAGGGTGTGAGAGACTTCTTTAGGCAAGTATTTCATGATAAAGCCTCATTTTTATCTTTAGTGCTATAAAATGGTAGGTTTTGCCTTCTTTACACTTTTAAAAAGTTATATGGACGAAATTTTCTTGGATTGAAAGTCTATTTCCCTTGCCAAAAGCACCATACACATATTACTTTCCTCCAAGATACACATTGTGTTAGCGAAAGGAATAAGCACAATCTTGACATAATCTATAAACTCTATACCAAGTACAACTAGATAATCATCCATCAATATAATAGAAAAGTCTATAAAGCCATGCCATTTACCCATACTTACCTTTATACCATAAGCAATGCCAAAAATGGACCTTGGCTCTAAATTCACTATCTTAAGTCATCCTTGATCAATGTTTTACTTGATGCCCAATCACTTCACTTCCTTTTCTTAAAGGAAGTTATTGAAAGTTTCAGTATCCATTAGTGCTCTTATTTCTTAACTACCCACCTTTGTTTCCACATATAATCGTTATTTTTTCTCAGTTTTGGGCACTTTAACTTTTTTTTTGATGACATTAAGAATTTGCAAGGATCCTATCCTTATCTCTTTATATTGCTATTATTGCTCTTCCCTTTCATCGTCTAAGGTAAAAAGCTTGGCTCTCTTCAAATATTCTCTTATTTTGTGTAACCCGTCACAAAAGTAGCATTTGAGAGTTGACCTATCACCACTTTTGTCATCTTTGGTGCTTTTTCCTTCCCTGTGCTTATTGGGCTTGTAAAAGCTCTTTTTGCTAGGTTAACTATGCCTACCACTCTTCCCCTTATTACCCATGTTCTTATAAAACTTGGGTTTATTAAGTTTCTTAAACTGTGTTATTGACTTGACAATGGATATAGCGATGATGAGATTATGGGCACTATGCCTTTAAATCTCTATCTTCACCTAATTTTGTAGGTTATCCTTAAATGCAAAGAATGCCTCTTTATTAGGGTAAATAAGGATTTCCAATAACACTTTAGAGAACTCTTTCACATACTCTATATGCTTCCTTTTTGTTAAAGATGCCTTAGATTTGCTCTTGCCTCTTCCTCAGCATTTATAAAATAGAATTACCACTTGAGTTCTTTCTTGAACTTATTTTATGTATTAAGGATCATTATTGTGCCTCTAATATCATTGTACCTCCAGATCATTACAATATCTACAAGAATAAGGTGGCATTATTAATCTTTTTAGCAACCTTCAGTATATTAAGTGCCTTGAAGTGTTGCACCAAACTCTATAGAAAATTATCAACTTTCTTATCATTCCTCATCCCATTATATATCTTAAACCTTAGAACATCTACCTTTGAAAGAGTAGTAGCTATTATGTACAAGGCAATGCTTCTCTTTTAAATAACTACCTTTTTGCAAAGGATTAGCTCATCTTTAGTCTCCTACAACTCATTGGAGACTCTTTTGAACTCTTCCTTTAATGAAACAACCTTTTGTTGAAGAGTTCCTTCCAAGGTTTTCACTTGGTCTAAACACTATACTGAGGCTTGATTCAAGGCACCTTGCATTTCCTTATAAAGCTCTTCTCTCTCTTTCTCAAGCTTGTCGAAGTGTTGGTCTACTATCTCAAACTTTTCTTACCCATTAGATATAATAAGCTTTATTTTTACAAACCTTGCATTAGTATTTTCCAAAATATCCTTTAACCTTGATCTCTCTCTTTAAGTGTTTCATGCTCATATGGGCCATATAGGTAATCTCATTATGTGGACTAAACATCTTTATTAGGCAATGTACTTTTATAAACTTGTGGAAATCAGACTTTAATACCACTTATCACAGAGTTAGTCTTTTTACCAATAAATTGTGCAATACTAGCGAACTTACGAGATAAGAATATTAGTTAGGGTTTTCTTGAAAGTTAGAATGTTACTAGTAAAAAATCGTAAAGATGACAAACAAAGTTCACAAATATATGAAGAACTTGGAGTATACTCTATGACTTCAAGAATGTCAATACAAATATTATTTTTTAGATAATTACAAGTGAGGTTCTTAAAACTATTTATAGTCATCCACCTCCTTATTGGATGATTAGGATTTATTTGATCTAACGGTCATTATTATTTAAGAGTATTCTATACAATTATTTACATTACATGAATTCCCACTTAATTTTAAATTTGAGAAAATAATTTTAGAGAAATTTGAAATTATACCTCTTTTATATATTAAAAATTGTGTGAAGCGTGACATTATGCTTTGAGATTTACAACTTTATTAAAGTTGACATATCATTGTTGTAAGTGCACCTTAATTAGGTAGCTTTTCTGATAAAAATAATGTATAACCACCATTAATGAATGTTGTTACCAAGTATAATTTGTTAATATTGTGTATTTAATTAAGGTCATCATTATAGATTGAATAAAAAAAAAGGTTTTGAAGTCAAAACTCTTGATTTTTTTTTTTCTCAAATGATACATGTAATGACCATTATATACTCGTTATCTTGCATTTACTTGTATTTTGATGACAAATCTATTAGATGAACTTGAATTTTACTAAATCTCAATATGAAATTTGCATGATATTTTATGCCATTAAAATATAAAATATGTTATCATTAATTGCTATGATTTAATAATAAAATTATTTATAGTTAAATTCAAAGGTTATAAATTTAAATTTTAAACAAAATATTCAATGAAATTAAGTATTCATTTGACTTGGCATAATAAAAAGAGTAATTAATAATTTTTTTTTAGTTTGATGAATTATATATAGATTTTGTTTAGTATAATTATACAAATAATTAATACTTTTTATTTACCAATTTAAAATTTATTCTTCTATGAATCAATATAATGGTTCAATCTATTACGTGATAAAAGTGTTGAATTTGCTTATCCATTTTCCAATTATATATATTCTACTTTAATTTATCTCAATCGAGTTATTGTGAAATTTTTTTATTACACTTCTTGGTAAAATAAGTATACAAAATATATCATATTGTATAATATGGGTTCAAGTGGTTAATATTATAAATGTTTATTATTCGGACGATAAAGTTGTGAATTTAAAAATTAAATAAAAACCCATTTATAATGCAATTAAAGTAAGAAAATTAATTTTATTTTGTTAGGGTATTTTAATACTTATATTTATTTTATATTTTTAAAATTTATTAAATAGGTCAATTCATTAATTAATTCGGTCTATCCTATTGAAAAATTTTTACAATTATGTCACTTTATTTTTTTTAATTCATTTAACTTATTAGATAAATTTCATTCATATTAAATATTTTTTATTAAATAAAATTACATAATAATAATTTAATATCACATGTGATTCGTGATATGCAAATAATTGCTATATGACTATATTTAATATAAAATAAATTTAATTAATAAATTAATGTATTTAGAGAATTAAAAAATGATATGAATATAAATATAAAAAATCTTAAATATTATAGATTAAATTTAATTAAATTGTTAATGTGTTTAAGATATTTTAAAAATAAAACAAATATAATTATAATTTTTTTAACGTGAAAAATAAAATTAATCTTTTACTTTTAGTTAACAAAATTTTTTTGACTAAATTTAAATTTTAAATTGATTGGTTAATTAAAAGTTAATTTAATAAAAAATTAAAAATAATATTTTAATATATTTTTAAAAAATATTTTACAATCACTACTATATATAAGATAAATAATAATTACTTAAAATGATAACAATTTAATTACATTCATTTAATATACATAATTATATTATAGGAAAATAAATTTAAAATGTATACAAATAATACTTTTGTTCCATTCTGACTCAAAAGGTCTATTTATATTAATTAGAATAATTGATAAGAAAATTTGATTCCGCTAATTAAAATTATACTTCGATTGAGTGGACTTGTATCAAAATTTTTGATATTTTGAGCACCCTTCATCTTACTATATATATATAAAAAAAAAAAGTTGTTTGCATGAGCCCCATTGAACTACCATTAATCATGTGTTTGCCACGTGGTCTCTAACTTTCCCTCAATTAAATAATTTATAAAATAAAAAAAATAATGCATAATTATTTTAATATTATTGATTTATTTATTTTCATTGTAGACCATCAATGGAACAATCGCTAGTTGGGAGTCGTGTAATTGTTGAAGGAAACGAAGGACCCCTGGGAGTCATCAGTCTCTGTTGCAATCACCACCAATGCCATCACAGCCACCGCCGCCTTCACCATCACCGATATTACTCTCTGTTCACTTCGTCTTCTGTCACGTCAACTTCTCGATTTCCTAGACTAGTTTGTATGTGGTTCCCCAGGTCTACTCTTTATTAAACATCTTTATCTCTCTCTTTTTGAATACAAGAAGTATTTATCTAGAAAAAATCTATCGTAAGAAGTTCTTGATGATGATATGAAGATTGCTTAGACACTTCAAAGTGTATTTCTATTTTTTTGAAATAAAAAAATGATACGATCCCTAATAGGTGGGATTTTCTTTTATTATTCCTGAATTAGTAAACAGAATTATATTCCTAATAGGCAGGATTGTCTTTCATTATTTCTGAATTAATAGGCAAGATTATATTCCTAATAATGGTTTGTTAAGTTTATATAAGTGTATTACCTGCGACTTTTGGATTCAATTAAGCAATAATATTACCAAAGCATTTAGCTTATTGGAAGTCGATCACCTCAAAGTGATCATTGGAGGCTAATCTCCTCGAAACGATCAATCCTATCTTTTTTATTTCTACAAAACTCTTATTTTTTATCCCCATTTCCCAATATTTATTCCAAATTCCTTGTTCCAAAACCCTAAGTTCTCATCATTTGGTATCAGGGTGGCGTTCTTAGGAATTCTATTTCTATTCCATCCAAAAAAAAAAAAGTGTTTATGCCCCTCACCCTATAACAAAAGAAAAATTTGGGTATCATAAATTTTTAATCTTACAGTATATCTTCATACAAATCTTCTGATTTTGACGTCCGAATATTTCAAGTTAAAGAATCATTATCTCTCATGCATGAGTCTTTCCAAAGGCTTGAACAGATGGTATTCTTTATTGCACAGATAGAGTTAGGAGATAACACTTCTAGATCTGCTAATAAACAAAAAGAACCTGTGGAATCCTATAGAGGTACCAATCATGACTATACCCAACCACATACAAGGGTAAAATTTCCTCATTGGGACAAGAGTGATCCTGCAGGTTAGATCTCTCGAGTTGAAAAATATTTTCGCTTCTATCGTACGCCAGAGCTCTCTAAGGTTGAAATTGCTTTTATTCAATTAGAAGGTGATGCAATCTAATGTTACAATTGGGTTGAAACATGTGGTGGAATTCCCACATAGGCTGAATTCACTAAAGGCCTTCTTGTGCGATTTGGGCCCTCAGAATATCACAATGTTGATGGAGAGCTTGCAAAAATTTTCCAAACATCCACCATCCTCGAATATCAGAGTCAATTCAAACAACTTGCCAATCGAGCTAAAGATTAGTCTGAAAGGCAATTAGTGGGAACATTCATTGAAGGGCTTACTTCTGACATCTGATGAGAAGTCAAGGCTCGCCTTCCTTTGCTCACTTGCAAGAGGAGAAGTTAGGTGCTAAAAATCATCAACCATATGCTAAAATGACTAGCAAACCTATTGAGGGTAACACCAACTTACCTCCTCATACTCGTCCTTCTAACACTAGATGCTTAATCCAAGAACAATTAAAAAAGCGAATGGCAAAAGGGTTGTGTTGGCACTATGATGAGAAGTAGTGCAAGGAGCATCATTGTAAGCAAGGGAAGCTTTTAATGATTGACCCAATTGAAGAGATTGAAGAAATAAGGAATGACCACACGGGCCCAGATGATGATGACACCCTTGTTGAATTTGTAGATGAGCTTACAATGCATACTTTAGTTGGGTATTTGAACCATAAACTATGAAGATTGATGGAGTCCTCAAGGGATGACTAGTAATGGTACTGGTTGACTCAGGTAGTACCAATAACTTTATGGATAAGAAGATTGCCAAAAGGCTTGCTTTTTCAATCGAGGATTTTGACAAGTTTGCTGTGAAGGTTTTAGACGGGAGAAATTTGACATGTCAAGGGAAGTTCACAAAGGTAAAACTTGCATTACAAGGTTAGATTGTTTATGTTGATCTTTTCTTACTACCCTTAGAAGATTATGAAATTGTCCTTGGCATTGATTGGTTGAAAACCTTGGGAGATATTACTTGGAATTTCTTTAGGTTAAGAATGAAGTTTCTATTAAATGGACATTTAGTGGAATTACATAAAAGACGCGAGGGTAAAGTTACCACTGTTAATAGTCATCGAATGGAGAAGGTCCTACAAAAGGCAGGACAAAGGTTCCTGGTGTAGTTGACAGGTGCAGAGGTGACCAAATCACATTCTATACAAAGGAAAAAGGTTGTGGCACTATTGACTGAATTCTCTAGTTTGTTTACTGAGCCCGCAGATGTACCCCCATAAAAGACACGTGACCATCGTATTTTGTTATTATCTAAGAATACACCTATTAATGTTTGACTCTACCATTATCCACACTTTTAAAAAAGAGAAATTGAGAAAATTGTTAAGGAGATATTGGAAGCAGGCATCATCAGACTGAGTGTTAGCTTATACTCATCTCCTGTCCTTTTAGGAAAAAAGAAGGACAGTAATGTGCGTGGAATATCAAGTACTCAACCACATCACTATGAAGGATAAATATCATATTCCCATGGTCGACAAACTATTAGACGAATTGGTTGGTGCTCAATTATTTACTAAATTGGATTTAAGGTCGGGCTATCACCAAATCCGAGTCCATAAGGAGGATATTCAAAAAACAGCTTTTGGGACACATGATGGCCATTACGAGTTTTTGGTTATGCCCTTTAGGCTTACTAATGCACCTTCAACATTTCAGAGTTTAATGAACGATGTCTTTTGGTGATATTTACGTAAGTTTATCTTGATATTTATTTATGATATTTTGGTGTATAGTTCTTCCTTTGAAGCATATTTGTCACATTTGTGGACTGTATTCACTACCCTACATAAGAAATTTCTATTTGTTAAGAAGACAAAATGTAGTTTTGTTAGTCCAACAGTAGAGTATCTTGGCCATGTTGTCTCCAAAGAAGGTGTGGCAGTTGACCCTTCCAAAATTCATACGATGCTAGATTGGCTAATTCTAAAGACGATCAAGGCACTATGAGGCTTTTTGGGATTGACTGGTTATTATTGCAAGTTTGTTCGTGATTATGGAAAGATCAGTGCTAAATTAACAACTCTTTTAAAGAAGGATTCATTTAACTGGAACGACAAAGCAGAGGAGGCGTTTGCTCCACTCAAGCAAGCCATGACCACCCTATTCTTGCCTTACCAAACTTAAGTAAGGTATTTATTATTGAATTTGATACTTCTGGAATTAGAATTGGTGCAATATTAATGTAGGAAGGTCGCCCTATTACCTTCACCAGTAAGGCATTATCACCAAAACATCTCAGTATATCTGTCTATGATAAAGAGATGTTAGCTATTGTTCATGCAGTCTTAAAATGGCATCTGTATCTCATTGGGAGGCATTTTCAAATTCAGACAGACCATAAAAGTCTGAAATGTTTATTAGAGTAGCAAATATCTTCTATGGAACAACAAAAACGGATTTCTAAATTGTTGGGCTACAATTACGAGATCAATTATAAAAATGGGAGCGAGAATTTGGCAACCGACGTATTATCTCGTATTTTGGGGTAGGTGGAAGTGGTGGCACTCTCTACCCTTACCTGTACTACAATTGTGCAAATTAAAATGGAGTGGTGGGAGGATTGTGCAACTTGAGAGGTCATTGAGAAGCTACAAATAGATCCTAATTTGGTTGCTCATTACACTTGGAATTCTCAAGATTTACGTTATAAAGGGAGATTGGTACTTGTTCCTCATTCTCACTACAAGGACACAATCATGCAAGAATATCATGCATCCTTGACTACTGGCCATTCAGGATTTCTTCGTACTTATAAACATGTTGGTGAGGAGTTTTATTGGAAAGGTATAAAAAGGGAAATCAGAAGATTTGTAGCTGAATGTGATGTATGCCAACGTCATAAGAGTGAATTTATGGCATCTCTAGGACTTCTTCAGCCTGAATTTGACTACTTAAATCCATCTCTCTTCAAATATTTAGCAATGGGACTTATAATAGAGCTGAAATTCCTCACCCTTTTCTCTCTACATCTTTAACTCCAATGGTTTGCTTAAACAATTTTTGGCTAAAGACTCTCCTAATGTCTTATCTAAATGGTAATTTTAAGTGTCATGTCCATATTTACCATAGTGAAAGTAGATAGTATGAATTTCTTCGTATCTCATGAGTTAAAGATGTCCACCAATCATGTACGTCAAGAAAAACTGCTAGTTGAGATCAATTTCAACACAATCTCTTACAAAATTGGCCTTTAAAGCCTCAACTATAACAACATCTACTTTGATCATATAACCTAAACAATTACCAATACGCCATTAAACTTAAGCTTAAATCATTATTTTTTCTATGTTAGCCATTTTAAGATTGAAATTCGGCACCCATTTTCAAATAATCAAGTATTACCTTAAACTCAGCTAGGCATATTAAACATCCTCCCTTTGATTGAACTTAACTAAATAAGTTATTCCTAAGGTCTATCAAACTACATTTTCTTTTGAGACACCATAACTAATAAAGCCAACAAAACAAAAGTTATATTTGAATCATCTCCATGCAACTTGATAATCAAGGACTTTTTCCATAGCTCTTTCGACTCCTTTTTCACTACCGCCAAGAAAGGAATATTAAGACAGTCAAGCATATTAGTATCAGTCTTATCATGAGAAACCAAGTTCTCCTTAATGTCTTTCTAATAGGTAGAGTCCTTACCACCCTTGCCTTGTGGCTATGGAATGGCAACTATGTCTATATGCAATACTTTTTTTGTTTCCTCTCGTCCATTATTTGTTAGAAAAGTAGGTATATGTAAAAAGTACTTGTCTCCAAAACAAAAGAACTATTCAAGTCATTCTTCACTCTTTTATTACTTTGCTCAAGTTGATCAAATTCCTTTATTCATTGAAGCGATGTGATTTTTACATCTATTTAGAGCATTTTTTTAAAATATGTTTAGCATTTTCTCTTTTTGTACTTTCTTAATCATCATTTCCTTCCTTTGAAACTTTCTTTCATACCATACTTTTATATCCTAATGAAGTGTCATCGTACTTATCTTTGATAGTAGAAAACCTTATGTTTCAAAACATAAACTTTGATGGTATAAGACTACAAGTAATGCATAAGGTATGTACCTCAATTTCCAATACTTAATAGTATTAGTCATATAGTTTGTCTTTTGTTCTCCATTTGCCTCAGTCCTAACCATGCTTTGTTTATACCATTCTAACATTTCAACTCAAATAATTGAAATATTGATAATAAAAGAGATTAGAGGTTTCAAAGGATAAAATCAAAATTTATATTGAAGTGCTTGTTTTTTTAAAAGCAAAAATATATTGGCTTTAAAATGGAGTTGACAACATGAAAGGTAGCTATTATTTAGGGCACAAGTTTGCAGTTTCTAAAATTTTTAGTTGTTTCATATGGTTAATCTGTTAGTAACCATATGCAAGAAGTTCCCTCAAGCCCGTAACTCTCACTACTACATTAGTGATAGCCAAGAGGAGCAGGAGATTCCCTCAGCATGCGACCTTGATAATGTATGTCCTGCAACATTCCCCACCCAAGAAACACTGTCAAATTGTATCATTTTGAGGGTAAATGACAACTAATTGCAACGAATAGGAAGAAATAGGCAAAACAATCTTTCTACAAAACGAACAATAGTTTTAAAACGAGCCTAATTCTAAGAATTGTACTTTTTTTTTTTTGAGATAAACAGTAAATATGTTTTCATACTAAGAGACCTTACTTAAAAATTAGGTCAACAATTCTAGTCATAAAAGTAAGGTCAAATATGTCATTGTGCAAATAGTGGGAGAGCTACGCAAGGAGCATAGCTCCAACCCACCACGTGCATCCACACACTGCTCTAAAATGCTTGGTATTCTTGGCAGAATAGATGATAACAGCAGACAAGATTAGTTTATTTGTTCCTTTCTACCATCTTCACCTCGCGAGACATTGGTAACATTTACGGTAATCGCACAAATTTACCCACCTTCTTCCTCGGATAGGGAAAAGTAGACATACAGAGTGTGAGATGGGAGAAGAAAAGAGTCTCTCATAAAATTTCCATGGTTAAAGACATAAACAACTAGATTAAAGATTTTAGGTCTATTTTTCTGTTATTTTCTACCTCACAATCTAATACATCTCCTAAATAAAGAGAAACATAAAAAAAAAAAGGACCCATTCTACAATTTATTGAGCCAATCAACTTTTTTTAATGAATTTCTTTATTAACAGCATTTTTATCCTAATAATTGTTCTACACAGTCAATCAATAAAGTTTGTATCCATCACACCAATGTTATTTTGAGAGTTAATTAAATTTGTTATTCTCAGAATTTATTCCTCTTGAAACTGTCAATGCACTAAAAGGGCATCTGGTCCTGATACAACGTAGATGGCTGTTGAATGAAATGAGAGAGAAATATGATTGCTTACCGAAGCGAAGTGATTGACATCTCGGTGATGAGCCTCATCAGCCCTCACAACCATAACCACATCGCGCAGCGTGGAGCCCTCAGGCAAGCGCCAGTAGTCAAGAGCAATGGCAGGAGCAGGAACATTTTCAATGCTACCCTTGTCCACCTCCTTGAGGAACTCGGTGTACGAGTGGATGGCCTCTTCCTCCAGGTACCCGACCATCCGGTGTGCGAATTTCGGAGATAGAAGGTACCCCAGAAAGTAAGCGTTGAAGAAGACACCTTGGACTGCGAACACCAGAGCTCGATCGTACCATCTGGGCTTGGAAACCTCCATGAATGTCATCAGATGCATACGCTCGTTTTCTGCCTCTTCCAGCAACGCTTTGATCCATCCACCGCTGTGCTCGAATCGTCTCAGTGACTTGCAATGCAACAGCATTCCTCCCACCATGCCTGGCACTGCTGCCACTGTTTCCAGCATCATTGCCCGGCATCCATATCTTTTCTGGTTAATTTAATTTCCAATCAAAGGCAATTAATTAATTGCATACATGCGCACATACACCCCCAATATATCAATGCACACCGAATGTCGATTTCATAGCTTTTAGAAGAAAAGAATCAAAGGTACCCGAAAGAAAATGTCAGTCGGCACCCTAAGAGCTTTGACAGTCCACAAAGCCATTTTGTCGGAAAGGCTTGCTGGGTTGTGATGCTTCTTTAGATCTATGGACAAGTCGGCTGTATACGCCTCCCATGGCTTCAAAAAATATTCAGATTCAAATGAAAAAAAAAATTCTATAATGAATAAAAGAAATAAAATAAAAGCACTAAATAATTAAATTATCTACATTCAAAGTGAAAATTTAGTAATAATTTGGGACCATGAAAAGGGAAAAACAACTAACCTATTTACGATATAACACAAAATTTACGTATTTTTACATAGTTAATTGGTTTACCCTAAAGCAGCTCCATTTCCAGTCGGTGCCGTCAGCCTTGGTGTCCTTATTGGGAGGCACACCCCAATAACTGACGATCCCCTTCTCTCCCTTGTGGGCGGCATACGACTGGGTCTTCTTCTTTTCCGGCGGCTGCTGCTGCTGCTCCTCAGCCAGTGTCATCGTGGTTGAATTTCGTGTGCCGCAGACCACGGGTGCCTTAATCCACAAGCTGTTGCCTTTGCGTATGGCCGGCTCCCCAATCCCCGAAGCCGCAGAATCCTTGGTCACTGCACGGGCAGCTGCAGTTGAGAAGCGGCGCGCAGCTACTGCAGCAGCAGCCGCCGCCACCCCCAGCTTGGGCCCACAGCGACTCATCGTCGTCATCATCATCACCATGGCCAAAATCCAGACAAATATGCGAGAAAATAACAAGGCGAAAAGACAATACAAAGAAAGCAATTTCCTAGGACGAGTGCGAGATTTCCGTTTCGATTGACTGTTATTAACGCCGCTTTCCTTTCCTCCTCTCTCTCTCTCTCTCTCCGTATATATAGCCTGCAGGCTTGTGGGTCATAGGCCGGTGGAGTGGGGGTTCGTCATGACTTGTATCATCTCGCATTTTGAGACGTGTTGGACAAGCCTTTCTTGCCACGGACATTCTTCTCTGCGATGCCATAAGGAATTTACACAATTGGCCTTCTCAATCACTGCATATCCGAATTGGTCCATTGCGTAAATATATCTATATATTTTTTTTATTTTTATTTTTGTTTTACATAAAGAAAAGAAAGACAAATAAAAGCTATATTTTTAAAATATAGATCTATAGCAACTCACCAAAAATATTATTTTTTAATAATAATAATTGTCCTAAAGACATCACCAAAGCTCTTCAGCTTTAATTAATGGTTAAATGAGTATTCCGTTTTTTGGGAATTCAACGGCAAGAGGGGCATTACGGTAATTTCACACAAGCAGATGCTGGTCGCGAGGACATTTTGACCGCGACAAAAATGATGTCGGTTATGAGTTGTTTAAGGTCAATTTCCCTTTCTCTTTCCATTAATTAATGAAGGCAAACCCTTGGGGATCAAGTTTTGCTGTCTGGTTGGCGCGTCAAGTACGATGAACGATGCCTAGCTGTCGAAATTTGAAAAATCGATGGAGTGGGCATGATCCTGACTTGATTTACTTTTGATTTCTATTTTAATCCATTCGTTCTAGACCTGTTAGTTTTCAATACATATCTAACTTTTGACTTCTTTAATATTTTAATTGTTATTCTATTCAATTTTAGTTTGATCTAATTCAAACTTATTTAATTTGATCACTTCTTCTTTTTTATAAAATAAAATTGAGACTTCTTAGTTTTTTTTTTTTTATACATAAAATTTATTTAAATCATTGTATCAATAACAATCTTAACTATTAATTAATTTTTTTTTTTTGCATTCTTATTTTATTTTTTAAAAAATTAATCGATTTAATTAGTCGTTTCGATTAAGATTTCAACTTATCGATTAAACTAACCATTCACAATTTTTTTTTAAAAAATAAAAGGTTAATTAAATTGTACATTTTTACAGTTTCGGTCCGTATCAAGTAATCTCAATTTGTTTTAAGATACAATCCAATTCAATTCCAATTTGATTCAACTTCGCACTAGAATTAAGGTGATGTCAACTCCATGATCGGTTCAATTAACTTTCTAGAGTTGGTTGTCTGGGAGTTAAACATTCTGTCTGGATTCAAAATCGGTTGGAAACAAAAAAAAAAAAAAAAAAAAAACTTGAGACAAAGAAAGCAGGGGAAAGAAAAGGTAGAAGGAAAGAATTTATTTTCTTCTCTCAAAACTTGCTTGGAAAAAAAAAATGAATAATTTGTGTGAATATTTAAAAAAAAGAAAAAAATAAATATTTGTTCTCAACATTAATGATTTATCCATATTTTCAAAGCTCTTTTTAAGAGGACTTGTGACAAATTAGGGTAATTTAACATTTGAAAGCTAAATTTTGGAACCCAGAAAACACTTGGTGAACGAACCAACTAAACAGCACGTAACAATCTTCTCGGCTTAGGTAGCTAAATTCTTAGCGACAATGCTTGTTGGGTCTCAGAAGTCCGAGACGAGGGTCAAAAAGTAGAAGGAATTTCGGTATGGAGATGAGGGAGAACAAAGGGGCGAGAGAAAGTAGAAAGAAAGAAGAATTAAAGTTTCTATAATCGCTTGACCGTTGCATACACCTAATGAGATTTATAAACTTGTTTGTCATCTTAAGAAGCAACAGTAACTACTTCTAATCAGCTAAAATGCATCGTTTACTAATCCTAACAGAATAGTAACAACAGTTAGCGGTAACTAATGGATCTAACCACTTTCCTTGATCCAACATTGCTAATTGCTTCCACAGCTATCCCTCAACTCCCTGTTATTTGGCATCTCAACAAAAAAACAAAAACAATAAAAACAACAGAAGCAATAACAACACCAACAAATTCCCAAAGCTATCAAACTGAATTAAATCTACTCTATCAATTCTGGATGGCTCCTAATAAGTCATCCTCTGCAAAATTGGTCTTATCCTTAAGGCATGAAGTTAGAAAACTGTGACGAGATGAATGATCGGTCCCCTTATGTGGTATCCTCTAGAGCTAGATTTGACCACTAAATTAACACTTGAGTAACTGGTTTATTTTGCCTTTTAACTATCCTGACTTGTCAGTGGCAATTGAGGCCTAAGGTGTCCCAATTGACCTATTGATCATTTCAATAAAAACACATGGAATATGGGGTGAATTATGGCTACTTGCCCCATTTTGTCTAGGATAAAATGACCCATAAGACTTGGTAGCAAGCTTCAAATTCCTTCTAATAGCCATTGAGGTTTACCTATAGGGCTATTGCTTCAAGTAAACCCACTCCTCCCTTAAAAATGACCTATCAACTGTACCTTTATCAACATAATTCTTCATCCTTTATCTTAACAGCTGTTCCTCCAAGAATTTTGACGTGTTGTTGCTCTTGTAACTAGACTTCCACCGATGCTACTTTGGATTGATCAAGGTAATTCAAGCAGTTGTGGGGGTTGCAAACCTATAAAGAGCTTGAAAATGGTTCACAATTATGGCTAAATGGTGGCTATTGTTAGACCAACATTATATTAAGTATAGCCACTTACACCATTAGGTTGGTTTTGGGAAAGTCATGCAATACAATTAAGTTTCTATACACTTATTAACTCTCTACATTAGACCATTAGTTTAAGGATAGTATGTAATGCCTAGTGAAGGTCTATGCCCAATAGTTTAAATTACTCTTGCCAAAATAAGTTGAGGAAGATCTTATCTCTATTAGATACAAAGGAATGAGGTATCCATGCAATTTAAAAATGTTTCCCATAAAAGGTTTAGCCATAAAAAAGGTTGTCAAGATAACCTCTTTACCTTTTAACTTGGGAAGACCCTTTTATGAAGTCCATGCTAATGTCTGTCCAAGCTTATTTAAGGATAGGTGGAGACTAAAATAACCCAAGACTTCTCACACTCTCTTCTTTGCACTTTTGGTAAGTATCACATTGCTATACGAAGGAAGATACATGATTTTTTAGCCCTAGCCAATATAATAGTTACTTTATTCTATTATAAGTGACTCTAATGCCAAAATGCCCCTTAATTAGTGAAGTATGGAATTATTTCAATAATTTTTCCTTAAGGTCTTTATACCTATATAAAGTTTGCCTTTATATTTGAGCACTCCACTCTACAAGGAGAAAAGGGGTTTAAATCTAGAGGAAAATATCAAAATGAATATTCCACCTACTTTATTAAGTCATTGGTGTATTTAAATTATTATAGCTTAGCAGGCAATAAGCTTAGGTAAGTTTATTCTTTGTAAAATCTTTAAGTTCCCTTATGGAAAGGGCATTTGTTACATTATTGTCTACACCCTTTTTATACTAAATGTTGTAATCCAATCCTAAAAGCTTGGTCACCCCTCTAAGTTGAAGGTAGGTGTTTAATTGCCATTAGAGTAAAAATATCATATTCTTGTGATTAATTTTAATAATAAAGTGATATCTTTTTAGATAATGTCTCCATTTAGACACTACCATTAAGATTATTAACAATTCCTTCTCATATATAGATAAATTTTGATGTTTAACATTCAATCTTTTATTAAGATAGCTAATAGGTCTCTTGTTCTTTATCAACAAAATCCTCATCCCATTTCCACTTAAATCAAATTTCAACACAAAAAGTTGGGTGAAGTCTAGCATTACAAGCATTGAAGTGGCAACCATAGCTTGCTTAAGTTGTTTGAAAGCCTTTCCAGCCTTTTAATCCCAAAGTTATTCTTCTAAAGCAAATCCATCAATGGTTTGCTAATATGTCCGTATCACCTAAAACATTTCCTATAATATCTTATAAGGTCCAAAAACCTTCTCAATTCCTTGGTTATGATAAATATTGACAAATTAATAATAACTGTTATCTTTCTGGGATTAATAACTACTTATTTCTCAAAGATAATCTAGCCTAAATACTCCATTTATTACTAACCAAATGAGCATTAAGACCTTTTAACATAAAACTAATGGTCCTCAAAAGCATGTAAGGCTTGAGCCATATATGCCACATTGTTACAGTCTGCCTTGCCCAAGTACATTAGTTCACTAAGCTTATTAGGCCAGCCTGAATTAAAGACATTTGACAAGGCAAGGAAGATTCTAGAGTATGCTTGAGTTCTTTATGCCTAAAAGTTTCCTAAAGAGACTAGAATAATTTTGTACCTAGAATGTTCTGTGTAAATATTTAGAACAACAACAAATTACAGCCACATGTTGAAGAGGTAGACCAAGTATAAATACCTCACTCTTCTCATTTATACAACATTTTGCTTAATCAAATAAAGCTCTCTTCATTATAAAGCTCTTTTATGCCTACAGCGTCTCTAGCATTTCCTAACCTTATACTTGCCTACTATTTTACTTAGTTCATCTTCACATATCAATGAGCTAAATGCTGTGTAGGTTAACACAATTAAAGTTTAACTCTATGTTAAATGATATTAAAGCAAAGACAAAGTCTAAGGTATGACTTGGTTATTATGTAAGCTCTGAGCATGGCAAACGAGGGAGGAATTATTGCTACAATCATTAAGGAACAACAAATCAAGCAACAAGCTCATAAGTGATAGGAGCATTGTGCTCCGCCCAAGCATAGCAAGTCCAAGGTCTTAGCAAGAGAACCCATAAAGTCTTGTATTACTAGCTTGGAAAGGAGCATTACTAATGTAAGCTCCATAATAGGAGAATATAGTGATCAAATTGATAATTTGATCCATAAGAATGATAAAATCACGAAGGCTGCTAAGTCTATGGTTGAGGAGCTTGGTTATACATTTAAAGGAGAAGTATACTCCCATAACCAAGAGTTGTTCAACTTGCAAAAGTTTGTCAAAGGGAAGATTCAAGACCTTCACAAATAAATGGAGTCGTTCCATCGAAGTAGTTCACTCTTGGCTAATACAATTGAAACTACTAACATTACCATCAAACATGGCTTAAAGGTTCCTAAACCTACCATGTATAATGGCACACGCAATGCTATTGTTGTAAAAAACTTCCTTTTTGGCCCTAAGTAATACTTTAAGGTCATAGGCATTGTTAACAACTTTGCCAAAATTAGAAATGCCCCAATTTTTTTTTAGGGATGTTACCTAACTATAGTAGAGGAAAAAGCATTTTAAAAGGGAGAAAGATATGTATGATTAACATATAGGAGCAATTCAAGGTTAAATTATGCAAACACTCTATGCCTCACAATATGGATAGAGAAGTTCGAGGGAAACTACGTCATCTAAGGCATATAGGTGGTATTTTTATTACATCAAGGAATTTGCTACTCTTATATATGAGATTGATGATCTGTCCAATAAGAACTTCCTCTTTTACTTCAAAGATAACCTAAAGGATTAGGGAAAAATAGAACTAGACAGAGCGCAAACCCTAGATGTTACCATTTTTTCTGTTGAGACACTCATCAACTACTCTGCCTATTCTAAAACGAACAAGTCTAACTCTAACAAAAGTGGGGGGAAAAAGAACAAGCAGAAGAAGGATGTTGGGCGCAAAAAAGAGTGATCACCAAAAATCCCCAAGTGACAATCCTAAGTACGGTAAGACTTCCTTAAGTAAGTGCAATGCCAATAGACCTCCCAATTCTTACTTTATTTATGATGATCTGTATTGAATAAGGGATTGTCCTAATCAAAAGGTAATAAATGCTATTGTGCTAGAACTCAATAAAGGGTCCCTTTAAAAGGTATAGAGAAAACTAAACCATTAATGGTTTCTGCTTGTAATTCAAACAATGTCTTTAAATGAGTAAGGGGTATATTGCTATTATAAAGGAACTAAGTAATAGGGAAGACATTATAAGACCTACTTCATTGCCATAATCTATCCAATCTATCCTCAATGAGTTCAAAGATGCGATGCCTTTGGAATTGCTTAAGAAGCTTTTGCTTAAATGAGATATGGATCATCATTTTGAGGTAGAACCCAATGTCAAACCTCCTATTATGGGTCCCTATTACATGGTACTGATTGAGCTTATAGAACTAAGGAAGCCACTCCAAGATTTGATTAATTTAAGTTACATATAGTCATCAAAACCCCTTTATGGTGCTTTAATCCTTTTTCAAAAGAAGAATGATGGATCATTATAGATGTACATAGATTATTAAGCCTCGAAAAATGTTATTATCAAGAATAAGTACTTGATACCCTTAATAATTGATCTTTTGATCAATTAGGGAAACCCATACATTTTACCAAACTAGATTTACAATTAGGTTATTACTAAGTCCATATTATACAGGGCGAAGAATGAAAGACAGCCTGTGTAGCATACTAAAGAGCCTTTGAATTTCTAGTCATGCCCTTTGGTCTCACTAACATGCCTGTTACCTTTTACATACTAATGAATAAGGTACTACATCATTTTCTTAATAAGTTTGTAATGGTTTACTTTGATGACATTTTGATATACAACAACACTCTTGAGAAATATAGAGATCACATTAAACAAATCTTCCAAGTGCTCCATAATTATAAACTATATGTCAAGGAGAAGTGCTCCTTTGCTAAGTAAAAAGTGAAATTCCTTGGTCACAAGATCAATGATACAAAGCTTATAATGAATCTAGCCAAAGTACAAGCCATCTGAGAGTAGGAGTCTTTGACCAAGGTCCCTAAATTATGATCTTTCCTAAGGCTGGTTAACTATTATCATCAATTTATTAAGGGGTACTCTATCATAGCAACACCATTAATTGACTTAAGAAGAATAGCAAATGACATTGGTCAAAAGAATGTCAAGCTTCTTTTGAAAAATTGGAATAAGCAATCTCTAGAGGACTTGTCATGGTGCCACTGGACTATAAGAACCTATTCAAAATCCATACAAATGCATCTAAATTTGCTATTAGGGAAGTCTTAATGCAAGACAAGCATTTTGTTGCCTATAAAAACCATAAGCTAAATGATGTAGAAAGGTAATACATAATCCAAGATAAAAAAAATGAATATTGCTTACACACATAGAGACACTACATGCTCATTAGCAAGTTTATGATAATGATTGATAATGTCATCATAAGCTACTTCGAAATATAAAAGAAGCTTAGCCCCAGGTAAGCTTGTTAGCAAGACTTCTTAGTTGAATTTAATGATAAGTTGTAGTATGAGCCAGACAAAGCCAATGTTGTCACTAACGCACTCAACGAAAGGTGGAATTGGTTTCCTTATCTGCTAATACACTAAAGAGAAACTTCCTTGAATGAATCAAGAAAGGCATATTGCAAGATAATTTGGCAAAAAGTCTACTAAAACTAGCTAATGACAGAAAGAGTTGCCAATTCTGGTTAAACGATGGAGTTCTTATAACTGTTGGCAATTGAGTCTTTGTACTTAAGTGAGGAAACTTATAGAAGGAAATCTTCAAGGAATGTCATTATTCCTTTTGGGCTAACCACCCAGGTATAACATGAATCCTTACTCTTACTCAACAAAGATATTATTGGCCACAAATGAAAAGTAATTTTAAGGCATATATAGAAACCTATCTTATTTTTAAACAAGATAAGGTAGAACAACAATCCAATTTGTCTACTTAAGCCTTTACCCATTGTTAAAAGACCTTCGGAGAGTGTCTTAATAAACTTCATTGTAGCCTTACCTAAGTCTAATGGGTTTAAAAGCATCATAATGGTTCTTGATTAGTTTAGCAAGTATGTCACTTTTGTTCTCACCTTTGTTGATTGCAAGGTAGATAAAGTAACTCATCTATTCTTTAAAAATGTGGTGAAGTTATAAGGATTCTCTAGAAGTATAATAAGTAATAAAGATCTCTACTTTATGAGCAAGTTTTGGAGCGAGTTTTTCAAATTATTGAGGACTGATCTAAATTTCTTAATAAGTTTCTATCCCTAAAGTGACGGTCAAACTAAGTAAATCAATGTTTTCAAATTATAACTAAGGCACTACATCAGTAGCCATCAGCAAGATTAGATGAAGTTGATTAGTGTGGCCTAATTTTTATATAATATTCAAGGAAGTGAAGCAACAGGCAAAAACCCCTTTAAAGTTGTCATAGGATAATAACCTCTAACGCTTAGTGTCATTGCCTCTTTTTACATAAGAGTTAACCCTACTACCTACAAATTCGTAAGAGAGTAGAATGAAGAGGTAGATATAATAAGAACTTACCTTGACAAGATTACCAAACGTATGAAAAAATGGGTTGACACAAAGCAACACTTAAAAGAATTTATGGAAGGAGATATGGTAATGGTAAAATTACTACCCAACTAAGTTAAGTCCTTACATAAAGTGGATAAGGGCTTAGTAAGAAGGTATAAAAGGTCATATCTTATTGTCAAACGTGTGGAAAGGTTACTTACCAAGTCCACCTTCCTCTAAAACTCAGGATCTATAATGCCTTCCATGTAAGTCTTATAAAGCCTTTTCATGGAGATAATGAGGATTCAACTTAGAGAGAGTTGGGTATGCCCTAACTGCTATTAACACAAAGTTTAATAAGGAATTAGAGTGTATCCTTGCTAATAAAGTGATCTAAAAAAAGGGAGTTCCCAACTACACTAAGTTTATGATTAAATGGAAGAATCTGCTAGACCAAAAGATTAGTTAGGAGCAAGAGGACACACTTTGGAAATTTACCATTCACATCCAATGTTATAAGTATGAAGACACGACAAGAACATCATACAATTAAGTAAGAAAAGATGTCACAACTTGCCTAAGTGCACTACTTCATTAGGCCTATCAGGCTAGCCCAAACTAAAGGCATTTAATAAAACAAGGAAGATTCTAGAACATGTTTAAGTCCTCTATATTTAGAAGCTTCCCAAAGACACTAAAATGATTTTGTACCTAAAATATTCTATGTAAATATCTAAAACAACAAATTGTAGCCAGCGTTGAGGAGGTGAAATAAGTATAAATAGCTCACTCCTCCCATTTGTACAGCACCATGCTCAATCAAATAAAGCTCTCTCTATTACAAAACTCTTTTATGCTTGCATTTAATTGAATGGTATTCAATCCATAAGAATTTACCATGGCATAAATGGATATACTTCCCTATACCTTTACTGTTTCATCTAAATTCAAATTATAAAATGCTTCATCAAGTTCGTCTTCCTACATATTGTCACCAGGCAATAATTCCCCCTCTATTACATATAAATTGGTATTCCCAGCACATTAATGCCCAAGAAGTTTTTTCACACTTCTAGCATTACCTAAGCTTTCTACCTCACTCTATTATCTCTTGTAATCTATAGTAGTTATTGAAGGGTGTATGGCCTTATCATTCATTCCTTATCTCGTAATGCCTTCACCAGCCCCATTATTTCTTCCGTTTTTGAAGGGTATTCTAGAACATATTTGCAACCTTTGACTTGTGCTTTAGAAAATTAATCCAAAAATTCTAATGAAGTCATCAATGAACAATAAAAGCATTTGCATAATTTAAGGATTTTGTGTTCATAAGACCACAAATATTTGCATGAACCAACTATAACTTCTCCTTTGTTCTCTAAGTTTGATTTGTAAGAAAAGGAAGGTTGGTTTGCTTTTCTTTCTAACATACATCACAAATATTTGAATTTTTTATAGTTATAATCAATCAACAACTAACTAATTTCTTTGCTACTTTTGCAATCTAACATAACAAAAGTGTTTTATTCTCTAATGCCGCAAGATTGCTTCATCAATAATTATAGGTAATGTAAATTTTCTTAACCAATTAAACTTTTAAGGAAAACTTTTTCCTTTCATAAATAGTAATGAATTAGATTTTAGTTAAGTCTATTATTGCACATATTTTTTTTTTAACAACCAAGAGATGTTTTTCTTTGATTATTATCCAATACTTAACTTTGATTGATTTTAAGTACTAAAACAAATCAACAATTAGCTTAGTACATAAGCAAGTCATGACAATAATAATTCCCTTACCTTACACCTTTATGAAAGCTTTATTCTTAATCTTCACATTGGATGTAAAAGTTCTATCCAACTCTCTAAAGACTTTAGGATTTAAATTTATATGTTATGTGCAATTGCTATTAATAAGCCAAGATTCACTATTGCTTTTGATTAGATTATATGTAGCCATAAAGAGCTCTTCATGTTATTATTAATTTTCTCCATCTATAACTTAAGTTTGCTACTTTCTTTGTTTCTTTTATTGTGTTCTATAGTTATCGTAGACTTTTTCCACATTGCCTTTTTTGTAGCAAAAGAAACATTAAGCATTAGGCCTTTACTAACAATCTTTAGTAAGATTAGTAGTCTTACTTCAATGCTTATATGGTACATAAACCATTTGGTTTCCATATCACTACAATTAAGATCTCTTTTTTATATTTTATTTGTTGTTTCTTATATTAACTTGACCTTTGAAGTTTGCTTGAAAGACTCCTTCTATAAGTATCTTTTTTGAAGCTCCACCTTATCTGAGAATTATTATGTGCTCTTGTGCTTGCAAGACATTAATAAGAAAAGACATGATGATCCTAATTAGATCCTTAGAGTCTTAAAGTAATGGATTTTAACTTCAAATTTCTCTAGTATACTTATTAAGATATTTTCAACTATTATTTTATTAGTGAGTTAATTACTAAGGAGTGTAACCTAATTGACAATCTTTGTTAGCCTATCACTATAATTCTATATAATTTTTATTTCCTTAAATTTCATAACCTCAAACTCCCTTCTAAGATTTAGGAGTTACATGTTTTTTGTTTTGTAATCATCTACATATTCTTTCTTAAACTTGTCCTAAGCCTCCTTTGATGTTTCATATACCATAATTTTGTTTAAAATCACTTTAGTAACAGCAGAATATATGCATGTCAAGTTCTTATATTGTCTTAACACTTCTCCATCATGGTTTTTAAGTTGTATAATTATTAGGTTTATTGAAAGTGGTAAGACTTCTCCTTTATTTTTAATAACATCCAAAGGTCAAAAGGCTTTATTTATGTTTTTATATTACTATACATTAGATATATTTTTCTTCACAAAACTTGAATGGTGAAAGTGGGGAGAAGCCATATAGACAAATTTAGTTTTCAAAAAAAAATTCTTAAGTACTTCTCACACAAGTGTTTTCATTGAATATCTCAACCCTTTATGTTTCTTTAATGTTTTCTCACAATCATAGATCATTTAAAGATCATTAAGTGCTTTGATATCACTTTTGTTGACTAGTTCTTGATTGAATGAAAAGAAAAGTTGCTAGAAAACTCAACTTTTATTAAGAAAAAAAAAAACAAAAGAGAGAGTGTATAAGGCAACAAGGCATCTATTTTTTATGTATTTTATATACTTGTAATGAACTTGTGAGGATTAGGTGCAAAAGTGCAAAGAAACCATACTTACAAATAAGAAATTTGCTTACAAAGCTAGTTAGCCAAACTAATAAACGACAGATTTTCAACTTGTAATTGATTATTTGTTTAGGAAGAGATATGACTAATCAAACCCATGCATATCTTTATCATAAAATTACAAAATTAACTTTTTTTATTAAAAAAAAAAAAGAAAATGTTGTTGAAAGATTGATCTAGAACACCAACTTGTTGTTATAATTATAACTACCATAATAAAAAATTCAAACAAAAATCTTTACATTTAAAAGCCTTAATACTTAAAACCAATCTTTATCAAATGTAATTAAGACCTTTTTTTTTTCTCTTCCAAGAAGATGACAACTCCATACTTTTTCTAATGGGCCAAATTGTTTCTTATTCAAACCTTTATAACTTCTAACCTCTTTTCTTGACCTACATTTGTGTTAAATACAATTCTAGACTTCATTAATGTTGATTTGTTGACTAAAAACATTAGCATATGTGTTTGGGTGTTCTACAATATTTATTAGAGGTTAGGTGTATGGACAAAGGAAAATGCCACAGTTAAGATGCATTGGAATCATGTTAACATAAAAAGTATTACAAATTAGTTATATATTTTTTTGAAAAGTTAAGTTTTCTACCAAGAATAATTAAATGTGTGACATGACTAATAGGCATAATAAGGTGTTAATGAATTTTTTAATAGCTTATTATACGTTTAAATAGTCTTTTGCACATGTAGAATAATCATGTTAGATTACAAATTACCTATTAAATTAATGTTAAATATCACAAATCATGGGAGTTTACTAAGAAAATTATAACTTTAACCAAATACTTAAATATTCATAAAATCAAGCAATTGCTATCACATAAGACATAAGTGTTTCACTGATTTTTTCTTAATTCCTATAATATATACTGGCAATAAGTTTAAATCAATATGTTATGTAATTTTATGAATTTTTTATTTACAAATACTAATATGAGTTTAATTCAATATTAATATGTACTGTAAGTATTATATTATTCCAAATAATATAATTATGAAATTACTTATAATTAACTTTTAATTAATGTAAATGATAGGTATCGAAATTACATTTGTTAATATTCTTAAAAATTAAATTTATATATTTGTATTCTTTACTCTTCCTTCTTGAATTTTGATGTATATATTTTTTGTTTTGTTTTTGATTCATATACAACTTATATTCCATATAAATATTAAAGAGTAGATGAGCCAAAAAAAAATAGTTCATTAAAGTGTATACCAAATATTATTATTTATTTAAAATTAATTATTCTATTTGTAAAATTCAAAAAATTATAAATATTAAAAACAAAAAAAATTTATGCTACAAATCTCATTTATGAATCATTAGTTAGTAACATAATAAATAAGAAAGAATTCTCAAAAAATTTATAATTGAAAAAAAAAACCTTCTCTTAAAGAAAGAATATAATATTTATAACTAAGATATAATAATAGAGTTACATTATACTTCACATTCATGCAAATTGATATAAAATTTTATGCAAATCAGAATCCTATAAGCATTGACATTTTTAACAAATTAAAACATATCATAACTTAATTAAACGAGTATCACAAACATTAGAATCTCTCATAAATTAATTTACTTGTTCAAGCTTTTTACTAATTACTTGTTTAAGTTTTTTACTAATTAAAAGTAAAGTTAATCTCTTAAAAATACGATATCATACTTACAAAAGTAAAGAGATGACTCTTAATTTGATAATTAATTTCCTGTTAATTGTCTTATTTTATAAGTAATTTATTTTAAGTTTAAAAAAATAACAAAGAAAATTTAAATGAAAATGATTTTTTGTTTAATAAAATAGAAAAGGAAGCATGAATAATGAAGAACTTAAACATTTAATTATTTTCCTTTTAAAAGAAAATAAAAGACAAAAAATTAACTCAAATATTGAATTTTTTCTTCTTTTAAGAAAACAAAATTAGATATTTTATTTTTTTTAATTTATGAGTTAAGAAGAATTCATCATAAGTTAAATAAATTAAAGATAAGTCACCACTTGACAAAGAGGAAACTATTGAAGCTTTCTTTCAATTTTGAAAATATATTTAGATCCACTTTTTGCATGGTTTTATGACTTTTTTTGTTGAAAAATGCTAATATAAATTCAATTTAATATTAAGATATATTATAATTATCTTGTTCTTCCAAATCATGTAATAATAAAATTATTATAAATCTAAATAGTTAACTATTATTTAATGTGGTAACTACTAAAAGAGTAAGTTTATTAATATTTTTAAAATTTAAACTAGATTTATTTGTATTCTTGACTTTATTCTCTTGAACTTTGATGCTCTTTTTTTTTGTCTATTTTAAAATTTTTAATTAGTATGCAATATGTTTCATATAAATATTAAAAAGTGAAAAACCCAAAACATTACATTAAGAGTATATATTAAACATTATTATTTATTTAATATTAACTATTCTATTTGTAAAATACAATAAAATATAAATATCAAAAACTAAAAATTTTTACATTGTGTATCTTGTTTATGGATTACTGGTCAACAATATAATCAATAAGGATAAATTCTTGCAAATCTTATAACTAGAAAAAAGACTTCTCACAAAAAAAGGGTATAATATTTGTAACTATGATATGAAAATAGAGTTACATTATATTTGATATTTATGCAAATTGCAACCTTATATATATTTATATTTTTGGCAAATTAAAATAGATTGTGACATAATTAAACTATAGATAAAAATATAAGAGCAAGAATTATAAACAAAAAAAATTATAAGTTAATTTACCTGTTTAAATTCTCTAATAAATCTTGAGTATTTTTCTTCTTTTTAAAAAACAGATATAATTATTATTTTTTAAAATTTATAAAATTAATAAAGTCGTCACATCACAAAAGAAAAAAAAGGAGTTAAAATTTTCTTTGAATTTCTGCCTACCCTCCGAGGAAAAGGCTGTGAGTGCCTCATTCCATCTCATATATTATGACAAAAAGCGAAATGAACTCCGAAACATCCTCTTCCATGGTGGCGGACGCTGACTTGTACACCTCACGAAAGTACAACTCAATTTCGATTCTTAATTATCATTTCCTCCCTCTTGTGTTTTTTAATCTAATGATACAATTCCGTTGTCTTCTCTGGATGGTGATAGTATGAAAATAATTTTTGTGTTGTTCTTTTGTCTTCACGTGAATGTTAGTTGACGCGCAGGAACCTTTGGTGACAATGCAACTCCTCCAGTTCACCTCATGGAGTAATTCGTGCCCAAGAGGATGAAACATCATCCCCCGGTTGACAGTGGGCATCAATTCTCTCTCCCTCACATTCCTCTCCCCTCGTCTGCCTGTTACATAAACCGGATGTTTACTTCTGTCAAGATACATTAATGGTACGACTCATGTCCTTGACACTGAATGTCCCGCAAATTTGCTTGAATGGAACAGGACCAAGGAGAGAGGTACCCGAAACAACAATTGGGAGGGGACTTTGAGAGCTTGGACCGTCCAAAAAGCAAATTTGTCCATCAAGGTAGTCGGCTGCTGGTGCTTCTTCACGTCAATAGAGAAATCGTGTGTGAAGGATTCCCATGGCTGTGTCAATCGATGTTCAAGCTTCTTCCCCACTTCATTAGACCATTCACACATATTACCCCCAGCTAGTTAAACACCTTCAATTATATATATATAATGATAATTACATTTAGGTAGGTAGTAAAAGGCCACTTCTTTTATAAAAACTTCCAAGCTTAGCTTTTGTGTTTATCTGAGAAAATGGATGTATATAACATACCCTAAAGCAATTCCACCTCCAAGCAGAGCCATCTTCTTTGGTAATCTTAGCGGGAGCAACATCCCAGTAGCTCGCTATCCCCTTGCTGTCTGCTCCATACGAACCCAATTTCGATTTCTCGTCTTCGTGCTTATCAATGGAAGCTGATGACGAGGCACTCCAATCCCGCACCAAACAGTTCCAAATCTGTGTTGGTGAATGTGGGCTGCGCCGTCATAGGCGGCAGAGTTTGAGAACCAAGTGTAGGTGCCCCAGTTGCCGTAGAGGCAACCTTAACACTTGTCTGGTCACATTACGACTCATAATTAACAAAGATTGCGGGTGGCAAGACCAAATGGAAAAACAAAATTTCTTTCAATTTTTATTTTGATGGCTTTTTGTGTGCTAGGTCAATTTAAAAAAATAATAAAAATAAAAAACTTGTGGAGTAGAATATCATCGGTTGCTGCTATTGTATAATTAGGCACGAGGAATTGGGGGACGCCACTTGCACAATTTATATGAGCAGAGAGCATTCCTGGTTGGAGTCAAATGGAATTGTCGTTGAAACCAGGAAGCTGGTTGTCGCGTAGAACTAGTGTTATCTTTTCAAAAGAAAATAATATTTTGTTGCTTTTTTTAAAAGTAAAAGGTTGGGAACACTTGAAAGATCAATTAATAATTAATATGTGCCTACTTTTTTCTTTTCCAACCCACCCCAGCCCACCAATAAAAGGAAAGTGCTTTTTTTTTTTGTGTAAATGAAATATGATTTTAGGGCAAATTTTAAATTTTTCTATTCAATGCTCCCCCCTAAGTCATGGATCAAAGCTCAAAAACATCCAAATGGCTTAGGCCTGCGAAGCCTGTTAGGCCAACCAACCATCTTTTTGATGAATGGGGCCATTCATCTTTCGTTGACCTGGACCTCTAACATCAGCTCTTCCTGAATGCCGATATCGTGTCCAGTTCATATGGGCTGTTCCTGGCACCATCTAACAGTGGCGGGGTTCGGATCTGGACGTCTGGAACTGTAGCAAATAAAGAACGAAAGTACGATAGAATCTTACGGACGAGGGTGTGTTAGGTTTTATAAATAAGTTGTCTTCTTGGAAAGAAAGCAATAATCCTACGACGAAAGTCCCATAACACTTCTCTTCAGTCTCGTAATACTCCTCTCTCCCACGTCCCGTGGCACCGTTTGTTTTTCGATGGAATGAGAAAGATCGACTACATTCATCAACAATTGAATTGTTTTGTTTTTATTTACTTAACTATATTTTCTTTCTTTTCTTTTCACCAAGTCACACGGATCTGTATAAAATTTAAATTTTTTTTATAAAAAATGTAGATATTTAATAACTTTGGATGTAAATACAAATAACACTTAACATTCATTACAATGAAATAATAAAATATATTCCCCTACAATGAATGTTATAGAAAATCAGATTTCGAGAGTATATTGTCACGCAATCCCACATTAAATAAGTGAGGAGATTTATAGGTCTTATAAACGTAGGCGCTGCACATCTAAACAGGTTAGTTTTTTAAGAAGAGGGTAATGGTCCGTAACAAGTGGTATCAGAGTCAATCCATCCCGAATTCAATGTTATCTGATGCATTGTCGAACTTGATTTTACCTTTCTAACACATGACTGGAAGGTTATTCAATAAAAAAAAGCATCTTATAAGATTTTTCCGAGAATTCTACGAGTCCTTTAGATGAAGCCTGTGTGCCCCTTAGACCCATCGATGGACAGGACGATGAAGATGACAAGAGGGATGCGAAATACCAAGCAAAATACGGCAAGGCAATGTCATATCTTATCCCAAGTCCCCAAACTTGATGGCTACCTAAATTATCAATTGAAAGAAACGAAAAGGGAAGTAAGCTCCACCCTACTACGTCCATGCCGGTGGGTGGTTGAAAAAAAGGGAAAAAAAAAAAACACAAGAACAGAAAAGGCAAATTATCAATAACATTGTGTGTGCTGCTATTCATCAGCCACTTGCTCAACGGAGGAAGCAGTGGAGTCAAACGAATGAAGCCCATCGAAGTTGAACATTCTAAGGCGCCAAAAGCCGAAATGTTTTTACATTTTTCTTCTTGCTGTCATTATCATATAACCGAAATGTCTTCGTCTTCCGTGGAAAAGAAATTACAGGGGGAAATAGCTGAAAATGATACTCACGCACATGAAAAACTCTTTTAACGCGAAAATATATGCTGAACACCGTGATAACAATGTTTTATAATATTTCTTTTCCCATTTTTCGTTCGTACATTATGAAGCATTATGATGCATCCGTTTCACAAAAAAAGTAATTTCATTTTTATTTCTCCTCTTCAATTATGTCTTATTTTTCCGCCGCTGCCGCTAACAGAGCAACTCATCGTCCTCTCAGGATCATAAGTAGAGCAAGTAATATGATAATTATTCTTTAATTAAAAATAAATCAAGCTACTGATATATCTTTAACTATAGTAATTAACAAACGTATATTTATAGTTACAAAAATAAAATTTTTGTAATTTTAATAAAATCTTATAACTTATAACTTGATATTTTTAAATAGTCATTTCAATAATTTACAGGTTTTTTGTATATATAGGTTTTGTCAAGGATTATGTTAGTTGTTATTTTTTTATTCAACTTCATTTAATTAAAATAAATAGTTGTAATTGATTTAAATTCAAAAAAACTAATTTTAAAAGTTATGATTCTTGAGTAATTATTTTTTTTGGTTATTTTATTAAAAAATAAATATTATTTATATTTATTTTTAATCATGTAAGTTATTTTAAAGATAATTTCAACATTTTTTCACTTGATTTGCATGATTCTAAATAAGTAATACCCATAATAATAGTCATCACTTATATTACCTATATAAGCTATTTTGAAATTATATTTTGTTCAATTAGAAATTTTTATATGTAAATTATGGTAGTCATGTAATATTCTTAGAAACATTTTTTTCTATGTATCATAGTGATAGTGAACTTTTAATTAAATGCTTTATCAAGGCCAAATTTTATCAAATATCAAAGTTTTAGGTCTTAATTCATTAAAATCTTAAATAAAATTGATATAAATATTTTGTATGTAAAAAAAATAAAATTTTATTTATAAATGATTAAAAATTTCTAAAATGTCAAAGTATAGTGAATATAATTTAAAATAGAACTTAAATAGAGCACCTATATACTCAAAATAATTCTTATATGACTTAATTAGTAATCCTTTGGTCATAGGATTAGCAACTATAAGTTAAGTATGAACATGCTTTATTATAATTATTTTCTTTTTAATATGATTTGTGACAACTAAATATTTTATATTAATAATACTTATTTTGATTTCTAGTTTTATTGTTCTTTGAAAGAAACACTGCAACTAAATTATTATATCCAAGTAGATCTCAAGTATTTTATATTTTATTTTTATTTTAACTATCCCAAAGAAAAATCTAAATTCATCAATTTCATATTCAATGAAAAAATATTTGCGAGATTTACAATTAATTTATCCTTTTCATTAGAATTCACAAGTACATGAGAAACACAACCAAAGACTTTCATGCATGAAAGTTTACCTTTTTACTTAAAAGTCTTATTTAGTAATTCTTCATTTAAAGGAACAAGTGGTTCTTGATTAATCAAATAGGTTGTAATGTTAACAACATTGACCCATAATGTCTTTGGTAATCTATCATGTATTCTCATACTTTTGGTATGTTTATTTAAGGTTTTATTCATACATTAAAAGATATCATTCCATTATGGTATCTTTAAAATTATTTTATCTATTTGAATTCCATTAGATGCAAAAAATCCTTGAATTTTATAATATCACACTTAATATCATTATCAAATTTCAAGTATTTTATTTGTTTATTTTAATTATCTTAAAGATAATATTTGAATTCATAAATTTCATATCTAATGAAAATATATTTACGAGATTTATAATCTAATTTATTCATTCCATTATAATCCATATATACATGAGAGATACAACTAAAGACTTTTATGCATGAAAGATTTACTTATTTACTTATTAAAGCCTCATTTGATAATTCTTCATTTAGAGGAATAAATGTTCCTTAGTTAATAAGATAAGTTACAGTGTCGATAACATTAGTTCATGATGTCTTTGGTAATCCAATATGTATTTTCATACTTCTAGCATGCTTATTTAAGGTTTCATTTATGTGTTAATTGACACCTTTCTGTTGTGGCATCTTTAAAACTATTTATCCATCTAAATTCCATAAAGCGCAAAAATATTCTTGAATTTTTTTTTATGTCATACTTACCACTATTATCAAATTTTAAGTATTTTATTTTTAAACTAGATTCATTTTTTAGCTCATATTTATTTTTTAAAAATAAATCTATACTTTCTAGAATTAACAATAAAAGTAATATAATAGAGTGAGTTACCTAAAATTATTACTATAGAGGGACTTTAAATGTTAATGTGTATAAACTTCATCTTTTGCATCTTAGGTGACCTTCTAACTTTAGAAAAATTGACCTTTTTCTACTTTTTAAAAATACAATCCTCATAAATACCAACATCCAAAGTTTTTATTTAAGATAATTTGTCCTTTCGTATAAGTACCTTCATTATTTTATCACTCATATATCTAAGTATGCAATATCAAATCTTATAATCAATTCTCAACTTAATAATTCTTATTGAATTCTTTATATTTAAGGTCATATAAAGTATCTTAGTCTTATTTATTCTTACTATTACCATTGTACCTTTAATAATTTTTCAGGACTTATTAACAAAAGTTACAGGATGTCCTTTTTTTATTAAGTTACCTTATAGAAATCAAATTCCTTTTTACTTGGACGTGTCTAACATTCTTCAACTTCCACACATTTTGGTTTGATGTCTTCACATGAATATCAACGTTCCTTGTTATATCCAATAATTCATCAACAACATTAACTTTTACAAAATTACTAGCAACATATATCATTCTACATGATATTTCTATGTGAAACTAAATGAAAAGACACTTTATAATCTATGATCTAAAACTCCATTAAAATGTCAACTCTTAAAAACATTGGGGATATCTTTAATTATTGTATTTATGAAATCTTTATCATGATTTTTCTTATTTGTCTGCTTATACTATAGTTATAATTTTAATATGTAATGTTAGATTTTGAGTCACTTATTTTCTTAAATTTTGATATACACTTATTGTGATCATGTTAAGTTAGGTCAATCAAATAACTCCCAAAACTTGTCAATTTGGTAACTTTTATTCTTCTTTACTTACCTATTAAATATGGTGTCTTTCTAAAAAGAGGCTAATGTATTTTTTTTTTTACAAATAATTTTTCAATCAAAATTAATACAATTAAACTTGTTGATTTTCATTTTTATTTTTCAAAAGCCGTTGCTCTCACTTCTCTATGGCTCCTTCAAAACTAAAACTTTAATATTAATCATTGGAAAACGAAATATTTGAATATTTCATTAACAAATTTATTCTTTGTGCTTTTTTGATTTGAGAAAAATGAAAGGAAAAAACTAAGAAAGATAAAAAAGAGATAGGAACCATGGGCCTTTGCTAATCTCGTGTACCCGAAGATTCATCTAATTTACTGCGAAAACAGAGATACCAAGGAGAAGATGAGCTCGCGAGGAAGGAAAGAACCGAATTATGTATTCTTTGTTGTTTACGTAGGTTGGCAAGGTCTTGTAATTTTAGGCGTTCCAGTTATTGCATATGTGTCGGTCACGTAAGGAAAGCATGCGATAGAGATTAGAGAGCGGAGATCGGGAAGCGCACGGGAGCAAGCTCCTGAGCAACAAAGCGACCAAGTTTCCATTTTGGCAGACATGATTTCCTTGTGGCGAGAACGATAATGCAGCCGACAAAAGGATGGATGATGGATCACGAGGGAAACACACCCAATTCTTCAACAAAATTCAATTTCTTGATAAGCTTGCTTATTTTGGAATTTGGAATTTGGAATCAATACGAAGTATTTTGATACAAAGTAAAAAAAAAAAAAAAGGGAAGAGTTTTATTTCTATCAAAATACTTTTTAATAATTAATCGAAATTAAATTCATATATATATATATATATCAAATTATTAATAGGTAAATTATTATAATATAAAAAATATATAGGTATTATACATATTATAATATTATATTAAGAAATTTAATTGCAAATAATTTATAATTAACATGTGATAATATTAAAATATCAATTAATATATTGTATTAATTGATGCAAGAAATTGATTTCAAATAAAGCACATTGGAATTTATTTTTATTTTGAATCAATTTACATGATTTCTTTCTTAAATATAAAATATAATAAGTATGATTTAAATCAAGAGAATGAATATAAAATATAATATAATAAAATTACACGAGTTGAAAAATTCATTTTGATTTATTTATTTAAGAAAAGAATTTCAAATGTTAAATATTATTTTTTGTTAAAAAATAAAATGATTCTTTTTTTTCCTTGAAATTAGTTTAAACTACATTTACTTTTATAGTTAATTAGATTTGAAAAGTATTAGATTAAATTAAATTGATTTTAAGAGAATCTTTTTATTTAAAAAAACAAAAAGAAGCTTTTCTTTTTAAAAAAATATAGAAAACTTAGAAGTAGATGTTTTTCTTTTATTACCTTTTAAGAGAACATAAAGATTTTCTTTTTATAGAAAAAATAGATGAATTTGAAAGTTATTTTTTTCTTAAAAATGAGGATTGAGAATACATTTTTTTCTTTCTTCTATAAAAAAAATTTATAATCATAGAGATTTAATTACAATTAAAATAGAATTTTATGAATCAATAAAATCTTTATTTGATTATAATTAAATTTTTATAATCTTTGTGTAAATTTGGAAATCAACTCAATAAAATCGTGAAATTTACTTTTAAAAATTGAAAATAATAATATTATGAAAGTATAAAAATAAAAGATTGATTTTTTTTTTAAAAAGATCAATTTTTGTAGGATATTATATATTTATAAACAAATTAAAGTTTAAGAATAAAAAATAAAAAATAAGAGATTAATGCCTTGAAAAGTCCCTCCTCCACAAAGATTCGTGGAACTCTGTTACCTGGAAGTGGATGTCAGTCACAAGTTAAAACAAGAAACTAACCTTCTTTCTACCGCTTGCTTCAAATTACCTGGTTTTCCTTGCTACAAAGCGCTGATAAACAGATGGGGTGTTCGTGTTTAAGAGAGACAAAAGTGAAAGAATGAACTGAAGAGTAAAGAAGATTGGCTGTTGGGGTTGGCTGATTGCTTACCACTGCTGCTTTCCCTGTTATTTTCTTTATGTTCATGGCTTCTACTGGGTCACTGTGTCCACCATTTGAATTCTCAGCCAACTACTACAAAGTGTCAGATGGAGGTGGCTGTGTCAGGCAAGGCAGCTTCTTTGAAGGCAAACCAGTGCTCGATCAAGGCGTTGGCTACTCTGTCATCGTTGGTTTTGGAGCCTTCTTCGCTGTCTTCACTTCTTTCCTGGTAGTGCCCTCTTCTAATTTTTGACAGTGTCACCTATACCAAGTGATTGGTTAAAATGATCTACAATGCTAAGAGCCAAATACTAATTTGAAGTTCATAATATCATGTACGAATAAAATATTTATCCATGATTTCAATTTCTTGTTGGGCTTTTCATGAGAGCTAGCAACCATCCGTTGACTCGGAGCGTATGGTGCTACTGTGTTGGGCCTCAGCGATTGATTTAAGAACTAGACATTTATTCTATATTTGTTGTACATGCTTCTACAAGTGTAAATCTGAGTTCTTTCTTTTCGATTCCATGTTTCTGATCATGTATATTTAGAACTCCTTGTTTGCCATAGGGAAATGGTGTATGTTCCCTTGAAGTGACTGGCTTGTTCGGAGTTATTATCTTTCATCTTTTGACATCTAATGCTTCAAGGTCCATGCATCATTTGTTGATGTATACTACTTTGTTATTAGGCCACTGCTTTCCACTCTTCTTTTGTATCAACTTATGTTCTCAAAATCCATTGGCCAAACAGAAGTCAACTGTTCTTCCAAATTTTATTTCTCAAAAAGTGTCCACTTTTCTCCCAACATTAAATTTGTAAGCTTTGGTTCTAAATCGGTTCAGGTATGGCTGGAGAAACGATATGTTGGGTCTTGCCACACTTCGGAGTGGTTCAACACTGCAGGTAGAAATGTCAAAACTGGACTTATTGCTAGTGTGATTGTATCGCAGGTAAATATATCTGCGGGTCATTTCATTTATACAAGTAAATATAAACTAACACCAAACCTACAGCATATTTTACCATGCTAACCATGAATTCTTGTTCAGTGGACATGGGCTGCAACAATCTTGCAGAGCTCCAATGTTGCATGGGAGTATGGAATTAGTGGGCCCTTTTGGTATGCCAGTGGGGCTACCATCCAGGCATGTTAAAGCTGATTCTCTTGTTATTTCCTGAAACAGATGTTTCATTTCATTAAGGCTGTCCAGAGGAAATGGCTTTGTGGTAAATGGAAATATCAATGCTTATGAACAGATACTTTTGTTTGGTGTCATGGCTATAGAGATAAAGAGAAAGGCTCCGTGTGCACATACCGTTTGTGAGATTGTAAAGGCTCGGTAAGTTGAAGGATTGCAGCAAAGAATATGAAAAATTTCTCTTCTCGTAGTTACCATCTGCAATTCCTAAACTATCACTAATAGAGCAAAATTGTGTATCTTGCTTCAGTTGGGGGACTCCTGCACATATTGTCTTCCTTGGTTTCTGCTTCTTGACAAATATCATTGTGACAGCAATGCTACTTCTTGGCGGTTCTGCTGTTGTAAATGCACTTACTGGAGTGAACATTTATGCTGCTAGCTTTTTGATACCTCTTGGAGTAGTTGTATACACTCTAGCTGGTGGACTGAAAGCAACTTTCCTGGCAAGCTATATACATTCTGTTATCGGTATTTGTTCACATTATCTTGGAAACATTTTTGCCATAATGTTGCCAACATTTGTCCTTAGTTTTCCTTTTATTGAGCTTGTTTACTGCATACTTCTTGTTTTTCAGTCCATGTGGTGCTAGTCATCTTTGTGTACCTAGTTTACACAGCAAGTAATGAGCTTGGCAGTCCCAGAGCTGTTTACAACCACCTCATGGAGGTGGCAAGCAAATCAAGACTATGTCAGGAACCAATTTCCCATAGTGGGCAGTCCTGTGGTCCTGTTAGTGGAAATTACAAGGGCTCTTACCTAACAATGTTGAGTTCAGGTGGGCTTGTTTTTGGGGTTATAAATATTGTCGGCAACTTCGGCACAGTTTTTGTTGACAATGTAAGCTTGATGATTTAGCACAATAACATCTACTTAGTGTTCTTCAGAACTTATGGCAACTTTGTCATCTCTGTTGCCTTTTTCTTACTTTGTTTCTCTTGTACCTGAGATTTTTAGGGATATTGGGTGAGTGCTATAGCTGCAAGGCCTTCGTCAACTCATAAAGGCTACTTGTTGGGTGGGCTTGTCTGGTTTGCTGTGCCATTCTCCTTGGCAACATCTCTGGGTCTGGGAGCTCTTGCACTGGATCTACCAATAACAGAGAGTGAGGCAAGTCATGGACTTGTTCCTCCAGCTACTGCTCTAGCTTTGATGGGGAAGGGAGGATCAATACTTCTTCTCACTATGCTTTTCATGTAAGTAGCATTTTATGCTAGCTTCGACATTTTGACAGTAAACTTGATCTTGCACTGACAGACAAAATCCACATATTACAAATTTTTTGCCAGCTTACACAATTGTTTCATCATTCTAGCAACAATCAATCCATTGAACAAGTGATGGAGTTGCTGAAACTATTAGTAATGCAAAGTTATCAGCACAGCATGTCTGTTTGGTGGTTTATTTCAATCGTTCTGTGTCAAATATAGGCTGTGTTGGCTTTTTCTCAGTTTTTATCAGATCATTGTGTGTTTGACTCAAGTGTCATAATTTAGTTCATTTGTAGTTAGATAACAATAACACTTATTATTCCTCACCGGTGAAACAAATTCTGGGATCATTGATTATTTGTTCATTTTGGCATTTTATTTTTTAGGGCTGTAACATCTGCTGGATCCTCTGAGCTCATTGCAGTTTCATCACTATGCACTTATGACATTTATCGTGCCTATATAAATCCAAACGCAAGTGGGAAAAAGATATTGAAAGTTTCAAGGGCTGTTGTACTAGGATTTGGATGTTTCATGGGGTTGTTAGCAGTAATACTGAACAAGGCTGGAGTGTCATTGGGTTGGATGTATCTTGCCACGGGAGTGCTTATTGGTTCAGCCGTTCTTCCAATTGCATTTATGCTCCTATGGAAGAAAGCAAATGCACTAGGTGCCATTCTTGGAGCAATTATTGGTTGTGTTATGGGAATTATAACTTGGCTGTTGGTTACAAAAATCGAGTATGGTCAGATAACTCTTGACACAACTGGCCGAAATGCTCCAATGCTTGCTGGCAATCTCGTCTCCGTACTTATTGGCGGAGCTGTTCATGCTGTCTGTAGTCTTTGGCAGCCGGAAAATTATGAATGGGATAGCACCAAGCAGATCACAATGGTTGAAAAGGAGAAGATTGAGATTCCAGCAGAAGAGTTGAAGGAGGACAAACTCATGAAATCGAAAGCGTGGATAATTAAATGGGGAGTTGGTTTCACTGTTTTGATTGTTGTAATGTGGCCTCTTCTCACGCTTCCTGCAGGTAATTTTAATCCCCTTATTGAATCATTGCGTTGCTACAAGCAAAAACCAGATTCTGTTTAAATGAAACCACTAATTAGAACATATGCATGAAAACTGAACTGACCAGCCTGTCTTTAGACCAAATTCTGGTAAGGCGCAAATAATACTTGACCATTTTTTTTTTTTAACTTGATTCCCAACTTCTTTTTGATGTTCATGCAATTTGAAATTGTTTTAACTGGGTTGGATACTGGTCAAATGCTTGGAAATTCTTTAGCTTTGGAATGCAACTTGTCTCCAAAAACCAATCCAATTTTCGCCTAGGCAAACATAGAAGGGAAAATAATAAAATAAAAAATCTGAGTTAGTTGAAGAGAATGAATCTTGCCATCTGTTTTTCTTATTGTTATGCATGAAAAGTTGCAGCACGTTAAAGAAATAAAAATTTCTTTCGTTGCCTGGTAACAGAAACTGAATCCCACCAACCTGTTCACCTTGAGAGTTGTGACAGCTTATAAATGCACATTTGCCTTAAACTGAATGAACTATTTTTACAGTGCTTATATCTTTCCTTTCTATGCAGGTGAATTCAGTCTGGGTTACTTCACTTTTTGGGCTGTTATTGCTATAGCATGGGGTACTGTAGGATCTATGGTCATTGTTGCGTTGCCGTTGCTTGAAAGCTGGGAGACTATTCAAAGTGTATTTCTTGGCATGTTTACAAACGACATGCTTACAGCACAAGTACAGGAGATGAATGCAAAACTACATGCAATCATTCTAGCTATACCTGAGGCACAGAGGATTTACTTGCTTGACAAAGAGAAGGCTAAGAAAGAGCCATCAGAGCACCAAGCTTAACAACAATCCTTGGCAGTGTAGTATATTGCACGTACAAGAAATGAAGTTAAAATGAACCATCTCATCCAAGTAGCTTCACTCTAAGAAAATCATCAGTTTGAACTTGGGTCCGCAAAACAGAAGACTTGGGATTCTAATGTCCGCAAAATCATCAGTTCCCCACAGTATCTTCCAAAAAATATCCAAAACAATATTGACTGTGCAAATACAGACCATAGTGTACTTGATGCACTAATCAATTTCAGCCAGTACATTTACTTTACTCTCATCCAATGAGTATCTATGTAGAAAGTAATTATCCATGGCATTGACAAATATTATGAGATATCAGGCATTTCGGTGCTATCTATGGCTCTGAGCACCTGCAAAGCTGCAATAGATATGCCATTTAGAACATCAATAGGAAATGGAGTCATTCGTCCTAACAGACTTGCAAAATGAGAGCTGCTAGTCGTCATATTGATTGTTCCATGCCAGCAGAAAATCCAATAATTGCAGGTTGTGTTAAATCAAATGTTTTTCCTAGAGCAAGTGTGACTTAAATGGTCCAGCCTACCAATATGTTAAGATATCAGGTTTGCTTTTTCATTTCTGTATGCTTAGGAAGTGTGCTTCAAGATATGCAAACCAAGCTTGGACTTGTCGCAATCGCCAGCATCTTTCTTTGCAAACAAAATAAGGGCTGCCTTTTCTTTCATTGCGTCCTTTTCCAATTTCTTCTTTTCTGCATCAGCCTGCCTTATATTTTCATCCCGAGATTTGTTGAACATCTTAACAAAAACGAACAAGATCTGTGTGACTGCAATTGCAAACATATAAAAATCTTAGGATGTACTAGAGAAATATTTTCATCACAAATAATGCCAAAGAGATGAACCTTGTGCCCCCAAGATTTAAGGACTGTAGCGAGGCCATGATATGAATTATTTTTCAATAACTCTTGAAGAAGAATTAGTGAAAGCAGTTAGAACCTCATGTTATAAGAATGAAAAATTTAAGTGAGTCTTAACATATGGATAGAATATGCATTATATATTATACTCCAATATGCCCTCTCATGCAAAAGCCTAGCTCAGTTGGGCTGAAAGAACCTAGAGCACGAACAAACGGAAAATTTATAATTAATTTACAATTGGACGTAAGAGCTGCATGATTTGAATTCATAATTACTTGATCATAAATGTTCTGATATCATATCAAGAAACCATTATTTCTAAAAGCTTCAATTGTTAGGTGAAATCTAAAGTATGAATCACATATTATACTTTAACACGTTGATTGGAATGATGCCAAAAATCAAACTTTTCTAGATATTAATTGTAGTACAGGACAATAATTTGGTCCTAAACCTTGTTCAAAGGGACAACGAGCTGGATCCTCTCCAAAGTACTGGGACAACGAATCTGCATTTCTTCCCTGAAAAATGAAGTATTACAAATTAAGCACAAACACCAAAAACAGCAGTTAATAAACAGTTGTAAAGCTTGGAGAGGACCCACCACTTCGGAGTATAAGGAGATAAGTGACCTTACTTCAGCTTCAGCAGTATCAAGGAAATTCTTCAGCACCTAGAAAATTACACTTCATTTCTCATATAACCAAAATATAAATATTGGAAGACTCAATACCAGATAAGCATAATAAAAACAAAGCATAAAATGACAAGCATGTATTCAGATTTTAAAGAAATCACAAGATTTGAGATTTCATCATTCACCTCTACAATCTACAATTGTCTCTCTCGGATATTCAATTTCTTCCTTACTATTCCAACACAAACTTCAGTATCACTCACCTTTTGGAAACCTGAAGAAATTGCACCATCATTATCTGAAGTGGTCAATTCTTGCTCCACCTTCTCAAGACCTTTACTCACAGCTTGCATTTCTTCAGCCAATGCTTTTAATTGAATCTAATCATTTAAAATTGACAAAGTAAAGCACAAAATTGTGCATCAGCCATATAAGCCACAAGCAAGCTACAATCAACCAAATAAAAACCAATGATTCCCAACTTTTTAAGCATACCATACCTTAGAAGCACTTTCTAAATGAACCAAATCCTTGTCAAAATCTAGCAGCTCAGGCATTTTTTCAGCAAGAAGCTATTAGAAGACAAATACAAAGTATTAGACTAATCCAACTCATAAAAAGCTCAGAAGACATAGATATCTAGGGAATAAATAAATAGCTCAACACTAGGGAATATATTAGTTCACTAGTATATGGAAGCTTCTCTTTTTCAACTAATCCAACTCATAAAAAGCACAAAGACAACTAATCCTATTTACAAGCTAAATTAATGGAAACTGCAGCAAAATATTTTACATAGTATTCAATAAAATCAGAAAATCCTGTATCTTTTAAGCACATAATTTGAATCTCTCCGCCAAAACAGAAGAAATACTCTATTTGTTGCATAATGGTATGATAATAATCATGATGGCAATTCAAGGGCATTGCAATTCAGCATCCATATAATATATCTTGGACCAGTTAGTACCAACTCCAAGGAACAATACAATATTGATGTTTCCAAACAGCAGGTAGTAATATGCCGTCAATTGAATTATGCAATTCCACTTATGTAACCCTGGTAGTAGAACTATGCTTCCCACAAAAGGGGCATGAAATTAGAAAATATCACAAAAGACAAAAACAATAGAAGATTTTTCCTGTTGTAATTAGTAAAGGTACTACTCTAAAAACAGAAGGGATGACTGAAGAACTAGTAGATTTTGCATTTTACACAAGATCCACAAGTAATTGAGTACGACTGCAACATTCCTCAGGTAAAAACTTAACAGAGGTAACTCATATACACCTTACACAAATAGTGCATCAATGTCATTTTATTGTTTCTTGCACGTGTATCAGATAATTTAAGAAGGCTGTCCAATTTGAATCCCACAGCAGACCCTGAAGTAAAATACAAAGAGGTGTTACAAGTCAAACGGAAAAAGAAAGAGATAATTTAGACAATATCTGTTTTTTTTTTAAAGAGTTTCTATAGCAGCAAAGATGATACCTCGAGCAGTGCCCTGATTCAAAGCATTTCCTAAAGTTAGGATTGTTTGCATTATTTGACGCAATTTGGCAGATTCTTTTACCTGAAATATGTGAGAATCCTTAGGCATGGAAACAATATGTTCACTTATAGGTTAAGGAAACCATTAACTTTAATTGTACCTCTCTAGTAGCAAGATTGATAGTACTAAGGTTCCGTCTTAAATCATCAACCTGAACAGAATGATATAAATCAAGAGCAAGTAATTCCATAACAACAGAACATAATCAAGAATACGAAGAATCTAGAAACATGCCTGACTAGAAAATGTGATTCTAAAGGCAAACACTCGTAACTTAGCTTCTATTCGTGGAACCCTCATAAGCTCCAAGAAAAACTGAAAAAATGGATTACATGTCACTGAATATATTATACATTGTTCAAGAATCCAAGTGCACAGCATTGGAACTCACCTGCTCACACTTTCCAAGCATTTCCTTGCCTCCTTTATAATTCTGTGAATAGCAACAAAAACAAGTAAAATCAAATAAAAAGCAAATGTTTGCCTATGTGTGAGAAAGGGCTAAGTGAGTTAAAAATTTGCAAGTTGACATAATCAAATACATGGAGATTAGCTTTGCTTTCAAGACTGTTGGATTTTTGTTTAAAAAAAAAATCCAAGAATACAAAAAGGATAATTCAAATGCCCAGTTTTAGCTACATTAGCATCTTGTTGTCCCCTAGTTATTTATAGGATCTCATTGCAGATAACAGTGTAAAAATTAAGCATTTGTCAAACCATAAAATAAAAATTTTGGCTAATCATTGAAGTTCTGTTCAATGATATGAAAAACAGAACTTGGAACTCCTAACGATACATTAGATGTAATACTGCACAATCAAATGAAAACTGTTGAAAGCACACATTGCAAGAATGCCCAATTATTGAAAGCAAACCTATCCATAGTAAAACTAGGGAATACTTAATCTACCTTCAGTGTTTCGATTTCATCCTTTGTGGGACAGAATTTGATGAGATTCTCCACCTGATCAATGTCCAAGGATGAAGGATCCAAAGCCAGAACTGCATTCTGGACGTTAGGATAAGAAAAATTAGAAATATCAACTTTTAATACCAAAGGAGTATTGTTGAAGCATTTGCTGCTGACTTGCAAAGCAACAGAAACATCACTAAAGGAAAAGAAAGCGGGAAACTTAAGCATGAAGTCCAAAGTATCTGTTTCATTTGCTCATAGAAAAAAGCCCAAAGTAGTCCCTGCACTTTCATAAATGCCTTTCGTGGAGTGATGACACTGCAATATATGCCAGCATATGGTATCAAATAACAATATTTTTGTAGGTGGACTAGCATGGCTCAAAATGGGCATCATTAAATGATGATAGTCTTCAACTGTGCATATCTTAGCTCTCATTTCTCTCTAAACCTTCCTTCAATGCCACTATTAATGGTTACACTAATTCCTTTATTTACAAACTTTTTTATATCTTTTATTTTATTTCATTCAAGGCTTTCTCTCACAATCTCATGAAAAAAGAGATAAAAACAAAACCTACAACATCGGATATTTAATAAAATAAAAGCCTTTAATTAGATGGCTTCATCTGCATTAAAACCAGATGAAATAAATGAAGATAGCCAAAAAAACAAAAAAGAAAAACAAGCTACAAAAGATTGGATTAAGAAATTGAATTTTAGCATGTGTTTTTTGTTTTTAAATTTTGAAAAAAAAAAGGGGCCAATCAATTAAATCAGAAAAAGAAATAGGGAATGTGGGCATGACTTCTGAGCTTTTTGTGAAAAGCATGGATAGATTATGAAAATCATCTTCTTAAACTAAACAGCAGCCTACCAAATAAACAGAACATATTCTAGAAGGCATAATATCCCCGTGGAGGAATGGTGGGGGGTGGGTGCAAGATTGGGAAACGAGTAATTGAAAATATTTTTATTGAATCCATCATCAGCCTTTTCTTTTATGAGCCTGTAACATAAGTAAAAGGAAGTACTTGACTTACAATCATATCTGGCAAGGGAACCTTTATTTTTGTGAGCATTATTTCACAATTATAAGCTCTACGCAAGTCAATCTGCAGTAGGAAATGCAACTCAAAGCTTCATTCATTATAAAGACCGATTTTAAACATTTAAGATCAGAAATGAAAGAAATTTCACTCAGAAAAAGGAGAAAAAAACAGGCATGTTACTTACTTAGAAATACACTAGCTAGATTATTCCACTTCCTCTGAACTCTAGAAGAGTGTTCTTGTACTAGCAATAGGTTTCCTAGCCAACTCTGGATGCTTTCACAAGGAAAAATTGAGAGTGTGCATTCCCATAAACATGCTAAGTTGCATGGGCTGCCACATTAGTTAGAATTTGGTCTTCTGGTTTTATAAAAGGTTTTCCTTTCAGTCTTCTAGGTATATGCTTCTCCTCTCATCAGCAATTCTTATTGTCACATGTCAAATTTTACAGAAATATTAAGACCCTATTTCTTACCATCTCTCAAACAAAGGAGAAAAGAAAAACTTGGAAGAAAAAGTGCATTGATCCTGTGTCTTAAACACTATCTACAGGTAATTAAGATTAATACAACTGCTTAAACAAATAACATAAGGGAGGGAGAAAAAACTTATCAGTTGAACTTTCTCTGATTTGTTGACATTAGAACCACGTCGACCTCCAGCCTTTTTACTGTTGCTCCCATCTGAGGCAGAAGCAGCTGAGAACAAGCTTTCAAGTTCTGAGATATCAATTTCAGGGGCCCTACCAAGAATTTCATCAGGTGACAATCCCTCGCAATCTCTTCCCAACAGGAAGGAACTATAGAGAAATAAGGGAAACCCACAAGTGGAGTACATCTCATATTTATCCTAGTTGATCAAGCCAGTGCCAAATTAAATGTCATTCATATTTGCATATGCTATTCAGGGTACAGTATTCAGACCTGCTCAACAGTACACCCAGAGATGGCAAAACCTTCCACCATCTAAGTTTCTATAAATATATGAATTTTGCTAATTGGAGCAACTATTAATGTATAGAAATTATCATCCAGGTATAGAAATATCTGACACAAGCTACCATACAGGAACAGTAATATTGATGCTTCAATTGATGCCCTTACCTTGACTGATTTTCTTGCTTCTGTGAATCAGCCCACAAACTCCCTTGCATTGCTCGAGTAACTTTTACCCAATGCAATGGCTTTAATGTAGTTCTCTTGGGGCCATTACCAGCCCCACTAGTACCTCGACCTCTTCCAGAAGTATTTGGACCCAAAGATTCTCTTCCCCTTCCAATAGATGGGGGTGGAGGAGGTGGCACATTGCTGCTCTTTCCTCCAGCTGGTAGCGGACTGGGTACAGTGGAACAACTTGGTGCTAGAGGAGGGGCTGCCGGAGGCCTAGGCACTGGTGGTGGAGGTGGTGGGACTGAACTAGGTTTTGTAGGCCCTAAAGGTGAGGGAAGGTGGGGTGATCTTGTTGAAATAGTAGGTGTACGACCAGAAGGAAGTGGAGGAGGCGGAGGAGGAGCTGCATGAATAGAACTACAATTAGATGCTGAACTCAAAGTAGATGGTGGTGGTGGTGGTGGCGGCGGAGGTGAAGGTGGAGGAGCTTTTTGTTGTGCTGGCACCTTGGGATTATTGGTTGTACTGGATGCAAATGATGGCAGCGGTGGTGGTGGTGGTGGTGCCTTTAGTTCTGCTAAAATTTTGGGATTATTGGCTTTACTAGATGCAAATGTTTGCAATGGTTGTGGTGGTGGTGGAGGCAGCGGAATAGAAGATTGGGTAGTTAATGTAATGGGCGGAGTTGGCACAGCCAATGGGGAGCCCTTAGAAGAAATGAAGGGGGGTGGTGGAGGAGGCTGAGGTGGAACTTTACAAGCAGGCACAGGTTGAGCATAAGAATCCTTACTAGAGAAAATAGGAGGCAATGGTGGAGGTGGTGGTGGACCTTTAACACCAGTGAAATGTGAGGAAGAACCTTTATCAGAGAAGCTAAGGGTTGAAGGTTGCTGTGCAGACTCCCTGTTATTAGTGGAAGCTTGAGGTATCTTAGAATCTCTATGGGAGACATGGGATAGACAAGGAGGTGGTGGCGGCGGCGGCGGTGGAGATAGAGGCCGAGTCAATGGTACATGAATGCCCAAAGGACTTCCACCAAAATTAGTAGGAGGTGGTGGTGGGGGCAATATGTGAGCATCAAGAGATGGAGGAGGAGGAGGAGGCGGCGGTGGTGATGGTATGTGAGCATCACGAGATGGAGGAGGAGGAGGAGGAGGAGGCGGCGGCGGCAGCGGTATGTGAGCATCAAGAGACAGAGGAGGAGGTGGTGGTGGAGGCGGTATGTGAGCATCAAGAGACCGTGGAGATAGCAGTTGAAGGGATGAAGTTGGAGTTCCTTGACTTGGAGCTAATAATTGTTGATCAGTTTCCAATGAGACTTGAGCTTGAGTGTCTGCAGCAATATTTGAATGATCTGGGCTATCATTTTCAGTAGCTATGGGAACTGAATCAACAATATTTTTATTTGACTCCGTTGAAGAAGGGGGAACAAAATCGAATGCTTCTTCAGAACTATCAGCAGTGCTGGATGCATTAGTTTCATCTTCGGAGTCAAAAGGTGATGCATTGGGATTCCCTTTACTGTGTAATCTTGACCACTCTCTGGCATCACTCAACACAGAAAGTTGTCTAAGTAACCACAGGGCAGCATCATTGTTGTCATCAACCCACTCAATGCCACTAAAAAGTTCCTGAACCCGGGAGAAGGCTTCCATTGGCAGTCCACCTTTTTCCTCACCATTTAAAATTGTAGTTGGAGCTCTTGGTGGTGAGACACTCACAATCTCCCCAAATAAAACCTGAAATTACAATTATATTTGTATTAAAAAAATTGCAAATCTAGCAAAACCAAGTGCAAAAGCTAGAACTTGAATTAAATGAATAACAGGATCACCTCTGCTCGAAAGCCTTTTGGATACCGATCCTTTGAATCCCAAAGAACATCTAAGTTCTCAGAGTTGAGAATCAATATGTTGGATCGAATAAAAGCAGTATTAAACATTACACGAAACATCATAACTTCCTTTTCTAGGTCCAAGTCCAAATGTACACACTCCAACACAACATCTCCTCGCACCAAACATTGTACATCAATTTTAATCACATCGCAGTCTGCCTGCCAAAAGAGACTGCTGTTATTTTTATTGCTCTGGTGTATAAAAGAAGGAATAAAGTGACAGTTACAAGGCTGAGCACAAGCCACTTACCTGTCTGTAATGCCGAATGGCAGTCTTCTTCTTCTTGGACATGGAAAAAAGCATTTGCGTTGAAAGGCCACCCTTTGAGTGAAGATTCCGGCCAAAAATACGAATGATTGGTCTGCACCCATTTTCAGAATCAAAACTTGGGAAGGCACGAAGAATGACACAATCCAGAGAAAGGGCTCGTTCAGAAGGAGGCCACTCGGGTGCTATATGCGTCTGGCTACATACTGAAGGTAACGAAGCTGAGATGGCAAGGGATTGAAAGGAGACAGAAGCTGCAAGAACCCTTTAGGAGCCTCTCTATGCACAATCTCAAGAGTTCTTCGTTCCCCGCCGTGCAACTTCCTAAAAATCAAGATACTAGCCAAAAGGAAAGCGAGGAGGGGCCAACCCCCTCTCTCACAGTGGAAGAGAACAACATTCTGGTGACGATTGCCAAGCGAAAGCCAACTCTCAAAAACACGAAGCAGATGCTGAATCAAGCACAAGGGAAGAAGTGGGCAACCCTCGTACTGCCGCGGGTAGTCCAGGACAGTAACGTCATATTCACACAAGATTTTCGCAAACTCACTCCGTTTCTCACCCTCTCGAAAATTGAAAGCAAGAAAGGAAGATTCCGGAAACCCTTCATGCAAATCATTTACAATTTCCCGCAGATACATTTCGTACACCTCTCCGGGCAAAACTTCAGCAGAGAAGCAAGAATCAAAAACTGCAACACAGCCCCCACATTATGAAAAAAAAAAAAAAAAAAAAAATTAACAGAAAGACCAATTAACTAATTGATTAGCAGTTTCACAATGAAGTTAACCGAAATTGGAATAAAAGGGTTATTATTATTAATTTATTGCTGTAGTTTGTTACCATAGACTCTGTCGATGAATTCAAGCAGGCCATCTGGGGGCCTTCTGTGGAAGAAGCGACTGAGAAGTGACATTCTTCTCTTCTTTCGAGCGTTTCTGTTACAGTAATTCAATTAATTGGGTGCCTCCATTGGCCAAAGAACATGTCCCATCATCCCCCACCACAACCAAACGAGGATGGATGGATGGTTAGAAGAGAAAGCCAGAAGAAGTCTTACTGTTCGTCCACAATACTACGGGACGCAGACCCGATGATATATCCCTCTCAACTGTTACTTTCCCTTCCCACTTTGAAATTTCAATTTGGTAGAACTATGAGAACTATGAGATGTTTTGCTGTCTTGAATTAAAACGACGCCGTACCATGAATTCCCTCCCCACGGGGACCTAGCTTCCGGCTATTTTTGTGCATCAACAACGAAGTCGGCGGCGTGACTACTTGCCGGCCAATGTAACTTAATTTGGACCTTTTTCTTTTGCACAAATAATTTTTTAAAAAAATTAAAAGTATTGAGATGAATTCTGCTTAAATCTTAAATTTTTGCTAAAAATTATTAATTTTAGTAGAGAATTATTTTTTAAAAAAATAAAAATAAAATAATTTTTTTTCTAAATATGTAATACCAAGTAAAGAAATTGAACTAACTAAATTCAATTTCAGTTTAAAAATTATAGAAAATAACGTACATACATCTATTCATAAACAATACTTTTTTTTATGTATACAACTTATAAAGTTCAAACGCATATATAGAAAGCATATCTAATTTGTATTTTACTTGTTAAAAGGATTGTTTAACCTTGATGATAGAAAATATAGTTTTTTAAACTTACTTTTGGGTTTTTTAAGCATGTTGAACTAGACAAAAGGAAGTAATATTAAGCTTGGAATATGGACACATTATAAGCTAACTAAGACTGAAACAATAACTAAAAATATGCAAGATTATTTCTTTAGGATTTAGTCTTCATTTATACACTTTTATAATAATAATAATTACCTTAAAAGAAATCCAAAAATTTTAACTTTATATAACTTATTCAATAGCTGCAATACAATGTGACAAATTTTAATAAAAAATAAAACAATAACACATTATTTGTCCCTTCTAAAGAAATTTAAAAAGAGAAAAGAATTTGTTAAAAACTTGAAATTACCTTTTTTCTTCTTTAGGATATATAGCTCTTTATACCTAGTGTTTGTTATTTATACTTTGTTTAAACTCATTTGCCTTTAAAATTTGTAGTTAACTAAATAATACAATAATCAATATAAAAACATAAAATATTCTATTGTAACAAGTATGCTAAATTTAAAGAGTATAAAAATTAAAATATGATAGTGTTTGTTGTTCTCACATCTTTGTATGGGTTGTAATTGTAGTCAATTAGGTTTACGTGTGCAAGTAAATTGAAGCTACATAGAAGGACAAGAAAGTAAATTCATCGCATAAGTCCTATTAAGGTTTCATGGAGTAGAGTATATAATAGTCTTGGAAGACAAAAAACAAGGTGTCGGTAATATTAAGCATTCAACAAAACCTAGACAACTGACCAATCAAAGAGAACACCAAAATGAAAGAACACCATCAGCAAGGACGAAGAGAGTGAACAATGCACTTGACGAATGAAGAGAGTGAACCATAGCCGTCGTGAACAGTGTAACCGTCAAGAGAGAGAGAAAGAGGAGACGATCGATGGCCAGATTGAACGAAGAACAGTCGTCGTCAGAGATAGGAGAGAAAACTGGCACACCAACAACACGCCTAAACATGCTTAGAGAAGAGTGAATGGTTGGACAACAGGAAAAGGGAGAAAGTGGTGAAAGACCGAAAAGGGGCTGGATGGCAGGCCAAAGAAGAGCCACCATTAGCCGGAGGAGAAAACTAGCAAGGCAAAACCAGCGATGGCAGAACGTCATGGAAAAGAGAGAGAACTGTCGAAAAGTGATTGTCGACAGAAAAGAGAGAGAAACCTATATGTGATACAGACCATTGGCACACCACTGGTCGGCGAGGGAACGACACAACAAGATAGAGAAACAGGTAAGATGAGACCAGATTGGGAACCGAGGAGACCAGATCTGAGCTAGAATGAGTAAGACGAGACTAGATCGGGAGAGAGAAATAGACGGTAAAAAAAAACAGAGAAATGGGTTGACAGGAGAGAAAATCGGGCACGGTTAAACGGGGCTAGACGGTAAGATGAAGAAGGCAGAAAAAGGAGGAAATCCGACCAAGTGGGTGAACGGAAAAGAGAAATCTGGTGAAGAGAGAGAAATTCGGGGTTAAGAGAGAGAAATTTGACGAGAAGAGAGAGAAATCTAGCTGGACAGCAAGAGAGAGAGAACAGATAAGCGAGCCATGAGACAGTGAGATCGTGAGACAAGGAGACGGGTGAGATCGTAAGACGGTGAAAGTAGGAATTGTGTGATACAACGTGAAGAAGGAATTCAGCGAAGCATTGAACTTAACGTATTTCCAGATTTCTTTAAGAGAGGTTAAAGAGCATTTCGGTGAACTTCTAAACAGCAATGGAGCAGCCTTTCAATTCAACAGAGGCAAGACAAGTTAGAAGAAGGGTAGACACAGTAAGTGACACTCTTTGTATTGTACTTGCTTAGTAATTGCAATATTGAAAGAAACAGAGAATTAAGACATCCATTGTAACTGAAATTTTCAAGTATAATGGATAGTCTCGGTAAGGGAGAGTCTCTACCACCGTGGATGTACGTCATGTTGACGGAACCACGTAAATCTCGTGTGTCCTTAATTTACTTTACATTTCATGATTTGAATTGAGTTGTGAACGAAGCTAAAGTATTAGTCAACCTATAACCTAACGAAGACCTAAACAAGAACATTTGAATTGTTTGTTAGGCAAGGTGTCTGAAAAGTGACTTTGGGGACTATTGTGATTAGTACGTAGCAATAGATCTACCTTAGTCGAGTCTGAGAAAGAGTTCACTTTTAAGAAGAGATTAAAGTTGTTCACTTACTTACGAATTGCGAATTGTGGTGATACTGATTCACCCCCCTCTCAGTATCACAAACTAGTAGATCTTAGAGAGAAGTCGGGAACTTCAATTAGTATCAGAGCACAGGTTCACCAGTTTGAAGCTTAACAGCTTGGTGTACTAGTTTGAAGGGGTCTAGAAGTTTAACTTATTCAGTATATTGAGAAATGGAAGCCGATGCCGGCACTAGCACCATTTATAACAAGAAGGTTCCAATCTTTAATGGAACCAATTATCATATGTGGAGAGCAAGAATGCAAGTGGTATTTGCAACCACGGGCATGAACATGGTGAAATACGTACAGGAGGGTTTTGTGGCTCTAGAAGAAAGTAAAGACCCAACCCCAGAAGAGTTAAAGCAGTTTATTTAAGATAAATGGGAAGGCTTCAAATGTCATCATTTCAGCATTAACAGATGCTGAGTATGCTAAAGTTATGGATTGCAAATATGCCAAGGCGATATGGGACAGATTGCAAAAAATCTATGAAAGTGATGGCAAAATGAAGGAGGCTAAGCTTCAAGTGTTCAAGGAGAGATATGAATCTCTCAGAATGCAAAAGAATGAGACAGTCCAAGAGTTCTTCACCAGTGTTATTGATGTTGTGAATGACTTGAGAAGTCATGGGAAGAACAAGAAGGACTTATTTGTTGTGAGAAGATTCTAAGAATTCTACCTGAGAGGTTTGCCTCAAAGGTAGCAGCCATAGAGGAGAGTAGAGATCTCAATTCTATGTCTCTACATGATCTCTAGTGCAATCTCATTGCATATGAGATGAGGATAAAGTCAACTGAGAGCTCCTTAACATCGAAGGTATCAAAGGAGGCAGCTTTCAAAGCTATGAAGCACTTGAAGATAAAAGAAGAGGAAGAATCATTCAGTGAGAATGATGATAATGAGGAAAAAAGTGAAGGTGAAGTATTGGCATACTTCATAAAGAAATTCAAAAAGGAGTCTAAGAAAGGGAAAAGACAGTTGGCCTTGAGATGCTATCGTTTTGGGAAGATTGGACACTTTGCTTCTAAATGCAAAGTGAAGCTTGATGATGAAGATGAGGATGATGATGATGAGTCAAATTCAAGATGAAGAAGGTCATTATTCAAATCAAAGAAGTCCAGTAAAAGGATTGCTAACCCACAGAGGAAGAAGAGAGGCTCATTTAAGAGTTATGTGAGTCAGATAAAAGAAGCTGATGCGGAGGAAGATGAAGAATCATCAGATGAGATGCCTTTATGGCATCAGCTAAAGGTGGTAGTCCAACCTCTGAAGAGGAAAAAGAGGTTGATGAAGAAGAGCCAGATCTTAAAGCTGAGCTAGAAGCAATTTCAAAGGAGATAGTCAGAAGGGGCAGAATCATAAGAAGGTTAGAGGCCCATATAAAACAAGTTGAAGCTAAGTTTGAGGAAGCTAAAAGTCAAAAGGATGAAATAAGGGCTGAGCATATTGACTTGAAGAGAAGATTTCAAGAACAAATCAAGATATGTGAAGACCTTACAATAGAACTTGGTTCAAGGGCTTCAAAAATTGAAGGAATGGAGAAAGAGTTGCTAAAATTTCAACAACAACTTAAAAGTAGTGAAGATAACTTGCAGAAGCTTAAAATGATAGGAGAAACAAATTCTGCAAAAGGAAAGAAGAATGAAGAGAAAGTGCAGCAATCTGAGGCTGTATTGGCTAAAGGTAATAAGAATGTGCCATAGAAATTGAAAGAAAAGGTTGTGACTTAGGAGAAGATAGCAGAGAATAAAGAAGATCTGAAGAAGCAACTTAGTGTGGCAAACAAAAATGGAGAAAAGAAAGTCAGCTAGTAGAGGCTACGGTTGAACAAAAAAAGGAGAAAAAGATGATTGAAATAAAAGTCACACAAGCAAAGAAGCCAGCTACTTTGCTTGCGCAGCAAGTAATGAACAGAAGAAGACAAGCTGTGATCAGACCCAAGAAGAGGCAGTTTCAAGGTCATTGCCTTTATTGTGGAGTTTGGGGTCATAAGGCAATTAATTACTGGTGGAAAAGGCCAGTATATGTCTCAAACTTGAGAAGATACGATGTTGCATACAGGGGGAGACAATATAGAATCCAGAAGAGAACATCTGTTGTGAGTTCTTGCACATACTATAAAAGGCAAGGATACATTGATAAGGATTGTTGGTGGAGGCCCAAACTAGTGATTTCAAAGAACAAGTTTACTATATTGGTAGACTTAGAGTAGTGTGAAAGGTGCAGTAAAGATGGCCATAATGCCAAAGATGCATGACACTTCTCTCTGAGTAAGAGAAGGCGCTTAATGGCGCAGTGAAAACAAGCGATGCAGTCAAAGTTGAGAAAAAGGAGAAAGCCATCTTACAGCCAGTTCAAAAGAAGGAATATAAAGCTAAAAGGGAGGTAGCTAATATAGCTAAAATTGCACTCAAAGCTGACTACAAGGATAAGCAGTATATTCTTGACAGTGGATGCACTTTACATATGATAAGAGACAAAAGTAAATTGTCAAACCTAAACAAGTCAAAAGAAGGTAGAGTCAAGTTTGGCAATAATAATTCACTCAGCATTAGTGGTCAGGGGTCAGTAAATATTAGAAGAGAAAAGTTGAAAGATGTTTTGCATGTTGAAGAACTCAGATATAATCTAGCATCTATCAGTAAACTATGCAATAAAGACCATAAGGTAATATTCACAAAAACAAGTTGCTAGGTAAAGATTAAAAAAGACAATATTATTGCAGTTGAAGAGAACAACTGGAAATTTGTATGTGATTGATGAAAAAAGAGATCTTCTTGCAACTAAGACTGTGCAAGAAAGAAAGTCAAAGAAAATGTAGATCAGTACTCATTAAGAAAATAGATCATAAGTGACCTTTCAGCAGGAGTTACAACAAGAAGAAGAATTGTGGGAACTACTACTTTACTCTCACAAGTTAAACATAAATCTGTTGAAGAGCTTACATAAGATCTAACTAAATCTCTATCCATAGAGCTGTTTGAAAAGCACAGAATGAGTCTGTCTTTACAAATGCATCATTAAGCCTGAAAATCAGGTGAATCCTTCATCTCTACTTTGCGAGTTTTTCAAATTTGTAATTGATTGGCAAAGGGGGAGAGAAGCAATAGTGCAGGGGGGAGCTGTTAAGAAAGGGGGAGTTGAAACTACTGTATAGTGGCCTTTGTTATGAGTGTTACCAACAATTACAGAGGGGGAGATTATTGTTCCCACAGCCTTGTATGGGTTGTAATTATTGTCAACTAGGTTTACGTGTGCAAGTAAATTGAAACCACATAGAAGGGCAAGAAAGTAAATTCACCGCGTAAGCCCTATTAAGGTTTCATCGAGTAAAGTATATAATAGTCTTAGAAGATAAAAAACAAGGTGTTGGTAATATTGAGCATTCAACAAAACCTAGACAATTGGTCAATCAAAGAGAACACCAAAACGAAAGAACACCATCGGCAAGGACGAAAAGAGTGAACAATGCACTCGACGGACGAAGAGAGTGAATCGTAGCCATCGTGAATAGTGTAACCATCGAGAGAGAGAGAGAGAGAGAGAGAAAGAGGAGACGATCGACGACTTGATTGAATGAAGAACAGCCATTGTCAGAGATAGGAGAGAAAACAGGCACACCATCGACATGCCCAAACACGCCTAGAGAAGAGTGAATGGTTGGATGGTAGGAAGAGGGAGAAAGTGGTGAACGACCGAAGAGGGGCTGGACGATAGGCCAAAGAAGAGCCATTACTAGCCGAAGGAGAAAACCAGCATAGCAAAACCAGCGGCGGCAGAATGTCATGGAAGAGAGAGAGAGACTTGTCGAAAAGGGATCATCTACAAAAAAGATAGAGAAACTATGTGTGACACAGACCACCAGCACACCACCGGTCGGTGAGGGAACGACATGGTAAGAGAGAGAAACGGGTTAGACAAGACCAAATTGGGAGAGAGAAATAGATGGTTGGAAAAATATAGAAATGAATCGACGAGAGAGAAAATCGGGTACGACTAGACGGGGTTAGATGGTAAGACGAAGAAAAGTAGACCACCGGCAAAAAAGAGAGGAAATTCGGCCAAGTGGGTGAATGGAAAAGAGAAATCTGGTGAAGAGAGAGAGATTCAGCGGTAAGAGAGAGAAATCTGACGAAGAGAGAGAAATTCGGCTGGACAACAAGAGAGAGAGAGAGAAACGGACAGGCGAGTTGTGAGGCAGTGAGATCGTGAGACAAGAAGACGAGTGAGACCATAAGACGGTGAAAGCAGGAATTGTGTGATGCAATGTAGTGAAGGAATTCAACGAAGCATTAAACTCAACGTATTTCCAAATTTTTTTAAGAGAGGTTAGAGAGCGTTGCGATGAACTTCTAAGCAGTAGTAAAGCAACCTTTCAATTTAACAGAGACAAGATAAGTTAGAAGAAGGGTAGACACAGTAAGTGACACTTTTTGTATTGTACTTTCTTAGTAATTGTGATATTGAAAGGAACAAAGAATTAAACATCTATTGTAATTGAAATTCTTAAGTATAATGGATAGTCTCGGTAAGGGAGAGTCCCTACCACCGTGGATGTACATCACGTTAACAGAACCATGTAAATCTCGTGTGTCATTAATTTGCTTTACGTTTTGTGATTTGAATTGAGTTGTGAATGTAGTTAAAGTATCAACCAACTCATAATCTAACAAAGATCTAAACAAGAACATCTGAATTGTCTATTAGGCAAGGTGTCAGAAAGGTGACTTTGGGGACTATTGTGATTAGTAGGTAGCAATAGATCCATCTCAGTCGAGTCTAAGAAAGAGTTTGCTTTTAAGAACAGATTGAAGTTGTTTACTTACTTGTGAATTGCGAATTGTGGTGATAATGATTCACCCCCCTCTTAGTACTAGTAGATCCTAGGGAGAAGTTGGGAACTTCAGTGTTACTATATTTAACATTGATTCTAATTCTTTAATCCATATTAGGTATGACTTATTAAACCATCCAATAGTTTTCCAAAAATTACACATATAACCATGTATATGATAGTTTATGGAATTAAATAATACCTATGGCATGCATGCTATAAATTCTATGATGATCTTGGTGATTGAAACTGATCCAATTAAACTCTTTCATTAATTAATGAGCATGAAATTTATTTCATAAAATAATTATCTCAATATAACAAATAAACATAAAATTAGATTACCATGCATTTATGTAAGTTATATTACAAGACAGATTATAAAAGGAAGTATTTTTGATAAAAATTTAGATATTAAAAATGATTGCAAACAAGATATCACGGTTTTCATATGACAAGAGATTAATTTGATAAAAAAACTAACATATCTTACAAATTATTTTTTGGATAAGATCAATAATCAAAATAAGAAGAGAGTCCGTACTAGTTACACATATTAGGACTTAATATTTAAGCAGAATATTTATAATTACACTAATGATAAAAGTAGTATTGTAAAAATTTCCTTTTTGCTTCACTTAATTTATTTGCCTTGTGATTAATTTAAATTTCTTCTTTTATTTTATTATACTTCCTACACCTTATAATTTAATAAATCACCTTTTTGTTATTATTTTTTTGTTTTTAAGTAACAAACTTAGTGTTGCATATATTGCTAATAAAATAAGGAACAATAGAATTGACAAAAACTAATTATGTTGAACAAAATTCTCTAACTTAATATGTTAAAATATGATGTAAATCAAATCATCCTAACTATAATACCAAGCCAACACTAATGTAGCCAAAAAAAAAAAAAAAGATATTACTTAATTGTCCACTTGTTTTCACTAGAGTTAGTTCATAAAAAAATTATAAAAAATACTTATAAGTAGTTTATTTTGTTTTCACTTACAAGATAATCAAAGACTAGTAATAGTTCTATTCATTAAAAGCTTTCTTATTCATATATAAACAATGAATAGCTTATAATATGAATCTAATATGTCACTTTGCTAACTTGTCATAAAATTTTAATCCTAACTCCAGTGATAATTCTACCAATGATTTAATTTAACTATATAGATAAGAAATTGTAGTTTTGAATCCAATTCCAACAAGGGATAAAATACATCATATTTTGAGGATGCAAAATTAAGTTATGTAGTAGATAAATATGCAAAAATGGTCCAAAGAGCAAAAGTAATCATACTTTTTAATATTAATTACTATGAATAAGTTAATTGTTGAGTCAACAATAAAAGACTTTGATTAATTTATATGAATCGAGTATATATATAATTTAACTAACATATCATAAATTTATATAAAGATAAGCATGAAGAGTTATCAAACACTAAAAGGGAAAAATATAATAAGTTATGTTTGTTTCGATAACTTGAGTGAATGATCAATAATTATCCCTCTAATATTGCCAATTTATAAAGAAATATGAAGAGAAATTTACTTTTCAAACTAATGGATATTTGGAAAGCCAAATTTTTTAATCAATTAAGGAATAAAGGAGTCTTTTTAAAATAATGTAATACCAATAAACATATGGGTGGCCAAATAAGGGAATTACATCACCTAAATTTTTTCTTAATGATTGTGGATTGGTATATAGGCCCATCTAGTATAATATCAAGTGTTGCTTCATCAAGATTGCCAACTTTCCTTTATTTATAAGTGATTGATAATTTGATGGTTGTGAAGAATGAGCTAAATTTGATTTTATTATAGATAGTTGATAAAGTGATAGTAAAAAAAGAGATTGAGAAGTAATGGATTTAATTTTAGTGGTTGTTAGCATAATTAAAGTCTTTTTTTTATTATGGAATATGGTGGTAATAAAGCCTACATGTCTAGCTCTCTAGGGAGTATTGAGACTAGTGGCAATTGGTTACATTCTTTCATAAGTGGTGATTGTTGGTTAATGGTTGGTGGATGGGCTTATATGATAGAATCTTAATAATCTTAGGTTTTTTTTTTTTGAAAATGAGTTATATTTTTCCATTACATATGATTGATAATCTAGAAGAAATAGAGAGAGTAAAATTTGATTTTATTTGAGGTGGTTGTTGGGGTGTAGTAAAGATAAAAAATGAGAGGAAATGGATTTCATTTTAGGCTAATGACATTTACTACACCTTATTGTTAGCTATCCAATGTTAATTCTAATAATACATTATAGTGAATAGAAATTGAGGAAACTCGAGGCAAAAGCCTATATTCATTCCTTAACATTTGATGTCATTTTTATGAAAATTATAACTTGTGAAACTACAAAATAAGCTTATGAATTAAAAACAATTCAAAAGGGATAATAAAAAAAAGTAGATATAGACTTTGAATATTAAAATGGAGTTTGAAATTTAAAAGATTAAAGAATCTAAAAGAATTAATGGTTATGCTAATGGACTTATATATTATTAATAAAATCATGCTTCTTGGTGAAGTGCTCTTTAACAAAAGAGTTGTTGGGAAATTGTTGGCGACTTTAGCAAAAAAAATTAAGTTAATGATTTCTTTACTTGCATAATCAAAGGATCTTTCTTAGATTAACTTGGTAAAGTTGCTAAATATCTTGTAAGCTCAAGAATAAAGAATGACTATTAAAAGTGAACAAGTGAAAGAAAAAGCATTCCAAGCTTAAAAAAAAAAAGTGTCATATTAATATATTACGAATGTAAAAAAATAGTATTGGTACAAGAAGAATAAGAAAGAAGTAGAGAGAAGCAAGTATAAAGAAGAAAAAGAATATCATCTTTCCAACATTGTAAAAAGAGAACATATTTAAGCAAAAGTTACTTGTACAAGGGTTATGCATAATAATGCTATTACAAACTAAAAGGGACATATACAAAAGGTTTTCAAGAATAAGTAGCAAGATAGGAATCAAGCTCAAGTAGTTGTTGAACAATAAGAAAAGTAACAATTCATAATAAATTACTTTGCAAACAATAAAACCAATAAGCACGATTGATTGATAATGGTTACACTTATCACATGACATTATATGAGTTTATGCTCAAGGATCACACAAAAATGTTCAAATTCAAAATTGGAAATGAAGACTATATTAAAGTTAAAGACAAAAAAGTTATAGCAATTACAACTGGTTTAAGTATCAAACTAATTTTAGATGTTTTGACTTGAATTTGATTAAAACCTTTTAAGTTCTAGTCAATTACTTAGAAAAATCATTATATAGTGTTTAAAGATAAATGTTGTGTGATTTATGGTTTTACAAGAATTAAAAGGATATTTTTTAGTATGGATGAAGACAAAAAGTTTTCTCTTTGGACTAGATATAAACTAATTCCAATACATTTCCTAGCTTAGTTGATCAATCTAAATGTTGGCATAAAATATTAATCATTTTCATTATTCATTTATCAATTACATATATAAGAATGAGCTTGTGTAGAGTTTGCTTATTATTGAAGAATAAAGAGTTTGTAAAGTTTTTCAATTTAAGAAGCAATCTAGATTGTCATTTTATTGTCAAAGATGTGGAAGGCCACTAAAAAGCTACTTCTTATTTCCACTTATCTAGTTTAATGAAAACTTTGTTTCTAAATAACAATAGGTATTATATTGCACTTATAAATGATTTTAGTAGTATATGTTGTAGATATTTTCTAAAAATTTTTGCAAAACTCATTCAATAGTTATAATACAGAACAACTAACCTTAATAATCCTCCTTAAAGTTCTTCTATTACATTCAAACGTGAAGTTCCCAACTTCACCCTAGGATCTACTAGTCCGTGATACTGAGAGGAGGGGTGAATTAGTATCACACCCCTTAAAAACACACTCTGATAATTTAAGCTAAAGTATTCTACTTATTTAATACTCCAGCTCTCGTTAATATGCAGATATGTGAACAACTTCAGCCTCTTCTTAAAAGTGAATCTTTCTCAGATTGGACTAAGTTAGATCTATTGTTACCTATTAATCACAATAGTTCCCAAAATCACCTTTTAGACACCTTGTCTATTAGATAGATCAGATGTTCTTGATTAGGTTTTCTTTAGGTTATGGGTTCAATGATACTTTAGCTACATTTACAACTCAATTCAAAATACAGAATGTAAATCAAAGTGAGGACACAAGAGATTTATGTGGTTCCGTCAATATGACGTATGCCCACGGTAGTAAGGACTCTTCCTTTGCCAAGACAATCCACTATACTTGAAAATACCAGTGTAGTACTCCCGATGTTCACAATGTAGTTATAATAGATGTCTTAATCCTCTGTTCCTTTTACTATTGTAAATATAAAGCAAATACAATACGAAGCGTGTCACTTACTGTGTCTACACTTCTTTTAGCTTGTCTTGCCTCTGTTGAATTGAATAGGTTGCTTCACTACCGCTTAGAAGTCCACCACAACACTCTTTAACCTCTCTTAAAGGAATTTGGAAATACATTGAGTTCTTTCTAATGCTTCACTAAATTCCTTCTCTAGGTTGTTTCACACAACTCCTTCTTTCACCGTCTCACGGCTTGCACTCACGCTTTTGGTCTGCCGTTTCACATCCTGGTCTCACGCTATCACACATTCTAGTCTCATGCTATCGTACATTTTGGTCTCACATTGATGCACGTTTTAGTCTCACGTTTTGGATCTGCACCTACTTCGTTGTTCTTAAGCCTCATAGATACCAGATTTGCTCTCCTATAGTGGGTGGTGTCCTCTCTCTTGCCATTGTTCACCCTTGTTCTGTTGTCTACCCTATTTTTCCATCCACTCTATTTTTTCGTCGTCCCTATTTTTCGTCCACTTTATTTTGCTATCAACTTGTCCTTTCTCTTATTGGTGATTATGCATTTCTCACGGGTTTCTCTCTCTTGCTGTCATATGGTTTTCTCCTTGTCGTGTCGTCTGTTTCTCTCCTGGTGGTTGTACATCTCTCACGGGTTTTCTCTCTCACCATTCAGCCATGTTTTCTCTCTTTTGCTGTCCACTCTATTTGACTGTTCACCTTTTTGCCGAGAGTTCTAGTGTTTTGTCGTGCGTTCCTTTGCCATTCACTCTCTTCTTCGGTCGTCTTTGGTTTTCTCTCTCTTTTCTACCGACGGTCTATTTTTTTTTTTTTTCGTCCACCCTTTACTTGGCCGTATACCTCTTTGCCGTCCCCCCATCCAGCTGTTTTTGATTTTCTCTCTTTTCTACCGATGGTGTAAGGTTGTCGTGTGGTTTTTACTTCCTTACCCCTCTATGTAGCTTTAAATTACTCTTTTGCCATGTAGTTTCAAATTACTCTCTTGCCCTTCCATGTGGCTTTACTTTCTTACCCCTCCATGTCAAATTACTTGCACACTTAAATCTAGTTGATAACAATTACAACCCATACAAGGTTATGGGAACAATAGAAGGTTTCTTTTTATAAAATCAAAACTAAACTTGTATAGTGTTTTAATGTGGATATTTGCCAAATGAATTTTAGAAACAATATAACAAGTTGGCTTATCTAGTTTTGCTTATCCTAAAGTCATAAAATGTATTCAAAGTCAACTTTTTTTTTTCTATTTTTATCATTTTAAAGTAATGAAGGGCCTTTAAATTGTTGTAAATTAGTGATAATGCCTTTATACCTTTTGCTTTATATAATTAGACTTAAACATGATTTTAGCTTTATTATTTTTCTACTAAAGCCATAGAGGCCCTTAAGTTAATATTTAAAAAAAAAAAAGATTGTACAAGCTACTATAAAGTTTCTAGTTAAAAAGCTAGACTTCAAACCAAATTTGGAAGAAAGGATTATTAATTATGCAACTTGAAAATTTTTTTGTTTATAAACAAAAATTGAAAATTAAGTTTTTGACATTTAGTTAATCTTTGGACAAAATATTGTTTTTCTTGCATTCTAATTGATGTTGAGAAAAAACTAATTTTTTTTAGCATTCTTGCTAGGAAAATTGGTTTAGATACTAGACAAAAGACTTTTTTTTTTTTGGTACATAAAAGACTAGTTTTTAACTCAAAAGCAAGATTTAAAATGTTCTTCGAGAACAAGAGGTGCTTTGGTACCATATGAAAGGTTTCAAGGAACAAATTGTATACTCTTATTCATAAACAATGCATATTTATATAAGAAACTTACAATGTTTAAATGAATACATAGAAATATGTTTAATTTGCATGTTGGTTGCTTAGAGAAATTGTTTAACTTTATTGATAAAAAATATAACTTTCTATGCTTACTTTTTAGCTTTTCAAACATTCTTAAGTAGACAAAATGAGCATTATGAAGCATAAAACATAATTACATTATAAGCTAACTAGGATTACAAAGAATGTCAATAATACATAACTTTATTGCTTTTGAACTTAGCTTATTTCAACACTTTTTTGGTAAGAACTACTGTAATAGAAATTTGAAAACTTTGTCTTTTAACTAAACTAATAGTTGGAATGTAGGAGTGCTAACCTTTTTTTTTTTTTTTTTTGGAGTTTTTGATCTATATTCTAAGGTTTTTTTTTCCCTAGAAGCTTAAATCTAAACTTAGGCAATATCATAGTAAAGACATTTATTGACTGATTTTTGGAATCATAACATACCAATTTAACTTTTGTACTATTGTATTTGAAGTTCCTAACTTCTCCTGAGGATTTACTAGTTTAAGATACTGAGAGGGGGAGTAAATCAGTATCACTACAATTCGCAATTTGCAGGTAAGTGAACAATTTCAATCTCTTCTTAAAAACGAACTTTCTCAGACTCGACTAAGGTAGATCTATTGCTACCTACTAATCATAATAGTCCCCAAAGTCACCTTTCAGACACCTTGCGTAATAGACAATTTAAATGTTTTTGTTTAAGTTTTCGTTAGGTTATAGGTTGGTTGATACTTTAGTTGTATTCATAACTCAATTCAAAATATAGAACATAAAGCAAATTAAAGACACATGAGATTTACGTGGTTCTGTCAACGTGACGTACATCCACAGTGGTAAGAACTATCCCTTAACGAAACTATTCACTATACTTAAGATTTCAGTTACAATGGATGTCTTAATCCTCTGCTCCTTTCATTATTGCAATTACTAAGCAAATACAATATAAAGAGTGTCACTTACTGTGTCTACCCTTCTTTTAACTTGTCTTGCCTTTATTGAATTGACAGGCTGCTCCACTGCTGCTTAAAAGTTCACCACAATACTCTCTAACCATTCTTGAAGAAATATGAAAATACGTTGAGTTCTTTCAATGCTTCGCCGAATTTCTTCTCTACGTTGTTTCACACAACTCCTGCTTCCACCGTCTCATAGCTTGCCATTTGCTTCTGGTCTCACACCATTGTACATTTTGGTCTCATGCCGTTGCACGTTCTGGTCGTCGATGCACGTTCTGATCTCACATCGTCGCACATTCTAGTCTCATGCCGACACACATTCTGTTGTCTGCTCTTCTTCAACCATATGTCATTTTCTCTTTTTTAGTTGGTCACTCTATTTGGCCTTTTCTCTCTTTCCCTGTCCACACCTTTGTTCTGGTCGTATTGGATTTTTTTTCTCTCCTTCCCTGTTTGGCCATCGGGTTTCTATCTCTTTCCGTCGATGGTGTGTTTTGCCGTGCTCACTTGGTTGGCCGTCGGGTTTCTTTTTCTCTCCTTTCTGTTGACTCATTTATTCTGGCCATATACCTCTTTTCTCTCTCTTCCAACGACTATCTCAATTTTTCTCTCTTTCTCTTATGTTCTGTTGATAGTTTCTCTCTCTTCATTCAACTGGATCTCTCTCACCGTCTAGTCAAATCTATCTTACTATCCAGTTAGATTTGATTTTAGCCGTATTGTCTTTTTTTCGTTCACCCACATGGCTATTCACCTTTTTATCTCCTTCCTCTATTTGGCCATTGGGTTTCTCTCTCCTTTCGCCAATTTGCTGCAATTTGGCCATCGGGTTTCTCTCTCTTTCTATCAGACTGCTCCAATTTGGCCATATATATATTTTTTTTCTTTTTCTCTTCTTCTTCCGACGACTACTTCTCCCTTTTCTTTGGGTGTATTTTAAGCGTATCGGTGGTGTGCCAGTTTTCTCTTTTTTTTTTGGTCCTTTTCTCTCCTTTGCCCAATAACGGCTACACTGTGCTCTCTTATGTTGGCCTTTATATACTCCTCCATAAAACCTTAATAGGGCAAATTTACTGTCTTACCCTTCCATGTGTCTTTTATGTTCTTGCCCCTCTATGTGGATTTTACCTTTTTGCCTTTCTATGTGGCTTTACTTTCTTGCACACTTAAACCTAGTTGACAACAATTACAACCCATACAAGGCTGTGGGAACAACAATCTCCCCCTTTGTAATTGTTGGCAACACTCATAGCAAAAATCACTATGTAGTAGTTTCAACTCCCCTTAAATATGCACTCCCCCTTTCTTAATAGCTCCTCCTGTATTGTTTTTTCTCTCCCCCTTTGCCAACCAATTACAAATTTGAAAAACTTGTAAAGTAGAGATGGAGGATTCACCTGATTTTTAGGCTTGAGGAGGCATTTGCACAGATAGACTCATTTTATGCTTTTCAAATAGCTCTGTGGACAGAGATTTAGTTAGATCTTGTGTAGTCTCTTCAACAGATTTAGGTTCAACTTGTAAGAGTAAAGCAGTTGCTCCCACAATTCTTCTTTTTGTTGTAACTCTTGCTGATAGGTCACCTATGATCGAATTTTCTTGATGAGCACTGGTCCACGTTTTCTTTGACTTTCTTTCTTGCACAGTTTTAGTTGCAAGAGGATCTCTTTCTTCATCAATCGCATACAAATTTCTAATTGTTCTCTTCCCGACTGTAATAGTATTGCCTTCTTTACTCTTTATTTGACAACCTATTTTTGTGAATATTACCTTATGGTCTTCATTGTATAGTTTGTTGACAAAACCTATATTATATCTGAGTCCTTCAATGTGTAGAACATCTTTAGCTTTCCTCTTCCAATGTTTACTAACTCTTGACCATTGATATTAAGTGAATCATCATTACTAAACTTGACTCTGCCTTCTCTTAACTTGTTTAGCTTTGACAATTTTCTCTTGTCTCCTGTCATGTGTGAAGTGCATCCACTTGTAGTCAGCTTTGAGTGCAATTGAAGCTATATTAGCCACCTCCCTTTTAGCTTTATATTCTTTCTTTTGAACTGGCTGGAAGGCAACTTTCTCCTTTTTCTCAGCTTTGACTGCACCACTTATTTTCATTATGTCATTGAGTGCCTTCTCTTGCTCAGGGAGAAGTGTCATGCATCTCTTGGCATTATGGCCATCTTGCCCACACCTTTCACACTGTTCCAAATCTGCCAATAGAGCAAACTTGTTCTTTGAAACCATTGGTTTGAGCTTCCACCAATACTCCTTGTCAGTGTGTCCTTACTTTTTACAGTATGTGCAAGAACTCATGACAGGTGTTCTCTTTTGAATTTTGTATTGTCTCCCCCTGTATGCAGCATCGTATCTTCTTAAGTTAGAGACATATATTGGCCTTCTCCACTGGCAGTTACGTACCTTATGACCCTAAACTCCACAATAAAGATAGTGACCTTGAAACTGCCTCTTCTTGGGTCTGATCACAGTTTATCTTCTTCTGTTCATCACTTGCTGTGTAGGTAAAGTAGCTGGATTCTTTGCTTATATGACTTTCATTTCAGTAACCTTGTTCTCCTTTTTTTATTTAGCTGTAGCCCTCTACTAACTCACTTTCTTTTCTTCCTTCTTGTTTACCACCCTAGGTTGCTTCTTCAGATCTTCTTTATTCTTAACTATCTTCTTCTAAGTCACAACCTTCTTTTTTAACTTCTATGGCACATTTATATTTTCTTTAGCCAATATAGCCTCAGATTTTTGTACTTTCTCTACATTCTTTTCTCCTTTTGCAGAAATGTTTCTCCTATCATTTTAAGCTTCTACAAGTTCTCTTTGCTACTTGTGAGTTGTTGTTGAAGTCTTAATAAATTTTTCTCCATTTCATCAATTTTTGAAGCCCTTGAGCCAAGCTCTACTGTAAGGTCTTCATATATTTTGATATGTTCCTCAAATCTTCTCTTCAAGTCAATATGCTCAGCCCTTATTTCATCCTTTTGACTTTCAGCTTCCTCAGACTTTGCTTCAACTTATTTTATATGGGCCTCCAACCTTCTTATGGTTCTGCCCCTTCTGATTATCTCATTTGAAGTTACTTCCAGCTTGGCTTTAAGATCTAGCTCTTCTTCATTAACTTCCTCTTCCGCTTTAGAGGTTGAGCTACCACTTTGTGTTGATGCCATAATGACATGCTCATATTATGAAACTTCATCTTCCTCCTTATCAGCTTTTATTGTCTGACTCATATAACTCTTGAATAAGCCTCTCTTCTTCCTCTGTGGGTTGGCAATCTTCTTACTGGACTTCTTTGATTTAAATGATGATCTTCTCCATCTTGAATTCTGCTCATCATCGCTATCCTCATCTTCATCATTAAGTTTCACTTTGCACTGAGTAGCAAAGTGTCCAGTCTGCCTACAGTGATAACATCTCAAGGACAACTGTCCTTTTCCCTTCTTAGACCCCCTTTTTGAACTTCCTTGTGAAGTATGCCAACACTGCACCTTCACTTTCTTCCTCATCATCATCATCATCCTTACTGGATGATTCTTTCTCTTCTTTTATCTTCAAGTGCTTCATAGCTTTGAAACTACCTCCTTTGATACCTTCGTTGTTGCAAAGCTTTCAACTGACTTTATCCTCATCTCATATGTAATGAGATTGCACTAGAGATCATACAGACATAGAATTAATATCTCTACTCTCTTTTATGGCTGCTACCTTTGAGGCAAACCTCTTAGGTACAATTCTCAGAATTTTCTTCATAATTGATGAGTCCTTCTTGTTCTTCCCATGAATTCTCAAGTAGTTGAGGCAGAAGTGTGGATTGCTGGCCTAAAAGCGCTAATATGTTCTGGTCAGAGTGGGAGGTCTAAAATCGACGGTTGGAGTGATGTAGGCTTCTGCCTTGATGTAATTTTGCCTACTTTTTTATAATAGTTAGTTGCAAGTTTACAGTGTCAATAACCCTGGTGAAGAACTCTTGAACTATCTTATTCTTCTGCATTCTGAGAGATTCATATCTCTCCTTGAAAACTTGAAGCTTGGCCTCCTTCATTCTGCCATCACCTTCATAGACTTTCTACAGTTTGTCAATGCTAAAATGATGACATTTGAGGCCTTCCTATTTATCTCAGATTGCCTTAACTCCTATGGGGTTGGGTCTTTACCTTCTTCCAGAGCCACAAAACCCTCCTGTATGCATTTCATCACATTCATGCTCATGGTTGCAAATACCACTTGCATTCTTGCTCTCCATATATGGTGGTTGGTTCTGTTGAAGATTAGAACCTTCTTGCTATAAGTGGTGCTAGTGCTGGTACCGGCTTCCATTTTTCAGTATGTTGAACAAGTCAAACTTTTAGATCTCTACAAACTAGTACACCAAGCTGTTAAGTTTCAAACTGGTAAACTTGTGCTCTGATACCAATTAAAGTTCCCGACTTCTCCCTAGGATCTACTAGTTTGTGATACTGAGAGGCGGAGTGAATCAGTATCACCATAATTTGCAATTTGTAGGTAAGTGAACAACTTTAACCTCTTCTTAAAAACAAACTTTCTCAGGCTCAACTAAGGTAGATCTATTGCTACCTACTAATTACAATAGTCCCCAAAGTCACCTTTGAAACACCTTGTCTAATATATAATTAGGATGTTCTTGTTTTGGTCTTCGTTAGGTTATGGGTTGGCTGATACTTTAGCTGTGTTCACAACTCAATTCAAAACACAGAACGTAAAGCAAATTAAGGACAGACGAGATTTACGTGGTTCTGTCAACATGACGTACATCCATGGTGGTAGGGACTCTCCCCTATCGAAACTTCGCAATTACTAAGCAAGTACAATACAAAGAGTGTCACTTATTGTGTCTACCCTTCTTCTAGCTTGTCTTGCCTCTGTTGAATTGAAAGGCTGCTCCACTGTCGCTTAAAAGTTCATCGCAACGCTCTTTAACCTCTCTTGAAGAAATCTAGAATTACGTTGAGTTCTTTCAATGCTTTACCGAATTTCTTCTCTACGTTGTTTCACACAATTCCTACTTTCACTGTCTCACAGCCTACCCTTTGCTTTTGGCCTCTCACCTTCGCATGTTCTAGTTATTGATGCACATTCTAGTCTCACGTTGTCACACATTCTAGTCTCACGCCGACGCATATTCTATTGTTTGCTCTTCTTCAGCCATATGTCATTTTCTCTCTTTCCCGGTCACTCTATTTGGCCTTTTCTCTCCTTCGCCGTCCATACCTCTGTTTTGGCCATATTGGATTTTTTTCTCTCCTTCCCTGTTTGGCCATCGGGTTTCTCTCTCCTTCCGTCGGTGGTGTGTTTTGTCATGCTCACTTGGTTGGTCGTTGGGTTTCTGTTGTCTCCTTCCTGTCGGCTCCTCTATCTTAGTCGTATACATCTTTTCTTTCTCTTCCAATGACTGTCTCAAATTTTCTCTCTTTCTCTCATGTGTTGTTGATGGTTTCTCTCTCTTCATTCAGCCAGATCTCTCTCACCATCCAGTCGGATCTATCTCACTGTCCAGTCATATCTGATTTTGGCCGTATCGTCTTTTTTTCATTCACCCACTTGGCCATTCACCTTTTTTTCTCCTTTCCCTGTTTGGCTGTCTGGTTTCTCTTTCCTTCCACCGGTCTGCTTCGATTTGGCCATTAGGTTTCTCTTTCCTTTCGCCATTGGCCATATATAAATTTTTTCTTTCTCTTCTTTCGATGACTGATACTCCCTCTTCTTTAGGTGTATTTCAGGCGTATCGATGGTGTGCTAGTTTTCTCTTTTTTTTGGTCCTCTTCTCTCCTTCGCTCGTTGATGGCTGCATTATGCTATCTTATGTTGGCCTTTATATACTTCTTCATAAAACCTTAATAGGACAAATTTACTGTCTTGCCCTTCTATGTGGCTTTACTTTTTTGCACACTTAAACCCAATTGACAACAATTACAACCCATATGAAGTTGTGGGAACAACAATATTTTTATTCTACTTGAAGACATAAAAGGTATTAAAAATTGATTTTTTTTCTCGCTTTAAAGTTGTGGGGGGATCTTTAAATTACTACAAACTAATTATAAACCCTTTAAACTTTTTGATTTAAAAACTAAACTTTAACATAATTTTGGTTCTTTATTTTTTCTCTTTAAGCCATATAAGTTGTCAACTTAATACCACAAAAAAAAAATATTGCATACATAATTGCAAAGTTTTTAATTTAAAAGTTAGACTTAAAAGTGACTTTTCTAATGTCTAGTCAATCATTGGACAAGGTTATTTTTTTTTTCTTGCACCTTAATTGATATCAAAGAAACTTTTGTATCATTTTTATTACTAAAAAATTGGTTTAAGTGCCAAATAAAAGAGGTTTTTTTTTTTGGTTTTGATGCATGAAAATTTGATTTTTAAACTCAAAATTGGATTTTAAAGCGTCCTTAATAATCAAAGAATGCTATAATACCATTTAAAAACTTATAAAAGCTATAAAAGATTATATTTCATATTGAAAAAAAGTTAAAATTTGACTAACAAGAAAAAAAAAAAGAATTAAGGTACCATTTGTGGCATTAAAATACATCCATAAGCATAAATTTGAAACACAAAAAAGAGTTTTAGTTATAGAAAGTACCTTACACATATTCATTCATGAACAATATTTTATTATATAAAACTTACAAAGTTTAAATGAATATATAGGGAGCATGCTTAATTTGTATTTTTGTTGCTTAAAAATATTATTTAACCTTGTTGATAAAGAGCATAGCTTTTTAAGTTTATTTTAAAATTTTCAAGCATGTTGAACTAGACAAAATGATTCAATATTAATTATGAAACATAGATACATTATAAGCTAACTATATTACAAGGAAAAGCAAAGCTACAAAAGATCAGTGCTTTAGAACTTAAACTTGATTTCTACATTTCTTGGCAATAATTACCATAACAAAAATTTGAAAACATTAACTTTACTTATCTTATTTAACAACTATAATGCAAAGGAGCAAACCTTAACAAAAACAAGTTATAACTCATCATTCCCTCTTATAAATAAATCCAAAAAAAGAAAAAATTTATTTAAAACTCCAAACTACCCTTTTCTTTTTTAAGATATGTAGCTCCCTTATAACTAATGTCCTTTCCTTATATTATTGATAAAATGATGCAACAATGTTATTCCCACAGCCTTGTATAGGTTGTAATTGTTGTCAATTAGGTTTAAGTGTGCAAGAAAGTAAAGCCATATGGAAGGGCAAGAAGGTAAAAGCTACATGTAAAGGCAAGAACGTAAAAGCCATATGGAAGGGCAAGACAGTAAATTCGCCCTATTAGGTTTTTATGGAGGAGTATATAAAGGAACATAAGAGAGCACAATATAGAAGTAGTTGTCGGATGAATAGAGAGAAAACACTTGGAATAGAAAAAAAAAAAACAGCTGTTAACGGAAAGAGAAAAGAGGAGACGGCTGGGGCTAGACGATTGGATGGAAGATTGGAAGAGCAAAACGGCAAAGCCATTGGAAGAGAGAGAAAAATCATATACGACAAAATTAGAGCAAACCAGCGAAAGGAGAGAGAAACCCAACGGCTAAATTGGAGCAGACCAACGAAATGAGAGAGAAAGCCGACGACCAAATTGGAGCAAATTAGCGGAAGGAGAGAAAAACCCAACGGCTAAATTGGAGCAGACCAACGAAATGAGAGAGAAAGCCGACGACCAAATTGGAGCAAATTAGCGGAAGGAGAGAAAAACCCAACGGCCAAAAATAGTAGGTCGGCAGAATTGAGAGAGAGACAAACGAAGAGTGAGACACCACCAGAAGAGCAGACAGTAGATCTGCGACGGCGTGAGACAAACAGATGACACGACAAAGGAGAGAAAACCAGATAAAAGAGAGAAAACTAGAGACAAAAAAAGAAAGAGCCAACAGCAAAATAGGGGTAGATGAAGAAAAATAGACCACCGACTGGAAGAAAACTAGAACAAAAGGGTGGACAGCCGATGAACAGTGACCGATAGAAAAGGGAGAAAATATGATATGGCCAAAAGAGGTGTGAAACGGACAAGGGCAAACCAGAAACGTACATGAGGTGATTCGTGAGACAGTGAGATTGTGAAATAAGAGATGGGTGAGACCGTGAGACTGTGAAAGCAGGAGCCATGTAAGACAATGTAAAGAAGAAATTTAGTTAAACATTGAAAGAACTCAACGTATTTCTAGATTTCTTTAAGAGAGGTTAGAAAGTGTTGTGGTGAACTTTTAAGTGGCAATGGAGCAGCCTGTCAATTCAATAGAGGCAAGACAAGCTAGAAGAAGGATAGACACAGTAAGTGACAGTTTTTGTATTGTACTTGCTTAGTAATTGCAATAGTAAAAAGAGCAGAGAATTAAGACATCCATTGTAATTGAAATCTTAAGTATAGTGGATAGTTTCGGTAAGGAAGAGTCCCTACCACTGTGGATGTACATCATGTGGACGGAACCATGTAAATCTCGTGTGTCCTTAATTTGCTTTACATTATGTGTTTTGAATTGAGTTATGAACGCAGCTAAAGTATTAGCCAACCTATAACCTAATGAAGACCTAAACAAGAACATCCAAATTGTCTATTAGGTAAGGTGTCTGAAAGGTGACTTTGGGGACTATTGTGATTAATAGATAGCAATAGATCTACCTTAGTCGAGTATGAGAAAGAGTTTGTTTTTAAGAAGAGGTTGAAGTTGTTCACTTACCTACGAATTGTGAATTATGGTGATACTGATTCACCTCTCTCTCAATATCACAAATTAGTAGATCCTAGGGAGAAGTCAGAAACTTCAATTAGTATTAGAGCACAGGTTCACCAATTTGAAGCTTAACATCTTGGTATACTAGTTTGAAGGGATAAGTTTGACTTATTCATCATACTGAGAAATGAAAGCTGGTACCAGCACTAACACCACTTATAGTAGGAAGGCTCCAATCTTCAACGGAACCAACTACCATATGTGGAGAGTAAGAATGCAATTGGTATTTGCAACCATGGGCATAAACGTGGTGAAATGTGTATAGAAGGGTTTTGTGGCTCCGAAAGAAGGTAAAGACCCAACCTAAGAGGAGTTGAGGCAGTTTGAGATAAATGGGAAGGCCTCAAATGTTATCATTTTAACATTGATAGATGCTGAGTATGCTAAAGTTATGGACTACAAATTTGCCAAGGAAATATAGGATTGATTGCATAAAGTCTATGAAGGTGATGACAAAAAAAAAAAAAGGCTAAGCTTCAAGTGTTCAAAGAGAGATATGAATCTCTCATAATGCAGAAAAATGAGACAATTCAATAGTTCTTCACCAGGGTTATTGACGCTGTAAATGACTTGAGAATTCATAAGAAGAACAAGGACTCATTGATTGTGAAGAAAATTTTGAGAATTCTGCCTGATAGGTTTGCCTCAATGGTGACAGTCATAGAGGAGAGTAGAGATCTCAATTCTATGTCTCTACATGATCTCCAATGCAATCTCATTGAATATGAGATGAGAATAAAGTCAAAGGTATCAAAGGAGGTAGCTTTTAAAGTTATAAAGCACTTGAAGATAAAAGAAGAGGAAGAATCATCCAGTGAGGATGATGATGATGATGAGGAAGAAAGTGAAGGTGAAGTGTTGGAATACTTTGTAAGGAAGTTCAAAAAGGGTTCTAAAAAGGAAAAAGGATAGTTGTCTTTGAGATGTTATCGTTATGGGCATATTGGACACTTTGCTTCTTACTACAAAGTGAAACTTGATGATGAAGATGAGGATGGTGATGATTAGCAGAATTCAAAATGGTGAAGATCATCATTCAAATCAAAGAAGTCTAGTAAAAAGACTGTTAACCTACAAAAGAAGAAGAGAGGCTCATTCAAGAGTTATGTGAGTTAGATAAAAAAAGCTAATGAGGAGGAAGATGAAGAATCATCAGATAAGCATGCTTTTATGGCATCAGCTCAATATGGTAGTTCAACCTCTAAAGAGAACAAGGAGGTTGATGAAGAAGAACTATATCTTGAAGCTGAGTTGGAAGCAGCTTCAAAAGAGAAAATCAGAAAGGACAGAACCATAAAAAGGTTGGAGGCTCACATAAAACAAGTTGAAGCAAAGTCTAAGGAAGCTAAAAGTCAAAAGGATGAAATAAAGGCTAAACATATTGACTTAAAGAAAAGATTTGAAGAACATATCAAAATATGTGAAGACCTTACAATAAAGCTTAGCTCAAGGACTTCAATAATTGAAGAAATGGAGATAAAGTTGTTGAGACTTCAACAACAACTCAAAAAGAGTGAAGGAAACTTGTAGAAGGTTAAAGTGATAAGAGAAACAAGCTCTGCAAGAGAAAATAAGAATGAAGAGAAAGTGTAGCAATCTAATGCTACACTACCTAAAGATAATGAGACTTTACCACAAAAGTTGAAAGAGAAGACTGTGAATTAAGAGAAGGTAACTAAAGAAGAAAAGACAATTATCAAACCAAAGCCAAGGCCAAAAATGATGTATGTGGTTAAAGCTACGTCTTAGAAAGAAAAGAAAGTCAGCCAGCAGAAGATTACGACTGAATAGAAGAAGGTGATTGAAATGAAAGTCACACAAGCAAAGAAGCCAGCTACTTTACCTATACAACAAGTAATGAACAGAAGAAGACAAGCTATGATTAGATCCAAGAAGAGGCAGTTTCAAGGTTATTACCTTTATTGTGGAGTTTGGGGTCATAAGGTGAGTAACTATTGGTGGAGAAGGCTAGTATATGTCTCTAACTCGAGAAGATATGATACTGCATATAAGGGGATGCAATACAAAATTCATAGGAGAACACTTATCATGAGTTCTTGCAATACTGTAAAAGTAAGGACACATTGACAAGGAGTGTTGGTGGAAGCCCAAACCAATGGTTTCAAAGAACAAGTTTGCTCTATTAGTAGACTTGGAATAGTGTGAAAGGTGAGGGCAGGATGACCATAATGCCAAGAGATGCATGACACTTCTCCTTGAGCAAGAGAAGGCACTTAATGGCACAGTGAAAACAAGCAGTGCAGTCAAAGCTGAGAAAAAGGAGAAAGCTATCTTTCAGGCAGTTCAAAAGAAGAATATAAAGCTAAGAGGGAGGTGGCTAATATAGTTGAAATTGCACTCACAGAAGACTACAAGGATAAGTAGTGGATCCTTGATAGTGGATACACTTCACACATTACGAAAAACAAGAGTAAATTGTTAAAGCTAAACAAGTCAAGAGAAGGCAGAGTCAAGTTTGACAATGATGATTCACTCAACATTAGTGATCAGGGGTCAGTAAACATTGGAAGAGGAAAGCTGAAAGATGTTCTACATGTTGAAGGACTCAAATATAATCTAGCATCTGTCAGCAAACTATGCAATGAAGACCATAAGGTAATATTCAAAAAAACAGGTTGCTAGGTAAAGAGTAAAGAAGGCAATACTGTTGCAGTCAGGAAGAGAACAACAGAAAATTTGTATGTGATTGATGAAGAAAGAGATCCTCTTGCAATTAAAATTGTGCAAGAAAGAAAGCCAAAGAAAACATCGACCAGTGCTCATCAAGAAAATTAGATCATAGGTGACTCATCAGTAGGAGTTACAATAAGAAGAAGAATTGTGGGAGCTACTGCTTTATTTTCATCAGTTGGACCTAAATCTGTTAAAGAAGCTACATAAGATCTAAGTAAATCTTTGTCCACATAGCTGTTTGAAAAGTACAGAACAAATTTGTCTGTGCAAATGCCTCCTCAAGACTAAAAATCATATAATCCTCCATCTCTACTTTGCAAGTTTTTCGTATTTGTAATTGGATAGCAAAAAGGGAGAGAAGCAGACCAGCAGAAGGAGAGAGAAACCCGACAGCTAAAAACAAATGGTTGATAGAATCGAGAGAGAGAGAGAGACAGACGAAGAGTGAGACACCACCAAAAGAGCAGGCAGCAGATTTGCAATGGCACGAGACAAACGGACAACATGGCAGAGAGAAAACCAATTGAAAAAGAGAAAACCAATTGAAAATGAGAAAACTAGAGACGAAAAAAAAGAAAGAGCCGATGGCAAAATAGCGGTGGATGAAGAAAAACAGACCACTGGGCGGAAGAAAACTAGAATAGAGGGGTGGATGGTCGATGAACAGTGACCGAAAAAAAGGGAGAAAATCTGATAGGGCCAAAGGAGGTGTGAAATGGAGAAGGGTAACTAGAAATGTATGTGAGGCAAGCCGTGAGACAGTGAGATCATGAAATAGGAGACGGGTGAAACCGTGAGATGGTGAAAGCAGGAGCTGTGTGAGACAACATAAAGAAGAAATTCGGTAAAGCATTGAAAGAACTCAACATATTTCTAGATTTCTTGAAGAGAGGTTAGAGAGCATTGCGGTGAACTTCTAAGCGACAGTGGAGTAGCCTTTCAATTCAATAAAGGCAAGACAAGTTAGAAGAAGGGTAGACATAGTGTGTGACACTCATTTTATTGTACTTGCTTAATAATTGCAATATTGAAAGGAGCAGAGGATTAAGACATCCATTGTAACTGGAATTCTCAAGTATAGTGGATAGTCTCGGTAAGGGATAGTCCTTACCACCGTAGATCTACATCACATTGACGAAACCACGTAAATCTTGTGTGTCCTTAATTTGCTTTACGTTTTATGTTTTGGATTGAGTTGTAAATGTAGCTAAAGTATCTGCTAACCCATAACCTAACGAAGACCTAAACAAGAACATCTGAATTGTCTATTAGACAAGGTGTCTGAATGGTGACTTTAGGGACTATTATGATTAGTAGGTAGCATAGATCTACCTTAGTTAAGTATGAGAAAGAGTTCCCTTTTAAGAAGAGGTTAAAGTTGTTCACTTACCTGCGAATTAAGAATTGTGGTAGTACTAATTCACCCCCTTCTCAGTATAACAAACTAGTAGATCCTAGGAAGAAGTTGGAAACTTCAAACAATAATGATCCATGAAATAAAAAAAATATAAAATACCATGTTATAAGAAGCATGCTAAATTTAAAGAGTTTAAAAATAAAAATATGATAGTATTGTAATACTTAACATTGATGTTGATTTTCTAGTTGATGTTGGGTATCACTTATTACTCATTTAGATGGTTTTCAAAAAATTGCATATACAACCATGTATATGATAGCATATGGAATTAGATAATACCCATTGATATATATGACATAGATTTTATGATGATTTTGGTCATTAAGACTAACTTAGCTAAACTCTTAAATTAAAAGACATGCATAAAATTTATTTTAAAGAATAATTATCATAATAAAGCAAACAAAAATTTAAATTAAGTTACAACACATTAATATAAGTTTTGTTTTAAGATAGATTATGAAATTGTTTTTATTAAGAATTTAGGTATTAAAAATAATCACAAATGTGACAACATAGTTTGCATATGACAAGAGATTAGATTAATATGAAATTGACATATTCTAGATGTCTTTTAAGGTATTAACCAATACCAATAAATTTTTCCTACCTTATTTTGAATTCTTTTACTTGGTTTAGGATATTGCTTTGGATTATTAATCAAAAGGCATTATGGAAAGGTAAAGTGAGAATAAAGTCTCATCTTTGTTTTGAAATTATGTAAGTGTATTTGGTGAATGATTATTATGTAAGTAGTAATTCTAAAATTTAATACTAATAGTTCCTTTTTTAAGACACCAAGCCTAATTAAAAATGGTGGAGTGCTTAGAAATTTAAAAGAAATTATGATATTTTGTTTTTCAAATTCTACTACAATGGCTAACTTAAACTTATTAAGGATAATTCAAGAAATTACTAGTTTATTAGTAAAGAGTAGGCTATTGGTAACTTATAATGTTTGTTAACAGTGGTTTGACTAATTTGTCTTTTAGATTAAAAATGATAATTGATGCTAGTTGAAATCAAAATATATTTTTAATAATCTAAGTAATGAGCTTACATCAAATATTTATGTTATCTTTGTTAACCAAAGAAAATGTATGAATTACTTTACTGATTACCGTACTACAATGGGAATTGGTAAGATAATGGATTTTGTGGCTTGGTTGTGGTTGTAGTATAAATGGATAATGTCATTATTGTTTGCTAAGCTACTAGTTTGGCTTCTGTGTTAATATAGGAGGTTGACTTATTAAGTATCATACTTTTACATATTGTGGTTGTCCTGTGTAAGGAGTTGGTATTATTAAATTGTTGCCTTTTTTTTGTTTGGAAAGATAAGTATGGTGTTGACAAATTTATTGGTTTTGGCTTTCATTATGCAATTTAAAGACCTTTTATACTAGTATTCAAATGTAGACTTGGTTGCAATTTTTTTTTATTATAGTTGCAATTCTAAAGTTGATTATAGGCTAATGAAACAAATGGTTTTATCAAGATTTACTATGTTATTAAGAAGTTAAACTAAATAGGTTATGACTATTCCAATTTTTCTTTTCCTTTCCAAATTATTTAACTTTTTTGCTATTGGGATTTTGATTGGGTTATTGGTGTTCATTTTTTTCTTTTTACTTTTTCATTATTTATAAATTATAAGGAAAATTTTGACACAAGTTCCATTGTATAACTTCTATTTTGATAAAATAGCAATAAATTATTTGCTTTTGATTTGCTTATTAATGAAAATTAGGGATACAAAATTGAATTTGTAATAGATGAATATGCAAAAATAATATAGAGAGAAAATCTAAACATAATATATAATATTATAACAAGTTAATTATTGAGTTAACAATGTAAGACTTTGATTGATTTACACAAAATGGGTGTATATGTAACTTGTCTAACATATTAAAATTTTAAATGTAAAAATAGATATAAAAGGTTATCAAACATTAAAAGGGAAAAAAGGAAAAAGTTGAACTTAAACCTATGATATTGAGTGAATGGATCCCTCTAATTACTACCAAATCATAGAGAAATGCAAGGAAGGCTTTTCATTTCAAACTTTTTAGTTAATCAAACTTTTCAATTTAATGTAGTGGACATTTAGGAAATCAAAATTTCAATCAATTAGGGGAGAAAGGAATCTTTTTGCAAGAATGTAAATGTATAGTAAAAATAATTAGTAAAACTAGGTTTAAAAGTTTTTTAGAGCTATAAGAGATTATATTTTAAATTCAAACAAAAACTAAAAATTGACAAACAAGTGAAAAGAAATTAAGGTACCATTTATGATATTGAAATATGTCTATAAATATGAGTTTGAAATCCAAAAAGATGTTAAGTTGCAAAAAATAACTTACACATTTATTTATAAGTAATACTTTCTTATATAAGAAACAAACATAGTTTAAATGGGTATATAAAGAGCACGCTTAATTTGTATTTTGGTTGTTTAAAAGTTTATTTAATCATATTGATAAAAAACATAAATTTCTAAACTTACTTTCAGCTTTTTCAACCATATTGAACTAAACAAAACTATTAATTATTAAGCTTATAACATAGATACATTATATAAAAAAAATAGGATTATAATGAAAATGAAAGATACATAAGATTAATGCTTTAGAATTTAGTCTTAATTTTTACACTTTTATAGAAATAACTATCATAACAAAAATTTGAAAATTTTCGCTTCATATAACTTATTTAGTAGTTACAATGTAAGATAATTGATGAGGACCTTCTTAGGTCTCACACTGAGAGGAGGAGGGAGTGAATTAATGTGAGATGTTTACTTTTTACAAATTTGTTTGGATTAAACCTCTGACTTATTAAATTCAATAATCCAATTTTTATCTTACTTCTTTATGTGAGAGAGGCTGTATGAATATTAAGTAACCACAAGCACTTGAGAACACATAGAATTTTTACTTGGTTCACCCATAATATGTGAGTTATGTCCACAGTGTGATAGAATCACTCTTAAATCATATAATCTATTCTTTATTATCAAGGGATACAACTGATGTTGTGGAAGGATCATTCCTTAACTACTTGTGGAAATATCACTCTTTAAGTACTTGCAATGATCTCCTAATCACGTGAATGATTGATCTCTTGATCACTCGAAGATTTGATCTCCTAATAACTCAAAGAATTGATCTCTAGATCATTCCAAGGGTCTCCCACCCTTTTTTAATAATTATATAAAAAGTTTATAATACAAAATTTTCTAAGAAAGATCTCTCAATGTCCACAAGTTGCTGTTGTTGAAAACAAATCTTCTTCTTCCTCATTATTGGTCTTTCCTCTACAAATTCTCTTCATTGCTATTGTTGTCTCTCCTTCATAAGTTCTCTCTTTTGCAAGTTCTTTTGATTGCAAGTTCTCTTAGTTGCAAGTTCTCTTTACCGCAGGTCAGTTCTTTCTTCTGTTGTTAGTTCTTCTTTTGCCTTTATAAGGAACCCTTATGCCTTTATAAGTTCTCTTCTCTACTGGTTGCTACTTTTGCTATTGCAAGCTACTTCTTTTTACTGTGCACTATCTTTCTCTTTTACTACTAGAGGCTTTTCTCCTTCTTGCTGTTGTTGCTATCTTATCCTTGTTGTCGCTACTACCTTCTCCTTACTGCAACTGCTACCTTCTTCTAACTGTTACTATTGTCTCTTTCTTGCTGCTACTATTGCCTTTTCTTTGCTGTAGCTGCCGCCTTCTCCTTATTCCTGCTATTGTCTTTTCCTTGCTACCACTGCACTCTTCTTCTTCCTCTAGTGCTGCTAATATTTTCTCCTCCTAGATGCTGCTATAGTCTTTCTTTCTAGATGTTGTTACTGTCTTTCCTCCTAGATGTTACTGCACTCTCTTTTCTACAACTTATGTTTTTTTAGCTCCTGTTTCTTTTTTGTAGGACACATTTTTGAAGCTCTCTTTTCTTTTATGTAGGACTCTTTCTTGTCGAGTTCTTTCTTTTGTTTTGCAGCACTCTCTTTTATCGAGCTCTCTCTTTTTTTGTTCTCTCACTAATTTTTTATAGAGCACATACCTTTTATTAGTTGTATGGATATATTTAAAAGCCTTGAGTTTAAGGTTTCCCTATCATTAACGGTCAGCATTAATTCTTAAAATTTAGGTTAATGGTCAATATTAACTCCTAAAATTTAGAGTCAATGGTTAACATTGACTTATTAAATTTATGGTTGACCTACCATCAATAGTTTTGATAAACGATCTCTCTACATCTTAACGACATTCACAACATTAAATCAATAAGGGCAAATATGCGAAATGCTGTGACAATAAATCTAACATTGACCATAAAAGATTAGCTCAACAATCTCCTTTTTGGGATTTGTTGGCAACACTTTAAATACATAGATTAGCAATTAAGCACAAGTAATAGCTTTTGACATTCACATTTTCCCTTGAAACATACATCTCCCTTTTGTAGATGGGCATGATTCCACTTAAAAGTAACCTTTAAGTTTTCCTTTTTTTTGCTTCTCCCCTTCGACCATTTTTTCCCCTTTATTTGATTTTCCCTTTTGGATATCTCCTTTTGATCAATATATACTTTCTTTGGATTTATGCAAAATAGCTCTCCTTTTGACAACAAATCCAAAGAACAATAGAAGAGGGAATAAGAGAGGGGTTAGTGGTATACCTCAGTTTTTAAGGGGTGGCTGAATACATAAGGTCAACCTTAACTTTGGGAACATCTCTTTTGATAGAGGTTTGGTGAATACATTTACAACTTGCTCTATGATAGACATATATTTAGCTTTACTTCATTTTATCCACTTTTTCTTTAATAAAGTGGTACTTGATTTCATTATGTTTAGATATTGAGTGTTATATAAGATTCTTTGATAAATTGATGACACTTTGGTTGTCATAACCAATCAACAATGGCAATTGCACATCTACCTTTAGATCTTTAAGCTATTGTTTCATCTATAGCATTTGAGTACAAGCTTGAGTAGTAGTCACATGTTTAGTCTTTGTAGTGCTTAGAGTCACTGAATGTTGTTTCTTGTTGTTCCATGAAACATATCTATTGCCTAAATAAAATGTATCGTCTGACATTAACCTTTTGTCATCATAATTTTTAGCCTAATCAACATTTGTATAGCCATATAAATTAAGTTGTCCACTTTTATCATAAAGTAGCCCATAATTTGTTATGCCTTCAATATATTTCAGAATTCTCTTAGTAGCCAAGAGGTAAGATTCCTTGGGCTCATTATGAAATTTAGCATAAAGTGTTATAGCAAAATAAGATTAGGCCTTAATGCTGTTGAATACAATAAACTTTTAATCAACTTTCTATATTTCCTTTGATAAACCATTTTGCCTTTTTTTATCTTTGCTTAACTTTATTCCAACAATGATGGGAGTGCTTACTTCTTTAAAGTTCTCTATCCTAAACCTTTTTAATAACTCATAAGCATACTTTTCTTGGGAGAGAAAAATTTTAGCCTTGCTTTGCAAAACTTGTAACCTTAAGAAGAATTTCATTTCACCTATCGTTGACATCTCAAACTTCTTTTTCATTTGAATGACAAAAGCAGTGCAAAGGACCTCTTTTTTGACAACAAAAATTATGTCAACATAAATCATAACAATTAATTAACCCTATTTGTCTTCCTTTATGTATAAGGTATTGTCCACATTCCCTTTTTTGAATTTCATATCTTTAAGACATGTATCTACTAGCTTGGAATACCATACTCTTAGAGCTTGCTTTAAGTCGTATAAAGCCTTATTTAATTTGCACACACTTGAACCATTATGGTTAAGTATAAAACCATTAGGTTCTTCAATAAATACCTCTTTTTTAAGCTCTTTATTTAAAAATGCAGACTTCACATTCATTTGATAAACTTTGTAATTTCTTTGGTACATAGCCTAAGAATATGCCTTCATTAGCCTTTTTATCAAAATTTTTGAGATTCTTGCTTTGATTTTAATGAGGTACAAGTTTCCAAATAGTTTAAAATGTTTTACACTTAGTTTCTTTCCATTCCACAACTTATAGGGTGTCTTTTCTGTATGTGTTCTCATCAAGCATCTGTTTTGAATCTAAGTTATAGTGATAGCCTTTCTCTAGTAGCCATGTAAAGTACTATGCTCAAACAAAATGATCTTTGCCATATCCACTAGGTTTCTATTCTTCCTTTTAGCCACTCTATTTTGTTGGGGTATGTAGGGACTAGCATATTCATGCTTCATTTCATGCTTCTCTAAATAATTTTTAAATTTACTGCAAGTGTATTCTGTCTCATTATTTATCCTGAGTTTTTTAAATTTCCCCCCTAATTGATTTTTAGCAAGCTTTCTGTAGCTTTTGAAATTATTGAGAGCATCTGATTTATGTTTCAAGAACATAATACAATTCATTATTGTAAAATCATTAATAAAAAAAATAAAGTACCTATTACCTTTTGATGATCTTTATCTCATAGGTCCACAAACGTCCGAATGAATGAGTTTCAATGGATTTTTTTGTTTGAATCTCCACATTTTTGTAGGTAGCTCACCATTTTCCCTTTTTGACATGTATTGCAAATTGCATTTCTTTCTCTTCTTAGATTGGGTACATCTTTCATAACATCACTCTTAGAGGACTTGTTTAGCCCCTTTTGTCCAAGATGTCCCAATCTTTTATACCACAACAAATTCTCATTTTTGGTATTTATGTAGCATGCATTTTTGCTTTTGGAAACTTGGTATAAATTTCCCATTTGTTCTTTCACCCTTAGTAAGAATAACACCATCACTTAATCTTTTTACTGTACAACCATTCTTGTTGAAAGTAACTTCATATCTATCATCACAAAGTTGACTAACATTGATTAGATTGTGTTTTAGCCCTTTAATATAAAGAACTTTCTTCAATTTCAACTTTTTTGCACCAATTTCAGCAACACCAATTCTCTAAAATATGATCCAAGGTACGATTATTGTCAAATGTGATTGACCCTCCATCATATTTTACTACTTCCTTAAACACCTTGGATCTCCTGTCATATGTAAAGAGTAGCCACTATCTAGGATCCATGACTTGTCTTTCTTAAAAGTTTTAAGGCAACTTCCATAACCATTGCAATTTCCCTTCCTCTTCTACTTTTTTTGGCCAAATGTAGGGGCATATGTAGGCATTCTCCTTTACACACTTTAACCAGGCAATAATGTCAAGCACTCCTCAGTAGTATGTCTAGCTTTTCCAAATCTTTCATAGATTTCTTCCTACATATTAAATCTATTTTTCAGTGGAATATGGCTTTTTTTTTTTACTTGAGGTTGTCTCTTTTCTTGATAAAGTCTCCTCCTAGATTTTTGCCTCACATTCCTCTTTATTATAGGTCCATTTTACTACAACTCTAACAAAATCCTTCAAATCTGAATTTTCTTCTTTTACCAAGTTCATGTCTGCTATTTTCAGCAACTATTGTGGTAGCTTTCTTTCCATCTTTGACAACCTATCTCCTTTGGATGAGAGTTTTCATCACATCTTTCTTAACCCATTTTAGCTTGGGTTGGGTTCTTTTCTTCATAATGTTATTGTGTTTGCTTTCAAGTATAAACACAATTTTCTTCTTTTTTGCTACCCTCTCATTTGGCTTTTTAATATAGGTAAGTCCTTTATTTCCAATGGAATAAGGTTTTTGTTTGCTTAGACACTTATCTAACTTTTTGGTAGCATTCTCTTTGATAGCATTTGCCAAAGAGGACTCTCCTCTAATTTCTACTACTTGTATAAAGCTTTCTCTATACTTCTTGCTCTTCATATCTTGCCTTGCTCTATCTTAAATACATCTAACTCCTTAATTCTTTTCAAGTACTTATTCTCTTTTGCTTCAAACTTTTTTCTTTCAACTGGAGATCAAATTTATTAACAATAGAATTTTTATTCAGCTTCTTGAGATACTTTACCTCTTTTTTTAGCTTGTTGTTTTTGTGCAAACAAGCTCTTAATTCATTCTTATGTTGCTGCATAAACTCTTTCTCTTTCACTTCCTTTTCGGTTGATTCCTCGTGACTTGAGATTCTTATTCAATATCTATCTATGCAACCAACACATTTTCTGCAGACATTATCATTAGAATCATCATTAACTTTTTCTTTAGAATCTTTTTCATCCAACTAGCTCAAAAAATTTCTTCTTTTGGATATAAAGAGTTGCCTTTTCCTTTTAGCACTTGAATTTTTATCTCTAAAATAGTTGGATTTCTTTGTTCTTCTCCTTAGGGCTGACTCATCATCATCATTACTATTTACTTCTTTTCTCTTTAGGTAATTCATGGTAAAATGCCTTATTGCTCCACAACTAAAGCATTTCAATGGTATTTTTCCCTTGTACTTTCTTTTTCCTTTTTTCATATTTTTGGTGATGTACGTCATGACTTTATCAAGTTTAATATCACCATTTTCTTCTTCAAAACTATTGTCGGATTCTTTTTCTTGTTCTATAATCTTTAATTTCTTCATTACCTTGAAGGATAATTCCTTCTCTACCTTAGACTTTTTTTCCTTCATTATTAAGGCTATTCTCATTTCATAAGCCATTAATATGTTGTGTAAATCATCCAGGGTAGCTTATCTAAATCTTTATCTTTTATAGAGGAAACTTTGGCATTAAAAGCTTTCGGTAAGGTTCTGAATATCTTCCTTATCATAGTAGCATCATTGATCTCTTCTTCATAACCTCTAATGGAGTATATAATTTTATTTACTCTTATAAAGAAGGTATTTACAGATCTATCATTCAACATATTTATGTCTTCAAATTTGCTCATTTAGATTTGTAACTTAGCTTCCTTCACAACCTTATCTCTTTTATAAATATTCTTCGATTTGTCCCAAATTTGTTTGGCTGTGTTGCACCTTATCACTTTGGTAAATTCTTTATTTGATAAGGAGGCATATAAGGCATTTTTAGCCTTTCCATCACAATCTAAATTCTTTTTATTAGTCAGCGTCATAATAGCACCTTCAGCAACAGGGGTGAAGCCACTATCAATAAATTCAAACACATCCAGGCCAAGGGACATTAGATATGAAAACATTCTATTCTTCTATAACTGATAATTTCATCCATCAAAAGTGAGAATGCCCTTGCTAAGAACACTGTTCATGTTATCAATAATATTAACCAATAGTAGATATAAAGATTCACAGCAGCAACAAAACTTTTAGATCAAAGTAAAATGGATCAACAGAGGAAACCCCCTTTTGATACCACTTGATAAGGACCTTCTTAGGTCTCACACTGAGAAAAGGAGGAGGTGAATCAGTGTGAGATACTTACTTTTTACAAATCTATCTAGATGAAACCTTTGTGATATATTAAAGTTGATGATCTAATTTTTATCTTATTTTTTTATGTGAGAGCGACTATATGAATATCAAGTAACCACAAACACCCAAAAACACATAACATTTTTACTTGGTTCACTCATAATATGTGAGCTATGTCCATAATGTGATAGGATCACTCCTTAACCACTTATGGAAGGATCATTTTTTAACCATTTAAAATGATTTCTCAATCACTTGAAGGACTGATCTCCTGATCACTTAAAAGATTGATCTCCCAATCACTCAAAGGATTGATCTCTTAATCACTCAAAGGGTCTTTCACCATTTTTCAAGAACTAGATAAAAAGTTTATAATAAAAAATTTCCTAAGAAAGATCTCTCGATGTCTATAGGCTACTGTTAGTCTTTATTCAAGCTTTATCGATCTCTCCTTTATAGGTTCTCTCTTTTTTTTTTGTTATTATTGTTGTCTTTCCTTTATAGGTTCTCTCCACTACTACTGTTATCTCTCCATCACAGGTTCTCTCTTTTATAGGTTCTCTCCTTTGTAGGTTCTCTCCTTTGTAGGTTCTCTTAGATACAAGTTCTCTCGATTGTAGGTTCTCTCCACTGTAAGTCATATCCATTGTAGGTCAGTTCTCTCCTTTACTACTAGTTCTCCTTCTACCTATGCAAGTTTCTTTTTTCACCTCTATAGGTTCTCTTTTTGGCTGATTGTTGCTTTTATTGCTGCAAGTTGCTTCTTTATGTCATGCATTCTCTCTTTCTCTTCTGCTGCTGGAGGCTTTCTCTTTCTTGTTACTGTTGCTGTCTCCTTCTTGTTGCCTCGACTACCTTCTCCTTATTGCTACTGATGCCTTCTCTTTACTACCGCTACACTCTTCTTCTTTGTCTGATACTGCTGCTATTTTCTCCTCCTAAATGCCACTAAAGTCTCTCATTCTAAATGCTCTTGCACTTTCTTTTCTGCAGGACACGTTTTTTTGTAGCTCTCTTTTCTCTTTTGTAGGACACATTTTTATAGCTCTCTTTTTTCTTCTACAGGACTCTCTCTTATCGAGCTCTTTTTTTGTTTTTGTAGCACTCTCTCTTGCCATTCTCTTTTTAATTTTCTACAAAGCACACACCTCTTGACAACTACATAGATATATTTATAAGCCTTGAGTTTAAGGTTGCCCTATTAACAATGGTCAACATTGATTTCTAAGAGTTATCCTATCATCAAAGGTTAACATTAATTCCTTAAATTTAGGGTCAACAGTCAGCATTGACTCCCAAAATTTAGGGTCAATGGTCAACATTGACTTATTAAATTTAGGGTTAACCTACCATCAACGGTTTTGACAAACGATCTATTTGCATCTTAACGACATTCACAATATTAAATCAACAAGGACAAATATGCAAGATATTGTTGACAACAAATCCAACATTGACTATCAAAGATGGGCTTAGCAATAACTAATCTTAATAATAAAAAAAATAACCTATCATTTGTTCCTTATAAATAAATCTAAGAGAAGAATCTATCAAAGACTCCAAACAACCTTTTTCTTTTAGGATATATATCTCCCTTATAATTAGTGTTCATTCCTTATACTTTGTTTAAACTTATCTATCTCTATATATGTAGTTGAATAAATAATGTAACAACAACAATCCATGCAATGTAAAAACATAAAATACTATATTGTTACAAGTTTGGTAAATTTAAAGAGTATAAAAATAAAAATATAATAGTATTATGATACTCAATATTAATCCCTATTCTTCAATTTATATTGGGTATGAATCATTGACTTATCTCGATGCTTTTTCAAAAATTGCATACATAACCATGTATATGATAACATATGGAGTTAGATAATACCAATTAATATACATGAAATAAATCCTATAATGTTTTTAGTGATTAAGATTGACCCAATTAAATTTTTATGTTAAAACATGCATCACATTTATTTCAAAAAATAAATATCATAATATAGCAAACAAATATAAAATTAGATCATAATGCATTTATATAATTTTTGTTCCAAATTATTTTATAAGAATAAGTGTCTTCCTTGATAACTTGGGTTATAAAAATGTTTGTAGACATAACATCATAATTTGCATATGCTAAGAGGTTAATATAATAAAACATTAACATATCTTACAAAGTTTTTAGATAAGACAAATAATTAAAATAAGAAATGTCAATATTAAATACACATATTAAGACTTAATATTTAAGTAAGAACATTTATGACTACACTAAGGATAAGGGTAAGATGGTTGAGATTTCCTTTTTATTTCTTTCAATTTATTTGCCTTTTGGCTATTTAAATATTCTTGTTTATTTTATTATACTTTTTACTCCTAATTTGCTACATAACCCTTTTTATTTCATCTTCTTTACCATTTTTAGGTAACCAATATGGTGTCTTATAAATCACTTATAAAATAAAGAATAGTTTAATTGATAAAAATTAATTATATCAAATGAAATTCTTTGGCCTAATACATTAAAATATGATGCAAACCAAGTCATTATAGTTGTAATGTTGAAGCAGCATTAATAGAGTAAAAAAAAAAAGAGTATTGATTATATGTTCACTTATTTTTACTAAAGTTAGTTCATAAAAAAATATGATAAATACTTTTAAGTAGTTCAATTTTTTTACTTAGAATAAGTTCAAAGAATAGTTATAATTTTATTTATTAAAAACATTTCTATTCATATATTAACAATAAATTATTATGAAATTTTAATTCTGTTCATTAAAAACATTTTTACCTTACCTATTTTACTTATCATCTACATATTATCTATGCTTCCCATTATTAGAATTTTAATTGTGAGCTTATATTTTTTCTCTTTACTTTGACCTTTTATATAAATTATAAGGGACGATTTAGTGTCTCATATATTATTAATTGAAGAAGGAACAGTAAAATTGGCTAAAACTAATTATGTTGAATGAAATTCTCTAGCTTAATGCATTAAAATACAATTCAAATTAAGTCATCTTGATTGTTATGTTGAACCACCACTAATGGAGTAGAAAAAAAATGTTGTCTATTTGTTCACTTATTTTTGCTAGAGTTAGTTTATAAAAAATCTTGAAAAAAGTCTCCAAGTAGTTTAACTTTTTCACTTAGAATAAGTTAAAAAATAGTAAAATGTTGTCTAATTGTTCACTTGTTTTTGCTAGAGTTAGTTTATAAAGAATGTTGAAAAAGGTCTCCAAGTAGTTTAACTTTTTCACTTAGAATAAGTTAAAAAAATAGTAATTCTATTCATGAAAAACATTTTTATTTATATATCAATAATGAATCTTTATGTAATGTGAATCTAATTTGTCATTTTGCTAACTTGTCATAGATTTTCAATCTTAACTCTAACAATCATTCCCTTAATGATTTGATTATATAGATGATGACTTGCAATTCTTAGTGTAATTGCAATAAAAGACAAAATACTTTTTGAATAGACCATTAGCCTTTTTATCCAAGTATGACTAAAAATAAACACTAAAAAGCTTAATATATTGGTAAATAAATATATTAATGTAATATAGATATAAATATATATGTCATGAATATGTAGAATCTATTTAACTTGATATGTTGTAATCATTGAAGGCTTTCTTAGATAGATCATATAAAAACCTTTTCATGCTAAGTATTTATCTTAATATCAAAAGAATAATTAATTTATTATAGAGTCAACATTTAAATCTATTAGAATGGTCAAATCAAACTTTTTTAAGAAGCTACTAATGATTGTTATAAGTTATGTGACCAATTTTGTCTCTTGGATTAAAAATACTAATTGATATAAGTTGAAATCAAATTACATATTTAATGATTTGAGTATTAAATTCATGTCAAATATATATATTAACCTTGTTCACCAATAAAGATATATAAATTATTTTACTAATTACCTTGCTATAATGGGAATGCATATGCTAAGAGATTTTATGGCTCGCTATGATTGCAATATGAGTTGGTAATGTTGTTGTTTGTTAAGTTATTGGTTTGATTTATGTACTGAAATGAAAAGGTAACTCATTAGGTATCTTACTTTTATATGTTGTGGTTAGCTTATGCAAGAGATAACCATTAATTGGTGGAGTTGGATTTATCAAATTGTTAGCTTTTTTATCTAATAGGGAGGTGTATAAGGCATTTTTTACCTTTCCATCACACTCTTAGTACTTCTTATCAGCTAGCCGTCATAGGATTACCCTCAGCAACAAGAATGAAGCCACTAACAATAGACTCAAACACATCAAGACCAAGGGACATCAGATATGAGAGCATCATATTCTTCCATAACCAATAATTCTATCCATCAAACGTAGGGATGCCCTTGCTATTAATACTATTCAGGCTATCCATGATCTCAAGTAGTAGTAGAGATTAATACACAACCTTAATTCAAAGCAGAAACATTAAATCAATAGAGGAACTGACTTTGATACCACTTGATGAGGACCGGTTTAGGTCTCACACTGAGAGGGAGGAGAATCAATGTGATATATCCTCTTTTTACAAATCAATTCAGATTTAAGCTCTATGAATTATTAAAGCTGATGATCCAATTTTTAATTTTCTCCTTTATGTGAGTGTGACCGTACGAATAAGAAACAATGCACAAGCCTAAGAGCACACAACAATTTTTTATATGGTTCACTCATAATGTGTGGGCTATGTCCACAATGTGATAGGATCACTCCTAAATCACACAATCCACTCTTATTATCAAGGGATACATTAATGTTATGAAAGGATCACTCCTTTACTACTTGTGGAAGGACTACTCCTTAACCACTTACAATGATCTTTTGATCACTCCATGGGTATTTCACCCTGTTTTTCAACAAATTTATCGAGAGTTTATGCAAAAACCTTTCTTGGAGAACAATTGCTTAATATGTATAGTCTGCTAAAGCAAAATATAGATCTTCTCCTTCCTTTGCTGTTGGTTTTATATCACCCATTGCTAGTGCTGCTCACATGTTGTTGTTGCTGTCTACATGTATTGCTATTGTTGGTTGCACACTCTGCTAATGTTGCTTATATGCATGATCGTTGCTATTCGCATGCATTACTAATGCTGTTCGTATGCCCTACTGTATTTGTTCACTGTTGTCTGCGTACGCTATTAATGTTGTTCGCGTGTGCTAGTAATGCTATTCATATGTGCTATTAATGCTGTCTGTACGCATTGCCGTGTTTATCCACTGCTTTTTGTGTGTGTTGTAAATGCTATCTATGCATGCTATTGCCTACTTTACAAAGTTATCTGTTCACATGTTATGTGCTTATTGTCTATGCACATTGTGTGCCTGTTATCCGCATAAGTTGTGCTCACCATTCATATGCTTTACACTTGTTGTCCACAATTGCAGTGCACCTATTATCCGTACTCTCTGCACTTACTGCAAGTACATGCTGTGTGCCTACTGCCTGCGTTCTCTACCCTAGTTGTCTGCGCTCTTTGCACCTACTGTTCGCGGGCGTTGTGGCTGCTATCCACGCTCTTTGCACTTGCTATCCATGCGCACCTGCTATCCACGTGCATTATGTCTTGTATCTGTGATCTCTGCACTTACTATTTGTGCGTGCTATGTTTGCTATTCATGTGTGCTATTGTTGCTATCCACACATGCTATTGCTTTCCTTATGTGTTACAGCATTTTTCTCGCATTACAGCTGCTTGTCCCACGAGTTACAGTTATTTTCTGGCGCCGCTACTACTCTGCTTGCGTGTTGTAGTAGTTTTCTTGAGTGGCTGCTGCTCTTTGTGCATGCTGCAACAATTTTCTTACGCCATTGTTGCTCTCCTTGCGTGCTATAGAAATTTTCTTGCATTGTTGTTGCTTTCTGCATATGCTACAGTGATTTTCTCGCGCCATTACTACTCTCTTTGCACATTCCAACTATTTTCTCACACCACTATTGTTATCCTCTACTACTACTCCACCACCTGCCTGCTGTTGCTCCACCTCTTACTGGCATCTACTCCTTCTTTCTTTCTCTCCTTGGTTGATTACCTTGCAGCTTTTCCTTAGCGATTGTTTTCACCTTAGCCAACTACCTTGCCTTCTTTCCTTGGTAGCTATTGCTCTCTCCTTGGGTGGCTGCCTTGCTTGGTGGCTACCTCCTTTTTGCTGTTCACCTCTCGTTTTCGTTAGGTTTGCCACTCACCTCTTTTTGCCATTCACTCAATTTTCTATAGCCCCTTTTACACTACACATAAGGGTATTTATAGAGCCTTGCGATTAGGGCTACACAATCATCAACCATCATTATTAATTCCCAAATGTTGCCTTACAATCAACGACTAAATTTAAGTTCTAAAATTTATGGTCAATGGTCAACAGTCAACGATCAATCTTAACCTCTACAATTTAGGATCAACGGTCAACATTTACTCCTTAATGCCAGGGTTAACCAGTTATCACCGGTTTCTCCTAATGATCTCACTATATTTCAATGGCATTCTTAACATCAAATCAACACATATAACCATATGAAATGATGTTAACAACAAATCTAACACTAGCCATCAAAGATGGTCTCAACACAACTGAGTCTTGATACATCATTTTGGATTTTACTTTGACTTTATATCATTAATAGTAGTCTTTTTTAAGAATTCCTAATCAAGGTAGATTTAGGATTCCTAATTAAGGTATAATTGTATTTCTTAATTAAAGAGATCACTTATAATTAAGGTTTTCCTATATAAGTATGTTAAGAAACACCTTTTCCTTATAGGATTATAATATTTACATGCCTATATAACAATTACAACTATGTAAAATGAAATGAACAAGAATAAGGTATTTTTTAGCAAGCTTTGCTTTGCTTTCTTGTGTTATTAGAAGAATACATTAGCTTGACTTATCAAAGGAGTGATTAACCTGTGTGGCATCTTAAGATTGGGGCTTTTAGGACTTAGTTTTCTTAGGGTTTTGATTTGATCAACCCAACTTGTTTCCTAGCTTTTTGAGGCATGCACAACAAATTAATTCAAGGGTTCCTAAAGTAGGTCAACTAGCAGTTCTTTATCAATTGGTATTAGAGCTATAGTTTTAGAAATAAGTTATGTATTTCTTTTCTATCTTTATTTAGTACTTTTCTTTGTGCTTTATTCATTCCTTGTATTTCTTTACTTAGTTCTTCTGGTTTGTTCTAATTAGCTTATTACTCTTGAAGTTATGTTAATTTTGTGGTTGATTGATTTGATTAAAAAAAATTTAAAAAGTAAAAAATAAAAACAAAGAGAAGGTTGAAAAAAAAAAAGGAAGAAGAAGAAGTTGTGTTTAAGCTGAGTAGTGCATTTTACTCCTTTCAACCTATGATGTATAAGGTTGTAAATATTTTTTTCTTTCCAAGCCTAAAAAAGATATCTTGAATTTTTTTTGAAGTTCTAATTTTAAGATTTGCTACCATCTAACAAAGTTCTCTTTGTAATTTGTTGATCTTAAGTCTTTTAAGAACATAAAGGGGCCTAGCTTGAGTGGAAATAAGGCAAGAGTGGTGAGATCATCATAGAAAAAAGCCAAAAGAAAGTGAAACACGAGTGATAACAATCTGATTTGAGGGCAAACATGTAAAGGAGTGTGTGAGGAACAAATTTCTTTCAATTATTAACATGTTTTGCAAGTTGTAAACATGAGTAGTGAAGGAGAAGTGCATGATATAGATGTAAAGATTTGGGTGAAGGTTGTCACTAAGCAATTTAAGATGATAAATGCAATGTTAGATAAGTTATATTCATCTAGCAAATCTAAATCTTCTAGAAAGTGTGTGATTGAGGAATAAGATGAGGAAGAGCCAAATTGTGAAGAATCAAGCTTAAGAAAAGGCAAGAAGGCTATTTCTAAAAAAGATGGCAATTTGGGCAGTTTAAAGATTAAGATTCCAGCATTTAAAGGGAAGAATGATATTAAACATTATTTAGAGTGGGAGAGAAAGGTTGAAGATATATTTGATTATTATAATTGTTCTAAGGAGAAGAAAGTAAAATTAGTAGCTGTAGAATTCACCAATTATACAAGTATTTGGTAGGACCAATTGGTGATAAGTAGAAGGAGGAATGGTGAAAGGTCAATTTAGTCATAGGAAGTGATGAAATCAGTAATGCACAAGAAATTTATACCTATCCACTACCGTAGAAACTTATATAGAAAGTTGCAGGGGCTGGTGCTAAGGTCCATGAGTGTGGAGGACTATTATAAGGAGATGGAGATAGCTATGATTAAAGCTAATGTAAAGGAAGATTGAGAGGCTACCATGCAAGGTTTATTGGTGGCTTGAACAAGGAAATTGTAGATGTAGTAGATTTACACACTATTTAGAGATGGAAAAGTTGTTGCATAAGGCTATCATGGTAGAGAAATAAATCAAGTCCAAAGGATTTAAATTTGGATCAGCTTTTAGTTTCACACAGAAGGCAACTTGGAAAGATGCCAAAGCAGCCTTAAACCCAAAAGAAGATACGAGGTCAAAGGAATCAATTGTTGTTTCTAAAGGTAAAACCAAAATGAAATCTTCAAAATCTCATGATGTTAAGTGTTTTAAATGTCAAGGACATGGACATATTAATTCTCAATGTCCAAATAAAAGAGTTATAATCATATTGAAGAATGGTGATATAGAAAGTATTAGTTTAAGTGATAATGACATGCCACCATTAGAGGATTGTTCTGATGTTGAAGTTGACAAACTTGTTTATAGAGATATGCTAGTTTTAAGGTGTGCACTAAGTATTCAGCCTAAAGATGATAATGATGAGGAGCAACGTAAGCACATTTTCTATATAAGATGTCAACTTAAAGACAAGATATGTAGCATGATTATTGTTAGTGGAAGTTGTACTAATGTTGCTAATAATTTATTGGTAAAGAAGTTGAATCTAGATACCTTCAAGCATCTTAAGCCTTATCAGCTATAATGGTTGAATGATTGTGGAGAAATTAAAGTAACTAAGCAAGTTTTAGTTACCATTTTCATTGACAATTACAAGGATGAGGTTTTTTATGATGTGGCACTAATGCATGGTGGTCATATACTTCTTGGGTGATTATGGCAATTTGATAGGAAGGTGACTCATGATGACCATAAAAATAAATACTCCTTTGTAATTTATAATCAAATTATTGTATTAACTCCTTTTAAACCTATTCAAGCATATGGAGATCAAATGATAACAAAAGAGTGCAAAATGAGAGAAGAACAAATAAGAGAACAAGGGGAAAAGAAAAAGAAAGAGAGTGGAGGTTAAAGGAAAAAAGAAAGTGAGGCTGAGGGGAAAAATTAAAGTGAAAAGGGTGAGATAGAGAGAAAAGTGTTGAGCCCATCTTTGATGACTAATGTTGGATTTGTTGTCAACATCTCACACAATTATATGAATAATGTTGAGATGCAGAGAGGTCATCAAGCAAAACTATTGATGACAAGTCAACCCTGAAATAAACGAGTCAATGTTGACTGTTGACCTTAAATTTTAAAGGTCAAAGCTTGCCATTGACCCTAAATTTTAGAAAGTCAATATTAACCATTAACCTTAAATTTTAGGAATCAAATCTAGTTATTGATTGTAAGGTAACGTTTGGGAATCAATGCTAGCCGTTGATGAGTGTGGAACCCTAATCTCAAGGCTCCCTATGCACCTTGTAAGATGTGTGTGTGTACTATAGAAAATTAAAGAGAATGACAAACCTAAAGGCCAAGGAGAGGTGAATGGTAAGAAGAGAGGTAGCCATCAAAAGAGAGAGTAACCGGCTAAGGCAAAAGAGGCAACCACCAAGGAAGGTGTAATAGCAGTCGACCAAAAGAGTTGTAGCCAAGAAGAGGTACAGTCGGCCAAGAGAGGTGCAACACCAAGGAAAGTGCAGTGGCAGCCAGCCAAAGAAGAGGTGACAATAACCATTAATGAAAGAGGTGACAATAACCATTAAAGAAAGAGGTAGCCAATCCAAACCAAAGAAGAGGTATAGCAACCAACAGCACACCAAACTAGTAGAGGAGATGTGCAACAGCCACACTAAGGAGAGAAAAAGGTGCATTAGCCACACCAAGGAGAGAAAGACGTGTAGTAGCCACATCAAACCAGAGGAGAGGACTTGCATTAACCACACTAAATTAGAGGAAAAGGTGTGCAGCAACCACACCAAACCAGAAAAGAGGGCATGTAGTAGTCACACCAAACTAGAAAAGAAGGTGTGTAATAGCCACACCAAAGAAAAAAGAAGGTAATAGTCAGCCAAACCAAAGGGAAAAGGAGTTACAGCAGCCACCCAAGGAATCCTACAATTGTAGTAAAGAAACCAGCAATACCAATAGTAAGGGAAAAATGTAGGTTGCAATACCAACAAGCACAACTAGAAAATGTAGCTCGTAGGCACAACTAATAGCAAGCATAACTAGCAGTGTGTCTCAGCAATAAGGTAGGAAACACAACCAATATTAAAGGAGAAAATGTGCCCTGACAGCAACGTTGGTAGCACTAACAGTAAGGAAGAAAACCTGTCAAGGTAATAGGTGAGGTAGCATTAATAGTAAGGGAAGATAACTTATCTAGGTAGCAGGTGAGACAACACCGATAACAAAGGAAGGAGAAGATCAACATTCTACACTAGTAGCCTGTGCACATTAAGTGATCCTTTTCAAGAAAGTATTAGTCATAAACCTTTTGATAAATTTGTTGATAAAGGTGGGATACCCTTAAAGTGATCAATTTCCTTCTATTGCTGCACTCTTCGTCTCTTCTGGTGTTGCTACTATTTCCTTTTATCATTACACTCTCCTTTTTCTTTCGGTACTACTGCTATTGCACTCTCTTTCTTCCTTTGGTGCTACTGCTGTCTCTATGCCATATAGCTCTTTATTATTTTTATGTCGCATTACTCTCTCTCATGTTACGCAGCACTTAACTCTTTTGGTGTTCTGCAGTGCACACAGTTTCTTCCTCTTGGAATTCTCTTTTATGGTTTGTAGCACACAATCTCTTGTCGTTTCCCTTACCTATTCTTTTTGGTGGCTGCTCTTTGTCATTCTTTTGGTTTCTTTATTATGTTTCTGTAGCACACACCTCTCTTAATAGTTATATGGATATATTAATAAGCCTTGAGTTTAGGGTTACCCTATCATCAATGGTCATCATTGATTCCCAAAAGTTGCCTTGCAATTAACCATTAGCATTGATTCCTAAAAGTTGCCCTATTATCAAAGGTTAGCATTGATTTCTAAAATTTAGGGTCAACGGTTAGCATCGATTCCTAAAATTTAAGGTCAATGATCAAGGGTCAATGGTCAGCATTGACTCTTAAAATTTAGGGTTAACAGTCAACATTAACTCATTGAATTTACAATTGACCTACCATCAATGGTTTTGACCAATGATCTCTCTGCATCTCAAGCTTTTTTTCCTTGTTCATAATGGTTTTAGAAATCTCCTTAACAAATACAAATTGCACCTATGGGCAAGCCACAACCTTTATTGCTAGATCTTGAGCAATTTCCTTGGCTTCTATCTTAACATGCTACTTATTGGCTAGTGTTGCCAACACTTTGTAAATGCAACAATCACATCTCAAAGACACTTATAACATCAAATCAACAAGGACAAATCTATGAGATACTATTGACAACAAATGCAACGTTAGCCATTAAAGATAAGCTCAATAATCTCCTCTATTAACAACAAATCGAAATAATAATAGAAGATGAAAAGGGAGAGGGGTCTTAGAGGTATACCTCAACTTCTAGGGGGTGGCTAAATACATAAGTTCACCCTTAAATTCTGGAACATCTCTATTGACAAAGGTTTGGTAAATATATCTGCAACATGCTTTGCGGTAGGCACATATTCCAACTTTACTTCATTTTTGGACAATTTGTTTAACTCTTTTTGTCCAAGATGTCTCAATCTCTTATCTCACAACAAATTCTCATTTTTATGGAAACTTGGTATAAGTTTCCATTTGTTCTTTCTCTCTTTATAAGAATGGCACCATCACTTAATCTTTTTACCATACAGTCATTCTTATTGAAAGTAACTTCATGCCCATCATCACAAAGTTGGCTAACACTGATTAGATTGTGTTTTAGCTTTTCAACATAAAGCGCTTCCTCTTATTTCAACTTTTTTGCACCAATTTTAGTAGCATTAACACTTTTAATCTTTAAGGCACCATCATTAACAAATGTGACAGATCCTTTATCATATTTTACTACTTCCTTCAACCATTAAAGTCTCCTATTATATGTGAAAAGTAGCCACTATCTAGGATCCATGGCTTTTGATGAGGACCTTTTTAGGTCTTACACTAAGGGGGGTGAATTAGTGTGAGATATGTGCTTTTTATAAATTGATCCAAATTTAACCTTTATGACTTGTTAGAGTCGATGATCCAATTTTTATTTTTCTCCTTTATGTGAGAGTGACCATACGAATAAAAATCAATGTGTAAGCACTTAAACACACACGACAATTTTTATATGGTTTACTTATAATGTGTAAGTTATGTACATGGTGTGATAGGATTACTCTTAAATCATACAATGCACTCTTGTTATCATAAAATAATGTTGTGAAAGGATCACTTCTTAACCACTTGTGAAAGGACTACTTCTTAACCACTTACAATGATCACTCTAAGGGTATCCCACCCTTTTTCAACAAGTTTATCAAGACTTTATAGGGAAACCTTTTTCTGGAGAATGATCACTCAATGTGTACAGACTGCTAGTGTAGAATATGGATCTTTTTTGTCCTCACTGTAGGTTATCTTTACTCCTACTACCGGTATTGCCTTACCTATTGCCTCGGTAGGATCTCTCCTCTGCTGCTAATGTTGCCTCTCCTACAGCCTTGGTAAGTTCTTTCCTCCTACTACCAATGCTACCTCCTTTGGCCTATACAGATTCTCTTCCCTTGCTGCCGATGCTATCTCCCCTGCTATCTTGGTAGGTTGCCTCCTCTACTACTAAAAGTTGCTGAACCTATTGCCAGGCATGTTTACTCTTGCTATTGCAAGTTGCTGGATTTACTATTGGGCACATCTTCTCTGTTGTTGCTACAAGCTGCTAGTCTTACTATCAAGACACATTTTCTCCTCTATTGCTATAAGCTACCAAACTTGTTGTAGGGTACATTTGCTCCTCTACTGCTGCTATCTGTATATGTTGCTATCACTGCCTACACACGTTGCTATTACTATCCACACACGTTACTATTGCTGCCTAAATATTTTGTTGCAGCTCTCCGCTGTTCGCATGCATTGTTGTTATTGTTTGTTCGCACTACTACTACTATTTGTGCATGCTGCTACTACTATCAGTCCCTCCTAGACATGCTGCTGTTGTCGAGAAGCCTCTTGGACATGTTACTGCATGTTTTAATTTTCTGCTTGATGCCTGGACCTACTGTTACACTTTCTGCATGCGGCTGCTGATTCTCAGACCTATTGTTGCATGGCCTACTACTATACTTCTTGTTATTGCACATTTTGATTTTTTTCTTGATTATCGGGTATGCTTTTACTGCTGGGAAGCCTCTTGGATGTGCAGGGATGTCTGTTGTTATTGGAGAGTTTCCTAAACTTCTGGTACAAGAATCTCTTGCTATTAGTTTGTTGCTTAATTCTTGGATAATGCTACTACAACTGTTAGTTTTGGTTTGCTTATGTAGGGACCTTTTGCTGCTGCACCACTTCCCACCAGACCTCCTAGTTTACTAGTGCAAGACCTTCTGCTACTGCATTACCTCCTATTGGACCTCCTGGTGAAAGACCTCTTGCTGCTACTGCCTCTTTGTTTATCTTCCCTTGATGCTACATTCGTAAGTTGCTGCACCACCTTTTGGTTTGTCTCTATTGGCTGTTGGTTTCATAGGTTGCTACACCACCTTTTGTTTTGTCTCCTTTGGCTACTAAATTGTTGGTTCAAGGTTGGCTGCTGTAAGTTGCTAGTGTGGTGACTAGCTGCTACAAGTTGCTAGTGTGGTGGTGGTTGGCTGCTTCAAGTTTCTGGTGTAGAGGTCAGGTGCTTCAAGTTTTTGGTGTGGTGGTCAGTTGCCTTGCTACCTCTCCCTCCCCCCTGGTTGGTTGCCATGCTACCTCTTTCTTCCTCTTGTCCAGTTGTCTTGCTACCTCTCTTTCCCACTTAGGTAGCTGTTACAACTAAGTTTTGTTCTCTCAAAAATTCTGCAACACATGCTCTTCTTGCAAAATGCATAGGGGTATTTATAAAGCCTTGAGATTAGAGTTACATAATCATTAATGGTCATTATTGATCCCCAAAGGTTTCCCTACAATTAATGGTCATATTTGAGTCCTAAAATTTAAAGTTAATGGTCAACGGTCAACAGTTAATCTTGACCCCTAAAATTTAAGATCATGGTCAACATTAACTCCTTAACTTCAAGGTTGACCTGTCATCATTGGTTTTTCCCAATGACCACTTTGCATCTTAATGGTATTTATAACCTCAAATCAACACATACAACCAAGTGAGATGATGTTGACAAAATCCAACATTAGCCATCAAAGATAGGCTTAACAACTTTTCTTTCTTAAAAGCTTTTAAGACTACTTCCACAACCATAGCTATTTCCCTTTCTTTTCTTCTTCTTTGGCCAAACATAGGAGCATATGTAAGTGTTCTCCTTTGCACTCTTTGACTGGGCAATAATAAAAAGGAATGTGAGGCAAAAGTTTAAGGGGAGACTTTATCAAGAAAAGAGACAGCTTCAAGTGAAAAGAAGTCATATTCCATTAAGAAACACATAGGAGCATATGTAAGTGTTCTTCTTTGCACTCTTTGACTGGGCAATAATGTTAAGCATTTCTCAATAGTATGTTCAGCCTTTATGCATCTTTTACAAATTTCTTCCAACATATCAAATATGTTTCTTAGTGGAATATGACTTCTTTTCACTTGAAACTGTCTCTTTTCTTGATAAAGTCTCCCTTTAAACTCTTGCCTCACATTCCTTTTTATTATAGGCCTATTACTCTAGCACATAATAGCCTTGTGCCTATACTTACTACAACTCTAACAAAATCCTTCAAATTTGAAATTTCTTTTTTCACCAAGTTCATGTCTCCTATATTCAGTAACTATTATGGCAACTTTCTTTCCCTCCTTTAGATAGGAATTTTCATTACATTTTTCCTAACCCATTTTTACTTGGGTTGGTTTCTCTTCCCCATAATGTCATTGTGTTTGCTTTCAAGCACAAAAACAATTTTCTTTTTTCCTGCTACCCCCTCATTTAGCTTTATAATATAGTCAAGTCCTTTCTTCCCCATAAAATTAAGTCTTTTTTTGCTTAAACACTTGTTTAACTTTTTGGTAGCATCCACCTTGATAGCATTTGTGTGAGAGGACTCTTTTCTCATTTCCACCACCTACATAAAGCTTCAATTAAGACTTAGCTTTATGGAGCTTAGCTTACAAAATCAACACTTCTTGCTTTTGTGCAATCACCTTAGTGCCAAGATCCTTGTGTATTTGCCTTGCTTTGCCTCAAGTACATTCAGCTCCTCAATTCTCTTTAAGTGATACACAAAGATCTTGGCACTGAGGTGATTACACAAGAGCAAGAAGTACTGATTTTGTAAGCTGAGCTCTCTATAAGGTTGAGTCTGAATTGAAGATGTATAAAGAAAGCTTTATACAGGTCATCAAAGTGAGAAAAGAGTCCTCTTTAGCAAATGCTATTAAGGAAGATGCTACCAAAAAGTTGGATAAGTGTCTAAGCAAACAAAGACCTCATTCCATAGGGAAGAAAGGACTTGGCTATATTAAAAAGCCAAATGAGAGGGTAGCAGGAGAGAAGAAAATTATGTTTATGCTTGAAAGCAAGCACAATGATGTTGTGGAGAAAAGAACCTAACCCAAGTTAAAATGGGATAAGAAATATATGATGAAAACTCCCATCCAAAGGAGACAGGTTGTCAAAAATAGAAAGAAGGCTGACATAACAATTGATGAAGATAAGAGACATGAACTTGGTGAAAGAAGAAAATTCAAATTTGAAGGTTTTTGTTAGAAATATGGTAAATATAGACATAAGGCTAGTATGTGTTGGAGTAATGGGCTTATAATAAAGAAGAATGTGAGGCAAAAGTCTAGGGGGAGACTCTATTAAGAAAAGAGACAGTTTCAAGTGAAAAAATAAGCTAAATTCCACTAAGAAACAAATTTGATATGTTGGAAGAAATTTGTAAAAGATGCAAAAGGTTGGACATACTATTAAGGAATGCTTGACATTGCTGCTCAATCAAAAAGTATAAAGGAGAACACTTATATATGCTCCTATGTTTGGTCAAAGAAGAAGAAGAGGAAGGGCAATGGCTATGGTTATGGAAGTTGCCTTAAAAGCATCCAAGGAAGAAAAGTCATGGATCTTGGACAATGGCTGCTCTTCACATATGACAGGAGACTCCAAGGTGTTGAAGGAAGTATTAAAATATGATGGAGGGTTAGTCACATTTGGCAATAATGGTGCCTTAATGATCAAAGGTGTTGGTATTGTTGAAATTGGTGCAAGAAAGCTGAAATCAGAGGAAATGCTTTATGTTGAAGGGCTAAAACACAATCTAATTTGTGTTTGTCAACTTTGTGATGATGGGCATAAAGTTACTTTCAACAAGAGTGGCTATATGATAAAAAGATTAAGTAATGGTGTTATTCTTACAAAGGGAGAAAAAATAAATGGAAACTTATATCAAGTTTCCAACAGCAAAAACACATGCTATATGAGTACCAAAGATGAGAATTTGTTGTGGCATAAGAGATTGGGACATCTTGGACAAAAGGAGCTGAACTTATGTATTCAGCCACCCCTTAAAGGCTAAGGTATGTCTGTAACCCCTCCTTCCCTTCCCTTCCCTTGTCAATTATTCTTTAGATTTGTTTTCAAAGAGGGATATATCTTGCATAAATCTAAAGAGAGTATGTATTAATCAAAAGGGGGAATAACTTGATAAATCTAAAGGCCAAAAGGGAAAAATCAAATAAAGGGGGAGAAATTGTCAAGGGGAAGAAGCAAAAAGAAAGGGGAGTTAAAAGTTCCTTTCAATTGGAATCATGTTTACATGCAAAAGGGAGATATATGTTTCAAAGGGAGCTGTGAATGTCAAAAGCTACTACTTGTGCTTCATTATTGATTTATGGATTTAATATGTTGCCATAATAGACCATAATAGAGCTGCAAAACATATTCTGCAAAAAAGAAATAGGAACTGCAAAATTGTAAGCTGTAGAAAAGCGAGTGCAATAGCATCCAGGAGAAAAGACTACAATGACAATCAGAAGGAGAAAATATCAGTAACACCAAAAAGGGAAAGTGTTGCGGCAAAAGAAAATAGCAGTAGCACTAGAGGAATAAGAAGAGTGCAGTTGCAGTAAGGAGAAGGCAACAACTGCAGCAAAGAAAAAGTAGTAGCAGCAACAAGAGGGAAAGATAGCCTCCAGCAATAAAAGAAAATGAGAGAACTTGCTGAGGAGAGATAGCAACAATTACAACAAAGAGAAGGCAGTAGTTGCAACAAGGAGAAGACAGTAGCAGCTGTAAGAGGGAGAGATAGCCTCTAACAACAGAAGAAAAGGAAGGAACCTACTGAGGAGAAACAATAGTAATTGCAGTAAAGAGAATGCAGTAGTGGTAGTAAGGAGGAGGCAACAGTGGCAGCAAGAGAGAGAAAGCCTTTAGTAGCAAAAGAGAAAGAGAGAGTGTATGGTAGAAGGAAGCAGCTTGCAATAGCAGAAACAGTTTGTAGCAGTAATGTTGAGCCCATCTTTGATGACTAATGTTAGATTTATTGTCAACAATATCTCATAGATTTGTTGATATGTGTTTGTTGCCCATATGTGCATTTTGTATTTATCAAGGAGCTTGAGATGTAGAGAGATTATTGGTCAAAACCATTGTGGTAGGTTAACCCTAAAGTCAATAAGCCAATGTTGACCGTTGACCCTAAATTTTAGGAGTTAATGTTATCTATTGACCATTGACCATTGACCCTTGATCATTAACCCTAAATGTTGTAGATCAATATTGACCTTTGATTGTAGGGCAACCCTTGGGAATTAATGCTAACCATTGATGATAGCACAATCTTAAAGTCAAGGCCTATAAATACATTTATGTATCTTTCAAAAGATGTGTATGTTGTAGAAAATTTAAGAAAGAACAATAAAAGGAGGTGCATGGTAACCAACTAAAGAGAGGTGTAATGATAAACCAAAGATTGCAATAGTTGTTAACCCCACCAAAGAAAGAAAAAGGTGTAGTAGTTGTTAGCCTTATTAGCCCTACCAAAGGAAGAAGAAGGTGTAGCAACCATTAGCCCCACCCAAGGAAAAAGAAGGTGTAGTAATAGTTAGTAGCCACCAAAGGAGAAGGAGGTACAATAGCAAAGGGAAAAGAAAGGTATAGCAGCCACACCAAAGAAGGTGACAATCGAACCAAAGGGAGAAGGAAATGGTACAGCAACCACCAAAGGAAAGGGTGTAGTAGCCATTGGAAGGAGAAGGTGCAGCAGCCACCAAAGAAGAAGGTGCAACAACTAAAGGAAGGAGAAGGTGCAACAGCCATTAAAGAAGAAGGTGCTGCAACCACTAGAAGAAGAAGGTACAGCAGCTAATGGAAGGAAAAGGTGCGATAGCCACTAAAGAAGAAGGTGTAGCAGCCACCAAAAGAAGAATGTGCAACAGTAACCAAAGGGAGAAGGTGCAATGACAACCAAAGAAACCCAAGGCAGAAGGTGCAGCAATAACCAAAAGAAGAAGGTGTAATAGCAACCAAAAGGAGAAAGAGATAGTAGCCACTAAAAAGAGAAGCAATTGCACCAAAGGAGAAGGCAACAATATTTGTAGCAAGGAAAAGGAAGTAATTGCAGCAAGGAGAAGGCAAAAATTGCAACAAAGAGGAGGAAAAAATTGTAACAAGGAATAGGAAGCAATTACAATAAGGAAAAGGCAACAATTACAGTAAGGAGAAGACATCAATTGCAATAAGGAGAAGATAGAAATTACAGCAAAAGGAAGAAGGAGGAATGACTGTAGAAAAAATGAGCTTACAATAGCAGGTGAGGTAGTATTAGCAAGAAAGGAAGAGAACTTGCCAAGGCATAAGTAGGCAATATCAGTAGTAGAGGAGAAAGCTTGTCTTGGCAGCAGGTAAGACAGCACTAACAATAGAGGAAAAGAACTTGCCAAGGCAGAAGTAGGTAACACCAATAGCAGAGGAGAAAGCTTATCTTGGTAACAAGTATGGTAGCACAAGCAACAAAGGGTGAGATCCTACCAAGGCAAAAGGAGGCAGTATCAGCAACAGAGGGAAAGAACCTATAGAGAAGATAACCTGCAAAGGAGAAATAGCAGTGACAATGTAAAGAATCAATTTCTTAAAAAAGGGTAGCAGACCCTTAGAGTGATCGGGAGATCAATCCTTTGAGGGATTAGCATATCAACTTTTCTAGTGATCGGGAGATCATTGTAAGTGATTAAGGAGTGATCCTTTCACAAGTGGTTGAAAAGTGATTCTTTCATAACATTAATTGTATCCCTTGATAACAAAAGTGGATTGTATGACCTAGGAGTGATCCTATCACACTTTGGATGTAACTCATACATTATGGATAAACCAGATAAAAATCTCTATGTTTTCTAGTGCTCACATTTGATTGATATCCATATAGTCGCTCTCATATAAAGAAGTAAGATAAAAATTGAATTATCGACACTAATAAGTCATAGAGGTTAATCCGGATAAATTTGTAGAAAATGAGCATCTTGCATTAATTCACCCCTTCCCCTTCTAAGTGTGAGACCTAAGAAAGTCTTTATCAAGTGATATTAGAGTAGGTTTCCTTTATTGATCCAATTTGTCTACTTTGATCTAAAATTATTTATTACTGTTATGGGTCTTTACATTTACTACTAGTTGTTATCATGGATAACATGAACAGTGTTAACAATAAGGGTATTCTCACTTTTGATGGACAAAATTATCAATTATGGAAGAATATAATGCTCCCATATCTAATGTCACTTGCTTTAGATATGTTTGAATCTACTGTTAGTGACTTCATCCTTATTGTTGAAGGTACTACTATGATGACTATTGATAAAAGGAATTTAGAGTGTAATGGAAAGGTAAGAAATGCCTTATATGTCTCTTTAGTAGACAAAGAATTCACCAAAGTGATAGGATGCAACACAGCCAAACAAATTTAGGATAACCTGAAGAATATTTACGGAGACAAGGTTATGAAGGAAGCCAAGCTACAAATTTGGAGGGGCAAATTTAAAGACATAAAGATGCTGAATGATGAATCTGTGAATGCCTTCTTTACAAGAGTCAATGAAATTATATGCTTCATTAAAGGATATAGAAAGGAGATCAATGATGCTAATGTGGTTAGAAAGATACTTAGAACTTTACCAAAAGCTTTCGATGTCAAAGTTTCCTTCATAAAAAACAAAGATTTAGATAAGCTGCCTCTAGATGATATGCATAGCATATTGGTGGCTTATGAAATGAGAATAGCCCCAATGAGGAAAAAAAAAGAAGTCTAAAGTAGAGAAGGAGTTGACCTTTAAGACAATGAAGAAATTAAAGATTAAAGAGCAAGAAGAAGAATCCTATAGTAGTTTTAAAATTGAAGAGGTACTTTGTCGTGGATTGCCCAAAGAGAAGAGAAGCAGACAGTGATGATGATGATGAGCTGGCCTCAAGGTGGAGAACAAAGAAATTCAACTATTCTAAAGTTGGAAATTCAAGTGCCAAAGGAAATAAGCAACTCTTCATATCCAAATGAAGAAATTTTTGAACAAGCTGGATGAAAAAAATTCTAAAGAAGAAGTTGATGATGATTCCAATGATGATGCTACAGAGAATGTGTTGGTTGCTTAAGTAGATGTTGAACAAGAATCTTCAAGTGATGAGGAATCAATCGAAGAGGAAGAGGAAGAGTTGGTGCAGTAACTTAAGAATGAATTAAGAGCTTGTTTGTGCACGAGCTGCTATTGCAGAAAACGGATCTTCTCCTTCCTCACTACCACTTTCTCTCCTCAAGCTTTTTCGGTCTCTCCTCTATAAGTTCTTTTTTTTCTTTTTCCATTGTTACTGCTATTTCTCCTCTACAAGTTCTCTCTCCTGTAAGTTCTCTCCACTATAGGTTCTCTTTGCTATAGGTTATCTCATTCTTATTGCCGTTGTTGCCTTCTTCTGCTGTGCACTTTCTTTTTCTCTTCTACTGCGAAAGGCTTTCTCCTTCTTGCTACAACTGCTACTTGATCTTTTCTGTTGTTAAGGCTTTTTCTTTTCTACTGCTGGCTCTTTTTTCCTTTTCTATTGCTTCCTCCTTTCTTTTCTACTACTACCTTTTTTTTTTTCTACTGCTACCTTCTTTTTTTTTTTTTTACTATTATCTCCTTCTTCCTTTTCTTTTGTTGCTTCCTTCTTCCTTTTCTGCTACTGCCTCCTTCTTCCTTTTTTGCTTTTACTATTGCAATTTTTTTTCTTTTGCTGCTGCAATTTTTCTACTTCTTTGGTGCTACTATTGTTTCCTTCTGCCATTGCACTTTTGTGTCTCTTTCATGTTGTTGCTATTTCCTTATACTGCTGTACTCTCCTTCTCTTTTAGTGCTGCTATTGTCTCCTTCTACTGCTGCACTCTCCTTCTTCCTTTGGTGCTACTGTTGTCTCTACATCTTAAGCTACTTTTCCATATTCACAATGATTTTGGGAATCTCCTTGATGGATACAATATGCACCTATGGGTAGGCCATAACCTAAATTGCTAGATCTTGAGCAATTTCTTTGGCTTTTGCTTAACATGTTGCTTATTAACTGGTGCTACCAACACTTTGTAAATGCAGCAATTACATCTTAAAGGCACTCATAACATCAAATCAACAAGGACAAATCTATGAGATGCTATTGATAACAAATCCAACATTACCCATAAAAGACGAGCTCAACAAAAGGCATTCTTAAAGTTATAAAGTGTAAACTAGGTTCTCCATACTACTTGTGTTCTTTGTGGGTCATCTTTACTTTTTTCCACTAGTAATAATTATAGATCTCAGAGGGTAGGCTAACGAGCATTCTTTGCCAAATGAGTTTGCTAGTGCCATACAGTTTGCTAGTAAAAAAACTAAGCCCATGACAATTAGCTTCAGAGCTAGGTTATACTTTGCCTAGTAAAGATCTTTGGTCCACTGGTCCATATAATGAGATTACCCATATGGCCAAAAAAGGCATAAAGCAACCAATGAGAGGGAAATTAAGGTCAAGGGATGTCTTGGAAGACATCAATGCAAGGCTCGCAAAAATGGAGCTCACTATAGTAGATAGACAAGAAAAGTTTAAGGTAGTAGACTAATACATCAACAAGCTCGAGAGGGAGAGTGAAAAGTTTCGTAAAGAGATACAGGATGCTTTAAACTAAGCCCTAACAAGGTTTTTAGACCAAGTGAAGACCTTGGAAGGGACTCTCTAACATAAGGTTGTTTTGTTGGAGGAATAGCTTAAAAAAGTCTCTAACGAGTTAAGGGAGACTATGGATGAACTAATCCTTTACAAAAAGGCAGTTACTCTAGGGGAAAGCATTGCCTTGCCTATGGTAATTGTTGTTCCTTCAAAAGTGGATGTTCTAAAATCTAATATGTATAACAGGTCGAGCAACCCAAAGAAGGTTGATAACTTTCTATGGAGTTTGGAGCAAAACTATAAGGCACTTGGTATAATGGAGGATGCTAAGAAGATTGATAATGCCACACTATATCTTGTAGATACCGCTATGGTGTGGTGGAGAAGGAGGTATAGTGTTATTGAGAGGGATACTTACATCATTAATACTTAAGATGGATTTAAGAAAGAACTCAAGCAACAATTCTATTTAGAAAATGTCGAGGAAAAGGCAAGAGCGAAGCTAAGCTGTCTATGAAGTTCCCAACTTCACCTTAGGATCTAATAGTCTGTAATATTGAAAGATGGGGAATTAGTATTACCCCCTTTCAATTGGTAGGTGAATGCTCTTCTCAGAAATGAACTCTTTCTCAGATTCAACTAAGGTAGATCTATTGCTACCTACTAATCACAATAGTCCCTAAAGTTACCTTTTAGACACCTTGCTTATTAAACGGATTGGTTATTCCTGATTAGGTCTTCTTTTAAGTTATGGATTTGATGATTCTTTAGCTTTGTTCAGAACTCAATTCAAAATACATAATGTAAATTCAAAGTAAGGATACAAGAGATTTACGTGGTTCTGCCCATGAGACATACTTCACGGTGGTTAGGATTCTTCTTCTACTGAGACAATCCACTATACTTGATACCAGTGTGGTATCCCCTATGATTACAATGGATGTCTTAATCTTCTACTCCTTTTAGTATTACAAACACAAATGTCACTTACTGTATCTGCCCTTCTTCTATCTTGTCTTGCCTCTGTTTGATTTGAATAGGCTGCTTCACTGCCGCTTAGAAGATCACCAAAATACTTTCTAACCTCTCTTTTGAAGAAATCTAAAAATTCGTTGAGTTCTCTCAAATGTTTCACCTAATTTCTTCTCTAGGTTGTCTTACACACCACTTTCAAAAGAGATAAGTCCTGGTTTATATACTACCCTCTATGGAAACCTTAGTAGGGCTTACTATAGCTGTGATAGATTTTCTTTCTTTCCCCTCCATGTGGCTTCATATTACTGTTCCATTCAAAATTCAGCATTATCCTCTTTTTTAATTTATTTTTCTTGCTCTTTTCTTTCTACTGAAATCTCATCCTTTGAATGCTTGGATGAATAGCTAGGATTGCCCATGAACAGTTAAAAATGTACAAAGAAACTGCCCATCTTTCGAAAATGCTAAGTTAAAATTTCGTAACCTTTCCTTCTTTCAGACTCCTTATCTGTCTGTAACCCCAAAATTATTCCACTCCTTTGAAATTGCTCCTAGGCTTAGTCTCAGGACAGGCTTATGGACTTGTAGATTTAACATCTTATGAATTTATTATCCGTATAAACCCCTGTCACACTAAGACTTAAGCAATGCTAAACTCCCTCTACAAGTTTACTCCAAGGAGATCACTTTACGAAGTTATTTGAAATGCTAGTCTTATCCTGTAATTCCTGAGATATGAGCCACTTTTGCTTGCACACTTAAATTTGGTTAACAACAATTATATCTCATACAAAGTTACGGGAACAATCTCGCCCTTTGTAATTGTTGGTAACACTCACAACAAAAGCCATTATGCAGCCTTCCTTCATAATCTTCTTAAAGTAATAATCCAAAAGCAAATGGATTACAACTCCCCCTAAATATGCACTCCCTCTTCCTTAACAGCTCCCCCTGCACTACTGCTTCTCTCTCCTTTTGCCAACCAATTATAAATTTGAAAAATCTACAAAGTAGAGATGGAGGATTCACCTGAACTTTAGGCTTAAGAAGACATTTGCACAAACAAACTCATTCTGTGCTTTTCAAATAGCTCTGTGGACAGAGGTTTAGTTAGAGTATCTAAGATTTGATCTTTAGTGCCAACATACTCCAACTAAATTGTGCCTTCTTCCACTTGATCCTTGATAAAGTGATATCGAATGTCAATATGCTTGCTCCTTGAATGTTAAACTGGATTCTTGCTAAGATCAATTGCACTTTGATTATCACAAAATACACTCACTGGTAACTACACTTCAACACCCAAATCTACCAATTGTCTTTGCATCCATATCACTTGAGTACATGCTGCACAAGCAACCATATACTCAGCCTTAACTATGCTCAAAGCAACATTGTTTTGCTTTCTACTTAACCATGTAACACACTTTGATCCCAAGTAAAAGTTACAGCTACTGGTTGATTTTTTATCATCTGTACTTCCTACCTAGTCTGTATTAGTATATGCTTGTAGTTTTACAGAATCCATGGCAAGATACGATAAACCCATTTCTAATGTCCCTTTGAGGTATCTTAAGATTCTTTTCACTACCAACACATGAGTTTCCTTAGGATCAACTTAAAATCGGCTGGCAATGCACACAGCTTGCATGAGATCAGGCCTTCATGTTATAAGGTACAAAAGGCTCCCTATCATCTTCTTGTATTCTGTAGGGCTTGTACTCCTTCTTTCCTGATCTTTTGTTAACTTGCAGCCTATTGACATAAGGGTACTAATAAGTCTGCTATCCTCCATGTTAAACTTTTTTAGCATCTCTTTGGCATATTTTGTCTGAGAAATAAAAATACTTTCTTCACACTATTTTATCTATAATCCAAGAAAGTAAGTAATTTCTTTAATCAATGACATCTTAAATTCCTAACTCATCTTCTATGCAAATTCTTGGCATAGCTTAGAGTGATCCTTCCAAAGATGATGTCATCTATATATACTATGGTTATCAGTTGGCCTTTCTCTGAGTTAAACACATATAGGTTATTATCGACTATTCCTCTTTTGAAGTACAACCTTCTCAAGTACGCATTGAGCCTGCTGTACCATGCTTTTGGGACTTGTTTAAGGCCATACAAAGTTTTCTTCAACTTGCACACATGTGTCTTATCCTCATTAATTTGTACTCTATCGGGTTGTTCAATATACACTTCTTCTTTCAAGAGCCCATTCAAAAAGGCTGCCATTAAAAACATTCTAATAGTTTCCAGCCTTGCTATTGGTGCAAAAGTTTCATCAATATCTACTCATTCTATCTGAGTGTAGCCTTTACAAATCAGCCTAGCCTTGTTCCTCACCACCTTGCCATCTTCATTGTGTTTATTTCTAAACACCCATTTTATTCCTATAACATTCTTATTAGTAGGTCTTGGAATTAGCTCCCATGTATCATTCTTTTTGATTTAATCCAACTCCTCATTGATAGCTTTGACTCAGGCTTTGTCTTGTGCAGCCTCTTCAATAGATTTAGGTTTAACTTGTAAGAGTAAAACAGTGACTCCTGCAATTCTTCTTCTTGTTGTAACTCCTGCTGATGGGTCACCTATTATTTGATTTCCTTGATGAGCATTGGTCCAAGTTTTCTTTGTCTTTCTCTCTTGCACAATATTAGTTGCAAAAGGATATCTTTCTTCATCTTCAGACCCATTCTTCTCTAAGTTTGAACTTACTTCTTTCCCCTTTTCTTCATGCTTGTCTAATTCTTCATCTATCTTGAAGTCATCTTCTTTACTGTCCTTAGCTTCTATATTTTGCATTATTTTCCAGTTTTCATCTATTCTCACATCACTAGAAGTGACCGCTTTTCCCAGTTTATGCAAGAAAACCCTATAACCTTTTGTCTTTGTTGAGTATCCCACAAAGATGCCTTCATCTAACCTAGCATGGAATTTTCCCAAGCTTTGCTCCTTGTTTTTTATAAAACATAGGCTGCCAAAGATTCTAAGATACTTGGCTATTGTCTTCTTCCCACTTCATAGCTCATATGGAGTCTTATTAGTATTGGGCCTTAGTAAAACTCTATTTAGTAGGTACACGGCTGTAAATGTTGCTTCTATCCAAAATCTTGTATGAAACTTGAATTCCGGCAATAGAGTTCTTGCCATTTCAATCACAACTCTATTTTTCCTCTCTACCACCCTGTTTTTTCACTAGCAATAATTATAGCTCTTAAAGGGTAAGTTAATTAGCATTCTTTGCTAAGTGAGTTTGCTAGTGTCGCATGATTTGTTGGAATAAATACCAAACCTATGATAATGTATGTGAGAGAGAAAGGTAATGCACTTAAAAAGGAGGGAAGTCTCATCTCCTCATCGTGAACTTTTTATTAGTTTATTGTTGTTAGCTTATTAGGTGTGTAGCAATCATGTTTAGAAGCATTGATGTGGGATTCCTCCTTACCTACTTCCTTAACATATGGGATTCCCCTACCTACTCCTTTCCTCAGAGCACTTGGCAATGGATATCAAAATTTGTTGAACCTATCTTTGATGGCTAATGTTGGATTTATTGTTAACACCATCTCACATAGTTATATGCATTGATTTGAGGTTATGAATGCATTGAGATGTAGAGAAGTCATTGAGAAAAACTAGTGATGACAGGTCATCCCTGATGTTAAGGAGTCAATGTTGACCGTGACCCTAAATTTTAAGGGTCAAGATTGATCATTAACCATTAACCATTGATCCCAAATTTTAGAACTCAAATTTGGTCATTAATTGTAGGACAACATATGGGAATTAACGATGATAGCTGATAATCGTGTAGTTTTAATCTCAAAGCTCTATAAATACTCCTAGGTGTCTTGCAGAAAGAAAGTAAGGAGCTGTAGAAAATTGAGTAAACAACAAAGGCAAGGTAGTCAGCCAAGGAGAGTGTAGTAGCCATCAAGGAGAGGCAACAAGGCAGTCCGCCAAAGAGAGTGCAGCAACTACCAAGGAAAAGCAGCAAAGTGCAACCAACCAATGAGGAAAGAAAGACAGCAAGGTAACCAGCCACCCACACCAGTAAACCTTCACCAAGATAGTCACTACACCAGCAAGCCCTTACAAAGTTGACAACAGTAGCTGGCCACCACACCAATACATCTAAGAGGCTTTCCAATAGACTAACAGCATATCCTTACATGTCTAGGAGGGTATACTAGTAGCAGCAAACGTCCCTACAGGTTTAGTAGGGTATACTAGCACTAATAGCATGTCCCTACACATCTAGGAGGATATACCAACAACAACAACACGTCCTAGCACATCCAAGATACTTCCCAATAGTAGCAACACATTCAGGAGGCTTCCTAGCAACAGTAACATGTCCAGGAGGATATACCCGCACCAACAAACACCACCAAGGCAAAAGCCGCACCAGTAAATATCACCAAAGCACCAACCACACCAGCAAACTGACAAAGCATCCAAGGAAGACAAACCAAAAGGAGGAAAAAGCAGCATATGAGTCCAGTAGAAGGTGAAGCAATAGCATAAGGGTCCTGCACCAATAACCAACGTGTAGCAGCAAGTAGCAACATGAGAAAACAACTGTAGTGATCACGATAGTAGTAGCAATGCGAGAAGATAGTTGTAGCATGCAAAAAGAGCAGTAGCAATGCGAGAAGACAGCTACAACATGTAGAGATAGCAGCAGCAACGCGAGAAAAGTTGCAACGCATAAGGATAGCAGCAGTGGCACAAGTGGACAAACAGTACTAATGCACTTGGATAGTAAGAACAGTGCATATGGATAGAAGTTATAGCGCGTGCAAACAACAGAGTGCATGCAAACAGTAATAGCAGTGCAAGTAGACAACAGCAGCTACGCATATGAACAATAAGAGCAATGTGTGTGGACAACAGCAGTAATGTGCGTGGACAATATTGGTAGCACATGCGGACAGTATTAGAAGCACGCACAAACAACGGCACCATGTGTGGACAGTAGGAACACCTCACACAAACAACAACAGCAGTGTGTGCAAATAACGTTAGTATAGACAGCATTAGCAACACGTGCAAGCAACATTGGCAGCGAAGGAAGGAGAAGATCTATATTCTACTCTAACAGTCTATACACATTGAGTAATCATTTTCCAGGAAAGGTTTTACCATAAATTCTTGATAAATTTATTGAAAAACAAGGTAAGATACCCTTGGAATAATCGAGAGATCATTGTAAGTGGTTAAAAAGTAATCCTTCCATAATATTATTGTATCCCTTGAAAGTAAGAGTGGATTGTGTGATTTAAGAGGGATTCTATCACACCATAGACGTAACTCACATATTATGAATAAACCATGTAAAAATTGTTATGTGTGCTTGGGTACTTGTATATTAATTTATATTCGTACAGTTGCGCTCATATAAAGAAGAAAAATAAACAAAAAAATTGGATCATCGACTCTAACAAGTTACAGAGGTTAAATCCGAATCAATTTGTAAAAAGAGGATATCTCACATTGAGTCACCTCCCTCTAAATATGAGACCTAAAACGATTCTTATTAAAATTGAGTCAAACCAACTCTAATATCAACTGTCATAGGATCATTAACTTATCCTCAAAAAGTAGTCCGTTAGAATGTGCAACACATCTACATTTATAAAGTCTAAGATTCTCTTCTTTTTTTTTTTTTTGTTAGATATGAGATTTTGACACATTGCAATTTGATTTCTTTTTATAAACTGTACAAAGAAATTTGAGAAAATGAAGTTTGAGAAATGACTTGTAATTTAGTCTTATAAGCCTTCTACTCTCTCTCTCTCTCTCTATTTTTTTATTATTTCTTCAAAATTCATATTCACATTCACATTTTTCTGAAGAATTGAGGGAACATAAAGATGTATCAATCATTATGGATTTTCATTGAAATATTAAAGTCAAATGAATAGTGATGAAGGAATATAACATGTCTCAATTGAAAGCCAAGCAATTTTTTTTTTTTGTAACTTATCAAATGGCCAACCTTTGTTATCTAATAACTATTATACAAGTTAGATTAACTTAAATGGTTATAAAGGTTGAAAGTAGATGATAATGAGAAATGGAAGGTAATTTATATAATCCATTATCAAACTTATCACATATTTTTATTTTCATTATTTAATTTTTATTTGTTACAATTAAATTGCTTTAACTTCAATTTTATTTTAATTAATCCTTTATTTATTTTATGAGATTAAAAATTATAAATTTTATTCACTAAAAAATACATTTTTATGCAATTAAATTTACTATATTTACATTTGTTCTATAATATTTTTATATACCAAATTTATTTACATTATTGCAAATTACACAACATGATAGTAAAAAGATAATTTAAAAAAGTAAAAACCTTTTTATATATTCTTTTATTTTTAAAATTGTCAAGTTTTAAAAGATTGAATTTTTATTAATACTTGAGTAAATTTAAAAATTTTGTATTGTTTAAATTGTCTTCATCATTAATGCTCTAAATAATTTGAAATGATCTAAATAATTTTAATATATAAATATATTAATTAAACAAAAGTAAATATAATGAATTTAATTACATAAAATGTATTTTTAAGGATAAATTTTATAATTTTTAATCTAATAAAGTGACAAAATGATTATATTAAAATAAAATAAAAAATACGTGATGAAAGTAAAAATAAATGATAAGTTTAATTATGTAATTTACTCGAGAAATGGAAGATAGAGAAAGGGGATTATGGTGTGTCGGTGTGCTAAAGTATTTTGTAGAATTGAGACAGTAGTAAAAATTATGATATGTGCAAGAGCTTATACGAATTTAATTTGGCAGCAATAAATTTTAGAGTTCCTCGCATGCCATTTAATGATTGAGAATTGCACTTCAATTAGATAGTGTTGAATGTTATTATGGAGATGCAGTGATTTAATTGATTGAAATTTCTTTATTATTTATCCCTTTTATTCAATTTTAATATGATTTTCATATCATGTTTGATTCAGTTTACTATTGATATATTTTAATTTGGTTATGTGTCATTTAATTATCTACTTGATTTGTTTCCTTTTAAACATTTTGAATTTAGAATTCTTAAAGGCCCTTTTAATACATTAAAAGAAAGAGTTGAAAAATTTAAAATACGTTATTTTTTATTTTAAGTTGTACACTTCAAAAGAAGAATCTAATTTTTTATTTTTTTTCATTATAAAGCTTATTAAACAGTCAATTATACAATAAAAGTCTCTTTTTATTCTTACAAATTTCGTACTTACTCTCCAGAATTAGAACAAGAAACTTTTAAAATGAAGATTTAAGATATTAACTATTAAGTGTTCTCTCAAGGACACTAAAAGTCTGATTTAACACCATAACCAAACCGTGCAGCTAGCAACTTAATGGAACAAGGATGTATTGAAAATAGAATGCTCTCTATCAACTTCCAGCTCCACTAATACAACTCACAAGAGTGCGTTGCTTTACTCACCGCATGCCACGTTCTTCATCATCTAGAGTTTCTAAGGTCACGGAAAACAATGTTGCTTTTGATGGCAAGCATGCTATTAAGCGTAGTCGTTGGAAGCAGATAGAAGTCCCATCAACTTCCAACCACTACATTGTAGTCTTGTACGTACCATTATTGTTCGTAAAAGCCAAGACCAGAGAAATTTTCAACGACGCTAGGCAGCCTTTCAATCCTGACTTTTTGCAGCCACTAACCCCACATTTTTCAGGTTTCACAATTCCAAGCATGTCTAGCAGTAAGTACAAAATATAACTTACAAGGTCAGAAATTGAAAATAAAACAGCACGGTGCAGATAATTATTACATTTTTTTTTTAATTTAAGACTTTCAAAAGCAAAGAACAACAGTAGGCAGAAACAGTTGGAAGAACTATGCAGAAGCTGCAGCAGCTTCCTCCAGCAACTGTTTGACCTTAGTGATATAGTCATTCATTGCTTCGTCCTGGGATTTCGCTGCCAGGAACAAATTCATATAGCTAGTCAAGATAATCACATAAATGTTACAAATTGAGGATTGGAAAAAACATAAAAAAAAAAGAAAAAGAAAATACATTTTACGACTGCAGATAATAAATACCTTCAACAGCCTTCCATGCATCCCACTTTGCTCTCTCCTTCATGCTGAACATTCCAGGACGGGCTGCAAATTAAATATGGGATTGTGGTTACAAGAATTGGTCTAAAAGAACAGAAATGAAAGTTGGTCTTCCGGTCCACAAGATAAAATTTTGTTTTGTTTATGAAATTCACAGTGGAAGGGAATAGGTTAAAATCTAACCGGTGTTCACTGGTCCGACAGTGACTTGCTTATAGAGCCCATAAAGAATGAGTTTGTTTTCATTTGTTGTGTTTTCTGGAAGCGTCTTGGCTTTTTCAGCATGCTCCTCAAACTCCTCCTGCATAACACCCACAGAATTATTAGGACACCAGAACAAAAATTCAATGACTAGCTTAATCACATAAGCATTAACTGCAGTCCATTTTGCTGATGCATCCTTTTGCATGGCCAAAAAACTATTGCATATCATCATTTTAGGGAAATTTTTATGAACTCTAGCTCCAAAAAGCCATCAGTTGTTTCATCTCTAAGCGTAAATGATCAGTAGTGCAGTGACAGAAGCTCAATCAGCTAGAACTACAAACTGAAACTAGCAGTTTTGAGGACAGGAATATGAATTAATTTTATCATATTCTAAAGAATCCTAGAAGGCATCTTAACCAAGTGTACAATTACAAGGTCCATAGGAGATTGGAGACATTAAAAGAACTGAGCAAAATTATGTCTGGATAAGAAAATATTTCTGCTTATCCTCTTAGGGCTCATGTGGAAGATTATGTATGACAAATGGAAATAGAGAAATCAATGTAATAAGTCCAAGATATTAGCTACATCCCACAGTGCACATACGTATTCAGTCTTGGCACTCCTAAGTAGGGAATCATGTATTTGGTCGATGCCTAATTCCTATTGTAGAGAAAATGACATAAATCCTGGAAACAAAGTTAGATGCCTGAGTAGAAGCCATACAAAACCTACCATCAAATCAGAGAGCAGCAATGACATAAATTACTTCGTGGTTATCATAAGTGTGTCCTAAGTAGACCCAGAAACCACAGATCAATTGGGTATTCTTCGTTCAAGCTAGAGAACTTTTGAAGCTAGACATTCATTGAGACTCAAAAATTTGTTGTTGAGACAACGTACAATAGGATAGGGCATCAAAACTCAAAAATCACCCACCAACATTCTCTTTAAAATCCCCAGTTCAATGGATACCACCACCGGTATGCCCAAAATCAAATTATAACAATAACAATTCATTGATGAGCTTTTTGAGAAACAAAAGAAAAGGCTGAAGATCATGGATTTGGATGGATGTGATCTAGAAAGAATCTAGATCACAGATCTCCGACGGAACTAGAGAAAATTGATCAGAACAAAACAGATCCCAGAAAATCTAAACCAACCAATCAACAAACCACTTCGTGACATTCACCTTGGTCAAACAAACACATCGCCCACATAGACACACAAAAAAAGAAAAAGAAAAAATTGCAAAATCCAAAGAATTACAAGAAGATCTAACCAAAACCGATGAATTAAACCAATATATTCTTCAACCAAAACGAACAGGACAGACCCATCAAGCAAAATACATGAAATTTACAAAACTCATCGTAAATTGTAATTCGCAACTGCAATTGAGGAAGCGTTTGAAACATTAGTGATTATACCTTCAAACCCATTGTGTTCTCTCTCTGCTAACCGCTATGTGATCTGCTTCGTGTTTGGAGCAAATGCCAGCTAGAGGCGTGTGTTTATAAAGAACTTTCATTTTTTTTCTTAAGAGAGGGATATTTCTAAAGCTTTAAGTCAAAGCATCCTTCACTCTTCAATTATTTTTTTTAAATATTAATTTACCAGCAGAGTTATATATATATATATATTATCCATAAACTTTGTATTTTTTTCCCTTAAATGCTGTCAATTAATGCTTGAAATTGAAAATTACTTTTATAACATTGAGTTAAAATTTATTAATATAAAATTTTAAATTATTTTAAATTAATATACTATTTAATTATGAGTTTTACCCAATAATTCAAATTTTTTCAGTAAAATAATAGTTTTTTTTTTTTACAATTTTATCAAAGCATTTATGATAGAAACATTGAATTTGAAGTTCAAATATTGTTTTTGTAAGTAACATATTTACGCTTGATAAAAATTAACTCAACTTAGTTTAAATAATTCAATTTTTTGCATTAAAAAATATTATATTGGCATTTTTTTGCACACAAAATTAATAATTATTAAAAGAAAATTAAATTTTCAAAAAGAGTTAAAGTGTTGAAAATTAAAAATTTAATGTCAAAAGTTTAAATTGTAAAATAACTATTTTATTTTATTTTATTTGTTATCACTCTCCATGAATTTCTTGTGAAAGAAAAGAATTATTCTTATATTTTTTTGTTAAACAATTAGAAAAGGATTAATTTAGTCTCTCATGGAACACTTTAATTGTCAAAAGTTTTATTTTAAAGATTTAAATTCTAATATTATGGAATAAAAATGAGATTTATGATAACAAAAAGAATTATCTAATTATGTTATTTATGGCACAATGAATCTCTTTGACTTTAAAAGGAAAAGTAATCAATTTTACAATAAATTTCTATTGATTTAATTGAGTTATAGAAACTACATCTAATCAAATTTATTTAGTAAATCAAACTTTTTGATTTGGCAAAGGTAGTCAAAATTTGATTCAACTTGATAAGTTGATCCAAAGTTATTTGAAAAATACCTACATTGACTTGACCTAAAAAATTTAAAGTTAATATGTACTTAATTTAAATTCATTTGATGCAATCTTTTTCTTTAAGAGAACAAAATAAAAGATTTTATTTTTTTAATATAGATTTTATGTAAAAAATAATTTTTAATTAAAGTATTTGCAAATCAAATTAGGTTATTTGAAGAAACATTTTGCATCTAGATGCTTTTTTTAAATTGCAATATGTAACCAAATCATGACTTGTCTAAATTGGCACATTAGTCATAGATTAGTTATAAACATTTGAGATGATTTGAAATTTTCTTAGACTTTTATATTTAGATTCATTATGCATTAGCAAATGGGCTACTTCCACATAATGATATAACAAGAAAAGACATGCACACAAATCTAACAAATAAATTTATATTTATGATTATAATAATATAGGTATAACATCTACTTATATATCTAAAATCAAAATAATTACCATTAGTAGTTGGTAAACACAAAGCAAGTGAGAAAAAAAAAAGAATAAATAAATCATTTGCTAGTATAAGTAAAAGAAACAAGGTATAACCAAATGTTATATATGTAATGATTGATCTTAAGTTGGTAAGAGACAATAGGCCTTACCTATAAACATTTGCCTTTTTTACTTACTATATCTCACTTTCATACAGTTAAGAGTGTAATCAAGACATATTAAATCGAATTTTAATATATTCACTCATTTCTTCCTAACAATTCACTCGAGTTCATTCTTAGATAAGTTGAAATCAAAATGAAATTTTCTACTAACTATGTGGCAAAATTACTACACTTAAAAAATGAGTGTTTAAGTTTTCTTAATTGGTATAGGTATGTAAGTGAGACTCAACCCAACATTGAAAATATTACATTTTATTTGCTATAAACTGTTATAATATACAAAGTATCATTTTAAAACCCACATGTTATGTCATATACCCCTAGTTTCCTTTAAATAAACATCTTAATTTTATCCTTACATTTGCAAAGGCACTTTAATCACTAGTCTAACATGTCATCTAATTAACATAGATTGAGAGTTCAAAAAGTCAAACTTTGAATATGTGTGAATGCAATAAGATGAAAACAAATATTAGGTATAATCATGCTTTTTTGATAGTTAACAAATACCAAATGGGTAGATGTCTCAGTCAAAAGTCTAGACATTTATATTGAAAATTTTATATTTAAATTTTGAAGCAAATGTGAGAGTTATGAAAAAGGAGTTATACCAATAAAGTTATCTACCTATTAAATTCATCCCTTATGGTATAAGAAAACTAAGATATTACTACTCTAATCACTATATCATGTATTGTTCTATTTTATTTTTAGCTTTTACTATAATATTTCATAATTTATATTTTAATTTTGTAATCCTTATATTAACATATATCATGCATTTTCCTATATTCCTTATGACACCTCATAACATCTATTTATGGATACTTAATTTTGTTCATTGTGATCAAAGGTACAATATTCTAAACTATAAGGAGCTTATACTTGGCAAAATATACAATTAACTTAGTCTCATATAAGAAGCATAGAGGACAAAGTTAAAGAGTTAGCTAGCCACATAGACAATATTTAAACCTCAATTAAGGAATTAAAGGAGCAAATGCAATAGCTAGCATAAGCATTTACTAAAAGGAAGACAATCGATAAAGGCATAATTCTTTAGGAAAGCTCTTTTACCACGATTATTGGGATATTCCAAACAACCTTGGTGTTAGAAGCTTCTTTAGTACCTTTAATCTATACATAATCAACAATGCATCCTTTTTTAGGACAAACAACTATTATGTGACCATTAAACACCTAACTTTATGCACTTAATGTCACTTTAGTGCATTGGCCTATTGACGTTATCCCTAATGAGTTCAATGCTACTCTTAAACTAAAATTCAAAATGACAAGAAGCACTAAGCATTCCATCAAACAAATCATTGACCTATTGTAAATAGAAGTAGAGTCATTAAAAGGGATAATGTCCATGCCTTTCTATGCACATTTGATCTTTGTTTTGTTCAAGATAAAGTTCTTGACTTCTCCTTTGGATCTACTAGTTTGTGATATTAAGAGGGGGATGAATCAGTATCACCACAATTCATAATTAGCAAGTAAGTGAACAACTTACTAAGGTGAACTTTTTAAAAGTGAACTTTTTCTCAAACTCAACTAAGGTGAATCTATTGCTACCTACTGATCATAATTGTCCCTAAAGTCACCTTTCAGACACCTTACCTAATAGACAATTTGGATGTTCTTATTTAGGTCTTCGTTAGGTTATGGGTTGGCTGATACTTTAATTGTGTTCACAACTCAATTCAAAATACAGAACGTAAAGCAAATTAAGGACACATGAGATTTACGTGGTTCCGTTAACATGACGTACATTCATGGTGGTAGGGACTATCCCTTACCAAGACTATCCACTATACTTTAAAATTCTAGTTACAATGGATGTCTTAATCCTCTGTTCCTTTCAATATTGTAATTACTAAGCAAGTACAATACAAAAAGTGTCACTTACTGTATCTACCCTTCTTCTAACTTGTCTTGTCTCTATTGAATTGAAAAACTGCTCCACTATCGCTTAGAAGTTCACTGTAATGCTTTTTAACCTCTTTTGAAGAAATCTAGAAATAAGTTGAGTTCTTTTCATGCTTCGCTAAATTTCTTCTCTACGTTGTTTCATACAACTCCTACTTTCACCATCTCACAGTCTCACCTGTCTCCTTGTCTCACGGCTCGTCTTGCGTTTTTGGTCTCACGCCGATGCATGTTCTGGTCTCATCGGCTATCCACTCTTCATTCTGATTTTCTTCTGACCAGTGGTCTATTTTTCCATGCTCACTTGGTTGGTCGTCGGGTTTCTTTTTCTCTCCTTCCTGTTGACTCCTCTATTCTAGCCATCGAGTTTCTTTTTCTCTCCTTCTTGTTGATTCCTCTGATCTGGCCGTCGAGTTTCTCTCTCTCTCCATCCCGTCGACTCCTCTGGTTTAGCCGTTGGGTTTCTCTCTCCTTTGGCCAATCTACTCCGATTTGCTCAATTTTTGACTTGCCTCTTTCTCTATATTGGGTTTTCTCTTTCTTTTTCACTCAGCCATTCTTCATTCCCTATTTTGCTGAGAGAGATGCCTTGTGTTTTCCAATCACTCTTTGTGTTTATGTCATTCACTCTCTCTTCTTTTCCGACGAGGGCTTGTTCTCTCTCTTATCTCCGACAACGGCTTGCTCCAACGACTACTCCTCTTCTCCCTTTTTCTCTCCTTCGTCCGACAGCTTCATTGTGCAACTACAGTGTTAGGCAATTATATTGGCCTTTATATACTCTCCATAAAACCTAATAGGGCAAATTTATTGTTTTGCCTTTTCATGTAGATTTTACGTTCTTGCCCCTCCATGTGGCTTTTACTTTCTTGTCCTTCCATGTGGCTTTACTTTATTGCACACTTAAACCTAGTTGTCAACAATTACAAGTCATACAAGGTTGTGGGAACAACAATCTCCCCCTTTGTAATTGATGGCAACACTTATAATAAAAGCTACTATGCAGCAATTTTACCTCGCCCTAAATATGCACTCTCCTTTCTTAACAGCTCCCCTACATTGTTGTTTCTCTCCCCTTTTGCCAACCAATTACAAATCTGAAAAACTCACAAAGTAGAGATGGAGGATTCACCTGAACTTCAGGTTTGAGGAGGTATATGCACAGATAGACTTAATATATGCTTTTCAAACAGCTCTATGGATAGAGGTTTAGTTAGAATATCTTAAATTTGATCTTTAGTGCAAACATATTCCAACTGAATTGTACCCTGTTCTACTTGATCTTTGATGAAGTAATACTGAATGTCAATATGCTTGCTTATTAAATGTTGAACCAGATTCTTGCTGAGATCAATAGTGCTTTGATTATCACAAAGCACACTCACTGGTAACTTCACTTCAACACCCAAGTCTACCAATTATCTTAACATCCATATCACTTATGTATATACTGCACACGCAACCATATACTTAGCCTCAGCTATGCTCAAAGCAACACTGTTTTGATTTCTACTTAACCATGAAACACACTTTGAACCCAGGTAAAAGTTGCAGCCGCTAGTTGATTTTCTATCATCTATACTTCCTGCCCAGTTTGCATCAGTGTATGCTTGTAGTTTAATAGAATCCATGGCTGGATACCACAAACCTATTTCCAGTGTTCCTTTGATGTACCTTAGGATTCTTTTTACTGTCAATACATGAGACTCCTTAAGATCAGCTTGGAATCTACTAGCAGTGCACATAGCTTGTACAAGATCAGACCTTGATGCTGTAAGGTATAGAAGGCTCCCTATCAGCTTCCTGTACTCTGTAGGGCTTGTACTCCTTCCCTCCTAATCTTTTGTTAACTTATAGTCCATTGTCATAGGGGTACTGACAAGTTTGCTATCCTTTATGCCAAACCTTTTTAGCATCTCTTTGGCATATTTCGTATGAGAAACAAAGATACTTTTTTCACACTGCTTTATCGATAATCTAAGAAAGTACGTCATTTCTCTAATTAATGACATCTCAAATTCCTCACTCATCTTCTGTGCAAAATCTTGGCATAGCTCAGAGTGATCCCTTCCAAAGATGATGTCATCTACATATACTATGGTTATCACCTGGCCTTTCTCTAAGTTGAACACATACAGGTTATTATTAATCATTCCTCTTTTGAAGTTCAACCTTCTAAAGTATGCATCCAGCCTACTGTACCATGCTTTTGGAGCTTGCTTAAGACCATACAAGGCTTTCTTTAGCTTTCACACATATGTCTCATCCTCACTGATTTGTACTCCATCGGGTTGTTCAATATACATTTCTTCTTTTAGAAACCCATTCAGAAAGGCAGATTTCACATCCATCTGATATACTGTATACCTCTTATGAGCTGCCAAAGCTAAGAACATTCTGATAGTTTCTAACCTTGCTACTGATGAAAAGTTTCATCAACATCTACCCCTTCTATCTGAGTGTAGCCTTTGTAAACCAGTCTGGCCTTGTTCCTTACCACCTTGCCATCTTTATTGTGTTTATTCCTAAACACTCATTTTGTTCCTATGACATTCTTATTAGTGGGTCATGGAACCAGCTCCCATGTATCATTCTTCTCAATTTGATCTAGCTCTTCATTAATAGCTTTGACCTAGGCTTTGTCTTGAATAGCCTCTTCAACAGATTTAGATTCAACTTGTGAGAGTAAAGCAGTAGCTCCTATAATTCTTCTTGTTGTTGTAACTTCTGCTAATGGGTCACCTATGATATGATCTCCTTGATAAGCACTTATCCATGTTTTCTTTGTCCTTATTCCTTGCATCGTCTTAGTTGCAAGAGGATCTCTTTCTTCATCTTCAGACTCACTCTTCTCTGAGTCTGAACTTACTTCTTGTTCCTTTTCTTTAGGTTGGTCTAATTCTTCATCTACATTGAAGTCATCTTCTTCTTTGTCCTCAGCTCTCCATTTTGCATTGTTTTTCAGTTCTTATTTATTCTCACATCATTAGAATTAATCACTTTTCCCAACTTATGCAGGAAAACTCTATAACCTTTTGTCTTTTCTAAGTATCCCACAAAGATGCGTTCATCAGACCTAGCGTTGAATTTTCCCAAGTTTTGCTCCTTGTTCTTCACAAAACAGGAGTTGCCAAAGACTCTGAGATACTTGGTTGTTGTCTTCTTCCCACTCTATAGCCCATATGGCATTTTATCAGTATTGGGCCTTAGTAATACTCTGTTTACTAAATGTACGGCTGTAAATGTTGCTTCTGTCCAAAATCTTGTATGAAACTTGGATTCCAGCAGTAGAGTTCTCGCCATTTCAACCATAGCTTTATTTTTCCTCTCTACCACCCTATTCTGTTGAGGTGTTCTTATTGTTGCTATTTGATGATGAATTCCATATTTTTCAAGATAATCTTCAAAAAATTTATTTGTAAATTCAGTACCTTGATCTAACCTCAATACTTTGATCTTTCTTTTACTCTTATTTTCTGCCAGTCTTCTGTATCTCTTAAAGTAATTCAAAACTTCTGACTTGTATTTGAGGTGCATGAGGTAGGTCCTTCTCAAATAATCATCAACAAACAAAATAAAGTACCTCTCACCTTTCAACCCTTTTGTCCTCATCGGTCCACACAAATTAGTATGCATAATGTCAAGCATTGCGTCAGAACTAAACTCTTTGATCTTGTACTGCTTTTTGGCATGTTTTCCTTTAGAGCATGTTGAGCAAACAGACTCTTTCTCTCTCTCTCTCTCTCACTCCTAAGGTTAGGAATGTCTCTGATTGCATGAGTAGTGGTCAGCTTCCTCATGTTCTTCTATGATAAGTGTCCCAGCCTCCTATGCCAGAGTTGATTTTCTTCTTTTTTGGTGAGTAAATAGTTGCTTGTCTTGTCCTCATTAATCACATATAAATTTCCAACTATTCTCTTCCCGACTGCAACAGTATTGCCTTTTTTACTCTTTAGCTGACAACCTATTTTTGTGAATATCACTTTGTGGTTGTCGTTGTATAGTTGGCTAATAGATGCTAGATTATATTAGAGTCCTTTAACGTGTAGAACATCTTTTAACTTTCCTTTTCCAACTAGCCACTGATGTTGAGTGAATATCATTGCTAAACTTGACTTTACCTTCCCTTGATTTGTTTAGCTTTGATAATTTACTCTTGTCTCCCATCATGTGCGAAATGCATCCACTATCAAGGATCCATTGCTTATCTTTGCAATCAGCTTTTAGTGCAATTTCACCTATATTAGTCACCTCCCTTTTTGCTTTATATTCCTTCTTTGAATTGGCTGGAAGATAGTTTTCTCCTTTTTCTCATATTTGACTGCACCACTTGTTTTTATTGTGCCATTGAGTGCTTTCTCTTGCTCAGGGAGAAGTATCATGCATCTCTTGGCATTATGGCCATCCTACCTACACCTTTCACACTATTCCAAGTCTGCTAATACAAAAAACTTGTTCTTTGAAACTATTGGTTTGGGCTTCCACCAACACTCTTTGTCAATGTGTCCTTGCCTTTTACAATATGTGCAAGAACTCACGACAAGTGTTCTCCTCTAAATTTTGTATTGTCTCCCCCTATATGCAACATCATATCTTCTCAAGTTGGAGACATATATTGGCCTTCTCCACCAGCAGTTACTCACCTTATGACCCCAAACTCCACAATAAAGGTAATGACCTTGAAACTACCTCTTCTTGGGTCTGATCACAGCTTGTCATCTTCTGTTCATCACTTGATATATAGGCAAAGTAGCTGGCTTTTTTGCTTGTGTGACTTTCATTTCAGTCACCTTCTTCTGTTCAGCCGTAGCCCTCTGCTGGCTGACTTTCTTTTCTTTTTGGGACGTAGCAGTTATAGGCTGTTGCTCTTTAACCACATACATCATTTTTGGCCCTGGCTTTAGTTTGATAACTGTCTTCTCTTCTTCAGTTACCATCTCCTGAGTCACAGCCTTTTCTTTCAACTTTTGTGGCAAAGTCTCATTGTCTTTAGGTAGTGCAGCATCAGATTGCTGCACTTTCTCTTCATTCTTCTTTTCTCTTATAGAGCTTATTTCTCCTATCACTTTAACCTTCTGTAAGTTCTTCTCATTCTTTTTGAGTTATTACTGAAGTTTTAACAACTCTATCTCTATTTCTTCAATTATTGAAGTCCTTGAGCCAAGCTCTATTGTAAGGTCTTCACATATTTTAATTTGTTCTTCAAGTTTTCTCTTCAAGTCAATATGTTCAGCCCTTATTTCATCCTTTTGACTTTCAGCTTCCTCAGACTTTACTTCAACTTGTTTTATATGGTTCTCCAACCTTCTTATGGTTCTGTCCTTTATGATTATCTCCTTTGAAATTGTTTCTAGTTCAGATCCAAGATCTGGCTCTTCTTCATTAACCTCCTTTTCCTCTTCAGAGGTTAAGCTACCACCTTGTGTTGATGCTATAAAGACATACTCATTTGATAAGTCTTCATTTTCCTCCCCATCAGCTACTTTTGTCTGACTCACATAACTCTTAAATGAGTCTCTCTTCTTCCTCTGTGAGTTGGCAATCTTCTTACTGGATTTCTTTGATTTGAATGATGATCTTCTTCATCTTGAATTTTTCTCATCATCACCATCTTTATCTTTATCATCAAGTTTCACTTTGTATTGAGAAGCAAAGTGTCTAGTCTCCCTACAATGTTAACATCTCAAGGACAACTGTCCCTTTCCCTTCTTAGACCCCTTTTTGAATTTCCTTGTAAAGTAAGCCAATACTTCACCTTCACTTTCTTCCTCATCATCATCATCCCCATTGGATGATTCTTCCTCTTCTTTTATCTTCAAATGCTTCATGGCTTTGAAAGCTACCTCCTTTGATACCTTCATTGTTGTAGAGCTTTCAGCTGACTTTATTCTCATCTCATATGCAATAAGATTGCATTGGAGATCATGCAGAGACATAGAATTGAGATCTCTACTCTCCTCTTTGGATACTACCTTTGAGGCAAACCTCTTAGGCAAAATTCTTAGAATTTTCTTCACAATAAATGAGTCCTTCTTGTTCTTCCCATAACTTCTAAGGTCATTTACAACATCAATAACCTTGGTGAAGAACTCTTGGACTATCTCATTTTTCTGCATTCTGAAAGATTCATATCTCTCCTTGAAAACTTGAAGCTTGACCTCCTTCATTCTACCATCACCTTCATAAACTTTTTGCAATCTGTCTCATATCTCCTTGGCAGATTTGTAGTCCATAACTTTAGCATACTTAGCATCTGTCAATGCTAAAATGATGACGTTTGAGATCTTCCCATTTATCTCAAACTGCCTTGACTCCTCTAGGGTTAGGTCTTTACCTTCTTCCAGAGCCACAAAACCCTCCTATATGCATTTCACCACGTTTATACCTATGATTGCAAATACCACTTGCATTCTTACTCTCTATATATGGTAATTGGTTCGTTGAAGATTGGAACCTTCTTGTTGTAAGTGGTGCTACTGCTGGTACCGACTTCCATTTCTCAGTATGATGAACAAGTCAAAATTCTAGATCCCTTCAAACTAGGACGCCAAGCTGTTAAGCTTCAAACTAGTAAACCTAGCTCTGATACCAATTAAAGTTCCCAACTTCTCCCTAAGATCTACTAGTTTGTGTACTGAGAATGAGGGTGAATCAATATCACCACAATTTGTAATTAGTAAGTAAGTGAACAACTTCAACTTCTTTTTAAAAGTGAACTCTTTCTTAGACTCGACTAAGGTGGATCTATTGTTACCTACTAATCACAATAGTCCCCATAGTCACTTTTTAGATACCTTGCCTAATAGATAATTCGGATGTTCTTGTTTAGGTCTTCATTAGGTTATGGGTTGGTTGATACTTTAGCTACATTCACAACTCCATTCAAAACACAAAACATAAAGCAAATTAAAGACACACGAGATTTACATGGTTTCGTCAACGTGACGTACATCCACGGTGGTAGGGACTCTCCCTTATTGAAACTATCCACTATACTTGAGAATTCCAGTTACAATGGATGTTTTAATCCTCTACTCCTTTCAATATTGCAATTACTAAGCAAGTACAATACAAAGAATGTCACTTATTGTGTTTACCCTTCTTCTAACTTATCTTGTCTCTATTGAATTGAAAGGTTGCTCCACTGCCGCTTAGAAGTTCACTACAACACTCTCTAACCTCTCTCAAAGAAATATGGAAATACGCTGAATTTTTTCAATGCTTTGCCGAATTTCTTCTCTACGTTATTTCACATAACTCCTACTTTCATCGTCTCACGATCTCAACCGTCTCCTTATTTCACAGCTTGTCTCGCGTTTATGGCCTCACAACTTTTGTTGGTCACTATTCATTAGCTATCCACTCTCCGTTCTGGTTTTCTTTTGGCTAGTGGTCTGTTTTTCAGTACTCACTTGGTTGGCCATTAGGTTTCTTTTTCTCTCCTTCCCATCGACTCCTTTGGTCTGACCATTAGGTTTCTCTCTCATTCTGCCGATTTGCTCTAATTTGCTCAATTTTCGACTTGCCACTTACTATTAATTGTTACTTCATGATTATAAGTAAGATAAATATAGGTTATAATCTTTAACTTTAGCAATTAACCATTATTTAATCAATTTAGTAACATTAATTAAATTAATTGAATAAATATTCATTAAATAATTCAATTAAAATGACATAAACAATTCCAATAGAAAATAAAACAATATAACAACATGATTTATTCCAACAAAATACTTAATATTTTGAAATCTCCTAAAACTATTGAAAAATCATAGTTACACATACTTAAAAAAATAAATTCTTTTAAAACTATCTGTTGCCCTTTTTTTGTCTATCTTTTATTCTTTCCTTCTTGCTCTCAGTAATTAAAGGGATCTTTTTTTATATTCTAGAGAACATACATAATATACGCAAGGAAACCCTAAGACACTTTTAAAAAATTTTCTAAATTCTTGAAGTTACAATAAACTCATTTTTTTAAATTATGAGTTGATTTTTGAATATTTATAGTCTAAATTAGGGTTTAACTTTTTTATCAAAGTTTTAGTCCTTTTATTAACTTTTTAATGCTTTTAGTTCTGCCCAATAAAAAGGTTTAGAGGTTAATTTATGAGTTAAAAATTGAGATTGACTCAATTCAGTTTATGAAAAAATTTATAATGACTTTTTAGATATTTATAGATCATTAAACAACTAATTTAAGCTTAGATGCCTTCATAACAATTGTAACTTTGAATGCGAACTTCAATTTAATCTTTTAAATCACTTGATTTGGATCTTTAAAGATTAATTTATGCTTATTTAAATACTTATTACTTATATAAAAAATTTAAGAATCTTACTCCAATATGGACTTTTAAATTAATGAAAAATCTAAACTAAGTGAGAAATGTCAAAATAATGAAATAAAAGGTGAAGAGATCTTGTTAAACTCTAGCTTTTGATCAAATAGGAGAAAAAGGCAATCCATAACTAAGAAAGCATTGGTCAAGTTAGTTAACTTAAACATTATAGAAAATCTACAAGAAATCAAAATCAACATAAGATTTACCCTAAAAAGTAAACAAATCAAGATTTAGTTTTTTAAAGCACATATAAATATGTTTGCCTAGTCATACCAAAACATGCTAAACCTTAAAATTGATATAATGCTGCATAAACTCTCATTAAGATCAAAATGCAAACTTGTATGATAAAAACTCAAGAGAATAAAGCTTGATGTCCTATTAAAAAATCAAAGAAAAAGTTAAAAAGCAATTGGACACATGCTTTTTTAAGTGGTAAATTATTATGATACTTGCTATTCACAATTGGAGAAAATATGTTGCTCTTTAGCATAGAAAGCACACCAACTTTTGTAATATATGTTGTATTATGCCATTTGGCAACTTTAGCAATATAGAAAATGATCCCTTTAAATACTTTTTTGTAAAGCTAGCATTATTAGGATGGATTGTCCACCATTAAGTTCTCTTCTTAAAATATGACATATAATATATAAATTATAAAGTTATCAAAGTTAGTATGATAGTAGCTTTTTTGGTAAATTAAGCCATTCTTAATTACAAGTTTATGTTGTTTGTTTTTTTAGATGAAGACATCCTAGCCATAGATCAAACTTAGGAAGGTGGTAAAAAGGCAACAAATAAATGACAAATATAGGTTGATGAGGCATCTAATGCATTGGGGCATGGAATTAAAGCAATCCTTATTTCTTTTAAAGGCAAGTAATATCTAATTGTAATAAAAGTACAATTTGAATACATTGATAACATAATAGAATATATGACATACGCAATGAATTTACTATATACCTTAGAGATAAAAGATAAAGACCTCAAGGTATATGATGACTTAATGTTTGTCATCTTTTAATTACCAAAGGAATGGAAAATGTGAGACCATAAGTATGTTTTTTATAACCAATACATCGAAAAATTAGTGGCACAATTTAATGAGATATCGTCTACCTTATGTTTAGGAAAAATAATTAGATTTATAATACTTTGGCAATGCAATGTACAAGATGGATTCTTTAACCAATGCTTAAGTAATCTATATCAATATCTGTCCCACTCTCGCCCACTTCATACATATAAAAAGGGAGATGGACAATAAGCAATGATATTATAACATAAAATACTGCCTTAAAGTCTGAATATCTTAAAGGTGTAAATAAAAATGATTTAATTATATGGAAGTTGGCAATGAATTTCTTCTTAAGTGGAGACATCCTCTACAAGTATAACTATGACTTGGTCTTACTACGAGTAACTAGGCATCAAACTACAAATGTTTGTATGTTCATAAAAAAGGCATTCTTAGGTAGTGCATTAATTCTGCTAAATATGGATGACTGAGACAAGCCACATCCTATTAACTCAAATCAGGTAATGCTTCACCTAGACATTAACCAATATTGAAATTAATTAATCATTGGCCACTAACTAAGGATAAAGCATAATGGATAAGATCAGAAAGGATGTAAAACATAATCAAAAAGCCAAGGTTTGCATACTATGGGGTATTTAGACTAGGATTATGTTGAATTATTAGCTATACTATCAGTCTATGTTAATCCCTATAACATAATGGATAAGATCAGAAAGGATGTAAAACATAATCAAAAATCCAAGGTTTGCATACTAGGGGGTATTTAGACTAGGATTATGTTGAATTATTAGCTATACTATCAGTCTATGTTAATCCCTATAACATCACTTTATATTTTTTCCATTTTATATCTAAATGTCTCGCTTTGTTTACCACTAAAGACTATCATTTATAGACTAGTTATCCCATGAATAACAAATATCCTTTAAACCATAACATTAATGCATTTGACATGATCATATTTATTTAACTGACATATATCAATGGGCATTTAAAATAAACATAGCATATATTGCATTTTTTGTTTGAGATTTTCAAAGATATAAGGAATTATTTTTGACATTATGTCAAAAGCCTTTAAGCAGTACTAACAAGCAATGATGAATTTATAACTTGAGATCCTTGTGGGGCCAAAACCAAGGAATAAATAACATAAGGAATGTCCACATCTCACTAGAGCAATGTGATTCTCCTTAAAGCTAATAAGCATAAGTATTTTATCATGATTTTAACCATTTTGGATTTAGGCAAAGAGTAACCCAAGAGATAGAAAGAGGATCTCTTTAGTTTAGGGATAAGCAAGAGAACACTCAAAGATTGGGAACAACTCCACATGCACAATATGTTATAGGCCATAGAAGTCAATAAAGAAAGGATCTAAATAACAAATTGAAAAGAATGAGGACAAAGTAAAATCCAAATGCATGATAAGGAATGAGAAACCTAGAGCAAGTAAGATAAACAATCAACTATAATAAGCCAAAACTAGGAAAGATTCCTAAATAACAAATCTCTCTTAAAAAAAGAAAACAAAAAGATAAAAAAATGAATGCAAATAACAAACAAGAACAAAGGAAAGCAAACCCTTAACAATGTAGTGTTAGTGTAAGCATATGTAAACAATTACGAGCATTGATACTAGTAGCCTTAGGCATGTTTAAGAGTGCATTTTGCATTACTAACCTACATTAAAGGTTAATGTAGCCATATCGATTCAATACACGCAACATGTCAACTTATTTCTGAATTTTAACAACAAATGGCAATAAGGAGTAATTTTGTGTGAGTTAGAATGCATCTTGCATTAGTGACCTAAGTGAAAAAGTAATGTAGCCATTTTGAACAATACAAACCATATGTTAGCATACTTTTAAAATTTTAACTACTAATGGCAACTAGGAGCAATTTTATGCAATGTTTAAGAATATGTCTTACATTGGTGATCTGAGCAAAAAGGTAAAGTTATCGTGTTGAATAAGTATAGATAATATGTTAATTTATCTCTAAAATTTTCACTATAAATTGTAGTTAAAAGTTGTTTTGTACGAGTTAAAAAGTGTGTACTGCATTTGTAACTTGAGAAAAAGGTTGATACAACCATCTTAAGCAAGCTTAAAAGATATGTTGTTCCCACAGCCTTGTATAGGTTGTAATTGTTGTCAATTAGACTTAAGTGTGCAAGTAATTTGACATGGAAGGGCAAGAAAGTAAAGCCACATGAAAGGGTAAGAAAGTAATTTGAAGCTACATGGAGAGGCAAAGAAGTAAAACCACACGATAACCCTACACCATCGGTAGAAAAGAGAGAAAATTAGATACAGCAAAGCATGGCTGGATGGCAAAACGAAAGGAGACAATATGGAAAAATAGGGCATGGCAAAACACCACCTACAAAAGAAAGGAAACCTAATACGGTAAAGAGGTCAATGACCAAATAAGGGAAGGAGAGAAAAACCATATATGGCCAAAAAGAAGGGTGGACAGCAGAACAGGGGTACATTGAACTTTTGCATTGCACGTGTGTTGGCGTGAGACCAAAATGTGCAATGGCATGACTGATCAGAAGCGTGGGGCAGGCCGTGAGACGTGAAATGGCAGACCAAAAGTGTGAATGCAAGCAGTGAAGCTGTGAGATGGTGAAAGCAGGAGTTGTGTGAAACAACCTAAAGAAGGAATTCGGTGAAGCATTGGAAAAAACTCAACGTATTTCCAGATTTCTTCAAGAGAGGTTATAGAGTTTTGTAGTGGATTTCTAAACGGTAGTAAAGCAACCTATTTAATTCAATAGAGGCAAGACAAGTTAGAAGAAAGGTAAACATAGTAAGTGACACTCTTTGTATTGTACTTGCTTTGTATTTGCAATAGTGTAAGGAACAAAGGATTAAGACATCCATTGTAACTACATTATGAATATCGGGAGTACTACAATGGTATTCTTAAGTATAGTGGATTGTCTCGGTAGAGGAAGAGTCCCTACCACTGTAGACGTACGTCACATTGATAGAACCACGTAAATCTCTTATATCCTTACTTTGATTTACATTTTATGTTTTGAATTGAGTTGTGAACGCAGCTAAAGTATCATTGAACCCATAATCTAAAGAAGACCTAATCAAGAATATCTGATCTGTCTAATAGGCAAGATGTCTGAAAGGTGACTTTGGGAACTATTGTGATTAGTAAGTAACAATAGATCTACCTTAGTCAAATTTGAGAAAGAGTTTACTTTTAAGAAGAGGTTAAAGTTGTTCACATACCTGCGTATTGACGAAAGCAAAAGTATTAAAGAAGTAGAATACTTTGGCTTAAGTTATCAATATGTTTTGAAGGAGTGTGATACTAATTCACCCGCACCTCTCAATATCACAGACTAGTAAATCTTAGGATAAAGTAGGGAACTTCAATTGTTATACAAATAAAGGAGAGAAATTAAAGGTATGATCAAATTGTCAAAGTTTTAACAAAAAATTAACATCATAAAACAATTCTAGATTGAGACCACCAACCTATTGTCTTATGCCAATTGCATATCTTGTATAGTTAAGGGCCAAAAGAAACAATAGAAGAGTTGAAAAAAGAATGATTTTTCTTTATTATGTCTTATAAGTACATGTTAGAGGTAGGAAAAATATGATAATAAGGAGATAAGCATTTAAAAAATATTGATTGCCATGTTGATGTCTAATACATCAAGATTAAATAATCTTAATTAACAATATTAATTGCTAACACAATATGAGCATTTAGATCATGTATTGTCACTTTAATAGATATGTAAAAGTTGAAAACATTAATTTTTAAAGCTATGTAACTTTTTATTAATTAAATTTATTTGCCAAATTATTATCAAGTAAAACATATGATTTTATTGCTTATGGCCCTAAAATATTTTATTTTTTTATGTTCAATAAATGTCCATTTTTTATTGCATCATTCTAAAGTAGAAATCATATGGTACATAATTTCCTACTATTGGAAAATAATATATCAACCATATCTTAAACCTTACCTAATAGCTGAAACTTATAAGTGGAATATGATAAGTGAGAATTTATTTACTATCTTTTATATTTAGTTGATTTTAACAAGTTTTATACCTATTTAAACTTATTAGAATATATTTTATGATTTAAGCACATTTTTGAAGATTTTTAAGAATTTGTACTTTTAATAGATAAAATTTCAACATTTTATCATTTTAACTTTTATCACTTATTTTATATTTTTCACTATCTTAAAAGTCCATAATGGAAAGTAAACTTTGGTGAAATTTTAGTAGACATCTTAAATTTTTCAAATTGAAGTCATGAGTCTAAATTTAAGTTTATTTGGACCTTAAGGGCAAAAAAATGAAGTCCAAATCATAATTAGAATAGGATTCTCACTCGAGCAATATATATTTAAATGGACATAACTTAAACTTCAGCCATTTAAATTGGGTTATTCAAAAGTCTAAGTTGAATTTCGCATTTTAACGTAAAATAGTTACATCAACAGCCAAACCCAAATTAGTTGTTTAATGATCAAAAAAATAACTAAAATTTTGTTGTAAAATCTATCAAGAGTTGGACTAAATCAATCTTGGTTTATAGTTCATATATAAGGCTTTAAACCTATGTTTTAGGTAAGACTGAATGTGTTGGAAAGATAAAAAAAAAAAAAAAGACTACAATGTTGATAAAGATAAAAGACCTTAATTTAAATTATATCTATTTAGGAATTAGCTTGAAAATCATCACAAGAATAATATTATAATAAAAAAATCATAACCTAAAAATTTTAAGAGATATTTTTATACTCTCTTATAAGTTTCTTGTGTCTAATATATAATTTCTCTAAAATATAAATAAGGATCATTTCAGATGTTGAAAAAAAAAATAGAGAAGAGATAGATACAAAGAGATAACAAACATATATTTAATAAGAATTCAATTTTTCTTTTTTGAGTATGTGTAATTAAAATTTTTCAACAAATTTAAGAAATTTCAAAACATTTGATATTTTAATTCAGTAAATTCTTTTGATATTTTTCACTTTTCTATTAGAATTATTTGAGTTATTTTGATCAAATTGTTATATTATTTTTTAATTAATTTGGTTAAATTTACTACATTGATTAAATAAATATTTATTTCCTTTTACATTTACTTAATTTTATTAAGTTTTATAGCTTTTAAGCTCATTAGAATATATTTTGTAACTTATAAATGTTTTGGGAGAGTTTTGAAAATTTGTACTTTTAATAAATAAAAATTCAACATTTTACCATTTTAACCTTTGTTACTTATTTTAGATATTTTGATAAATTAAAGGTCCATATTGAAAAGTGATCTCAAATGAAATTATAGTAGATATCTTAAATTTTTCAAGTTAAGGCTGTAAACCTAAATTAAAATTCATTTAGGCCTTGATACGTAGCGTTAAAAGATAAGGCAGAAAACTAAAGTCCAAACCTTAATTGGAGTAAGATTCCTATTTAAGCATTATATACATAACCTGAGTTTTAGACATCCAAATTGAGTGATGCAAAAGTTTAAATTAAATTTCATATTCAATCTTACAATTGTTATGTAAACACCTAAATGTAGACCAAGTTTTTAATAACTCATAAATAACTAAAAAGTTGTTGCAGGATCTGTCAAAGGATTTCAATTTTTAGTTCATATATTAGGTTTTGGACATTTAGTCTAGGTAAGACTAGATGTGTTGGAAAAGTAAAGAAGAAGTTGTTCTCACAGTCTTTTACGAGTTATAATTGTTGTCAACCAGATTTGAGTGTACAGGTAGAAGTGGCCCATATCTCAGGAATTACAAGATAAAACTAGCATGTCAAATAACTTCGTAAAGTTATCTCCTTGGAGTAAACTTGCAGAGGGAGTTTAACATTGCTTAAGTTTTAGTGTGACAATATAATAGTGTGAAAGGGTTGTATACGGATAATAAATTCATAAGATGTTAAATTTACAAGTTCGTAAGTCTGTCCTGAGACTAAGTCCAGGAGCGATTCTAAAGGAGCGGAATAATTTTGGGGTTACAGACAGACAAGAAGTCCAGAAGAAGGGAAGGTTATGGAATTTTAACTTAGCATTTCCAGAAGATAGGCAGTTACGAAGGTAGTTTTTTTTGTACATTTTTAATTGTTCATAGGCAATTTTGGTCATTTATTCAAGCATTCAAAGGATGAAATTTCAGTAGAAAGAAAAGAGTAAGAAAAATAAATTAAGATGGAAGATAATGCTAAATTTTGAATGGAATAGAAATATGAAGCCACATTGAGGGGCAAGAAAAAAAATCTGCTGCAGTTACAGTAAGTCCTATTAGGATTTCCAAGACTTATCTCTTTTGAAAATGGTGTATGAGACAACTTAAAAAAGAAATTCAGTAAAGCATTTGAGAGAACTTAACAAATTTTCAGATTTCTTCAAAACAGGTTAAAGAGGTTAAAAGTACCATATAACAATAAATTAACTAATTGAATGTATTCAAGAAAAACTATAGAAAACTCAACGGAACCAAGGTAGGGACCTAAGACCGACGTTTAGTATAACAATTAGGAAAACAAAACAAAATAAAAGTTACAATACTTGCAATACAAGATATTTCAGGTATAAGCTATTGATCAATTGAATGGGAGTATGTTACCAGTCGTGGCATCAGTTCTAGTTCTTTACGTGGGTTGTATATCTTGGGCAATTGTCTATGATTATGGTCTGTACTTGCGTGTCTTTGCAATGATACAACCTCGAGGGTTTTATTTTTCTTTTTCAGTGTAAAGAACCCGTTAAGGGGTGCTTATCAGGATTGATCGTTTCTCATAGGCTCTTGGGTCTGTTTTGAAGAGTTTGTCCTAGGTGCGCTTTACGAGTGCTATTGCAGGGTAAGATAAAAAAATTTCATATTGCTGGGATACATCAGACTTTCTGAAACTTATACATGATAATCTACTTCCAACTGAAATTTTAGTTTTGCCATTGCATGGTAAGATAATTGGCCATTTTATCAATCCATCCATCAGTCCATTTGCTATTCTGATTAACCCGGCAGACAAATTATCGAGACATGCAATGTGGTGTCAATAGCAAAAAATTTTTAATCAAATACAAGCTGGGAATCATCAAAGCAGATAATACAAGCTAATTAGAAAAACAAAAGGAATGAAATTATAAGTACCCAATAAATAAAAATCATCTATAGCATCAATATAATCCAAACACCACACTCATAACCACAGCAATTAGTAAAACTTTTAAGCAATCATACCCATTGAAAGTACACCTCTCCAACTATCCATTATTCCAACAGGAAAAACTAACATTATCTGCCACTTTCAAGCATGGACTCAGAAGTTACCAGTGGAAAAGGTCCGTCACTGCAGTTAATATAATAGAAGCTAAAGTCTAGATACGGCGTCTCTTTGGAAGTCGACATCCATTATGGGGACGTCGAGTTGTATCTTCAATAGCTACTATGGGATTCCAATCACTCCGAGAATTGGTCAAGCCCTCACTATAGCTTGTGATTGCTTGTCTTTTCTTCTTAAAGTAAGTAAACCCTCTCACCTTTATCACAATAGATTTCAACCCCTCCCCTCTTGCCTTTCGTCCAAAATATTCAGCAGTCGCTTGAGCTGTATACCTGGACATTTTTGGGCCCCCCATGTTCTTCAGTACTCTTCCTGACGAACCCGAGAGTGCCTCATATAATAATTCTTTGGTTCTTGGATCCTGTTTAATGAAACGCCCTCTCTTTTTATTTCCCTTGTAGTCCGTCAAAGTAACAAATGTATTGTTACGTGTGAGCTTTATATGGACAATATCAGCATTCTGATCAGCATCATTATGAGAATGATGGGAACCACCTTGCTCTATTACTTCTCTCACAAAGTCCATTGGCTTGGAAATCCCCTCTGAATTGTACTCATTCCTGCCTGCTGTGTGGATGAAACTCTGAAAACCCAATCCAAAAGGAAAAGGCACATTCTGCTTTAAGGCCAACAAACAGGAATTCAGCCATGAGGTTTCTGCATACTTCAGCATGACATTTGGCCTACTCAACAATGCAACGTCAGCAGAGGAACATGAACCAACTATAGGATTACCTAAACAAGCAACAGAGTTCAACAGTCATTTATTTTAGTAAGGAACAAAAATCAGAGCATATATCTATTGCATTTCTTGTTTGGATAGCTCACTTATCTCTCCCACCCACCCACCCCGGTGGAAAAAAAACAAAAAAAACTCCATAAACCCAAGTACACGATCTCCAACAAAAGAAATTAGCAATGCATCTCTTATTAGATGATTGATCCCAAACTTCCATGGTGGCTGAAGAAGTACACTTCAGAAACAGATTTTTTGGAATGCATAAAGATCGAGTTTTCTATTCGCGTTCTTGGGTTTCTAATTCAGGTACTTGGTTTCTTATCATCAGCAACAGTTCACATTCAACAACCAATCAACTATAACCTACCTCATACAAGATGTTTACTTCATTTCTTTTTATTTTTTCGGAGGTTCTCTGCCACAAATCTTAAGCTATCAGAACCCATTAAAACAACAATAAAAAAGAAAAGGAAAAAAAAATTGCTCATATAAAATTTTGAAAATGAAATGGAAGCCAAACCTCTTCAAATGCTAGTAGCAATCCCATAAAACTCTCCCCTCTCACCCCTCCCCAAGAAAAAAAAAAAAAAAAAAAATTATTTTTACTTTTCATTTCATTTCATTTGGGTTCTCGAAAATTAAACATACTAAAGTGGAAATCATTTTCTTTGATCCATTTTGCTCAGAAGCCACATGAGGTAGCATACGATATGCGAAGTAAAAACAAACAGAACAAAGGAAAAAGGAAAAAGATAGGGAGAGATGCCTGGAGGGAGAGACTTGAAGACGCCGCCATAAACACGACTAAGATGGGAAGCAGAAGCAGAGAGAGGACGAACAGCTTTGAGAACGTGAGAGAATGAAATTGATTGCATTTTGATTGATTTTTTTTTTCTTTTTTTTTTTCTATTATGCTTTCCCTCTCCTGCGCTCAGGGCTTTTTAAGTTTTTGAGCGTCGCTCGGTCGGGGTTTGAGGTTTGGTCTTAGGGTTTTGGGTAAAAATAAAAAAAAAATATAAACCAACTATATATTTGGGGTTTTTATTTAAACTATAAATTATGATTTTGAAAAAGGAAGAGATATAGCCTCTTTATCTTATGTTTAATACACAAAAAAATTGTCCAAAATGTTACCTTTGCTTTGATGCGATTTGGCATGTTTATTTACAGTCTCATCCAAAAATAAAAAAATAAAAAAATAAAAAGAAGAAGAAAAAACAACATAATATGTGCAATCAAATTGTTAGTAAATCCAGCAATAAAAATACATAAAGCAAATAATACTTTTGGATTCGTTCGTCACATATCCATATGTGTAATCATGAACCTCTCAAGACACAACACCTCCAACAACAGTTGTTGGGATCACTGACATACGTAAAAGTTAGTTTTTGCCTACCCCATGCGGTGCCCTTTAAAATTTTCATCCTCTTGTGCATCATCTGCACTTAAGAGATGATTGAGTGCCACTCTTGCCCTTTTCGGTTCCGACGATGCTTCCTTGTCATTCTCTTCTCCACCCTTCCTTTTATCATTATCGTTCTGCCTTTCTTCATAACGCTCAACACTATTGGTTTCTTCCTTGAACGCCTCTGCCTTGTCTTGCGGTGATGGCATTGGAGCTAATTGGTCAGCTTTCTCTTGTCCAGTTGCGGTGACTTCCTTGTGTGCTTGTTCACAATCTTTCAGGAATAAGCGGATTTCTTTATTTGTTGCAAGATCGCGAGGAGTCTTTCCTGCCTTCGTCTTGACAGTTGGAGAGGCACCTTTCTTCACCAAGTACTTGACTAGCTCCAGGTTGGAAGCTTGAGCAGCATAGTGAAGTGCAGTTAGTCCCTTTCGAGTGGAAGCTTTAACGGAGACACCAGAGGAGAGCAGAGTCCGGACAACTTCCAAATGAGCCTTTTGGGAAGCAAAGTGAATTGCCCCCATGTCATCCATGGCAGCAGCACCAACATCAGCCTTATGCTTGCAGAGGCAGCTTACCACCTGTGAGTGCCCTGCCCACGCTGCTAAATGCAATCTATAGGGGGTGTCAAGAAAATTCAAACTTGGTGATGTCAATTAACTTTAAAAGCCAAGCACGCAACAGACAGAAGAAAGAGGACATGCATGCAAGCTAACTGGCAGTCCCTTTTTAAGGATAACTTTAAACAACATTCCAAGAATGGACAGCCGTCAATAACATTTATTTACAATGGACAACAATCCCTGTTGAAGTTGAGAAGAAAGAAGAGTTGTGAAAACCAGAGGGTTCAGGAATATTTCTGCACTGTCAGTGAGAACCCAAAAGGCAGGATGACAGATGATCCTGTGTTCCATAGTAAACCATAGACACAAACTTATCACCCATGACATGTGGACAATTAACAGTGCCACCAATGAAAATGCAAACCACTGGCACAGCATTGCAAATGAACATTGGAAATAGCATAGCATGACAACACATAATTGAATTCTTATCAAACTTATAAAAACATAGTCCAAGTTGATGTAGTCTTAAGCCTCAAGACAGCAATATACTAGAAAATTTTAAGCAGTCACCCCAATCACCACCTAGTCCGACATGCTCAAAGACAACACAATTTGTAGGCTCATCACTACAACTTACATTGTTTCATGTATATTATTAAACATTTAAAAGAGGCCATCAACCAGGCTATTGTTGAAATTCAAGTGCTTAATTCCCTCCTTTATGTGCATTAATATCTCAGAAGGAAAGAACTGAAATTTACATGATAGGAATGTACAAAAGCTAGACCACTTACAGGAAAGAGTTCAACAAAATCTATGGCAATTCAAGCATCGACCCTGTACAAGCATATGAAACTCAGATGACTGAGAAAGGAAGCCCTTGACAGCCCTGCTGTCCAGTTAGATATCTCTAAACCCGCCAAAAGAAAGAGACAGACGAACAAGAATAACAGATAACCAACCATCAAAGACTAAAAGTCCATGCCCACAGCTAAACCGGGCAGAAATCATTACTGCCAAATATAACGCCTTCACATCCATACACCAGCACCCAAACTTCTAGTTCTACTCCAGCTGTAATATAGAAGCCAGTCATTTATGGACCTTTATGAAGGAAAACATCTATAGATTGATATTTTCTTCTTTTTTTTTTCCCTCCCTTTTTCCAAAGAATGAGGAACAGCTTTTGTAGATAAACACTGGGGGCCAAGCCTAAAAGCTAGGAACCTGTCCCGCCGCCACCGCTGCCACCACCACCACCTCTATGGCCATCACTGCCACCTCCATGACCACCACCAACAACAAAAACATTCACAATAATATATTGATTAATTTTTTTTTATGGGTAAAACTAAAAACTCGAACAAAAGGATTTCACCACGAGCAAGCAGGGACGACAAAGATCAGACCAAATGAAAACTACCCCAAAAAAGAATAGTATATACACACACACACACACACATAAAGAGGATACGGAGTTCTGGAGTGCTTATCTCTGGAGTTAACAGCCAAAGGATTAGAGCTGAGAATTGACTGAACGGCAATCAAATCGCCACTCCTGGCTGCGGCGTGAAGATCTCCTTCTCCTTCTCCTCCTCCTCCTCCTCCTCCTCATTCTTCTACTTTCTTACTTCCTTCTTCCCAAACCCCAACCCTCCTTGGCCTTTTGCTGCCCTCCCTCTTTGACTGCATTCATTGTTTTGAATTTTTGGGGTAGTGTTAGAATGATATTTCCAGGGTTTTCCATCACAATAATAACAATAATAGGGTGACAACATGAAGCTGAAGAAACGATAATATGAAATAATCGTCTCTTCCCCCAACCCACACAGACCCCAATCAGAAATGGAAACGTGTCTCCGTGTGTGTGCGTGTGCATGAAAAAGAGCGAGAGAGAGAGAGAGAGAGAGAGATAGAGAGAGAGAGAGAGAGAGAGAAGGAGAAACAGCGAGAAGGGGAGGGAGTGAACTTACTTTTGTTAGAACTGAGAAGTTGAGAGGCAAAGCCAGGCGAAGCGCGACACAGAAGAGAGTCCTGAAGAAGAAGAAGAAGAAAACGCTACCGTTTTGTATTTGTTTTTTTTTTAATCTGTTTTTCTTTTTGCTCCCAAAAAAAAATTAAAAACAAAAAGAAAATAATAATAAATAATAAATAATAGTACAAAAAATTATCAACATAAAAGAAGTAACATATTAAATCACGATTGAACACATTTAATAAATCAAATACAAGCTAAAATTTTAATTCTATTAGAATGCTAAAAAAATTACTAACCAACAAGTATATTAATTTCAAATATTACAAATTGTGAAAATTATAAATTAAATTAAATATTTAAATATTAATAAAATTAAGTAAATGTTATCATACAGATATTTCATTAATTTTATACTAGCTTCTATAATACTAATATATTAGTATTAAACCTATATAATACACAAGTTTAAGATTATTTACATAAAGTTTATTTAAAACTAAAATGAATTAAGATATATAGTTTTTTTTTTTTTTTGTTTGATAAAGTCTTATTTTGATAAAAATTTTAATTAGAAATATTTTAAAAGTATTGCATAACTGTCATAATCTATGCATAGAAATTTCTAGTTATACAAAATACAACTTCAAACTAGATGGCATGCATAATATATGTAATGACCATTATTAGGAATATCATCTATTTATAATCCTATGTGTTAAGTGAAAAAATGTTAAAATAGCCTATATAATTAGAGATAAAAATGAAAATATTTATTTCTTAAAATAATAATTTATTTATTTTTAAATTAATTACAACTACTTATTTTGATGGAAGAAGTTAAATAAAAATCAACAATTGACATGTTTTCTAACTTAACTTATAAAAGATAAGTGTGTAAACCATAAATATATGCATTTGTAAAAATCAAGTTATAAATTAGAAGATTTTATCTTAGTAGTCATAATTTTATGTTTATTTATTAATTATTAATTAATATAACTAAAAGTACATCTTCTATTAAACTTATTTTCATTCATAAATAATTATTTGCTAACATATAAGTTACAAAGTGAGTGTACAAAATATAAGATCATTAATTTTTTAAATTATATCTAATTGAAATTCAAAATTAATTTTTAAAAAATTTTAAAATGACTTTAATATTAATAAAATTAATAATTACGAAGAATTCTCAATGAAATGCAATTTATTACTTTTGTATAATAAGTTTAATTTTGTAGTTTTGGGATTCCTACAATTTCAATAATAATAATAATAATTATTATTATTATTATTATTATTATTATTATGAAATTACAAATCATATCCAATAATTTCTCAATCATTTTGATTTTGATTTGATTTTAGTCGAGGAAGACGATGCAATATAAGATAAAGCTGAATTTGGACGTTGAAAGGCTGGCTCAGTTGTACGCATGGGGCCAGGCTTATAGAGTTGAACGAAAGGGTGTGCCAGCCCACCCAAGCCCATCTTCACCCTCATTTCTTGGTCCTTTCCTCTAATTTTTGACATTAAAAAGGAATAGGAAAAAATAAAATAAAATTAGAAACAAAAAAAAGAAAAAAAAGGGTGGGGGGGGAGAGAAAAAGAAAGGGTCATTTTGGTCCTTCCATCCTTACCCAAATCTCGTTCTGTCTTTGGCCGTGACGCTGCCTGTGACTGACTTGTGTTTTTCGTTTGGGTGGTGAACAGAAGATGGAAGCGCTGTCCCTTTGCTCCGTCGCTGCCTCCGCCGTGAGCCCACGCTTGTGCTCGGAATCTTCCTCCGTAAAAGGAGCCAACAACAAACGGTACCCAACTCTTTCTTTCTTAAATTCCAGCACTCCTATCCATTTACCGTCCCTCAAGTCTTCCAACACCCTAGCTTGCCAACCGTTGTCCTCGTCCGCCCCACAGACGCCGGCAACCGCCACGAGGGGCGCCGAGGCAGATGCCATGGGACTCTTGCTAAAGGAAAGGATTGTTTTCTTGGGGAACAACATCGACGACTTCGTGGCGGACGCTACCATAAGTCAGCTGTTGCTGCTGGATGCTCAGGACCCAACCAAGGACATCCGCCTCTTCATTAATTGCCCTGGTGGCTCTCTCAGGTCCCCCAAATTGCCCAATCCATTCTCCCATTTGCTTTTTCCTTTTCACTTCTCTCTCTCTCTCTCTCTCTCTCTCTCTCTCTATCCACATTTTATTTTATTTTTGTGTAGTTGAACTAAGTTGATTCAAAGGAGGAGCCTGCCTTTAAAGCCTAGCCCAAAATTTTGCTGGTTTTTTGTTTTGTTTTTGTTTTTTTCCCTTTATTTAACGAACACGCTGTGATTTGGGGGATAAAGCTTAAGAGGAAGTGACTAGAAGGTGCTAAACCAGAGCTCCAGAGAATGGAATTTGTGGCTTTGTAAAGCTTAGCCACAATTAGATTAGATACTTGGCTCCGTAGCTTCATTCCATTCATGCAGGATAATGGTGGACGTGTTAGGCCCAACCAGTTGGTTTAGACTGACTAATGCGTGGAAGGGTATGATGTATCTTGAAATTTATGTTATGCACTTGCAACTCAAGGGGACCTTCTATTTAATTACTTCCTTCACATGGCAGAAAAAAGAAACTAAACACTAATGGTCAAAGATCAAAATGGACTCGAACCAATCTCTACAAGACAAATACGATGACTTCTAATTGAGCAAATGTCGTTCCCTACAATGAAGATTTTGGGTTTATGTCAAGAATAATCTGATAATTGTTGTGCTTTTGGGGTAGAAACTACAAGTTTTCTGGGAAAATCATGCAGGTTAAAACAACTCTCATATAAAAGGTGACAACATTGCCAGGAAATTTGATGTTCTTGTGCCTCAAATCATTTGCTAGTATTCTTTCTACACTGTATATGAGTTGTTTGCATTTCTCTTCTTTAGATTAGTAAACAATAAATTAATTTGGTGATCTGTTTAGTTTGTGGCTTTTTGGGTAGTTTCACATTGGCCTGAGGATGTAGCATACATATTAACATTTGCTTTTGTGCTTGGATTTTGAAATTATGCAATGCATGCTCATATGTTTCCTGAATAATGCAGTCATCTGGGAGAGTTGACATTGAAACACACGCATATGATCACAGTTCTTTCTGCCTTTGCTCATTTGACTTCTTTTGTAAATCCAACAACACTGTGCGGCTCCATTATGAGTGCACTAGTTTAATATCATGTGGATGAGGCCCACACTGCTTCTTATATGGGACTTATGTCTAAAGTGATAGAAATTCAGTTGTCAGATTGGTTAGGCACCTTTGATAAAATCTTTTCAAACAGGGCAGGGGTTAGTATAAGCAGAAGTCATTAATATGATGACTATCTGCTACTAATGATGGTGCATATAGATTTATATACAAAGTCCTTGATCATGATATTAAGGTGTTACATTTTCCAGAAAACATGAACCATGAGTATTAGGTGATTTCAGTTTATGAGCAGTGCTGTCTATCTGTTTAGTACTGCAACTTCATATTTCCCAATATCGTGCATCAAGTCAACAAGTAACATACATTGGAGCAAATCTACACTCACAAATTTTTTGTCTCCATATGTAAAGCTTCCGATGTGGCAGTAGAAAAATATCATTTGTTTATCCAAGTGAGCTGTACCTCATCACAAACTTGACCTCATAAGGTCATTTGATTAATGGGTCTATTCAGGGGATGTCTCAAGCTCAAAAGTCAAATCCATCTTTCTTGCATGAATTTGTGCAAAGTGCAGGGCACAAAAGTGAACCTTACCCTTAATTCGTTGGGCTTATTACACTAATAGGTAATCTGTGGAAATGCAGGAAGTTTTATTTTGGTCATCACTGCAGACTGCTATGTGTATTCTTTTGTTTCATGTCATTCATAAATTCTAGAAATAACCTTTTAAGAAAATATTTTGTGGTGGAATTTCATTATTGAACAACCTTGCTTTTTGTCATTTTATTCATTTTTGCTTCTTGATGTGATAAGGTCTAATGTAGTAACAAGATAGCCTGTTTTCTTGCGTTTTTGTGCTTTGCTATTCCATTGCCAGTCTAATTTTACCATTATTATTTTAGTGCTACCCTGGCGATCTATGATGTAGTGCAGCTTGTGAGGGCTGATGTTTCGACTGTAGCCCTTGGGATTTCAGCATCAACGGCTTCCATAATCCTTGGTGGTGGCACAAAAGGCAAGCGCTTCGCAATGCCAAATACACGAATAATGATTCATCAACCTCTGGGAGGCGCTAGTGGGCAAGCAATAGACGTTGAGATTCAAGCACAAGAAATCATGCATAACAAGAATAATTTCGTCAGAATTATTTCCGGTTTCACCGGTCGCAGTGTAGAACAAGTCCAGAAGGATATTGATCGGGATCGTTACATGTCTCCAATTGAAGCTGTTGAATATGGCATAATTGATGGAGTCATTGATAGGGATAGCATAATTCCTTTGGCTCCTGTGCCAGAGAGAGTGAAACCCACTCTGAATTATGAGGAAATGCGCCAAGATCCAATGAAATTCTTAACCCCAGATGTTCCTGATGATGAGGTATACTAGCTTCAGCTTATTGTTCGGGCTTAAGTCTTGCGTTTGCACCGTTAAAAATGTTTATCTGTACGAGACTTTGTTTTCAAAGCTGGAAAACAGATTTAAGAATGAATTTGATGTCTTGTCCGAAACTACTTGTCAAAAACATAGCAATTTTGATGAGACAATTTTCTGGCGCAAAAAAAAAAAAAGGGAGGAAAGCATCCTTCCGGACGTTATTTTACGATTCATTCTAAGATTCTCAGACTTCAAATTAGCTCTCCGTGCCAAGGTACACGTAATCCAATATCATTGATTACCCTATCGTTGCTTACTTGATGATCCAATCACCCAGGCGTTTATAGGAGCATTCAGTGTTTCAGAGGTCTGGCACTGGGGAATGTACTGGGGACCTCCTCTAAGAGCTGCAAATATATCGGGGATATGTCGTTTGCAGCATAACAGCAAAACAACACACATGTCATGCCTTGTGGGTCATTATCCTCTTTCCGAAAAACAATTTATTGGGTAGCACTCACATTTATATAGTTAAAAGTTTTCCTCTTCTTTGAGAGTCAGCTGGTGGTGCTTAAATATCTACTCATTGTTCTTAATACACACAGTCACACTTGGGAGCGGACTGTTGACTGGCAGAAATGCAGCTTTAGGGAGCTTTTATGATCTGGTGGAGCACAACTTATGTTGCGGCATATATATATATATCCCCAACACTAAGCCAATTACCGCGGGGGTTCCACATTTTTACCTCCGGACTGCATGCTATAGATATCAGTTATTGGAGGTTGAGAGGATCAAGCATTATAATATTTATAGGAAATTTATAAGAAATTTTTGTGGAATTTCTAATAAGATTTTTTTAAAAAAAGGGACGCCAAAAGTGTAATTAAAAAATTATGCATAGGCCTGATGTTGCCCCTCTCGTGACCCCCAATGGCTTAGCTTACAAAAATCTCTTATTTTCGGTGTTTTTTTTTTTTTTTTTTTTTTTACATTATTGGTGCCATTTGAAAAATGTAGAAAAAAAAAAAAAGGCAATGATTGACCATCGAGTATTTTAGGATGTCACCATCCATAACCTAATGCAAGCCAAGAACATTGCCGGCATGTATTATTCTTTGTTTGCCAATTTCTTGTTTCTAAAGACTCAACTCCACTATTTATCTTCAATATTCTTTGCACAATTTCTTTTCTTTTTCTTTTTCTTTTTCTTTTGATGTTGTGGGTGGTTTTCTTCATTTATTTTTTTATTTTTTTTTTCAAATGGTATGTGAGTTATCTTTCTTTTGGTACGTTTTCACTTCATCCAACGCCTCCATAAAATAGGCCGTATTGTGCTAGGCACAACCTATTTTTTTAAAAAATTTTAGATTTTTGTTTGCGTCGTGTGAAGAAGCTATTATTCATTTTTATGTTGTGCTGAACCTTAATTATATTTAAATCGTATGTAGATACTATATTTATAAAAAAAAATAACTTTATAAATAAATAAATAAATATACAAAATAAATATATAATCTAAGCCAAAGAGTAAAAAAAAAAAAAAATAGTGAGGATTTTGAATTTAAAACAAAAAATAAAACACAAGAAAATATTTTTATATAAAATTTTATTAACAAAATTTAAATATAAATTAAAATCATGCACATTAATTACTTTCTTCATCTTTAGTTTTTGAAGTGTTGTATTTCTTTTTTAATTTTTTAATTATATAAATTAGCATGTAGATTTTTTTTGTTATATTCTTTAATTTATTCACTAAACAAAAATTTTTCAAATATTATTTTGCAACAATGATAAGATACAAAGACATTTTTATTGAAAAGTTTACTTATTTTGTGACACATTTCATAGTACAATTAGGAATCAAACTAAAACATCTATTTTAATAGAGAGATCAATCAATAAATCAAAATAGGCTTTAGCCTTATTTAGTATAGTTTCATATTTTATTTTATTTTTATTTTTTTAACTAGATAATAAAAGATCTCTTTGCCATGTACTTTCTAATTTTTTGTTTAAAATATGAAAATACCTTTTTAACAAAAAGTGGATGACATTTTTTGTTTTTTTTTTTCAAGCAATACTCTTTACTCTATTTACTTTTTGTATTTTTTTAATCCAATTTTTTTAATATTTCTTATATTTTCTATCTCAATTTTTTTTTACTTTTTCTTATTTTTCTCCATACGTTACATTTTTCTCTCTTAACTCTCTCCACTCTCTCTTACACGATCTCTTTTCTCTCTATCCATATCTTTATATTCTCTTTCAACATATTTTTTTTTTTATTTTCTCCCATAACTTTTCTCTCTACTTTTTCTCTCTTAGCATTTTTTTTTCATCTATTTTCTCTTCACTCTTTAGTCTCTTTCCTTCTATTTTCATTCTTTACTCTCTCTAGTCACTTTATAATCATTACACTTTCTTTATACTTACTTTCTTTAAACTCTTTCTTAACACTTTCTCTTTATATATTATGCATTAATTTTCTCTATTATCTTTTTTATTTTTATTTTTTGAATATCATAACAAAGTTTTACTCATTCGCATCTAAGGTAAACTTATAATGCCCTAAAACTATATACCTACTTAGACTAAATCGACTTATATGTCTCTTCCAAAGTGAAAAAATTATGCCAAAGGACAACTAATATTCAATCCTAAACTTTATTCCAAGTTAAGAACTTGCCTTATATATTTCGTATAGATCACTTACATCTTGAATGCCTATGCATTACCTCCTTAACTGTACCACATCTCATTCTAATTAATCAAATTACTCGATACATTATCTACCTCTTCAATTGCTCCTAGCCTTAGCAATATGCCAAGCTCTTAAACCTTCTTCAACTCCATTCCCATGATTTGATTTCTAAAGTAAATCTACCTATCAAACACTTAGATATAATCAAATATACCTCTTTATTTGAACTTCCTTTGACACAAAATGAAAACATAGAAATAAGATATTAAAAATTAAAATTTGATTAAACCTTTTAAGAATTTTTAGAATTTACCAAAGAAAATCAATATTTTTAAAAGAAGAATTTTTGCTGATAATTCATTTGATGATTCATAGCTTGATTACAAAACCTAAAGTCCTATTTATAATAATTTATAGACTTAGTGATCAAGTAAACTTATTAACCAAGTAAAAACTAGAAAGGAAAGTAAAATCTAGCAATTACATATTTGCCCGATAAAGAATATTTAGTGACTTAGAATTAAAACTCAAAATAAGACAATTATACTTTAAAACAAATAAATAAATTATAACATCATAATAATTGAACTTGCAATATAATTCATAAAATATTAGAAAAAATCTTTATGACATGTGCTAGATCAAAACCCTTTACTAAAAAAAAATCATTCTCAAGTTAGTAATAAAGAATTAATGTTTTCTATATCATAAGAACATATACTTTGAATAAATTAATGCCTTGAACATACTTGAAACATTTCTCTTGCCATCAATGATACTAACCAATATGGAAACCAAACAAAAACTTTTCTTAGCTTAATTGTTCACTCTAATAAAATCAACAAATTCTATAAATTAAGAATTAATAGGATCTTAAGATCTATAGGTTACAAGATTATCCTTTGAAGTGATATAATTAAGAATGATACTATAATTTCTTGGTTATTAAAATCAATTTTTAAACTTGTATTCACAATTCCAATAGGTAGAAATAAGAATTAAATCATATTTTGGTCGATTTTAAAATCTTGTCAAATATATCATTACCATAAAATTTAGGTATTAATAAATTTCTTACATTTACTTATAATTAAAAATTTGGCTTATTAGATCTAAATTGATAGTATTAAATATCATTATACTAATTAAGAGTACAATATTGAAATTTTAAATATGCAAGTTTCATTTTTTTCTTTTTAGGAACATTATTTTATTTAAAGTAAACCTTAAGTTTAGTTAATCATCTTGCAAAATCTTTAACGAAGAAATCTCTATTAAAGAAAGATATATCTTTAAAATTAGAAATGCATCTATAAACATATTGATTGTGAGCGATGTTTCTAGTATAAGATCTATTATATTGATAATCCAAAATAAATATTTTAAGTAGTCTTTCCTTCATAATCATTATTATTAAAGTGGTTGCTTCAAACTCTATAGGTAAACATCAATACTTATCAAACTTGTTCTAATACCAAGTATCATAAAATGGAAGCATGGAAATAAGATACCAAAAGTCAATACTTAATTAAACTTTCAAAGAGTTTTTGGAATTGAGTAAAAAAGATAAATACCTCTTAAAATATAATTTGTATTGATAATTTATTTAATAATTGATAGTTTGATTATAAAAGAAAAACTAATCCCTATTTATAATAATTTTTAGACTTAGTGCACTCATTGACCATGTATAGACTAAAAAGGAAATTAAAATCTAATAATTACATATTTGCCTAATATAAAATACTTAGAGACCATATTTTAAAACTAAAACTCTTGATGAGATTGAAAGACTCTAAAACATGTAAATAAACTATAAAATCATAATAATTAAAATTACACCATAATTTTTAAAATAATAAAAAATAATTTTCATGATATATCTTATGTCATTCTTTCTTTCTCCTTATCTTACCTTATAAGGTTTTTATCCATTATAGGGATCTTTCATTAACTTCCTTCTTCCTTGTAAGAAATCCCTTATTTCTTTACTGCCTTTAACTCCTTTCATAAATGCCTTGGTTTTTAAATTTTGTTATTTTTTCAATTTATAAGCCAAATTAATTCCATCCTTACCCCTTTAATTAAACCCTTCTTCTCTCCTAAGCCTTTTTACTTTCTTTTTCCTTTATTACTTTCTCCATTATGCTAAATAGAGAGGCCTATATGTCCTTTTGTATCCATGAGTTGTTCTTAGTCTCCTTCTAAGCCCAAGAAAGCTCCAGCTCCATCCTTTTCTTAGTACCAGACAAACCTATCCATAAAGTTTCCTTTAACACTATTATCAACCTCACTTGTCTCAACCATCAATATATTACCCACTAAATACTCTTTTGATGTGACAACATATTCATCTTACATTTAAGGAGATTATTTTTTCCTAAGAAATCCAGTTTTTCAATCTAAACATCATTATTTCCTTTTTAAATTTTGAAACTTCTAATAGTCTTAATCCCAAAAGATTCTTCTCTTTCAAAAGTGAAACTCACCCAAGTACTATCTCTAAATCATGTAGTATCTTTATTCCTTTCTTGACCTTAAACACACCATTCTCTATCATTTATTTATATATTTATTGCTACCTATTGCACCTTCATCATTACCAATGATTCTCCTCCCTCATCTACAACACAAATGAAGGTAATTGTATAAGGACAAGAAAATACAAAAAAAAAAAAATTCTAATGCTTTTCTCTCCTAGACAACAATAGCCTAAACTCATTATAGGACTCCTTTATTGTTAATGCATATCATATACATTAAAATTATTTTAAATCACTTATTTAACAAGTTTGTAATTAAGGTAAGTAAAGATTGAATTCTTAGAGATTAAGTTTTGATCAATCTGTTATTTAATGATCTTAGTTTTATTAAGTTTACACAAATAAAAGAGTAAGAGGGGAAGAATTTTGTTTTAATTTAAATAATAAAATAAAAAATTAATTACAAATAAAATCAATAGATGAACATACCTTTGATGATAAATATAGTATACTATTGGATTCACACATTGATTATTGATTCCAAAGATCATCAATTCTTTAAATAAATATTTGAATTATAATAATAAAAAATTTTATTATTCTAAATCTTTTTTTTGCTCAATGTTAATTAAGATAGGCTTTTTAATTAATCTTTCATCAATTAAATTATTGAGGTCAAAATTTTTAGATATAATTTATTAATAACATTAAGATAAGAAAGATAGTCGAATCTAAACAACAAAATCATAAGTTTATTTGTTTAATTTTAAACTATGTTTTTTATAAAAATTAGATAACAACTTGACTATAATTATTAATTTCTATTTGTTACTTAGTTTTGAATTATCAAACAATGACAAACTTAAATTATAAACTAGTATTAGATCATAAAATATAATTATTTAGCATGTATCTTAGTAATCAAATAATATAATCATAATAATTATAATAGAAGAATATGAAAATTTAAAGTAAAGAATTAGATTAGAAATATAAACCAATAATTTTCAAGATGCTTCCTCTAATGATATCAATTCTTATAATTGAAAACAAAACCATAACCTTGTATATCGTAAACATGTAAAAGAAAGGAAAAAAAAGAGAGAGGTTTAAATGTGAATATATTTTGGTATCCTAACATGTCTATTTATAACTCTAATGGATAATAAAAATAACCTAAAGTAAGATGAATAATTCCTATTTGGAACTAACTCAACTTATTTGGAGAACTACTCCCAATTGAATTAAGATAGTTAACTTATAAACTAGATTAAGGACAACTTTTTATAACTTAATTCTTCTTGGATTGTTGCAAATAAAACCATTTTAGAAAGCTCAAGGTGTCTATTTGAATTCTCATGAAGCCTCTAAATCAATCTAACAATGTTTAAAATGTAAAATTCCTAAGTAACCTCTAGTGGCCAACTTTTCTCAAAATTATATCTTTAATCTTCCAAATTGCTTTGATCCATTTGATTTTTTTTTTCTAAAACATAAAATTAACTTGAATAAATACATTTATTAAGAAATATACTAAAAAGGTTAAAAAAGAAAATAAATATAATAAACATAATATACTTATCAATTGTACCCATTTATAAAAAAAATTAGCAACAAATTATTAGTTATACCATAACACTAAAGCCATCCTACTATAGTAGAACCAATAAAACATGGATGTCACCTAAGCACCATAACAATAGTCTTATAATTTGCATACCACACTAAAGAAAAACATCAAACACCTTAAGTTTAACATCATAACCACATAATCCAAAACTGATAGCAATATAACCATTATAAACAACACAACTATAATAAATTGATATACGACTTTTAGTATTAATCTATTAGTAGAAATAATTAGTAGAGTTATATTAAGCATTGATTCCTTAGTCATTAAGTTAGTTTTCTTAAACCTACAAATATGCAATTCCATATGACTTTTGTTTAAGCAATCAAATGTAAATTTGAACTAAAAAGTTTATCAAAAGTCAATCCCATTGGAAAGATTAATATTGTTTCTTTTTTATTTTCTTGCAATATCTTACTTTTAATTCTCAAGTTCTCATTATCAAATATTAGTAGAATGTTCTTAAGAATTTTTCTCATGTATTATATCCTCACTATCACTACTAAATTAGGAAAGAAAAAACAAAGAACTTTCCTTGTACATTTAAACAAGTGCAATAATTATCTATTAAACTCTCAAATAGCCGTTAAACTATCTTTTATTAAATCTTTGGATGAGATCAAATGGATTTTTTGTTTATAACAATAAAGGTGTTGATAGATGATACATTTAGATCTATTAATAGACAAAAAGAAATAAAATCTTTAGGAGGTGTTGAAGATGATACAAATTGAAATCAAGATAATATTGATGACAAAAACCCTAATAAGCCACCCTCATTTCATGATTTGGTTAGATATTTTAAGCTATAAACCATAAAGATCCCTCAAACAATACTAAGTTAATATGTTGATTAATATGGGTTATAATAACAATTTCATTATTGAAAATATTGCTCAACAACTTGCTTTTTAGTAAAGAGATAATACATTTTTTTTATATATAAAGGTCATAAATGCTAGAAATTTGATATAATTGCTTAATTAAGATATTATTATTAATTGCTTTATTTGATATCTTATTTGACCTTTTATATTTAGCAAAATAATTGATAGGGTGGTATTAAGAGTTGATTTGATTTCTTTTTTAAGTCTTTAAATATGTGATATTGCATTGCTTATGATTTAAGTAATTAACTTGAGCTATTCAGATTTTTAAAATATGATTCTTTCAAAGTTATTAATACCTTTTCTCTTTATTTTTGCAACTTTCTCGTATTTAATTTTTGGGTTCTCTTTATCATTTTACTCTTTTCTCTCTTTCAACTAAGGGCACCCAATAAGCTAGGTTGAAAGCTTAAGTTAAACCACTTCACATTTGTGTTAGTTTAGGTTAGATTAATTTCTAGTCATATCATATTTTGTATTAAGTTACTTCAAATCTAAGTTAATTGACAAATCAATTTGCTAATTTTTAAGAAAATAACTTTTTCCTTAATCATTAATCTTTTATTTTTGTATATATTGAAATAGATGAAAATATTATTATTTATTTTTAAAATTTTTTATATTAATTTGTCTAAAAAATATAGAAATAGATTATATACATTTCATAGTAATATTTTTTATAACATGTACATAAATGTGTATTTATGTAAATGTATATAATATATAATTTTATATAATATATATGTATATAAGTGAATAAAATCTTTAAAATATTATAAATATTAAGAAATAAAGTTAGATAATTATATAAAATAACTAAACATATATAATAAACTAAAAAATGTATTAATTAAATGTAATTTATGTCTTTATATAAATATCAAAATAAAGTAGTATGTATATGTGATGTGTGTATAATTATGTATATATAAATAAAGAAACAAATATAAATATAAAAAAATATTAAATAATAAACTTGTCTTATTTTTTATAATAATGTTCAATTTTGAAAAAAAAAAAGAAATGTTTTTTGAGTTAAGTCAAGATATTTTTAGGTTTTGGCATGTTTTTTGTTAAGTTTTTCCAAGTGAATTTGGGTTAGATTATTAAGTACAATTGAATTTTGACACTTTTCTCTACACTTATTTTGCACCTTTTTTTTTATCCTACTTTCTTTATATTTGCTTTTTGTATTTTATCTTATCTCTCCAAGTTCTCTCCTATTTCTTTTTATATTTTTTCTTTGCACATTCTCTTTTTGTATTTTCTTTATACATGCATGAATTTTGAAAATATATTATTAAATTAAAATTGATAACAATAAAAATAACAGGTAAAAAGTAATAATAATAAATCAGGTATAACTAAATACAATTTTAACTTACATCATATGGCATATCATTTAGCAAAAACGATTCACTAAAGAGCCTACTTTTTATTTGTTTAGAAGAAAATTCAGGTTTGAAATGTTAATCTCCTTAATTGATTTGAACTCAAAACCTTTAAGCATATTGATAAAGAGGCATATGATTGACCATGAACTACCTAATGACAAACCCAAAAGGCAAAGCTAATGAGCTTGCTCAAACCCCTTTAGGCTTATTAAGATTTGAAGGTCCATCTTTTGGATTTGCTACACAAATAAAAAGTCTAACTTGGAAGTATGGAAAGGCCCACACTTGTCATATTACCATTAAACCCCACTTACTCATATCAACCTAACTATGTACAAATAAACCAAGCTAGCACTTGTTAAAGGTAAAGAACAACTTTTTCTTTACATGCTTGAGAATTCTTGTGCGCTTACCGGCTTGATTGTTGGAGTTCTAATGTCAAAGCCCACCTTTAGCCCTTAGTCGTGTGCTATTCCATAAGACTCAACCTAGACATCGTGATTAAACCTTTATCCTAAGTTAATTCAACTATATCTTTCCACATTTCCTCCTTAATGATTAACTCTCATTGATTGGCACCATATGTAAGAAATTACACATTGGTTGCCCTTCCTAATCATCCTTTACCTAAGGATATGACTAAGTTAAACCTCATAAAGTATGAAATTTTTTAAAGGTCTATATGTCATATTATGCAAGTAACTTTATAAAATCCATCAACTTCTATGTCATTCAACTTGTTTAACACCTAACTCGCCACTGAGAAGATAAAATGGTTAAACGCATGACTAGCCATGCTGCAAGATCTTTAAGAGAACCATCCAAGATTGTCTTATCTTATTAGTTAGATGTGTTGACTCATTAGCATTTGCATTAATACTAATACTTAGTAGTTGCTGTTAAGATACCAAAAAATTAATACCTTATTCTTGATAGTAGATGATGTGAGCAATAGTTGATCCTATAAAAAATATTATCAAATCATTACTAATTAACTAAAAGTTAAAGACCTTAATGTAATTAAGGTAAAAATTGAATTCCAATTTTATAGTAATTAAAATAAACAAACTAATTAAATAAAATAAATTATAGAAAGACCAAATACTAAAAGTTTTAGGTTCATTTACAACTATGATATTCAATGATCATGATCATCCATAATGTTATCTCAATTCTAATGAAACTATTAACCTTAGATAATAATAAGTTATATTATCCATATTTTCCCTTTGATATTCATCTAGGAAAATAAACTCTTTATTTAAACTCTAACCATTATACCACTTGAATAAGCTTATTAAAGTTATATGCTGGTAGCTTTAAAAATTAGGAAAATAAATTAATACAAGCAACAATCACACAAACTTAGGTTGTTTAATTTGTATTGAGTTATTTTTAACGATAAAATGAAAACTTGTCTATAATCTCCTATTATTATTTTCTACTTAATGATTAGGAAGAAGATAAAAATGGATCATAATTCCTAATTCATACAAGTAATATTTATTTAATCATTTTAATAAGCTTAACCAAATTGATTGAATAAATACTCTTTCAATTATTAAATTATAATAACTTAAACAATTTCATAAGAAAAGAGAACAATATACCAAAACAATTATATCATTGAAATCCCTTAAAACTACTAAAGAGCCTATTCATGCTAAAAAAAAGAGAGTTCATTTTGGAGTGATTGTTTTATGCTTTATCTATGTCTCCTTTTCTACTCTTAAATGATTTTTATTATCCTAAAAAATACACATAGTAGCCATTAGCAAATCCTAAAGAATTAAGGTTTCCTTAATCTTTAAGAATTCCTTATTAGCTTTCAAATTGATTTCAAATTAGATACAATTAAAATTAAGACCTAACTTCCTTATGAAAGTTGTGGTCTTCCTTTTTAGATTTCCAATGCATTAATTCTTACTTAAGAAAAAGGTCCATAAACCATTATAAGTTAAAAATTGAGACTAACTTAATTGAACTAGTGACAGATTTTACGTGAATTCTTTATTATTTTTTAACCATTAAACAATCAATATGAGTTTGGGTCTCTTTATTACAATTATAGATCTAAATGTCTACTTCAATTTAGCCTTATGTATCATTTGATTTAGATTTCTAAAACTTAAGTTACATCCATTTAAGTATGTAATGCTTGAATAGGAATCTTACTCCAATTAAAACTAGACTTCAATTTTTTATCTTAGTTTTGAAGCGATGTCTTAAGGCCCAAATGAGCTTAGATTTGGACTTTTAAACTTAATATGAAAAATTTAAAATGTCTATGATAATTTCATTGAAGACGCTACTTTCAATCTAGACCTCTGAGTTAATGAAAATTTGAAAGAAGTAACAAAAGTTAAAATGGTAAAATACTAATTTTTTTTTTACTAAAAGCATATATGTTCAAAATTTTCCTAAAACATATTCTAATTAACTTAAATATGTATAAGACTCATTAAAAACAACTAAATATAAAAAGGGAATAAATATAATAAATTCTCATTTATAAACTCTTAACGCAATAAGGCCAACAAGGCCAATAGGGGATGTCTTATAGTTAAAACTCCTAGAGTTACTCCATGAATACCCCTATTACCTTAACAAACAGTTAGTTTGTAATAAGAATAGATAAGGTTTAAGACCCTTTACCTATCTTTAAAGGTAATAGAGAGAACCTCCTTAGAGTAGGATTTTAAAGAAGATTAGTGTCTTTAGAGGAAGAAATATGCCGCCTTGTGTCCCTTGTGGCTTCTAGAAATGACAAAATTTGTTTGAGGAGCTCCTTTCTAGCCTTAAAGCATGACTAGTAGGCCTAAAAGGCTAACACCTTAAAGGTAATAAATGTGCCATCATAACATGACAACAATTTGTCAGTGGCATAAATAAAGCAAATATGGGAGGAAATGCCAATCCTTTATGTATCTTAACCGCTAGCGTGTCACATAGGAAAATGAGACTTGATATCCTTTCTTTTACAAGAAATTGTAGACACCTTATTCGAGAGAAGTTCAAACTCTTAAACCTAGATAATTATGATGACACAAGGGGCCTTATTTAACATTAGATCAAATTCTAGACAATAATGTTCCTTTACTCTACCTCATATGCAATTGTATGCAAGATATCCATCACCACACTTAAAGATATTACCTAACAATGGTACTTGGAGCTCCCTCTACAATAGATCATGAAATCTAAGCAATTGGGAAATCTTTTTCTTGCAAGGTTTGTTACTAGTTGATTGTGCCAAAAAATTGTTGTAACCTTTATCAAAACTTTGGGCAACATAGAAATGCTCAATATGAAAAATTTGAATTTAAACATGACACTTGTAACATTTTTCGATAACCTCACTGATTTTTCATTTTTATAATCCTTGGAAGAAAGACCTCTCTTAAACTTTACAAATAAGATGACTAAAGTAGAAATATTCATCAACATGGAAGATGTAAGCAAAACTTAAAAAGAAATGTAAACCAAGCAAACTCAAAAGAAACTTACTTCCTTGAAAAAGGATAAACATTGCCAATAAAGGGAATGAGGAGTAGCCCTCCATCAATTCCTATTATAAAGATTTAACTTTGATACTTTAGATACAATAATTACACTTCTCTTATAATTTTGCATTTCCAAATGCTCATAAAGGTGCAAAGATAAAGACTACTTCAACAACCTCTTGAGAGGAAATTAACTCTTAATTGTCATAATGACACAAGGTATTATGCATTCCATTACATTCATAGACACATGATAAAGGAATACCAGAGGCTTAAAGACAAAATTGAGAAGTTCATATAAGCTAAACACCTTAGACTATATGTTCAAGGAAATTATGTAGCTGGTGACAGAAGGGTGCCTTGTGGATTGATAATGCATAATTATTAACCTTCACACAAATAGCACAATTAAGAAGTAAAAAAGTGCCTTTTATAAGACCCTAAGCCAATAAAGAAAACCATCCATATGATCGCTGAGGGACCATCTTAAGAAAATAGTATTGCAGTGTTTAGGAAATCATATGCTAGAAGGATCCTCAACCTTTAAAATAAACACCTTAAGGATGTAAAAACTACTCCCATTACATTTACAAATGATGACCTCATTAGTGTAAAATAAGTCTATGATGACCTTTAGTCATTATGAGCATAATAAGCTATTTTAACATTAAGTGTATCTTAGTAAATACAAGAAACTTGGTAGATATTTTGTTCTTTGACATATTCCTTAAAATGAGAATCAACAAGCAATACATCTAACTAATAAGCTACCCTTCTATAGCTTCACCCAAGAATTTGTTGTTCCAAAATAGGTGATAAAATTACTTGTATCTATAAGTGAGCCACTTAACACCTCAATTGTTATGCTTAAATTTGTAGTGCTTAAGGTAACTTCTTTCCATGATAAGATTTTGGCTAGACTAGTATCATAAGCTTTAGATTCTAATATTTTCATCAAGCATCTCAAACTTAAATTTCCTATACCAAATGGAGTAAAAGAAGTTTATTAGGAATAAAAAAAAGGTGTAAGAACTTTCAATTGTATAGATTAAGGAAAAAAGGAAAGTGTAACATTAAAAGTATAAGCCTTGATATCTAACAAAAATACTTAGACAAGTAAGGAATTCCAATTGAGGGATTAGTCTAAGTCCCCTTTAACCAAGTAAGCCCTTAAATATATTATAGATTATAAAAATGCTAGGAAGGGGTTTGAAGGATGATATCACTCATTTTTTACAATCCCACTTGGAAGTATTTGTGTGGGTGTCTTAAACATGCCCAACTGTGACCCAAAAATTGCCTTACATTGCTTAAGCATATATAAGAATGTGTTCTAATTAGGTAAAAGAAGAAAAGCATAACCTTTAAATAATGAGTGGTGATTGAAAAGAAATTAGGTGGGCTCTATAAAGTTAGATTAATCTAAGAAGTCACATACCTAGATTGACTAGTGATTGTGGTCATGGTTAAGAAAGTAATGTGGACTTCATCAATCTTGACAAAATGTACCTAAAGGATAGGTATCTGCTACTTAGAATTGACTAATTGATAAATGACACCTTAGGTCATGAACTCCTCACTTTTTATAGACATGTTATCTTGATACAACTAAATCTTTATGCATGAAGATGATTAAGAAAAGGCCTCCTTCATCATAAAGCAAGGATTGTATTACTACAAGATAATACCTTTTAGACTTTAGAACATAAGAGCTATATACTAGTAATTAGTGAACAAGATGTTCCAAAATTAGATTGAATGTAATATAGAGGTATATGTCAATGATATGGTTATTAAAAGTAAAATCACATAATAGAGTTGAAAAAGACATCTAACACTCTCAACTAATATGGTATGAAGTTTAATCCCACAAAATGCATGTTGGAAGTACAATTAAGTAAATTATTAAGGCTTTTAACATCAAATACAGGAATAAAGGTGAACTTAAAAAGGATCTAAGCCATTAGAACCATTAAGGAAATGTAAGTTCTACTTGGAATGTTGGTCCACCTTATGCTTAATTCATCTTATGCTTAAGCGACAAGCAACTCCTTTTCTTCTAAGTTTTGAAAAAAGCAAAAAAATTCCAATGGATGGACGACTATGAGCAAGCTTTGTAAAAATTACAATAGTAACTGTTGTCTTTTTATTGCTAAGCAAGCTTATAAGTGGAAAAACACTCTACTTATACCTCACCATTAATAGCACATCAGTTAGTTTGAGAAAAAGATAGCGTGCAATGACTAGTATATTAATAAGCAAAGTTCTCCAAAAAGTGGATTTATAGTATTCAAAGTTTGATAAGTTAGCTTTTACACTAGTTATAGTGGAAAGGAAATTATAACCCTACTTTTAGAAGTACTCTATTGTAAACTTAGTCAACCAATTACTTGGTGCTACACATGCAAAAAGTGGCAAGAAGGCTTCTTTAGTAGTTGGTCTAACTAAAATAGTTTGACATTTAATTCCAATTGTATAAGGCACCAAAGGCATAAGCCTTAACTAATTTTGACAATGAGTACACAAGCTTCAAATTGTGTTAAAGCCCTAAACCATCAATTAAACCTTAAATCTTACACATTGATAGATCATCCAATAAGGTAGGAAGTAATGTGAGCTTTATTTTTGTAAGATTGGGAAAAGTTACACGTGAGTATGCTTTAGAGTTTACTTCCTATGTTAAATGGCAAGGCTAAATATAAGGCCCTAATCACTAGACATAGATAGTTTGAGTATAGATCTAAAGAGTTAAAGATTTACAATGACTCGATGCTAGTTATAGGATAGGTGAATGGCAAATTTAAGACAAGTGGAGACAACATAACTAAGTACCTAAGCAAGGTAGCACCCTTTGCAAAGCACTTACCAAGGAAGGGGTAAACATTGCCCTAGAAAAAATTCCTTAAATGGCTAACACTTAGGTAGACATTCTATGAAAGCAATGATAGACTATAGAACATCATTTATAAGAGAAATCATTGTGGAAACACTAACATGCCCAATTTATAAGGAAGTGATAGAATGGGAGGTTTTAAAACTCAACATAACCCCCTCATTGATGGATTTGATTAACATTTACCTATAGAGCAAATGAATCTTAAAAGGAAAAGTGAAGGCTAGGTGCTTATAATTAAAAGCATCAAAGTTCCTAATGATTGATGGGAGATTGTGCAAATGATCCTTAAGCATGCCTATTCTTAAGTATTTGGTTAGAGAAGAGGCAAGTTATGTCCTTTAAGAAAGCCATGAATGCATGTGCAACAATCATATAGTAAGCAAAGTCCTAGCAAAGAAAGTATCAAACAAGGTTACTAGTAGCCCATTTTAAATGAAAACGCTTTAAAACTTATGTAAAAATATGATATCTATTAATAATTTTTTAACAATTAGCATGTTCTTACCACATGACTCACACTTATATCATCTCTATAGCTATTGACTCGATGAGGGCTAGACATTATTGGTTAACTCCTAATTTTTACTAGAGGATGCATGTTTGAGGTAGTTATCATTAATTACTTCATAAAGTGGATAAAAGATAAGTCCCTTGTAATAATCACAAAATGCCAAATAAGGCTTTTATATAGAAGAGTGTCATCTGTACATTTAGGATTTCTCATACAATCATCACTAATAACAATAAGTAATTCCATAACATGAAATTCAAAGAATTTTAGTAAGACTTGGGCATCATCTACAAGTTTGCCTTGGTGAAGAACATGTAGACTAATGGCCAAGTGAAGGCTCAAATAAGAGATTTGGAAAGGTAATGGGCAAATGAGATACCAAGAGTATTACAACAACTATACCATCTAACTTGACAAACCACAACGTGAAAGACTCCTTTTTTTTAGCATTTAGGATAAAGGCAATGGTATTAATAGAAATAAGGAAGTCATGTTATAGCGAGTAATACTTTAATAAAGAGAGTAATGACTAAGAGTTATAGGGCAGGTTCACCCTTTTAACTAGGAAGGCTATAAAAACTTGATAGAACACCATGATAAAAGGGTAAAGGAGTGACTATTCCATAAAGGTAACCTAATGCTATAGAAATGGAAAGTCAACAAAAGTGATAAAGGAGCAAACAAGCTTCCCTTCAATTAGGAAGGCCTTTAAAGGATTATCAAGGAAGTAATGCCTGAAAGCTACTACTTGTAAATCTAAATGGAACCCTTATTCCCAAAATTTGGAACTCAAAGAAACTTAAGGATTATCATTGAGGAAAAACTTATTAGAGACATGTAAGAAATGTTAAGAATAGCTAAGGCACCCCATATGAGTGTGCCACCTTTGTTAAGAATGCTTAAGGCATCCCTAGGTAAGTGTGCCACACAAGCTTTTTGTTAGATCAAGTTAGGACTACTAAAGGTTCTTTATACAAGCATGCCACGTAGGCCTTTTACTAAAAACACTCAAGACAATCCATATAAGTTTGGTATATAAGCCTTCTATTAAGAACACCTAAGGTGAATTCCTTAGGCACCCCATACAAGCATGCCATATAAGCTTCTTACTTAATAAAGCTAAAACAACCTAAGGCACACCATACAAGTGAGCCATGTAGAATTTTTGCTCGATGAAGTCACATAAGCTTTTTAACCATGTTGGTCGCAAAAGTTGCCTAAGGTAGCCCACCACCAAGATTAAGTTAGACAAGTTAAAAGTAATAAGGGTGTAGCCAAAATCTAAGCATAAAACAAGACACAAAGGCATGAGCAAAAAGATAAAGTGGTATAAAGCACAAAAGATAAGATAATGATATGTAATAACAAAAGAAAAGATACAATAATTATTCCAATAAAAAATAATTTTATTCATTAAACATGTATTACAAATTAGAATAAAAAGTTACATCATAAGTTACATTACAATCTAAGTGCCTAATAATAACAGGGCAATTTGGACTAAAGCTAGCTTTAAGTATAGCAGGAGTAATTGACAATTATGTAATATTACCTATTTATAGTTAAGTAAGGAGGTCAAGGGATAAGAAATGGATTGGCTCAACATTTTTCCCTCTAAGAATCAAATCTTGCTTGAGCAGGTTACATAACTAAACTCCTAATTTTCCTTAAAGGCTAACATTTGACATAAATGCAATCTTTAACACTCATGCCATCTACCATAAGAAGGCCAAATAGTGGCCCAAATTAAGCCTTTTATTTGTAATAAGTTAGTAATGCATAAATAGTAGAGGAAATTAATTCTTGTTGCTTCAACCTTTGACATTACCCGCAAGTTACCTACCATTATAGTGTAGGTTAATGAGGTAAGATATTGGTAAGCAATTGATCTTGCCATTGATCTATTAGCTCTATAAAGAATTGTTGAGAGGTCAATTACTAAATAACAAATGTGGTAACAATCTAAATATAGAACAAAAATGACTTCACAAATGGTATTAAAGAAAAGGATGAAGTTGTTAAGAATCCCATATGATGGCCCCTATTTATAGCTACCTCATAGCTATACCATTATCACATGTGACCTTTGAAATTAAAGGGACATGAAAATTCCCTAGTAAGCATAATACATTTTCTAATATCTAATAATCACCACATAGTTAAAGTGTCCCTCTAACTATCCCTTGTAAAGTAAACATGGGCTTTTAAAGTTCTTGACTTTTCCCTACGATCTACTAGTTTGTAATACTGAGAGGGGGGTGAATCAATATCACCACAATTTGTAATTCGTAGGTAAGTGAACAACTTCAACTTCTTCTTAAAAGTGAACTCTTTTTCAGACTTGATTAAGGTAGATTTATTGCTACCTACCAATCATAATAGTCCCCAAAGTCACCTTTCAGACACCTTACTTAATAGATAATTCAGATGTTCTTATTTAGGTCTTTGTTAGGTTATGATTTGGTTGATACTTTAGCTACGTTCATAACTCAATTCAAAACACAGAACGTAAAGCAAATTAAGGACATAAAAGATTCACGGGGTTCCGTCAACATGACGTACATCCATGGTGGTAGGGACTCTCTCTTACCTAGACTATCCACTATACTTGAGAATTTTAGTTACAATGGATGTCTTAATCCTCTAATCCTTTCAATATTGCAATTACTAAGCAAGTACAATACAAAGAGTGTCACTTATTATATCTACCCTTCTTCTAACTTGTCTTGCCTTTGTTGAATTGAAAGGATGCTCCATTGCAACTTAGAAGTTCACTGCCATGCTCTCTAACCTCTCTTGAAGAAATTTGGAAATATGTTGAATTCTTTTCAATGCTTCGCTGAATTTATTCTCTACGTTGTTTCACACAACTCCTGCTTTCACTATCTCATGGTCTCACTCGTCTCCTTGTCTTACAGCTTGCCTCACTTGTCCATTTCTCTCTCTTGCTGTCTAGCCGGATTTCTCTCTCTTACCGTCGACTTTCTCTCTTTTACCATCCAGTCGTTCACCTCTGTTCTGCGGTCTAGCCATCTCTGATTTTGGCAGTGTTTTCTTTTTCTCGTCTTCCCGTCGACTCCGATTAGGCCATTCTTGGGTTTCTGCCAGTTGTCTATTTTTGCTGTTCTGCTCACTTTCGACCATCTCCCCTTTCTCTTTCTCTTGATGGCTGTTCTTTGTTTAGCTCGGCCATCTCCTCTTTCTCTCTCCCTTGACCTTTGTTCTTCATTCAGCCTGACTGTCTCCCCTTTCTCTCTCTACCTCTTTGCCGTGTTGTCTCCTTGCCGACCACTAGTATACCGGTGGTGTGCCGTTTCTCACGGGTTTCTCTCTCTTACTATCACATAGTTTGCTCCAATTTGCTCAATTTACCGACCTCTCCTTATTTTAGACGATGACTACTATTCACTTGACAACTACATTTCATTGCTCTCTATAGTGTTAGGCCTTTATATACTCCTCTATAAAACCTTAATAGGGAGGGCAAATTTATTGTCTTGCCCTTCCATGTAGCTTTTACATTTTTGTCCTTCTATAGCTTTTACCTTCTTGCCCTTTTATGTGGCTTTACTTTCTTGAACACTTAAACCTAGTTGACAACAATTACAACCCATACAAGGCTGTGAGAATAATAATCTCCCCTTTTGTAATTGTTGGCAACACTCATAACCAAAACCACTATGCAGCAGTTCCAACTCCTCCTAAATATGCACTGCCCTTTTCTTAATAGCTCCCCCTTCACTATTGCTTCTCTCCCTTTTTGCCAATCAATTACAAATTTGAAAAAGTTGCAAAGTAGAGATAGAGGATTCACCTAATTTTCAAGCTTGAGGAGGCATTCGAACAGATAGACTCATTCTGTACTTTTCAAACAGCTTTGTGTACAAAGATTTAGTTAGATCTTGTGTAGCCTTTTCAACAAATTTAGGTTCAACTTGTGAGAGTAAAACAGTAGCTCCCACAATTCTTCTTCTTGTTGTAACTCTTACTGATGAGTCACCTATGATCTAATTTTCTTGATGAGCACTGGTCCACATTTTCTTTGGCTTTCTTTCTTGCACAATTTTAGTTGCAAGAAGATCTCTTTCTTCATCAGTCACATACAAATTTCCAAGTGTTCTCTTCCCAGCTACAATAGTATTGACTTCTTTACTCTTTACCTGGCAACCTGTTTTTGTGAATATTACCTTATAGTTTTCATTGTATAGTTTGCTGACAGATGCTAGATTGTATCTGAGTCCTTCAACATGTAGAACATCTTTCAGCCTTCCTCTTCCAATGTTTACTGACCCCTGACCATTGATGTTGAGTGAATCATCATTGCCAAACTTAACTCTGCCTTCTCTTGACTTGTTTAGCTTTGACAATTTACTCTTGTCTCCAGTCATGTGTAAAGTGCATCCACTGTGTCAAGGATCCACTGCTTATCCTTGCAATCAACCTTTAGTGCAATTTCAGTTATATTAGCCACCTCCCTTTTTGCTTTATATTCTTTCTTTTGAACTGGATGGAAGATAGCTTTCTCCTTTATCTCAGCTTTGACTGTACCACTTGTTTTTACTATGCCATTGAGTGCCTTCTCTTCCTCAAGGAGAAGTGTCATACATCTCTTGGCATTATGACCATCCTGCCCACACCTTTCACACTATTCCAAGTATGCCAATACAACAAACTTGTTCTTTGAAATCATTAGTTTGGGCTTCCACAACACTTCATGTTAATATGTCCTTGCCTTTTATAGTATATGCAATAACTCACGACAGGTGTTCTCCTCTGAATTTTGTATTGTCTCCTCCTGTATGCAGCATCATATATTCTTAAGTTGAGACATATCTTGGCCTTTTATACCAGTAGTTACTCGCCTTATGACCTTAAACTCCACAATAAAGGCAATGACCTTGAAACTACCTCTTCTTGGGTCTGATCACAACTTGTCTTCTTCTGTTCATCACTTGTTGTGTAGGCAAAGTAGTTGGCTTCTTTGCTTGTGTGACTTTTATTTCAGTCACCTTCTTCTCCTTCTTCTATTCAGCCGTAGCCCTCTGCTGGCTAACTTTCTTTTCTTTTTGAGACGTAGTAGCTATGGGCTACTACTCTTTAACCACATACATCATTTTTGGCCCTGGCTTTGGTTTGATAACTGTCTTCTCTTCTTCAGTTACCTTCTTCTTAGTCACAGCCTTCTCTTTCAACTTCTATGGCAAATTCTCATTGTCTTTAAGTTGTGTAACATCAAATTGTTGCACTTTCTCTTCATGCTTCTTTTCTTTTGCAGAGCTTGTGTCTCCTAGCACTTCAACCTTCTACAAGTTCTTCTCACTCTTTTTGAATTGTTGCTAAAGTCTCAATAACTTTATCTCCATTTCTTCAATCGTTGAAGTCCTTGAGCCAAGCTCTTTGTAAGGTCTTCACATATTTTGATTTGTTCTTCAAATCTTTTCTTTAAGTCAATATGTTCAACCCTTATTTCATCCTTTTGACTTTCAGCTTCCTCAGACTTTGCTTTAACTTGTTTTATATGGGCCTTCAACTTCTTATGGTTTTGCCCCTTCTAATTATCTCCTTTGAAGCTGCTTCCAGTTCAGCTTCAAGATCTGGCTCTTCTTCATCAACCTCCTCTTCCTCTTCAGAGGTTGAGCTACCACCTTGTACTGATGCCATAAAGACATGCTCATCTAATGAGTCTTCATCTTCCTCATCATCAACTTCTTTTGTCTGACTTATATAACTCTTGAATGAGCCTCTCTTCTTCCTCTGTGGGTTGGCAATCTTCTTACTGGACTTCTTTGATCTGAATGATGATCTTCTCTATCTTGAATTCTACTTATCATTACCATCCTTATCTTCATCATCAAGTTTCACTTTACACTGAGAAGCAAAGTGTCCAGTCTACCCACAATGATAACATCTCAAATTGTCCCTTTTCTTTTTTAGACCCCTTTTTGAATTTCCTTGTGAAGTAATCTAATACTTCACTTTCACTTTCTTCCTCATCATCATCCTCAGAGGATGATTTTTCCTCTTCTTTTATCTTCAAGTGCTTTATAGATTTGAAAGTGACCTTTTTTGAAACCTTCATTGTTGCATAAATTTTAGCTGACTTTATTCTCATCATATGCAATAAGATTACACTGAAGATCATGCAGAGACATAAAATTGAGATCTTTACTCTCCTCTATAGCTGTTACTTTTGAGGCAAACCTCTCAGGCAGAATTCTCAGAATTTTCATCATAATAAATAAGTCCTTCTTGTTCTTCCTATGACTTCTTAGGTCATTTATAGCATCAATAACCCCAGTGAAGAACTCTTAAACTATCTCATTCTTCTACATTTTGAGAGATTCATATCTCTCTTTGAACACTTGAAACTTAGCCTCCTTCATTCTACCATCACCTTCATAGACTTTCTATAATCTATCCCATATCTCCTTGGCAGATTTGTAATCCATAACTTTAGCATACTCAGCATCTGTCAATGCTGAAATGATGATGTTTGAGGCCTTCCCATCTATCTCAAACTGCCTTAACTCCTTTAGGGTTGAGTCTTTACCTTCTTCCGAAGTGACAAAACCCTCTTGTATACATTTCACCACATTTATGCCCATGGTTGCAAATACCACTTGCATTCTTACTCTTCATATATGGTAGTTGGTTCCATTGAAGATTGGAACCTACTTGCTATAAGTGGTGCTAGTGTTGGTACCAACTTCCATTTCTTAGTATGCTCAATAAGTCAAACTTCTAGATCCCTTCAAACTAGTACACCAAGCTATTAAGTTTCAAACTAGTGAACTTGTGCTTTGATACCAATTAAAGTTCCTGAATTCTCCATAGGATCTACTAGTTTGTGATACTGAGAGGGGGGTGAATTAATATCACCACAATTCGTAATTCGCAAGTAAGTGAACAACTTCAACCTCTTCTTAAAAGTGAACTCTTTCTCAGACTCGACTAAGGTAGATCTATTGCTACCTACTAATCACAATAATCCCCAAAGTCACCTTTTAGACACTTTGCCTAATAGACAATTCAAATGTTTTTGTTTAAGCCTTCATTAGGTTATGAGTTGGTTGATACTTTAGCTGCGTTCATAACTTAATTCAAAACATAGAACGTAAAGCAAATTAAGGACACACGAGATTTACATTGTTCCGTCAACATGATGTACATCCACGATGGTAAGGACTCTCCCTTACTGAGACTATCCACTATACATGAGAATTCCAGTTACAATGGATGTCTTAATCCTCTACTGCTTTCAATATTGCAATTACTAAGCAAATATAATACAAAGAGTGTCACTTACTCTGTCAACCATTCTTCTAACTTATCTTGCCTCTGTTGAATGGAAAGGTTGCCCTATTACCGCTTAAAAGTTCACCGCAATCTCTTTAACCTCTCTTGAAGAAATCTAGAAATACGTTAAGTTTTTTCTGATGTTTCGACGAATTTATTCTCTACGTTGTTTCACACAACTCCTACTTTCACTATCTCACAGTCTCACCCGTCTCCTGGTCTCTTGGCTTGCCTCACCTGTCTTTTTTTCTCTCTTGCTGTCTAGTTGGATTCCTCTCTCTTACCGTCCAGCCGTTCACCTCTGTTCTGCTGTCTAGCCGTCTTTGATTTTGGTCGTATTTTCTTTTTTTTTTTTTCCTTTCTGTCGATTCTGATTTGGCTGTTCTTGGGTTTCTGCCAGTTGTCTATTTTTGCTGTTCTGCTCACTTTTTTTATTGTCTCCCCTTTCTCTCTCTTTCGACGATTCTTCATTTAGCCCAGTCGTCTCCCATTTCTCTCTCTCTCAACGATTGTTCTTTGTTCAGCCCAGCCATCTCCCCTTTCTCTCTCTACCTCTTTGTCATGTTGTCTTCTCATTGACTGCTGGTGTGCCGGTGGTGTACCGTTCCTCACAGGTTTCTCTCTCTTACCGTCACATGGTTTGCTCCAATTTGCTCAATTTGCCGACCTCTCCTCTTTTCCGACGATGGCTACAGTTCACTACTCTCTACAGTGTTAGGCCTTTATATACTCTCCATAAAACCCTAATAGAAAGGACAAATTTACTGTCTTACCCTTCTATGTGGCTTTACTTTCTTGTACACTTAAAACCTACTTGACAACAATTACAACCCATACAAAACTGTGGGAACAATAGCTTTAAGAAAATAAAACAAGAAACAAAGTAAAAAATAAATGTTGTAAAAAAAGAAAAGTAATGTCAAGAAAACTTCATTAAAATTGGAAAACAATATAAATTAAAAGTCATAGAAGTAGTTACTTAAGAGTTAATAAGATGCACATGTAGAACCCCTAACATGCATAAAGGTTACACAAAACTAAAACATGGATTAAGTCACATTTGTAGATTAATTTGTAATTTGGAGTTAATTACCTACTCTAGGTACAATGCTAACAAAAAGCAAACCCTCCTTTGTGTACCTCCTCAAGAACTCTTTGTGAATGGAGTAGTCAACAACAGAATAATAAACATAGACAAAGGATTAAATTCTTAACACTTTAAAGCCTTAACCAAGTATAAGAAAGGAAACACCTCCTACAAAGATTTCTTATTAATTGACCATCTATCAACCTTAATCTTTAGGTAAAGGGCCTCTATGTAATTGCAAAAATAAAATTTCTTATCACCACCAACTTTTTAATAAAAAGTCCTTCCATTTGCTCTAGTTACATCTTGACTTACTAAAGGGATACTTCCAACTCCATAATCTAGCCTTTTCCTTCTATCATGCTCCACTTAACAATAACTTGTAAGTCTTACTCTTTGGATAAATTAGCATTCAAGGCCTTACATTGACAAGATAATGAAATGAATCTAGCCTTTTTTTTTCTTTCACTAAATCTCTTATAGCTTGTTAATACAATTTGCATTCCTTATTTAACTCTACTTAAAAATGAGCAATGACCTCCTTACTACAAATATGACTTTCTGCCTACTAAACAACTCCCCTAGTTACCCTCTCCAATATGCCCAAAGTCTCACTTAATGACTAAGACATTTTGGTAAGATTGACTAGGTTCACAATAAGAGGAGCTTCCTCTTCTGTAGGGATGTTGCAATGTAAGAACCTATTACAGGTATATTTTGGGTCAACTAAGGCTTGGCCATAAGAAGTAGGAATAAATGCTCCCAAAGGACATCGACTACTTGAATCCTTCCAATGCATAAGGGTTTGTCATTAGCTTTGGACTTCCTAAGGTTTTGCTTGTGTAAAAGACCTCACATCCTTAGTAGAGTATGCATATATCCTCCCATAGGATAAAGGAGTGCTTTCCATCTAAGTAAGCTTATTAATGAAAGGAGGAGCACTTGCTGCACTTATAACTATGCCCCTTTAAAGTTCCCTTACTTGAATTAAGCTCCAAATTCTTTACCACTTGACCTAATAGAGAACAAGGTGTTGTTTAAGTGCAACAAAGCAAGTATTCCCAAGATCCTTTGTAAGGAATCTATGGGCCAATGACTAAAGCAAGGAAAAAGAGGATGAAAAAGGATTTATAAGGCTTAATCATTGAGATGAATGACAAAGAGGTTGCCATAAAAGATTTTAAGATTATTCTAATAATTTGCAATGTTACATCAAGGATATCACTTATCTTTATTTGTATGAAGATGGATAAGGTTTAAAACTTGAAGAACAAAATTTAGAACTCATGATATAAGTCCAAGCTATATAACCAAGCTAAAGAAAGTCTTGATCTACATGTTAAGTTGTATGAAAGTATATATTTTTGTTTTAAGTTGTTGGATTTTAAGTTAAAGCCAAATTACATGTAAAAAGGTTTAACTCTTGATACATTAGTTAGGGTTTTTACTTTAACTTTTAAGTCTAGTTGTTATTAATTGTAGTCCTTATAAGGATTTCTATATAAAGACAGATTTGTATTTCTTAATTAAAGGGATTTTTTATAATTAAGATTTTTTCTATATTGGTATGTTAGAAAACAATTTTTCCTTATAAATTGTGATATTTACATGCCTATATAAAGGATACAACAACTATGTAAAATGACAATCAATAAGATTGAGGTATTTTTAACAAGCTTTACTTTGCTTTCTTGTATTCTTGGAAGAATACATTGTCTTGACTTATCAAAAGAGTGATTAACCTTTATGGTGTCTTAAAATTAAGACTTTTAGGACTTAGTTTCCTTGGGGTTCTGATTTGATAAATCCAACATGTTTCCTAATTTTCTAGAGTGTACATAACAAATTAATTCAAGGGTTTTAAAGGCAAGTTACCTATTGAGTTCTTTATTAATTGATATTAAAGTCTTGGTTCTAGAAATAAGTTATATATCCCTTATCTATCTTTATTTAGTACTTTTCTTTGTACTTTATTTATTCGTTGTATTTCTTTAGTTAGTTCTTATTGTTTGTTATGATCAACTTCTTTCTCTTAAAGTTGTGTTAATTCTTTGTGTGATTGATTTGATTAAAAAAAAAAAGAGCAAAAAGTTAAAAACTAAAAAATTAAGAAGAAAAAGAAAACCAAAAAAAAAAACAAAGAAGTTGTGTTTGAGTTGAATAATGCATCTTGATTCTTGCGACTTGTAATGTACATTTATAAGGTTACAAATCTGATTTTTTTTTCTAAGCCTAAAAAGGATATCTTGAATTTCTTTTAAAAGTTTTAATTTTAAGATTCTAAAAAGGATATCTCAAATTTATGTGTACCTATGTATTTTATTTGTGAGTTGCTTGTTAGAAAAACTTATAAAAGTGGTTTAATGAGGCATTTTGGTGTATAAAATACCCTACATATATTGTATGTGTATTTTTATTGGCCTAATATGAAGCATTATGTACATTTCATTTGTGATAAATGTATTACATGTAAGCAAGCAAAGGTTAAAGTTAAATAGCATGACTTGTATACACATTTACTTGTGCTTAACCAACCTTAGACTAATATTTCTATGAAGTTTATCTTAGGATTACCAAGGTTTCAAAGTAGTAAGGATAGCATATTTGTTGTTGTTAATAGTTTTAGCAAAATGGCTTATTTTGTCACATATTCTAAAATCGGCGCATTTGTATGGATTTCTAAGAACCATTGTTAGTGATAGAGATGTCAAGTTCTTAAGTCATTTTTTGCACACTTTATAGAATAAATTGGAAACTAAACTCTCATTTTTTACTGTTGTGCATCCTTAAATAGATGGACAAACTAAAATAGTTAATAAGATACTTACTACTTTGTTACATGATATTATGCAAAAGAATTCGAGGCAATGGGAAAAGTGTTTGTTATATATTGAGTTTACTTATAACAGATCTATTCATTCTACTACTTCCTTATCACCTTTTGAAGTTGCTTATAACTTTAATCTTTTAACTCCTTTAGAGATCTTATCTTTGGCTACTAAAGAACGTGCTAACATTAATTGTAAGAAAAAGGTAGAATTTGCAAATGATATACATGTCAAGGCTTAGGCTAACATTAAAAGGAAGAATAAACAATATATTAAGTAAGTTAATAAAGGATGCGTGAAGGTTGCCTTGAACTTAGTGATTAGGTGTGGGTGTATATAAGGAAGGAACGATTTCCTTCATAAAGAAAGTCTACATCATAACTTTGAGGAGATAAACCTTTTCAAGTCTTAGAGAGAATTAGTGATAATACTTATAAGTTAGATACCAAGCAACTATGATAATGTCAGTGTTACTTTTAATGTTACTAACTTATCTTTGTTTAATGTAGGTTATTCGAAAATGAATCCTTTTGAGGAAAAGAGAATAATGGAGAATAAGACATTGTTCAAATGCAACAAAGCAAGTATTCCTAAGATCCTTTGCAAGGAATTTGTGGTCCAGTGACTAAAATCAGAACAAAGAGAATGAAAGAGGTTTTGTAATGTTTAATCATGGAGATAGATAACAAAAAGGCTATTTTAGAAGATTTTAAGGCTATTTTATTAGTTTTTAATGTTGTGCTAAGGATAATCAATTATCTTTATGTGCAGATGATCGAAAAGCCTTAGCACTTGAAGAACAAAGTTTAGAATCTATAATATAAGCCTAAAGGAGAGGTTCGGTCCACATATTAAGTTGTATTAAATGACTTGTTTTTGTTTTGGGTTGCTGAATTTTAAGTTAAGACCAAATTATATGTAAAAAAGGTTTTACTTCATAGGTTTATTTGGGTTTATAGGTTCGATTGAGTCTTGATACATTAGTTACTCTAAACTTTTATACCTAGCTATCATTAGTTGTATTTTTTTTTTTTAAGGATTTCTACATCAAGACAAATTTGTATTCCTTAATTAAAGGGATATTCTAAAATTAAGGTTTTTCCTATATAGGTATATTAAATACCTTTTTTTTATAAGATTGTGATATTTACATGCCTTTATAAAGACTACAACTATATAAAATGACAATTAATAAGATTAAGGTATTCTTAGCAAGCTTTGCTTTGCTTTTTAATATTCTTAAAAGAATACATTGTTTTGACTTATCAAATGAGTGGTCAACCTTTATAGCGTCTTAAGATTAGGACTTTTAAGACTTAATTTCCTTAAGGCTCTGATTTGATTAACTCAATTTGTTTCATAACTTTCTGGGATATACATAATAAATTGATTCAAGAATTTTTAAGGCAAGTCTTTTAACAAGTTCTTTATCACTATCATGTTATTACTTTATAGAGAAATTAATGTGATATTAAAGAACCTAATTACCACTAAAGGTACCATTAAGCCTAATGGCTTAACTACTTGATAGGAGAAAACTTATAGAGAAGACAACCCTTTTGACGCTTTCCTCTTTAAACAATGCAAAGAGAGTATAGATGACAAGGTATTAGTGCACTAAAAGCTTCCTTTAAATCATAATTTACAAACACACTAAGAAACATATGTCATTTCACTATATAATGTAATAATGACAAAGGAAAGACATATACCTTTAACAATAATGGTTATAATAAGGGGCTTAAAAGAAAGCCTAGTCCCAATTCACCTAAAGCATTGCCTAATATCCATTTTTATTCATTGCCACCTTAAATTAAAAGAAAAGGTGGCCAACCTCACATTAACCACTTGCCCTTGGGTTCTTTCTGCCTAAATAGCCATAAATGCTAAATTATTTGCTTGTTTAACTACATCTCATGGTTTGAGGAAATATATCAGCCTAATCAAATTATAACCTATTTGGTCGTTCTTCATCACTTAAATGATAAGGCTTTCTCAAGGGCCATCCTATAATACCCTAAAGTGTTTATTTAGGCCTAATAGGTGCCTTTGCAACTTCCCCTTCTCCTAGTTAAGTTAACTCAAAAATTGTGTTAAGTAGCATATAGGGCTCTAATACATAAGAAAGAAGCTTAAATTACATAAGCAAGCAAAGAAAAGCTCCTTCTTGAAACTATTATTATGTGACATCATTCTTTTTATCTCCCTCAACACTTGTTTAAAATGTATGAATAGTTTGAGTTAGTACATTTGTAGATCCAATAATGATAACCACTTACTCGCATATGCATGAGCCAACAAAAGACCCTTCAAGTAAGAGAAAGACTTATAAATTGCCCAAAGAGCCAAAAGCCTAATTAATCATCACTAGTCATAAAGGTTCAATTGAGTAAGATAAATTTCATTAAAAATTTAGAATTCCAGAATGAAAAAGTACATAGGCAATTGGAATTGGCACTAAATTAATGCATAAAGAATATCATATGGACATTTAAAAGAGAGTAAGGCCTATCCTTAAGCAATAATATAGCAAATGTTTTTGGTTTAAGATACAAAGTTTTTAACTAAACTCACCCTAAAGGCACTCTCGCTCAACTTGCAAAGAGATTTTCCTATAAAAACAATGTGGTTAGGAGTATAAAAGGAAAAAAGGGGGATGTATACAAGAGGTTAAGGAAACAAAAGAAGCCACCATAACTATTAGAGATTCTCTAAAGACTAGCAACCTTAAAACAAAGCAATTATAAAAAGGGCAAACCCTTAATGAGAACTAAAGTGAATGTATGGGTTACTAGCCATTTGTGTTAGATATTAACCAAAAAAACCAAAGCAATATGAAAAACATAAAAGTGGTAAGACAAAGAAAGGTAAAGGTTATTAAGAAACTCCTTTTATAACCAATGGAAGTTAGCCATAATAAGACATTTCGAAACCAACTTTTAATTAATTAATCAACATATATCTTATAATAGTTATTTGACTAAACAAACTAGGAAACAAAAAATTTACAATCAATGACGTGTAAACATGCAAGCAAGATCTAAGAAGGACTAGTAGGCATTAGGCAAGTCCTTCTTATCTAGCTTATGGGTTATCATAAATGTCTCAATGCATGCCACCTTAAGCTTCTTTGACATAAAGGGGACCAATTACATTATCACATTAACATTCACCTAAGCCTTAAAATTAGAAAGCACTTGGATATACCTCTCTACCACAATGCAAGCTTGGGCCTCTTACTCCTCAATCTTCTCCTCCAAGGCCTTAACATGGCCAAAAGGATCACCTAGAGAGACTAATGCATAAGTAGTCTCAAATCTTTTCCATGTCTTTGTTCTAACTTGCCATAGTGAACCTTAGAGATATATAATTGATCCTTTACTTACTCTACCTCATCCTCTACCCCTGAAGGCTTGCATGCAATATAAGCCCACTTTAAACTGTAAGACAAGGATATAGCATGAACATCATGCCTTTTTTTAACTTAAACATGTCTTTATAAGTTGATTCTTAGTCCTATTAAAGTTTTTCACTAGGTCCTAACAAACCTCAATAAATGCAATTATAGCTTTAAGCGCTCAATATTGGGAATACCTAGCCTTGTCATACAACTTAAACAAGTGAGATTGTTACTACATCCCGCAATATATAGTAATTGTTATAAGGCAAGTAATGGCCAATTTATTATCAAATTGCATAAAGGTATTCTCTTAAATGGTAGAGGGAGAAGTAGACAAGTTTAGATCTTACTTCAAGAAGTTCTAAAAATAGCACCTAGGAAGGACCACCATGTCATCCAAATTCCTCACAAGGGAACAAATATTGATTTGGGCACCCATACCAAAAGGCTTCAAACAACTAAAAAAAAAAAGGGATAAGGGTATATAAGTGGATTATCAACAATGTAAGAATAACCAACCTTAAAATAGGCTAGTTAAAAGCCCACTTAATAACAATATTATGAACATATAAAAGTGATAAGATATTAGTCTTTAATCATAAGCAAGCATTAGGAAGAAAAAGTTGACAACACCATTCATTAGGAAACATTGTCATTGCCCTCACTAAAAGTGCTCATGGATATCAACTCTAGAGACATAGGCATCTTCCCTTTATCTATCTCTATAAAGTTGGCATTAGCATGGACACCTCCATTGTGAGCTCCACTAGCACTTTTGTTGTAATCTAAACCTTTAACCCATTATGAACAAAAAGGGCAATGCCCCAAAAAATGACCTTCATCCATTTAAAATTATGCATTTTGATTATCTTTTCATCTTTAAAATGATCCGATCGTCACTTACACAAATTAATGAAAATGAAGTCCTTTACTGTAAAAGGGGCAAGCAAAGGAGGAGAATGGGTTATACACCATTTAAAAAAAAAACATTAGGCATTAAACGAACATAAAACAACTTTTTTAGTCCTATGTTTTCCTCTTAGAGAGTTAACAGAACTTCCACTTTAGCCCTTTTTTGCCCTTAACCACAAAGTATTCACAACAACCATTATTTATAATAGTCAAAACCTTCAACATCTCAATCAAGGCCTAACTAGTAGGATGTAAGCTAACTCGTACTAATAAAAGAAGCATCTTGTGAAGTGTTTGCCAATTGTTTGGAGTAATATATTTGGTACTAACCTATAATACTTTAAAAACTTTAGAATAATCAAGGGTAAAGTAAACACTCTTTCTCAATCAAAGGGAGATAACACTTTATAAGCCCTAAGAAGTTTCCCTTACACCATTATTGTATCTTTACTGGAATCACTAGGCTCAAAAGACTAAGTAACACACTCCACATCACTACAAGAACATAAGATTGGATGACCAATCATAACTTGCTTCATGTGAACTATGTGAGGAATTAAATAGAGATCATAAAAGAACACAAAAAATAGACAACATTAAGAAGGGGCACCAAATAGCAATTTAAAGGTGTTAACATACCTCTTAAGATGACTATTGGCAAATAGACACCATCATTAAGAAGGTGACTATTCGACTATATAATAATTTGAAATTTCAAATATAACATCTCTTAAATTTGAACTAAGAGTTGATGCCCTTTTTACAACACTTATAGTAGCAAAACCTTAATAGAAGTGTAGTCCACAAAAGTATCATTAACACAAACACTCATCTTAGCAAATCCAAGTGTCCATATTGATAAAATGTTTCCCTTATTAATCCTTTATTCATATTTTTAATAGAGAGGTAAAAGGCTAATGTATACCTAAACAAACGTTAATAATTGAAAAATAAGAGAAAACTAAAAGAATGAAAAAACAAAAATGGTGTTAGAAGTTATCATTAGCTAAGAAAGCATTAACTGATAACCCTAAATGACTTCTAATCTCAAGACAAAAGCTAGTTTCAAAGAAAGGAAGTTTTAGATAAGCAACTTAAGGATCTAATAATAATACTTTTACATTATTTTCATCTCTTCACATTTTCTCTCTATATTCCCTTGTATCTCTTTTCACACTCTCTTATTTCTCTAGATTTTCCTCTCTAACCTCTCCTCTCTCTATAATTTTTCTCTCTACTCTCTATTATCTCTCTCTTTATATTTTTTTAACTCTCTATATACTTTTTTTAATATATCCCCTTAAATAAAAGTATTATATTATTTAAATAAGAGATCTCATTTTAAATGTGTTATTCTCTTTACTTGAAAAGCAAGTCATTAGGCAAACTTTTCATGTATGAAATTGTTGCTAAAACTCAAGTTAATGGATGCATTAATTGTAAAAAGATATTATGAAGATGAAGGTTTTAACAATAAAAATAACATGTAAAAAAAATAATCAATTAAATGTAATTAAATATAATCTTAACTTGCATTGTATGACATATCATTCAAGAAAAATGTTACTAAAGAATCTATTTTTTATTTGTTTAAAAGAAAATTCAAGTTTGAAATATTAATTTCTTTGATAAGTTCAAATATGAAACCTTTAAGCATATGGGACAAAAAGTCAATAATCAATAACAAGTCACTTTATGATGATCTTAAGAGGTCAATTAATGGGTACACTTAAACTCCCTTACATCTACAACCATTTAAAAATATGGTTGTTAAATCTGTTACACCATATAAGAAATTGGACTCATTTAAACTAAGTTGATTACATAAAAATAGACTAAATTAATATTTATTAAAATTAATAAATAATTGTTTATTCATATATAAGAACTTTAATAATTTTACTAATTTGATTGTTGAATAGCTAATGCAGTAGTTTACCTTTAATCCTTAAATGTATCTTCTTATGCATAATTCAGCTAAAATTTATAACTGAATATTCGCATCTAACTCAATATAATTGTATCCTTCCATATATTCTTCATAATGAACACACATAAAGACGATTTCAGTATGACCTCAATATTCGATGCCTTTTAGTCCCTAAAGCCACGATTGATTAAATTAATTTAGTTGGTCAAGGTTACGTTAGTCATCAACAACCCTTGAGTCAAAGTTTACTAATATTTAATTAAATAACTTATTGTAGACTTAATCCATGATTAGCTAATTGATTAGGTTAACGGGGTCACTTAAGAATAGTTAACAGCGTAACTAGACGTGTTACGAAGCATTGTACTCAACTGCTCCTCTGTTTATTTTATTTTATTTTATTTTTATAAAAACTTTCTTATTTAATAGTCATGCTTAATGAAAATGATTGGTTAGATCTTAGTGGAAATTTTCCCTCGAAATTTTTTTCTTAATTAACTCTAACTAAAATTAGAATTCAAACTTTTTAATTTTAATTCAAATATTTTCTATAAATTTCATAGTTCCAAGATTCAAATATGAAATCTCAAAAATTATAAAAAAAATATTTCAACTCATGAAACATGTCAACATGTCTTAAACCATCGAATATGTCTAACTAATATAAAAAATTTAATATGTATAAATAAGAATATTTACTGTTCAATTAACCAAACCAAAAACTTGATAAAAATTTTAGTTATATAAATTGAAAACAGAAATTAAACATAATATTTCAATTAACTAAAAATTTTGGTTGGTTTTGATTTTTTTTTCTTAAAACTAGTTGATCAATTAAATATTAATTTTAATAAAAAAAATTAAAATTTATATTTTGGATGTAAAAAATAAAATTTTGAAGTTTTTTTTTTTTTTGACAAAATTTATAAATATCTTTATATATAAGACAAATAAGTGATTATTTAACATATAATAATACTCTAATGACACTTATTTTTAATATATAGTTCTATTAATAATATTTTTTAGAATTATTAGAATAAAAAAAATAAAAACATACATACATAAAACACAACAATTTGTTATAGTTAGCCTTGGTTTTTTAAAATCAAAAACTATAATTGGATCGATATAAGCCTCAATTTATATCGATTCAAGTAACTAACTATAAAATTTGATTAAATTAACTAAAATTTTAGTTCAATTTTGTTAGTTATCCAAACTTATTTATTTTTTTTCAAACACCTTTAGGTAGAAATGATTTACTTCTCACTATTTATCTTTTCAATCTAATTTTAAAGTTAAATATACTATAGGATTAGCTTGAGAGGACTTTGATCTCCGTTTATATTCACAATTTTATTTTCATTAACAGCTGATATATTATAATACTTAAATTAATAAATGGTTCTAAAGATTTTTAAATAAATTATGTATAAAAAAATAAAGAAAACTCAAAATGTATATAAATAGAGACAGAAAGATCTACAAACCATAACCTCAAAATTCTTTTGAATACCAATAGTTAACAACATATAAAGAACAATATGAAAGCAATAAAAGAGAAATAGAATAATTTTTTTTTTTATATTTAATTTCATTTATTTATGAGACTAAGTATGATATAATTAGTTTATGTTCTTTTGTCTTACAACATTACTCTTCAATTTTTCTTGTCGGTCCAAAATTTAAAATTTATTTATTTATTTTTTTTTTTTTTTTGCTGTTACGAAATGGGATATTGTAGATTTCAATATGGAATGTTAAAGGGGGTAAACTCGTTGTATCCGAAAACAAAATCATCACAGAATTTGCCATTACGCAATGTTTATGTACCGAAGGGCCCCAAATGAAAACTCCAAACGGCTCAAATCCAACTCCTGGCCATAAATTTAAAACTCAAATTGAGATGAAAAGGCCGAAAGACCTAGAAATGAATAATTATTACGATCCCTTTCCTTGCTTCCATCGCTTTGAAAAAAAAAAAAAAAAAAAAAAAAAAAAGGCATCGTACGTACGTTGGTGATCACATTTGTGAGTTAAAAAAGTTATTTGTTAAAATTTTCATTTGACATTTTTTATTTGAAGAAAACTTATTGGATCACTGTTAAATTCATGTAAATTTAAAATTTAATATTGTGTTCTCAATTAAATTCTCATCTATTAGAATACAAATGATGAGAAGAAAATTCAATTTTAGATTATATATAAAAAAAAAATGATCCAAATTATTAATTAGATTAATATCATGGATAATTCCTTACTTTCATGCCCAATCGTTATGTTTTTTTTTAATCATCTTATTCATTAATTCCGGTGGGAACAAACCAATTCAAGTCTTCTTGCACATCTTTGTTTGCTCAAGAGATTCCTTTGTTTATATTCTTGAGGTAGATTTGCCATCGCCATTGTCGTAATTGCCCCAGTTGGCAAGTGAATCCACTTACTCAAAACCCACCATGAGAGTTTGAGCACGAGAAGATAGGATTTCAAGGCCTGGGAGCACAGCGATGACTTTTTTTTTTAATTAAAATATTTATTAGGAGTTGCACTACATAATTAAAATAATATTCTTGACAAGCATGCCCCCCTAAATTTTAAAAATTATAAAAATTTATAGTTGATGTCACATTGAGTTTAATATGCTGTAATTAAGTGCGAATGAATTTTGTGTAAAATTATTATTAATAAATTAATGAGTTGTTTTACAAAAGAGATTAAATCAAAATATCAACAAGTAATTTTTAATTTAAATTTGTTGGAAAAATAATTAATATTTTTAAAATAAAGTATCTTTTAATGTTAAAAAATAAAATATTAAAATTTATTATTTTTTGTGTTTATCTTTTTTTTTTTTTTCAAATTAAAAGCATCGAAGGAATTCAATTGACTTAATCACCTTTAGGAGGAAAAGACAAATAAGTGATCCGAGGGAATCTTATGAAATTGGATACTAAATAGGCCCCACTGCCATAATTTTTATTGATGGCTAATTAATTTAGGCCTGTCATATGAAGTGGAACAGGCATACATTTTCTACCATTTAATTTAAAAATAGCAAATAATAATAATAATAATAATAATAATAATAATAATAATAATAATAATAATAATAACAACAAGATATAATTTGAATACGAATTTATTATATATTCACATTTACTAAAATTGAATTATTAATTATAGTTAGTTTACTGTTTGATAAATAATTAATAAATTGATTTTTTAAACAAATAATAGGCTAATTATAACGATAACTAATAACTAAAATTTAATACTATTATTATACATTCAATTTATATATCTAATCTACATGTGTAAGTAATATAATTGTAAAAATAATTACACATATGTGAGCAATGACGACTCTGTAGAAATCTACATTATTGAGTAAAATGTAGAACTCTTACTGGGCAACTATCACGTGACATGCATATGTCGAGACATCCCAAACACAAAGTAAAACGACATGCACAATATTATAACAAATGATAAATTGAAGAAGAAAACAATACCAAAATTTTACGTGGTTCGATCTATGTGATTTACATTTATGGGAAAGACAAAGAGAATACTCTTATTAGTAGAAAAAATATGTTATACGATATGAAGAGTGTGACTCACCTTTCAAATTTTTTTAAATCTCATAATACTATTTATTATATATATAGAGAGAGATATAAGAAAGATAAAAAAGTAATTTAAAATACAAAGTATAACAATTAGAGCATGAGAATTAATTATAACACATTTGTCATAAATAAAAATGAACACCATTTTCTAAACAGTTTTAATTAAATTTGACGTCCAATGCTCCATAATATAAGGTTTGAGTCCTCGTAGATCATTGGGGGAGATAAGGGGAAGAAGGGGGTATTTCTAAATTTCCTCCCAATGCCTTCAATTTTGTTATTTTTTATTTATTTATTTGGAAGTCCATTAAACTATGAATTACAAGAAAGCTAACTCCCAATATCCCCTGCCTTCTTTTTCTGAAAAGATTTGAACTTATGAATGTTTCTTTTACTCTTAACTCGAAGATAAATAAATAAATCGACGTATGCTCTGCCTCCTTAGAGAGTAAAAAGATATATCACCTGCCTCCTTGATTCATATATCCGATTTAATGTTGCCACTCTTTTCCTTGTGCTTGATGTTTTAAATATCGATGTGGGTTTTTTTCTTTTAGGCTCTTTTTTGTTGCATTTACGGTATATCCATCTTGCATGAACATTTGCACATTCAGAGGCAAACATTCAATTGGACAGCATGGCTTTGTGATTGGATGATGAGGGCATGTGTTTGTATGTGAGTGCTCTCACCAAATCAAATTGGTCTTTTATATATATATCTTTCAAATTACTCTTCTCATTCTTATTGTTTCATTTCTTGTCCCTGGTATTATTATATGCCTACTTGATCTTGACTTGGCCTCTTCCTGCACGGGAACCACAAATGCAATAGTCAACTGAATGCCGGTTAAAAGAGTCAGGTATTCTTTGGTTGATTTGGTAGAGAAACATTGTCTCTATTAGCCACCAAGTGCATAATTTTTGTTGTCTTTCTTAATTTCTTGCATAGGAAGTGGTTCCTCAGCAATCAAAATTTGAGATTTTCTTTGTTGAACTTTGTGGTACTTATCTTATCCTGGCTTAGAATTACAGCATCTGAATTGTGGATTGTGGGGGGATCAAGAAAATCTTTGGTCATTCTTTCTTTTACAGGCTTCATTTTTGTCCGAGGTCCTTTTCATCTTTAGCTTTGGCAGAGGTAACATGGTCAATGACGGATACAGAGAAAGATTGATAGATGATAATTCCTTTCTTAAGCCAGAAAGTAGTGACCACCATCATCATCACCAGTTGAGCTCAATTCAGAGGGGTCAGGCAGAGAAGGATCATCGGATGGAGATGGAGGAAAGAGGGTTTCCGGACCTATATAGGAACACAAGTGAAGAATTGTTCATCAAGTCCCTGATGGAGAGCTCGATGGGCATGCCTGTACCCACAATGGATATGTTAGGATTCAAAAATCTTTCTCAGAATTTTCGTACAGATAGTGAGGAGCTCTTCAAGAGCTGGCTTACCAATGGAGAGGCAAGCGGAAATCTTAATATTTTTTGAGCATGAATTTGTTCAACAATCTTCTTTTCTGCAAATATCCTTTGCAAGATTGTCTGATGCAGCTATGCTTCTCAAGAGCCTGGCCCTTCTTTCTGTCTTTTTTTTTTTTTTTTTTTTTTTCTTTTGACCTTTCCTTGCAAGCTAGGCATCTGAGAAAAAACACTGTAGTGAAAGCTAGGAAGTTGTGCGTCATTTGTTTTGTTTTTTGGGTTTTCTGTGTATTGATAAACTAATGAGTTTCGGCACTTAGAGCACTTTGATAGAAAACTGAGATAAAACCAATATGGTTTAGCAGAACGAACAGTCATCATCCTCACTTTGCCTGGTTCATAAATATCTGTGTTTTTGTCTTAAGGCTCAACTGTTTGGTTTCAGAATAGTGGCTATACATCAAGCATAGCGCATCGGACACGACAAGCATCTAGGAGGTGAGTGGATTTATGCCATCAATCAGCTTTACACAGTTTGGGTTCCAAAAATTTCATATGTTCATCTTGCCAACAAAATCCAAACTTCAGAATGTTGATTCAAGATATTGGTTTTTCTAAATCCGACATCCGAAAGTTAAATAGTGGAGAATGGACCTAAATATTTTGATACTTTGTTTCATTTAATTTGTTTTCAGCTATGAATCATGCATAGGTAGATCTTAACGGTTGGATTAATTTGTTCCCCAGCCTCCACAGACCATTGAATTTGGAGTGTTGAATTGAATGGTTGTGTGATGTAAGAGCTTAATGTGTCTTGAAAGGAAGCTTAGCTAACGCCGGTAGATCTATTTTGTAGGCTTTCAACAGAAATAGCCAATATGTCTAGTCAGCAACAAGGGGGTTCACTACAAAGGAAAAGGAGCAATGAAGCATTTACACAAAATACTCCATTAACCGATGATGTCTCCACTAATCTCAATCAACAGTCAATCAGGTTTCTGCCACCCCCGTCTGCTCTCTGCACTACTGTGTTACAAGGACGTCGCATCAGCTGTCAAAAGAATGTTTGTTCTTATATGTTAATTGGTAATTTTTTTCCCCTCTTCAGGAGTGCCGTAGCAAGAAGTATGCAGGCAAGTAATTTGTATCTGGCCCAGGTAGGTTATACCTATTCATCTACAGAAACCTCAAGTCAAGGAATCTGCATCAATTTTTTTATGATGCTTCTTCAACTTCTATGCAGGCCTGGTTCCATAGTTCACAACCCATGACAAGAAGCCGATCATCTGAACTGAGGTATCAGCATTTTCTCCCATTCCCTTCCAAATTGGGGAAGATTAATGCTGGTGGGATAACTAGAATTAATTTTTTTTTTATCTACTTCACATTTTCTTTTTCTGTTATCTCATCCAAAGAGCAGAAATAGACTATAATTACATTTGCTTTTCATAGCATCGGTGCCTATTTTTATTCCTTGAAGAAATATCTTCAGAAATGGTTCCTAAAATTTCAGGGGAATGCTTGAGAGCCCAAAGAATTCTTCTTTTTCTTTCTCTTTTGTTTTTGTTATTTATTTTGAGCTTTCCAATCAGACCGCTTGACACTGGTAGTTTCAAAAGAGCTCACTGCATTGCATTTATTTGATTGTAGAGGAGAAATTTTAAGTGTAGGTTAATCATGTGTGCATGTTTCCCAGGAAAAGGTATGCTGCCATGCAAGGTTCTCACACAAATTTAGGCATGGAAGCTGCAGAAAATGCTTCCGGGGTTGGCATAGGCAATTTGAAACAAGCATTTTCAAAACCAGAGGGTTTCACTGACATCCCTATGCATCATATTGACAATCCATTGGAGGCATTGATGTCTCCTTCCAATTCATCTTCATCTACTTTTAATGCTCCACAGATGGGCAATGTAGATAAAGTTTCCTCTGTTGTGGACTTGCTGAAGGGTACATTGGAAAGAAAGAAGTTCGGTAACCAGATTGAGAAAGAAACTATTGAAGATAGTTCCCAGGCACTTTGTAATGCTGGAGAAATTGCAGGCAGCTCTAGTTTTGATCAAGGGACTGGGAACAACATGCATGAGATTTCGGCAACTTTTCAAGAGATGTGCCCCGGCCAACTTAGCAATCATGGGGTCTTGCAAATTCTTCAGGGATCTATAAACCTTGACCCGGACGGTTTTGGCAATCCTGTCAACCCCATCCAGTTAATCACAGTTTCTCAAGAACCTTCTCAAAGTGAATCTTCTGCTGCTGCACTAGCGGTTTCGTCTGCTTTTGATGCATTTGATGGTCCTAGCAACTCGAGTCATACCCTAGGCATCCGTGAGAGCGCAGGGAAAAAGGCTGGAAACAGGAGGAGTTCAGACTATGGCCCTGTAGCCAAAGGTACAACGTTAAACCTTCAAAAAGTGCACAGAACCACCAGGAAATCAATCAGAACAACGGTTAATATTCCTCGGTCGTCTCATGCACATCCATCACAATTATCTAAAGCCATTGCTAAGGGGATGAATGTGCGGGCACAGAGCCTTGGGCACATCACATTTGGGGATTTTTCATAAAATGACTTCTTTTATTCTTACAATGGACGGCATCTGTTCCTCTTCATATGGCTTTTATTTGTTTCTTGTTGCTTTGCAATTATTTTATCCCAAAACCTCCTGGGACAATGCTTCCCAGGCCAAACCTAGGGTCACTGGGGCTGCCTTGTTCTGTTGAATACAGAATCACGAGGTAGTTTGATTTGCCATTTTTTTTTTCCCTATGTATGTCCATTGCTTGGATCATGAGCAAATAAATCTAACATGGTTCTGGTATTAAAAAATCTAGAAATCTATACAACCATTTGTTTCAACTGCCAAGGCTACAATCAAATGGTGAAAGGACCAAACTTGGGCACACAGGATCGATGCATCTCTCTGAGCCCGAGTCCCACCACTGTTTGAGTGCAAACAATTGGTGAAGTTGATGGCATCTCCTTCAGCGTTTGAAACATGGTTTACCCAATGCATGGCAGCATTACACTTAGCATGTACAGAAGGATTATCCTTCGTCTACATAGAAACCAAAAATTTTTTCTTTCTGAACAACATGGAACAATTTTGTCCTAGGAACGTTAGATCAGTTTATTTCCTATGTTATTAAAGCATCATATATTAAAATGCAGAGTTTAAAGAGCGGATAATTGGCAATCTGAAAGATGAACAGAAGGTATTATTCTCTATTAGTTGGGGAGCAAAGACATCTACTTAGTTATCAGATCATCTGCCAAATTTTTGTTTCCATTCATCATATCTGGTATTATGCTGCAGAGGGGAAGTCTAGTACGGTCTGGATCCGAGACATCAGCAGGTTCAGGTGATCATCTTATCCTTGCCACTTCACTGGAACATTTGGATTTGATATACTAAGGCCGCACTCAAAGAAGACAAGTTTTAGTTTTCTGTGCTTAACATGTGACTTAAATTCAGAATTTCTGCTAATCATTTCGAATCCTTTTAACATGTGAACCGTGAGTTATGAAGGGAATACAATCCACCATATGGATCAGCCTTTCTTTGTAATGGGAGGGGAATTGTACCTTGAGATGGAGCTGCTAACCTTGGTTTTCACAATGATATAGGTTTCATTTTTTTTGCCGTAAAAAATCTCTTTACTTTTACTTTTTCCTTTCGTTTAATTCAGGAAAAAGGAGTAAAAAGCAGCAATTTGTGAAACTTTATTTACTCAAATATGCTTATTGCATTGCCTAGAGATAAGTTTGTAGAGGGCATCAACTTAGAATTATGGAATCATATTATTCTCTCTGACAAACAGAAGTTATGCAGTGGACAAGGTGGATCCAACTAAAAAGCGCAGGGTGGAGCGCTCACGAAAGTAAGTATATATATTGTATTTCTTTTTCAGTTGAAAGCATTAATATGGCATTGATATTTATGCCTCAAGATTGAAGAAATAATTCATTAGTTGGTCTATGGTCAAGATATGCATTTATTTTTAAACACGTTATAAAAAGATTCCATTTGCAATTTAAACCTGTAATCTCTGAGTCATAATAAAATAACTTTATTATTATACAAAGACTAGCCCCTTACACAAAGACTAACTAAATTTCTTTCCAATAGTTTTGATTTTGTGTCCAACCAAGCTAAGGATAGTTGAAAAGAGCAGCTAGGAAAATCAAAAGCAAATGCCTAATGTTCAAAAGACTACAAGGAAAATTGGTCAGGGCTGTTAACATTTATTGGGATTAATAAGAAATGCAGAAGAATCTGCTTTAGAAACTCCATTACCCTTTACCTCGACTTACATTAACCTGTAAGGTATCAGAATAAGGGACTCTACTCAAGTCACATGCTTCACAGGATTGTCATGGGGATTCAAAGTTGCATTGCATTCCTTAAAGGCTAATCTTGGACTAGTAGTTTGCATTAAACTTTTCTAATCAAAAACTAGTTGAGATTAGCTACATGCATCGTATCCTATTTTAAAAATTTGCTCTTTTGGTAAATGAATGATGATTGGCCAACTTATCTGTAAAAGGTAAGGCAATGATTTTTTTTTTCTTAATCAAATCAGCTAATACCATTTCAGGCCTTCCTGTTCCTTTCCTTTTTCTTTTACTCATAGCTATGCCCATGCAGGTTTATTTAGAAGCCTATGATGAATGTGATCAAACAGATGATGCAACATCTAATCTGTTCTGTATGAGGCAGTTGATGAATTGAATTGCATGTTAAACCTTCTCTTTAAAAACGACAAGTGATATTCAAACATTAGCAGCTGTTTCTTCTTCATCTCCCTTTCAGGAGTGCCTTCTCGTGCACTTCATGTATCTGAATAGTGGCTGAGCTGATTCTTGCTCAACATGCAACTAGGATATGCTCTATAGTGTCAAACATTTTTATGTCATGGAATACAAAATAAGAATATACCAGAAAGAAATATCCTAAAACTCTTCCCGTGGAATCCACTATTTGAAATAGAGGATGGCTATGTTTGAAATGATTTGACTTAAAAGTAAGTTTCTTTGTTACGCAGAATGGCCGAGGCAAAAGAAAGAAATTTGATACCAGCAACTCCATCTGATATGCAAGCAGTCATGAAGCGCTGTGAGAATCTTGAGAAGGAAGTGCGATCACTTAAGCTTAACCTGTCTTTCATGAATAGGTAGTGACATAACTCTGCATTGTTTCATTCTCAATTTAGATGTCTAGCTTGTAAGTTGAAAGAAGCACATAAAAGGTATTGCTGGCAAAGGTCTGCGCTCACAATTTAACTCCTATTCTGTTTTTTGAACTTTACTAAGTTTTTATTGGCCATGTGTTTTAAACTAACATTTCAGGAAGGATTCTGAGCAGACAAAGCAGATAGAAGAGCTTCAAAAACAGAATGAAGAATTGGCAGACGAGAAAGAACGCCTACTGGAAGAAATTGAGAGGATCCTTTCTGAAACAAGCAAGATGTAGGCCTCAGTGTCCATTTGATCACCATGCAGCTCATTCTAATCTAAGCAGCATCTATGAAAGAAGCTGCGAGAACTTTCAAACAATACAAGGAAATTATAGCCACGGCTTACAGCAGCAGAAAAATTGCCAAGCCTGGCTATGTTGCACCAGTGTACTTTGGGAGCACTCTGCTAATAATGTGTATGAATGTCAATAAAGCCCAATTACATTGGGTAAAGAGCAACCAACCCGTATATCAGGACCATGTTATTGAACAATGACTTATAAAATCATTTGGGTTCTTTGTCTCGTTAAAGCCTTAAAATTGAACAAGGTCCTATTCAGCAAAAGGGTTTCCAGCTTCATGCTGAATTACCATGTCACACTTTTCAAAGTTTGTGTCTTAACAATGAAGAGCATCATGGATGTAGCCCGTTGCAGGAAAAGGTATTATAAATATGCATAACTTCATGCTTAATTACCAAGTTGTCACAGTTTTAAAAGTTGCTTCCTAACAATGAAGAGCATCATGGAAGTAGCCCCTTGCAGGAAGAAGGTATTATAAGTATGCGAACTTCATGCTTAATTTGTCACAGTTTAGGATTTGCATCTTTACAATGAGGAGCTTCATGGATATAGCCCGTTATTACAAATGTGCAAAATTAGATAAAGGAGGGGGAAGGGGTGAAAGAGCAGGGGATTGAATAGCGACCGACCAATTGTCCCCATTATCAATTCAGATTTTCATATAGGAAATACAAGTAATGGGTTATATTCCTACCATCAGCTCCCAGCCCTTAAAAATGAGACGATACAAATATCATAATCAATCGGACTTGCTTTATATCCTATGATACCAATCCATTGAAGACAATTTTCTCAGTTATCTATGCCAGTTAATCCACATAAATTTTATCCAAACAGGTGTTGCAATGAAACAATCAAATTTTACAATTTTGACACAAAGAATGTTACCATAGACTTGCCTTCCAGATACACCTTGCCTAGATTTGAATCAGAACAAAAGGATATAGCGCACGTACTAAGAGTGCCTCCTAATAGTTATTTACTTTAGAGATTTCAGATTCACCAATTCTTTTCCCAAACGAGATTGTCAACCAACCCACAAAAGATAAGAATGCCACGAAGACACAGGTCTGAGGCAACCGCCAGTTGTGCTGCAGGATACTTATAAAGCTGACGGAGATCAAGGAAGTTGTTGGAAGAACAATTTTCTGTTATGATAGTTATTGAGGAGTGTTGGAGAATTGAATTGATTTAAAATTTAAAATTTGAATTAAAGTCATAAAAAGTTATTAATTTTGAAATTTTAGAGTTTATATTTGAATTTGTAAAACATCTCTATATAACCACATTTTTATAGTTAAATAAAAATAAAGTCAGTCATCTTTGTACCTTTTCTCCTTGCTATAACATTCTACCTTTTCTCCTTGCTATAACATTCTAACAAGCTCACCTACTTACAATTTTTAAAGTCATCTTTCTATTATTCCAAACTCTTTCTTCCATTGCATTATGTTTTGCTCATATAATTGGATAAAGCAATAAAACCAAAGATCTTAAGCCTTAAAAAATGATCTGAGTGACTTGTAATTTGTAAAAGAGTAAAGAAAATGACTCTAACATTTGGATAAGGAGCGTAAAACCAAGAGAACTTTTGTTGGGGAAATTTCCCACTAGACCAAAGTAAAAGTAATAAATGGTTTCTGCAATTTTTGAGTTCTATTTTTCATGGGGAAATTGCAACTTGTAGAGATAATAAGAGTCTCTTTTAATAACAAGAAAACTTTTGTTTTTCAACAATACTATAACCTCCTTAGAATAGTTAAAAACCTTGTATTATGAGTTCAAAAGGAGAAAAATAATGAACTCAAATTAAATATCTTTATGGCTTTAAGAGGAAAAATAGAGAAGCTAAACATTCATTAAAAATTGGTTTTAAAATCAGAAAAACTTGAAAGTTCTGAAAGAGTCAAAACCATTTAAAGTTTGGTTGTAAAAACTAGTAAATTTGAAAATTTTAGATGCGTTAAACATATTTGAAAACTAGTTTCATTAACCAAAACAAGAAAATAAAATTTTAGATTAGATGTTATACTTAAGGTATGCAAAATCTTGGCATAAAGAAGTGATGGAGAACCATAGTGCTGCAATTTTGCAGCAAAGTTAAATTTTTAGCTTTATGTTCAATTTCTTCCCTCCAAAATCTAAGTTTTTATTATGGCAAAGAAGCAAAACTCACGAGAATCAAATCAAGTTTACATTTTGTAGCAAAAGTATTGATATAATGCAACATTACTAAAGAGGAGTGTTAAAAGAGTTGTTACTATTGCATTGCTCAAATTTTTTCCTTCATAACTCAAATTTCTGTTATGATAGTTATAGGAGTGTTAGAGAAAGAATTAAATTAATTTGACTTTTGAATTTTGAATTAAAATTTAAAAAGTTATTAGTTTTTTGAATTTCAAAATTTGTATTTGAATTTGTAAAATACTTTTATATAATGAGATTTCTATAATTAATGGAAGTAAAAGAAGTCATTTTTGTACTTCTTATCCTTGTTATAGCATTTTACCAACTCTTTTACATACAATTGTTGAAGTCAATTTCAAACTCTTTCTTTTATTGTATCGTACCCTTTGAGGGATCAAAAGATCATTGTAAATAGTTAAGGAGTGATCCTCTCACAGTGGTTAAGAAGAGATCCTTCCACAATATTAACTATATCCTATGATAACAAGAGTGGATCGTGTGATCTAGGAGTGATTCTATCGCACCGTGGACGTATCTTACACATTGTGGGTGAACTACGTAAAAATTCTGTGTGTTCTTGGATGCTTATGCTGGCTGGATATCCATACGGCTATTCTCACATAAAGGAGCAAGATAAAATTGGATCATCGACTTTAATAGGTCACAGAGGTTTCATCTAGACAAATTTGTAAAACGTAAACATCTCGCACTAATTCACCCCTTTCCTCTCTCAGTGTAAAACCTAAGAAGGCCTTTATCAAATTGCTTATAGTTTGATTATTAAAACTTACACCTCTAATGTTAGTAAAAGTATAATAAGATAAATAGGATAGTAAAATAGAATAATACTTTTTTCACTTATTCAATAATCAATAAGAGCATGTGCCTTCCAAATCTTTTGAAATTCTTTAACTCCAATGGGCTCTACATCATCCACTTTTTAGCAAATAAATGAATGATGAACCATAATGAAAAACATTAATCAAAACACCCCACTAATAAGTATGGAATTAACATCAAAAAATTGGTAAGAATTTGTTAAATTATAATATATCATCCACATCTAACATCTTACTTGATGACTTAAGTTTTTAGGTAAAATGATTTTTTTAACAAGGTATTAGAATTTTTATAACAAAGTGATCATGAGTTCAAATCATGATGCTCATCCATTTAATTATGAATTAATTATAAAGTTCTAGTTTTTTCATACTTTCAACCTAAATGAGTTACTTTTAGTTTAAATGAGCTGAGTTCATGTGTGAAAGGACTAGTTAGAGTATAATATATGATTTATATTTTAAATCTCATTTAATAATTTAAAATTTTGGATAAAATAGTTTTTAAGCAAAATTATTGGTATTTGCAAACCAATTACATGCAAAAAGTTTCTAGATGTTATTAAAATTATAGCATAAGTGCAAACATCTAAGTATTAATGAATAAGCAAACAACTTATACAACTTTTAACTTCTCTATTCATTTTCTTTGTTTGTTTTGTTAATCAACAATAGATACTAAATCACTTTTTCAAAATATTTTAAATGAATCAAGAAATTAAAGAAAAAGAAAAGAAAAATAGGAGAGAAGAAATGCCCCTACACATGATAAAATTTTGTCAAATCATCTTAAATGAAGATGGACCTTTTGCTTGACAAATAAAAAAGCCATTATGGTATAAGCTTATTTTGGAAATTCAAGCCATGTTCCAACAATCGTAAGTTTCATTAACCAAATAGATGGATGAGCATAATAAGTATATGATAATGACCATAAGCAAAATATAAGTAATAAGGACTATTTTAGGTCTCATACTAAGAGGAGAATGAATCAGTGGGAGACATGTGCTTTTTACAAATCGATTCAAATTTAACCTTTGTGGCTTGTTAGAGCCGATGATCCAATTTTTATTTTTCTCCTTTATATGAGCATAACCTATAACTAAAAACTCAATGCGTAAGCACCCAAGAACACATAGTAATTTTTATGTAGTTCACCCATAATGTGTGAATTACATCCATGGTGTAATAGGATCCCTCTTAAATCACATAATCCACTCTTAGTATTAAAGGATACAATAATGTTATGGAAGGATCACTCCTTAACCATTTGTGGAAGGACTACTTCTTACCACTTACAACAATCTCTCAATCACTTTAAGGGATCCCGCCCTTTTTCAGTAAGTTTATCAAGAGTTTATAATAAAAAATTTCCTGAAGAATGATCACTATATGTGTACAGACTACTAGTGTAGAATCTTTTTCTTCCTTTGCTACTGGTGCTACATGCACACGCTATTATTACTGCTTGTTACATTGCTCTGATGTTCACGCGTGGTGCCGCTATTGTCTGTGCATGCTACTAATACTATCCGCATGTATTGCTGCTACTATCTGTGTGTGCTACTAATGTTGTCTGCATGCACTATGCATGCGTTGCTTCTGCTATCTGAATGCATTGTGGCTGCTTATCGCATGTTGTTTTTGTTGTCTGCACGCGTTGCTCTTGCTGTTTGCGTGTGCTATTACATTCCGCATGGGTTGCTGCTTCTATTTGCACGCATTGTGCTTGCTATCCACACGTGCTGTTCTTGTTATTCACATATGCAGTTACTGCTACCCATTTGTGCTACTACTATTGTCTACATGCACTCTGCACACACTACTCCTACTGTCTGCACACATTACGACTACTTACCGCACATGTTATTCCTACTATCTGCATGTGTTGCACTTATTGTCTACACGTGCTATTCCTGTTATCCGAGCGCACTGATGCTGTCTACTCACATCGTTACTGTTATCCGCCCGTGTTGCTACTGTCTGCTCACCCTACTGCTCTGCATTATTGCTGCTATCCACCATAGTTGTCTTCTCATGGTTTGCTAGTATGGGTGGCTGTCTTGGTAGTTTTTGGTGATGCAAGTGGTTGACTACCTTGCTCTCTTTCTTTCCTCTTTGGCTAGTTGCACCTTGCTACTTCTCCTTGGTGGCTATTGCACTCTCCTTAGTTGGTTGCCTTGACCTCTTTCTTTCTCTTCTTGGCTGGCTACCTTGTTGCCTCTCTTTGGTGGCTGTTGTACTCTCTTTAGCTAGCTTCTGTACTTTCTTTAGCCAGTTGCACCTCCCTTGGTGGCTGTCTTTTTGGCTTTGGCCAGTCACTCTCTTCTTTGGTGGTTGCCTCTTTCTTTGTCATTCACCCTTTCCTTGCCTTTAGGATTGCCGTTCTCTTTCCTTTGGCCAACTCTCTGAAAATTCTACTACATATGCCTTTCTTGCAAGATACATAGGGGTATTTATAGATCCTTGAGATTAGGGCTACATGATCATTAATTCTTATATGTTGCCATACAATTAATGGCCAACATTGTGTTCTAAAATTTAGGGTTAATGGTTAATGGTCAATGTTGACTTTCTAAAATTTAGGGTTAATGGTTAATCTTGACCCCTAAAATTTAGGGTCATGGTCAACATTAACTCCTCAACGCGAAGGTTGACTTCTCATTACTAGTTTCTTCTAATGACCTCACTATATCTCAATAACATTCGTAACATCAAATCAATATATATAACCATATGAGATGGTATTGACAATAAATCCAACATTAATCATCAATGATGGACTTAACAATCTCCTTCTTTAGATTTTTTGGCAACACATTAAATCCAATAATGCATATATAACATCTTACTTAATGACTTACCCTTAACATTGTCATTCACAGCTCCCTCTGAAACATGTATCACCCTCAACAGGGTTTAACTCCCCCTTTCTACTTCTCCCTTTTGACACATTCTTCCCCTTTATTTGCTACTTCCCCCTTTTATCAATATATACTCTCTTTGGATTTATGCAAAATATCTCCTTTTTTTTATCACAAATCCAGTGAATAATAGAAAAAGGAAGGGGAGAGGGGCTAGAAAATACCTTAGTCTCTAGGGGTTGGCTGAATACTTAAGTTCAGTTTCTATTCAAGATGTCCTAGTTTCTTATGCCATAATAAATTCTCATTTTTGGTGCTCATATAGCATGTGTTCTTGCTTTTGGAAACTTAGTATAAGTTTCTATTTATTCTTTCACCCTTAGTAAGGACAACACCATCTCTTAGTTTCTTTATTGTGCAACCACTCTTGTTGAAAGTAACTTCATGATCATCATCACATAGTTGGCTAACACTGATGAGATTGTGTTTTAACCTTTCAACATAAAGCACTTTCTTTGATTTCAACTTTTCTACACCAATTTCAGCAGCGCCAATACCTTTAATCTTTAAGGCACCATCATTACCAAATTTGATTGATCCTCCATCATATTTTACTACTTCCTTGAACATCTTGTAGTCTCCTATCATATATGAAGAGCAGACATTATCCAAGATCCATGACTTTTCTTTCTTGAAAGCTTTTAAGGCTACTTCTATGACCATAGATGTTTCTCTTCCTCTTCTTCTTCTTTGGCCGAATTGGGGAGCTTGTGTTGGTGTTCTGCTTTGTATTCCTTAACCAAGCAACAATGGTTGGCGTGTTCTCCTTAGATTCTTTGACTAGGCAGCAATGTTAAGTAGTCTTTAGCAGTGTGTCTAAACTTTTCACATTTTTCATTGATCTCTCTTAACAAATCAACTATTTCTCAGTGGAATATGACTTCTTTCCGACTAAGACTGCCTTTTTTCATGATAGTCTCCCCCTAGACTCTTGCCTCACACTCCTCTTCATTATGGGTAAAGTAGTCCAACCCGTATTAGCCTTGTGCCTATACTTACCATAGCTCTAGTAGAAACTTTCGAACTTAGATTTACTTCTTTCACCAAGTTCATATCTTCTTTCTTTAGTAGTTGGTATGACAACCTTCTTTCCATCTTTAATAATCTGTCTTTTATGGATAAGAGTTTCCACCACATCTTTCATAACCCATTTTAACTTGTGTTGGTCTTTCTTCTCCATCACATCATTGTGCTTGCTTTTGGGTATAAATACAATTTTCTTCTTTTCTTTTACCTTCACTCGACTTTTCAATGTAACGAAGTCCTTTTTTTCCAATGGAATGAGGTCTTTGATTGCTTAGACACTCATTTAACTTTCTAGTAGCATCCTTATTAATGGCATTTGCTAATGATGACTCTCCTTTCACTTCCATGGCCTATATAAAGCTTTCTTTATACTGTTTTATCTCAGACTTAGCCTTGTGAAGCTTGGCTTACAAAATCAACATCTTTTACTTTTGTGTGATCACCTTAAAACCAAGGTCTTCGTATCTTGCCTTGCTTTACCTCAAGTATGCTCAACTCCTCAGTTCTTTTCAAATACTCTTTCTTTTTTGCTTTAAACTCCTTTACCTTCACTTGGAGATTAAATTCATCAGCAAAAGAATTTTCACACATCTTCTTAAAATGAATTAATTCTTTTTTTAGTTTGTTGTTTTTGCGTAAATAAGCTTTTAACTCATTCTTAAGTTACTGCAATAACTCGTCCTCTTCCTTTTCTGATGATTCCTCTTTACTTGAAGATCCTTAATCATCATTTACTTGAACGACTAACATATCTTTTGCAGCCTCTTCATTGGAATGATCATCATTTTCTTCTTTAGAATCTTCTTCCTTTAGGTTGCTTAGGAAATTCCTTCTTTTGGATTTAAAGAACTTCTTTTTCATTTTGGCACCTGAATTTTTAGCTTTGGAGTAGATGCTTTGTCTTCCTCCTTAGGACGAGCTTATCATCATCCTCATTATTTGCTTCTCTTCTTTTTGGGCAATTTATGGCAAAGTGTCCAATTGCTTTACAGTTAAAGCATTTTAAGGGTAATTTTTCCTTGTACTTCCCTTTTTCTTTCCTCAAGTTATTGGTAATGTATGCCATGACTTCATCCAATTTAGTATCACTATTTATTTTTCAGAGCAGTTATTGGACTCATCTTCTTGGTCTTTAATTTTTAAATTCTTCATTTCCTTGAACACTAGCTCCTTCTCTATGTTAGACTTCTTTTCTTTCTTTATTGGGACTATTCTTATTTCATAAGCCACTAATATGTTGTGCAGGTCATTTAAGGGCAACCTATCTAGATCTCTAAGTATTTTTCTTACCACAATAGCATAATGGATCTCCTCTCTATAGCCACTGATGGAGCATATAATTTTGTTTACTTTTGTGAAGAATGCATCCATAGTTTCATTGTTCTACATATTTATGTCTTCGAATCTACTCCTCCATAGCTTCACAACCTTGTCTCCTTCATAGATGTTCTTCAGTTTGTTTCAGATTTGCTTGGCTATGTTGCACCCTATTACCTTGGTGAATTCTTTGTCTGACAGGGAGGCGTATAAGGTATTTCTCACCTTTCAATCACACTTCAAGTTCTTCTTATCAACTGACATCATAAGATCAACTTCAGCAACAAGGATGAAGCCATTAACAGCAGACTCAAACACTTCAAGACCAAGGGACATCAAATATGAGAGCATTCTATTCTTCTATAATTGATAATTTTATCTATTAAATGTAGGGATGTCCTTGTTATTAATATTGTTCATGTTATTCATGATTTTAGGTAGCAGTAGAGATAAAAACTCATACAGTAATGCACAACTTTACTTCAAAGTAGAAAAAATGGATCAATAGAGGAACTAGCTTTGATACCACTTAATGAAGACATTTTAGGTCTCACAATGAGAGGGGGGTGAATCAGTGTAAGATATATGTTTTTTATAAATTGATCCCAATTTAACCTCTATGGTTTGTTAGAATCGATGATCCAACTTTTTTTTTTTCTCTTTTATATGAGTATGACTATACAACTAAAAAATCAATGCACAAGCACCCAAGAACATATAACAATTTTTACATGGTTTACCCACAATATGTGAGCTACATCCTTGGTGTGATAGGATCCTTCTTAAATCACACAATCCACTCTTACCATCAAGACATATCAATAATGTTGTGGAAGGATCACTCCTTAACCACTTATGGAAGGACTACTCCTAACCACTTACAATGATCTCTCAATTAAGGAGTTGATCTTCCGATCACTCTAAAAGTATCCCACCATTTTTCAACAAGTTTATCAAGAGTTTATAATAAAAACATTCCTAGAGAATGATCACTCAATGTATATAGATTACTATTGTAGAATATGGATCTTCTCCTTTTTTTTGTTGTTGGTTGTCTCACTTACTACCAGTGCTGTTTGCACACGCTGCTATTGTTGCCCGTTGTGCTGCTCTGATGTCGGTGCCACTGATGTTTGTGCGTGCTACTAATATTGTTCGCACGTATTGCTGCTACTATTTGTGCACGCTGCTAATGTTGCACACACTGCTCCTGCTGTTCGCATACATAGCTATTGTTGTCCACTTATACTGCTGCTACTGTCTGGATGCACTATGCATGCTCTGTTCTTGCTATCCGTATGCACTGTGGCTGCTTATCGCACATGCTGCTCCTACTGTCGGTGCGTGCTGCTGTTTTTGTTTGTATGTATTGCTATTATTTGCACACATTACGATTGCTATCCAAACACGTTGTTCCTGCTATCTTAGAGCGCTACTACAGCTATTCACCCGCATTACTGCTATTTGCTCGCCTTGCTATTGCTATCTACTCACCCTGCTGCTACTATCCGCATGCATTGCAATTGTCTTCTTGTGCTACTGTGCTATCCTCATGCATTACAGTTGTCTTCTTGCATCGCTACTGTTGTCTTCTCAAGTTGTTGCTACTATCTGCACGCTACAGTTGTTTTCTCATGTTGTTGCTGTTATTCCCACTATCTTCGCATGCCACTGCTATTTGCATGTTGGTTGCTGATGCAAGACCCTTCTGCTATTGCTTCACCTCCTGCTGACTGCTGCCTTAGTGGTTTGCTAATATCGGACCCTTCTGTTGTTGCTTTACCCCCGTTAACTATTGCTTTAGTGGTTTATTGATAATGGACCCTTCTACTATTACTTCATCTCCTATTAACTACTGCTCTACCTCCTACCAACTACTACTCCACCTCTTGCCAGTTGCTGCCTTAGTGGTTTACTGATATGGATGGATGCCTTGGTGGTTTTTGCTGATGCGGGTAGCTACCTTGGTGGTGTTTGCTAGTGCGGGTGATTGGTTATCTTGCTTTTTTCTTTCCTCTGCACCTTACTGCTTCTCCTTGGTGGTTGCTATATTCTCCTTGGCTAGTTACCTTGCCCTCTTTCTTTCTCTCCTTTGCCAGCTTCCTTACTACCTCTCCTTAGTGGTTATTGCACTCTCTTTAGTCAACTTCTACACATTCTTTGGTCAGTTGCACCTCCCTTGGTGGCTATCTTCTTTGCCTTGGCCGGTCACTCTCTTTTTTAGTGGTTGCCTCCCTCTTTATTGTTCACCCTTTCCTTGCTTTTAGGTTTACCATTCTCTCTCCTTTAGCCAGCTCTCTTAAAATTCTATAGCACATCCCTTTCTTGCAAGACGTATAGGGGTATTTATAGAGTCTTGAGATTAGGGCTACATGATCATCAACAATCATCATTAATTATCACATGTCCTACAATTAATGACCATATTTGAGTCATAAAATTTAAGGTCAATGGTCAACATTGACTTCTTAAAATTTATGGTCAATGGTTAACAGTCAATCTTGACCTCTAAAATTTAAGGTCACGGTCAATATTGAGTCCTTAATGCCAGAGTTGAATTGTCATCACCTGTTTCTCCCAATGACTTCACTATATCTCAATGACATTCATAACATCAAATCAACACATATATCTATATGAAATGGTGTTGACAAAAAATTCAACATTATCCATCAAAGATGAGCTCAATAATAAAGTTTTAAATAAATTGACCTTTACATGTGTTTACATTTATATATGTATGAGCATGTGTGCACATCCACTTAAGTGTGCATACATATATGCATTGGTGAAATACATCACTTTACCCATTTCTTGGCTATATGTAAAGCTTTAAACATTTAGTGATGATAAAAGTTTTAACCTATAGTATAAAACCAAATCCAAAGCATGGAAAAAGTTAGCTTTGCTATATCTAATTTAAATTTATCCTTGGTCAACCATACAATCCCAAAGTTAGACCTATAAGTTAGAAGAAAGGTGTTATTTGGAGTCTTTGCTAATGCCATCTAAGTTTAACCACTACCATGATCTTTATGTTCCACCTATGATTGTAAACAAGAAACTAGATATGAAGAAAGTATATAACTAGTTTTAGAAATGTAAAGCCAATAGTTAGTTCAAATTGGGTTAAACCACAAAATAATAAAAAAGCATTTTATAAGCAGGTGTTATTTTGCTTTTCCTTTAATGATATTAAATCTTAAATATAAAGCCATTCAAAAGTCAAATGTCATCCTTTTACAACTTCATTTTTCATATTATTTAAATAGATTACTAGATTTTCATGTCAACCTCTTACTTTCTTTTGTCTACTTTTTTCACCATATAGGTACCATTATATTCCAATTAATTCATCAATTTTATCATTCTTATCCATCCTTTAAGCATTTTTTTTTGTTTTCCTAGATATGTTTCTTTTACTGGTTTCCTAGTTCTTTAGATCTAGTTTTATAAAATCATTTATTCTATGTCTTTTTTTTTTTCTCTAATATCATATAGTATTCAAGTTCTCTCACAGTATGACCTTAACGTTACTGAGGCTCACAAGGACCATTGTGTTGTTGCTTTACCCTATTAACTTAAGCTCCAACCCTTTTTGTCACAATTTTCCCTCCAAAAATTGGCTATTAGTTATGATAATTAAACTGATATGTAGAAGAAGCCTTGTAGTAGCTTGATTGAATCATTTCAGTTGTAATCTTGTATTTAAATTTAAAACTTTTTGAATTGGATGATAGTTTAGCTAATAATGTAATCATTTCAATTATGTAACTTTGTCTAATGTTTAAATTTGAATTATAAATTTCAAATTTGTACACTAACAACCTTTTATATTATAAGGAGAAATCTAATGAAGTGTAGGTTAATTTTTGCTTTAGCAAGATTCTCTTATTCTCTTATGCACTATTATTACTTTTATTATAAGTTATAAAAGGACCTTGGATCAATTCACCTCAAACCAATATATTAGTATCAAAGTAAGTTGTATCTGAGTGAACTATATTTTTTTTAAGGAATGAAAAGAGAAGATAGCACCTTAAACACTTTACAATAGATTTAAAAAAAGAAAACCAAGAGGTAACTCCACCAAACCAAAGATAAAATCAAACCTTGATGGTTTCATCAAGTTTTTCTTCACTCCTACCTCTTAAATTCATGAAGTATAATTATCCTCACTGGTTAATTATGATGAAAATATATCTTAGGATACTTATGAGAAGTAATTAAAATAGGAGCACAAGTACCACCTTTGCCTTTAATTCCTTCTTTAGCATAAATTAAGTTATATAGTGAGCAAGTTACAAAGCAATATAATACTTTAACTTGCATGCATTAAATGGTATCCAAAATCATTTTTAATATAATTATGGCATATGAGAGAGTAAGCAAACTTATGATAGATTAAAGGAAAAATTGTTGCTAATGAGAAAACTAGAAACATGTAATTACTTAATCTTATAAGAGAGTTCAAACTCTTAATAATGAAAGAAATAGAAACAATTAAAGAGTACAGTGACAAGCTATTTAAAGTAGTGAACCAAATTAAAATCTTAGGGGAAGACTTTCTTGATTTGTAAGTGTTCCAGAGAGATTTAAGGCAAAAATCTCCTTTCTTGAAGATTCCAAAAACTTGACCATTATTAGCTTGCCTAAGCTTATTAATGCTTTTTAAATTTAAGAGTAAAGGAGATTTTTGAGACAAGAAAAGGCAATAGAAGGTGATTTTTCAATGAAGCACTAATAAAAATCTCAACATAAAAGGAAGTAGCAAGGAAGGCAAGAAAAGAAAATTGAGGAAAATAGTAAGCCCAATGGTAAGAAGTAACATCCCTTATGTGATTATTATAAAAAACAAAAAAAGACTAATAACTTGTTTAAATATTGTTACAAAAGATTAAATCTTATTTCCAAAATTTATGACAAAAAAAAGTCATTTGAAGAGAATTTGCTAACATAAAGATAAGCAATAATTGAAAATTCATAAAAGCAATAGCATGCATAAGTTGCTGATAAGGAGGAACCATAAGGAGAGTAGCTATTTGTACATGTAAGGAGCTCTAATGGCAAGGATAGTAATACATGTCTTGTTAATAGTGGTTATATTAACCATATTCCCCTAAATTTTCAAAACAATTAACCAATCCTTCAAGTCTAAAGTTAAAATTGGCAATAGGGAGCTAATTCATGTTCAAGGTAAAGGCAATGCAACTATTTATACAAAGTTATGTATAAAAGTTATGTAAGATATCTTATATGTGCTTGACGTAAGACATAACTTATTAAGTGTAGGTAACTACTCAAAAGAGCCTATTGCTTTATGTTTAAAAACAAATCCTATGTCACCATTAATTTAAATGGAAGTTAATTACTTAAAGTGCTTATAAAAGGTAAAACCTTCCATCTAAATGCAAATAAAGTTCATAATCTTACATTATTTGCATCAATTGATGAATTATTACTTTGACACAAGAGACTTAAGCATTATTATTATGTTGGCCTCTAAAAAAATGTAGAAGAAGATACTTGTTAGACATGCTTGATATCGTAGAATCTAAGTGCATATATAAAGAGTGCTAGCTTAGGAACTAATTTAAGCTTCCATTTCTAACAAATGCATCCTTCAGGGTAAAGGAACAGTTTCAAATTATCCACAATGATACGTGTAGTCTTATAAGGACCGAATCATTGAATTGAAGTAAATATTATATCATATTTGTAAATGATCTTAATGAATTCACTTGCATATTCTTCCTTAAGCCAAAATAGAAGTGGTGGCTATCTTTCAAAGATTTAAAGTATGAATTAAGAAGCATTTAGGCTTTGTAATCAAGGTAGTCAAATTAGATAATGACTTAGAATATGTATCTAATTCATTCAAATAAACATGTTATGTTATAGCCATTTAATGGCAGTTCATTACATCTTACTTGCCCCAACAAAATAGGGTGAATAAAAAGAAAAATATAACCATCATGGAAATGGCCAAATGCTTTTTGGCAAAAATGAGATACCAAAATAATTTTGATTTAAAGTAGTTACAACCTTAGTTTATAAAATTTGCTTATCTAAGATTAAGTCATCTAACTAAGATAGTACCTCTTGTTTAGTACTATAATCATTGATCTTTTTGGTAAGGATATTTTAAAATAAACAAAATTTTGGATAAATTAAGACTAATTTAATTCCTCAGTATCTTAGTCAATAGATAGTAACTTGGTTATAAGAGATGAAACTAGCAATGTATTAGACAAATTAAATGAAGGCAAAAATGTCACTTATCCTTATCACTAAGTATGGTATTCTATTAGCATTGGAAATACATGTTTAATTTGGAAGAGTAATTGTAACAAAGTCTTATAGATCATAGTCTTAAGTTATTAATCTAATTATTGTTACTTAGACTACTTAAAGCTACCAATTTGCTTGAGTAAAAAAAAGTGATGTCATCTTATAACATAAAACTTGTAATTAGTTTAAAGTCCTCCAATTATGTTAGTAACAATTAATATCTTGCACCTATAAAGGCTATTTGGTCTGTATTCCCTCATACACTAACATTTATACTATCATTATGTTTCTTTTTGACTTTAAGTTTATGCCAATACTCTGGATATTCATGAAACTTAAAACATGTTTCTTTGGTATGTTTTCGATTTCCAAAATGGGTACATTCTCCATAATCTCCTTAAGATTTGTCTTTGCTGTAACAATAAATTTTTCATTAAGGATTAGTTATAGGATTTGACTATCATTGTCCTTTTTCTTTCAACATGGCTTTGTTGAATCTTATATCTCCTTCACCTTTTATTAGCATTATTGTTTGTCAGAGATTTTCTCTAAAAACAAATGCATAAGCATGCTCAATAGAAGAGAATGATTTCATTTACAACACATCCCCTTAAATTTTGTCTAATTTATCATCAATTCCATCCAAGAAAACGTAGACTCAATCATCATGTATTATAGTGTCATTGGGTTAAAGTGTCAAAAATCAATCTTCCTCTAGAGATCTTATAGGTTATTATAGTATGTTTCCAATGATCCCCCTCTTTGCTTAAGTCATATCACTTTTCTCTTCAAATCATAAATTTATAAGGTGTTAGTATCATCCAAATAAGTGGAGGAAACTCCATCCCATACGCTTTTGTTGTTAGATATCAAATATAACCACTAATCAATTTTGAATCCAATGAATTGATTAACCAACCTTTGACAATTATATTTTCAATCCTCCATTTCTTATAAGATACATCACCCTTACCAAGTGAAGGAAGATCTTCATTAATGTATCCCATTTTATTTTTGTTAGAGATATGCATCTTGACAACTGAAGGTTAAAGTTTATAGTTAGAAGTATCTAACTTTAAACCAATAATTAAACCAAAATTATGACTTATTGGAATTAATGGGTTATTCATTATTTGTGATACTTTGAAGGATAATTCCACGATAATTGAATTTATTTCTTAAGAATTTCTTAAGAATACTTTTAGATCTATCATTATTCTTAGTAGACTCATAAAGTCTTAGATTCATAGTCATAGGAATTATACTTTTATACCATGATGGTTTGAAAGAAAATGATGAACGAAGTTTTTAAAAAAATAAAATTCTTGTATATCTTATGAATTATGTATAAGTTCTTTTTATATTTGAATGACCAAATATATAATATCTATAATTAATAGTCATTATAATTTTAATAAAAGATTTTTCTATATTATGTAAAAACTAAATTACAAACTTCTAATTTTGACTAATTACAAACAATTTCTATATTTTTTTTTCTTTGACAACCAATGACAACTTATGTCAACATATATTTGTATAATATATAAAAATAAAATAATAAGTATTGTGCAATATGCAAATACTTATGTACATATAAATAAAATAATAAGAAATAAGAAAATATTAAATAATAAACTTGTACTGTTTTTACAAATTAATATTTATAAAATCATAGTGAAAATAGAAGAAATTTGTTTTTATTTTCACACAAAAATTTATAATTTAAATACTTTATATATTTTTTATTTTTTAAGAAAAAAAAATTTGATGGCATGAGTTGCCGCAATACATATAAGGCTTGATCTAAAATTGAGTTATTTCAAATTGACATTTATTTCAAATGAAATTGTTATTTTGAGTCAAATTTTTTCCAAAAATAAATTGAACAAAAAAATGAGCACATTCAATATAAAATTGCTTTTAACAGAAATTGATTATTTCTTGAACATAATTAATGAATTTTCTGGAAAATCAACATTAAGTTTTAATTTTCATGGATTTTCTTTATTGTCTTATCAAAAAAAGAATAAAAAATGTATTCAAAAGAACGAATTAAAATTTGAAAATTTTAAAATGTTTCCCTCGGTGTACAAGGTTTTATGAGCAAACTTTAGTTTACTATTCTAATTTTGAAGCTATGCAAACAAAAATTGCATTCGGTAACTAAAAACCTTATACATTGGTGACTATTCTATTGGCAAATTTTGGTGCCAAAAGCGATGAAATTTACACTAATGTCATCACAGAGAGACCATTGCCCAGTCAGAGGGTTGTAAGAAAATCCGGCCATTTCTTTAACCTGGATAAACCCAATTCAAAAGCAAAACACGTTATTAACAAATACCGAGTAACCAAAGGGTGCCCTACCGGAAGTGATAAGCATCAATCTTACATTGACATTAGCACGTTTCAGGATCAGGACTAGTTCTTCTGGTGTAAGGAAACTTGACCACTGATGTGTTCCTTTGGGAAGCTGCAGATGATTAATAGTTATTAGACAGTCTTGCATGATATCTTCATTCAAACCAAATCAATCCCAACTCACCGCACACAGGGATAAAAAAAAAAAAAACACCATGCAAAGGAGAAGGGGCTAAAAGTAAAATATCAGGTTGTTCATGAGCTCATCTAAAATCATCCAACATATGCTCTAAATGGCAGCTTCCTAAACATTCAACCCAATTTGGGCAACAATGCCTCTGTAACTTCATTATGATAAAATATGCAAGGTCATACGGTCAACCAACAAAAGAAAAAAAATTTGGATTTTGCTTTAGGAAATTGATAAAATGTGGAGGGAAACATGAACAAATTAAGCATCAGAAGAAAAAATTGTCCACTGAGCAGCAAATGTAGAGATTGAAATGAAGGCACCACCAGCAATAGTCAAGACATTTACAAGACAGCAGACACCAAACATGACATGATTTTGAAGATAAATTGCAGGGTCAAGTGAAAAAGCCATACCCAATGGAGTATGTACTCTGCTGCAATAATAGCAGTAGTGTATGATCTCATAGTGCGGTTGATAGTTGAAACCATAATAGCTCCACCAGGATCAGTTAATCCTGCCAGTGACTTGCAGAATTCAGTGGGATCTGCTACATGCTCAATTACCTGGAATGAAGTTTATCAGTTCACAGATGAGCCGAATGCTAAGTGTAGAAGATTAAAATAGAAGGACAAGGGACAATATTCAGCAGGGCCTGAATTTGACACATTATAGATTTGCAGCAGAGTAAATAGTATTGCATTTTAGGCCATTTTACTAATTATTACAATTCTGAATATGGAGCTATACAGTTTAGGCCTGTGTATGTGGTCATAAAACCTCAACATCAAAAGATATTTGAGCAGTGCTGCATTTCTGTTGGCACCACGTTGACAGTTATAAGCTCAAAATCTACCTGGGTTAAACCAACACAAGAATTTCAATCGCAAATTAAGTGCTATTTTAATGCTTAAGAAATTAATAGTCTCATGTCTTTTCCTTTGTGAAGACCAACAGCAGCATCCGTTCCAGACACACCAGTACACGCGCGAGACAAAAATGCTGCACACTGCACACTCCAACAGTGCTAAGCTCACATCTCTAGAGATGAAGAAACAAACACTGTATGAATTTGCCAACTCAGTCACCTGCTTATGTTCTTCCCATTGAAAGATAAACATTTTGCATGGCATGAATAACATTTACAACTATATAGTACAAATAAACAAAGATAATATGATGAAAACCTCTCAATCCCTACCAACTGAGCAAGGCTATATTTAGATTATTAGTGTATCACTCTAGATATGTACATATCTAATATGGGACAACTATTAACATAAAAACACTAACCTTCAAGTTGGAGCAAAGATGTTAATCATACCCAACTTGTTACAAAGAACATTCATCCTAACTCCATTTAATGACTTTGTAAGAATGTTTGCAACTTGTTCTCTTGTCTGAACATTAGTAGGTACAATCAATCCTTGTTGAAGCTTCTCTCTAAAAAAGTGACAATCAACCTCTATATGCTTTGTTCATTCAAGAGACACTGCATTTGAGGCAACGTGAATGGTAGCTTGATTGTCACACCATAATCTCATGCTTGTTCAAGCTCATCAATAATATGCTTAACCCATATTAATTCATAAGTAACTTGAACTATAGCTCTATACTCTGATTCTGCACTAGACCTAGACACCACGTTGTTTGTTGCTTTTCTACGAGACAAGATTGTCTCCAACAAATACACAATAACCAACAGTAGACATTCTATTGTCAGGAGTTCTAGCCTAATCCACATTAAAAATCCCCTCCAACTCTGTTGTGCCCATTATTACAATACCACAAACCCAAAACCATCGTTTTCTTCAAGTACTTGAGAATTGGTAGTACAACATGTCAATGAGGAACTTGAGTGGATAACATGAATTGAATCACAATACTCACAGCAAAGGCTGTAACTATTTGTCTGTATCTATTTGGATGCACATACAGCACTCCATCATCTGATTCAAGTTTTAGATTTGGATCCATAGGAGTATACAAACCTCTTTTGGTCAAGAATCCAACACATTTCCTATGACTTAAAAAGGATGTTTTGCTTAGATTGAACTACCTCAATGCCCAAAAAATATTTCAATTGTCAAAGATCTTTGGTTTGAAAGTGTTTATGAGGAAACTGTTTTACAGACTATTGCTGCATAATTGCTTCTGGTTATCACAATATCATCTACATATACTCTTAGTATACTGCCTGCATAAGAGGCAAGAATGATCACATGAAAGCAAGACACAATTGAGTAACAACCTCACAGAACTTGCCAAACCAAGCACTTGAAGACTATTTGAGACCATAGAGAGATTTCTTCAACTAGCACACTTTACTAGACTTCCTGGGCAACAAACCTTAGTGGTTATTCCATGTATATCTCTTCTTGTAAATCAATATGTAATAATGCATTTTTCACATCAAGCTTATATAAAGGCCAATGACTAATGGCTGTAGGAGAGAAACAATCTGACATATGCAAGTTTAGCAACCAGATAACAAGTATAAGAACAATCAGTACCATAAACTTGAGCGTATCCCTTTACCATTAATTGGGTTTCCAACCTGGCCAAAGACCAATTAGAATTTAATTTTACTGTGAACACCCACTTGCACCCAATTGCAAATTTTCCTGGAGGTAATGGAACCAAATCCCATGTGTAACTGGTTTCAAGAGCATGTATTTCTTCTTCAATAGCTTTCCTCCAACTAGGATGACTAACTGTCTCAACCAGGGGTGAAGTAAATATCAAGAAAACAAATAAAGGCATGAAGGGAGGGATAAGCATTGCTTTATGGTGCAAACTGGGCCAAAGAATGCTGAGTATAACTGTGCTGCTGTCCTTTATGAAGAGCAATGGGTAAATCCAAATCACTCAAAAGATCATCTTGCACAAGGTCTTTAGCTGAGAGGATTGTCTCAGTAAAGGGACTTGCTCTTGATAATTAATGGGAAAGGCAATGTCATTAGGTCCACGTGTATACACTTGGTAATGAGAGGTCAAATAGATGCAATATTTGTAGAGATAATAGGTTCTATAGAAGTAACAGGATATAGATGGTAAATAAGAAAGTCCTCAGTACTAGATGAACTACAAGACTCAGAGGACACAAGATAGAAGGGAGAAGACTCAAAAAAGGTGATATCAGCTGAAACTATGATGATTAAGTTTAGGAGTAGAACATTGATATCTGTAGGAAAACGTGATTAGTGGCTTATATTGTACATAGTTAGCTATTTTTAGAATATATCTTTAGAAATAAACTAATTTAGGTAGGTTTTTTAAGATCCCATAAGTTGTGGGATTGGATATATTTTTACCTTTTATTATTTTCTTTTTTTTACTAGTTCTAGCATCTATAAAGCTATTATTTAATGTATTATTAAGAATAAGAAGAATTATTACTCTTTCAATTTCTAACATGATATCAGAGCCTATTGTTCTTCGTAGTCTTCTTCCTTCTGTTTTATTTTTCCTTTGACATCAAAACAAAGTATTTTTGCTAGCTTTTATTGTTGATGATCTCTACTTCACGTGGAAGACCTTGATTGCCTAGAATTGTTATTTTTCCATAAAAGATGTCTGAGGTTGCAGAGACAATTTCTATAGCCCAATCAGAGGGGGTTCGATCTCAACATATTGGAGAACTACAAAGTATCCAGTCTGCATATAGGTTGGATGGAAAAAATTATCTTAAGTGGTCCCAACTTGTTCGGACAATGCTGAAAGGAAGAGGGAAGATCAGTCATCTTATGGGTACAGGACCCTAGGAGATCTGGGTTTTGAGGCATGGGATGAAGACGACTCCATGATTATGGCATGGCTATGGAGTTCTATGATCCCTGAAATTAGTGACACATGCATGTTCTTAACCACTGCCAAGGACATTTGGGATGCAATTCGACAAACCAATTCTAAAGCTAGAGATGCAGCTTAAGTATATGATGTTAAAGTAAAGACAATGACTGCAAAACAAGGAAATAAAACAGTCACTGAATATGCCAATCAATTAAAATCCTTGTGGCAAGAGCTGGATCATTATAGGGTGATAAAAAACAAATGTCCAGATGATGCAGTGATTCTAAAGGCATTTATTGAGCAAGACAGGGTCTATGAGTTCCTCGTTGGTCTTAACCCTGAATTTGATCAAGTAAGGGTCCAAATTCTTGGCAAGTTGGAAGTTCCATGTTTTAATGAGGTGGTGGCAATAATTCGAAGTGAGAAAAGTAGAAGAGGTCTGATGTTAGAATCACAAATGATGGATAACTAAGTCATGATAGCTAAGGGTGACAACAAATTAGTCACAAATATGGAAAGAGCACCATATTTTGGAAGTGGACAGCTTAATCAACCAAAAGCTCAAAACCATGACAACTTGTGGTGCACCTATTGTAATAAGGCACGCCATACTCTTGAAAGGTGTTGGAAGCTTCATGGAAAGCCTCCGAGTCGAGAATGGGGACAGAAAGGAGAACAACCAAGGAACTATAGGTAGGCTCACGTTGCTGCAGTATAACTAAGTGAATCAACACCAAAGGAGATAGACAATCCTAACCAAGAAGTGATTGAGAGGACAAGATCACTTATCAACAACCTTGAAAAACCCTCAGGTACCTGTTCTTTGGCATATTCAGGCGAGTTTCCATTCTCCATTGGGTTAAATGTTTCGGGTACAACCTTTGCCAACTCCTGGGTCATGGACTCAGGAGCTACTGACCATATGACTCACTTACCAAATATTTTTTCCACGTATTCCCCATGTCCAAGCAGTAGGAAAATAGCTACAGCAGATGGTTTGGTGACCACTGTAGCCGGTGTAGGGAATGTTAAAATAGGTCCATCACTGATCTTAAAAAATGTCCTCCATGTCCCTAAACTGTCCACAAATTTGATTTCTATACAAAAACTTACTCAAGATTTATATTGCAATGTGGTTTTTCATCACGACTATTGTGAATTTCAGGACAAAGATTTGGGGAAGATGATTGGACATGCTAAAGAACGGTATGGTCTCTACTACCTTGAAGCACCAAGTCAGTTAAACATTACTAAGGGCAGATTATCCCATTCTTTTATGTCAGAAAATCTTTCATCCAATAAAGAGAAAGTTTGGTTCCATCATCGCTGACTTGGACATCCATCTTTTAGAGTTATTGAAATTTTGTTTCCTTCTTTGTTTAAAAATCTAAATGTTGAAAACTTTCATTGTGAGGTATGGGAACTTGCTAAACACAAGCGTATACCAATTCCAGCCAGTAACAAAAAGACTTTTGTTCCTTTCTATCTTGTTCATAGTGATATTTGGGGTCCTACGTCTATACCTATTTTCTGGGGCAAAATGGTTTGTTTCATTTATTGATGACTGTACTCGTATTACCTGGATTTTTTTACTCAAATATAAATCAGATGTTATTACCGTTCTCCCAAATTTTTGCTCCATGATTAAAAATCAATTTGGAATCAATATCAAAAGGTTTAGGTCAGATAATGCTAGGGAATATTTCAATCAAACCCTAACTCCATATTTTCAAAAGGAAGGGATAGTACATGAATCATCTTGTGTCAATACCCTACAACAAAATGGAGTAGTGGAAAGGAAAAATGGTCACCTTCTTGAAAAAACCCGAGCCTTTATGTTCCAAAACAATGTGCCTAAAAATTTTTGGGGGGAAGCAGTTCTCACTGTTACCCATCATAAATCGTTTGCCATGTAGAGTTTTGGAATTCAAAAGTCCTATGGAAATACTCTCCACATTCTACCCTGACCTACAAACTACAAATAACCTTGTTCCTAGGATATTTGGGTGTGTATCATTTGTTTATGTTTACTGTGCAACTAAGGGGAAATTAGATCCAAGGGCAATAAAATGTGTCTTTGTGGGGTATTCCTCAACTCAAAAAGGGTATAAGTGCTACCATCCTCCATCAAGGAAGTTCTATGTCTCAATAGATGTCACTTTCAATGAACATGAGTCTTACTTCACCCATCCTTATTTTCAGGGGGAGAATTTAACAATAGAAAATAAAGATGAGGATGTTTTACTTGATCTATCGCCACTGTCCATGTGTAAACCATCCAGTTCATCTTGTCCCATTATACCAAACTGTGTGCCTGAAAATCTTCCTAAACATATAGTTGAAAATAAACCAAACCATATGTCAGAAAATTCTCTTAAATCCATGTCTAAACCTGAACTTATGTCTGAAAATCCTCCAGAAAAAACAGATTCTGCACTTGAGAATGTAAGATTTGGCAAGGGAAAGGTATTCACAAGGAAGAAGATGACCATTCCTAAATTTATGTAGGTCCAAGAGTCCAACCCAAGTCCTGAGAATGAGGTAACAATATCTAATCCTACATTGCAAAATGAAACTGAATTTCATATGAGTAAGGATGACCAGGATCTTCCCATTGCCATTAGGAAAGCAACAAGAGAGTGCACAAAACGACCTTTATATCCTCTTGCACACTTTATGTCTTTTAAGAAATTTTCACCATCTCATCGATCCTTCCTTATTAGCTTAAACACCATTACCATTTCTACCACCTTATCCGGGGCGTTGTCCAATGAGAAATGGAAACAAGCTATGAATGTGGAAATGGAGGCACTGGAGAAAAATAAAGCCTAGGAGTCGGTAAAGTTACTAGTGGGAAATAAACCTGTAGGGTGTAAATGGGTGTATAAAATGAAGTATAGAGCAGATGGATCAATAGAAAGATACAAAGCAAGGTTAGTAGCCAAAGGATATACTCAAAGCTATGGAATTGATTATTTAAAAACTTTTGCACCAGTTGCAAAAATGAATACTGTTAGAGTTTTATTGTCGTTGGTAGCTAACTATGGTTGGGAATTACAGCAGTTCGATGTAAAAAATGCATTCTTACATGGAGAACTAGAGGAAGAAATTTATATGGAGGTCCCACCAAGTTATAGGAAGAACTTGGATTCTCAAACTGTGTGTAAATTGAAGAAAGCCTTATATGGTCTAAAACAATCACCACGAGCGTGGTTTGGATGATTTGCTAGAGTTATGATAGCTATGGGATACAAACAAAGCCAAGGGGATCATACATTGTTCATTAAACACTCAAGTTCAGGGGGAGTCACAACTCTCTTGGTTTATGTCGATGACATAATAGTGACAGGAGATGATGACAAAGAAAAACAAATCTTGAGTCATTGTTTGGGCAAGGAATTTGAGATCAAGGCGCTAGGAAGGCTCAAATATTTTCTTGGGATTGAGGTTGCTCACTTTAAGTAGGGCATTTTTATCTCCCAACAAAAGTATGTCATGGATTTCCTCAAGGAAACAGGCATGACAGCATGCAAACCAGCAAGTACTCCAATAGATCAGAATGCCAAACTTGGAAAAGCAGAGGAAGATGTTGCGGTAGACAAGGCAACATATCAACGCCTTGTAGGAAGACTTATTTATTTGTCTTACACACGACCAGATATAACATATGCAGATAGTGTGATTAGCCAATTCATGCATAACCCAAAGAAAGTTCATCTACAAACAGCTTACCGAATATTACAGTACCTTAAGGGAGTACCAGGAAAAGGTATTTTATTCAAAAGGAACAGAGGTTTAGTACTTGAAACATACACAAATACTGATTATGCTGGGTCAATTGTTGATATTGCACCTTTCTTGGTGGAAACCTTGTAACATGGAGGAGTAAAAAACAAAATGTAATAGCCAGGTTTAGTGCAGAAGCAGAATTTTGAGAAATGGCTCAAGGTGTGTGTGAAGTACTTTGGTTAAAGATCATTCTAGAAGACTTGAAGTTTAAGTGGGATGGCTCAATAAAACTCTATTGTGACAACAAGTCTGCAATTAGCATAGCTCACAACCCAGTACAACATGATCAAATCAAGCACGTCGAAGTTAACAGACACTTTATCAAAGAACACTTGGAGAACGGGTTGATTTGTACCCCTTACATGCCTACACACAGCCAGCTTGTTGATGTACTTACCAAAGGGTTAAACAGTTCAGTGTTGCAAAATATAATATCCAAGTTGGGAATGGAGAATGACTATTCACCAGCTTGAGGGGGAGTGTAGGAAAACGTAATTAGTGGTTTATATTGTACATAATTTAGCTATTTTTAGAATATATCTTTTGAAATAAACTAATTTAGGTAGGTTTTTTAAGGTCCCATAAGTTATGGGATTGTATATATTTTTACCTTTTATTACTTTCCTTTTTTTACTAGGTCTAGTATCTATAAAGCTATTGTCTAATGTATTATTAAGAATAAGAAGAATTATTACTCTTTCAATCTCTAACAATATCCTTTTTGAGTTTTAGAATAGCCTACAAAGGCACAGACTTGAGATCAAGATCAAGTTTACCCCAATCGAGATGAGTATCTCTAACAAGGCAAGCGCACCAAAAAATGAGTAAAATCAACGGAAACATTGGTTGGTGTGGAAAAATAACTCAATGAGGAGTTTTCACTTGAAGGATAAAAGAAGGTAATCAATTAATTAAATGACAAGCAACAGTTAATATTGCATCCCCCAAAAATATTGTGGTATAAGTGTGAAATATCAAAGTTCTAGCAGTTTCAAGAAGATGACAATTCTTCTTCCCAATGACACGTAAAGATTGATGAATAATGCCATGAGAAGCCATAAAACTTTTACAATGAGATGAAAAATATTTTGGAGCATTGTCATTGCAAAAAATTTTAATAGAAGATTGAAGTGATTTAAAATTTCAACACAGAATACAGAAATAATAGAGAAAATTTTCCATCTAGACTTCATTAAATAAAGCCACGACAGTAATCATCCACAAAAGTGACTAATATGTAACTTTTGACACAATTGGACATGGACCCTAAACATCTGAATGGACCAACTCAAAAGAAGTAACAACTCATATATTGATTCAAAGACTATAAGTAGTATGATGGTGTTTAGCATATTGACAAAACTCAAACTTTTGGCAAGGAGCCTAAATCATGAAACAATTTCTTCATAATAAAAGGAGAATGATGACCTAGTTGACAATGGATATGTGAAGGAGAGGTTAAGACCCCAGAACATGCAATAGGCTCATCATCAATGAATAGAGTCTCCCAAACTCTCAACCTCTACCAATAATCTTCTTCATCATAAGATCTTAGAATTCAAACTGATTTGGGGAAAAAAAAAAAAGACAATTAAGCTTTTTGTTAAGTTTGCTCATTGAAATCAAATTAAAGGAAGAAATTGGCAGATATAACACAGAAAATAAAGATAATGAATTTAAGAGTTTTGCACCACTACAACCTTTGACAACAATTGAGGAACCATTAGCAAGGATAACACTTAGACAAATTAGTAGATAACAAAAAAAAATTCAAGATTACATAAGAAACTAGTCATGTGGTTGGATGCAACTGAGTCAATGATCTATTTCCTATTCAATAAGGTAAGTTGTGGAATTAACTCTTTGTATCAAATTAGTAGGCAAAGAGATATTTTCTAGAACTCTAGAGTTTAGCAAATTGCTCATATTCCTCTGCACATAAGGTAACTGTCACCATTTGTTCTTTTCTTTGTTCATAACTCTAGCTAATTGTGGCAGTGGCTGGAAATGCTGTACTGTGGCACCAAAAGTAGAGTGGCAGCAGACAAGAATGAGCAATGGCTATGCTTTCTCTTGTGGAAAACTCACTTCCTTTCTAGAAAAGAAACTCTAATACCATGTAAATACAGATAATATGATAAAAACCTCTCAATCTCTATCAAGGGAGCATGGCTTTATTTATATTTTTAGTGTATGACTCTAAGTATATACATATCCAATGTGAAATAATTATTCAAATAGAAATACATACAACAAATCTCTTAACAACCCCACCATTTGTTTTTTTCTTAAGAAAAAAAAAATCTCTAACCACAAAATCAATTGACTCAGCTCTCAAGAAAATATTTCATGCTTATAATTCATTCATAGCCCACAACATAAACAATGCCTTACTCACATTAAAATGAGAGCAAACACCATTCTCTCGTATTTTTTCAAAAATCACTGTAACTAAAATATAGTGCATTCCAATGCACAAAACTCCCACATTGTAGAGTCTAAAAAAGAATCAAATGTATGTAACCTTATCCTTCTTTTCACAAAGAAGCTACGTTTACAACTCAAACTTGTGATTTTCAAGTCAAAATAAAGTAACATTACCTTATTTAGACATTTGTCTAATTGAGTTGCAAACTTTCAATTTGGTCAAAATGAGAATGAACTTACGAACCATTATCAAATAAGGTTGCTCCATTATATTCTACCATATGTGCCATGTGGCTGCTAAAGTGCAAAAAAATAGCCAACACAACAGCTAACTTAGTGTTAACCAGTTTTGTAAATATAGTAGGTTAATATATTATTGTGCATATATGGTAGATAAATATAATTCCTTTATTTTAAGGACGATTATAGAACTAATTATGAGATTTGATTTTAGGAGGAATTGATCCTCAACTTGTATACATATTAATATCTTGTACCATGAACAAAAAATTCTCAAGAGAGAAGTCTCCCAAGAAAGACAAAAATTCTCCTAAGAAACCTTAGCCACGCTACTATTCTACGGTAAAAATATTCTGCCACTTCTTCATTTCTCTAGTTTAATTCATCAATTATGTGGTCTTATTGAGACAACCTTTTTTTTTTTCATTGGCATTGTTCATTTTAATTATAATGGTTGACAATAAAAAGACTAGAAGCACAAATGTGAAACCTGTAATTTCAAATGTTCCAATGACAACAAAGATTACAGAACACAAACTTAATGGTAAAAACTATTTGAGTTAAAGCAAAACGATGTAAGTAAATCTTCATACTTTTGATAAGGATGATCATCTTATTGATGAATCACCATTTGACTCTAAAGCAAAAAAATTAAGAGATGTCAAGATATTTTTGCAAATTTGCAATTTTATTAATGTTGAGGTAATTAAATTAGTTAATCATTGAGTTAGTTGAAAAACTTATAAACTATTTGTCTTTTTATATTCTAGAAAGAATAATTTATCTCATATATATGATGTTTGTAAGAAGTTTTACTGTCTAAAGAAGTAAGAAAGGTCTCATACTAAATATTTTATGAATTTTAAATGGATGTATGGGGAGTTGAATGCTTTTCTTCTTTTTAGCTTTGAATTGAGAACTCACCAATCACAACGTGAGTAGATGACTATTATGAGTTTTCTTGTAGGGTTGCCAATTTGATGTTACTTGAACACAAATCCTCTCTAACTTAGAGGTATTTTTTTTTCCTAACATCTTTACTTGATTGAAATACACATAGGATTTTTGGCTCTTCCTCCTAATATTATTAATGTTCTCGTGAGACGAGATACTTGGAATGAGACTAGTTGCAATAGTTGTGGTGGTAGAGGTGGTCAAGGTAGTAAAAATGGTAGTAATCATGGTTTTAGTTAGAATGGTAGTCTTAAACAAGAAGATCAAACTAAATAAACATGCCATTATTGAAGTGAATTGCATCATACAAGACATAATTATTAGAAATTTTATAGCAAACCTCAGTAGTAGTCTTATGTTGCTAATATTGCAACTTATGAGAGTAATCATGTTGTTACTACATCTTTTGCTATTAAGTTTGTGGTAATTTTTGCTAATGAGTTTGCTCGCTTTAGTCAATACCAAGCCTCATAATCGTCCTTTACTTCTAATCTAGTCACCATTGATTAGTTAGTTAAACCAACTACATGTCTTGTGTCATCCTCTGTAAAAGATAAGTCATTGACTTAAGTGCAACAATTCATAAGACAAGTTAAATAGGTATTTTTTGTCTTTTAACTCTCACAAAAATATTCTAAATGTCATTTTAGTTGATAGTTCAACTATTTCTATTATGGGTTCTAGAACTAATGTTTTTACATCAAATCTCATTTTCATTCATCTTGTATTTACCTAAATTTTGTTTAATTTAATTTCTAATTATTTACTCAAACTTTAAATTTTTCAATCTTATTTTTTTCCTAATTATTGTACTTTTTAGAATCTTATGATGGGAAAGATCATTAATAAAGGATGTGAGTTTGAAGGCCTACATGTTTCAAAAACTATAAACTCAATGTTGCAAAAACCCAGTGTTTGTTTGAGTGTTTTGACCCCTCTTGACCTTACTAATCTTTAAATTGTGAGTCATGTTAGTTTGTCAAGCATGATTATTTATCTTATTTTCTTAGGGCTAATAAATGGCTACATCTCCCTTTGAGTTGGTATATTCTAATATCTGGGGTTCATGTTCAATTGACTCTAAACATGGTTTTCAATATTTCATTACCTTTGTTGATGATTATTCTTAAGTTGCTTGGTTATATTTAATGAAAAATTGTTTAAAGTTATTTTCCATATTCTGTACCTTAAGTGCTAAGATCAAAATATAGGTTAATATTTTTGTTTGTATTTTGTGAAATGATAATGCCAAGTAATACTTTTATAAGTCTTTTAATTCTCACATATCCCAAAATGAAATAATTCTTCAATCTTCATATATTGACACTTCAACTTAAAATGATGTTGTAAAAAGGGGAAAAAAAAAGACATTTATTAAAAATTGCCAAAGCACTTCTTTTTCAAACAAAGGTCTCTAACCAATTTTAAATTAATGTTGTTTCCACAACATGTTTTTTAATTAATTGTTTACCCTTATCAAATCTCAATGATAACATTCCTTACTCTAGTTTATTTTCCTTTCATTCATTATTTTTAATTGAACCACATATTTTTTTTGTTGTACTTATTTTATTCATGATATTTGATGTCATATGTCTAAATTAGATTCCAAATCCCTTAAATGTATCTTTTTGAAATATTTTGTCTTCAAAAAGAGTATAGGTGTCATTCTCCTAAATTGAGTTGTTATTCAATCTCTATTGATATAACATTTTTTGAAACTACTTTATTCTTTTCTCTTGTATCTATGGTAGTGAGGAAAAGGAAGATGATCTAGTCTACAATAGAAACACTACTATTAGTTATATTGAGCCCAATAAACCACCTTATTACTCATGGATTCTCGTCATATATGATTCACATTCTCCCCCTATTCCTTTGTCTATAGATCCTAGTCTTGATCTTCTTATTGCTCTTCAAAAAGGTAAACAAACATGTACCCATCTAATCTATTCCTTCATGTCTTATGGACATTCTCTAGATTTAGTTTATGTTTCTAAAATAGTAGTAATTTTATCTCATCTTAATTAGCAAACTGCAATGGAGGAAGGAATGATGACTTTAGATCATAATGATACTTGAAAATTAACACATCTATTGGAAAGAAAACAAGCTTTTAGTTGTAAATGGGTATTTGTTGTGAAAGCTAATCTTAATTGCACTATAGATCATCTCCAAGCCAAACTTGTTGACAAAGGATATGCTTAACCATATGAAACAGATTATTCTTAGATTTTTTTCTAGTGGATAAACTTGTTTCTATAAGACTATTCATCTCTTTTACTACTGTTGATAATTGACCCTTATACCAATTAGATATTAATAGTGCCTTCCTTCATAGTGATTTGCAAGAAAAAATATATATGGAGCAACTCCTTAAGGTTGTTGCTTAGGGAGAGTCACATAGTATGTAACGTGACATGTAACAAAAGGAACAACATCATTTGATAACAATTGGAAGCTTGACAATCTCAATTAATCTAATTGAAAGCTCGTAACCCAATTTGACAAAATGTATGCGTTCACAACCTAAATTTGTACTTAATTCTTATTGTCACACCAAGGCTTACCTTTCATTGCCCCAACTCAAATGATTTCATAAAAATTTTCCACACATAAATCAAGAGTGAAATGCTTCAAATATCAATCCAGGCCAAATCCCTAATTCATGATATGATCAAGGTAACAAATCCATGTGGTTCTTACTAGAACCAATAATTAAGCACCTTGCTAAAAAGTCCCATAAAACACTGAAAAAGAAAACTAATAAACCATGAAACCTCAACTAATTGAATGACCTGATAACCCTTTGCCTTTCTTTTTTGGTGGCATTCTATTAACTTTCTTCTCCATTTTCCATCACATGTACAATATAGTCAAAATGTTAGTATTAACCTAGACTTATTTCTGATGACAATTGCGCATTTAAGAACCAGAAAATGTACAAGTAAACTGGCAATAAAGAGGTGTATCAAAAAATCTCTCATCCAGTATGTAAATTACATCCAGCAAATAAAAAATACAGAGGGAGTATTGAGGAGGAGCAGGGGGCAAGAGAGAGAGAGAGAGAGAGAGAGAGAATACCTCTAATGCTATCACAGCATCAAACTTCCTCTGCTCTTGAAACAACTTTTCTGTCATGAAGTTGAAGTTTTAGAGGGTAAGGGTCTACATCAAACTTGCATTGCAGTAGATGTCAAACTTTTAAAAGTAGAAATAAATAGAAAAGACTTGTGTTGCCGATTGACTCTGCTGTATCTACTAAATCAAAATTCATGTACCACATGGATACATACACCAACCACCATCAAAAGTTGTGAGTTGAGTATACTCTACAAAATATACATGAAACCTGGACCTAACTCAAATTCCATAATTCTTTGACCTAGCCTTTTCTCAATCCCTTTGCTCTTTGCATTAACAAAAGAACCAAGGGGCTGGCTCCAGTGCTGCAAAGCTTGATTAACGACTCCAATCTGTCTCCCCTAAAAGGAATAATACCCCTGTGCTGCCCATTCAGGTGCAGCATCACAAGCAACCATTGTTAGAACTGTTCCTCTTTTCATTTAAAATAAAACCAGTCTGCCAACTATATAACTTTTGATTAGAAAATCTTTCATTTTCTTTTTCAATAAGTGGAAAACAAATTTGTAAATTATAAGTATATCTCAATGTGATACACACATGCACATGCTCTGTCTTGTGAATTCTCAACACATCTTTACTCTTTAGATACAAAAGTGCATGTGTATACTTAAGTAGTGCTGGTAGAGTGGTAAATAAAATTTCTTAGGTGGAACCTAAGGCACCTATGTACTGAAGTAATTACCTTTGCAGTTGTAAAACTACATAACAAACATATTGGCATTATCTCTGCCATATTTACATGAACATTGACTATAAATTACTTCATGAATACAACTCCACTTTAACATGTTGATGTCTTTTTCTACTTGGCCCTATAGCAAAAGTGTTATTACAAAGTGTTACAACCATTACACAACTATCTCAAACCTATCACTCTACTGCAAGTCGCATGTAGAGAAGCATATAGAACATAATTATAACAAAAAGAGGCCTATATAGACTCATGAGCATGTACATAAACACAAAATAGCTTAACTGTGAAGACATATCAGTGCATGCAAAGTAATGCATAAAGATGGAACAATAATTACATGATATAAAGATGTTCCAAGAACACAACTTTTTAGTAAATATTGCAGCTATGATTAGTGTAAATAAAACTGCATATTGAAAGAAGATTGTAAACTAATTAGTTCCACCATTCACAAGGGGATTCACCTTCATTCTCAAAGACAAAATTGATTTTACATATAAAGGAATACTAATTTGAAACCAATAATGGGAATCAGATGGCCAGAAATGTTGACCAACACTAGAGACAAATAGAGTTGGAGTGTACCAGCTGTTGTGCAGCTGTATTCAATGCTTGAAGTCACCGGGTCCAAATCCTGTGCAGATAGATAAAGGTCATACAATCAGCCAAAATAAAAATATAGCACAGGCCATTAAAAAAAAAAGTAAGTTTCTCAGCACTAGGAGTTCTACTTTGCAGCAAGATGAATCTTAAGTGAAGATAAACTTGGAATCCAAGATTAATTTTAGAGAATCAATAAATTGAGATAAGAGAAGTGACCAAGAAAAAGAAATATCTCAATAAAGATCTTTTGCATGTCTTTCTTCCATTTTTTTAATCATTTTAATTTAATGGCGAGTGTCAAGAAATCATTCCATCATAAAGCTTAAGCTGTTAGGTGAGGTCCATTAATGGATTACAAAAAACTCCAACACATATCCTCACACAAAATGCCAGCTGTCTTGGGCTGGATGCATGAACTAACAAGACTCTATTGGGCTCCAAAAGTTCAAAATTAATTCATAATTAAATGTGGAGGGAGTGAGATTGGAGCTGAGCCCAATCAATGATTATGCAACTAGTTAGCTGAGCCCAAATTCAATTCAGATCCTTAATCCTAGCTGCAACATCAGCATGTTCAAGAATCTAAGTCAATGTGTAAATGGGCATATGTTTTCATCCATAAAAGAAACAGTATAAAGAATAAGAGGGGGGAGAGAGAGATGACCATTGAATAACTTGAATCAATCACAGGATAAAATAAGAATAAATTCAAGGAAGTCCATGCAACAAGCTTCAAGAAAATTTAGTGCACTGTCTCTGGATTGACCACAAATGAGAGGTGCATATTAACACAGTGATATTCAGTACAAAGGAAGGAGATGGCAAATGAAAGTTAGGGTACAAGTATGAAATCCATAAACAAGGCTACATTGTTAACATTAGTCATTAAATGACACAGCAATGAGTTTTAAATCCATAATTGATATAAATAAATCCCTAACAGTTATGTACATTCTTATGCATATTGATGATTATGTATATTCCTAGGCATATAATGTCCCTTGATAACCTCCATCAAATTTAAAAATGGTAGTGTACAATGTATCAAATATCTGGTCCTCTCAGGAATGATCAACTACATCCATCATGAGCATTGTACAGAGTCAGATACAAGAGATAATCTAAAGTCAAATACACCGTAAATGAAGCTAAAATCAGAAACTATTTATCTGCTTGCTAGAAATACAAAGACAGCAGTCAGCCCTCTCAGCAAACCTCTTCCAGCCACCATCACTATTGCTGTTTGACAGAAATTCTCTCATGGTACTTTTCTGATAACTAAATCAACTTTCGACACATGTTTAACCACAAAAAGATGCATTCTTCAAAGAGAAATATTATTTTGCAACATAAGCTTCTGTCTTGAAAAGGCAGTGGATTGCTAACTAGGGCCAGAAATTACCCTTCATGTTACATCCTGTCCTGCCCTTGAAATGTGCCAATTTTGTAAAGAATAGAGGAAGAATGATACAAGCTCCCAGTGCACACTTAAAAACAGGTTTCTTACTTTGTCTCCCTAGTTTACGCTGTTCTTAAAACCAGACCAGTAAAAGGATGAAAATGAGAAGAACAAGGTGAGCTTTGTTGTAGCAATAAGGTTGCCCCAATGTGGTCAGGAAGTCATTCAAGTCATGTAAACATCATTTCAGTATAAATAGGGAAAATGCATCACAGACGTTCTCCCCACCAGACCCTACACCATTTCATTCTCATGCACTAGGCACCCTTTGGGAAGAGAATTTATGGAAAAGGAATTCCAGAGATGAATCCTCTTTCTACTTATTTGACTATAATTTGAAGAAAAGATAACAGAAAAAGAAACATTTCAACCCAAATCTTAAAGCATGGTTGAACCACTTCCAAGTTTGTGCCAAATTCATCAAATATTAGGAGATTATTTAAGCCCCATGGCTTTAACAGAGTTTTGTCAAGGTTGGGATGCAAAAGAAATCAAGTTTTCATGAGGTGGAAACTAGGAAGAGCTATCCATCGAACATTGGGTACATTATCTTTGGACTTATTTATATCTATGTCCTACCATAAGCACCTAACCAGTCAATACCAAGCAATAGTTGCCTAAAAGAGGAGCCTTTTGTTTTTTTTTTTTTTTTCCTCTTTTGACAAGTGTATGAAATCTTATTGCACTAAGTAAAATGAAGTAAATTGTAAATTACAAGCAAAAAGAGACGAGATGTCATCTTCTACAAAAATTACACTGACACAAATTCCAACACAGACAACCATGTAAAAAGAGTACCACTGCATGAGACCCCCATACTATTGGGTTAGGGCAAGGGTAACATGTATAAAACCTAACCCATATTTTCAAAAAGAGGTTATTTCCATGATTTGAACCTATAATCGGTTATAATAGAGTAACCTCAGTATTACACCATGACTTACCCTTCAACAAAAACACCCATATATAGATATGAAAAGCATTTTAATGAAATATTATGAACATACAGCATGAAGGCGTGCAATCTTGATACTTTTCTCCACAGCATCAACTCCTGTCACAGCAGCTCCCATTCGAGCTAAAGGCTGAAGGAAAAAAATAGAAAAGAGAAACCATCTGTAATAATGAAGCAATGCATAGTGAAACCCGTGCCAATCCAGATTCACTCAAATAATAGACTATATGCAAAGCTTATACAAACACATATCCCAAATTCAAAAACAGCTCAGATTCTAATACATATCATTGCAACTTTTATCTCTTTTCAAATGAGAGACAAAAAATAAAAAAAATAAAAAAATAATAATGGGCCTAAGGATGATATTGGTCATTTTTACAGGTCCATCTATATCTAATAAAAGGGCTATTTTCCTCTCTTTACACAAGGAACAATTTTAGTTTATTTTATTCCTCTTATTATTCTGTGCGTTTTGCTTTGTCCGAAAAATTGTCCAAATAAACTCATGAATCTTGAACAAAGTTGACTTTCATAAGAATATGAGTTGTTTTATGAGGACAAAAACACAAAAAAAAAAAAAAAAATCCAATCTTATTTACACACTTACAGTTGATTTCCCAGTAATCTTAAGGGATATCTGGCCTGATAGAATTACTATGATAATTTATCCCATTCATATACCACACCCATCACTAGTTCACATTTCACATTTAACCAGATGCCATCAAAATGCTCATAATATGGAATCATTTTTTGCTTTGGAATTTAGACTTGAAGGTATGCTCTATGTTGACTGTAAGGTGATGAAAAATCTGCCAGTCTGTTATGAAGCAAAAGAAGTGCTTAAGAATCATAGGTTTGTAACCTGCTATTAATTCTCAAAAGAAAAATATGCATTGTAATTTTAGAAATGCTAAGAAAGCAGTAGGAGATGCTATTAGACTAGATGGTGTATAAGATCCTCAATGTGACCAACTTTGTTATTTAGGCTTTATTATTCATCAGGACAGAAATACAGAGGCCATTCTAAATAGGATGAAAGCTGGATGGCTAAAATGGAAATGTGCTATTGGAGTTTTGTGTGACCACCAAATTCCCATTAAGATGAAAGGTAAATTCCATCAAAAAAACAAGTCTATCAAAGATGATAATACCTAGTTGAATTTGTGGTTATTCTGGAAAGAACTGAAAAAGAAATGAGAATATTCATAGTAAAGTAGGTGTAGCAAGTGGACATAAATTGAGGGAGTGACATTTGCATTGGTTTGGATTTGTATGCTCCAATAAAGAAGGGTCACCAAATCCAAGTAGATTGCGAGAGGTGAGGGAGAAGACAACCCAGGTTAGCTTGTGAAACTTTGGTTAGGAAGGATTAAAACAATTAGATTTCACACCAAACTCAGCTCATAATAGGACAGAACATTGAAAAACTTTTCATGTAGTTGCCCCAAAATAAATTTGGGATTAAAGTTTGGTTGTTGCTATTGTAGTTTTTATTTAGCAACATAACAACTTCAATGCCTTATGATTTGAAAATTCATAACTTTTAAAGCTTTAAGGCTTGGCATAACTGTGAGTGACCAGGGTATTCCTAGGACCAGCATAATATTAAACTGCTAGTGCTAACATTAGACCACTGTCAATCTGGTGGTATTTAATATTCACTTTGTTTGCGGTGGTTTTTATTCTTTGGTTAGCATTCTTGTGGACCTTAGGCCTTGAATGTGCTAGATGTCATATCCCTATGTAATATATTTCAAGAAGAAGATGACAATGTGCATAGGGGAACTGACTGTATATAATACAAGTAGAATCAGAAATTGGGCACAAATTTTTTTCAATTAATTGAGAATGTGCTGACCATTATAATAGTGCAAGTATCTGCCATGAATGCTAGTCAAATTTGATATGGTCTTTTTCATATATGATTACATTAGGATAAGGCAATGATGACACTTTAGGATTTGAGCTTTTGAAATAGTTAAAAGAAATTGTGATAACAAATTATTTAGTAGAAAAAGAGATGAGTTGGGGACCATAGTTTAAGAAAATACATTCATAATAACTGTTCCTGTGTAGGAAACGGATGCTCTAGGGACCACCATTTTGTGGTGGTTCTATCATGTAAACCAAATATTCTAAGGTGCTTATGGGCAACAATTGAATAAAAATGTGTGCTAAACTTAAAATCCTGAGCTCATCTTTCTTGTATATTTATGTTAGTAATAATTATTTAGTCTTAAAAGTATCCAGATATATATATGATTGAATCAAACCAGATGTTTATCAGGTGTGATGCCATTTTTTTTCTCTCATTTTTCACTGAAAAATGGATAAGAAAGCAGTGTAACATGAATTGAGCATAAGAAAACAATGTGGATTACAACTTGAGAAAACAGCACACTAATGCCACCAATCTGAATCAGAAAAGTAGCAAAATATACTGCATAATTAAAAGTAGCAAACCTTACTGCACAATTAAAACCTAAGTTGATGGCTCATAGGCACATGGCAATAATAAAATCAGGCCACTAAGTGAAAACCAAACAAGTAATCTACTGGAATGCAGAAGTCCATCAAGGACCCTTTGGAATCACTCGTCAAGTTGCATGTTGTTGAATGATTCTCCTTAACAGCTCTGGCCGCTGTGCTTGGTCTAAACTATTAATCCATCAATCACATACACTAGCAAAAGAAAAGTCTGATACAAGAGGCTAGGAACAAAAGAAACTTGGCTACAGAACATCTTCAGGGACTCAGAATTAGCTAGTGTGAAAAACAGTGGTACCTCACAAAGAATTCCACCACCACACCCCACGTCTAGTATTTTTAGTCCTTCCAAAGGCCTAGGCTGCAGTGGATCCTTCCTAGAAGAACGAGTAAATATTTCAATAAGAGGCAAAAAAAAAAAAAATCTAAATCATATTTTGCATCAAATGCAAATAAAATTTAAGTAATGAGATCAGATATAATGCATTTGATTCTTTGGGCATACCACACATAAAACGTATTGTCTACACATTCTCAATCAAATTGTGCAGTGAAAATTATCACACAAAATACATTTATTTTTCTTCTACGTGACCAAAAAAAAAAAAAGAAGAAAAAGAAAATATAAGTTGGCACCTGAAAAATCGACAAAGAGTAGAACGGATAAAAGCTAGTCTGGTAGGATTCATGGCGTGCAATGGTTTGAATGGCCCATCACTGTCCCACCTGCATTTTTTTTTTAACATAGATTTGATTTCATTATATATCCAAAAAAAAAATTCCTAAAACACAAACACACGCACAGCACCCACACAGTAAGTGAGTGAGCGAGTGACTGACCAGGTATCGGCAATAGCAGAGAATTTAGAGAGCTCAGTGTCCTTCAAAGACGACGTCATCTTGGGTTTGCCTTGAGCTTGAGTTTGAGTCTGGCTTTGGGTTTGGGTTTGAGTACTGGTGCTGCTGATATTATAATTAGAAACGGTTGAAATTGGTTGGACCCGAAACAGATGAAGACTGTTTGGGAGATTCCGACTTCGAGCAATGGCGGTGGCACTGAGGAGACGGTCATTATGTTTGGCTAACGATTGAGATATGTAACCACAAATGGGTACTCGGAGTTGGAAAAGAAGCTTTGAGCCCATGGCAATTGGCTGCAACTTTTTCTGTTCTTTTCTTTTCTTTTTGTTTTTTTGGCTTGAGCTGAGGAAATTCCAAGCAAAAGAACGTTAATACCTTTGAAGCAGCCGGTGGGTGATTAGGGATTGCGACTTCAAAAGCTGTTGTTGGCCTGGAGGTGCTTGGTGGTAATTGTTGTGACCCAATCTCACTATATAATGAGGTTCCTAATGGTAATCACGCTGCACAACAGCCGATATTGCTCTTATCTTCTTCTTGCTGTCCTGATGCATCCATGGCTTCCAATTCAATGCGATTCGTGTTTGCGCGAGAAACTCTGAACAACTGCACTTTTGACAAATCGAAGACGAAGAGAGACGGTTTAGCCGTTGGATGGGTAATTTCGGTATCTCCCTGTGCGGATGTGGTGAAAATTGGGCCCCGCCTCAAAATTTCTTCTAGCAGAATGCCTTTTACTTTTTATTTATTTATTTATTTATAGCATATATATATATTATCCTTTCACTTCGAATAATAAAGACTCAATTTTAAATATATTAATTTAGGCTAAAAAGATTATTTTCATATTATATAGAGGTGTTAAAAGTTGACCCAAATGGATGTTCTAATCTAAATAGATTTTAAAAATATTAGATCTAGTTCAATCTAAAAGGTGACGTTTTTTTTAAAATAATTTAATATAAATAATTTAAACTTAAATTCATATCACTAATCTAAAAATATATATTTTTAATATATATATAATGTGTATCATATTTTTGTATATTTTTATATAAATAATAAATAATATTTTTTTTTTACTTATTTCAATATGTAATAAATTGTAAGATTAGTGAATTTTCTTTTAGTTAAGAAACTAACAACTTAATTGTTATATGCAAGTAAGAAAATAAAAACTTAATCTATATATATATATATGAAATAATTGAAAATTGGATTGTTTAGTAGTAAAATTATTTGAACTATTAACTTTATATATAAGATTTGATTCTTACTCTCTACAAACTAAAAAATAAAAGTAAAAACTATATACAATGAAAACTAAAATTTGCATCAACTTGAAATTAATGGATTTTACCTTTTTGAAATAAATTTAAATAATTAATCATGGATTTATTCCAATTTATGTTAAGAACTTCTTATTTGAAATTTATTGAATTTATATTTCTTTTATTATCTTATATTTTACTTGAGTTCCATGTTTTATTTGAAGTAATAGATTTAAAAAATCTAAAAAGTAGTATAAGAGAAAGGGAATCAAATTTAGATTGTGTAACACTTAAGGGAATAGTAAAATTTTAAGCTTACTCTTGTTTATTCATATTTTAGTTCTTTTTCTTATCTCCTATTTTTAATTTTTTTTTTTCTATAAATTCTTCCTTCTTAAATACTAAAACTTTAAACATCTAGCATCAAAGTTATTAATTCTTCCATTATATTCTTTTTCTCCTTCTTTTAAACACTTTAGTTGAATTCTAATTCTCTTATTCTTTTGTTTAACTCCAACCATAGCTATCATGGATAAAAATACCTATCTTAAGACATTTAACATCTAAATCCAAAAACTTGATTAATAACTCTAGCTAATGGTTGAGAAACTTTAACCATTAGATTTTATTCTACCACAACTTTAATCTTTGAATAACTTTTATGCAAAAACTCTAGGTTCATTGAAATAAAACATGATGTTTCTTCATTCTTTCTTACGATTCTTTAAAATGATTTTGTTGGTTAATCATGTGAATTTAAGAATTAAAATCTCTTATCCCTTATTTGACTACTAAGATTAGGTATTTTTAATGTTTTGAACATTTGATAGCACTTCTATGAATATGCAACTAATGATACAATTTTAATCCATTTTAGCATGCCTTATAATAACTTATATGTCTATTTTAATATTTTGTATAGTTGTAGTTCTTGTACTAATTGGTTATGTAAAACCTTTTTGAAAAGGAAAGATAATATATAAAAGATACATACCCTTGCACAAATTATTAAAAGCATGGCTAAGAGAAACTTTATTGTATATGGTACTCATCAGTAATTTATTTTTTTTCTTTGAGGATTGAATACAAATAACATTCATCTTTAAATGTCTTGTTTCCTTGGAAATTCCTCTAAAATCTTTAGGCTCTTTAACTTTGTAGTAATATTGGCAATGTTATTGCATGGTATGCTTAATTAACCTAAAATGAAAAGTAAAACAAAGTGGAACTAAAGATGAAATTTTGAACCTTATTAATTTATGAGTTGGTTTGTTTAATGATAAATAAGTAAGTTTCCAAGTGAATAGGAAAATGGAGACTTATAGTAAGATTGAGTTTCCATTTTACAATTTTCTAGCAACTTTTTAGTTATATAAGTGATTTGGATAAAAGTGATAACATAAAATATCTAATAACCTTCCAATTTTATGTCATTCTTTCTTTTCTTTAAGACCCTAAGGTTTCATCTCATGCTTTCTCTTGCTCGCCCTTACATATCCATTAACCTATAAATTACAATCTTTTGTTAGTTATGGTGATAATATATCAAGTGTCTAAAGAAGAGTGTAAGACAAAAAGTTTACAAAGCATACACCAAAAAATATCATCACTATAATTGTTTGTGGGTTGAACTATGCTTTTACAAATTTGCCTTTATTGATTATTAGTTAGAACTCTTCTTGAATTTTTGATTTTGATGTTAATCTTGTCAATTCAATGCTAAATCATGAATTGTGTATTTTAACTCATTAATTAACATTCTTATTATGTTAGAAATTTTAGTTTTTTTCCATTGTTTTTTCTAATTACTATAACATAACTGTAAATAAGGATATTGTTTTTACCTTAAAGATATTTTTATTTATGTTGTCATATACACGCTAAGATATTTTTTTTATTTTAAAGTTATAAACTCATTATTTAGTGTTTTGAATAAGTTTGACATTTTTTAGCTATGAACTACGACTTTGATTTGATGTTGGATGGGAATTATGTTTGCTTATGGACAAATTGATAGCAAATTGATGCAAAATGAAACTTGCAATGCAAGGGAAAACTACAAAATTTGAGGTTATCCCTTTTATAATGCAACATTTATATTAGGTAATACACATGTGGTATTCTTTCTTTGTTGCCTAGCTTTTGCTAGTTATGATCTTTGTTGGGTCTATTTACTTGGATTTACACCACCTATTAAGTTTTCAACTATTAGTTTAACTAAAGTCCTTAAAATATTAAGCAACTAAGTTAAAGACGTCTTAATTTTTCATAAATGCACTTATATCCTATAAGGGACATGCTATTATTCGAGCATAACAAACAGGTATACAAGGGTTCCTCACATGTTTATAGACATATGCAAGTAAAGAAGTTAATCTACAAAAAGATGATTCATTTAGGGACATAGAATGTTTATATTTTTACAAGCAAGCTAATAAAAGTGATAGAAATGACTCTTACATACCCAAGATGAAATTAACTAAGAATCAATGTAGGAAAATAGGTAATACAAGTTTTAAGCTTTAGTATATAGGTGGTGTCTCTAATAAGAATAAGGTATGGATTATTATTGATTGTTAGTTTAAAGAAATTATGGTGGAAATAAAATAAGTTATAGATAAGATTATTTTAGTCAAGTTTAGTCCTAGGCAAAGAAATGATTAACATTACTAGTGCTTATGCTTCATAAGTAGGACTAGTTAAAGCCAAAAATAAGAGATTTAGGGATAACATGGATAACTTTTTACAGTGAATTCTATTATAGGAAAATATTTTTATTGAAAAGGACTTGAATGGGCATATTGGAAGTGATACATAAAGCTTTGAGAGAGTGCATGAAGGGTATGGTTATCAACAATAAAACATTAAAGACAAAACCATTTTGAACTTTATTTTAGCATATGATTTAGCTTTGGTCAACACCTAGTTGTCTCAGATGTCCCTATTTAATGTAAGACAAGTTAAAAAAGAAAAAAAAAAGGAACATACCAATGTAGGACTAAATTATAGAACTTATAAAAACCACACAAAAAAAGATAACATTCCAAATAGGATGTTAGATAATAGAGATTAGGATATTCATGCAAATGTTAACACTATATGGTTAGAAATTACAAATGATATATGTATAATAGTAATAAAAACCTTAAAAATAGCCAGGGGTAATGATCCACAAGCTAAAGATACTTAACAATGGGGTCAAGAGGACCAAGATGCCATTAGAAGAAAAAGGAAGTGCTATAAAAAACTCCTAAATGTCATTATTATAGTATGAATGAAAGGTATAATATAACTAGAAAAAAGGGTAAGAATATGGTTGCAATAACTTAAGCAAATACTTTAATGATTTATATAACAAGCTTGAAATTGAGGAAAAGAGAGAAAAAGATTTATAAGGTAGCTTAAATTAGGAAATAATACAATTAAGACCTCAATCAAGTTAAGTACATTAAAGATAATGCATAAAAGATTTTGGTTAAAAAAATTAACCTATATTAACCCAAACAAATATTCAAATTAATAAATCAAAAAAGTTGGTTTTTGTCTTTTTTTTATACAAAAAATTGTATATAATTATATTAATATATTAACAATAGTTGTATATATACTTAAATTTTATTTTAATAATATTATATTTATTTTTATATGATTTAAAATTATTATGATGCATAAGTTGTAAAAGCTTATTCTTAGATTTTATGAATCACTAATACTCCGTTTAAATTCATAAACTAGCATTCGCAATAACCTTTTATAGATTGTTTCTTCATTCTCCCAAGGCAGTTTAGTAACTTCTCTAAAAAAGTTCTCTATTTGCTTATTTACCTAGCTAGGAGACACATAATTTGTATGCTAATATATTGGCCATAGGTCAATGCCTTCATGAGATATTAGCCACCCTTCTAAATGGAGAAATATTATTGATAATTCCAAAGAACTATCATTCATCTTTGCATTTTCCATCTTCATTTAGATGTATGAGTCCAAAACAAAGAGACCAAGTTGTGCATTAATCCATTCATCTAAAAATCATCAACTACCCTTACTATTTCCTAGCTATTCCTTATACTAATCCAGTCTCCTAGTGAGATATCAAGACTATTTTTTATGAATGTAATAAGGTAAATACAAACATTTCTCCCTAAGCTCTTTTCTAAATTAACACTTATCATTATGGTAGACATATTGACTTGGATAGCGAAGCACTTCCCTATCACTATGTTTAGTATTTGTATCATCAACAACTCCTTTATCACATATAGGTTGATTTGAATTTTAATGACTTATAAACCATCACTGATGAATATAATCTAAGTAGTAATGAAAAATATTTTGCCTAAGGTTAAGAATAGTTGTCATAGTTGTAACAAAATTTTAAACAGAAAAAAGGTTTCTCTTCCATTGTTCTTTATGTAGCATTGCCATTAAATAAAATTGTTTAATTTTAAAGACTTTTATACATATGTTTTGAGCATTTTATATATCAAACATATCATTTATAATCATTATGATGACAATTGTTCTTTTTAACATATTAAAATAATACAAGTATAATTCAACAAACTATAAAGAGTTCACAATTGGCAAGATGTACAATCCTCACACAATCTCATCTAAAAAGAATGGAGGATAAAGTCCATGAATTAGTCAACCACATAGATAAAGTTTAGGCCTTAATTAAGGAATTAAATGAGCAAATGAAGTAGATAGCTTAGGAAAGTTCACTAAAGGAAAAATAACCATAAAAGACATAAAAGAAAGATGACCATAAGAGATACCTTAAGAAAGTTCTCTTGCCTTAGTTGGCAAACTATTTTAAGCAGCTTTAGTGTTAGGAACTTCTTCAACACATTTTATTTATTCTGAATTAGCAATACAACCTTTTTAAGACCAATAATAGCTATATAGTCATCAAGTATTAAAATATATACACCAAATGTCACTATTGACATTGCTTTTGATGAACTTAAACTAAAAGATGAAAATGCAACAAATGTAAGGTACTTAATGAAGCAAAATATCAATTTTTCATATAGGAAGGTCATAACCATCAAAAGGGAAATATTCATACCTTTTTAAGCACATCAAATCATTGTTTGGTTCAAGATATAGTCCTCCTATTGAAATTCAAAGCTTTAGAATTTGAAAAGTATGATAGCATAGGGCCACCTACAAATCTTTTAACTATATACATAAAAAAGATAGTGGCATATGCTCATTATAAAAACTTTTAATGCATTACTTTTAAGACAACTTGACTGATGTAACCTCATATTGTTACATTAATTAAGACAAAAAAAAAAATCAAAACTTGGAAAGAACTAATGATTGCCTTCAAAGCCATATTTAAATACATGTATGAACTAAAACTTACCTTAATGGATCTTTAAGCCATAAAAACAAAACCAAAAAAGACTTTTAAGCAATATGTGTGATAATGACATAATATGATTGTTTAGGTCCAACTTTTGTTGCTAGAAAAAGAGTTGGTCACCACTTTCCTCAGTACATTTTAAGTTCTCAACTTCACCTTAGAATCTACTAGTCTATGATACTGAGAGGGAGATGACTTAGTATCACGTTCTGATAATTTAAGCCAAAGTATTCTACTTATTTAATACTCTAACTCTCGTTAATACGAAGGTTTGTGAACAACTTCAAACTCTTCTCAAAAGTGAATTCTTTCTCAAATTCGACTAAGGTAGATTTATTGCTACCTACTAATCATAATAGTTCTCAAAGTCACCTTGCCTAGTAGATAGATCAGATGTTCTTGATTAGGTCTTCTTTAGGTTATAGGTTCGATGATACTTTAGTTGCGTTCACAACTCAATTCAAAATACAAAATGTAAATCAAAGTAAGGACACAAGAGATTTCGTGGTTCCGTCAATGTGACGTACGCCCATGGTGGTAAGGACTCTTCCTTTACCAAGACAATCCACTATACTTAAGAACACCAATGTGGTACTCCCAATGTTCAAAATGTAGTTACAATAGATGTCTTAATCCTCTGTTCCTTTCATTATTGTAAATACAAAGCAAGTACAATACAAAGAGTGTCATTTATTGTGTTTACCCTTCTTTTTGCTTGTCTTGCCTCTGTTGAATTGAACAGGCTGCTTCACTACCACTTAAAAGTCCACCATAACACTCTCTAACCTCTTTTGAAAAAATCTGAAAATACATTGAGTTCTTTCCAATGCTTCACTAAATTCCTTCTCTATGTTGTTTCACACAACTCCTACTTTCATCATCTCATGGCTTCCTGGCTTACACTCACGCTTTTGGTTTGTTGTTTCATGTCTCACGGCCTACCCCACACTTCTAATTAGTCATGTCGTTACACGTTCTAGTCTCACACTGTCGCACGTTCTAGTCTTACGCTGACACACGTTCTGGTCTTACGTTTCAGATCTGCACCTGCTCCACTGTCCTTTAGCCTCATGAATACTAGATCTGCTATCTTCTCTGATTTATATTCTTACGATGGTGCATTTCTGGTTTTCTCCCCTGGTGTTGTCACAGATTTGATTTCTTCTCTTCTGGGTGGTCTCACAAATCTAATTTCTTCTCTTACAGGTGGTGCGTTTCTGGTTTGCACTCTCGATGGTGTGTGTCTGGTTTGCTCTGCTCTTCCAGTGGTGTCTCTCTCTTTCTCTCGGTGGTGTATTTTTGGTTTAGTCTACTTTTTCGGTGGTTGTATGTCTCTCACGGTGGTGTATGTGCCTCACGGGTTTCTTTCTCACCGTCCAGCCGTGTTTTCTCCTTGTCGTCCACTCTTGTTTGGCCATGTCAAGTTTTTCTCTACTTCTGTTGGTGGTGTGTTTTGTCATGCTCACTTGGTTGGTTGAATATGGTTTTTCCATTCACACCCTTTTTCTGTGTAGGTTGTTTGGCCATGTACGCTCTTTGTCGTCCACTCTTTTTTAGTCTTATCTCGTTTTCTCTGTTTCTATCGTCTAATCGTTCACTCTTTTCCTTTGTCATCCACTCTTCTTTTGTTGTATCTATTTTTTTTTCTTCTTCCCCTATTTGGCCGTTCACCTTTTTGCCATATCAGGTTTTCTTTCTTTCACCCAATGGTTGTATTTTTCTATCTACCACATTTGTCTTCCAATTTAGGGCTTACTATATTGCGATTTACTTTCTTGCCCCTCCATGTAGTTTCAAATTACTTTCTTGCCCTTCCATGTTGCTTTACTTTCTTACACCTCTATGTAGTTTCAAATTACTTGCACACTTAAATCTAGTTAACAATAATTAAAATCCATACAAGGTTGTGGGAACAACAATCTCCCCTTTTGTAATCATTGGCAACACTCATAACAAAAGCCATTATGCAGTAATTACAACTCCCCTTTTTTTAACAGCTCCCCATGCCATGTTGTTTCTCTCCCCCTTTGCCAACCAATTACAAAAAACTCGCAAAGTAGAGATAAAGGATTCACCTGAACTTTAAGCTTGAGGAGGAATTTGCACAAATAGACTCATTCTATACTTTTCAAACAACTCTGTGGACAGATGTTTAGTTAGAATGTCTGAAATTTGATCTTTAGTGCCAACATACTCCAACTGAATTGTACCCTGTTTCACTTGATCTTTGATGAAGTGATACTAGATGTCAATATGATTACTCCTTGAATGTTAAATTGGATTCTTACTGAGATCAATAGCACTTTGATTATCACAAAATACACTCACTGGTAACTTCACTTCAATACCCAAGTCTGCCAATTGTCTTTGCATCCATATCACTTGAGTACATGCTGCATAAGTAGCCATATACTCCGCCTCAGTTGTGCTTAAAGCAACACTGTTTTGCTTTCTACTTAACCATACAACACATTTTGAACCCAAGTAGAAACTACAGTAGCTAGTTGATTTTCTGTCATTTGTACTTCCTGCCAAGTCTGCATTAATTTATACTTGTAGTTTTACAGAATCCATGGTAGGATACTACAAACCCATTTCCACTATCCCTTTAAGGTATTTTAGGATTCTTTTCATTGCCAACACATGAGATTCCTTAGAATCAACTTGGAATTTACTGGCAACACACACAGCTTACATAAGAACAGACCTTAATGCTGTAAGATACAAAAGACTCCCTATCATTTTTCTATATTCTGTAGGGCTTGTACTACTTCCCTTCTGATCTTTTGTTAATTTATAGCCCACTGTCATAGAGGTACTGACAGGTCTGCTATTCTCCATGCCAAACTTTTTCAGCATCTCTTTGGCATATTTCGTTTGAGAAATAAAAATACCTTTTTCACATTGTTTTATCTGTAATCCAAGAAAGTAATTCATTTTTTCAATCAATGACATCTCAAATTCCTCACTCATTTTCTGTGAAAATCTTGGCATAGCTTAAAGTGATCCCCTCCAAAAATGATGTCATCTACATATACTATGGTTATCAGTTGGCCTTTCTCTAAGTTGAACACATATAGGTTATTATCAATTGTTCCTCTTCTGAAGTTCAACCTTCTTAAGTATGCATCTAGCTTGTTGTACCATGCTCTTGGGGCTTGTTTAAGGCCATATAAGGCTTTCTTTAGTTTGCACACATGTGTCTCATCCTCATTGATTTGTACTCTATCAGGTTGTTCAATATACACTTTTTCTTTTAGGAGCCCATTCAAAAAGGCTAATTTCACATCCATCTGATAAACTTTATACCTCTTATGTGCTGCCAAAGTTAGGAATATTTTAATAGTTTTTAACCTTACCACTGGTGCAAAAATTTCATCAACATCTACTCCTTCTATTTGAATGTAGCCTTTGTAAACCAACCTGGCCTTGTTCCTCACCACCTTGCCATCTTCATTATGTTTATTCTTAAACACCATTTTGTTCCTATGACATTCTTGTTAGTGGGTCTTGGAACCAGCTCCCATGTATCATTCTTTTTGATTTGATCCAGCTCCTCATTAATAGCTTTGACCTAGGTTTTGTCTTATGTATCCTCTTCAGTAGATTTAGGTTCAACTTATGAAAGTAAAGCAGTAGCTCCCATAATTCTTCTTCTTGTTGTAACTCTTACTGAAGGGTCACCTATGATTTGATTTCCTTGATGAGCACTGGTCCACGTTTTCTTTGTCCTTCTTTCTTGCACAGTTTTAGTTGCAAGAGGATCTCTTTCTTCATCTTCAGACTCACTCTTCTCCAAGTCTGAACTTACTTCTTCTTCCTTGTCTTCAGGTTGGTTTGAATCTTCATCTATCTTGAAGTCATCTTCTTCATTGTGCTTAGCTTCTCCATTCTATATTATTTTCTAGTTCTCAGCTATTCTCACATTACTAGATGTGTTTACTTTTCTCAGCTTATGCAGGAAAACCCTATAACCCTTTGTCTTTGCTAAGTATCCCACAAAGATGCCTTCATCAAACCTAGCATTGAATTTTTCCAAGTTTTGCTCCTTGTTCTTCACAAAATATGGGCTACTAAAGATTTTAAGATACTTGGCTATTGTCTTTTTCTCACTCCATAGCTCATATGGAGTCTTATTAGTATTGGACCTTAGTAAGACTCTATTCAGTAGATGTACAGTTGTAAATGTTGCTTTTGTCCAAAATCTTATGTGAAGCTTAGATTCCAGTAGTAGAGTCTTGTCATTTTAACCACAGCTCTATTTTCCCTCTCTACCACCCATTCTGTTGAGGTGTTCTTGCTGCTACCATCTGATGGTGAATACCATACTTCTCAAGATAATCTTCAAAAGCTTCATTTGTATATTCAGTGCCTTGATCTAACCTTAATACTTTGATCTTCCTTTTACTCTCATTTTCAGCTAATCTTTTGTATCTCTTAAAGCAATTCATAACTTCTGACTTGTGTTTAAGGTGTATGATGCAGGTCCTTCTAGAATAATCATCAACAAACAAGATGAAGTACCTTTCACCATTCAACCCTTTTGTCCTCATCAGTCCACACAAATCAGTATGCACAATGTCAAACACTACTTTAGAACTAAACTCTTTGGTCTTATACTGCTTTCTAGCATGTTTTCCTTTAAAGCATGCTGAGCAAACATACTCTTTCTCTCTCTTAAGGTCAAGAATGTCTTTGATTGCATGAATAGTAGTCAGCTTCCTCATGTTCTTATGTGTTAAGTGTCCCAGCCTCCTATGCTAGAGTTGATTTTCTTCTTTGGTGAGTAAACAGTTACTTGTCTTGTCCTCATCAATCACATATAAATTTCCAGCTATTCTCTTCCCAGCTACAACAATATTTCCTTCTTTACTCTTTACTTGACAACCTGTTTTTGTAAATATCACTTTATAGTTTTCATTGCATAGTTACCTAACAGATGTTAGATTATATCTGAGTCCTTCAATGTACAGAACATCTTTCAGCTTTCCTTTTCCAATATTTACTGACCCTTGACCATTAATGTTGAGTCAATCATCCTTGCCAAACTTAACTCTGCCTTCTCTTGACTTGTTTAGCTTTGATAATTTACTCTTATTTCCTATTATGTGTGAAGTGCATCTACTATCAATGATCCATTGCTTATCCTTGTAATCAGCCTTTAGTGCAATTTTAGCTATATTGGCTACCTCCCTTTTTGCTTTATATTCATTCCTTTGAACTGGCTTAAAGATAGCTTTCTCCTTTTTCTCAGCTTTAACTGCATCAATTGTTTTTACTGTGCCATTGAGTGCCTTCTCTTACTCAAGGAGAAGTGTCATGCATCTCTTGGCATTATGGTCATCCTGCCCATACCTTTCACATTATTCCAAGTCTGCCAATATAGCAAACTTGTTCTTTGAAACCACTGGTTTGGACTTCCACCAACACTCTTTGTCAGTGTGTCATTGCTTTTTACAGTATGTGCAAGAACTCATGACATGTGTTCTCCTCTGAATTTTGTATTGTCTCCCCCTGTATACATTATTGTATTTTCTCAAGTTGGAGACATATATTGGCCTTCTCCACCATCATTTACTTGCCTTATGACCCCAAACTCCACAATAAAGACAGTAACCTTGAAACTGCATCTTCTTGGGTCTAATCATAGCTTGTTTTTTTTTTGTTCATTACTTGCTGTGTAGGTAAGGTTACTGGTTTCTTTGCTTGTGTAGTTTTCATTTCAGCCACCTTCTTCTCCTTCTTCTATTCAGCCATTGCCCTTAGTTGGTTGACTTTCTTTTCTTTATGAGACGTAGTAGCTATGGGCTGCTGCTCTTTAACCATATACATCTTTTTTGGCCCTGGCTTTGGTTTGATAACTGTCTTCTCTTCTTCAGTTATCTTCTCCTAAGTCACAGCCTTCCCTTTTAACTTCTGTGGCAAAGTCTCATTCTTCTTTTCTCTTACAGAGCTTGTTTTTCCTACCACTTCAAACTTCTGCAAGTTCTCCTCACTCTTTTTGAGTTGTTGCTGAAGTCTCAACAACTCTATCTCCATTTCTTCAATTGTTGAAGTCCTTGAGCCAAAAGTCAATATGTTCAGCCTTTATTTCATCCTTTTGACTTTCTACTTCCTCAATCTTTGTTTCAACTTGTTTTATATGGGCCTCTAACCTTCTTATGACTCTGCCCCTTCTGATTATCTCCTTTGAAGTTGCTTTTAACTCAACTTTAAGATTTGGTTCTTCTTTATCAACCTCCTCTTCCTCTTCAAAGGTTGAACTACCACTTTGAACTGATGCCATAAAGGCATGCTTATTTAGTGAGTCTTTATCTTCCTCCTTATCAACTTCTTTTGTCTGACTCACATAACTCTTGAATGAGCCTCTTTTCTTCTTTTATGGGTTGATAGTCTTCTTACTGGACTTCTTTGATTTGAACGATGGTCTTCTCCATTTTGAATTTGGCTCATTATCACCATCCTTATCTTTATCATCAAGTTTCACTTTGCACTGAGAAGTAAAGTATTCAGTCTGCCCACAACGATAACATCTCAAGGATAGCTGTCCTTTTCCCTTTTTAGACCCCTTCTTAAATTTCTTTGTGAAGTAAGTCAACACTTCACCTTCACTTTCTTCCTCATCACCATCGTCATCCTCACTGGATGATTCTTCCTCTTCTCTTATCTTTAAGTTTCTCATAGCTTTGAAAGCTACCACCTTAGGTAGCTTTGATGTTAAGGAGCTTTCAATTGACTTTATTCTCATCTCATATGCAATGAGATTGCACTGGAGATCATGTAATGACATAGAATTGAGATCTCTACTCTCTTCTATAGTTGCCACCTTTGAGGTAAACCTCTCAGGCAGAATTTTCAAAATTTTCTTCATAATAGATAAGTCCTTCTTGTTCTTTCCATGACTTCTAAAATTGTTTATAACATCAATAACCCTAGTGAAGAACTCTTAGACTGTCTCATTTTTTTGTATTTTGAGAGATTCATATCTCTCTTTGAACACTTGAAGCTTGGCCTCTTTCATTCTACCATCACATTCATAAACTTTCTACAATCTATCCTATATCTCCTTAGCAGATTTGCAGTCCATAAATTTAGCATACTCGGCACCTGTCAATCCTGAAATGATGACATTTGAGGCCTTCCCATTTATCTCAAACTGCCTCAATTCCTTTGGTGTTGGATCTTTACCTTCTTTTAGGGCCACAAAACCCTTCTATATAGATTTTACCATGTTTATGCTCATGGTTGTAAATACCATCTGCATTCTCGCTCTCCACATATGGTGGTTGGTTTCGTTGAAGATTGGAACCTTCTTCTTGTAAGTATTTCTGGTGCTGGTACCAGCATCCATTTCTTAGTATGTTGAACAAGTTAAAACTTCTGAAACCCTTCAAATTAATACACCAAGTTGTTAAGTTTCAAACTGGTGAACTAGTGCTCTGATACCAATTTAAGTTCCCAACTTTACCCTAGGATCTACTAGTTTGTGATACTAAGAGGGGGGTGAATCAGTATCATACCCCTTAAAAACACACTCTGATAATTTAAGCCAAAGTATTCTACTTATTTAATACTCTAGCTCTCGTCAATACACAGGTTTGTGAACAACTTCAAACTCTTCTCAAAAGCAAACTCTTTCTCAAATTCAACTAAGGTAAATCTATTGTTACCTACTAATCATAATAGTTCTCAAAGTCACCTTTCAGACACCTTACCTATTAGACAGATCAGATGTTCTTGATTAGGTCTTCTTTAGGTTATGGGTTCAATGATACTTTAGTTGCGTTCACAATTCAATTCAAAATACAAAATGTAAATTAAAGTAAAGACACAAGAGATTTCGTGGTTCTATTAATGTGACGTACGTCCACAGTGGTAAGGACTCTTCCTCTAACGAGACAATCCATTATACTTGAGAATACCAGTGTGGTACTCCCGATGTTCATAATGTAGTTACAATAAATGTCTTAATCCTTTATTCCTTTCGTTATTGCAAATACAAAGTAAGTACAATACAAAAAGTGTCACTTATTGTGTCTACCCTTCTTCTAACTTGTCTTACCTCTGTTGAATTGAGCAGACTGCTTCACTACTGCTTAAAAGTCCACCACAATACTCTCTAACCTCCCTTGAAGAAATCTGGAAATACATTGAGTTTTTTTCCAATGCTTCACCGAATTCCTTCTCTAGGTTGTTTCACACAACTCTTACTTTCACTCTCTCACAACTTTCTGACTTGCACTCATGCTTCTAGTATATTGTTTCACATCTTATAGTTTGCCCCACGCTTCTGATTAGTCACGTCATTACATGTTCTGGTCTCACGCCGTCGCAAGTTCTGATCTCACGCCGACACACGTTTTGGTCTCACGCTAATGCATGTTCTGATCTCACATTTTAGATCTGCACCCACTTCGCTGTCCTCAAGCCTTACGGATACCAGATTTGCTGTCTTTTCTAATTTCTTTTCTTGCAGTGGTACATTTCTGGTTTTACCCTCAATAACCATATCACAACATAAAAGTTCCATTTTCATACTAGAATCCTTAACCATGACCTTACCAACCAAATATTCGTGTGCCAACACCTCTTAAAAGTCAAGTTGACTCCAAAAGGCAAGAAAGGAGAAAATTTGACCATATATTAGTATTTTATTCTAAGTTGCTACTTTGGCTAGTCCAAAATGAATTAGTTAACCAAAAAACAACAAAAACCACTTTATCCGCCTTGGTTTGATACCAATGCCAAGTATGAATATCATGATGGGCAAATTAGGTATTTTACTAATTATTATTGAATTTTTGACCATAAAGTAAGAGAATTAAGAGATGAAGCATAGATTAACTTTTTAAAGGCTGAGAGAAAGTTTAATATCAACATTAATCCTCTTTTTAATCATAAGAGAGCAAACTAAATTAAGGACTACCTTGATGACAATAGTTAAAGAAAAAATTCTAACTCCTATGAAATTAGCATGATCGAAGTACTAGAGCATGTCTAACTTCTCATCATCAAAGAAACTCAGCTTCATTAAAAATATTCTACCTAACCATTTCTTTTCTCCTCTTTTTACACTTTATTAACTCTTTTAAAAAGTTAAAACAATCCAATGGGACTACAACTATTAGGTAAACTCTTATAATCTAACATTAGCATTAGTAACAACATTTCACATCATAAGAGTTAGGGGCATCACTTGAAGTAAAAGATGGTACACATCAAAATACATAAAGAAACTTAAGCTAAGGAAGGAAAAGGTTGTCATGATCTTGAATGATGTTGAAGAAATCTAGTAATAAAATGTTAAGAGAAAGGAATCATTTACTATATACCATTCTAAACCTAAGGAAATCACTATTGATTAAGATAATGGACTATTCCTTAAGTACGTTAGGCAAATTAAGTATAATGTGGTCAAGCAACTTAGTTAAAATCTACACAAAATCTTAATTCTCTTTACTAATGAACTTATAGCCTTATTGAAAGTCTTTGTTACATATTCTTAATTATTTCAATTATCATTTCCTTAGCCAACTTCAACATCATTAATAATATCATAACAAGTAATTATATTTCATTCTCATATGACAACATTTTAGTTGAGAGATATAATCATACTATGGTATTACATAATATCAATTATTTGTTATATTTATAATATGTCACATATCCTTATCAACAATAGGTCATCATTAAATGTCATACCCAAAGACACTCTAGAGTAATTACTACTTAATGTCACCATCATTACATTAAGCCACATGATTATTTGAGTGTTTAACGACATAAAGCATTATGTGGTAGGGACCATTTAACTCTTAATGCATGTAAGACCATATACTTTCAATGTGTCTTTCTAAATCATAGACATTAAGGCTACTTACAATTGCCTATTAGGCTATTTGTGGCTAATATGACTCTTTATTCTAAGGAGTCATTCCTTAAGATGTCACTCTTATCATTTAAAGCATTACACAAAGAAATTAAAGTAATGATGAAAAATGGTTATTATCTAGGTAAAGGAATTAGAAAACATCTTCAAGGCATCACTACTATAATATAACCCAATGAATAGCAAGGCTGTTTTGGAATCAAATACCAACCTAATCAAAGTGATGTCATTTAAAGATATTTAGAAGATGAGGTGACCAAGCTTATACTACCACTAACTCACTACTTTAAAAGTGCAAGATTCATCAATCAAACCCATGACCACTATGATGTATTAACCAAAGTGATTATTGAATTGAGTACACTAATAATCCATATGATCTCTGAAGGAAAGGAAAAATAGTTGCCTTAAGCCCTATTGATCTATCCACACAAAACTGGCACCCCTATTTGTAACTAACAAGCTTAAGAGATTCCTTAATCACTTAAGTTTCTTATAAAGAAATGCAACCTAAAACTCCCTTACATGTTGATGGCTATGACATTCAAGCGTAATTATGTTAAAAAACAAAAAGGGCCACCTAACATATACTTATGTCATTTGCACTCATAACCCTTATCCTATCACTTAAATTATCATTTTAACATCTGACCTTTTATACATAAGCCATTCTAACACAACTTGTTCATGTTCCATAATTTTTTTTTATTATCCAAAATATTGAAAAATGAAACTAATAGTTCAACTAATGCTTTTCTTAAGACAAAGTCCAAAATTACCCCTAACATGCCAACCCAAAGTGATCTTAAAGTTAAAGAAATCTCATCAAACCTCTAATGCTTGATTAAAGAAAAAGAAAAGCAATCCCTATCTAAGAAAAAGCATATCAAGTTGATCAATTTTTGTACCATAGAACATTTGCAGGAAGTCAAATTAGCATAAGACTTCACTTAAAAAATAAGCAATGTATGATTTAATTGCTTAACGAATATATATATATGTGTTTGCTTGGACATATCAAGACATGTCAAGCCTCAACATTAATGTAGTAGTGCATAGAATCCCTTTGAGGCCATAATGCAAACTTATAGAGTAGAAGCTTAAAAGGATGAAACCTAACATTATGTTGAAAATCAAAGAAAATGTTAAAAAATAATTAAACATAAACTTCCTTTAAGTAGTAAACCATCTAAAATTGGTAACCAATATTGTATGACTACTAAAAGGATGGCAAGGTCTATATGTGTGTTGATTACAAAAATCTAAATAAAGCAAACCCTAAAGATAACTTTCCTTTGCCATATATTGATATCCTAATACACAATATGGTTAGCCATTCAATGTTTTCCTTCATAGACAAGTTCTTAAGCTATAATCAAATTAAGATGACACTTAAAGATATTGAGAAAACAACATTCATCACAATGTAAAACAACTTCTGTTATAAGGTCATGCCATTAGACCTTAAAAATGCAAATGTCACCTATTAGCAAGTGATGATTGTCCTATTTCTTGATATGATGCATAAAAAGATTAAGGCTTCTGTCAATAATATGATCACTAAATTTCAAGCAAGCAAAGATCACATGATAGTCCTCAAAAAGTTATTTAACCAACTAAGGAAGTTTCAGCTCAAACTTAATTTGGCCATGTGCACTTTTAGGGCTACCTTAGGCAAGTTGTTAGACCTTATAGTGAATCAAAAGGGCATTGAAGTTAATCTTGAAAAAAATTAAAGTCATATAGAAAATGTTTATACCTTATACACCAAAAGACGTATAGAAATTCCTTGTAAGAATTAAATATATTGCTAGATTTATATTCTAATTGATTACGAAATGGGATGCCATATTTAGAATGCTTCAAAAAGTAATCTAAGGCTATGGGATAAGCAATGATAATAAGCCTTTGATAAAATAAAAAATTTCCTTTCTAGTCCTCTAATTTTGGTTCTCATTATGTGGGAATAATGCATGGCTTATGTCCTAGGTTAACATGATAAGATAAGTCAAAAGAAAAAGGCCATCAGTAAAAGGTTCACTAATCATGATACCTAGTATTCATATTTAGGGAGAATTTGCATAAATGGCACATTTACTTCATTAATATATGTTGTATCATACCACCTAACTTATTGCTAAATATGATCTCCTTAAATATGTCTTTAAAAAATAGGTCTTTGGAGACAATTTGCTCATTGGTAAATTCTTTTATCAAAATATAACATTCAATATGTCAATTATAAAACTATCAAAGGTAGTGTAGTAGTAGATTTCCTTGTATATCAAGCCATTCTTGATTATGAGCCCATGCAGTTTGATTTTACACATAAAGACATCTTGGCTGTAGGTCAAACCTAAGAAAATAATGAATAAGGAACAGATAAGTGGTAAATTTGGTTGAATGGGGCATCTAATACATTAGGGCATGAAATTGAAGCAATCCTTATTTCTTTTAAAGGCAAACAATATCCAATTGCAACACAATTGAATTTGGCTACACCAATAACATAGAAAAATACAAAGTATATGTAATAGGTTTATTATATGCCTTAAAGATGAAGATCAAAAGTCTTAAGGCATATGGTGACTTGGCACTAATAATCTATCAATTATTAGATGAATAGGAGGCTCGAAACCATAAGCTTGTTTCCTATCATATGTATATTCAAAAATTGGCAATGTAATTTGACCAAATGACTTTTAGTCATATACTTAGGAAGACAATTAGATGTCTTATACTTTAGCAACTTTAGTAGCAATCCAAAAAGTAAATTTTAAAACCAATGCCTTAGTAATCCATATTAATATGCAACACAATTTGATTTACTACATGCATGTAAAAAAAGATGTAAATGCCAAGCCATGGTACTGTGACAAAAAACACTACCTTAAAACCTAAAAATATCTTAAAGATATAAATAAAAATAATAACAAAATTTTGCAAAGCTTGGTAATGAATTTCTTCCATAATGGAGACATCTTTTACAAACATAATTATGTCTTAGTCTTATTACAATACGAAGATATAGTTAAGACAAAAATAATCATAAGAAATAGATAAGGGATTGTGTGAATTACATGTCAAGAACCTTACCATGGCTAAAAAGATCTTAAAAGCAGGATATTACTAGTTAACTATGAAGTCAAATTACTTTTACCATGCCTTAAAATGTCATAAATGTTAAATACTTGCAGGTAAGTTACGTGCAACATTTGCTTTATTACATACTGTGACATACCCATAGCCTTTCTTTATGTGGGGAATAAATGTGATTAATCCCATTACCCTAAAGACATTGAATGGGCATTAATTCATCCTAGTGGCAATCATATATGAGTATCACTTATAAAGTAGTCATTAAGTTCATCAAAAAAGATAACATATCACATTATGGTGCATTAAAATGGCTAATCATACATAAGACTACCAACCTAAACAAGAAAATAATGATTGACCTTTTTAACTAATTTAAAGTCAAAAACCACAACTCTGTTTCATACTAACTAAAAAAAATGGGACAGATGAAGTAACCAAAAAAATACATCTCAAGTGAATCATTAAAAAAATAATGATCACATACAAAGATTGGCATGAGATATTGTCATTTGCACTACATGCATATCACACCATAATATGTACTTCCATAAGGGCAATCCCATTTGAACTAGCTTACAAGATTAAGGCAATCTTGCCAATAGAGGTTGAAATTCTTTTCTTAAGGGCTTTAATGGAAACTAAATTAGAATAGGCAAAATGGATAAGAATTAAACATGAGCAACTAAATCTCATCAAAGAAAAAAGGTTAAGAACAATTTATTACAAATAGTTATTTCAAAGTTAAATGAAGTGAGCACGTGAAAAAAAAAAAAAGTTCACCTTTAGCACTTTAAAGAAAGAGACTAAATCCTTAAAAGGATTTTACCAAATCAAAGTGATCCAAAGGGCAAGTGGCTTTAAACTACAAAAGTTTATATGTTATAAGAAAGCAATTCTCAAGTTAGCAATTGATTTTAACAGATATAGATGGTGAAGACATGTTATAGCCCATTGATTCAGACACAGTTAAAAGATATTATGTCTAAACATCAAACTAATCAATCATCAATCATTAGCTAAAAATAGAAGCATAAAAAATAAGAGAAGGAAGGATATAAGACATGATCAAGAAAATAAGGCTTGTATCTAAAAGACATTCAAAAGATTTAACTAAAAATCTATAGTAGAGTATTTAAACCAAACTCTAGCCAAGTTATTGGCTATACAATCAATCTTTGTTAATCCTAACAACACTAGTTTTGTGACCTTTTTGCCATTACATATTATCATATAAATAACACTTAAAAAAATTGGAATTCTCTATTAAAGTCATAACAACTAGTCACTCCTATAAATCACAACTCACCTTTGAACCCTAACATAAATGCAATCAACATGATTATATTTATTTGGTTGACATATATTCAAAATCATTTTTATAAAGTAAATATAACATAGATTGCTTTTCTTTATTTGAGATTTATATAAATGTAAGGAATTCTTCTAAAGGTCATCCTTGATGTTCTCAATCGGTGCCTGTAAATATAAATGGATTAAGATTTCTCACTATATGGAGATCATCAACAAGCAATTTAAGCCTATTCGAAAAACTCTTTAGAGATTCCAAGTGTAAACATCTAAATGTACATTTGCCCTAGAACAAGGCCATGCAATCAACAAAAAAAATGATCTAACCAGTTGATTGGGAAAAGATATAAGAACAAAAGGGCAAAGTGAAATTAAAAGACATGATAAATAATAAGAAACCCTTAATTAAAGTAAAAATGCCACTTATGATATGTTAGAACTAGAAAAGATTTTTTTTTTAACAACAAATACATGACAAAGGAAGATACATCCTAGAAAATCACCATGCTAGTGCAAGTATATTTGAACAACCATAACCAATGAAATTAATAATTCTGTGTGAAATTTGAGAATATAATTTGCATTTACAACCCAAGTTAAAAGGTTAAGCAACTCAAACAAGTACAGATTACCTATCAACTCATCTTAACAATTATGTGCAAAATTTGACAATATAATTTGTATTGATAATTTGAGCACAAAGGTTGAGCAACCATCTTAAATAAGTATAAGCCAAAATTTAAAAATATGATCTACGTTGGCAACCTAAGTCAAAGGGTTGTGTAATTATCCTAAAAAAATATAAGTCACCTCTCAATCCACCTTAATAATCATATGTGAAATTTAAGAATGAAATTTGCATTGACAACCTAAGCTAAAAGGTCATGTAGTCATCCTTCATACCAACTAATCCACCTTAACAATTTTGTGCAAAATTTGAAAATGCAATTTACATCAACCACCCAAATGAAAGGGTCATGCAGCCTTCTCAAACAAATACATGCCAACTATCAACTCACCTTAACTATTTTGTGTGAAATTTGAGATTACGATCTACATTAATAACCTAAGTGAAATGATCATACAATTGTCTCAAATAAGTACAAGAAACATGTTAACCTACTTCAAAAATTCCTAAAATAAACAATAATCATAAGTAATTTTATACTATCTTAAAAATGTGTTATGTATAAACAACCTAAGCATAAAAGTAATTTAGTCATCTTAAACAATATCAAATGACATACGAATGTATTTCTAAAATTTCAAATGATTGAAAAATATGTTTAAACTAGCCAAGGCACACTAGAAAATCATAATCCATTATGTAGGTTCACTTCCCCAATAAAGCCTTTAATTGGGCATCCAAATTTCCTCAATAAAGTTATTAATTAAATTATTAGCAAAAAATCCCTAATGGAAAACAAAATAATTTTTTACATCACAAGTCCCTCAATAAGGCCTTTACATAATCATTATAAGCAAAATCCTTCTCAGCATAGAAGTAATAATCAACTACTAAAAGTCAACCAAGTATACTTTATGAATTTATTTAAATAAAGTAGCAAAATAATAATAATAATAATAATAATAATAACATAAATTGAATTGTTACAAATTAATGTCTAATATATAATTATAATCTAGAATACAAAATATATCTTACCACTATAAAAAGTAGAGCCAACAACCTTTTTAATCCTTAAATTAAACCTAAAGTAGAAAATTGCTTTTGACTACCAATTAAAGCCCTCATATTCTCGAAGACCTTAGTTGAAACATTTAAGTCTAGCAATATTAATCTTACCCTTTGTTCAAAATCCAATGACCCAGTCCAATGCCAATCCTACAAGTCAAAGATCCATAAAATATTAAATATATTCAAAAGCAATCTTACCCATTCAACAAAAAAAAAGCAATTCAATTTAAATCATCTAATAAAAAGTAATTAAAAATCAAGAGTTGAGATCATGCCAACTTCTTGTATCCTTTTAAAATATTATTTTAATGTGTGTGTGTGTGTGTGTGTGTGTATAAAGAGAAAGAGAAAAAATAATCACCAATATAAGTAAAAAAATATATAGAAAGCATTTAAAGTAAAAAAGTAAAGAGACATAATATCTCTAAGCATCCAAATATGTACAAACAATAATCAAAGTGGAAAATTTTCTTCCTTTAACTAATAATGTTAAAAATAAAGGTACCCATAATTAAACTATGAGACCTTTATATTTTTTTATCTCATTCATTTTGCATTTTTATGAATATGATCATATATAAACAACTCAAATTAAGTCCCGAATCATGATCAAACCTAAAAAAGTAAATTAAAGTATAGTAATAATGAGTAAAAGCCTAAACAAGTTCACTATTTTAGCTACTATAAGTATCAATTATGTAGGATCACCATTAATTTAAACTAATAGAAATCGTAATATACTCAAAAATCAACTCAATAACAAAAAAGACTTATCTCAAGTGCTGGTTCTTCCCCTTCAGTTAAAACCAATCTACACTATTAAAGATATAAATCAGTATATTTTTTGTTTTTTTATTTACTTCACATACACAAACATACCAAATAGTTTAACAAAATAAGAAAATATCAACAAAAAAAAATGGTTAGTGAAAAAAAAGTGAACAAAATACATATTATGCCTTTAAAAAGTCATTGGAAAGTCATTAGAAAAATTATCGATAATGCCTATTAATCACAAAAAAGTGTCTCTTACACCATCAACAAAATCCTTATATGTCAATCTATGTATTCCTAAATGTTATAGGTCGAAAGGAGGTTACAAAACACATTAACCAATAAATAGCCAAGATCTGACCACTACATTGCCATTATACATGTTGCTAACTAATGGTGTTGCTACTTAAGACTAGAAATGGTTGGTGTATCATCGTCCACCCCATTAATAATGCTTGTCACACGCCAAATAGAGCTTTAAATCTTGCTAACTAACAAACTAAAGTCATACACCTTCACCTATTTCACCCCCTATTTTCACCACTTTCGGCTACAATCACCATATAACATCAACACTGATGGACTCTATAAGTAATGATTTATTTGTTGGTACTCTTTATGTATCAATTAGAGATTGGCAACAATTTGCAATTGGTGGCAATACCCACCTCTCTTTAACCACACTTAATCCAAAAACAAGAAGAACACAACTAATTCAAAAACAAGAAAGGAAAAAAAAAATCATCTTAAAGCTAACTCTTGGCTCTTTATGCTAGATTTCCCACCCACAACTTGAGATTAGATGAGGATCTTCTTAGTTCTCACACTAAAAAGGGGAAGGGATGAATTAGTGTGAGATACTCACTTTTTATAAATCTTTTCGAGTTAACCTCTATGACTTGTCAAAATAGATGATCCAATTTTTATCTTTCTTTTTTACATGAAAGCAACTGTACATATATCAATTAAATGCAAGCACCTAAGAACACATGATAATTTTTACGTGGTTTACCCATAATGTGTAAGCTATGTCTACAATGTGATAGGATCACTCCTAAATCACACAATCCACTCTTGTTATCAAAGGATACAGTTATGTTGTGGAAGGATCACTCCTTAATAACTTACAATGATCTCCCGATCACTTGACGAGTTAATCTTCTGATCATTCAAATGTTTGATCTCTCAATCACTTTAAGGTTTAATCTCCTTATCACTAGATGAGTTGATCTCCCAATCACTCCAAGGATCTCTCACCCTTTTTTAAAAAATATATAAAAGGTTTATAATGAAAACATTTTGGAGAAAGATCACTCAATGTGCATAAGCTACTATTGTAGAAAATGAATCTTTTCTTTCCTCACTGTCAATCTTTACTAAGGCTTCGTTGGTCTTTTCTTTACAAGTTATCTTTGTTGCAAGTTCTCTCCCCCTACTGTTGGTGTTGCCTCTTTCAGCCTTGGCAAGTTTTCTCCTGTTCTGTAGGGGCTACCTCTTTTAGCCTTAGCAGGTATTCTCCTTTGTTGTCGGTGCTGCTTACTTCTATCTTGGCGGGTTCTTTTTCCTACTATTAATAATTTCTCACCTACTGCCTTGGCAAGCTCATTTGCTACCTTAACAAGTTTTCTTTCCCTACTGCTAGTACTGCCTCTCCTGCTACCTTTACAAGTTGCCTCAACTGTTATTACAAACTACCGGACCTACTGTCATGACATGTTTTCTCCTTTGCTATTGCACATTATCGAACCTACTATTGGGACACATTTTTTCCTTTGCTGGACTTGCTACCGAGGCACGTTTTCTTCCCTACAATTGCAAGTTATCGAACTTGTTATCGAGGTATGTTTTCTCTCCTGCTGTTGCAAGTTGTTGGATTTACTACCAGGGTGGTTTTCTTCCCAACTATTGCAAGTTGCTAGACTTGTTACCAATCATGCTTGTACTTGTTAGTTATGCCTACACTTGCTGCTTGTTGTTGGTTTTGTTTACACTTGTTGCCTCTGTTGGTTGTGCCTACACTTGCTATTATTATTGCCTACTGCTACCTACTACAATCTACTAGATGTTCAGCTACAAGATATGTTGCTACAAGCTGCTATATATGTTGTTGCAGGTTGCTGGTTTCTCTTTGGTTTGATGCTTGCCCTTGCTATAATTGCTACTACTGGTTATGCTTGCTATTGCACTTACTGGTATTACTGCTATTGTTGCTAGCTGCTGCAACTTCTTCCTTAGGTGGCTGCTATAACTCCTTCTCCCTTTGGTTTGGCCAGTTGTTGCCTTCTTCTTCTCCCTTTTGTTTAGCCGGCTGTTGCCTTCTTTTTTTCCCTTTGGTTTGGCTAGCTACTGCCTTCTTTTTCTCCCTTTGGTTTGGCTAGCTACTGCCTTCTTCTTTCTTTAGTGTGGTTGCTACACACCTTCTTCTCTAGTTTGGTATGGCTACTGCATGCCCTCTCCTCTAGTTTGGTGTTGCTACTACACGCCCTCTTCTCTAGTTTGGTGTGGCTATTACATGTCTCTTTTGCTGGTTTGGTGCGGTTGCCAGTTGTTACACCTTGTTCTCCCTTTGGTAGGGCTACTTTTTTTTTTCTCCTTTTAGTATGGTTGCCTCCTTCTTTGGTGGTTGCTATCACCTCTTATTTGGCCAACTACTACTACAACTCCCTTGGCCAGTTGCTGCTGCAAATCCCTTGGCCAGTTGCTGCTGCAACTCCCTTGGCCAATTGCCGCTACAACTCTCCTTGGCCAACTGCTACTTTCCTTGGTGATTGCCTTCTTTGCCTTGGTTGATCACTCTTTTCTTTGGTAACTGCCTCTCTCTTTGCCACTCAACCTCTCTTTGGCCAGTTGCATACCCTTTGTTGTTCAACCTCTCTTTGTTGTTCTCTCTCAAAATTCTGCAACCCACGTATCAATCTTGTAAGATGTATGGAGGTATTTATAGAACCTTGAGATTAAGGTTGCATACTTATCAATGGTCAGCATTAATTCCCAAGGGTTGGCCTATAATCAACGACCATATTTGATTCCTAAAATTTAGAGTCAACTATCAACATTAACTTCCTAAAATTTAAGGTCAATGGTCAATAGTCAACCTTGACCCTAAAATTTAGGGTTAACGATCAACATTGACACATTGACTTCAAAGTTGACTTGCCATCAATAGTTTATACCAATGACCTCTTTATATGTCAATGGTATTCAAAACATCAAATTAACACAAGCAACTATGTGAGATGCTGTTGAAAACAAATCCAACATTTGCCATCAACCTCTTTACATCTTAAAGACATTCAAAACATCAAATTAACATGGGTAACTATGTGAGATGCTATTAACAACAAATCCAACATCAGCCATTGAAGATAGGCTCAATAATCTCCCCCTTTGGATTTGTTAGCAACATGTTAAATCCACAAATAAACAATTAATCACAAGCACAGCTCTTAACATTCATAACTCCTTTTGAAACATGCATCTCTCTTTTTGCATGTGTGTATGATTCTAATTTGAAACAACCTTTGACTCCCCTTTTTTACTGCTTTTTCCCTTTGACTATTTCTCCCCCTTTATATATCAAGCTATTCCCCCTTTTGATAAGTATATATTATTTTTGGATTTATGCAAAATATCTCCCCTTTTTATAACAGATTCAAAGAATAATAAAAGAGGGAAAGGGAGAAGCGTTAAAGGCATACCTCAACATCTAGGAGATGGCTGAACACATAAAGTCGACCTTAACTTTTGGAACATCTCTTTTGACAGAGGTTGGGTGAATATATGTATAACTTGCTCTAATGACTTCTTTGTTTGAATCTCCACATTTTTGTATATAGCATTCACCATCTTCCCTTTTTGAAAAGTGTTGCAAATTGCTTTTCTTTCTCTTCTCAACTTAGGTACATCTTTTACAACTTTATTTGACAACTTGTTCAACCCCATTTGTCCAAGATGTCTCAATCTCCTATGCCACAACAAATTCTTATCTATGTTGCTCATGTAGCATGTGTTTTTACTTTTAAAAACTTGGTATAAGTTTCCATTTGTTCTTTCTCCGAGTAAAAACAGCACTATCACTTAATTTCTTTACTATACATCTACTCTTGCGAAAAGTAACTTCATGTCCATCATCACACAGTTAGCTGACACTTACAAGATTATGTTTTAGCCCTTCAACATAAAGCACTTCCTTCAATTTTAACTTTTCTGCACAAATTTCAACAACACCAACACCTTTAATCTTTAAAGCACCATCATTTCCAAATATGACTAATCCTCCATCATATTTTACTACTTCCTTTAATACCTTAGAGAGCCTCTTGTCATTTATAAAGAGCAGCCACTATCCAAGATCTATGGATTTTTTTTCTTGGAAGCTTTTAAGGCTACATCCATAATCATAGTCATTTCTCTTCCTTTTCTTCTTCTTTGGCCAAATGTTTAAGCATGTTTAGGTGTTCTCCTTTGCACTCTTTGATTGGACAACAATGTTTGGCCAAATGTAGAAGCATGTGTGGTTGTTCTCCTTTGCACTTTTTAATCGAGCAGCAATGTTTGGCCGAATATAAGAGCATGTATGGGTATTTTCCTTTGCACTCTTTGATTGCATTAAGTCCATTTTAATGGCTAATGTTGGATTTGTTGTCAATAGCATCTCACATTGTTATTTGTGTTGATTTGATGTTTTGAATGTCATTGAGATACATAAAAGACATTAGATAAAACTGATGATGGCAAGTCAACCCTAAAGTCAATGTTGACCACCATTAACTCTTGACCATTGACCCTAAATTTTAAGAATCAAATCTTAGCTGTTGATGAGTGTGCAACCCTAATTTCAAGGCTTTATAAATAACCCCATGCACCTTGTAAGAGAAGTGAGTGTGCTGCAGAATTTTAAGAGAGAATGGCAAACCTAAAGGCAACCACAAAAAGAGGTGAATGGCAAGGAAAGAGGTAGCCACCCAAAAGAGAGTGATTGGTCAAGGCAAAGAAGGTAGCCATCAAGGAGAGAGCAGCCGACCAAGGAGGGTGCAGCAACAATCAAGGAAAAAAGTTACAACTAAAAAGAGGTGCAGCACCAAGGAGAGAAAAACATGCACTAGCCATACCAAATCAGAGGAGAAAGTATGTAGTAGCCACACCAAACTAGAAAAAAAGGTATGCAGCAACCACACCAAAGAAAGAAAAAGGCAGCAGTTGGCCAAACCAAAGGGAGAAGGAGTTATAGCAGCCACCTAAGAAATCCTATAATTGCAGTAAAAAAACCAGCAACTTACAGCAAGCAACACCAGCAGAACATCCTACATAACACCAACAGTAGCCTACAACACTAGTAGTAGCCTATAACACTAACAACGATCTACAACACCAGTAGTAACTTGCAACAGCTAGTTCACAACACCAGCAGTTGTCCGTAACACCAGCAGTAACCCACAACACTAGTAGTAGCCCACAACAACAGCAACAGTCTACAACACCAACAGCAATTACAACACCAATAGCAAGCAATAGCAGTAATACCAGCAAGTGCAGCAGTATATAACTAGTAGCAGCAATTGTAGCACCAGCAGTAAGTAATAGCTGCAAAAGTTGGCAACAAACCAAGGAGAAACTAGTAGCTTGCAGGCATAACCAACAGCAAGGGTAGGCAATAAACCAAAGAGAAACCAGCAACTAGTAGGCATGATTTGCAACAGCACAAGCTGCAACAGCACATTTAACAAATTATAGTAGGTAGCAATAGCAATAAGTACAGGCAGCAATAGCAACAAGTGCAGGCATAACCAGCAAAGGCAACAAGTGCAAGTAGCAATAACAGCAAGTGTAGGTACAACCAATAGCAATAGCAATGTGCAAAGTCGGTAGCAGGTGAATCATAACTAATAGATTACAGTAAACACAACTAGTAGCAAGCAACAAATGCAAGTATAACTAGCAGCAAGTAGCAAGTGTAGGCATAACCAGCAAGTGTAAGCACAACTAGTAATAGATCCAACAGCTTGAAGCAGTAGAGGAGAAAATATGCACCAGTAGTAGGGGGAAAAACTTGCTAGGGTAGCAGGTAAGGCAACTTGCCAAGGCAACAAGTGAGATAGTAGAGGAAAAGAACCTATTAAGGCCAAAGGAGGTAGCATCGACAACAAAAGGACAAAACCTACCAAGACAGCAAGGAAGGCCGCACACAAGGAATCAAAGAACAACCAAGAAAGCTAAACCAGAGTTTAATATCACAAACCCTAGACCCACCCTTCAAAGGAACACGAACCTAAGGTATTTAAGAAGGATATGGATGCCATACTCCAGAAAAGAAAGGAATTGGGAGTGATAAGTCGATTGAAACACTACAAGAAAAAGTACCTTATGATAAGTTCTTTAGTCCTTAAAAGAACCGAGAGAAAAAACCCTTACTTTCTATTTCACTCAAAATTGTCTCCTTTTCCCAAGCTTACAAAGGGTGCCTATTTATAGGCTAAGATAGCAATCCTAAAGAGGCATAAATTCCTACTTAGGACAAATCCTTATTTTAGAGGAATTCCTAAATATGGACAAATTCCAACATAGACAATAAACTCTTATTGAGGAGAAAATGCTATTACTTAGCCTAACCTATTTAAGTATTCTAATTATATTAATTAGGCCTAAACTCTTTGTCAAACTTGAATTTGCACCATTTGAAGCTTGGTTGGCCTGAATGTCCTAAATCAGCCCATTTAGTGTTTCTTTAATCTTTTTGGCTCTAACTTGTGTTATTGGGCCTTCTGGAATGTGCAATGGATCTCTTGCATCCATTGAAGCTCTAGCTCGTGTTATTAGGCCTTTTAGAATGTGCAATGGACCTTTTGCATCCATTGAAGCCTTAAACCCATCAACTCTATGGTTCTTATCAGAAGGCAACACCAACAGTAAGGGAAAAGAAACTACAACAAAGATAACTGACAATGGAAAGAACCAATAAGGGGAGAGAACTTGTAGCAGAGATAACCTACAACAAAGATAACCTGTAAAGAAAAGACAAGCAAAGACTGGTAGTGAGGAAGGAGAAGATCCGTGTTTTGCACTAGCAGCTTATGCACATTGAGCGACTTCCTCAATAAAGTGTTAATCACAAACCTTTTGATAAACTTATTGAAAAAGGGTGGGATACCCTTAGAGTGATTGGGAGATCAAACCTTTGAGTGATCGAAAGATCATTGTAAGTGGTTAAAGGGTGATCCTTCCATAAGTGGTTAAGGAGTGATCCTTTCACACCATAACTATATCCCTTAATAACAAGAGTGAATTATGTGATTTAAGACTAATCCTATTACACCATGGACATAACGAACATATTGTGGATGAACCATATAAAAATCTCTGTGTGTTCTCTAATGCTTGTGTTTGATTGATTTCATATGGCGCTCTGACATAAATAAAAAAGATAAAGCATTGGATCATTAACTTTAACATGTCACAGAGGTTAACCTAGAAAGATTTGTAAAAAGCAAGCATCTCACATTGATTTACCCCCTCTTCCTCTCAATATGAGACCTAAGAAGGTCTTTATCAAACTAGGCAACAATGTCAAGCAATCCTCAGTAATATGTCTAGCTTTTTTGAATCTTTTACAAATTTTTCCTAGCAAATCAAATTTCTTTCTCAGTGGAATATAACTTCTTTTCACCTGAGACTGTCTCCTTCTTAATAGAGTCTCCCCCTAGACTCTTGCCTCACATTTCTTTTTAGTATAAGCCCATTATTTCAGCACATATTAGCCTTATACCAATACATACCACAACTCTAGCAAAATCCTTCAAATATAGATTTTCTTCTTTTACCAAGTTCATGTCTCTTATCTTCAACAACTGTTATGGCAACCTTTTCTCCATCTTTGATAGTCTGTCTCCTTTGGATGAGAGTCTTCACCACATCTTTTCTAACCTATTTTAGCATTGGTTGGTTTCTTTTCTCCAAAACATCATTATGCTTACTTTTAAGTACAAATACAATTTTCTTCTTCTCTTCTACCTTCTCACTTGGCTTTTCAATATAGTCAAATTCATTCCTCCTTTAAAATGAGGTTTTTATTTGCTTAGACACTTATCCAATTTTCTGGTAGCATCCTCCTTGATGGCATTTGCTAAAGATGGCTCTTCTCTCACATTTATGGTCTACATAAAGCTTTCTTCATACTTTTTCAATTCAAACTTAACCTTGTAAAGCTTGGCTTGCAAAATCACCACCTCTTGCTCTTATACAATTACCTTAGCATTAAGATCTTTGTGTATCGTGCCTTGCTCTACCTTAAGTACAATCAACTCCTTAATTCTCTTCAAGTACACCATCTCTTTTTCTTCAAACTCCTTTTCTTTTACTTGGAGATCATTTTCATCAACATTAGAATTTTCATATAGCTTCTTAATATGTTTTACCTCTTTTTCCAGCTTACTATTTTTATGCAAACAAGTTCTCAACACATTCTTAAGTTTTTGCACCAACTTATCCTCTTCCTCTTCAGTTGATTGCTTATCACTTAAAGATTCTAAAACGTCATATATTTTAACAACTAGCATATGCTTTGCAGTATCATCATTGGAACCATCAACTTCTTCTTTAGAATCTTTTTCATCTATCTTGCTAAAATAATTTTTTCTTTTGGATCTAAAGAGTTGCTTTTTCCCTTTGGCACTTAAATTTTCAGCTTTAGGATGGTTGGATTTCTTTGTTCTCCACCTTGGGGCCAGCTTATCATCATCATCACTGTCTATTTCTGATAAGGACCATTTTAGGTCTCACACTGAAAAGGGGGTAAATCAGTGTGAGATATACTCTTTTTACAAATCAATCCAAATTTAACCTTTGTGACTTGTTAAAGTTGATCCAATTTTTATTTTTCTTCTTTATATAAGCGCAATAGTACGAATATAAATTAATGCATAAGCACCTAAATACATATGACAATTTTTACATGGTTCACCCACAATATGTGAGCTACTTCCACAGTGTGACAAGATCATTTCTAAATCACATAATCCATTCTTGTTATCAAGGAATACATTTTGGTTGCAAAAGGATCACTCCTTAACCACTTACAATGATCTCTTGATCAAGGAGTTGATCTCCCAATCACTCCAAAAATATCCCACCTTGTTTTTCAAAAAATTTATTAAGAGTTTATAGAAAAACCTTTCCTGGAGAATGATCACTTAATGTGTATAATCTGGTAGAGCAAAATATGGATCCTCTCCTTCCTTTACTGCTGGTGTTGTCTCACCTGCTACTGGTGCTGCTTGCACGTGATGCTAATGGTGTCCATACGAGTTGTCATTGCTGTCCATACGCGCTGCTGTTGTTATTCGTGTGCATTGCTCCTGTTGTCCACATGTGGTACCACTACTGTCTATGAGCACTACTAATGTTATCCGCACATATTGCTGCTCCTATATATGTGCATTGCTCCTACTGTCCACACGTGGTACCACTGTTGTCTGTGAGCGCTGCTAATGCTGTCTGCACACGTTGCTACTACTCTCCGTGTGCACTATTAATGTTATCCACACGTGCTACCACTGCTGTCCATATGTGCTGCTAATGCTGTTTGCACACACTATTGCTACTATCTGCGCACACTGTTAATGCTATCTGTACATGCTGCCCCATCTATCCGTGCGCACTTCACACACACTACTCCTACTGTCCATATGCACTTTGACTGCTTACCGCACATGTTGTTCCTGCTGTTTGTGCGTGTTGCTCCTGTTGTTCGCCTGCACTTCTGCTTTTATCTGCATGTGCCACAATTACTGTCCACATGTGTTGTTCCTACTATCCGAGCATGCTGCTACTATCTACTCATAACACTACTGCTATCCATCCATGCTGCTGCTATCCCTGTGCATTACAGCTTTTTCTCATGCCACTGCTACTATCCTTACGTGCTGCAATTGTCTTTTCATACCGCTACTGCTCTCTTCATGCGCTACATCTGTCTTTTCATGTTGCTACTACTCCACCTCCTACTAGACTCATAAGCTACTATTGCCTCCTTTTGGTTTGTCTTCCTTAGCGGCTTTATTGGTTTGCTAGTGCAGCTGCTGCCTTGGTAAGGGTTTGTTGGTGTAGTTGCTATTTTGGTGAGGATTTGCTAGTGTCGACTGCTGCCTTGGTAAGGGTTTGTTGGTATGATTGTTGTCTTGTTGGTGTTTGCAGGTATGGGTATATCCTCCTGGACGTGTTATTGGTGCAAGAAAGCCTCCTGGATGTGCTACTGCTATGAAGTTTGCTAGATGTGTTGATGTTGCTGGGAAGCCTTTTGGACATGCTGCTGGTGCAGGGAAGCCTCTTGGATGTGCTATTATTGTTGGGAAGTCTCCTGGATGTGCTAGGACATGCTACTGCTGCTAGTATACCCTCCTAGACATGTTGCTGATGCTAGTATACCCTCTTGGATGTGTAGGGACATGCTATTAATCTGCTGGAAAACCTCTTTGATGTGTTGGTGTGGTAGACGGCTCCTACTATCACCTTTGTGAGGGCTTGCCAGTGCGGTGGCTGTCTTGGTGAGGGTTTGCTAGTGTGAGTGGCCAGCTACCTTGCTCTCTTTCTTTCCTCCTTAGCTAGCAGCACCTTGCTGCTTCTCCTTGGTGGCTACTGCACTCTCCTTGACTTGCTACCTTGATGCCTCTCCGTAGTAGCTACTGCACTCTTCTTATCCGACTGTCCTTGCTTTCTCTCTCCTTCTTTGCCAATTGCACCTTGCATAATGACTACCTCCTCTTTGCTGTTCACCTCTCTCCTTGCTGTTCACTCAATTTTCTACAATCCCTTTTTTTCTTTTTGCAAGACACCTAAGGATATTTATAAAGCCTTAGGATTAAGGCTACATAAGTATCAATAATCATCGTTAATTCCCACATGCTACCCTACAATTACCAACCAAATTTGATTCATAAAATTTAGGGTCATGGTCAACATTGACTCCTCAACACCAAGGTTGACATGTCATCACTGATTTCTCCTAATGACCTCACTACATCTCAATGACCTTCATAACATTAAATCAACATATATAACCGTGTGAGATGGTGTTAATAACAAATCCAACATTAACGATCAAAGATTGGCTTAACAATCTCGCCTTTTGGATTTGTTGGCAATATTAAATCCAACCATGCACAACATCCCTTACACATAGTCATTCACAACTCCCCCTGAACCATACATCTAACTTAACCTAGTTTAACTCCCCCTTTTTGCTTCTCCCCCTTGACATGTTCTCCCCATTTATCCATCAAGCTACTCCCCTTTTTTATCAATACATACTTTCTTTGGATTTATGCAAAATATCTCTCTCTTTGACAATAAATCCAAAGAAAAATAGAAGAGGGGAAGGGAAAGGGGTTAAAGAATACCTTAGCCTTTAAGGTATGGCTGAATACTTAAGTTCAACCTCTTTTTTTCAAGATGTCCCAATATTTTATGCCACAACAAATTCTCATCTTTAGTGCACATGTAGCATATGCTTTTGCTTTTGGAAATTTGATATAAGTTTCCATTTATTCTTTCACCCTTAGTATAAACAACACCATATCTTAATCTTTTTACTATATAGCCACTTTTGTTGAAAGTAACTTTATGTCCATCATCACATAGCTAGCTAAAACTGATATGATTGTGTTATCCCTTAAACATAAAGCCCTTTCTTGGATTTTAGCTTTTCTGCACCAATTTTAATAGCACTAATAACTTGAATCTTTAAAGTACCATTATTGCCAAATCTGATGGACCCTCTATCATATTTTACTACTTCCTTCAACATCTTGGAGTCTTTTGTCATGTGTAAAGAGTAGAAACTATCTAAGATTTATGGTTTTTCTTTCTTGAAAGCTTTTAAGGCTACTTCCACAACCATAAATGTTTCTTTTCCTTTTCTTCTTCATTGGCCGAATGTAAAAGCATATATAGGTGTTCTCCTTTTCATTCTTTGACTAGGGAACAATGGTTGGCATGTTTTCCTTTGCACTTCTTAACCAAGCAGCAATGTCAAGCAATCCTTAATAGTGTGTCCAACCTTTTCACATTTTCCACAAATCTCTTCTAACAAATCAAAACTATTTCTCAGTGGAATATGACTTCTTTCCACCTGAGAATATCTCCTTTCTTGATGAAGTCTCCCCCTAGACTCTTGCCTCACATTCCTCTTCATTATAGGCCAAATATTCCAACAAGTATTAACCTTGTGCCCATATTTACCATAGTTCAAGCAAAATCTTTTGAACCTAGATTTACTTCTCTTACTAAGTCCATGTCTTCTTTCTTTAGTAGCTAGTGTGGTAATCTTCTCTCTATTTTTAACAGCTTGTATCCTATGGATAGGAGTCTCCACCACATCTTTCCTAACCCATTTTAAATTAGGTTGGTCTCACTTCTCTATTACGTCATTATGCTTGCTTTTGAGCACAAACACAAATTTCTTCTTTTCTTCTACCTTTTCACTCAGCTTTTCAATGTAGCCAAGTCCTTTCTTTCCTATAAAATGAGGTCTTTGATTGCTTAGACACTCATCCAACTTTCTAGTAACATCCTTCTCGATGGCACTTGCTAATGATGACTCTCCTTCCACTTTTATGGCCTATATAAAGCTTTTTTCATGCTTCTTTAGCTCGGACTCAGCCTTATTAAGCTTGGCTTGCAAAGTCAGCATCTTTTGCTCTTATGCAATTCGTGCTCTGCCTCAAGTACACTCAACTCCTCAATTCTCTTCAAGTACTCCTTCTTTTTTGCTTCAAACTCCTTTTCTTTCACCTATAGATTAGATTCATCAACAACAAAATTTTCATATAGCTTCTTGAGATGCTTTATCTCTTTTTTTAGCTTGTTGTTTTTTCACAAACAAGCTCTCAACTCATTCTCAAGTTGTTGTAATAACTTATCCTCTTCATCATCTATTGATTCCTTCTCACTTAAAGATTTTTTTTCATCATTTACTTGAGCAACCAACACATCCTTTGCAGCATCATCATGAAAATCATCATCAACTTCTTCTTTAGAATCCTTTTTATCTAGCTTGCTCAAATAATTTCTTCTTTTGGATCTAAAGAATTGTTTTTTTCTTTTGGCACTTAAATTTCCAACTTTAGGACAGCTGGATTTCTTTGTTCTCCACCTTGGGGTAGGCTCATCATCATCATCGCTGCTTGCTTTTATTCTCTTTGGGTAGTCCACGACAAAGTGCCCTATGTCTCCATAGCTAAAGCACTTCAAGGGTACTTTTCTCTTGTACTTATTTTTTCCTTTCCTTATATTGTTGGTGATGTACGCCAAAACTTTATGCAGTTGAGGATCACTATCTTCTTCTCTAGAGCTACTGTTGGATTCTTCTTCTCAGTCTTTAATCTTTAACTTCTTCATTGCCTTAAAGGCCATCTCCTTTTCCACCTTAGACTTCTTTTCTTTCTTCATTGGGGTTATTCTCATTTTATAAGCCACCAATATGTTGTGTAAGTCATCTAAGGGCAGCCTATCCAGATCTTTATCTTTTATGAAAGAGACTTTGGTATTGTAAGTTTCTGGCAAGGTTTTGAGTATTTTCCTTATAACAGTGGCATCGTGGATCATCCATAGTCTCTAATAGAGCACATAATCTCACTAACTCTGGTGAAGAATGCATCCATAGTCTCATCATTTTGCATCTTTATGTCTTCGAATTTGCTCCTCTAGATTTGTAGTTTGGCTTCCTTCACAACCTTGTCTCCTTCATAGATATTCTTCAATTTGTCCCAGATTTACTTAGCTATGTTGCACCCCATCACCTTAATGAATTCTTTATCTGATAGGGAGGCATATATGGCATATCTCACCTTTCCATCACACTCCAAGTTCTTCTTATCAACCGATGTTATAGAATCACCTTCAGCAATAGGGATGAAGCCACTAACAGTAGATTTAAACACATCAAGACCAAGGAACATCAAATATGGGAGCATTCTATTCTTCCATAACTAATAATTCTATCCATCAAATGTAAGGATGCCTTTATTATTAACACTATTCATGTTATCCATGATCTCAAGCAGCGATACAAATAAAAACTCACACAGCAATACATAACTTCACTTGAAAGCAAAAAAAAAATTGGATTAACAAAGGAACCTGGCTTTAATACCACTTGATGAGGATCATTTTATGTCTCATATTGAGAAGGGAGGTGAATCAGTATGAGATATACTTTTTTTACAAATCGATCTAGATTTAACCTCTACGACTTATTAGAGTTGATGATCCAATTTTTATTTTTCTTCTTTATGTGAGTGTGACTGTACGAATATAAATTAATACGCAAACATCCAAGCACACATGACAATTTTTACATGGTTCACCCACAATGTGTGAGCTATGTCCACAGTGTGATAAGATCACTTCTAAATCACACAATCCACTCTTGTTATCAAAGGATACAATTTGGTTATGGAAGGATTACTTCTTAACCACTTTGGAAGGATCACTCCTTAACCACTTATAATGATTTGCAATCAAGGAGTTGATCTCTCGATCACTCCAAAAGTGTATTACTTTATTTTTCAACAAATCTATCAAAAGTTTATAGAAAAACCTTTCCTAAAGAATGATCACTCAATGTGTACAGCCTGCTAAAGAAGAATATGAATCTTCTCCTTCCTTAGTTGCCAGTGTTATCTCACCCATTGTTCATGCTGCTTGCACGTGATGCTAATGTTGTTTGTATGCGTTTTCGTTGCTATCCATATGCATTACTAATGTTGTCCCCATATGCATTACTAATTTTGTCTGCACACACTACTCCTACTATCCACAGGCACTAAGGCTACTTACCACATGTGCTGTTCCTATTGTCTATGCATGTTGCTCCTACTATCCACAGGTGTTATTGCTTCTATTTGCACTCATTGCTGCTATCCATACACACTGTGGCTACTATCCACATACGCTGTTCTTGCTATTCGAGCATGTTGTTGCTGTCTACCACACCATAGTTGTTATCCACCTGCACTGCTACTATTTACTCACCCTACTGCTACTATCAACCCACGCTGTTGCTATTTGCTCATGCTACTGCTGCTATCCTCATGCGCTACAGTTATCTTCTCACATCGCTGCTACTGGCCCCATGCGCTACAATTGTTTTCTTACGACATTGCTACTATCCCCGCTTATTGCAGTTGTCTTCTCACACCATTACTGCTCTCTTTGTGTGTTACAGCTATCTTTTCGCACCATTGCTACTCTTTTCATGGGCTACAACTGTCTTCTCACACCACTGTTGCTCTACCTCTTGCTGGACTCACAGGTTGATGTTGCCCCCTTCCAGTTTGTCTTCTTTGGCTACTTTGTTGGTTTGCTAGTGTATTTGCTGCCTTGGTGAGGGTGTACTAGTGCGACTGCTGTCTTGGTAACAATTTGCTAGTGCTAGCCATTATTTTGGTAAGGGTTTACTAATATAGCTATAGTCTTGGTGGTGTTTGCTGGTGCGGTATATCCTCTTAGATGTGTTGCTGGTGCAAGGAAGCCTCTTGGACATGCTACTACTGCTAGGAAGTCTCCTGGACATGCTACTATTATTAGGAAGCCTTTTGGATGTGCTACTGGTACAGGGAAGCCTTTTGGACATGTCGGGACATGCTACTTCTGCTAATATACCCTCCTAGACGTACAAAGACATACTGTCAATACTAGTATGCCCTCTTAGACTTACAAGGACATTTGTTGTTACTGGTATACCCTCTTAGATGTGTAAGGACGTGTTGTTGGTCTGTTAGAAAGCCTCTTAGATGTGCTGGTGTGGTGGCCGGCTACTACTATCACCTTTGTGAGGGCTTACTTATGTGGTGGCTGTCTTGGTGAGGGTTTGCTAGTGTAGGTGGCTGATTACCTTGCTCTTTTTCTTTCCTCATTGGTCAACTACACCTTGCTGCTTTTCCTTGGCCTAATGCCTTGATGCCTCTCTTTAGTGGTTATTGCACTCTCTTTAGCTAGCAACCTTACCTTCTTTCTTGCTCTCTTTGGCTAACTGCCTTGCCTTCCTTCCTTGGTGGCTGCTATACTCTCCTTAGGCAGCTACCTCTTGCTTTTTCTCTCCTTCTTGGCTAGTTGCACCTTGCTCAATGGTTGCCTTCTCTTTGTCGTTCATCTCTCTCCTTGCCATTCACTCAATTTTCTACAGCCCTTTTTTATCTTTTTGCAAGACACCTAAAGGTATTTATAGAGCCTTGGAATTAAGGCTACATGATCACCAATGGTTATCATTAATTCCCACATGTTCCCTTACAATCAACGACCATATTTGATTCCTAAAATTTAGGGTCAATGGGCAACATTAACTTCCTAAAATTTAGTTTCAACGATCAATAGTCAATCTTGACCCCTAAAATTTAGGGTCATGGTCAACGTTGACTCCTTAACGCCAGGGTTGACCTATCATCACCGATTTCTCCCAATGACTTCACTACATTTCAATAGCATTCATAATATCAACTCAACACATATAACTATGTGAGATGGTGTTGACAACAAATCTAACATTAGCCATCAAAGATGGGCTCAACAGCTTTTCTCTTTAGGCATTTAAAGCATTTCAAGGGTAATTTTCCATTTTACTTCCCCTTTCCTTTCTTTATATTTTTGGTGATGTATGTCATGACTTCATCCAGTTTAGTATTACCATCATCTTCTTAGAGCTGTTGTTGGATTCTTTTTCTCGGTCTTTAATCTTTAATTTCTTCATTTCCTTGAAAGCCAACTCCTTCTCCATCTTAGACTTATTTTCTTTCTTCATTAGGGCTATTATTATTACATAAGCCATTAATATGTTGTGCAAATCATCTAATGGCAACTTATCTAAATCGCTATCTTCTATAAACGAATCCTTGGCATTGTAAACTTTCAGTAAGGTTCTAAGTATCTTCCTTACCATAGTAGCATGGTTGATCTCCTCTTTATAGCCTCTAATAGAGCATACAATTTTATTAACTTTTATGAAGAAGGCATCTACATATTCATCATTATGCATCTTTATGTCTTTAATTATGGCCCTTCAAATTTAGCTTGGCTTCTTTCACACCCTTGTCTCCTTCATAAATGTTCTTCAACTTGTCCCAAATTTGCTTAACTATGTTATACCTCATCACTTTGATGAATTCTTTGTCTGATAATGAGGCATATAAGGCATTTCTCGTCATTCCATCACACTCCAAATTCTTCTTATCAATAAACATCATAGTAGCACCTTCAGTAATAGGGATAAAGCCACTAACAGTAAATTCAAATACACTCAAACCAAATGACATTAGATATGGGAGCATGTTATTCTTCCATAACTGATAATTCCGTCCATTAAAAGTAAGAATGTCCTTGTTATTAAATCTATTCATACTATCCATAATATCAACCAATAATAAATGTAAAAACTTATAATAGTAACAAACAATTTCACATCAAAGTAAAAAAATTGAATCAATAGAGGCAACTAGCTTTGATACCACTTGAAAAGGACCTTTTTAGGTCTCATACTGAGAGGGGGAGGGAGTGAATCAGTGCGAGATGCTTTTCTTTTATAAATCTTTCCAAATTAACCTTTATGACTTGTTAAAGTCGATGATCCAATTTTTATCTTTCTTCTTTACGTGAAAGCATTTGTACGGATATCAATCAAACGCAAGCACCCAAGAACACACGACAATTTTCATGTGGTTCACCTACAATGTGTGAGTTACATTCATGGTGTGATAAGATCACTCCTAAATCACACAATCCACTGTTGTTATCAAGGGATATAGTTATGTTATGGAAGGATCACTCCTTAACCACTTGTGGAAGGATCACTCTTTAACCACTTACAATGATCTCCCAATCACTTAATGAGTTGATCTCCCAATCACTCAAAGGTTTGATCTCCTAATCACTAGAAGAGTTGATCTCCTAATCACTCTAAGGGTCTCCAGACCTTTTTCAAGCAATACATAAAATTTTTATAATGAAAACTTTCTTAAGAAAGATCACTCAATGTGCACAGGTTGTTGTTGCAAAAAATGGATCTTTCCTTCCTCACTCAATGCCTTGTCAGGTTTTCTCCTCTACTGTCAGTGCTACTTGCATCTGTCTTGGCAAGTTCCTTTTCATGCTGTCATTTATTGCCTTGGCAGGTTGATTCACTTGCTACCTTGGTGGTTTCTCTTTCCCTACTGCTAGTATTGCCTTTCCTGCCACCTTGGCAAGTTGCCTCACTTACTACCTTGACAAGTTCTCTTCCTCTACTACTAGTGATGTTTGCCCACTGCTAAGGCATATTTTCTCCTCTATTGCTATAAGCTGCTAAACTTGTTGTTGGGACACATTTTCTCCTCTACTACTGTAAGTTGTTAGACTTGTTGCCAAGGCATGTTTTCTTCCTTGTAGTTGCAAGTTACCGAACCTGTTATCAAGGCACATTTTCTCCCTTGCTACTGTAAGCTACTATACTTATTGTTGGGGTACGTTTTCTTCCTTATTGCTGTAAGCTGCCAGTTGTGCTTGCACTTGCTGGTTATGCCTGCATTTGCTCCTTATTACTGGTTGTGCCTACACTTACTCCCTGTTGTTGGTTATGCCTCCACTTGCTCCCTGTTATTGGTTATGCCTCCACTTGCTGCCTTTGCTAGTTGTGCCTGCACATGCTACCTTTGCTAGTTGTGCCTATACTTACTACTATTGCTACTTACTATAATCTATTAGATGTGCAGTTGCAAGTTATGCTGCTGTAAGTTGCTAGTTTCTCTTTGGTTTGCTGCCTACCCATATTACTGGATATGCTTGTTGTTGCACTTATTGGTATTGCTACTATTGATTATGCTTGCTACTTCGCTTGCTGGTGTTGCTGCCAGCTACTGCACTTCTCCTTAAATGGCTGCTATAACTTCTTCCTTGGGTGGCTGCTGCAACTCCTTTTTCCTTTGGTTTGACCAACTATTGTCTTCTTCTCCTCCTTTTAGTTTAGCTACCTACTATCTTCTTCTTTCTTTGGTGTGGCTGCTACATATCTTCTTCTCTAGTTTAGTGTGGTTGCTACACGATCTCTCCTCTGGTTTGGTGTGGTTGTTGCATGCCTTTTTCTCTAATATGTGTGGCTGCTACATACCCTCTCATCTGGTTTGGTGTGGCTACTACACGCCCTCTCCTTTGGTTTGGTGTGGCTACTGCATATCTTCTTTGCTAGTTTGGTGTGGCTATCAACTCCTGCACCTTGTTCTCCCTTTGGTAGGACTACCTTCATCTTCTCCCTTTAGTGTAGCTACTAGTTACTGCAACTCCTCTTTTGGTTGGTATGGCTGCCTCCTTCTTTGGTGGTTACTTTTTTCTTTGGCTAACTACTACTACAACTCCTTTGGGCTCAACCTCTCTTTAGCTGGCTATACACCCTTTTCCACTTAACCTCTCTTTGCCATTCTCTCTCAAAATTCTACAGCCCACACATCCATCTTACAAGATGCATAGAGGTATTTATAAAGCCTTGAGATTAAGGTTGCACACTTGTCAACAGTCAACATTGATTCCCAAGGGTTGCCCTACAATCAATGACCAGATTTGATTCCTAAAATTTAGGGTCAACGGTTAACATTAACTTCCTAAAATTTAAGGTCAATGGTCAACCTTGACTCTTAAAATTTAAGGACAACAATCAACATTGACTCATTAACTTCAGAGTTGACCTGTTATCAACAGTTTTGACCAATGATCTTTCTACATCTCAACAGCACTCAAAACATCAAATCAATACGAGCAACTATGTGAAATGTTGTTGACAACAAATCCAACATTATTTATCAACTTCTTTACATCTCAATGGCATTTAAAGCATCAAATCAACATAGGCAACTATATTAGATGCTTGAAGTTCCTGAATTCTCCCTAAGATCTATTAGTTTGTGATACTAAGAGAGGGGTTGAATCAATATCACCATAATTCGTAATTCATAGGTAAGTGAACAACTTTAACCTTTTCTTAAATTGAACTCTTTCTCAAACTCAACTAAGGTGGATCTATTGCTACCTACTAATCACAATAATCCCCAAAGTCACCTTTCAGACACCTTGCCTAATAAACAATTTGGATGTTCTCGTTTAGTCTTCGTTAGGTTATGGGTTGGTTGATACTTTAGCTACGTTCATAACTCAATTCAAAACACAAAACATAAAGCAAATTAAGGACACACGAGATTTACATGGTTTCATCAACGTGACGTACATCCATAGTGGTAAGGACTCTCCTTTACCGAGACTATCCACTATACTTGAGAATTCCAGTTACAATGAATGTCTTAATCCTCTACTCCTTTCAATATTGCAATTATTAAGTAAGTACAATACAAAGAGTGTCACTTATTATGTCTACCCTTCTTCTAACTTGTCTTGCTTTTGTTGAATTGAAAGGTTGCTCCATTGCCACTTAGAAGTTCACTGCAACGCTCTCTAACCTTTCTTGAAAAAATCTAGAAATACGTTGAGTTCTTTTAATGCTTCGTTGAATTCCTTCTCTACGTTGTTTCACACAACTCTTGCTTTCACCGTCTCACGTCTCACCCATCACCTTGCCCCACGATCTCACTATTTCACTACCCCCCTCACCTATCTGTTTCTCTCTCTCTTGCTGTCCAGCCAGATTTCTCTCTCTTACTGTCCAGCCATTCACTCTTCTTTCACCATTCACCTCTATTATGTCATCTAGCCATCTCTGATTTCGGCCATGTTTTCTTTTTCTCGCCTTCTCGTCAACTCCGATTTGGCCATTCTTGGGTTTCCACCTGTTATCTATTTTGTCATTCTGCTCACTGTTTCAACCGTCTCCCCTTTCTCTCTCTCTTGATGGTTGTTCTTCGTTTAGCCTAGTCGTCTCCCCTTTCTCTCTCTCTCGACAGTTGTCTTTGTTCAGCCCAATCGTCTCCTCTTTCTCTCTTCCTCAACCTTTGTTCTTTGTTCAGGCCGGTCGTTTCCCTTTTCTCTCGCTACCTCTTTACCATGTTGTCTCCTTGTCGATCGTTGGTGTGCCAGTGGTGTGCCATTCCTCACAGGTTTCTCTCTCTTGCCATCACATGGTTTGCTCCAATTTGCTCAATTTGCCAACCTCTCCTCTTTTTTGACAACTACTACTGTTCATGCGACAGCTACCTTCTGCTCTCTACAGTGTTAGGCCTTTATATACTCCTCCATAAAACCCTAATAGGGAGGGCAAATTTACTGTCTTGCCCTTCCATATGGCTTTTATGTTCTTATCCCTCCATGTGGCTTTTGCCTTCTCACCCTTCCATGTGGCTTTACTTTCTTGTACACTTAAACCAAGTTGACAACAATTACAACTTATACAAGGCTATATGAACAACAATCTCCCCCTTTGTAATTGTTGGCAACACTTATAACAAAAATCACTATACAGTAGTTTCAACTCCCCCTAAATATGCACTCCTCCATTCTTAACAGCTTCCCCTACACTATTGCTTCTTTCCCCTTTTGCTAACCAATTACAAATTTGAAAAAATCACAAAGTAAAGATAGAGGATTCACTTGATTTTTAGGCTTGAGGAGGCATTCGCACAAACAAACTCATTCTGTGCTTTTCAAATAGCTCTCTGTAGATAGATATTTAGTTAGATCTTGTGTAGCCTCTTCAACAGATTTAGGTTCAACTTGTAAAGCAGTAGCTCCCATAATTCTTCTTCTTGTTATAACTCCTACTAATAGGTCACTTGTGATATGATTTTCTTGATGAGCACTGGTCCATATTTTCTTTGACTTTCTTTCTTGCACAATCTTAGTTACAAGAGGATCTCTTTCTTCATCAATCACATACAAACTTAAAGTTGTTCTCTTCCCAGCTGCAACAATATTGCCTTCTTTACTCTTTACCTAGCAACCTATTTTTGTGAATATTACTTTATGGTATTCATTGCATAGTTTACTAACAGATGTTAGATTGTATTTGAGTCCTTCAACGTGCAAAACATCTTTTAGCTTTCCTCTTCTAATGTTTACTGACCCATGACCATTGATGTTGAATGAATCATCATTGCCAAACTTAACTCTACCTTTTCTTAACTTGTTTAACTTTGACAAATTACTCTTATCTCCCATCATGTGTGAAGTGTATCTACTGTCAAAAATCCATAACTTATCCTTGCAATCAGCCTTTAGTGCAATTTCAGCTATATTAGCCACCTCCTTTTTTGTTCTATATTCCTTCTTTTGAATGAGCTGGAAGAAAGCTTTCTCCTTTTTCTCAGCTTTGACTACACCATTTGTTTTTACTGTGCCATTAAGTGCCTTCTCTTGCTCAAGGAGAAGTGTCATGCATCTCTTGGCATTATGGTCATCCTACCCACACCTTTCATACTATTCCAAGTTTGCTAATATAACAAACTTGTTCTTTGAAACCATTGGTTTGGGCTTCCACCAACACTCTTTGTCAATGTGTCCTTGCCTTTTACAGTATATGCAAGAACTCACGACAGGTGTTCTCCTCTAAATTTTGTATTGTCTCCCCCTATATGCAGCATCGTATCTTCACAAGTTGGAAACATATACTGGCCTTCTCCACTAGGAGTTACTAGCCTTATGACCCCAAACTCCACAATAAAGGTAATGACCTTGAAACTGCCTCTTCTTGGGTCTAATCACAGCTTGTCTTCTTCTATTTATCATTTTCTGTGTAGGCAAAGTAGCTGGCTTCTTTGCTTGTGTGACTTTCATTTCAGCCACCTTCTTCTCCTTCTTCTATTCAGCCGTAGCCCTTTGCTGGTTGACTTTTTTTTTTTCCTTTTTATTTGCCACCCTAGGTTGCTTCTTCAGATCTTTTTTATACTCAGCTATCTTTTTCAACTTATGTGGCACATTCTTATTTTCTTTAGCCAATGCAGCCTCAAATTGCTGCACTTTCTCTACATTCTTCTCTCCTTCTACAGAACTTATTTCTCCTATCATTTCAAGCTTCTGCAAGTTCTCTTTGCTACTTTTGAATTGTTGCTAAAGTCTCAGCAACTCTTTCTCTATTTCTTCAATTTTTGAAGCCCTTAAGCCAAGCTTTACTGTAAGGTCTTCACATATTTTGATCTTTTCCTCAAATCTTCTCTTCAAGTCAATATGCTCAGCCCATATTTCATCCTTTTGTCTTTCATCTTCCTTAGACTTTCCTTCAACTTTTTTTATATGGGTCTCTAACCTTTTTATGGTTCTGCACTTTCTGATTATCTCCTTTGAAGCAGCTTCCAACTCAGCTTCAAGATCTGGTTCTTCTTCATTAACCTCCTCTTCCTCTTCAGAGGTTGAACTACCACCTTAAGCCAATGCCATAAAGGCATACTCATCTGATGAGTCTTCATCTTCCTGCTCATCAACTTCTTTTATCTTACTCACATAACTCTTGAATGAGTCTCTCTTCTTCTTTTGTGGGTTGGCAGTTTTCTTGCTGGACTTCTTTGATTTGAATGATGGCCTTCTCCATTTTGAATTCAACTCATCATCACCATCCTCATCTTCATCATCAAGTTTCACTTTGCATTGAGAAGCAAAGTGTCCAATCTACCCATAATGATAACATCTTAAGGACAACTGTCCTTTTCCCTTCTTAGACCCTTTTTTAAACTTCCTTATAAAGTATTCCAACACTTTACCTTTACTTTCTTTCTCCTCCTCATCATCATCCTCACTAGATGATTCTTTCTCTTCTTTTATCTTCAAGTGCTTCATAGCTTTGAAAGCTGCCTCTTTTGATACCTTTGATGTTGAAGAGCTCTCAATTGACTTTATTTTCATCTCATATGCAATGAGATTGCACTGGAGATCATGCTGAGACATAGAATTGAGATCTTTACTCTCCTCTATGGCTGCTACCTTTAAGGCAAACCTCTCAGGCAGAATTCTCACAATTTTCTTCACAATAGATAAGTTCTTCTTATTCTTCCCATAACTTTTAAGGTCATTTACAATATCAATAACCCTAGTGAAGAACTCTTGGACTGTCTCATTCTTTTGCATTCTTAGGGATTCATATCTCTCTTTGAACACTTGAAGCTTAACCTCCTTTATTCTGCCATCACCTTCATAGACTTTCTGCAATTTGTCCCATATTTCTTTAGCAGATTTGCAGTCCATAACTTTAGCATACTCAGCATCTGTCAATGCTGAAATGACGACATTTAAGGCCTTCCCATTTATCTCAAACTGCCTTAACTCCTTTGAGGTTAGGTCTTTACTTTCTTCTAGAGCCACAAAACCCTTATGTACGCTCTTCCCCACGTTCATGCCCATGGTTGCAAATACCACTTGCATTCTTGTTCTCCACATATGGTAGTTGGTTTCGTTGAAGATTGGAACCTTCTTACTTTAAGTGGTGCTAATGCTAGTACCGGTATCCATTTCTTAGTATGCTGAACAAGTCAAACTTTTAGATCCCTTCAAACTCACCAAACTGTTAAGCTTTAAACTAGCGAATTAGTGCTTTCTCCCTAAGATCTACTAAGTTGTGATACTGAGAGGGGGGTGAATCAATATCACCACAATTCTCAATTCGTAGGTAAGTAAATAACTTTAACCTCTTCTTAAAGTGAACTCTTTCTCAAACTCGACTAAGGTTAATCTATTGCTACCTACTAATCACAATAGTCCTAAAGTCACCTTTCAGACACCTTGCCTAATAGACAATTTGGATGTTCTTGTTTAGGTCTTTGTTAGGTTATAGGTTGGCTGATACTTTAGTTGCATTCACAACTCAATTCAAAACACAGAATGTAAAGCAAATTAAGGACACAGGAGATTTACGTGGTTCCATCAACATGACGTACATCCACAATGGTAAGGACTCTCCCTTACCGAGACTATCCATTATACTTGAGAATTCCAGTTACAATAGATGTCTTAATCGTCTGCTCCTTTTAATATTGCAATTACTAAGCAAGTACAATACAAAAAGTGTCACTTACTGTGTATACCCTTCTTCTAACTTATCTTGCTTCTGTTGAATTGAAAGGCTGCTCCACTACCACTTAGAAGTTCACTACAATGCTCTCTAACCTCTTTTGAAAAAATTTGGAAATACGTTGAGTTCTTTTAATGTTTCGCTAAATTCCTTCTCTACGTTGTTTCACACAACTCCTACTTTCACCATCTCATAGTCTCACCTATCAACTTGCCCCACGATCTCACTGTTTCACGGCCCACCTCACCTGCCCATTTCTCTCTCTTGCTATCTAATTAAATTTCTCTCTCTTACCACCATATTTCTCTCTCTTACTATCCAACCGCTCACTCTTATTTGGTCGTTCAGCTCTGTTATGCCATTCAGTCATCTTTGATTTTAGCCGTGTTTACTTTTTCTTGCCTTCCCATTGACTCCGATTTAGCTGTTCTTGGATTTCCGCCGATTGTCTATTTTTGGCGTTCTGCTTACTGTTTCGGTCGTCTTCCCTTTCTCTCTCTCTCGATGGTTGTTCTTCGTATAGCCCAGTCATCTCCCCTTTCTCTCTCTCTCGACGGTTGTTCTTTGTTCAGCCCTTAGTCGTCTCCTCTTTCCCTCTCCCTCGACCTCTTTGTTCTTCGTTCAACTTGGCTGTCTCCCCTTTCTCTCTCTACCTCTTTGCTGTGTTGTCTCCTTGTTGACTGCTGGTGTGCCGATGGTGTGTCGTTCCTTATGGGTTTCTCTCTCTTGCTGTCACACAATTTGCTCAGATTTGCTCAATTTGCCAACCTCTACTCTTTTTCGACAACGGCAACTATTCACTCAACAACTATTGTTCACTCAACAACTACAGTTCAATTGATAGCTACTGTTCACTCAACGGCTACCTTTTGCTCTCTATAATATTAGGCCTTTATATACTCCTCCATAACTTTTACTTTCTTGCCCTTCCATGTGACTTTACTTTCTTGCATACTTAAATTTAATTGACAACAATTACAACTCATACAAAGCTGTAGGAACAACAATACTGCTAACAACAAATCCAACAACAATCATCATCAAAAAGAAAAATAAAAAAAAAAAAAAAAAAAAAAAAAAAAAAAAAAAAAAAAAAAAAAAAAAAAAAAAAAAAAAAAAAAAAAAAAAAAAAAAAAAAAAAAAAAAAAAAAAAAAAAAAAAAAAAAAAAAAAAAAAAAAAAAAAAAAAAAAAAAAAAAAAAAAAAAAAAAAAAAAAAAAAAAAAAAAAAAAAAAAAAAAAAAAAAAAAAAAAAAAAAAAAAAAAAAAAAAAAAAAAAAAAAAAAAAAAAAAAAAAAAAAAAAAAAAAAAAAAAAAAAAAAAAAAAAAAAAAAAAAAAAAAAAAAAAAAAAAAAAAAAAAAAAAAAAAAAAAAAAAAAAAAAAAAAAAAAAAAAAAAAAAAAAAAAAAAAAAAAAAAAAAAAAAAAAAAAAAAAAAAAAAAAAAAAAAAAAAAAAAAAAAAAAAAAAAAAAAAAAAAAAAAAAAAAAAAAAAAAAAAAAAAAAAAAAAAAAAAAAAAAAAAAAAAAAAAAAAAAAAAAAAAAAAAAAAAAAAAAAAAAAAAAAAAAAAAAAAAAAAAAAAAAAAAAAAAAAAAAAAAAAAAAAAAAAAAAAAAAAAAAAAAAAAAAAAAAAAAAAAAAAAAAAAAAAAAAAAAAAAAAAAAAAAAAAAAAAAAAAAAAAAAAAAAAAAAAAAAAAAAAAAAAAAAAAAAAAAAAAAAAAAAAAAAAAAAAAAAAAAAAAAAAAAAAAAAAAAAAAAAAAAAAAAAAAAAAAAAAAAAAAAAAAAAAAAAAAAAAAAAAAAAAAAAAAAAAAAAAAAAAAAAAAAAAAAAAAAAAAAAAAAAAAAAAAAAAAAAAAAAAAAAAAAAAAAAAAAAAAAAAAAAAAAAAAAAAAAAAAAAAAAAAAAAAAAAAAAAAAAAAAAAAAAAAAAAAAAAAAAAAAAAAAAAAAAAAAAAAAAAAAAAAAAATAAAAAAAAAAAAAAAAAAAAAAAAAAAAAAAAAAAAAAAAAAAAAAAAAAAAAAAAAAAAAAAAAAAAAAAAAAAAAAAAAAAAAAAAAAAAAAAAAAAAAAAAAAAAAAAAAAAAAAAAAAAAAAAAAAAAAAAAAAAAAAAAAAAAAAAAAAAAAAAAAAAAAAAAAAAAAAAAAAAAAAAAAAAAAAAAAAAAAAAAAAAAAAAAAAAAAAAAAAAAAAAAAAAAAAAAAAAAAAAAAAAAAAAAAAAAAAAAAAAAAAAAAAAAAAAAAAAAAAAAAAAAAAAAAAAAAAAAAAAAAAAAAAAAAAAAAAAAAAAAAAAAAAAAAAAAAAAAAAAAAAAAAAAAAAAAAAAAAAAAAAAAAAAAAAAAAAAAAAAAAAAAAAAAAAAAAAAAAAAAAAAAAAAAAAAAAAAAAAAAAAAAAAAAAAAAAAAAAAAAAAAAAAAAAAAAAAAAAAAAAAAAAAAAAAAAAAAAAAAAAAAAAAAAAAAAAAAAAAAAAAAAAAAAAAAAAAAAAAAAAAAAAAAAAAAAAAAAAAAAAAAAAAAAAAAAAAAAAAAAAAAAAAAAAAAAAAAAAAAAAAAAAAAAAAAAAAAAAAAAAAAAAAAAAAAAAAAAAAAAAAAAAAAAAAAAAAAAAAAAAAAAAAAAAAAAAAAAAAAAAAAAAAAAAAAAAAAAAAAAAAAAAAAAAAAAAAAAAAAAAAAAAAAAAAAAAAAAAAAAAAAAAAAAAAAAAAAAAAAAAAAAAAAAAAAAAAAAAAAAAAAAAAAAAAAAAAAAAAAAAAAAAAAAAAAAAAAAAAAAAAAAAAAAAAAAAAAAAAAAAAAAAAAAAAAAAAAAAAAAAAAAAAAAAAAAAAAAAAAAAAAAAAAAAAAAAAAAAAAAAAAAAAAAAAAAAAAAAAAAAAAAAAAAAAAAAAAAAAAAAAAAAAAAAAAAAAAAAAAAAAAAAAAAAAAAAAAAAAAAAAAAAAAAAAAAAAAAAAAAAAAAAAAAAAAAAAAAAAAAAAAAAAAAAAAAAAAAAAAAAAAAAAAAAAAAAAAAAAAAAAAAAAAAAAAAAAAAAAAAAAAAAAAAAAAAAAAAAAAAAAAAAAAAAAAAAAAAAAAAAAAAAAAAAAAAAAAAAAAAAAAAAAAAAAAAAAAAAAAAAAAAAAAAAAAAAAAAAAAAAAAAAAAAAAAAAAAAAAAAAAAAAAAAAAAAAAAAAAAAAAAAAAAAAAAAAAAAAAAAAAAAAAAAAAAAAAAAAAAAAAAAAAAAAAAAAAAAAAAAAAAAAAAAAAAAAAAAAAAAAAAAAAAAAAAAAAAAAAAAAAAAAAAAAAAAAAAAAAAAAAAAAAAAAAAAAAAAAAAAAAAAAAAAAAAAAAAAAAAAAAAAAAAAAAAAAAAAAAAAAAAAAAAAAAAAAAAAAAAAAAAAAAAAAAAAAAAAAAAAAAAAAAAAAAAAAAAAAAAAAAAAAAAAAAAAAAAAAAAAAAAAAAAAAAAAAAAAAAAAAAAAAAAAAAAAAAAAAAAAAAAAAAAAAAAAAAAAAAAAAAAAAAAAAAAAAAAAAAAAAAAAAAAAAAAAAAAAAAAAAAAAAAAAAAAAAAAAAAAAAAAAAAAAAAAAAAAAAAAAAAAAAAAAAAAAAAAAAAAAAAAAAAAAAAAAAAAAAAAAAAAAAAAAAAAAAAAAAAAAAAAAAAAAAAAAAAAAAAAAAAAAAAAAAAAAAAAAAAAAAAAAAAAAAAAAAAAAAAAAAAAAAAAAAAAAAAAAAAAAAAAAAAAAAAAAAAAAAAAAAAAAAAAAAAAAAAAAAAAAAAAAAAAAAAAAAAAAAAAAAAAAAAAAAAAAAAAAAAAAAAAAAAAAAAAAAAAAAAAAAAAAAAAAAAAAAAAAAAAAAAAAAAAAAAAAAAAAAAAAAAAAAAAAAAAAAAAAAAAAAAAAAAAAAAAAAAAAAAAAAAAAAAAAAAAAAAAAAAAAAAAAAAAAAAAAAAAAAAAAAAAAAAAAAAAAAAAAAAAAAAAAAAAAAAAAAAAAAAAAAAAAAAAAAAAAAAAAAAAAAAAAAAAAAAAAAAAAAAAAAAAAAAAAAAAAAAAAAAAAAAAAAAAAAAAAAAAAAAAAAAAAAAAAAAAAAAAAAAAAAAAAAAAAAAAAAAAAAAAAAAAAAAAAAAAAAAAAAAAAAAAAAAAAAAAAAAAAAAAAAAAAAAAAAAAAAAAAAAAAAAAAAAAAAAAAAAAAAAAAAAAAAAAAAAAAAAAAAAAAAAAAAAAAAAAAAAAAAAAAAAAAAAAAAAAAAAAAAAAAAAAAAAAAAAAAAAAAAAAAAAAAAAAAAAAAAAAAAAAAAAAAAAAAAAAAAAAAAAAAAAAAAAAAAAAAAAAAAAAAAAAAAAAAAAAAAAAAAAAAAAAAAAAAAAAAAAAAAAAAAAAAAAAAAAAAAAAAAAAAAAAAAAAAAAAAAAAAAAAAAAAAAAAAAAAAAAAAAAAAAAAAAAAAAAAAAAAAAAAAAAAAAAAAAAAAAAAAAAAAAAAAAAAAAAAAAAAAAAAAAAAAAAAAAAAAAAAAAAAAAAAAAAAAAAAAAAAAAAAAAAAAAAAAAAAAAAAAAAAAAAAAAAAAAAAAAAAAAAAAAAAAAAAAAAAAAAAAAAAAAAAAAAAAAAAAAAAAAAAAAAAAAAAAAAAAAAAAAAAAAAAAAAAAAAAAAAAAAAAAAAAAAAAAAAAAAAAAAAAAAAAAAAAAAAAAAAAAAAAAAAAAAAAAAAAAAAAAAAAAAAAAAAAAAAAAAAAAAAAAAAAAAAAAAAAAAAAAAAAAAAAAAAAAAAAAAAAAAAAAAAAAAAAAAAAAAAAAAAAAAAAAAAAAAAAAAAAAAAAAAAAAAAAAAAAAAAAAAAAAAAAAAAAAAAAAAAAAAAAAAAAAAAAAAAAAAAAAAAAAAAAAAAAAAAAAAAAAAAAAAAAAAAAAAAAAAAAAAAAAAAAAAAAAAAAAAAAAAAAAAAAAAAAAAAAAAAAAAAAAAAAAAAAAAAAAAAAAAAAAAAAAAAAAAAAAAAAAAAAAAAAAAAAAAAAAAAAAAAAAAAAAAAAAAAAAAAAAAAAAAAAAAAAAAAAAAAAAAAAAAAAAAAAAAAAAAAAAAAAAAAAAAAAAAAAAAAAAAAAAAAAAAAAAAAAAAAAAAAAAAAAAAAAAAAAAAAAAAAAAAAAAAAAAAAAAAAAAAAAAAAAAAAAAAAAAAAAAAAAAAAAAAAAAAAAAAAAAAAAAAAAAAAAAAAAAAAAAAAAAAAAAAAAAAAAAAAAAAAAAAAAAAAAAAAAAAAAAAAAAAAAAAAAAAAAAAAAAAAAAAAAAAAAAAAAAAAAAAAAAAAAAAAAAAAAAAAAAAAAAAAAAAAAAAAAAAAAAAAAAAAAAAAAAAAAAAAAAAAAAAAAAAAAAAAAAAAAAAAAAAAAAAAAAAAAAAAAAAAAAAAAAAAAAAAAAAAAAAAAAAAAAAAAAAAAAAAAAAAAAAAAAAAAAAAAAAAAAAAAAAAAAAAAAAAAAAAAAAAAAAAAAAAAAAAAAAAAAAAAAAAAAAAAAAAAAAAAAAAAAAAAAAAAAAAAAAAAAAAAAAAAAAAAAAAAAAAAAAAAAAAAAAAAAAAAAAAAAAAAAAAAAAAAAAAAAAAAAAAAAAAAAAAAAAAAAAAAAAAAAAAAAAAAAAAAAAAAAAAAAAAAAAAAAAAAAAAAAAAAAAAAAAAAAAAAAAAAAAAAAAAAAAAAAAAAAAAAAAAAAAAAAAAAAAAAAAAAAAAAAAAAAAAAAAAAAAAAAAAAAAAAAAAAAAAAAAAAAAAAAAAAAAAAAAAAAAAAAAAAAAAAAAAAAAAAAAAAAAAAAAAAAAAAAAAAAAAAAAAAAAAAAAAAAAAAAAAAAAAAAAAAAAAAAAAAAAAAAAAAAAAAAAAAAAAAAAAAAAAAAAAAAAAAAAAAAAAAAAAAAAAAAAAAAAAAAAAAAAAAAAAAAAAAAAAAAAAAAAAAAAAAAAAAAAAAAAAAAAAAAAAAAAAAAAAAAAAAAAAAAAAAAAAAAAAAAAAAAAAAAAAAAAAAAAAAAAAAAAAAAAAAAAAAAAAAAAAAAAAAAAAAAAAAAAAAAAAAAAAAAAAAAAAAAAAAAAAAAAAAAAAAAAAAAAAAAAAAAAAAAAAAAAAAAAAAAAAAAAAAAAAAAAAAAAAAAAAAAAAAAAAAAAAAAAAAAAAAAAAAAAAAAAAAAAAAAAAAAAAAAAAAAAAAAAAAAAAAAAAAAAAAAAAAAAAAAAAAAAAAAAAAAAAAAAAAAAAAAAAAAAAAAAAAAAAAAAAAAAAAAAAAAAAAAAAAAAAAAAAAAAAAAAAAAAAAAAAAAAAAAAAAAAAAAAAAAAAAAAAAAAAAAAAAAAAAAAAAAAAAAAAAAAAAAAAAAAAAAAAAAAAAAAAAAAAAAAAAAAAAAAAAAAAAAAAAAAAAAAAAAAAAAAAAAAAAAAAAAAAAAAAAAAAAAAAAAAAAAAAAAAAAAAAAAAAAAAAAAAAAAAAAAAAAAAAAAAAAAAAAAAAAAAAAAAAAAAAAAAAAAAAAAAAAAAAAAAAAAAAAAAAAAAAAAAAAAAAAAAAAAAAAAAAAAAAAAAAAAAAAAAAAAAAAAAAAAAAAAAAAAAAAAAAAAAAAAAAAAAAAAAAAAAAAAAAAAAAAAAAAAAAAAAAAAAAAAAAAAAAAAAAAAAAAAAAAAAAAAAAAAAAAAAAAAAAAAAAAAAAAAAAAAAAAAAAAAAAAAAAAAAAAAAAAAAAAAAAAAAAAAAAAAAAAAAAAAAAAAAAAAAAAAAAAAAAAAAAAAAAAAAAAAAAAAAAAAAAAAAAAAAAAAAAAAAAAAAAAAAAAAAAAAAAAAAAAAAAAAAAAAAAAAAAAAAAAAAAAAAAAAAAAAAAAAAAAAAAAAAAAAAAAAAAAAAAAAAAAAAAAAAAAAAAAAAAAAAAAAAAAAAAAAAAAAAAAAAAAAAAAAAAAAAAAAAAAAAAAAAAAAAAAAAAAAAAAAAAAAAAAAAAAAAAAAAAAAAAAAAAAAAAAAAAAAAAAAAAAAAAAAAAAAAAAAAAAAAAAAAAAAAAAAAAAAAAAAAAAAAAAAAAAAAAAAAAAAAAAAAAAAAAAAAAAAAAAAAAAAAAAAAAAAAAAAAAAAAAAAAAAAAAAAAAAAAAAAAAAAAAAAAAAAAAAAAAAAAAAAAAAAAAAAAAAAAAAAAAAAAAAAAAAAAAAAAAAAAAAAAAAAAAAAAAAAAAAAAAAAAAAAAAAAAAAAAAAAAAAAAAAAAAAAAAAAAAAAAAAAAAAAAAAAAAAAAAAAAAAAAAAAAAAAAAAAAAAAAAAAAAAAAAAAAAAAAAAAAAAAAAAAAAAAAAAAAAAAAAAAAAAAAAAAAAAAAAAAAAAAAAAAAAAAAAAAAAAAAAAAAAAAAAAAAAAAAAAAAAAAAAAAAAAAAAAAAAAAAAAAAAAAAAAAAAAAAAAAAAAAAAAAAAAAAAAAAAAAAAAAAAAAAAAAAAAAAAAAAAAAAAAAAAAAAAAAAAAAAAAAAAAAAAAAAAAAAAAAAAAAAAAAAAAAAAAAAAAAAAAAAAAAAAAAAAAAAAAAAAAAAAAAAAAAAAAAAAAAAAAAAAAAAAAAAAAAAAAAAAAAAAAAAAAAAAAAAAAAAAAAAAAAAAAAAAAAAAAAAAAAAAAAAAAAAAAAAAAAAAAAAAAAAAAAAAAAAAAAAAAAAAAAAAAAAAAAAAAAAAAAAAAAAAAAAAAAAAAAAAAAAAAAAAAAAAAAAAAAAAAAAAAAAAAAAAAAAAAAAAAAAAAAAAAAAAAAAAAAAAAAAAAAAAAAAAAAAAAAAAAAAAAAAAAAAAAAAAAAAAAAAAAAAAAAAAAAAAAAAAAAAAAAAAAAAAAAAAAAAAAAAAAAAAAAAAAAAAAAAAAAAAAAAAAAAAAAAAAAAAAAAAAAAAAAAAAAAAAAAAAAAAAAAAAAAAAAAAAAAAAAAAAAAAAAAAAAAAAAAAAAAAAAAAAAAAAAAAAAAAAAAAAAAAAAAAAAAAAAAAAAAAAAAAAAAAAAAAAAAAAAAAAAAAAAAAAAAAAAAAAAAAAAAAAAAAAAAAAAAAAAAAAAAAAAAAAAAAAAAAAAAAAAAAAAAAAAAAAAAAAAAAAAAAAAAAAAAAAAAAAAAAAAAAAAAAAAAAAAAAAAAAAAAAAAAAAAAAAAAAAAAAAAAAAAAAAAAAAAAAAAAAAAAAAAAAAAAAAAAAAAAAAAAAAAAAAAAAAAAAAAAAAAAAAAAAAAAAAAAAAAAAAAAAAAAAAAAAAAAAAAAAAAAAAAAAAAAAAAAAAAAAAAAAAAAAAAAAAAAAAAAAAAAAAAAAAAAAAAAAAAAAAAAAAAAAAAAAAAAAAAAAAAAAAAAAAAAAAAAAAAAAAAAAAAAAAAAAAAAAAAAAAAAAAAAAAAAAAAAAAAAAAAAAAAAAAAAAAAAAAAAAAAAAAAAAAAAAAAAAAAAAAAAAAAAAAAAAAAAAAAAAAAAAAAAAAAAAAAAAAAAAAAAAAAAAAAAAAAAAAAAAAAAAAAAAAAAAAAAAAAAAAAAAAAAAAAAAAAAAAAAAAAAAAAAAAAAAAAAAAAAAAAAAAAAAAAAAAAAAAAAAAAAAAAAAAAAAAAAAAAAAAAAAAAAAAAAAAAAAAAAAAAAAAAAAAAAAAAAAAAAAAAAAAAAAAAAAAAAAAAAAAAAAAAAAAAAAAAAAAAAAAAAAAAAAAAAAAAAAAAAAAAAAAAAAAAAAAAAAAAAAAAAAAAAAAAAAAAAAAAAAAAAAAAAAAAAAAAAAAAAAAAAAAAAAAAAAAAAAAAAAAAAAAAAAAAAAAAAAAAAAAAAAAAAAAAAAAAAAAAAAAAAAAAAAAAAAAAAAAAAAAAAAAAAAAAAAAAAAAAAAAAAAAAAAAAAAAAAAAAAAAAAAAAAAAAAAAAAAAAAAAAAAAAAAAAAAAAAAAAAAAAAAAAAAAAAAAAAAAAAAAAAAAAAAAAAAAAAAAAAAAAAAAAAAAAAAAAAAAAAAAAAAAAAAAAAAAAAAAAAAAAAAAAAAAAAAAAAAAAAAAAAAAAAAAAAAAAAAAAAAAAAAAAAAAAAAAAAAAAAAAAAAAAAAAAAAAAAAAAAAAAAAAAAAAAAAAAAAAAAAAAAAAAAAAAAAAAAAAAAAAAAAAAAAAAAAAAAAAAAAAAAAAAAAAAAAAAAAAAAAAAAAAAAAAAAAAAAAAAAAAAAAAAAAAAAAAAAAAAAAAAAAAAAAAAAAAAAAAAAAAAAAAAAAAAAAAAAAAAAAAAAAAAAAAAAAAAAAAAAAAAAAAAAAAAAAAAAAAAAAAAAAAAAAAAAAAAAAAAAAAAAAAAAAAAAAAAAAAAAAAAAAAAAAAAAAAAAAAAAAAAAAAAAAAAAAAAAAAAAAAAAAAAAAAAAAAAAAAAAAAAAAAAAAAAAAAAAAAAAAAAAAAAAAAAAAAAAAAAAAAAAAAAAAAAAAAAAAAAAAAAAAAAAAAAAAAAAAAAAAAAAAAAAAAAAAAAAAAAAAAAAAAAAAAAAAAAAAAAAAAAAAAAAAAAAAAAAAAAAAAAAAAAAAAAAAAAAAAAAAAAAAAAAAAAAAAAAAAAAAAAAAAAAAAAAAAAAAAAAAAAAAAAAAAAAAAAAAAAAAAAAAAAAAAAAAAAAAAAAAAAAAAAAAAAAAAAAAAAAAAAAAAAAAAAAAAAAAAAAAAAAAAAAAAAAAAAAAAAAAAAAAAAAAAAAAAAAAAAAAAAAAAAAAAAAAAAAAAAAAAAAAAAAAAAAAAAAAAAAAAAAAAAAAAAAAAAAAAAAAAAAAAAAAAAAAAAAAAAAAAAAAAAAAAAAATAAAAAAAAAAAAAAAAAAAAAAAAAAAAAAAAAAAAAAAAAAAAAAAAAAAAAAAAAAAAAAAAAAAAAAAAAAAAAAAAAAAAAAAAAAAAAAAAAAAAAAAAAAAAAAAAAAAAAAAAAAAAAAAAAAAAAAAAAAAAAAAAAAAAAAAAAAAAAAAAAAAAAAAAAAAAAAAAAAAAAAAAAAAAAAAAAAAAAAAAAAAAAAAAAAAAAAAAAAAAAAAAAAAAAAAAAAAAAAAAAAAAAAAAAAAAAAAAAAAAAAAAAAAAAAAAAAAAAAAAAAAAAAAAAAAAAAAAAAAAAAAAAAAAAAAAAAAAAAAAAAAAAAAAAAAAAAAAAAAAAAAAAAAAAAAAAAAAAAAAAAAAAAAAAAAAAAAAAAAAAAAAAAAAAAAAAAAAAAAAAAAAAAAAAAAAAAAAAAAAAAAAAAAAAAAAAAAAAAAAAAAAAAAAAAAAAAAAAAAAAAAAAAAAAAAAAAAAAAAAAAAAAAAAAAAAAAAAAAAAAAAAAAAAAAAAAAAAAAAAAAAAAAAAAAAAAAAAAAAAAAAAAAAAAAAAAAAAAAAAAAAAAAAAAAAAAAAAAAAAAAAAAAAAAAAAAAAAAAAAAAAAAAAAAAAAAAAAAAAAAAAAAAAAAAAAAAAAAAAAAAAAAAAAAAAAAAAAAAAAAAAAAAAAAAAAAAAAAAAAAAAAAAAAAAAAAAAAAAAAAAAAAAAAAAAAAAAAAAAAAAAAAAAAAAAAAAAAAAAAAAAAAAAAAAAAAAAAAAAAAAAAAAAAAAAAAAAAAAAAAAAAAAAAAAAAAAAAAAAAAAAAAAAAAAAAAAAAAAAAAAAAAAAAAAAAAAAAAAAAAAAAAAAAAAAAAAAAAAAAAAAAAAAAAAAAAAAAAAAAAAAAAAAAAAAAAAAAAAAAAAAAAAAAAAAAAAAAAAAAAAAAAAAAAAAAAAAAAAAAAAAAAAAAAAAAAAAAAAAAAAAAAAAAAAAAAAAAAAAAAAAAAAAAAAAAAAAAAAAAAAAAAAAAAAAAAAAAAAAAAAAAAAAAAAAAAAAAAAAAAAAAAAAAAAAAAAAAAAAAAAAAAAAAAAAAAAAAAAAAAAAAAAAAAAAAAAAAAAAAAAAAAAAAAAAAAAAAAAAAAAAAAAAAAAAAAAAAAAAAAAAAAAAAAAAAAAAAAAAAAAAAAAAAAAAAAAAAAAAAAAAAAAAAAAAAAAAAAAAAAAAAAAAAAAAAAAAAAAAAAAAAAAAAAAAAAAAAAAAAAAAAAAAAAAAAAAAAAAAAAAAAAAAAAAAAAAAAAAAAAAAAAAAAAAAAAAAAAAAAAAAAAAAAAAAAAAAAAAAAAAAAAAAAAAAAAAAAAAAAAAAAAAAAAAAAAAAAAAAAAAAAAAAAAAAAAAAAAAAAAAAAAAAAAAAAAAAAAAAAAAAAAAAAAAAAAAAAAAAAAAAAAAAAAAAAAAAAAAAAAAAAAAAAAAAAAAAAAAAAAAAAAAAAAAAAAAAAAAAAAAAAAAAAAAAAAAAAAAAAAAAAAAAAAAAAAAAAAAAAAAAAAAAAAAAAAAAAAAAAAAAAAAAAAAAAAAAAAAAAAAAAAAAAAAAAAAAAAAAAAAAAAAAAAAAAAAAAAAAAAAAAAAAAAAAAAAAAAAAAAAAAAAAAAAAAAAAAAAAAAAAAAAAAAAAAAAAAAAAAAAAAAAAAAAAAAAAAAAAAAAAAAAAAAAAAAAAAAAAAAAAAAAAAAAAAAAAAAAAAAAAAAAAAAAAAAAAAAAAAAAAAAAAAAAAAAAAAAAAAAAAAAAAAAAAAAAAAAAAAAAAAAAAAAAAAAAAAAAAAAAAAAAAAAAAAAAAAAAAAAAAAAAAAAAAAAAAAAAAAAAAAAAAAAAAAAAAAAAAAAAAAAAAAAAAAAAAAAAAAAAAAAAAAAAAAAAAAAAAAAAAAAAAAAAAAAAAAAAAAAAAAAAAAAAAAAAAAAAAAAAAAAAAAAAAAAAAAAAAAAAAAAAAAAAAAAAAAAAAAAAAAAAAAAAAAAAAAAAAAAAAAAAAAAAAAAAAAAAAAAAAAAAAAAAAAAAAAAAAAAAAAAAAAAAAAAAAAAAAAAAAAAAAAAAAAAAAAAAAAAAAAAAAAAAAAAAAAAAAAAAAAAAAAAAAAAAAAAAAAAAAAAAAAAAAAAAAAAAAAAAAAAAAAAAAAAAAAAAAAAAAAAAAAAAAAAAAAAAAAAAAAAAAAAAAAAAAAAAAAAAAAAAAAAAAAAAAAAAAAAAAAAAAAAAAAAAAAAAAAAAAAAAAAAAAAAAAAAAAAAAAAAAAAAAAAAAAAAAAAAAAAAAAAAAAAAAAAAAAAAAAAAAAAAAAAAAAAAAAAAAAAAAAAAAAAAAAAAAAAAAAAAAAAAAAAAAAAAAAAAAAAAAAAAAAAAAAAAAAAAAAAAAAAAAAAAAAAAAAAAAAAAAAAAAAAAAAAAAAAAAAAAAAAAAAAAAAAAAAAAAAAAAAAAAAAAAAAAAAAAAAAAAAAAAAAAAAAAAAAAAAAAAAAAAAAAAAAAAAAAAAAAAAAAAAAAAAAAAAAAAAAAAAAAAAAAAAAAAAAAAAAAAAAAAAAAAAAAAAAAAAAAAAAAAAAAAAAAAAAAAAAAAAAAAAAAAAAAAAAAAAAAAAAAAAAAAAAAAAAAAAAAAAAAAAAAAAAAAAAAAAAAAAAAAAAAAAAAAAAAAAAAAAAAAAAAAAAAAAAAAAAAAAAAAAAAAAAAAAAAAAAAAAAAAAAAAAAAAAAAAAAAAAAAAAAAAAAAAAAAAAAAAAAAAAAAAAAAAAAAAAAAAAAAAAAAAAAAAAAAAAAAAAAAAAAAAAAAAAAAAAAAAAAAAAAAAAAAAAAAAAAAAAAAAAAAAAAAAAAAAAAAAAAAAAAAAAAAAAAAAAAAAAAAAAAAAAAAAAAAAAAAAAAAAAAAAAAAAAAAAAAAAAAAAAAAAAAAAAAAAAAAAAAAAAAAAAAAAAAAAAAAAAAAAAAAAAAAAAAAAAAAAAAAAAAAAAAAAAAAAAAAAAAAAAAAAAAAAAAAAAAAAAAAAAAAAAAAAAAAAAAAAAAAAAAAAAAAAAAAAAAAAAAAAAAAAAAAAAAAAAAAAAAAAAAAAAAAAAAAAAAAAAAAAAAAAAAAAAAAAAAAAAAAAAAAAAAAAAAAAAAAAAAAAAAAAAAAAAAAAAAAAAAAAAAAAAAAAAAAAAAAAAAAAAAAAAAAAAAAAAAAAAAAAAAAAAAAAAAAAAAAAAAAAAAAAAAAAAAAAAAAAAAAAAAAAAAAAAAAAAAAAAAAAAAAAAAAAAAAAAAAAAAAAAAAAAAAAAAAAAAAAAAAAAAAAAAAAAAAAAAAAAAAAAAAAAAAAAAAAAAAAAAAAAAAAAAAAAAAAAAAAAAAAAAAAAAAAAAAAAAAAAAAAAAAAAAAAAAAAAAAAAAAAAAAAAAAAAAAAAAAAAAAAAAAAAAAAAAAAAAAAAAAAAAAAAAAAAAAAAAAAAAAAAAAAAAAAAAAAAAAAAAAAAAAAAAAAAAAAAAAAAAAAAAAAAAAAAAAAAAAAAAAAAAAAAAAAAAAAAAAAAAAAAAAAAAAAAAAAAAAAAAAAAAAAAAAAAAAAAAAAAAAAAAAAAAAAAAAAAAAAAAAAAAAAAAAAAAAAAAAAAAAAAAAAAAAAAAAAAAAAAAAAAAAAAAAAAAAAAAAAAAAAAAAAAAAAAAAAAAAAAAAAAAAAAAAAAAAAAAAAAAAAAAAAAAAAAAAAAAAAAAAAAAAAAAAAAAAAAAAAAAAAAAAAAAAAAAAAAAAAAAAAAAAAAAAAAAAAAAAAAAAAAAAAAAAAAAAAAAAAAAAAAAAAAAAAAAAAAAAAAAAAAAAAAAAAAAAAAAAAAAAAAAAAAAAAAAAAAAAAAAAAAAAAAAAAAAAAAAAAAAAAAAAAAAAAAAAAAAAAAAAAAAAAAAAAAAAAAAAAAAAAAAAAAAAAAAAAAAAAAAAAAAAAAAAAAAAAAAAAAAAAAAAAAAAAAAAAAAAAAAAAAAAAAAAAAAAAAAAAATTTTAAGTAGATCAAATGTATGAAAAATTTTTAATTTTGTTAAAACACTAAAAAAATTACAAATTAACTATTAAATTAATATTTTATATATAACAGTTAACTAAAAAATAAACATTAAAAATTAAATTAAATAATTACATATTTTAAAAAAATTAATCCAACATCATCACATATGCTTTTCAACAATTTTTCTTTTACTTCTTTATATATATATATATATATATACACACACGCACTTTATATTTTACGAGATATAAATTTCTTTTTTTTTGAAATTTAGATCATCAAATAAAAATTTATTTTTATTTTTATTTTTATTTTTACTTCATCACCATCATCACCATAAGTTTAATTCACTAATGTGGCCCATCCCTCCCCCTACAAATTCTATTGCGATAGCATAATATCAACACATAAAAGCCTTTTACTTATTCTAATTAAACATCAAAATAGCTTCTACTTTTGCTTTTCTTTTTTCATATAGTTTTGTGATCTTAAAAGACATAAAGTTGACTTATCACCTCAATTATTTAATAAAAGTATGTTGTGGTGAAAAGCTGGAGCATTTAAACACAGAAACTCAAATTTATCTGAAAAAAAAAAAAGAAAAAAGAAAAAAAATAAAACAACAATCAATCAAGGCATAGAGAGAGAGAGAGAGAGAAGGGAAGATATGGATCTTCTTCTAAAAGGGTACCATTAATGGAGGAGTATATGAGGCATAGGGTTTCAGCACAGCTAGTCCATTTTGACATCCATGATTCGTACTTCCTTTCTCCTGCAAAAGCAATAATATACGGATGTTGAAGCCCAATTCCCAATTTTAGATTATGCCCCTGCAACCAAGCAACCAGATTTTCAACATCGGGAAGAGGCCCAAAGGCTGAAAAGTGAAAAGTCAGCGGGACAGAGGAAAAGAAAAAAAAAAGCTTTCGGAAAAAAGAAGAGAATCTTGTGGAGAAGACATATAAAATTGAATTTCATAGAGTTAATTTGCCTACGTACTTTTTTACTAACGATTCATTCTTGTTTATTTTAATTAATCAAAAACACCTACGATTTATCGATTAAAGCCTTTTTTAATAATTTTCCAAAATTATACGGTAATTTATTAAAAAGGGTTTTTAAGTTAAAGTTAAAGAATAATGATAATTAAAATTGAAATTAGATATGACTTAATAAGTATTCTTTTATTCTTAAATAAAATCATTATTAAATGTATAAAAAATATTTAAATTTTCATTTTTTTTAAAGGAAGCATGTGATGTGAATTTTTTTTTTACTCCAAAATTAAGAAGATATAAGTTTAAAGTTTATTATTATTATTATTATTATTATTATTATTATTATAAAATCAGTTATTGATAATACCTGATCGATCAATTGTGCATGTGCATGTGTCCGTTCATTTCACAACGTTATTATAACTAACCTGCAGGGTATGACGAAAGATTGACGTGAAAGTAAATACAAAAGAACCCAAAATAATAATAAAATAATAGAGGGAGAGAGAGAGAGAGAGAGAAGAACAGAAGAGGTCGGTGGAAGGTACAGCTAAGGCAAAACAGATGGCGGCGGCGGTGGCGACGAGGAGGTAGATTTATTTTAAGGTTGGAAGCATTGTCGTCTGCTATGTGTCCGCGTTGTGCGTATGCTTGGGGAAGTCTCAGAGTTTGAGAGCTGTCTCCCTCTTCACCTCTCTCTCTCTCTCTAGCTTCCCTGATCCTCTCTTCTCTCTCATTCTTTCTTCCATTTTAGTTAGAATTGCGATCGCAGGAGATCTCAATTCTCAGATCTCCATCCCTCCATCAATCAACTTACGCATCCATTCTGTTATTTCTGTTATATCTAAAAATTGAACCTCTTGAATTGCAGCGGGGTTACATTTACTGTAGTGGGACAGAGTGAAGAAGACATAGAGAAGGTGGAGTTTTAACATTATTAACCTTTCTTTAGCTGTACTTCCTCGTAGCAATTTATTATTATTATTATTATGATAATGATGATGATGATGCGCTTTCTCTCATTTCTTTTCCTTTTTTTTTTTTTCTTTTGGCAGATCTCTCGTCCTTGTAATGGCATGCATTTTTGGATCTGACGTTTTTTGAAGGATACCCATTTTGTTTTCTACCGTCTCTTTGGTGATTCTGGACTCGGATACAGTGTGGACTTTGTGCGGTTTTACTTGTTCTGGTTCTCACGTGTTATCATCTTCATTTCGTCCTCTTTCTTCTTCTCTGTCGATTATTGGCACGGTTGATTACTGTCCTTTCTTTTCTATTCTATTCTATTCTATTCTATTTTATTTATTTATTTATTATTATTATTATTATTTGGTGTGATGTGGTCCCTTTGGCCTTCAACGTTACGGACTGATGATAGTTGTTCTTCTTCATGAGGTCATGTAGCTATTTGGGTTGCATTATAAGTTGATGAACAAGAACGCAACATTTTGGGGAACTTTTCTTGGATGTCAAGGAAATGGTGATTTATGGCTTTGCATTAATTTTTCCTTTCCATATTTCAGTTCGAGATCCAGGGTTCATCTTTTGCGTTTCTGACTTGGAATGGATCGGTTGGGTGGGTGGGAGAGAGAGAGCCATTTGGGTCCCAATATCATGTGAAAAATAATGAAGCAAAGCAATACTGAAGATGAAACTTCATATCGGTAGCTGCAATCAAATCTAGTTATTGGCAGAGCTTTTTGAAGTCTTAATTCCCCAATATGGTCCATTGCATCTCCGTCGGTCACCTGCTTCTCCTGTTTTCTTCCCTTTTCCATATCTCGTTGTAGGGTCTTACCGATTGAGCTTTCCTTATAGTCTTAATCTTCGCACTGTTTAACCTTATGCTGGATCTGCTTACTGTGCTATTGAAGATTCAGTCAACTACAACACTTAAACTGATGAATCTGTTCTTTCCATGCTGTCTGCTTGATGGGTTTTAGATTGAGTCAGTTTTTCAATTTTCTAGGCCATTGTTTGACTGATTTTAATTTAATTAAAAAAAAAGTACGCAAAAAAAAAAAAGTGATTTTCAATTAATCTTGCTTGGATATTATATTCAGTTGGCAGAAGTGAGAAATCAGCATCCTGTGTATGCAATTTTTGTCCTGGAACATAATAGTTGCTTGCATGCGTGTGGAATCATGAAGCATAAAGATGGAAAACCCCAACATGATAAAAATCCCAGGGTTGTTCCCATGGCACTAATTCTTGTTGTCCTGTGCGGCTTTTCCTTCTACCTTGGAGGAATCTTTTGTTCTGAGAAAAATAAGTTCGGGGACAAGAATGTGAAGGTTGTCAGAAACACTGTTCAATCGCCTAAGGAGACAGCAGTTGCTCCTCTCCAAATCAAATCCAGCGCCTTTCCTGAATGCAGCATTGACTATCAAGACTATACTCCATGCACAGATCCCAGGGTATTTCTCTACTGTTCATTATCGTGCTCTAAGCTCTTTAGATCTGTTGTGAAGCTATTGTAGCCTCATATCCATATGCAATGTTTATTGCACAGAGGTGGAAGAAGTACGGCCTTCATCGCCTAACTTTCATGGAACGCCACTGCCCCCCAGTATTTGAAAGGAAGGAGTGCTTAGTTCCACCGCCCAATGGGTATAAGCCCCCAATCAGATGGCCAAAGAGCAGGGATGAGTGTTGGTACAGGTACCGCAATCTCTTTTACCTTTTTCACCATGTCACCTTGTATGGTTTGCTTATCTTTCTGCTTTTACTGGTCTCATTTGCTGTGAATCCGGAATCAGGAATGTGCCATATGATTGGATTAACAAGCAGAAATCTAACCAGAACTGGCTGAGAAAAGAGGGGGAGAAGTTCCTCTTTCCCGGTGGAGGTACTATGTTTACAAAAGGAGTGAGTGCCTATGTTGATCTGATGCAAGATCTGATCCCAGAAATGCAAGATGGGACCATTCGCACGGCCATTGATACAGGCTGTGGAGTGAGTTCCTATCCTTCTTCTAACTTGAATTAATCATGCCTGTTCTTATCAGAATTCTCATTGAATTGCAGAGCTTCCTATGTTCAACTTTGTCATAGTGTCTGTGGAATTCGATGACTTGTGACCTCATTGTTTCTATCTCCAGGTAGCAAGTTGGGGAGGTGATCTTTTAGATCGGGGAGTTTTAACTGTTTCTCTTGCCCCAAGAGATAATCATGAGGCTCAAGTCCAGTTTGCACTGGAACGTGGAATTCCTGCTATTCTTGGCATCATTTCTACACAGCGTCTTCCATTCCCATCCAGTTCATTTGATATGGCTCATTGTTCCAGATGCCTTATACCATGGACAGAATTTGGTAGTTGATATATCCAGTCTCTTATAACAAAAACTAGAGGAATATTGGTTTTTCTTTGGATGTGAATAAACAGATTGTGTCTAGTTTGCTTAATGCCACTATTGCCACTACTAGATCTTGCAGACAAGTTTTCTATTTCATTATGTTCTTTTTGTTCCACTTGTCCTGTATTTAAAATTTGATATAATGCTACCATATATCTGTTACCTTATGCTGTTTTCAATGATAGCACTATCTTGCTTTCAGGTGGAATTTATCTCTTAGAAATTCACCGTATTCTCCGTCCTGGAGGTTTTTGGGTCCTGTCTGGACCCCCTGTTAACTATGAAAAGCATTGGCGAGGCTGGAATACTACAATAGAGGAGCAGAGAAGAGATTATGAAAAGCTGCAAGAATTGCTTGCTTCAGCGTGCTTCAAATTGTACAGTAAAAAGGATGACATTGCTGTGTGGCGGAAAACTTCAGATAACAGTTGCTATAATAAGCTTGCTCTCCCTGATGCCTACCCACCGAAGTGCGATGACAGCCTTGAACCAGATTCTGCATGGTATACTCCACTTCGGCCTTGTGTTGTAGTTGCAAGCCCACAAAATAATAAATCAGGTCTGGCATCTCTCCCTAAATGGCCAAAAAGGTTGCATGTTGCACCCAAGCGCATTGAAGATGTTCAAGGTGGTAGTGCCAGTGCTTTCAATCATGATGACAGCAAATGGAACGCAAGGACAAAGCATTACAAAAAATTGCTCCCAGCAATTGGGACTGATAAGATAAGAAATGTGATGGACATGAATACTTTTTATGGAGGTTTTGCTGCAGCTGTAATTGATGATCCTTTATGGGTCATCAATGTGGTCTCCTCCTATTCAGCCAATACACTTCCTGTTGTCTATGATCGAGGCCTCATTGGAACTTACCATGATTGGTAATCTTCAAATCTGCTTACATATAATTGCAGGATTTTTTATTTGTGATGCTATGAATGGCACATGTGATGCTCTCTGCACTGGAGTTAGTGGAAAGTTCATTCATTTCTTTCCTGTACATTTTTTGTCCAGGTGTGAAGCTTTCTCAACATACCCTAGAACTTATGATCTCCTTCATGTAGATGGCCTCTTCACTGCAGAAAGCCACCGGTGAGTGTTTGTAGCTTAGTTCCTTCTTTTAGTCTAGCATAATGCTGGGAGTCCGAGCTCTAAACATAAATTTTCACATTTTACAGTCGGCCTAATTGCTAGTCATTTAGATTTTAACATGTTGCCTTTGAAATTGCCATTGGTCGGTGTCCAATGCGATAAATTCGTAGCTAGATCTATATATATTTTTTTATAAGATCTTGTGCCTACCATGAAAACTGAGGACCAGAGAAAAAGTAGCACAACCTAGTTGACCGTTAGCAGAAATCGGGGAAAGTTGGTGCCAGCTGCCACTAGTAAGCCTGGAATTCATGTACGGTCTTGGCATATTCTGGGTGGTGTGACAGACTGGTTAGGCACACTGAAAGTGCAAAGAATTCCTGTTCTCTAACCAACATGGTTTGACTTGGAATCTTATAGCTGTTTTCTTTGACCAAAATTCTATGCCTTGAGAATTATCGTTAACTTGGCTGGATAATCTACAAATGCAACTCGCAACAAAAGAACAAACAGAAGCAAACAAGATAAATAAATAAGAGAACCCATCTGCATCATGTAATGGGAACTCAGAATGGAAAGTTCATCTTGTCATAGTTCTGATAATCTTTTTATATGTGGGCAGATGTGATATGAAATATGTGCTCTTGGAGATGGATAGGATCTTGCGGCCCTCAGGTTATGCAATCATAAGAGAATCCAGCTACTTCGTGGATGCCATTGCTAGCATTGCCAAGGGAATGAGGTGGGGTTGCCGTAAGGAAGACACGGAATATGCCATTGAGAAGGAAAAGGTACTGATTTGCCAGAAGAAACTCTGGTACTCCTCAAACTGGAGTTCAAGATGACAGAGCACAGAATTCCAAAAGGCAGTGACAAATCTCTTGGGGTGCTCATGGTAATTGTAAGGCGGGATTCCGGAGGATAGAAGGGGAGACAAAGTCAAGTCAAATGCCTCATACACACAGATATAGTTCATTTTACAGAAGCCAAGAATCTTTTACTTTCCTATTGTCACCTAAAGGATTAGCTGTCCCAATATCGTATAGAATTAGCTGCTCCATAAAATGATGTCAATTTAAGAATATGCCAATGGATATTTGTTCTTTGTAAGGGATGCTTACGATAAAGGTATTCTCTTTTTTGGTCAGTCTTTCGCTGCTTCCATTCCCTTTTTTCACTTGCGTATTACATGTACTTGGGATAATTGGTTGCGAGAGAACTTTGTGCAGGGTTCAGAAGCCACACCATTAATTTTACTCACTGTGTAACCAAAATTTCTGCTTTCATAACTGAAATAAATATACCTATCTCTCTCTCTCTCTCTCTCTCTCTCTCTCTCTCTCTCTCTCTCTCTCTCTCTCTATCTCTCTATCCGCGCTGTCAATGAGAAGAAGTTGCAATTTGGGTCTACCGACGTCGGTGGGGTTGGGCCCCCTAAAACTCCAGAAATTTAGTTTCTACTTATACATTTATCATTGATTCCTCCAACTATTCATTTAAGGTCTATTGGGAATTTATATGTATAATATATGAGTGTTTGATGTAATATTTATACCAGTAAATATAGTTATAACTAGGAGTATAAGCCAGTTGATTTGATACTTATATTTAAATCAAATTATTAGTGATAGTTTGAAAATTTTTTTAAAACTATAATCAAAATAAAATAAGTGCAATATCAATTAAGCTGTTATTAATAGGTGTAGATTGATTTGATTACTTTCTCCATTTGAATCTTAGTCATTAGGATAAAAATTATTGGTATCCCAACATTGACTTTTCAAGCATAAAAAACAAAAAAGTGAATTTTGAAAAAAAAAAAGAAAAGAAATAAAAGGGTAAGTAATTAAAAATATATTAAGAAAAAAAATATATCAACAATATGTCTACGTTTAGTGTGTTGGACATGGGGTAGGGTTGTAAATTGTGGGGATGATTCGATTTTTATGTGATATACGTCTCTATAAAATGTACTTTTATGCTCTGATATTACAAAGTAGTATAGTTTGGTTTTGATAGTTTTTGGACTCTTTAAATCTTAATGATTTTGGTAGCTTCAATTTAATTTTAGTCGAGTTAATCGAATTATACAAGTTGAGTGGTTTTTACTAACACTTTTAGTTATAACGTGCCTTTTTTATTTAGCTGTTTGTGCTTTATTATATTATATTTAGCTGCTCACAAGTACAAACATAGACAAGTCCACGAAGAACATAAACAAGTACAAATATAAACAATATTTTCGAACAATTGGCAGCAGCTTGCGAGGTAGCTGGGAATTCTTGCAAGACAAAAACGGTACCTTAATGTCCAGTGAATCATAAATTTGTTGGGTCGTTACTTACTACGAAAAATGTTGGAGAGCTGTGTATCTTGGACTCAACAGGGAATCGAGTGACTTGGCGTACCAAATGTATTTCATGTTTAGTTCCATGTAGGATACTGAGTAGAAATTAGAAAGAAAGGAAAATGAAAGAGGTGATGGGAAAAATGTCTTAAGACACAGTGACGATGTGAGAAACAAAGGGGAATATAGGCTAGAAAAAATAAGTGGGAAATTTTCCGTCAAATTTGAAAATTTTTTCCCCCTAACGATCACACAACTGCTAACCAAACGTAAACTCTGTAGAAAAGTCAAAAAGAACTGAAAATATAGCGAGAAAACACAAGTTAGAGGAGCTATTGACTTGGCAGCAAGGAAAAAAATGGGCATCATCCATTTAGGTGAATGAACTATGCATGTAGATCTATTTACTATAAACTAATGTTAATGAGTGAGTTTGTTAGAAATTGCATTTTGTTGTTGAATAAAATAGGAGGGCTAACTTCAAGGGGGGGAAAAGTAATGTAGTATTACTTGATTACTCATTAAGTGAATATCATAAGGTGCTACAGGAAAATAGATCCTATATCATGTATGACAACCAAAAATGGAAGAAAATTTTTTGTGAAAAATTTACGTTAGGTGAGATCACTTTGCTAAGAATAAGTGTTAGAGAGAAATTAAATTAGTCTTACAAAGGAAGAATGTGTGCTGTAGGAAAAGATAAATAAACATTTTGTTAAAGTAATTATCTACTATGAATGGAAGCACCAATCAGGTTAAAAATGCTTAGTGATAGGATTGTTGTTGGCAAATAGTATTTGTGTAAGAAGATAATGAAGTATGATCAAAGCATTGAATAAGGTTACATATTAATGAGATACTAAAGATAATATGAATAAAATGTTTATATTAAGAATTTGATTGCAACTAATGATAAAGAGGGTAATGGAAAATAAAAGTAGACTTTGTAGAATTCATAAGCAAGGGAAAATGATAATCAACAAAATGGTTGCAAACATATTAATTTAATAAAATTAGTAATAAGGGATAATAAGTTTGAAAGTGTATGTCATCAAATCATGTGTGCACGGACGATTATAAAGTAGCTTATAAGTATATTGGTTAGTGATTATATTTGCATTGTGAAATGTAAAAAGATTAAACATTAAACAAGGTTAAATATTAAAGAAGTACCATAGCGAGTAAGTATGTAGGAGATTTGTTTGAATAGGTAAATGAAATGATTTTATTGAGCATATAATTATAACAAATGAAAGAGAGTGTATTGGCCAATAAAATACAAAGATTGTTTGGTCATTAGAGGAGTTAAATATGATGCGATAAACCTTGCATAGATGAGGGATAGTGATAATGATGCTTCCCTCTCAGAAAAGCGATGCTCTAATCTTGGAAGAGAGTGATAAGACAACTTAACTTATCATAGAAGTGTTAATAGTTGACATGACATTTATGATTGTTGACGAGGCATTTGATCTTTATAAGAAATATATGTGATCATATGGATTTAGAATAAAAAAGAAAGGAGTTAGAAAATATCATGTAATAAAAGAGCATAAGCATTGAATGATAAGGTGCACTTAAGGTAGAGAGAATAGAAGCAGGGTTAGTAGCATGTTGAAACAAAGGGTAGTGCCAAGATTGGATGTGAAGCTAAAGTGCATCTAACAAAGGTTATCTTAAAGCACAACCATGTTTTCAGTCCTTGACATGTCCAAATCATGTTATCTTAAAGTACTTGTTTCATTAGCCAACATCATGAAATTAATGATTAGATGAAGAGATAGTTAAAGTTGAATGATATATCAAGAATTTATTCATAAAAAAATGTGAAGGCAATTATATATGAGGTAAAAGGCCATATATAGATGCAATGCCTTAAGATGGACATGAAAAATTATTTGAATAAAATGAGGAGGCTTAAATTGATAGAAAGGGATGCAAAAGCATTACGCTAACTCTTTGTAAGAAAGAAGAAGTCAAGTAAGGATTCTTTTTTTTTTTTTCTATTATTCAATTGTATGAAAATGGTAGTTTAACCAATGTTTTATGCATTAATTCTAAGAACAAGACAATTTATGAAGAGTTTGGTGATGTTATGACATTTGACATTATATACCTTATGAACAAATATAACAAGCCATTTGCACTATTTTTAGAAGTAAACCACCATGGCCATTTCATTTTGCTTGATTATGCTCTTATTGACAATGGAAAAGTAGAGACATTCATATGGTTGTTTAATATGTCATTAGATTGCATGGATGGAAAGCATCTAAACACCATCATCATAGTCTAGTGTACACATATTAGATAAAGTGTTGCAATAGTTTTTCCAAACACAAGACATAAATGGTACTTATGACACATACTATGTAACTTCCTTGAAAGGATGGGGTATAAAGATAAGTATAAAGAGATTAAGTTACATTTAATATAGCTATGTATAACTTAAGTGTTATGGTTCTTAATTTGACATTATTGATAGCCAAGCCTACTATTATTACAGATTCAAGCAGTGAGGCAGAGAAGTATATCATAAAGCATGGGAATAAAGCAATAGATGGAGCCTTATATTTCTAAAAATGATTATTACTAGCAACATTAAGAAAACTATTCCACAAACAAAAAATGCAAAAGAATATTTGAAATTTGTGGGAAAACACTTTTATTTTACTAATTAGTCAATTGTTGGTAGAGCTCATAACCATGAAGTTTATAGGGTCACAGATTATACAAGAGCATATTATTGAAATTGCTAATATTGTAGTAAGGCTTGGGACCTTGGATTAATAATAAAAGACTTTTTTTAGTGCAGTTCATCTTGAAATCACTACTTTTGAGTATGGGTCATTTCATATTAACTATAACACTATAAAAGATGAGTAAAATGTTAATGAATTAATTAATATGCTTGTTCAAGAGGAAAAAAGATTAAAAAAATAAAAATATCCATTAATCTCATTGGTAAGAAGGATAGGAAAGGAATGAATGTGAAAACCCATCAATTTAAGAAAGGAAAAAACTTGTTTATCCTTCTCAAGTTGAAAAAAAGGAACAAAAGTGTGATAAATGTTACTTCTATAAGAAACTTGGTCATTATCAAAAGGATTGCCTAAAACTTAAGACTTGGTTTGAAAAGAAAGGTAGATTTAATACCTTAATATGTTTCAAATCAAATTTAATTGAAGTTCTACATAACACTTGATGGCTTGATTCTAGTACTATTACACATATATGCAATATAATGGAAGGATTCTTTATAATCCAAATTATAAATCCAACTATAGATTTTCTCTTTATAGGAAATCATATGAAGGTTCTAATTGAAGGCATAGGAACTTATTACTTGGTCTTAAACACTGGCTATTAATTATACCTATTACAGACTCTTTATGTATTTTTAGTTGGAAGAAATCTTATTTCAGTTTTTAAGTTGGATGATTTTAGAATAAATATTAAGTTTGGACAAGCAGTTTTAGTTTATATAAGAATACTAGTATGATTGGTTTAAGTATTCTTATTAATGGTTTGTATAAACTAAAACTTGATCATAATTTTGTCAAATCCTTGCTTAATGTGCATCCTAATGTTGGATTTAAGCATAGTATGATGAATGAAAATTCTCCTTACTTATGGCACAAATGTTTACATCATATATCCAAAGAAAGATTAGTAAGATTAGTAAATAATAAAATTCTTTTGAATTTAGACTTTATTAATCTTGGAACATATGTTGATTGCATTAAGGGTAAGCAAACCAAACATAATATGAAGGTGACCACAAAAAGCATTTAGCTTCTTAAAATTATACATACCAATATTTATGGACTTTTTAACACTCTAGTTTTTAATAGTGTGAAATATTTCATTACCTTTATAGATGATTTTTCATGTTATAATTATGTATATTATTTTATGAAAAATTTCAATCTTTAGATACTCTTGAGCTATACATAAAAAAGCTGAAAGACAATTAGACAAAAAAAGTGAAAATTATAAGGTCTAATAGAAGTGTTGAATACTATGGTAAATACAACGAGTTGAGGTAGGATCGAGATCTATTTGCAAAATTTCTCAAAAGTTATGACATATTTACATAGTATACTATGCTAGATGCACCTTAACAAAATGGTGTGGCAGAAAAGTGCAATTAGACATTAATAGATATGGTTAAAAGCATAATGAGTAACTCATCTTTACTTAAATCTTTATGGATGTATGTATTAAAAGTCACAAATTATTTGTTAAATAGGGTTCTTGATAAGGCAATTCAAAGTACTCCTTTTGAGTTGTGGACAGGAAGGAAACATAGTTTAAGATACCTGTATGTTTAGGGTTGTCTAGTAGAAGTAAGAATTTATAATTCATATGAAAAGAAATTAGACTATTAAATGATAAGTGATTACTTTATTGGTTACCTAGAAACGTTTAAAGGGCATATATTCTATGCTTAAATCATAGTTTAAGAATTGTATAAACTAATAATGCAAAATTCATTAAGAATAGTGAAGTTAATAGGAGTAATGAATATTAAAGGGTAGACATAAAAGAAATTAGGGTAAACATTCCTTTACCCATATCAATCCTTTTGTCCACCATAATACCAAATATTGTTCCAAAAATTAAAGAACATTTAGGTGAAGAGACATTCCCTAAATGAGTTGACTTATAACTAACCAATGAACTACAAATAACATTAAAAAGATCTCAAAGACAAAAAAGATCAATTATTTCAAATGTTACATAGTTTATTTATAAGAGTTAGATTTTGATATTAGAATTAATAAAGATTTAATTTCATTTTCATAAGTTATAAAAGGTACTAAATTTATTAAATGGATTGATGCCATGAAAGATGAATTAAAATCTATGGAAATAAATAGAGACATTTTCTCTAGTCTCAAAGAAAGATTCATTAAGAATAATTATGACATTGGTGGCTCAATATAACTTAGAGTTACACTAAATGGGTGTGAATTGCCTTTTTGAATGAAGATCTTAAAGAGAAAGTTTATATAGATGGACTTAAAGGTTTTTCCATAGAAAATAAAAATCGAATGGTATGTAAACTTAAGAGGTCAATATATGAACTGAAACAAGCTTCTCGATAATGATATCTTAAATTTAATGACATTATCACATCATTTGGATTTAAGGAAAATACTATTGATTGATGTATTTATCAAAATATCAGTGGGAGTAAGTTTATCCTTTTAGTTTTATATATCAACAATATTTTGCTTGCTACTAATAATTTAAGTATATTATGTAAAATTAAAGATTTTCTCTCAAAAAATTTTGAAATCAATGATATGGTAGAGGTATCTTATGTGATAATAATAGAAATATTCCATGATAAATCAAAAAGATTGTTAAGATTGTCTCAAAAGAGCTATATTAAGAAAATTCAAGAGAAATTTGATGTGAATAAGTGTTAACATGGGTTTATTTCCATAAAAGGTGATAAATTTAATCTTATATAATGTCACAAAAATGATGTAGAACGAAAGGAAATAAAATTTATTCCATATGCTTCTGTTGTTGGTAGTCTAATGTATCTATAAGCCTGTACTAGACTGTATATTAGTCTTGTGATTGGAATACTAGGTAGATATCAAAGGAATCTCAAAATGGATTATTTGAAAGCTATAAGGAAAGTAATATGGTATTTGTAAGGAACTAAAAATTATATGCTTATGTACAGAAAATCTAATCATTTATAAGTGATTGGATATTCAAATTTAGATTTTCTTATATGCCTTAATAGTAAGAAGTCTACTTTTGGTTATCTATTCCTATTAGCCAAAGGAGCAGTATCATGAAAAAGTGCAAAGCAGTTTATCATTGTTTCATCCATCATAGAAGCAAAGTTTGTTGCATGTTTTAAAGTTATAATTCATGCATTCTGGTTGCAAAACCTTATTTCAAAATTTGGTGTTATTGACACCATTACTATATTGCTAGAAATTTATTATGATAACTTCATAGCAATATTCTTTTCCAAAAATGACAAATAATCAAAAGGTTCCAAGCATATGGAATTAAAGTATTTTTTCCTTAAGGGAAAGGTTCAAAAAATAGAGAGTGTCTACGAGCACATTAATACAAATCTCACGATAGTAATTCCTTTGATAAAAGGCTTGCAACCAAAGTTATTTAGGAAGCATGTTCTCAGAATGGGGCTTGGTTGTGATAATGATAATTTATGATTTATATTAACATTATGAACTCAATAATATGTTTTTGACATATAATATTTAATTCATGTTATTTATGACTATGTACACATTACTATTTAAAATTAACAAGAAAGATTTTATGAGACATTATTGTGGTCCATTATAAAGTCATATATGCCTTATGAGCTATGTATATGAATTGAAAGTGTTGTAGTATATGGAAGGGAATGTTTTGAATAAAGGACATAATCGCCTAACTCACACTTGATATTTATTATATTATGGCATTATGATCACAACTTGGGATTGCAAGAGATTATTATCGTCATCCATGCATAATAATTGATAGATTGTAATCAAGCCAAGTAGGAGAATGTTAGAATATGTTTTCCATTAAGAACAAAATATTATAGGATAATACTTATTAAGGAATCAATAATAATTATTAGGGAATCAATCATAATGTGGCTCGATTAATAAAGATCAGTTTTGTACGTTATTACATTATTAGGGATTATAATTTTAGAAATTGACAGATATACTTAATTAAGCCACACAATTTGTATATTATTTATTATATTATTTGTATAAAAATAATTAATTTTAAGATCTAAAATTAATGTTTAAGGATGATGTTTTAAATAAATTATCAAACATAATGACCTACTTGAGAATAAAGTTAGTAAACTTTTCAATCACAATTGGTTTGCATTAGAGGTCATTTAAGTTCTTTTCTATTGATACTAATTATGAATATCATGACAAATCATGTTAAGATGACATGGTGTGGTGCACATTAAGTCTTATTAATAAAAGAAACTAAATAAAGATTAGATTATAAATTAGAAGCATGAAGTGAGAACTTAGAATCTAAGAATTTTGGTTTAAGTTGTTAAAAAAAAATATGCAAGCAATGCTAGGAAAATAGTAGGATATACTATTAATTAGATGGGGTATAAGTTACTTAATGTAACTATTTTCTTTATTTAAGTTTTATTATTTAAAAGGTTCATGTTGCAGAGAATGAAATTTTTCATAAGACAATAGCTAAATGGTAAAATAAAATGTCACCAAAATTTTGTGTGATCAAAAAATTTCCATTAAGTTAAAAGATAAATTCTAATGGATAGCCATTTGTCCCATAACAATTATTGTGCTGTAAAAAGGCAACATACCAAATAAAAAACATAAAAAAAGGTGCAACATAATAAGAATGCTTAGATGGAAAATGGTCATTTCATAAAGGGTCGAATAAGAAATAAAGATAGTCATAATCAATAAAGGATATTACCTATTAGGGATAAATGAAGGAAATGACATATATGATGATTTGAAGATATCCAACATAAATTAAGAAATGCTTTAAGTAAAAGGGATGTTCAAATATAATTAGATGTTGTTGTTCCCATAGCCTTATATGGGTTGTAATTGTTGTCAACAAGGTTTAAGGGTACAAGAAAGTAAAGCCACATGGAAGGGTAAAAAGGTAAAAGCCACATGAAGGGGTAAGAACGTAAAAGCCATATGGAAGGGCAAGATAGTAAATTTTTCACAAGTAAGCCTTATTAGGGTTTCATGGAGGAGTATATAAAGGCCATTGGAAGACAACCAGCCAAACACAAAGAAGAGACATCCAAGTAAGGAGACAACCAGCCAAACATAAAGAAGAGACGTCTAAACCAATCTATACGGCTAAAGGTATGGTCAACAATTGAGTAAAAATGGCAAAACCTAAAGCAAAACCATTTGGCAAACAAGAAAAGGGAGCAATCGGCCGACCAAAGAGAAAGCAAAACCCTACACCAAAGAGAGAAGACATGGTTGGACAGTAACCAAAGCTGAATGGAAAACCTAGTGTGACTAGCCCAAAGCGTATACATGGCAGAAAATAGGGGCTGGTCAGCCAAAGAGACAAAGCAAAGCAAGAGGAGTCTGCTAAACCTAGAGCAACCATCTAAAGCCAAAGAGGAAAACCGTCCAAAGAGAGGAAAACCTAGTGTGTGACTGGCCAAAGAGAGAAAAACAAGGGAGGAACGGTTGGATAGTAAGTGTTAAATGGCAAGACCACCACCAGTTGAAAGAGAGAGGACGTCCAACCAGCCTACATGGCCAAGCAAAGAGGTGAATGGCCAAATAGGTGTGGACAGAAAGGAGAAGAACGACTCACCAATAGTGGATAGCCAAAGCAAGGTGGATAGCTAGGAGACAGCACGGTAAGGAGACAACACATGGCAAAAGGAGATAACACCAAGGGATACCTTGGATAGCAAGAGAAACCATGTGACGGCTGGAGAAAACTGTGTGACTCACGTAAGAAAGAAGATAGCACATCATCTATAAGGGAAGAGAAGAGAGACTGCGAAAGAGGAGACCACCGGGAGAGCAAACCAAGTTGTTTGGAGGTGTGAAACAAACAAGTGCAAACCAGAAATGGTGGTAAGGCGTGTGACCAGCAAGGCGTGTAAACCAAAAATGTACGTGGGACATGAAATGCCAAACCAGAAGCGTGTGTAAGACGTGTGACCAGCAAAGGGTACAAACCAGAAATGTGAGATAGGTCGTGAGACATGAAATGGCAAACCAGGAACGTGAGGTGAGCCGTAAGACAGGGAGATCGTGGGGCAAGGAGACGAGTGAGACCATGAGATGGTGAAAGTAGGAGTTGTGTGAGACAACGTAGAGAAGGAATTCAGCAAAGCATCAGAAAGAACTCAACGTATTTTCAGATTTCTTCAAGAGAGGTTAGAGAGTGTTGCGGTGAACTTCTAAGCGGTAGTGGAGCAACCTTTCAATTCAACAAAGACAAGACAAGCTAGAAGAAGGGTAGATACAGTAAGTGATACTCTTTATATTGTACTTGCTTAGTAATTGCAATAGTGAAAGGAGCAGAGGATTAAGACATCTATTATAACTGGAATTCTTAAGTATAGTGGATAGTCTTGATAAGGGAGAGTCCTTACTACCATGGATGTACATCACGTTAATGGAACTATGTAAATCTCGTGTGTCCTTAATTTGCTTTACATTCTGTGTTTTGAACTGAGTTGTGAATGCAACTAAAGTATCAGCCAACCCATAACCTAATGAAGACCTAAACAAGAACATTCGAATTGTCTATTAGACAAGGTATATAAAAGGTGACTTTGAGAACTATTGTGATTATAAGGTAGCAATAGATTTACCTTAATCGAGTTTGAAAAAGAGTTTGCTTTTAAGAAGAGGTTGAAGTTGTTCACTTACCTGCGAATTGTGAATTGTGGTGATATTTATTCATCCCTCTTCTTAATATCACAAACTAGTAGATCCTAAGGAAAAGTCGAGAACTTCAAATGTTAAGAGTAGAAAAAGAGTAGAGGGAAAGAAAGATTGAAGTTAACTTAGAAACTTGTATTTAAGAAAAAATAAAACAATTAAGTCTTATATCTAATTTAGTATATAATAAAATGAAATGAAGAGAAAAGATTCATGTAATTGACTCTTATTAAATTTAAAATTAAGATTTTTATTTTTGTTGTTATTATATATATATATAATATGATAATTACAATTGATTTTAAGGTTTATATCCAATTTATATTTTTTACATACAAATTAGAATTTTTAAAATATATATTGATATTAATTTTCAATTAATTAGCTAATTTGGAAAACCAAAACTTTTAGTTAACTAAAATTTTTGATCAATTTAAATTTTTAAAATAACAAAAAAAAAAGATTTAATTTAATTTTTATACTTGCTATTTGGTAAACAAAACTTCAACCTTATAAGTTAAGTTGAAAAGGGTCTATTTACTGGTTAACTTTAACTCAAAAGTTTAAGATAAAATTAGGTTTCTAGCATTCTCTTATAATCAACTTGACTCAAAATGAGATCAACCTACATAATAGAAATCAGGATCTACAACTTGACCTACTAATGTCTCTAACTATTTGTTTGATTGTAAAATAAATAAATAAATAAATGATAAAGCTTCATTGGGAAAAAAAAATTGTAGTAAACTAGGCTTCAATCTATATAGTTTACTTAAATATTTAATGTCAAAATTTACTTAAAATAATTTATTATTTCAAACATAAAAAATAAACCAAAATTTTTATTAATTATAATAAATGTCTTAAATGGTAGTAAACTAATGAGAGGAAATTAATAGTGGTAATTACAAAGTTTATTATTAATTCATCTACCTTTTTAATTATAGACTATTGGTTAATTAATCAATAGTAGATTTTACCTTTTTCATTACTTCCTATGATTTACAAATCCATTTATGATAAAATATTTCCTTTTCTATAATTTGAATAAACTCACATGCATTTTAAAACTCTTTATTTTTATATTTAATATCACCATTTTTCTTTTATGTAATCCTACCTACTTTTTGATGTCAATCTTCTGAAAACTTCTATTTGTATTAATCTTCTTAAAGAATAAGTAACAAAAAAATATTAAATTGACATATTTTCCAAAATTTTGAGTGATGACAACCTTCTTAAGTCTTACATTGAGAAAGGAAGGGAATGACTTAGTGTGAGATACTTGCTTTTTATAAATCCTTCCATATTAACTTTAGTGACTTATTAGAGTTTATGATCCAATTCTTATCTTTCTTCTTTATGTGAGAGAAATTGTACAAATATGAATCAATCACTTTGTTGATTGCAGAATCTTTTTAGTTGTCATACATGGCAATTTTAGCTTCCTTATATTGTGATTGCATTGTATAGCCATCTTCAATCACTTTAACATCAAAGTTGTTCACAATTTTTAGCAACCATTTGTTGTAGCATTTGAAGCCTCTTCCATTTGGTACATAACCCAAGAATATACCTTCATCAACCTTCTTATCAAATTTGTCGAGATGTTTGCCTTTGACTTTAATGAGGTATGGACTTCTAAACACTTTAAAGTGTTTTACACTTTGCTTTTTTCCATAGCACAGCTCACAGGCTGTCTTCTCTATATGTAGTCTCATCAGGCATTTGTTTTGAATCTAAGTTGCAGTGGTGATAGCCAATTTCCAATAGCTATGTGAAGTACCATGCTTAGCCAACATGGTTCTTGCCATATCTACTAAGCTTCTATTCTTCCTTTCAGCATTCCATTTTGTTGGGGTGTGTAGGGATTAGCATATTCATGCTTCACTCCATGCTTCTCTAAATAATCTTCAAATTCACTGTATGTGTATTTTGTCCCATTGTTTATCCTGAGCCCTTTAATTTTTTCTCCCAACTGATTTTCAGTTAACCTCCTATAGCTCTTGAAATTATTAAGAGCCTCTAACTTATGTATTAAGAACATAATACAAGTCATTTTTATAAAATCATAAATGAAAGAGATGAAGTACCTATCACCTTTTATTGATCTTTGTCTCATAGGCCAATAAACATCCAAATGGATGAGCTTCAATGGCTTCTTTGTTTGAATCTCCACATTTGTTTTTAGGGCATTCACCATTTTCCCTTTTTGACATATGCTATAAATTGTATCTCTCTCTCTTCTAAGCTTGGGTACATCTTTCACAGCCCACTTAGAAATAATAAGATAATGTTTAAAACCTTAAGAAAATATGAATTGATAGAAGCATATAAAGAACAAATACCTTATATAAGTCACTCTTTCTCCCATGGCTTTGATATCGAGAGATATCAGGCTGACATACATAAAGAGAACATGAAAGAAAATGAGACAGAGAAAGAGAGAGAGAATAGGCACAGATACAACAAAGAGATAGAAAGAACTTTTATTGAATTGGCAATAAATCTTTTGTAAGGATAGTTTTACATAAGGAAAGATACAAAGAGGTTTTCTAAAGGATTGATAGTTTTGGGTTTCCAACCAAATGATCTAGATACAAAAAGGTTTTTTAAGGTTCTTTAGCTAAATAATTGATTATAACTTACCAACTGTTTGTAAGTCAATCTATTATATGGGATAGGATTTCCATAGGAATTTCTTAGTCTTTCTCCTAAAAGAGTAGGAAGACCTACCAAAAACTTTTCTTTTAAGAAGGGTTGGTTAAAGTCATCTCTAAGCATAATTTTGGTAAAAAAGGTAGTTTTGTAATTTTGGAACTCAAAGAGTTTCTTGCATTTAAGATTTTTGAGTAATTCAATATTTTTATCTTTGAGGTAAGAAGGGTCTCCTATGAAATAAAGAGAGAATATGAGGATGAGACAAATTACTGCATCTTCGATCATGTTACCTAACGAGTTAAGGATAGGGACATTGTCTTCTGTGGTTTTAATTACAGTAAGAATTTCTAATTTTTACTCATTAGTAAGGTGAAAATCCCACCATCCTTTAAGCTGTCCTAAAAATCCTACAATGTGATACTAAGCAACAATTTTGTCAAAAACATTGTTTTGGATTTTGTAAACATTGGCAACTATAGTCATTTGTTGCAAAAGACTAAGGATGTTAAATTCAAACATGCTTTCAATGTTCCATTTGTAAATGGAAAAGGCATTGAATCTATATTAGGCAAAGGTATTTGGTTTATTTTCCATATCTATGTCTAGAATAGTTAGACTTGATATAGGTTTTGGCTAAATTGGTTTGTTTACCTTTGGAAACTTGAAGTTTTTGGAACCTTCATCTGATACTTGATCAAGTATGCTTATCTATTTGGAATCCTTGGTAAATGAAGATGGTTTTAGGTTTTTTAGGGAGATTTTGATGGATTTAGCAAAGTCATCATTTTTTAGGTTTAGAGATGGTTCCAAAACCTAATATGGTTTGAAAATAGGTTATTTATAGGGTTTTTGGTCAAAAGTTTTGGTGGTAACCTGGACATCAGTTTTCTAAATTTGTTTTCTTATTCTTATAAGTTGATCTCTAAAGGTGTGTAAATAAGTGTTTGGAAAGTTGTTTTATTAGATAATCATTTTAGAAAGTTTTTTGGAATCATCATCATTTTGAGGAACTTTGTAAAGAGTTAAGTCAACTGAATTTTGTTGTTGACTAACCTTAAGTTGCCTAAGCAAAGGATGTTTGGCTTTATGACTACATTTGAAGTGATCCACTCCCTTACTTTGTACCTTTGTACTATAAGGTTAGTTGCTTTACAAAATGGGTATGTAATGCAATTTTCAGATGCATATAGTTTAAACTAATCAAAGAAAAAGATATGAATTTTATGTTGGTGCACAAACTCATAAAACTGATTTTGTATGTTTGTAATTTTTTGAAGAGCTTTTAAAAAACCATATTTTCTTTGCAAAATTGTGTTTTGTATAGAAATCATTATGCAAAAGTTTTCTGTTAACTTGAAAATCCTTTGGTTATAATGCATGCACTAACTGCCTATTACTAGTTGTGCTTGCATTTGCTATTATTACTGTCTGCACTTACTACTATTGCTACCTACCCTTACTTAGTTTGCGGGTTACTGCACCTCTCCTTGATTGGTTTGTCAATTGCTACACCTCTCCTTGAGTGGTTATTTCAACTTCTTCCTTGGGTGGCTGCTACAACTTCTTCCTTTGGTTTGGTTGGCTACTGCCTTTTTCTTTTCCTTTTGATTTGGCCAACTACTACCTTCTTCTTCCTTTGGTATGGCTACTGCACGCCTTGTTCTTTGGTTTAGTGTAGTTACTATATGTCTTCTTCTTTCTTTGGTATGGCTACTGCATGCCTTCTTTTTTGCTTTGGTATGGCTACTACACACCTTCTCTAGTTTGGTGTGGTTGTTACATGTCACCTTTAATTTGGTATGGTTACTAGTTACTGCACCTTGTTCTCCTTTTGGTAGGGTTGTCACACGTCTCCTTTGGTTTGGTGTGGCTACTGTACATCTTTTTGGTACTACACCTCTCTTGGCTGGCTATAACTCTCTTGGGTAGTTGCCTCATTTGCCTTGGCTAGTTACTCTTTTCTTAGTGGATGCCTCTGTTTTTGCTACTTGACTTATCTTTGGCTTTAGGTTTATTGTTCACCTTTATAACCTTTGTTATTCTCTCAATTTTTCTATAGCTCACGCATAGGTCTTATAAGATGCATGAAGGTATTTATAGAGCCTTGAGATTAGGGTTGCACACTCATCAACAATCAGCATTAATTCCCAATGGTTGCTCTACAATCAACGACTAAATTTGATTCCTAAAATTTAAGGTCAAAGGTCAACATTGATTCATCAACTATAAGGTTAATCTACCATTAACAATTTTGCCCAATGACCTCTCTGTATCTTAATAGCATTCATAACATCAAATTAACAAAAATAGCTATGTGAAATGCTATTGACAATAAATCTATCCATAAAAGACAGGCTCACCACTACTAAAGGAAATCATCATAAAATGACAAAACTCCTTTAGATGGAAAAATAGATTCCTACTAAACGACCATTTTCATAAAAAGATAACTACTTTAGATGGAAAGCAAATTTTCCATCAACTCAAAAAGCTTTTTTGATAAAATGGATTCCACTTATCTACCACAAATTCAGAAGAAGACAAAACTACTTTAGGTGGAAAGCAAATTCCCAATCAACTCAAAAAGCTTTTTTTGATAAAGCATATTTCACTTATTTGTCATTACATCAAAAGAAAACAAAACAATCAATGATTATATCCACTCCAAAAAGCTCCTTAAGCCTCTATGAAAGGGAGCATGCAAAAGAAAGAAAGGTATCTAGTTGGAGTCCCTAAAAAAACCCCTTTATATCTCTCTTTGTGTCTTTATCTAGTTGAAAACCCTTAGAAAACCTCTTTGTACCCAGATTGTTTGGCTAAAATCCCTTCGAAAACCTCTTTTTATTTAGATTATCTGGTTGGAAACCCAAAACTATCAATCTTTTAAAAAACTTCTTTGTGTATCTTTCTTTCTATGCAAACTCTCCCTATAAAACATTCATTACCAATTCAATACAAGTTCTTTCTATCTCTCTTTTGTATCTATGCTTGTTCTCTCTCTATTTCTTCTCACTCTCTTTCGTGTTCTCTCTTTACATGTTGGTTTGGCATCTCTCTAGTATCAAAGTCTATCTCTAATATCCTCAGCATCTCTCTGATATCAAAGCCTAAGAGAGAGAAGTAAGTTGTATTAGGTATTTATTCTTCATTTGCTTCTGTTAGTTTAGATTTTCTTAAGACTTTAAACATTGCCTTATTGTTTCTTAGTGTTCTTTCCTTGGAGAGCATTGGGATTTTAAGTCATGATTAAAGGCATTTGTGTTCCTTGCTTTAACTCTTTGGATTATAGGAAGCAATATATCACTATTTTTAATCTTTGAAAAAATGAATCCAATCTTTTGCAGAACAACTTCTTGTTCATCTTCTTCTACCTCTAAAAACTCAGTTTTTTCTCCTTTTTTTGTTAAGTTGTAACTTCTATTTTAGTTTTTAAAAAACTAAGGGTGGAAATCCAAATCCCTTTAGTTGTTAAGATCAAAGATATAATCTATATTTGTTTGTCTGTGCCTTGATATTTTGTTTTTACTTCTTATATGTTTGTGATTCCAAGATCATATACTCTATATTTTATGTCATCTATCTTTATATATCAATTGTGAATTTGTTGGTATCTATAATTCTTCATTTATAGTATTCTATAGTGTTCGCTTTTTAGTTATATCTTTTCATTTCTACCAATGTTTATTGAAAAATTTATAGAGTTTATTTCTAGAATTGATTTTTTTATTATGTTGAAAAACAAAATCTTATTGATAAACTTCATACGATGTTTCCTTCCAAGCTAACAAATTTTCAAGAAAATATTGAAAGAGCATATATATATATATATATATATATATATATATATATATATATATATATATATATTTGAAAATGCATTACATTATGGAAAACAAATGGAGTTTTTTTTCCTTAGTAAGTTTTTACTTTTATTTATGATCAGTTTTACCCAAAAGGAAATTTTTAAGATTTGTCAAGATTTAAAATTCCAAAAACATCTCAAATGAGAATTTAGGCAATCTTATTTTGAAGTTAGAATCTTTTATTAACAATTTAACTTTGATTTATAAAAAATAAAATCAGTTTCAAAACCAAAGTATTTTTAAAAGCCTAAAATACTTTCAAAGCCAATCTAACCATTTCCTCTAAGCCCAAAACATTGTTCAAAGATGTTACTTATTACTATTATGATAAATAGGGATATATTTCAATGTACTGCAAAATAAATAAATAACTCCAATAGCTACAATTAAAAGAAGATTTTTTTTTTCAAAAATTAGTCATCTTTTACAAACCTTTGATTCTGAAAATACTTTTTCAATCCCTTTAGAGAAAGATGATTCTTTACGAATTGATGAAATTCAAAATACTTCTTTTGATAGTCAAACTGATTCAAACATATCAATGTTCTTACTATAAATTAAGAAATCCTTCTTGATACCATACAACACATCTAAAATTTAAACCTACAAAATGAATACATTGATAGACTCTTAATAATTTTTGAAAATCCAAAACCAATCCCTTTAAACAACCCTTCAACTTCCAAACTCCCTTATAATCTTACTATTATTCTTTCAAAACAAAACACCAAGAAATCCATTCCAACCATTTGAGATCCCTATAAAAACAATCAAAACTCTTAAGATTTAAAAAATTAAAAACACAACAATAAACTAATCATCAAACACTTTAATTATTTTGGACCAAATACTTCAAAAAGGAAACAAATCTCGAAGAACCATAAGATATAACTAAACCACAAAAATTACAAAATCTTAAAAATCTTTCCTAAGATTTCCTTTTTGTTTTAGAACAAGTAACCTCTTAGAAATACCTTTTTAGCGTTTTGTAGAGCTAGTAGTCACAAGTATGTATCTATTCACACCAAAAGTTGTTTTGTTATTTTGTGGAATTAGCTGTTACAAGTATTTGTCTACTTGTACTAAAAGTTATTTTATTGTTTTATGGAGTTGTTAGTCTTCTCTCTCTCTCTCTCTCTCTCTCTCTCTCTCTCTCTCTCTCTTACTTAATTAGGGAAAAAATGCCAAAATGGTCACCCTTATTCTCAACAAAACCAATTGTTAGGCTTTATGAACTTAAGGATTTTTATGAAGTTGTGGGAGGTCTTCAGCTAAATTGAATTTCTGCTGAAAGAGATTAAGTTTGCAATAAGTGTTTCATTATTATAGAAAATTCTTCTTTGGTTTGGGCTTTTGCTAGCATAGCATTAGCATGTGATTTTTGGACTAAAATAGTCATGTTTGGAGGTCTTGTGCTTAGTGGGTTTTGGGATTAGGGTTAAACCTTATTTAACCAAGTTTAGATCATTAGTTTGTATAAGTATTCTAAGAATTTAAAGGAATCCCACCATTTGACCTTAAATCTTCTAATGATAATCTAGGTGTTTTCTTGAATTTGATATTCAAAGTTTTAGGTCATCACTTATGCCACAAAAAAAAAAATCATATGAGAAAGGAATAAAGAAGGAAATCCTTTTTCAAAGTCTATAATGAGATATTCCTTTGAAAAAAAAATTGAAATTCTCATATTAGGAAATTTGGAATGGAACTCTTTTATCCTTTTATATATTCAATATGGAAACCAAATATAGATAAAATAGCTTATCATCGAGCAAATATATATTTTAAAGCTATATTTTGAACATTTATTTACAAAACTTTTTTAATAGACTTTCAATCAATGCCTAAAAGAAATATTTGATTTAATAAATTACTTTGAAATTTTTTAATGCATTAAACAATAGAGTGAATTTCTTTTTTTGATGGTGGAATAATTTCTTTGAGAATCATTCTAGTAGATTAAGGTGAATTGGATTATTTATTCTTTTATATTGAAAATTTGTTTATGAATACCTTTTGTATCTTATTTTAAAGGCATCAATTTCTACTCATTTTGGAAGAGAGGGATTAGTAATATGTAAGCAAGGGATGGTTTTGACTAATGATTTGATTTTCTAGACAAGGGCAGTATGTTGAGGGGTTTAAGAGATTGGGCTTTTCCTGAGTTTATCATAAAATGGTTCAAACAACTTATTAATATTTGGAATAAAGTCAAAGGCTGACTTCCTAGGAATGTCTACAATAGCATTTTGTTTAGGATTTTATCAAGAAATATTTCAACAAATACAAAGCATCTTTTTATAAGAGTAATAATTCCTTAAAAGATATAATAGTAAAGAAATCTAATTATAATTTGGAATAAAGAGATCTTTGATTGGGAAACCACAACGCCATTTTATTTGATAACAAAAATGAATTTATGTAAATGTTTGAAGTGTTGATTAATGGTTTTGGCAATATATATATCATTTATGTAAACAATGCAAAATTCAAAATATGATGGAAAAATATCATTTATGATTCTTTGGAATTCAAAAGAGGCATTTTGTCAAACCAGATGGCATTACATTCTATTCATATTATGCAAATAAAATAGTAAATGTAGTTTTATAACAATCTTTTGGATGGATTTGAATTTTCTAAAATCCTTACTTCATGTTAAATTTTTAAAAAATGAATGATTAATGTAGTCTTTGTAATAAGTTTTTTTTTTTTTTAGTATTAGATATCTAATCCATTTTAGGGTTTTATTTAAAGGTTTGTAGTTGATGAATAGTTTAGATGTACTTCTTTCTACTTCAGAGTTTTTGTTAATATATAAAGTTCATAGGACCAAAGAGATCTAAATTTTAAAATGAGGTTTTTTTCTTCTAAATTTCTAATTTCATTTTTGTAGTGCTCTTCAAGTTTTGTAGACATTTAAAAAGGTTGAGTTTTTGTAAGAAGTTGTTTTTCATCAAAGTTGGTTTTATATGGCAAGTTAATAATATGTTGTTTCTTATGCCCAAAAGCATTTGAAAGGTCAAAATAGCATTTTACAGAATTTTGTTCTAGATAATAAAAATTTTTTATTTAATTGAAGAATCCTAAAGTTGATTTTGAGTACATTGAAAAGAAAAGACCTTTTGTAAATCAAATAATAAAAATTCTTCTAAAGAAATCAAACTATGAATTCTATTTTCATAAATCAAATGAGCTTTTATAAGATTTAGATTTTGTATTTTTGGTTTTCCTAAAAATGGAAAAAATAATTTTTGTGCTTTTATTTTAAAAGAAATGTCATCATAATTAATAGTGTAAAGAGTGATTAGATTAATAGATGGAGTTCTTAAAATAATGATGTAATGTATATTATCAACAAGAACAAAAAAGGTTTTTATTTAAAAATTTTGTATTTAAACAAAAGCAATTGTTTTGCTTATGCTGTTCATTTTTTAATGATTTACAATAGAAAGTTTTTTTTAGGTTTGTTCTTGGAACCTATATGGAATTGCATCTAATTTGATACAATTTAAATCTATATTAGTATCAAACAAGGCTTTGGCATCTATTTTGAAATCATCTGAAAATAGAAGTTACTTTTATTAAGTATTTCCAATAAGTTACTTATTCTAAAACAAAAGGGAATCTTGGGAAGGTTTTTCAAGATATTGTAATTTTTGTGGTTTAGTTGTATCCTTTAGTTCTTTAGGATTTATTAGCTCTTTCAGGTATTTGGTATAAAGTAATTAAATTATTTGATGATCAGTTTGTTGCTGCACTTTTAGTCCTAAAGTTCTCAACTTCTCCCTATGATCTACTAATTTGTAATACTAAGAGGGGGGTGAATCAATATCACCACAATTCACAATTAACAAGTAAGTGAATAATTTCAACCTCTTCTTAAAAGCAAACTCTTTCTCAGACTTAAGTAAGGTAGATCTATTGCTACCTACTGATCACAATAGTTCGCAAAGTCACCTTTTAGGTACCTTGCCTAATAGACAATTCGGATGTTCTTGTTTAGGTCTTCGTCAGGTTATAAATTGACTGATACTTTAGTTGCATTCATAACTCAATTCAAAACACAGAACATAAAGCAAATTCATGACACATGAAATTTATGTGGTTCTGTCAACATGAGGTACATCCACGGTGGTAGGGACTCTCCCTTACCAAGACTATCCACTATACTTAAGAATTCCAATTACAATGGATGTCTTATTCTCTGTTCCTTTCAATATTGCAATTACTAAGCAAGTACAATACAAAGAGTGTCACTTATTGTGTCTAACCTTCTTTTATCTTGTCTTGCCTCTGTTGAACTAAAAGGTTGCTCCATTGCCACTTAGAAGTTCACCACAATGCTCTTTAACCTCTCTTGAAGAAATCTAGAAATACATTGAGTTCTTTCAATGCTTCACCAAATTTCTTCTCTACATTGTTTCACACAACTCCTGCTTTCACCTTCTCACAGTCTCACCCGCTCCTTGTCACAGACTCATCTCGCAGTTCTGGTCTCACGCCAATGTATGTTTTGGTTTCTCTTACTGTCTCGCCAGATTTCTCTCTCTTACCGTCCAACCGGATTTCCTCCGTTCTACTGACGATCTCTCTCTCTTCATCCACCCCTCTTTGGTCGTTCCAGATTTTCTCTCTTCTTCCCTTATTTGGCCCTGTTTTCTCTCTCCTTCCCAACGACTCCTCTATTCTGGCGTCGACTCACTTGGTTAGCCAAATAGGACTTTGTTCTTTTGCTCTTCTAGTCTACTGTCCACTTGTCCAGCCCTTTCAGCCGTCTCCTCTTTTCTCTATTTTGGCCGACCACATTCTTCGTTCAGCCCAACCATCTCCTCTTTCTATCTCTCAACAGTTGTTCTCCGTTTAATCTAGCCATCAATTGTTTCCTCTCTCTCTCTCTCTCTCTCTACGACTACTGTTCACTCAATGGATACTATTCACTCAACAACTAAATTGTTTTCTCTCTCTTCCCATTGACAGCTTGTATATTGTGCTCTCTTATGTTCCTTTATATACTCCTCCATAAAAACCTAATAGGACAAATTTACTGTCTTACCCTTCCATGTGACTTTTACGTTCTTGCCCCTTCCACATGGCTTTACTTTCTTGCACACTTAAACTTAGTTGACAACAATTACAACCTATACAAGGTTGTGTGAACAACAATCGCCTCCTTTATAATTATTGGCAACACTTATAACAAAAGTCATTATGCAGCAGTTTCAACTCCCCTTAAATATACACTCCCCCTTTCTTAACAACTCCCCATGCATTGTTGCTTCTCTCCCCCTTTGCCAACCAATTACAAATATGAAAAACTCGTAAAGTAGAGATGGAGGATTCACCTAATTTTCAAGCCTGAGAAGGAATTCGCATAGATAGACTCATTCTGTGCTTTTCAAACATCTCTATGGATAAAAATTTCGTTAGATCTTGTGTAGTCTCTTCAATAGATTTAGGTTCAACTTGTGAGAGTAATGCAGTAGCTCCCACAATTCTTCTTCATATTGTAGCTCCTGCTGATGGGTCACTTATGATCAAATTTTCTTGATGAGCACTGGTCCATGTTTTCTTTGGCTTTCTTTCTGGCACAGTTTTAATTGCAAGAGGATCTCTTTCTTCGTCAATCACATACAAATTTTCAGCTGTTCTCTTCCTAACTGCAACAGTATTACCTTTTTTACTCTTTACTTGTCAACTTGTTTTTGTGAATATCACTTTATGGTCATCCTTGCATAGTTGGCTAACAAATGCTAGATTATATTTGAGTCCTTCAATGTGTAGAACATCTCTCAGTTTTCCTTTTCCAATATTCAGTGACCCCTGACCACTGATGTTGAGTAAATCGTCATTGCGAAACTTGACTCTGCCTTCTCTTGATTTGTTTAGATTTGATAATTTACACTTGTCTCCCGTCATGTGCGAAGTGCATCCACTATTAAGGATCCATTGCTTATCCTTGCAATCAGTGTTTAGTGCAATTTTAGCTATATTAGTTACCTTTCTTTTTGCTCTATATTCCTTTTTTTTTTGAACTGGCTGAAAGGTAGCTTTCTCTTTTTTCTCAGCTTTGATTGCACCGTTTATTTTTATTGTGCCATTAAGTGCCTTCTATTGCTCAGGGAGAAGTATCAAGCATCTCTTGGCATTATGGCCATCTTATCCGCACCTTTCACATTATTCAAAATTTGCCAATACAGCAAACTTGTTCTTTGAAACCATTGGTTTGGGCTTCCACCAATACACCTTATTAGTGTGCCCTTGCTTTTTACAGTATATGTAAGAACTCAAGACAAGTGTTCTCTTCTGAATTTTGTATTGTCACCCCATGTATGTAGTATCATATCTTCTCAAGTTTGAGACGTATACTAATCTTCTCCACCAGCAGTTACTCACCTTATGACCCTAAACTCCATAATAAAGGCAATGACCTTGAAACTACCTCTTCTTGGGTCTGATCACAGCTTGTCTTCTTTTGTTCATCACTGGCTATGTAGACAAAGTAGCTGGCTTCTTTGCTTGTGTGACTTTCATTTCAGTCACCTTCTTCTCCTTCTTCTGTTCAGCCATAGCCCTTTGCTGGTTAACTTTCTTTTCTTATTGAGACATAGTTACTATGGGTTGCTACACTTTAACCACATACATCATTTTTGGCCCTAACTTTGATTTAATAACTGTCTTCTCTTCTTCAATTATCTTCACCTGAGTCACAGCCTTTTCTTTTAACTTCTGTGGCAAAGTCTCATTCTTCTTTTCTCTTGCAGAGATTGTTTCTCCTATCATTTCAAACTTCTACAAGTTCTCCTCACTCTTTTTGATTTGTTGTTGAAGTCTCAGCAACTCTATCTTCATTTCTTCAATTGTTGAAGTCTTTGAGCCAAGCTCTATTATAAGGCATTCACATATTTTGATTTGTTCTTTAAATCTTCTCTTCAAATCAATATGTTCAGCCCTTATTTCATCCTTTTGACTTTCAGCTTCCTTAGACTTTGCTTCAACTTGTTTTATGTGAGCCTCTAATCTTTTTATGGTTTTGCCCCTTCTGATTATCTCCTTCGAAGCCGTTGCTTCCAACTCAGCTTCAAGATCTAGTTTTTCTTCATCAACCTCCTCTTCCTCTTCAGAGGTTAAACTACCACCTTAAGTTGATGCCATAAAGGCATGCTCATCTAATGATTCTTTATCTTCCTCCTCATCAACTTCTTTTATCTGACTTACATAACTCTTGAATGAGTCTCTCTTTTTCTTCAGTGGGTTGGAAGTCTTCTTACTGAATTTCTTTCATTTGAGTGATGATCTTCTCCGTCATGAATTCTGCTCATCATCACCATCCTCATCTTCTTCATCAAGTTTCACTTTACACTGAGAAGCAAAGTGTCCAATCTGCCTACAACAATAATATCTCAAGGACAACTGTCTTTTTCTCTTCTTAGACCTCTTTTTGAATTTCCTTGTGAAGTAAACCAATACTTCACCTTCACTTTCTTCCTCATCGTCATCATTAACCTCACTGGATTATTCTTCCTTTTCTTTTATCTTCAAGTGTTTCATAGCTTTGAAAACTGCCTTCTTTGATACCTTCATTGTTACAGAGCTTTCAGCTGACTTTATCCTTACCCATATGCAGTGAGATTACACTGGAGATCATGCAGAGACATAGAATTAAGATCTCTACTCTCTTCTATGGCTGCTACCTTTGAGGCAAACCTCTTAGGTAGAATTCTCAAAATTTTCTTCATAATCGATGAGTCCTTTTTGTTCTTCCCATTACTTCTTAGGTTGTTTATAACATCAATAACCCTGGTGAAGAACTCTTGAACTGTCTCATTCTTCTGCATTCTAAGAGATCCATATCTCTCCTTAAACACTTGAAGCTTGGCCTCCTTCATTCTGTCATCACCTTTATAGACTTTTTGCAATCTGTCCCATATCTCCTTAGCAGATTTGCAGTTCATAACTTTAGCATACTTAGCATCTGTCAATGCTGAAATGATGACGTTTGAGGCCTTCCCATTTATCTCAAATTGCCTTAAATCCTCTGGGGTTGGGTCTTTACTTTCTTCTAGAGCCACAAAACCTTCCTGTATGCATTTCACCACATTCATGCCCATGGTTGCAAATATCACTTGCATTCTTGCTCTTCATATATAGTAGTTCACTCTGTTGAAGATTGGAACCTTTTTGCTGGAAGTGGTGCTAATGCTAGTACTGGCTTCCATTTCTCAGTATACTAAACAAGTCAAACTTCTAAATCCCTTCAAACTAGTACAACAAGCTATTAAGTTTCAAACCGGTGAACTTGTGCTCTGATACCAATTGAAGTTCCCAACTTCTCCCTAAGATCTACTAGTTTGTGATACTGAGAGGGGGGTGAATCAATATCACCACAATTTACAATTCGCAAGTAAGGGAACAACTTCAACCTCTTCTTAAAAGTAAACTCTTTCTTAGACTTGACTAAGGTAGATTTATTGTTACCTACTAATCACAATAGTCCCAAAGTAACCTTTCAAACACCTTACCTAATAGACAATTTGGATGTTCTTGTTTAAGTCTACGTTAGGTTATAGGTTGGCTAATACTTTAGCTGCGTTCACAACTCAATTCAAAACACATAACATAAAGCAAATTTAGGACACCTAAGATTTACGTGGTTCTGTTAATGTGACATACATCCACGGTGGTAGGGACTCTCCCTTACTAAGACTATCCACTATACTTGAGAATTCCAATTACAATGGATGTCTTAATTCTCTGTTCCTTTCAATATTGCAATTACTAAGCAAGTACAATATAAAGAGTATCACTTACTGTGTCTACCCTTCTTCTATCTTGTCTTGCCTCTATTGAATTAAAAGGTTGCTCTACTGCCGCTTAGAACTTCACAGCAACACTCTCTAACCTCTCTTAAAGAAATTTGGAAATACGTTGAGTTCTTTCAATGCTTCGCCAAATTTCTTCTATGTTGCTTCACACAATCCCTGCTTTCACCGTCTCACGGTCTCACCCGTCTCCTTGTCTCATGGCTCATCTCGCATTTTTGGTCTCACATCGACACATATTCTGGTCTCTCTTGCTCTCCAGCCAGATTTCTTTCTCTTACCGTCTAGCCAGATCTATTTCACCGTCCAGCCATATTTCCTCTATTTAGCTGACAATCTCTCTTTCTTCATCCACCCCTCTTTGGTCGTTCCAGATTTTCTCTCCTTTTCCCTTATTTGGTCGTGTTTTCTCTCTCCTTTCCGTTGACTTTTCTGTTCTAGCATCAGCTCACTTGGTTGGCCGAATAGCACTTTACCGTTTCACTCTTTCGATCTGTTGTCCAATCGTCCAACCCCTTCAACCATCTCCTCTTTTCTCTATTTTGGCCAACCACGTTCTTCGTTTAACCCAGCCGTCTCCTCTTTCTCTCTCTTTTGACAGTTGTTCTTCATTCAGCTCAGCTGTCGACTGTCTCCTCTTTCTCTCTTGCCTAATGGTTACTGTTCACTCAACAGTTATTGTTCACTCAATAGCTGAATCATTTTCTCTCTCTTCCCATTGATGGCTAGTATACTATGCTCTCTTATGTTCATTTATATACTCCTCTATAAAAAACTAATAGGACAAATTTACTGTCTTACCCTTCCATGTGGCTTTTATGTTTTTGCCCCTCCATATGGCTTTTACCTTCTTACCCTTTCGCGTGGCTTTACTTTCTTGCACACTTAAACCTAGTTGACAACAATTACAACCTATACAAGGCTGTGGGAACAATAATCTCCCCCTTTGTAATTATTGACAACACTCATAACAAAAGCCACTATACATTAGTTTTAATAGCTCCCCCTGCATTATTACTTATTTAAGTTCCTGACTTCTCCCTAGGATTTACTAGTTTGTGATACTGAGAGGGGGGTAAATCAGTATCACCACAATTTGCAATTAGCAAGTAAGTGAACAACTTCAACCTCTTATTGAAAGTGAACTCTTTCTCAAACTCGACTAAGGTGGATCTATTGCTACCTACTAATCACAATAGTCCCCAAAGTCACCTTTCAGACACCTTGCCTAATAGACAATTCAGATGTTCTTGTTTAGGTCTTTGTTAGGTTATGGGTTGGCTGATACTTTAACTACGTTCACAACTCAACTCAAAACATAGAAGATAAAGCAAATTAAGGACATATGAGATTTACGTGGTTCTGTCAATGTGACATACATCAACAGTGGTAGGGACTCTCCTTTACTGAGACTATCCACTATCCTTGAAAATTCCAATTACAATGGATGTCTTATCCTCTGCTCCTTTCAATATTGTAATTACTCAGCAAGTACAATACAAAGAGTGTCACTTATTGTGTTTATACTTCTTCTAGCTTTTCTTGCCTCTGTTGAATTGAAAGGCCAATCTACTGCTGCTTAGAAGTTCACCATAACACTCTCTAACCTCTCTTTAAGAATTTGGAAATGCTTTGAGTTCTTTCAATGCTTCACCAAATTCCTTCTCTAAGTTGTCTCACACAGCTCTTACTTTCACCGTCTCACTGTCTCGCCCGTCTCTTTGTCTCACGACTCGCCTCATGTTTCTGGTTTACCATTCCATGTCTCACAGCCTACCTCACATTTTTGGTTTGGCTTTTCACGTCTCATGCACGTTTCTGATTTGCACGCTTTGTTGGTTTCATGACTCATGTACATTTTTTGTTTGCACGCCTTGCAAGTCACACACCTAACATACGTTTTTGGTTTACACACCTTGCTGATCACATGCCTTAAACATGTTCTAGTCTCACACCGACGCACGTTCTGGTCTCACGCTATCTCCCAACGTACACCCACGCTTCTGCTGTACTCCCATCACAGCTTTGCTGGTCTCACATTTCAGCTTTGCTTGTCTCTCATTTTAGCTTCATTGGTCTCCCGTTTCAGCTTTGCTGGTCTCACATTTCAAATCACCAATTTCTGGTCTCCCTTTTCTGCTCACCCGTTACTAGTCACATGACCTGGGGTGGTACGTTTCTGGTTTTTGCTCTCACCTTACATTTTCGATTTTCTTCCTCTTCACTGATCTCACACCTCATGCCTTACCCATCTGTTTTTGGTTTTCCTCCAGCTGGTGGTCTCACGTCTCACACCTCACCTATCTATTTCTAGTTTCAGCTGTTGCACATTCCTTTTCATTTATGGTTTTCTTCCAACCGATGGAGAGCTATCACGTCCCTCACCAATGGTGTATTATTTTTTTTTTAGGGTTGGTCTTCTCTCCTGTGGTGGTGTATCTAGTTCTTCAGTTTAGATTCTGCACGTTCTGGTGGTGTATTGTCTCTTCCAGGGTCTACACATTTTGGTTTTTCAGGTTTGGTCTCTTCCGGTGGTGTATCTCTTCCAACATGTAAGGTTTCTCTCTCAAAATTTTTTTACCATTTTTCATTCTACCGTGTACACCCTTCGCCAAGTACTATGTTTTTTAGGGTGCTATGTGTTGTCAGGTACTATTTAGTCATCTACTCTCTCTTCTCTTTGAACGTTCTCTTTCGTTTTTGGCCGGCACTCACTTTCGACGCTTTAGGGTCTTGTGTTTCTCTCTTTGGTCAGTCGAATGGATGCTTTAGGGTTGCTGTCTGTTTTGCTTAATTGCTGACTTCTCTCTTGTGTTTTGCCATGTATTCAATTATGTTGGCCTTACCCTAATTTTTTCTTCCAAGGTCTGTATATACTATCTTCCATGAAACCCTAGTTGGACTTACTTACAGTGAATTTACTATCTTGCCCCTCAATGTGGCTTTTACATTCTTGCCCTTTCATGTAGCTTTTACCTTCTTGCCCTTCCACGTGGCTTTAGTTTCTTGCACACTTAAACCTAGTTGACAACAATTACAACCTATACAAGGCTATGGGAACAAGTCCTTTAAGTTTTATCTTAAAAGTTTTAATTTCTTTGTGGAGATCTTGAATGGTTAGAATGGTCGACTTAGTGTTTTGTTTCATAAGGGAGTTTAGAAATTAAAGAGTTGTTTAAAGGGATTGGTTTTAGATTTTCAAAAATACTTAAGAGTTTATTAATGTTTTTTTTTTTTGTAGGCTTGGATCTTCAATGTATTTCATGGTATCAATGAGGAGTTTCTAAACTCTAGTAAAAACATTAATATGTTTTGAATCAATTTGAGTATTAGAAAAAGTATTTTAAATTTCATTAATTTTTAAAGATTCATCTTCCCTTAAAGGGATTGAAAAAGTTTATTAGAATTAGATGTTTGTAAAAGATGACTAATTTTTGAAAAAATTTCTTCTTTTAATTATAGCTCTTAGAGTATTTCTTTTTTATTTTGTAGTATTTTGAAATATGTCCTTTTTTGCCACAATAATAATAGACAACATCTTTGAACTACATTTTAGGCTTGGAGATCAATTTTAAAATAAAGGGTTTCTTGTAAAAGTTTTTGGGTATTTGATAAAATGGTTAAATTGGCTTTGAAAGTTTTTATGCTTTCAAAAATGCTTTGGTTTTAAAACTAATTTTATTTTTGAAAAACCAAAGGTTTCAACTTTAACATGGGATTATCTAAATTCCCATTTAAGATTTTTTGGAGTTTTAAATCTCGACAAATTTTAAAACCTTCCTTTTAGTAAAATTGATCAATTAACCATAAGTCAACTAATAATATAGAATAGGATTTCCAAAAGTTACTTTAACAGTATTGCAGACTCTTTATCCTATTAGAAGTCTAGCCTTTTTTTTTTTTCAAAAAAGTTGATTAAAATCTTCTTAAAGCATGATTTTGGTTAAGAAAGTGGTTTTATACTTTTGAAAATTACTAAATTCCTATAATGAAGATTACTTGGGAACTTAGCATTTTTATCTCTTAAATGAATTGAATCTCTAATAAAATATAAAGAAACTGTAATCATAAGACAAGCTATTACATCATTGATAGTATTTCCTATTGAATCAAGAATAGGTACCTAATCTTCAGTAGTTTTGATGAATTGGAGAATTTTAAGTTTTTAGGTTCTTATGAGTTGAAAATCCCACCATCTTTTAAGTTGGTCAAAATTTCCTATAATGTGGTATTTTGTTACACTTTTATTAGAAGTTTGATTTTGAGTTTTGTAAAATTGCCATAATCAATTGTTAAAGTAGGCTAAGAATGTTGTATTCAGACATGTCATCCAAGTTCCACTCATAAATGGCAGAGGTATTAAATTTGTATTGGACAAGAATATTGCATTTATTTTGGATATTTAAATCTGGAGTTAAAAGTCTCGACATAAGTTTGGGTAAGGACATTTGATATAGTTTAGAGGTTTTTTATTAGAAGGTATCTTCTTAAGAATTTTGGTCTAAATATGTATAATTTTGGATATTAAAGGTTTAATGTTAGGAAGTTAGGCTTTTAAAGTTTGGATAAATTCATTATTCTAAGCTAAAGCATTTTAAATGGGCTTGTGTATTTGAAAAGTGTTAAGGACAATATTTTTAATAGATAGGGAAGTTGTTTTAGAAGATTTTGAAAGGGATGTAATTCATACTTTAGTTTTTTAAAGTTGTTTTTCTACTTTAGATAATTGGATTCTTAGAGTGTGTAAATAAGTATTTGCAAAATTGCTTTGATAAATGAGCATTTTGGAAAGATTTTTAGAATCATCATTTTCTTGAGGAATTTGAATAAAGCTAAATCAATAGTAAATTATTGATGTTTAAGTTTTAATTGTCTCAAGAAGGATGTTTTACCTCAATTATTTTGTCATCAATAGTAATTTATTCCTCAGTTTTGTTTCTTAAAATAATAGGATTTATTGATTTTTAAAAATGATATGAAATATTATTTTGTAAAGCATATATTTCAAACCAGTCAAAAGAATAAAATGTGCCTTTTGTTATGAAACAAAACCATTCTCTTTTTCAATATTGCATTTTGCATAAAAATCAACATGTAAATATTTTTTATTGACATGAAATTCTTTTTCTAAAATATAAAGTTAATTTGGAATGTTTTTAGTGATTATAAGGATGTTAGAGAGGTAGAAGGTGATTGATTTGTATAAACTGAGTGTGAAATATTTTTTGTAACAAGTTGATTAAGCAGAATCTTTATGGGTTTTGTTAATATAGAAATGTTTGAATTTGGCAAATTCAATTATCTCAAAAATCATCATTTAGTAAGATTAGAAATTTGTAATGTTTACTAGTTTATAGCACCATCTTGTAAGAAAGATTTCAGAAATGGGTATAGAAGGATATAAGTCAAAAAAAAATTCATGTTCTACAAGAAGAACATTTTGAAAATTGGGTTTGTCAAAATATTTAGAAGAGAGTTATGGGATATATAGTTGTGTTAGAATAACTTGAGAAATATTGGTTTGGTTTTAAGAAATTGCCTAAGATGAAGTTCTCATTTTAAGAGTTTGAGAGGTCTTACCTTCCAAAACTCCTTTTTCTTTTTCCATGATAGTAAAAGGATCTTGGGTGATGGAAAGATCTCTATCCATTTTCAAATTTGTAACTATTTTAAAGTGGATTGAGCCTTTTCTTCCTCTAAGTGAACAATGTGTTGCTGGATTTAGAGTTTTTTCTCTTCATGCTCCTTGAATGAATCCACATAAGTTTTTACAAGTTTACCAAAAGTTATCTAGATAGGTGTTATAGGCTAAGGTTTTGAAGAAAAATTTTCTTCTTTAAATGAAAGGGGTTTTGCCTTTATCCTTGGACTTCTTTGGTATGTTAAAGTCTATTTTGGAGGAATTCTCTTATTAAGAAATTTGAAATGGAATTCTTTTTCCCTTTTATATATTCAATATTGAAATCAAATGTAAATAAAATAGCTTTCCATTGAGTAAATATATGTTTTAAAGCTATATTTTAAACATCTATTTGTAAAAAGTTTTTTGGTAGACTTGTAATTAATACCCAAAAGAAATATTTGATTTAACAAATCACTTTAAAATTATGTAACACACAAAACAATGAAGAGAATTTCTTTTTTTAATGGTGGAATAATTTCTTTAAGAATCATTTCAAGGGGTTGAAGTGAATTATACTATTTATTCTTTTGCATTGGAAATTTGTTTAAGAATACCTCTATGTCTTATGTTATAAGCAATAATATCTACTATTTTTAAAAGAGAGGAATTTGCAACATGCAAGTAAGAAATGGTTTTGACTAATGATTTGATTTTCTGGACAAAGGTGGTATATTAAGGAGTCCTAGGGATTAGATTTTTTTTAAGCCTATCATAAAGTGATTTAGACAACTTATTAATGTTTGGAATCTAAGACATAATTAAGATTTTCTAAGAATCTTTGGAGTTACGTTTTATCTAAAACTTTATCAAAAAAAATTTCAACAAATATGAGGGATCTTTATATAGGAGTAATGGTTTCTTGTGAGATATACTGACAAAGATATTTAACTTTGGTTTAGAATAAAAAGATCTTTAATTATAAAACTACCATGACATTTTGTTTAATAATAGAAATAAATTTTTGTAAATGTTTGAAGTATTGATCAATGGTTTTGCCAAAATAATAATATCATTTATGTAAACAATGCAAAATTCAAAATATGATTAAAAAATATTATTCATGATTCTTTGCAATTCAGAAGAGGCACTTTTTAATTCAAATGGTAGTACATTCCATTCATATTAGGTAAATGGAATAGTAAATACAGTATTATAATAATCTTTTGGATGGATTTGAATTTGCCAAAATTTTAACTTTATGTCAAAGTTTAAAAAAAAAAATGATGATGAATGTAGTGTTTGTAATAAGTCTTTTTTGTTTGATATTGGATATCTAATCTATTTTAAGGCTTTATTTATAGGTTTGTAATTGATCAATAGTCTAGGTGTACTTCTTTCTATTTTAGAGTCTTTGTTAACATAAAAAGCTACACAAGACTAAGGTGATTTGGATTTTGAAATAAGGTTTTTTTCTTCTAAGTTTCTAACTTTATTTATGTAGTGCTCTTCATGTTTTGCAAACATTTGAATAAGTTAGTTTTTTGTAGGAATTTTTCTTTCATCAAAGATAGCTTTATATGGCATGTCAACAATATGTTATTTCCTATACTAAAAAGCATTTAGAAAGTCAAGACAACATTTTGTAAAATTTGGTTTTGGATAATATAAATTTTTTGTGGATCGAAGAATCTTAGAATTGGTTTTGAATCCACTAAAAAAAAGGTGATTTTGTAAACAAGATAATGGAAATTATTTTGAAGAAATCAACATATGAATTCTATTTTCATAAATCAAATGTGCTTTTATAAGATTAAAATTTTTTATTTTTTTTCTTTTTAAAAAAACAAAATAAATAATTTTTGTAATTTTTTTAAAGAAATGTCATCATGGTAAATAGTATAAGGAGTGCTTAGACCAATAAATAGAGTTCTTAAAATGGCAATGTAATGTATATAATTAACAAGAACAAAAAAGGTTTTATTTGAAAATTTTGTTCTTGAACAAAAGCAATGATTTTGTTTATGATGTCTATTTTTGAATGATTTACAATAAAAAGCTTTTCTAAGGTTTGTTCTTAAAAGTTATATGGAACTACATCTTATCTAATATAGTTTAAATCTACAATAGTATCAAATAAGGTTATGGCATTTATTTTGAAATCATCTAAAAAAGGAGTTATTTTTATTAGGTATTTTTAAAAGTTTACTTGTTCTAAAACAAAATGGAAATTTTTGAGAAGTTTTTCAAGATTTTGTAATTCTTATAGTTCAATTATATCCTTTAGTTCTTCAAGATTTGTTTCCTCTTCGTGGTGTTTAGTGCAAGGTAAGTAGAGTGTTTGATGATCAATTTGTTACTATGCCTTTAATTCTTTAAACTTTATCTTAAGAGTTTTAATTTGTTTATAGAAATCTTAAATAGTTAAAATGACATTCTTGGTGTTTTGTTTGAAATGAATTATACTGAGATCATAAAGGAGTTTGGAAGTTGAAGGATTGTTTAAAGGGATTGGTTTTGCATTTTCAAAAATTCTTAAGAGTCTATCAAGGTATTCTTTTTGTAGGTTTGGATCTTAAATGTGTTTTATGGTATCAAGTAAGAGTTTTTAATCCCCATTAAGAACATTGATATATTTTGAATCAATTTGAGTATCATAAGAAGTATTTCGAATTTCATTAATTTGTAAATAATCATCTTCCTTTAAAGGGATTGAAAAGTATTTCAAAATCAAAGGTTTGTAAAAGATGACTAATTTTTTTAAAAACTTTCTTCTTCTAATTGTAGCTCTTAAAGCATTTTATTTATTTTACAATATTTTGAAATATGTCCCTTTTTAACACAATAATAACAAACAACATCTTTTAATTGTGTTTTGGGCTTGAAGGATAATTTTGAAATAGGAGTTTTCTTTTCAAATTTTTTAGGTTTTTGATAAAATGGTTGGATTGCCTTTAAAATTTTTCTAGGTTTTTGAAAATGTTTTAGTTTTGAAACTAATTTTATTTTTAGTAAACTGAAGTCAAATTGTTGACAAAAGGTTTCAACTTTAAAATGAGATTGTTTAAATCCTTATTTAAGACATTTTTGGAGTTTTAAATCTTAATAAATTATAAACTTCCGTTTGGGTAAAAATGATTAATTGACCATAAGTTAACTAATCATATGGAATGGGATTTCCAAAAGTTATTGTAATGGTATTGCAAACACTTTCCCCTAGAAGGGTTAGAAAACCAATGAAAAATTTCTCTCTCTAAAAAGAATGACTAGAATCTTCTTAAAGTATGACTTTAGTTAAGAAAGTGGTTTTATAATTTTAAAAATCACTAAGTTCCCTACAATTATGATTACTTAGTAACTTAGCATTTTTATCCTTTAAATAAGTTACATCTCCAATAAAATGTAAAAAAATTATAAGAATAAGACAAGCTACTGCATCTTTAATAGTATTTCTTAAGGAATCAATGATAGGTACTTGATCTTTAGTAGTTTTGACGGATTAAAGAATTTCAAGTTTTTGGATTTTTGTGAGATGATAATCTCACTATCCTTTAAGTTGACCAAAGAATCCTATAATGAGGTATTCTGTTAGTTTTATTAAAAGTTTGATTTTGAGTTTTGTAAGCATTGTTTACCATAGTTATTTGTTAAAGTAGGCTAAGAATGTTATATTCAAACATACCATCCAAGTTTTGCTCATAAATGGAAAATGAATTAAATTTGTATTAGGCAAGGGTATTGGGTTCATTTTGGATACCTAAATCTAGAATTATAAGTCTTGAGATAGGTTTAGGTAAAGATATTCAATTCAATTAAAAGGTTTCTGATTGGGAGGCATTTTTTAAAAAAATTTGGTCTAAAGTGTGCATAATTTTGGATGTTGAAGGATTAGTGCTAAGAAGTTAGGCTTTAAAAGTTTGGAAAAATTCATATTCTAGGCTAAAGTATTTTGAATGGACTTATGTATTTGAAAAGGTTTAAAGATAAAATTGTTAATAGTTAGAGAAGTTATTTTAAAAGGTTTTGAAGATGTGATTCTTACTTTAGTTTTTTTAAGTTGCTTTTCTATTCTAGATAATTGGATTTCTAGATTGTGCAAGTGAGAATTTGTAAAATTGCTTTCATTTATGAGTATTTGTAAGTTGCTTATCTACTCTATGAAGTTCCCAACTTCTCCTTAGAATCTACTAGTTTGTGATACTGAGAAAGGGGTGAATCAGTATCACTACAATTCACAATTCACAAGTAAGTGAACAACTTCAACCTCTTCTTAAAAACTAACTCTTTCAAATTCGACTAAGGTAGATCTATTGCTACTTACTAATCACAATAGTCCCCAAAGTCACCTTTCAGACTCTTTGCCTAATAGACACCTTTGATAGTCCCTAAAGTATTAGCCAACCTATAGCCTAATGAAGACCTAAACAAGAAAATCTGGTTCACAACTCAATTCAAAACACATAATATAAAGCAAATTAAAGACACACGAGATTTACGTGGTTTCGTCAACGTGACGTATATCTACAATAGTAAGGACTCTCTCTTACCAAGACTATCCACTATACTTAAGAATTCCAATTACAATGGATGTCTTAATCCTCTACTCCTTTCAATATTGCAATTACTAAGCAAGTACAATACAAAAAGTGTCACTTAAATTGAGTGTATAAATATTTGTTTGGTAATCTACACTTTGTAAAAATGAACAAGGAAAATTAGAGGTAAAAAATCAAAGAGGTAGGGATGGATCTTTTCTTTGTAAGGCAAAATAATAAGAGAAATTTGGAAGGAGGGTTTTAGATTAATAATGAATGATGTAAAGGCTGTTTTTTAAAATTAAGAAGTGGTAGGATTTTTGTTAAAAGTAAGGATAACTTTTTTATTTAGATGTTTAATTTTGAAAATTTTTGTATTTAGTTTGGTTAATGGTTTAGGCTGGGGAGGTATTGCTCCTTCTAAAGGTTTCAAATTTCTGTTAAAGGTCTTTTTTGTTAGGTATGAAATCAATATAAGGTATTTTATAGTTTTTTGTTCTTTTCTTTATAAGAAAAAGTAACCTCTTAGAAATACCTAATAAAAAATAACTCTTCTTTTTTTAAATGAATTCAAAATAGATGTCATAGTGTTGTTTGATACTGGTGTAAATTTAAATTGTATCAAATCAAATGTAATTCCATATAAGTTTCAAAAACAAACTTTAGAAAAACTTTCAACTGTAAATCATCCAAAAATGAATATCACAACCAAAACCACTATTTTTGTTCAAATACAAATTTTCAAATAAAAATATCTTTTGTTCTTATTTATAATATACATTACATTGTCATTTTAAAAACTCTAATTATTAATCTAATCACTTATTACATTATTAACTATAATGGCATTTCTTTTAAAATAAAAGTATAAAAATTATTCTTTCCATTTTTAGAAAAACTAAAAACCTAAAATCTCAATCTTATAAAAACTCATTTGATTTATAAAAACAAAATTTATACTTTAATTTTTTTTCAAAGGAATTTTCATTATCTTGTTTATAAAAGGACCCTTCTTTTCAACAAATTCAAAACTAACTCCAAGATTCTTCAATATAACAAAAAATTTCTCTTATTTAAAACCAAATTCTATAAAAATGCTATTCTAACCTTCCAAATGCTTTCCAGCATAAGAAATAATATATTGTTGACTTGCCATATAAAATTGACTTTGATGAAAGAAAAATTCCTATAAAAGTATAACTTATTCAAATGTTTGCAAAACTTAAATAACACTGTAAAAATGAAATTAGAAATTTAGAAGAAAGAAAACTTTATTTCAAAATCCATATCACCTTGGTCTTAAATAGCTTTCTATGTTAACAAAAACTCTAAAACAAAAGGAGGTACAACCAAATTAATGATCAACTACAAATCTTTAATTAAAGCTATAAAAAGAATTAGACATCCAATATCCACTAAAAAAAATTATTACGAAGACTGCATTTATCATTCATTTTTTCAAAATTTAACATGAAATCAAGAAATTCGTTATAAAACTACATTTACTATTCTGTGTAAACAATATGAATGAAATGTAATGTCATTTGGTTTGAAAAATGACCCTTCTGAATTCCAAAAGAACCATGAATCATATTTTGAATTTTTCATTATTTACATAAATGATATTCTTATTTTTTCCAAATCCATAAATTAATACTTCAAACATTTACAAAAAAATCATTTCTATTATCAAATAAAATAGCTTTGTGGTTTCATAATCAAAGATCTCTTTATTTCAAACTAAATTTAGATTTCTTGGTCATTATATCACGCAAAGAACTATTGAAATAAGGTTTTTTTCTTCTAAATTTCTAATTTCATTTCTGTAATGCTCATCTAATTCTATAAACATTTGAATAGGTAAGGTTATTATAGGAACTTATCTTACAATCAAAGTTGGTTTCATATAACGAGTCAACAATATGTTGTTTTCTATGCCAAAAAGCATTTGGAAGGTCAAAATAGCATTCTTGTAAATTTTGGTTATGGATAATGTAAATTTTATAGTGAATTGAAGAATCTTGGAGTTGGTTTTGAATTTGTTAAAAAGAAAGGCCCTTTTTGTAAACAAGATAATTCCAAATTTTATAAATCTTAAATTTCAATGGTTTTGGCAATCCAAATATTTTGATATTTAGTATTTTATTCAAAATTTCTTAAAGTATATGCTTGAATGTTTTCAAAGAATAAACATCAAATATAAACTATATCATGTGTAACAGAAACTATGATACATATTTCTTAATAGTAGTTATTAAGATTTAAAATTTGTGTAACATACAAAGTAAATTTTAGTATTAATGTATATTGGGAAACTAAGGTAAAGATTTTCCTTAATTATTGCTCTATAATAAATGTTATCACTTAATTTTATGAATAAAAATATTTATTTGGTATAATTATACTTTTTAAGATAAAATACCTAGACATAAATATTTATACCCATTAATTCCTTTTCTCTAGTTCACCTTAAATTTAGATATAGACACATATTTTTTATACTTAATTCTTTTAATAATAATTTTAATAATCCTCTAAAAATTTATTTGGTTAACTAACAAAATTAAATATAATTGAATTAAAATTTTGATTAATCGAATCAAATTTTATGATTAATTAACCAAATTCATGTAAACTTAATTATTTAGTTTAGCTATAATTTTTAGTTTAAGTAAATTATGATTAAACAAACTAATTAAAATGCTATTATATATATATATATATTTATTTATTCTAATAATATTAAAAAATAATACTAATAAAACTATTAATAACAAAGAAAGTTAGTAAAGTATTATTGTATCTTAAATAATTATTTATTTATCTTTATATATAATTATAAAATTCCTTTTACCAATGACAAAAAATATATTTTTTTTCATTTAAATTAGAATTTTTTTTAAAAAAATTATTCAATCAAAAATTTATTTAAATAAATTTTAGGTTCAATTTTCATGATTTGGTTTGGTTAATTAAATTGTGAATACATATTAGTAGGGCAAAGACCTCTAAGTTGGAGATTACTCATTTTAGTATATTTAATTCAAAATTCAAGAATATTGAATAGGCTAATTTAAAGGTACCCTTATAAAAAATTTATATTTTTCATATTAACTTTACCACTCCATATAATTACATATATTAGATATATATATGTTATTTGACCATACCAATTATTAGTTTTGAATAATATAAGTGTTTGTTTCATAAAGAAAAAAGAAACATATAACTGTTCACACAATACATTTTATTATCAATTTTAAAGGAAAAAAAATATCAAAAAAACTAATTAAATACGCTTAAATATAGTGTGCCCACGATGCAACAAACATACGCCTTAAATTTGTGCAACGTGTAGGCTTGACCTCAGTGTATATATATATATATGCACTCAAAATAAGCTTGTGGGTGGCGGAGACGGACCCGACCGTTGTTCGCAACGCCCAGGAAAAGGTTGTGTGGGAGTAGAGAGACAGGGAGGGAGACGGCGCATATAGCATAAGAAATTAAGCACATAACCCACACACACACACACACACACACACACACACATATATATATATAAAAATCAAAACAGAAAAGATAAAAGAAAAAAATCGAGCGAGATATAAGAAGCACTGGATTCCTGCTTTACTTGGTACTTGGATTTCAGGTTTCTTTTCTCTTTCTCTCTCTCTCTCTCTCTCTATTCTCTCTGTATCTTTCTATGAACGTGTCAGCTGCTATGTTTTTGATTTTGATCAGGTGGGATGTGACCAGAATCTTTGATGTGATAGTGCCTGGGTTCGAGGGCTTTTGTTGCGATTTGGTTTAGGGCTAGGGTTTTTTTGGTTTGTCTCTCTAGAATTGTTATAGTGTTGTTGGATTTAGGTTTTGTAGTTATTGATTATTGGATTTGTGGCCAGAGCAGCTAAAGTTTTGGACCTATAGGTGATTAGGGTTTTGTGTAAAAGTTAGTAAGTAGGGTTTTATTCTTTGTTTCCGCGTTTGATGTCTGTAAAATTAGATTTGATACGTTATATCCCTTCTTTACAATACGGGTATTCTGCGTAATGATGGTATTTTGTGCCCTGATCTGATGCTTGAATCATTCAAGGTTTTACTCTCTCTCTCTCTCTTTTTCTCTGTCCTTACCCTTGTGTGAGATTTATTGTACTTAGAACTGGATTGCATACCTTCTTTTGGTTTTGACTCAATTGGACAATGGAATATCTAAGTTGAATGATCTATATTGTTGTGATCTTTGAATCAATTTAGTTTAGATTATTGAGCAAAATATCATGTTACTCTCCTCCCTTCAATTATCTTTCTGTCATTTGTATTTAATGTACAAAAAGCTTCACTTTGACTGGTTGGTTTATGAGCTTTTGCTTGGATGATTTGATTCTCATTTATTGTATTTTATTTAAGCTTGGTGTTTTACTGAAACTAGGTTGCACTGAACTCGGATCTAAACAGCTTCTTTTCTTTTCATGAGACATGGACAAAACATACTTCTGGTCAAACTGCAACGAGTATCACATTTTTTTATTCCAAGAAGTGCTCAACTGGGGGTTTCTCGTCATTGGAGATTTTCTTTTGGTTTCCTTTGTTAATTGCACTTAGTGGTTAGTGTCTTTTTAACAAGTACTTTGGGAGGCGTGATGCAAGCTCTTTCTGAGACAGGTGTTGGATTTTTAGTGTGCTTCTTCACGTAAGTAATTTCTCTATTTCCCTTTGTCCATTGTGTCACACAAGATTCCCCCTTTCCTTCTCTCTGCCTAACAAATTGTTTTGGCAGCAGTGCATTGGTGATACTAGATGCAGTCAAAGTTATAGTGAACATGCCCTCTGGGGTACCCTTTTTTTTTATGCAAAATGTTTTGATTGGTTTCTTTTTTTGTTTTTTCTCTAACTTTGTGATATTATTGTAGGACTGAAGTCTGCAAGCAATCAATTGAAAGCTTAAGTAGGAGTTAAAACTAGTTAAGCCTTTGGCTCAAGTCTCTGCAGACATTTGCTCTCCTTGTTGCTTCTAATGGGTACCAGCTAAGAGCGTTTAGAAATCAGTTCCCCAAACAGCTTCTAGATTATATAGATTTGGTAGGCTTTTTTCTTTAGATTTTAATTCCTTGGGTGGCTGTCCCAAGCTTTGGGTATCTGTTCAGTTGGCCTCAACTGTCATCATTGTTTAGCAGCAATATGTTCTTGACTACATTTTTTCCCCATTATTCTATCTATTCTCATAGAGCCATGAATCTGGCTGTAAATAAGGCCATGATGCTTGTCCCTTACAAACATTTTAGTTTTGTGCTCTCAACTGGTGTCAGAGAAAATTAATGGGAGTTTTCCTGGACTGGTGGCAGTTTCGTTTACTCTACAGTTTCACTGAGGATCATCTACCATAAATGTCACCTAGCTTTTTTAAGTCTTATATTTTTTCTGAATAAAGAAAGAGCTCTCTGTTCCACAAAAAGATGGAGAGGTGAATTTGCTTTCCTTGTAATTTATATCATGGTGTGAGCCTTGTGTATCAATAACTTAATTGAGGCCATCTAATGCAGGTACAAGTTGATCAAGGAAGTTGGTGATGGAACATTTGGGAGTGTTTGGCAAGCGATCAATAAGCAGTCTGGCAAAGTTGTAAGTCTATTTGTAGTTTTATAGTTGCTAACATGATGATTTTCATTAAAAGTCATTTTTTATCACTTTTAATTGGAGACAATTTCTTTGTTAAAATTGTACAGGTTGCAATTAAAAAGATGAAGAAAAAATATTATTCATGGGATGAGTGTGTAAATCTGAGGGAAGTCAAGGTAGTATCATTTACTTTTTTTTTTTTTTTGTATTATTTGTTTTGCCAAATGCTCCTTACTCACGAATGGTTTCTCCCTTCCAAAGTCATTGCGGAAAATGAATCATCTGAATATTGTGAAGCTGAAGGAAGTCATTCGGGAAAATGATATCTTGTATTTTGTCTTTGAGTATATGGTAAGTCTTTTGTCAGTTTGATATTAATCCCTTGCCTTATTGTGGAACCTGCAGTTTTAACTTGCTTATGTTTCAGGAATGCAACCTTTACCAACTTATTAAAGACAGAGAAAAGCTATTCTCAGAAGCTGAAATCAGAAATTGGTGTTTCCAAGTGTTTCATGGTCTTGCTTACATGCACCAGCGTGGATATTTTCATCGTGATCTTAAGCCAGGTAACTTTTTATCTTTTGTCCTGCAACTCAATCATAATGGCATTCAAAGGGTTTCAAAGAATGTTTACAGAAGCAGCAAGTTTTCTTATGATTGACACCAATTAGATATGAAATTTCAACAGAAATTATTCTGTCCATGGCAAAGTGGTACACCAAGGAGTTATCTTTGAAAATGGTAGGGTTCGGTATTTTTTTTCCTTGTCATGAGCTTGACTTAACTTCCTTTGTCCTCTACACTGTTATTGCTCAACAGTTACCTTCTGTCATCACTTGCTTTTGCATTTGATGGTGGTTATGTTTTTATGTTTAGATGATACACCCTTGGGTAATCATATTATTGACCAACTTGGTTTTGTTAATTAAATAGCATAAGGTCATTTTCATCTAAATAATTTCTGCTCCTAGAGCTTCCAACCCTGTTATTCTCCATTTAGGTTGATGAAGCTTGCATTTCTTGTAGAGAACTTGTTGGTTACAAAAGATGTGGTTAAAATTGCTGATTTTGGTCTTGCACGAGAAATCAATTCACAGCCACCATACACGGAGTATGTCTCCACACGTTGGTATGTTTGTACTTTTCTTTGAATTTTTTCTGCTGCAGTGACTATCAAGCTCATTATTTTTTAATGCTAAGTGCTGCGTTCTCTACATCCTAGGTATCGTGCCCCCGAAGTTCTGCTTCATTCATTCCTATATGGCTCTAAAGTTGGTTAGTAGCAGAAGAGAATGCTATTATGATGAATCAATTTGTCACGATAATTGATGCAATCCTTTTTGTATGATAAATCATGTCACATATTTCTTTTGCATGCAGATATGTGGGCAATGGGTGCAATTATGGCTGAGTTATTCACTCTTCATCCTCTTTTCCCTGGTACCAGGTACATCCCTGAGTCCTTTCAGATCTGGTTGGATATTTTGTTAGAATTCTGCTCACTGACAGTATTTGCTTGAACAGTGAAGCAGATGAGATATATAAAATATGCAGTGTGATAGGCAGTCCAACACAGAATTCTTGGGCAGATGGACTTAGCCTTGCAAGGGCCATTAATTACCAGTTCCCGCAGGTCGTATTTGATTTTTCCCTTTGCTATGCCCGGAAGATATGTTTGAATCATTTTGCCTTACTAATGATTTGTAAACATGGAATGCTTGCCTTTTATTACTGCTGGTCAGCATGTGAACTTTGAACTCTAGTATGTGAGTGCTCATGCTGGGCATCTTTCTAGGTGCAGCAAATAATTATGGTTGAATTTCTCTGCTTGCTATTGCAGATTGCTGGTGCTCACCTTTCTGTACTGGTACCATCAGCGAGTGATGATGCAATCAACCTTATTACGGTTAGTAATGTTGTCGAATAGTTGTGTTGCTTACATGCATTAGGTAATGAATAGAAGACATGTATCCATTATTGTTGATATTATCTGTTGGTTAACCTTTTCCTCTCTCCCTGTGAGTTTCTTAATGTTTTTTTTTCTTGGAAATGCAGTTGCTTTGTTCTTGGGACCCCTGCAAGCGACCCACAGCTACGGAGGCCTTGCAACATCCATTCTTCCAGGTACTTCTCTTTGGTTTTTATTTTTTTGTATTTATGTACAAAAAGATAAGTGGTATGCAAATTATTATTTTCAGACACTGGATCAAATGTACTTCTTTGTGTTTACAGAGTTGCTTCTATATTCCCCCATCTCTTCATTCCAGAACATCTGCTGCCAGGACACCCCCATCTGGTGCGTTATTTGACTTGTCTTGTTGGTTTCTCTCTTGAATTATTGCTGCAATGTTGTATTCTTCTTGTTATGTACTTTAACTTTAAATGTGATTATATACTACACTGTAGTAGGACCAAGGGAACACTGAAACAGGAATCTACTAAGAGATATGCCAGGGCATTGACTAATTCAATTCTTGTTAATAAATTTTCTTAAGCAGAGATGCATGCTTAGAGCATGGGCTTGCATAAAATTAAATGAATTTGGGGATTTTGAGTTTACTTTTGATATTGCCTCACTTTTTGAAATTTTGATTACCAATCTGTGCATTCCAAGGTGTAAAGTGTAAACCAGGATTTTTTTTTAAAAAAAAAATTAAATTGTTTGAATTGCCAGAGTATTTGGGCATATTCTCCTACGTATATATATATATATATATATATATATATATATATATATATATATATATATTACTAACCTGCCAAATACAAGTTAGCATTTTGCCAATTTTTCTTGACAAAGTACACCTTTGGATTTAAAGTTCTCTTAATTCTTGTGGAAGCTATTCTTATTTCTCCTTTTTAATTGCTAGTTTACAAGCCTCCGACTTATGGCCCTTGTGTTTTCTGTGCACTAATTTCAAATCAAGTTATTTCAAACTAAAAATACAAAGTCAAAACCAGATCATAAGATCGATGAAAAACCCAAAGCAGTTGAGGCTGGCAATAAGCGTGGAATGAGTCTCCATTTAATTTTGAATCTGAAAGGAAAAAGACTGGAAGCTGTAAAATGAAAGATTGCCAGTGGACAAAAAGACTCTTGATGTCTTGTTGGATGCTGTCTAAATAAGACCACGATGGTTGCAATTTTTCAGCTGATATGAATGGCAGTTAGTGTAACAGCTAAAGGGCAACAATAATATTCAACTGCTACATGAGGAAAATCTGGATTAGTTGGGAAAAGAAGAAAGGAAAAGGGTGAAATGTCAAAATATCCTTTAGTAAAGACAAGAAAAGATAAAAAGATATTCTTGTCAAAAAAATACAGGCATAATGCTAAACTTGCCCCAAGGGTTGCAAGTTAGCAAATGTGTGTGTGTCTATGTTTGCTGTTGTGCATGTGTGAGGGGTCTGCTGTTTCAACATTTCAGTTGACGGAAACTGGGAGGGACAATTTTGTCTTTAAATTGATATGTCAAATATAGTTGAATATGTTATCTGGTTTGTTGTTCTCACCTTGTATACTATGTTGCAGGTGTTCAACAAAAGCAGGATATGGTCAACCAGGTAAAAAATTGCTGGGGTTATTCTTGAAATGAAAATGGTTGCTTTATTTTACCTCTAATTTAGGAATTTGTACAGGGATTGGAATTGAAAAGTTCAATGAAGTTGGCTTCAAGTCTCTTGTAGGTCACCAGTGTCTAGAAAGTCTTAGGAAAAATGCACGAAAACTTGTATAATCAGTTTTCTGACAGCAGTATTGTGGTTTGGATTACTCCCCATCTGCATATTGACTAAGTAAATGACCAAAGTAAATCTGCTGTCAGTTCCTTCATATACATCATCTTCTGCTGTTGCTTCTGGTCTAACCACATTCACTTTGGGGTTACTTACAGTCCCATGCTTTACTGCATATGCTTGAATATTTATTTCTCATGAGGGTTGGTCTTGGTTCAAGGAAGTTTGACGCTTTAGATTAAAGTAAATTCCACATGTTTGCACTGTTATATTGATGCCTTATTGAACCACAGTTAAGCTAAGGGTTGTATCGAGATATTCACCTGTTTGAATGTGGCATTTCAGACCAACCTGTGATGTCTAAAGTCAGGAAATTACATTCTGGTTGTTTCTTTTTCTCATCTGCATTGTTGATAATGTTTTGCCTGTCTTTGTGGATGAAGGTTGCAAATAAAAATGATAAACCGGTGAAGATCTTCACTAAACAACGAAACTATCATCCTCCAGGAAGGAAGAGCCCAAGTAAGTTTCTTGGTTACCATTGTTACTGCCATCAACTTCTATGATGCTGGACTTCACTAAGACTCTTTCTGAAAACATGTGTTCCAAGTCACATTAACCATTCACTAAATATAAAATAGTGATGACCTATCGCTAATGCTAGTTTCATTTCACTATTTAATTGTTATGAGTTAAATTAACTGAGAGACCCAATTCATTGGTAGCACTCATTACCAAGGAGAAAGCTGCACGTGGGGTTTTTGATGCCACTGATGAATTTGCCAGCTTGGCAATCAGTTCTCGAAGGCAGTCTCTGGTGCAGCCTCGGCCACCTCCTATGAGGGCAGAAGTGCATTGGAACGGTGAATCTAAGGGTATGTTTCTCAGGTCATCTCAACATTTCCAACCCGGCGGAACTTATATACGGAAAGTTGTGGAATGAGAAATACGCGCGTGTTTGAGAGCCTGTATGTTCCCGTGTTAAATTGCCGGAGGATCCTTTCCCAGACTAGTTTACTTTTGAGTGCTACAATCTTGTTGTCATGACATGAAATTGTCACTACTAATAAGCGACGCTGTGATGTGACAATATTTACCATATCATGGTCGTTTAGAATTATCCAACTGGGCCTTCCAATAGTAGGCATTGGTGCTTGTCTATCTTGCTTTTAATGGCATTATGTTTGTAAGCTGTAACGTTCTCATGACTGAAATTTAATGTGTCGTCAATGAACTAGTCATGTTTTGGTAACCCTTAACTGGAAGACTGAAAATATGCACCGCAGCCATGGGTAATGAGTTCCAGAGAGCACCATGTTTGGGAACGCATTAACCTAAGTATGGTCTCCTTTACAAGGGGTAATATGATTAAATAATGCCAGATTTGGTCTCATGCTTTGTTTGCTAGCTCATCGCTTCAACGTTTAAGTCTTAGCTAGTAATTTTTCTCCACGTATATCTGGGAGGAGGCTTTGCCTTCTTTCTCATAACTCAATTACTATCATGTCTTAATAGTTCATCAACAAGAAATATTTAGTTCATTGACTTTATCTTATAATTATGGTCTCGTCATAATTAATTTACAAGTTAATTTATTCCATGAACTTTTTCTTTAAAATTCATCAATGTTCATTGTTTATATAAATAATGCTAAAAATGGAAATTATTTTTAATTGATTAATAATATGTATAAAATATCAAACATGCACTCAAAATAGTAACCAATACAATAATAACTACTATAATATATATACTAATAATCTTTCAATTACACTAAATTCAATTATTTATATATCATATATACCATTGCTTTTAATGTGGTGATCATATTCTTATTAAAATAAAAACTTAGCTTTAGGATTTTTTAAATTTTATTAAATAAGAACTCTCTTATCTTTATCTCAATTTGCTTTATCATCTCTATAATGAAAGGAATAAGAACATAATGAGCATTCGTAAGACCTAGGGTCTTAATATAATGGTTTTGTTGTTGTCACAATACTTAATTATTGGCTTAACAATGCATGAAACCTCATTAAGTTCAATGATGAGGTTCTTGATTTAAAATTACTTATTTTGTTACATCATAGACATATTCAACTATGACAATTGTCTCAAGTTTAAAACCCTTCTAACTTGCAATCTTATTATTTGGAGTAAAATTTTATTTAAATGATGTTTCTTATTGTCTTTTATAGTCAATGAAAAAATGTAACTTAAAGTTCATGGATATTTAAATAGTAGCTTTTAGCAAACTACTTCTCACATGTATCAAAATGTAGTTCCCTAATGTCTAATGACTCTTATTGGATTAGTCTTGTATCTACACATTACACACATCGAGTCTCGTACAAATCTCTCATCCAATCAATCATTTTAAGTACAAACCAGATCTTATTTATCATATCTCTTTGAATTTTATGTCTTAAAATGCATAAACTTAAAGATAATAATATTGTGCAATGTAAACAAAAATCTCTTGTTGGATTCTCTTCAAATACACAACTATTTTAGCAATTTGTACTTAGACGACGGTAATCAAAAGCAACATTTCAAATTTATCTAAATAAATCTTGATTATTCAAAACTTTTCTTTAAAGATCTTTTCACAAATTATAGGCAATTTGATGGATGTCCATTTGTACTAGTATCAAATAACTAAGGAATTAATGTTTTACATAATCTTAGGGGTTTAATGACAAGGGCAAGATCAAAGAAGGTTCGAGAAGTGCATAATAGTTTAATTTGTTAAGTCCAAGAGCAAGAAATTGCTTGATATGATTAATTAAAGACAAAAGTATCTTAAAGGCCTTTTAACATGTTTTTATGTGAGAAATGAACAAGACAAAGGCTAAGATCTTGGAAAAAGGGAAGTTACGGGGCTAGGAAACGAGTTTCAGACCAAGGCATGCAAGCATCAAGTGCCACAATTATAGCAGCCTTGATAACATAGCAAGTCCAATGGCTAGACGCTAATAAGCATTACCACAAACTAATTCTTTAGGGTTTTAACTACCAATTGGTCTGGACTTTTACTTATTTTGAACCCCACAATGCATATAGAGTTTAGTACTTTATATGGGCTTGTTATTTGGAAAACTTTATGGGTCTATGTTGTATTTCACTAATAGGTAGTAGGCCCATATATTAACTACAGTTTGTGTATTGTATATATTTATAAATATAGCCATAACCTGAGGAGGTAGATAGACATTAGAATACAATTGTACAACTGCAAAAGACATTGTTTTCTCTCAAGTTTAAATACAAATGAGCATCTTTTCCATTAGTTCTTTATGAACTTGTTGATTTGCATGCTTAATTGTGTTTTTCATAGAATTATCTTTTTCAATCTTGTATTGCATGGTAATGGCATCTAATCCTTCTATAATTCTAGTTCGTGGTTGCTTTATAACCATTAGGTCATAATTATTTATTTCATAACTTGTCGTAGAATGATCCTAATAACATCAATTTTGGTGTTAGGTTCCAATTCATTATAATCAAAATTCACATCATTTGGTATCAAAGTTTTGGTTCTAACTCAAGTTAGTTACCCTTTTGTCATCATCTTTTTTATATATTCTTCATTGTTAGTTGAATTACCAATTAAAAAAATAAAAATTTGTGTGTTTCTTGTGTTTCTTTATTGTTGTTTATTCATTCTACAAAAATACTCATTAGTTAACCAAAAACAAAATCAGCTTTATTGTTTAATTGGTCATTTACTCAATTATATTCAATAATTGATTGTTGTCCAATTGCACTAATTATTTCATCAAATTCCTTGTCTTTCTGTTTGCTTTATTGTCTATCTTCCTTAATTGTGTCACTTTTTTGAAGAGGTAGGTCTAAGATTGATATATTCAAGTTTTATTTGATCAATTTTAGTTTATTTAGAACCTTTTGAAAAAGCTACTGAATGTGAAATTACGATTGATTGTGTGAAACACATCGAATGGAGTGTAAACATGTAAAGGAGAAATTTAAAAGGATTACATTTTTTATTCTTTATCATTTTCTACTGTTGTAAACATGTCATATAATAAAACTAATAACCCTACTAAGGGGGAGAAGTAATTAGTTGTACTAGACCTTAAATTTTTTATGAAAACCTTAAAGGGGAAGTTTGAAAGAATAAAGTTTATGTTTCATGAAATGCATAATAAAATGGAGAGAATTGAAAGAGAGTCTAATGGGAAACTTGGGAGGGTCACTAGGAGAATGGTACATACACCATTAGAATCAAAATTTGGTGAAAAGGATGAAGATGAGTTAAAAAGGGCAATAACCTTAGTAGAAGTTATAGAATAGGTTAAGGTAGTAGAATAGGTAAAGGAATCTATGGTAATGGAACCGAGAATGATAGATATATTAAAAAACATGAACGGAAGACTAAGAGAGAAGAAAGGGTAGACAAAAATCTTAGTAGTATTAAAATGAAAATACCTTCTTTTCAAAGGAGAGCTAACCATGATGTCTGTCTATTTAAATTAGGAACGTAAAGTATAATTAATATATAAGTGCAACAACTTCTTCGAGGAGAAGAAAGTGAAGTTAACTATAGCAGAGTTCATTAATTATGTTGTAATATGGTAGGATTAGCAAGTTACCATTAGAAGAAGAAACTTTAAGAGAATTATAAAAACATAAGAGAAGCTAAAACATTTGATGAGGAAGAGATTTAACCTTAACTCTTGCTACAAGAACATAATAAGTTATAAGGCCTTAATGAAGGTTTTATGAGTATAAAGGAGTACTATAAGAAGATGGAAATAGCTATAGTTAGGGCTAATATACTAAAGGATAAATAAGGTACTATAGCTAGATTCCTTCAGGGCCTAAACCAAAAAATATTTGATGTAGTATAGTTACAACACTATATAGAATTAGAAGATATGGTATACCTTGCCATGAAGGTAGAGAGACAACTTAAGAAAAAAGATAGTTCTAAAATTAGCTTTGACTTGGGTTCTACATTTAGTGAGAAATTGAGTCAATGGAAAAGTAAGGAGAAACCAACCACTAAATATAAGTTAAGATACCTAAACTCAAACCTATTGAAGGAATCCAAGAGAAGGGAAAAACTAGGATATCAAATACTTTAGATGTCTGGGTATGGGTTATATGGCTTCATAGTGTCCTAATAAGAGAACCATATACCTTAAAGAGAATAGTCACTATAAATCTAGTAGTAAAGCTAATGATGAGGATCAAATGTCACCACTAGAGGATGCTAGTGATATTGATAAAGCGATGAAGTATCCAGAGCATGATGGAAGGCTTTTAGTAGTAAGGAAAACCCTTAGTGTGTAGGTTAAAGAGGATGATATTTAGATACAGTAGGAAAATATTTTTCATACTAGGTGTTTAATTCAAGATAGACTCTATTGCTTAATCATAGACAAAGGTAATTGCATTAATATAAAAAGAGTTGATAGAGAAATTAAACTTGCCTATAACTAGACACCCTAAGCCATATAAACTATAGTGGTTAAATGATAGTGGGGAGGTGAAAGTAACTAAACAAATAATTATTTCATTTACTATTAATAGGTATAAGGATAAGGTTACTTGTGATGTTATACTTATGTAGGTTGGTTATTTTCTATTAGGATAGTCATGGCAATTTGATAGAAGGGTAACACATGATGGGTACAAAAATAGGCATACATTCACCATTGAAGGAAAACCCATTATACTCACACCATTATCTCTTAAACAGGTTTATGAAGATGAAAGAAGAGTGAGAGAGAGAGAGAGAGAGAGAAAAGGTGAAAGCAAACACTTAAAAGTGCTAAATACAAAAGTGGTAAGGCACAAAATAAAATTAAACAATAACAAGTGAGTGTGTATGCCAAAGGAGTTAATATGAGAGTTGTCTTCCAAGTTAGGTGGCAAATGTATTTAATCCTTTATAAGGATGCCTACCTTGCTATCATTGATAGTACTTCTTATGTTCCTAATGTTGTTTCTTTTTTGTTGCAAGAGTTTGATGATGTGTTCCCTAATGATGTACTATATGGATTACCACCACAAAGGGGAATTAAGCATTGTATAAACTTAGTACTTGGAGTAGCTATTCCTAACAAGCAAGCATACCAAGGTAACCCCAATAAGACAAAAGAACTTCAAAAGCAAGTTAAGGAATTGATGAAAAAAAGGTATGTGCATGAAAGTATAAGTCCATGTGCAGTACCTATGTTGCAGGTGCCAAAGAAAGATGAGTCCTAGAAAATGTGTGTTGACTATCAAGCCTTTAATAAATTACAATTAAGTATTGACACCTTATACCTAAACTTAATGACATGCTTGATGAATTGCATAGTGTATGCTTCTTTTCAAAAGTTGATCTTAAAAGTGAATATCACCAAATTAGAATTAAGGTAGGTTATGAATGGAAAATTGCATTCAAAACTAAGCATGGTTGGTTAGTGAATTTTCCTAAGTGGTTGGTTATACCATTTGGATTAACTAATGTACCTAGCACATTTATGAAATTAATGAATCATGTTTAGAGACTTTTCTTAGGAAAATTCGTGGTGGTCTATTTTGATGATATTTTAGTATACATCTATTCTTTAAAGTCTCATGTCAAACACTTACTTTCTGCGCTAAATGTGTTAAGGAAAGAAACATTTATGCTAACTTGAAGATATGTACCTTTTGCACTGATTATGTCATTTTTTTAAGGTATGTTATGACTCCTAATGGCATTGAGGTTGATAATAAAAGGTTATGGCTATCCAAAAATAGCCTACCAAAATATATAGGTAATGTAAAGAGTTTTTATGGTTTGTCTAGTTTTTATAGGAGGTTTATTAGGAATTTTAGCACTACAACTACACTATTGATAGAGATCATTAAGAAAATTGTAAGGCTTAAATAAGGTGACAAACAACAAGTTGCATTTGAACTATTAAATCTAGGTTTTGTAATTTACCACTTCTTGCTTTGCTTGATTTTTCTAAAACATATGAAATTGAATGTAATGCATTAGGCATTAAGGTAAAGGGCATACTCATGCAAGAGAAATGTCCTATAGTATTCTTTAGTGAAAAGTTAAGTGAGGTTGTATTAAATTATTCATTTTATGATAAGGAATTATATACACTTGTTAGAACTTTAGAAACTTGGCAACACTACTTTTGGCTTAAGAAATTTGTAATCCACACTAATCATAAGTCATTAAAACATTTGAAAAGTCAAGGTAAATTAAATAGAAGACATGTAAAGTGGATGGAATTTATAAAGATGTTTCCTCATATGATTCAATATAAGGCAAGTAAGGAAAATATGATTGTTGATGCATTGTATCATAGGTACACCTTAAGCACTAGATTACTAGGTTTTAATTACATCATTAACTTGTATGCTACAGATGTTAATTTTGGTAATATTTATACTACTTGTGAGAATATTAGCTTGGTAAATTTTATGAACATGAGGATTACTTATTTAAGGAAAATAAATTATGTATTCCTTAAGGGTCTATTAGAAAATTACTAATATGAGAAGCTCATAAGGGAGGTTTAATGGGTCATTTTGATATTCAAAAGACTTTAGATGTTTTGAGTGAACATATCTTTTGGCTACATATAAAACGTGATGTTGAACAAATTTATGCAAAATGTATCACTTGTAAGCAGGCTAAGTGTAAAGTATTACTACATGGTAAGTACATGCCTTTAAAGGTCCCTCGTGAACCTTGGATTACTAGTTCAATGGATTTTGTACTTAGTTTATAAAGGTCCAAAAAGGGCTAAGATTATATCTTTATTGTGGCTATTAGGTTTTCCAAGATGACACATTCATTGCTTTCCATAAAACAGATTATGCCACACAAATTACTAACCTATTTTTCAAGAAATTGTCAAACTTTATGAAGTACAAAAAAGTATTATGTCTGATCATGAGACCAAGTTTCTCAATCATTTTTGAAGGACACTTTAGGGTAAGTTTAATACAAAATTGCTTTTCTCCACAACGTGTCATCCACAGATTAATAGTCAAACTGAGGTAGTCAATCATACCCTTAATACATTACTGCATGTTGTAATTGGTAAAAATTCTAACACTTGGGAAATGTGTTTACCATTCTTGGAGTTTACCTATAATAAAGATATGTATAGTGGCATTAGTTATTCATCGTTTGAACTAATTTACAATTTTAACCCTTTGACACTATTAGATGTAGCGTTATGTAGGAACAAGCCAATTTAAATGGAAAGAAAAGGGCTAAGGTGGCCCAACAACATCATAAGAGCACTAGACTAAATATTGAAAAAAGGACAAAGCAATAGGCCATTTAAACCAACAAGGGACACAAACATGTCATCTTCCAGCCAGTAAATTGGGTTTGGGTACATATGTGGAAAGAGTGATTTCCACATCATAAGAAGAACAAGTTACAACCTAGAAGAGATAGTCCTTTTCAAGTCATGGCTAGAGTTAATGATAACGTCTATCAACTTGACTTACTATATGAGTATAGTGTGAGTTCAACATTTAATATTTTTTATCTTTCCTTATTTAATGATACAAGTTCAAATTTGAGGACAAATCCTATTGAGGAGAGGGGAAATGATGGAGGTCCACTTAATATCACAGCAAGTCTAAAGGCTGGATACTAATAGGCATTAAGGCAAACTAATTCTTTGGAGTTTTAACTACCAATTTATCTAGGCTTTTACTTATTTGGAGCCTCATAATACATATACAGTTTAATACTTTATATGGGCTTATTATTTGGGAAACTTTATGGGTATTGTTGTTCCCACATCTTGTATAGATTGTAATTGTTGTCAACTACGTTTAAGTGTGCAAGAAAGTAAAGTCACATGGAAAGGCAAGATAATAAATTTGCCCTATTAGGATTTCATGAAGGAGTATATAAAGGCCAACATAAGAGAGTGAACAGTGAAGCCATCAAACAAAGAGAGAGAAAAGAAACTATTGTTAGAAATAGAAGAGGTCAGCAAATTGAGCAAATCAGAGTAGACCAGTGAACGAAGAGAGAGAACACCGACGGTAAGAGAACAACAGAACAGGGGTTTGCAAAAGAAAAGAAACGGTTGGCAAAAATAGACAATCAGTGAAAACTCAAGAACGGCAGAACAGGGGCTAGACGCCAAAATAAACCAGCCATTGGAAGAAAAAGAAAAATCATATATGGCCATATCAGAGACCTTCGGCAAAAAGAGGAGTCGACAACAGAACGATACAAAAGAAAAGGGAGCTGGATGGCAGAACGAAGAGTAGACAGCAAGGAGACAACACGGCAAAGAGGTAGACGGCAAAATGAGTCAACAGCAAAACAGAGTGGACAGTGAGATAAATCCGGTTGGACGATGACAGAGATCCGACTGGATGAAGAAAAAGAGACCGTTGACAGAACATGAGAGAAAGAGAGAAAAATTGAGACAGCCGTTGGAAGAGAGAGAAAAGAGGTATATGGCCAAAACAAAGGAGTCGATAGGAAAGAGAGAAAAAGAAACCCGATGGCCAACCAAGTGAGCACAACAAAGCACACCACTGGTGGAAGGAGAGAGAAACCTGACAGCCAAACAGGAAAGGAGAGAAAAACCCAATACTGCCAGAACAGAGGGTGGACAGCCGATAAATAGTGACTGGTAGAAAAGGGAGAAAATCCGATATGACCAAAGGAGGTGTGAAACGAACAAGGCAAACCAGAAACGTACATGAGGCGAATTGTGAGACAATGAAATTGTGAAATAGGAGACAGGTGAGACCGTAAGACAGTGAAAGTAAGAGTTGTGTGAAACAACGTAAAGAAGAAATTCGGCGAAGTGTTAAAGAACTCAACATATTTCTAGATTTCTTCAAGAGAGGTTAGAAAGTATTGCAATGAACTTTTAAACGGCAGTGAAACAACCTTTCAATTCAACAGAAGTAAGACAAGCCAAAAGAAGGATAGACACAGTAAGTGACACTCTTTGTATTGTATTTGCTTAGTAATTGCAATAGTGAAAGGAGCAGAGGATTAAGACATCCATTGTAATTGGAATTCTCAAATATAGTGGATAGTCTCAATAAGGGAGAGTCCCTACCACCATGGATATATATCACGTTGACGGAACCACGTAAATCTTATGTGTCCTTAATTTGCTTTACGTTCTGTGTTTTGAATTGAGTTGTGAACGCAACTAAAGTATCAGCCAACCTATAACCTAACGAAGACCTAAACAAGAACATTCGAATTGTCTATTAGGCAAGGTGTCTGAAAGGTAACTTTGGGGACTATTGTGATTAGTCGAGTCTGAGAAAGAATTCACTTTTAAGAAGAGGTTGAAGTTGTTCACTTACCTGCGAATTGTGAATTGTGGTGATACTTATTCACCCCCTCTTCTCAGTATCATAAACTAGTAAATCCTAGGGAGAAATTAGGAACTTCAGATGTTTATTTGCCCAAAGTTTAATGTAAGGAAATAAATTTAAGTCTAGTAATAATGAACTAAAGTTTAATCAAATTCATTGTTTCAATTACCAAAAGCATTGATTAAGTAGGATCACCATTAACTTATACAAATAAAATCATAACACACATAATCCCCAAGAAATCAACCCAATAAAAAAAAAGGAGACTTATCTCAAATAGTGGTGATACCTCTAGGCAAAACCTCTTTATATCAGCAAACTATAAATCAATATATCTTTTTTTTCTTTCTTTCTTTCTTTTTCCCCTCACTTATACATACTAAAAGCTTAAATAAAAAAATCAAATATCAACATAAAAAAGTAGTTAAAATAAAAAGAAAATACATATTTCCTTAAAAAAGTTGTCAAAGAATTACTAAAAATGTCATTGATGGCCACTAGAAAGTCACTAGAGAATTCACTTGTAATAGTTATTATTCACCAAAAAAATGTCTCAAACACCATCCATAGAATCCTCATGATCCCCTAAGGCTATGCATTGAAAGAAGGTTAAGAAACATAGCAACCAACTAACAACCAAGCTCTGGTCATCGAGCCATTGTAGCCATACATGACACCAACCAAGAGAATTCCAATTTGACATTAGTACTAGCCAATACACCATCCTTTACCTTATCTAGTGGTACCTATCATGTGCCATATAAAGATCTAGAAAGTGCTAACTAATGACCTAAAGTCATATGTCTTTACCCACTTCACCCTTTATACTTACCATTTTTGGCTATTGTCACCACATAACTTTCACACTGATGGATTCAATAGGTAACAATCTATTTATTAGTACCCTCTATGCATTAATCAGAGATCAATGATGATTCACCACAGGTGACAATGCCCACTTACCCTTAACCACACTTAATCCAAAAATAAGAAAATCAAAACCATCTTGAAGCCAAATCTTGGCTTCCTATGCCAAAAATCGCACCCAAAACTTAAATTTGAGCTATTGTTAATCTAAATAATGTAAAAAAGGAGCAAGAAGATGCTCATTTGAAAGAAAGTAAGAATTTGGAATTTTTGGGAAATAAAAATTAAAAAAGGGTTTCTATGATAGGGAGAAAGGAAAGAAAGAAAAAAAAAAGAAAAGAAATGTAAGATAAAAGGATGGAAGCAAGAGAAAGAAAAAAATAAAAAAGAGGAAAAATATAAAATGAAGGAAAAGTAAAAAAACAAAAAAAAGGAATAGAAGAAAATAAAAGATCAACAAAAAAAGAAAAAAAAAGAAAATGAAAAGTGGAAACAAAGTTCCTAGCCATAATACTATTTTGGAACATCCTAAGGGAGCTTGCTATATAAAATAATCATGCCTAAAGTTTTTTTTTATTCCAATGCACTAAAAAAAAGAACATGAAAATGAGTAAAATATTGGTAAAAAAAAGTATAAAAATAAAATATACAATAAATGTTTGGGTTGGGCATGGCCTTCACCCAATGTAACCATGTGCCTGAACATTGAAGAATCCTATTAAAGTAGATCAAATCATTTATGATGTTCCAATCACACTGAAAAAAATTGGTAATAACTCCAAAATCAATATACACATATCTCAATACTCTTAACTGCCCCTTAGTTCTTAACCACATGTGCACCACGTCACTTGACCTAAAAAAAGAGTCCCATCATTGTGTCTTCTCCTCCACGTCTATTAAGCCTCTTGCCACCCCAAGAAGCTTGTTGCAACAAGGTGTATTTGCAATTAATTGGTTATGGGTTAGGTAAAGATGATTTAATTGAGATTCTAATTGAACTTTAGGATTAAATGAAGCATATAAGAGAGACCTTAACATCTGCTTAGGCTACTAAAAAAAATCTCCATAAAAAGGAGCTATAAAAAGAGAAAGCAATAAAGCCTTAACCTTAGAGGATGATCAATTTGCCTTTTGATAATGTCAAAGGGGGAAAGAGATGAATTATTGATAAGACTTTGATCTATAGTCTTTGATTATATTGAATTTTTTATAAATGAACCAATAAATAAGTCTGTGAAACCTTATTTTTATGTTCTCAATAAGGATATATGTTGTAAGAGTATTAAGGGTAATCAAACATACTTTATCTTACTTAAAAACAATTTTCAGATTAATATACCAATTTAAGAAATTTTGTATATTAAGAATGTTATTATCTAACATATCAATAAAGGATAAATTATCAGTCCTTTTATTTTAGTAATAAAAACATGTAAAGAGAGAGCATTAATTTCATGCATATGAACCAAAATAAATTAAGTTTGAAATCTTTTATTTTGTTTACTTCTATTATTTTACATATATTAATAGCTTTTATTATTAACTTGAAAAAAATCTCGTAGAAAGATTTTCTAATAAAGTTAAGATTCTATTTATTTTATTTGACCTTGAACAACTCAATAAATTAAATATACTAAATTAAGTAGATAAAATAGTTTATTAATCACATTTAACGTGATTCTTAGTTCACTTTGGTGACACCTTATTGTCAAAATATATCATATATGTTTCATCTAACTATTGCCTCCAAATTTATGGAATTATGAGTAACTTATCCAAATTACAAAAATTTAATCAAATAGGATAATTAATTATAGTATCAACATATTTAGATTAAGGTAAAATTAAGTGACTTAATAACTTAATTCTCAAGTAGAACTTTGGTAAATTGCTTGATTCACACATCACGTGTACAACTCAAGCTATTTGTTCTTGTCACAATATCAATTTGACCATCTAACAATATTTTGTTTGATCATGTTTTCATCAAAAGTACACAAAAAGAATTATGGAATTATATTAAATTAATATATAAATTAATCAAATTGATTATCAATAATAATTAAACATACAATTGAATTATTTTTAAGAAGCAAATATTTGCTTTCATATCATTGTTAGAAATCATAATGATAGTTATCAAATAAATAAGTAATGAAAACAAAGACTTTAAACTTTAATTTCTAAGACCATATTAATTGTTTATTATATATAATTATAATCTTTTCTTGAAAATGTAATTATTGTTGAAGTAATTTTTAATCCAAACGAGTTGTAACAAACAACAATGATCTAAATGTTTAACCTTTAGCAGTAATCCTTAAAGACAGTAGGAAAACAGCTCCAAAAACCTAAAACTCTTTTAGAGAAAGAGAAAAGGTAACCTTAATATGCTATACATGTAACAGCTGGTCATATGGTAGGATATTTATAAGAACTTTGTCTGTTGAAACCTAAACTTGTATTAATTTCTAATATATTGTACATTAGTTCTGTTTTTCAAATATTGTATATTTAACTTTACAAATCTTTAAAACTTATTAATTAATTCCAACTTGATTTCTATTTTATATTCTCTTAATGTCTTTATGTACGTGACTTATTAAAATTCTAATATGATAATAATAAATATAAATTATAATAAAAAAATTAGATAAATTAAATTCTTTTAATTTATCATTAATTATCTAACTAATTAATTTATATTCATAGATCAAGATTGATATCTAATCATGTATTATAATCACTCAAATGTTATGACTGTTAAAAGAGTTTAACGTATCGCTTTAGTACACAATTTCTTAATGTAATTTATTTTTTTTTATCATCCTAATTTTTCAATGAGATATGTAGCATGAAATTAATATTAATTCATATTATCTAATTATATTAGTTCTTAAGTAGTTATATAGTCATTAATTCCATAAATAATATTTTTTTATGCATAAGTTATCATTTCACCTTTCTCAAAAACTTTTTAAATCAATATTAATTAATAATAAATAGAATATTCTCATAAAAATTACTTTTGAATGATAAATCTTTTATTAATCATATAATTATCTCTATATATAATTCATGATATGTTCAACATTCATTCCTACAAGTAATCCTTGATTTAGACAACATGAAATTGAGATCAAAACATTTTAATTTCTATGTAAAGTATTCTAATAACCTTAAATCTAAAATTATTTACACAATCATTTCCATGAAAATTTTTCAAAATATAAGCAATATTTTATTTAAAAATTCTTAAAGTCAATCAAGTAAATTTATTCAACTAATAAGAACATACAAAGTTCAATTTATGACATCAATTACTTTTTTATAAAAAAATATAATATGCACAATCTTTTAATTCTATTAATGTCTTATTTTAACAATGTGCCAATGAAAAATATTTATAAATAATATTTTAATATAATAAATATATAATAATTTTATTATTATAAATCTTTATAGAATATATTTATTTTATAAAATTTATCTTTCCAATTTGTTATTAATCATATCATGTATATAAATATAACATAGATAAATAATACTTTTAATTAATTATTAACATATATGATATCTCAAATATCTATTCAAAATGGTAACACATTAGCTCTAGAGCATACACTAACACGTGATTTGCCATTTAAACTTCATCTCTAACGGGGAAAAAACTGTAACCATGCATGCTTTCACCCTGTCACTGACTTCAATTCCATTCCTTCAGTCACGGCATGTAATACAAGAAAGGTCCTCAGACATGTAATTAAAATGAGCACAAAAATGGAAGAATTTTTGGAAACGTCGGGGAACGTATCATTAAAAAGAAAGGAGCGGTCAACCCAGATGATGATTAGGACTATTGAATGAAATAATACTATCAGTTCAATGTGCGTTGCCACTGCAGTTCATGGCAATGCCCATTTCTCAGCAAGGACTTCTCTCCGGTTCTGACAGCAAATCTGTGCTATTGCATTGTGATGCATAAAACAGATTAGATCAAATTTCCTTCATGCTGTGTTTCCTCTGATATCCATATGCCTAACGAGTCATTCATCTTTTCTGTGGTTTTTTTTTTTTTTTGTTTTTTTTTCATCTCCTCCTCTGTCCTTGTTTGCTGGGGTGAATTCATTCATATCATTTAGTGACAAAATATAATGCTGTGCGTCAAATCCCCCTTTACAGGTATTGAGCTTGTATTCTTTCTCTGTTCTGTTCCCACCACAGCTTTGCGTGCACTTCTCCAAACCTTTCACGGCTGCAATAAAACAAGATAAGGATTGTTTTCGTCACATTCCAAAATTGCAATAATAAGAACTCAGTGACAAGCTATTAAAAGAAAAAAAAAAAACAAAAAAGAAAGGAAAAGGCAAAAACAACACAGATGGGTAATTTTGCTTCAATTTTTATTTATGAATTGGAACAAACAAGTCCATTTCAAGATTTCATTGTTGGTTTGGTTCAAAGCTTATCAATATCTTAACCGTTACAGCTTTTCAGGACAGCAGTGAAGGGTAGTGATTATGCAAGTCAAAACTTGAAGGTTTGAACCATAAACGTGTGAAGAAATATAAGTTTCTGGTACCTGAATCTGACACGCCGGAGCTCCCTGGAGCCATCAACTAACTGTCTAATGGTAATGTATACACCAGGCTCATCTTCCTCAACCCATTCTGCCTCCAGATCACTAGCATTGCTTGCAGAGACAGAAGGTTCATCACGAGAAGAGGTAGTTGTTCGCGATGCATCAAAGGAAGACACTTCACCTTTTGGACCGACCATGCCATAGCCACTTGAGCCACCGTGGTACTGTTGGCTGCCACCATATTCCATGGGATCAGGTGGAAAGTATCCTTTGCCTCCAGGGGGTCTTTGGTAGTTTCTTGGTGTAAACGATGGAACTATTGGGCTTTCACGAGCAGTTTCTATTCTTGTGTACGAGGAATCCCTCTGCTGATAAATAAAAGAGTCATTTTTTAGAACAATCACTTCTTCAAGGTAATGGAGCTCTCTACTGTGAACTGATGGTCAGCAGTAAGACAAAGCATTAAAAGTTATGCCTTATATTTGCCAACTAAAGGGTTATGTTTAAAGAAACTACCGATTGCAACAAATTTTCCATAACCATCAATCTACAAGGTTACAAGCACTCAGTTATTTTTCCTGTTATCCTCTCAGCTGTCCCAACTTTATGTTAAAGAGACTAAACATGAATATGGGCACAGTTCATGCATTTCTTTCCACATCACAAGGCACATGAAGTTGAATTCATTGCTTTATCCTTAATCAAATTTTTAGCCGCCTTATCAAGAAACAGCCAGCTATTTGATGGGGCTCCCTTGATGGCTGAGATCTGCCACAAGTGGATAAGTCTTGGCCAGACTATTTATGGAGAATGTCCAATGTGAAAAGTTGCAGAAGGTAATGAACAACCCCAACCCTCGCTAGACTGTTTATGGAGAATTTCTAAGGACAGTCAATTTGAGTTTCAGAACTAAAAAGCAATATACCTCATCCTCAGACCTTGGAGGAGTGTGAGCTTGACGATTAAATCTTTGGACATTGTAGAGCTCCATAATTCTGTCGTAATTCTCACCCCACCATCTCTGAGCTTGCCATTTATTAAACATCTCTCGGCTTCAAAATCCAAATGCCTGAGTAATATCAGCTTGTGCTTGTACAATCTAATTAAGTTTTAAATTAACAACTCATTGTTTCTATAATTCTTTGAAAAAGTGCAATATTTTGGAGTGCTGGCAATAAAAAGCTTTGTTACACACCTGAAGCGGATTCGTTTTAGATCATTTCCTCCGTTAGGAAGAGACACAAAGGTAATATGAACGCCCGGCTCCACCTGTGCCATCCACTCATCCTCATCCTCTAATACCACGTCGCAAGACTCTGCTCCTCGAGGTGTCTTGTCACCCCCTGACACTCTGGTGAATCTAGAATCAGCCCTGGTGCCCCGCTGGTGAGCAGCACTTGTAAAATCCCATGCAGGAGTTGAGCTCGAGCTTCCACCTCCAAAGTAATGATATGGGACTCCTTCTGAAGCAGCATCAAAGTCGGTATAAGTTGCCTGTCCTTTCTTATAGCTGCTGGAGCTTGTGCAGGGCTTGCATTGCCGGTAAGTACCCGAGAATTTCAATGCCATATCCTTTAGCTGAACATTGTTCAAGCTCAAGGTTAACAAATAAAAAATCAATAAGGGCTATCTCATTAATTGTATACTTTGGGAATGACTTTAGTCCTAACTAAGTTTGACAAATTCACACGCCGAAAACTATACATGTTGGATGACACACAGAAGAGCAAGAAAAAGAAACTGATAACAAAACAAAAGAAATTAAAGTTAGTACCATAAAAGAAGACATGAAACAAATAGAAATGCGTCTATCACCAGCAACAGCAGGACAGTTGCAGCATTCAATTCAGGATTCAACAATCAACTCATAACCAATTCATAAAGGGGCTTTGCAGCTCAGATTAGTATCATTAATACAAACAGTACTATCCACTACAAGGTGCAGTTTCGAAACAAATTATTTTCTCATTATGCCAGATTTGGTAACATCTGCATGTGCTAATGTGATAAAGCCAGGGTAGTTGCCAATGGTCTAAAATGGGGTTGTCTGTCATTTGTTACATTTCGTACGCACTAAATCCCTATATGTGTTACATTGTCCAACAACATCCCAGATTGTTCCTTTCCCCCATTATACCGTACTTGTCCTGTGGTTAGAATTTTTTTATCAATCCTGGAGAAAAATTAGTGTAAGTTCAACTGGAGAAATTCTGGAAATCATTTGAACTCCTAGTTGGAGCTTTGGAGGATGTCAAACTGGAATTGGGAGCTAACGGCAGAGTAGGCAACCAAGGGCAACAGGAGTGGGTTGAGAACCCAAAGATAGGCATCACCTACCACCACTCACGAATAGAAAGAGAGGAATCGTATGAAAAGTAGACAACTTTGCCAGTACACTTCAGTCCTCTCCAGAAATCATGGTGAAACAGTTTCTCTGTACAGACAGACAAATCAATCCTTTTACATGCATCATACATCATTGTTACGCACCCACTACCCTCTTGTATAAAGTCCTAATGTAAGAATTTCTTCTTTTTTTAATTTTTTTTAATTAAAAAAAAAAAAAGATTTAGCAAGCTGAAGGGAAGTTTTGCCCTAAACTAGGGCTATATTTATTCTTGTTCTTTCTCCAAGACATAAACCAACAAGAAAAGAAGAGAGAGAAAAAGAGCAAGGCAGTCAACAAGGCGGTGGTCATATACTGGCATTAACTTCAAACTCAGCCAGCTGGAGAATTAAGTTGAAAAAAAAGAAAAAACAAAAGGAGGGAGACAGAAGATAAAAGAACATAACTGTGCCTTTGTTGGAGAGAGGAATTGTGGGGATATTTTATTTGGCGACTTTCGGAAGAACCAAAACAAACCTATTTTATGATGCAACCAAACGACACGTATAAGTAGTCAATGGACCAAAAAGGAAAAGCCGGGGGGGGGGGGGGGGTTCAATTCGAAATTTTCATCCTAACCATGAAATTGTTAATAGCTAAAACAATTTGACCATTCAGTCAGTTTCTCAAGCTAGGAGTTGGGACTCAGCCTTCCTTTAATAAAAAAAAAAAAAAAAACTGCTAACTCGTTCTAGCCTACAAAATGCCATCTTACTCTCTTTTATATTTATTTATTTATTTTCTTTCAAAAAAAATATAAAGGTCCAAATTATTTTGCCAACCTATAAAAGTTATTATTGTATCGCATTATTATTGTTGTTATTATTATTTAACAATATTATTATTATTATTATGTATTTATATTGTACGTACATGATGGACGGAGAGGAGAGAGCGGGGGGGGGGGGGGGGGGGGGGGCACAGCACAGATATAATATAGGCATGAAATGTGCATATGTACGTACAGGACTTGTGAAGTCGAAGAAGACGACAAATGTGGACACTCCCCCCCCCCCCCCCAAAAAAAAAAAAACCCCACGCCAAAATATCCCAATGGCGCCTGCTTACGATTTCGCTCGTTTTCACGAACAAGGAATAAAAATATAAAAAGAAACGAAAGAAACTGCAAAAGGCTATAGAAAGATTTGATTGAATACTGAATAGGAAGCTTTAGGAAGCTATATCCACAGAGAGTGTGACGGAGAGAGAGAGAGAGAGAGTAAAAGATAATTAAATGGATTGTTTTCAAAATTATAATTATTTTTATAAAAAATTACTAATTGGGGCTGTTATTTTCATTTCTTATATACAATTTATTATTATTATTATTATTATCAATAAAAAAAAAGTGCAGTGGATGCTGGTGGGGGAAGGGGGGGGGGCGAAAGTGGGGGTGACCTGAGTGGTGATGCTTTTGACGGCATCTTTAGAACTAGGAGTGGTGGCAGTGGGCGTAGCATTCCCACGCGCTGTTCCTTCTTCTCCTTCCTCCTCAGCCACTGGCTTCGTGCACGCTATGCACGTAAACATCTTCCCCTCCCTCGCTCCGCTTTGCTTCGCTTTTTTTCACTTCCCTTTATACTCTCTAGTTTGTTTTTCTTTACCTTTCTACCCCTGCCCATCGAGTATAATTACGCTGGTCAGTAATCCTCGTATTATCCAAAACTCCAATCCATCTATCACCGCATATAACAACACAATACACTACTACAATACAATCACATTATCACTTTGGCTTTTGAAAGATTACCCAAAAAAAAAAAAAAACTTAAAATTTTTACTCATAGTCAATTGAATTTGCTCTTCCCCCCCCCCACCCCCGGGTCAAGGTAAATTTTAATTTGACATGCACAGGCTTATTTCCAATAATGCTACCAAGAAAAATAGTTTCCCATAATATAAGATGCAAAGCAATTTTCAAAAAAAAAAATAATAATAATAACTAATGTTCAAGCGGAATATCTTTTTATCTATTAGTGTTAGAAATAGGATAATGCAACCCATAAAAGGTGGATTACGGGTTGGTCGGCTGATGAGAAATTAAAACATTCTTCGTATCCGTCCGTCCTGGATGTTGCATGCCTTGGATAGGCCACTAACCTTACATACACGTCGTAAAATATGCAAATGTAATAAGGTAATAAAAAACCAAAAAAAAAAAAAAAAACTTGCATTTTGGTGCAGCGGCATAAAATATTACCATCCGACAAACATCCAAAAAAAGCATATATATACAATAATAATAATATATATCAAAACGAGAAAAATGTGCATTTTATCCCCCCCGGCATGTACTCAAAATTTGTACCCGAAAGAAAGGGCGAAAAAAAAAGACAAATGACAAATGAGCAATTACAAATCAATCTATGTGATCGGTCGTTTTGGCCCCCCTGAAAACAAAGGAAAAAGGACACAATATCCTTATTGAATCCTATTGAGAAAGCAACGAGAATCCAAGTACCTACACCACGAAACAGGGGCTTGTTTTTTGGAGAAAGACAAAAGTGAAAAGATAAAGATTAAAAAAAAAAAAAAAAAGAACAGCTCGGGATCAGAGAAGGAGACCAACAGAGAAAAACAATGTCTAGTAGTGACTCAAATAATGATAAAAAGAGAACAAAGAACGGGGCAATGGCCTTTGGGAGCGGTCCAAGTACAGAGACAGAGAGGGATGCTCGAGCTTTAGAGATGTAAAGACCCAATAGTGAAAAACAGAGAGATTAGGAAGAAATAAAATAAAAAAAAAAAAAGGAAAGGGTGTTACATATAAGCCGAAGTTTCTGACAAAAACCCATTAAAAGAGGCATCAAATCAATTAATGAACTAATCAACGAGAGTCATTCATTCAATATATTTTTAGTTGGTTTTGGTTTTGGTTTTTCTTTTCTTCCTCTGTCTAAAACCTCAAAAAGAAAAAGAGAGGCCCCAAAAAGTAAAATGATGGACCAATCAATCAGTACAAAAACCTTGTCCGAAACCAGAACATATAGTAGCCAATATCAAGATGTTTACTTAAAAAAAAAGATTTTTTTTTTTAAAAAAACATAGAAGAAGATAAAGTTTCGCCAGAAATATTTTAAAAAAGAGATCAATTTTATAAAAATAAAAAATTTATTTTATTGTGTAATTTATAATTCTTATCAAAGAATAAAAAAACAATAATAAAAAGAAACGTGATGCCTAGCCGGATGTGTCATAAAAAAAAAATTAAAAAAAAAAAACATGAAAAATAAAAGCAGGTGTTAGAGGAAACATTTAGAAAAGAGAGCACCCAAATATATGTGTATTAAATATACACATTATATGTAATAAAAAGAGAGGAAATCAAGCATATGCACCATTATTACTAGAAAACGACTTACCCCGAGCAAGACGACCCCAACTGTTGCTGGTATTGTTCTTTGGTTCTTTTGCAGCTGTATGCTTCCTATCTTGTTCACAAATCTTCAGTCCTCTCTGTCCAGATTTGCTTTGCTTCTATCCGCTCCCTCTCTTTCTCTCTCTCTCTCTCTCTCTCTCTCTATATATATATATATATATAATATCTCTGTCTCAGTCTATTGCAGCCTTCGATTCTCACCCAATTAACTGCAAGATTTTTAATCAGCGTATAAATTATACTGAAAAAGCAACAGCGCTTAAGTGCCTCTTGAAAACTAGACCATAAAAATTGTTTTTCTTGGGATCTGAAACTTGAAATAATGCGGGTCTAAATCTTTACTAAAACTTGAAAGGGGGGGGGGAAAAAGAGAAAAAAAACAAGAAGAGTAAACTCCAAGGATCATTAAAGCGATCATCTGTTTGGTTCTCGTGAAAAGGGCAAAAAATAAAGAAAAAGGAAAATCCCCCCCCAAAAAAAAACACAAAGAAGAGAGAGAGAGAGAAAAAAAAAAGAAAAGGATGCTAATATATGCTTTGATTGATGAGAAAGCGAGAAGAAAGAAACTATTACCCTCATCATCATCATCATTGTAATCAATTTGTGAGAAAGCTATAGCACTCCGAAGCTCATCAAGGCTGTGGAAATTGAATCTTACCAGTGCTAGAAAGCAACAACCATCGCACCCGAAAATCTCTTTTAATTTTGCAGATTGCTGATGAGCAATTGATAAGCATATAAGCTCAAAATGATCTGCTATACATCATCGAGGAGAGTAGAAAGAAGGATTTACCAAAAAAAAAAAAAAACAGAGAGAAAGACCACGAATGAAATGAATGAAGGCCGAGACAAAATGAGGCGATATATCGGGTTCCCGCCGGGGGGGGGGGAATGGATGAGGAGAAGGGAATGTCTCGGGGTTTTAAAGGTTCGCCGTTTTACATTAGAGAGAGAGAGAGAGAGAGAGAGAGAGAGAGAACTGAAGGAAGCTCTCAAAAAAAAAAAAAAGAAAAAAAGAAAAAAGGGAAAACTCGGAGACAAGGGGAAACAGACTACTCGGCCTCCTCCCCTCCCCCTGGCTATTTATAATAATACAACCACCGCGTGCGAGAGAGAAGGGGAGGAGGTAACTTTGTAATTAGAAAGGGCGGAGGCGAGGGCGAGGGCGAGGGCGAGGGGGAGAGTCTGCCTTTGACGGGAGTCCTGTCTGATCCCCCCCGTTATCTAACGGAAATACATGGGCTTAAAAATTAAAATTTGTGCCCATTTCTCTCTCCCTCTCTTCAATGTTAGTTGTCAACAAAAAAAAAAATATTATTTATTTATTATCTTCCACTCAATCTTTTGTCCCGACATATTTTAATTTATCCCCCACAGCCATAAATTCTTAGCTCTCAGCCGCAAGCAAGCCCCCCCACCCCCCACCCCAACCCTCCCGACTTACGAGACTGTGCCCCCAAGTCCACAGGACCAGACATTAGATTCTTAAACGGTCTCACTTTTTTCTCTGGACCATATTAAAAACATCTAACATATTACCTGTGCGTCTGGAGTAAGGAAACATCCAAATCCACAATAAGTTCCCTTCTCTTTTGTTTTTTTTTTTTTATAAAAAAAATAAATATAGCAAAATCAAGGTGTTTGAAAATCGATAATAAGGATAATGACTACATTTCAAAGGTTGGTGTTCTTGTTAATTAGCCAAAAACAACGAAAGACCTCTTGATTACAACCATAGCATGGAGATGGGAAAATTTTTTATTGAAGGAAAATTGTCGATATGGGAGAAGAAAATTCATGAAAAAGCTCAAATTGTGTTGTACTGATTACATGTAAGGGCTGCTGAATGATCTGTAATATTCCCCCCCCCCACACCCATAAAATAGAGTATGAAATTGTGTACCAGCTTCCCTTTTTTTTATTATTTTTTTTTTGTTCGGGATAATTTTCTACATAAAATTAAGACAAAATTAACGACCCAGCTAACTGGATGATCATCTGATTGTACTTTTCTTTTTTTTTTTTTTTCACCTTCTTCTTTTCGGTATTAGTTTACGTTTGCATCTTTTTTTTTTAAAAAAAATAAAAACCCATGTCAAAAATATAGTATCAAATTTTGAATTTATTATTTTATAAAATTAGACATAAAAATATTTATTCATTTTTCTAATGAAATTATGACAGTAAATTTCTTCATAAAAAATAAATAAAAATGTCAGCAAATAATTTTTAATAAGTGATAATTGATTTATTTATAATATATATTTTTTAAGGTTAGAAACAAGAAGAAAAATAGGAAAAACATGAAGAATATTGATCAAATAAATTGGTCTTGATTTCTGGAGACACAAGGGACCTACATGTCTAGGTGATGTAGAGGAGGATCTCTGATGTTGCGTGTATGGGTGGACGAGTACGTGGCATTATCTGATGGGACAATAAGTACCCAGCTGATCAATGGTTGGATTCGATCATGTTTTTTTTTTTTTTCAAACAATTGTGTAGACAAACAATCTTATCAACGTAAATAAACATAAATTTTTATATTACAAATAATATATTTTATATTATAATGATCATATTTTATATAAAATATAAAATATATTTAGTTAAATATATTAATTTATTATAATATTTTATATTATATATAATTTATACATATAATAGAGTCCGAATAAAACTCTTTTTTTTTTTTTTTTCTTTTCGACTGCCATGAAAACCATTCTATCAAGTATCAATTGGTCGGGCAGGTGAAAAGTTTTGTAATAAAATCAACGGAAATACCCTGAGATATATTATCATTTAAAATTAATTGGCAAGATATATTAGTTTTTTCCACCTTCATGCTACTTGACATATCAATTTTTGCAAACACATAAACTTATATAAAAATAATTTATATTAAAATTTAATATATTTTTTATTGATATAATTTATATAATAAGATCAAGTAGCATGAAAACTGATGTAGTATTCATAATCACCACATATATTAATTAGATTGAGATCATCTAAAGTTAACTAAGTTTTAACTTAGACATATAATACCTTATAAAGGATGTCAATATTATGTCGGTTTGTCTCAAGCGACAAATAATCTTTTGCAAGCAGCTTGTGACAAAGTCCATGTTGAAAAGATGAAAGGAATTTCTGAACTTAGAGTAACAGGTTATTTTTTAAGAAAAGGATAATGAACCTGTTATAAAGTAGTATCAGAGTTCGTCCGATTCAAATTTGATGTTCATCGTAAAGCGCTCAACATGAGCATTATACATTCTAATATATTACTTTTTAAAGAGAGAATAATTGTTGTATGCATCAAAAAATATTTTATTTGAAAGTTTTGAATTATTTCAAAATGAGATTTTTGAATTGTTTGACTTTTTATTTTTAGATTTTTGGATTTACGTTAAAAATGAGGTGACATTCAGAAAGTTTCAAATGTGTTAGCATTGAATTAACGGACGGCTAAGGCCAATTCTAATGCCTTTTTTTTTTAAATAAATAAAAGTTTGTACAACCAATAATATTGTTACTTATTTTTGAAAAAAAAAAATTGTAATACAAAAGAAAATTCCATTACAACTGAAAAAAAAAAAAAGAAGAAGAACAAAGACATTAATTTGTGATTATTCTAATAAAGTCTTCCTAAGCTGAGAACATGAGATTTGTTGATGGCTCTTTTTGTTTTTGATGATTGATTGTTGCCGCCTTCGGTAATTGAGCAGGTGGCGTTTTATTGTATTGTGGGCGTCCGTCCGTTTGGGATGCCACAAACAAAACAACTTTATTGCAATTTCAAGGTTCAAGGTTCAATGTTCATGATTTTCCTTTTTGAGTTTTTTTTTTAAATTTAATAATTGTTTAAATAATATTCTGATTTGTATGTTTGCTCAAAAATTGAATATCTTTTAATTTTAGAACAAATTTTGTACTTTGTTTGAAAAGTTTTTATGCGAACCTTTTTTATTTCTCAATTTTTATTTAATTTTTTAAAATTACATTTAATATGCTTTATCTTAACTCTATATTAATTCACACCTTGTATTTAGAAGTGTACTCAAAGTATGTTATAATTAACAATTATCTGTCAAACTTAATGAAAATGGTAAGATGATACATCTGTCACTTTTTTTTTTTTTGATAAAATTTATAATATTTCAAAAAATAATTCCAACAATTAACAAATAGCAAAAAAAAAAAAAAGGTGGGGGGTTACATATAAAAAATATATTTAGTTAACATTCAAGCAGAAATACTATGATTAAAAAAATTAATTAAACCCAAAATTTAGCCCAAATATGATTTTATCTTTATTTTAATAAGTTAAAGACAATCAAATATTTTTATAACATTTATAAAAGTATTTTTGTTATTATTATTTCAAACTCTTTTTAAATGATACATAACAAAGTATCTTAATTATTACATAAGTCAATTTAATAATTAAAAGGGTTTAGTTTGTTCAAATTTAATAATACTCAGGTAATAAATTCTTCCTATAAAAAGAATATTGGGAATAATAATTAATAACTTCTAATTAAGCTCACGAAGTATCTTTTTTTTTTTTTGGGGGGGGGGGGGAGCTAAAAACGAAAGCACATGGAATAATTGAACATCAAAACCAAAGTACTAAAGCTGAATTGTATTAGCACATTAGGAATTCCTTATACATTAGTTAATGTAATCTTTCCTTGTCAGGAATGTTGTTGCCATTTCACATTCTTTGATCAAGTGGCCGCCCCCCTTCCTTCACTTTCTTCCTTTTTTAATCATCAGCGAACAGGTTTATCGGGCAGCGATGGATGGATGGATGGTTCGTGGTCACGTGGTTTTGCCACACGTGACATTATAGGTATACACAAAGCGCAATAAAACCTTGGGAGATGATTTACCATGTTTTTTTTTTCTTTTTTCAGTGAGTTTTCTAGACTAATGTCTGAGGTTTCCTAATAATAGATCTAACTACTTGTACACACACACACGTATATATATATATATATATATATATTTTTGAATATTCTATTATTATTATTGGCAAATAATTAACTTTAAAGAAAAGATTCTCAGTCTACCGTGAAACTATAGATTTGACAAATGGGACTGCGGAAAATCTATATTGAATATTATAAAATTTTTTGATCACGTCAGTTTTTGAACAGACATCACATCACATCACATAATTTTTTATATCTTAAAAACAAAACAGAGTGATGGAAGTGTAAAAGAAAAGAAAAGCAAAAGAAAAAGAATGATAAAAATAATAAAAAAAAAACACTGAAGAGCACTTAGGTAGCTAAAAAAAAATATTCCAGTTTTTTTTTTTTGGTACATAAACCTCAGACTGTTTCACTGCAAAAGAAACAACAAAAGGTGACAAATCCAAAATGGAGTATAGCTAGGAAGATCTCTAATCTTTGTCAAAGCAGCAAGGCATGCAGGCTAAGATTTAGATTCCAAGAAAGCCAAATTTACAGAAGAAAAGGAGTCTACTGTGATATGTCCCGTTGTACTCGCACCTGACTAAGCATGGTCAAATGTGCTAGCAAACCCAACAACTATTCCTCTTTCCAACATGTATCTTTGGTCAGTGATTAATTGTACGGTGAATAGGCGCATAGCTGGTCTCTCTCTCTCTCCCTCTCTCTCTCTCTCTATTGTCTCTCTGCGTGTGGCTAACCGGCTGTGACCGGTGACTGCACATTTGAGGGATTGGTAATGGTGTGCATGTATGCCTTGGGCAGACAACTTTTACAACAGTGAGATGTTACTGGCTGTTGTCGGTTGTCAGCACAGCTAGCGCCGCTTGCCATTTTGTTGCTTTGGCTATATGGGCATGCAATGCAATTGCAATTGTGCTTCGAGTACGAAATGAACGTTTCCTTCCTTTTTTTTTTATTATTAATATTTATTTCCCTTTCTGCCTGGTTGGTTACTTTGTTTTTATATGTGTATGTGTGTGTATGTATGTATTTGCGCAAGCAGCATGTGTGCTTTGCTTTTAGCTTTAGTCCACTTCCGTTTTTTTTGGTTCTTGGCTTTATTGCCGGGTCTGGCCTCTCTTTAAGCAAAGAATGCTTGCTTGGAACAGATGGACAATAAAACAAGTCAAAATTATCATCTCTCTCTCTCTCTCTCTCTCGCTCGCTAGACTGCCACCCAAGCAGCGGTCTTTTGGGGCTAAAATGGGAGCATGTCATTGCCACGTGTCATTCCCTAGAGAGCTAAGCTTTTTGGCCAAAAGCGGAGAGGTTCTCACAAGATCTTCTTAAGCAAGAAAAGCATAGTCAATGTTCAAAGGCATTCCAAGCCCCTCATGCCCATTACTTGAGGTTCTTTACCGTTTTCATTTTTAGTGTTTTTTTATTTTTTGGAAACCAATCAAAACAGAAGCACTTTAATCACATCTTTATTATTTTTTCCCACATCTTTATAGTATCAATGTATGCAAAGAAAGATCAACAATGGAAAGACAAAGAACTGATATATATATATATATATAACACCTGTGATAGATATATGACAGCTTAATATGGACACAACAAACTTCAACAATCATTTTGCTTCTAAAGGAGTGGATGCTCAAATTATGAACTTGAGCTTTCAAATTTGATTAAATTCATTGACACAGGGGAGAAGAAATCTGTATAATGAGACAACAATATCCCTGTCGTACAACGCAAAACCCAGCAAACAACTTCATTAAAAAGAGCTTCATTAAGACTTTGAGCTCAATGCCCAAACCACGTACTTCGTGATATTAAATAAGATAAATAAGTACTTGAATCCTATGAAGTCAATAATATTTACCTTCTTTTAAGCTAACCCCACCTAATATGGGAGATTAACCTTTTCATCTGGTCCAAAAACAATCATGGCTAAGGAATGACAAAAAGGTAAGATAATGAAAATGCAAATATTGATTTGAAATGAAAGCATCTGGCTTCTGGTAAAAAGCATTGTAATTGATAATGTTATGTGCGATAATTAGGAGATACATTTGTTCTTAACCATACTCGTATATCAGAGAATCTCCCTCCCATACATCTTAAATGAGTGGTGAATTCAGAAACCACCTGAATCTCATTCACTTAAAAGTATTAAAGAATTGTACGAAGGAAGGGAAGCATGAAAGGTGAGGCTGGCTCCAGGAGATGAGAATAAGACTTTGTTTTAACGTTAGGAATGTTGGGCCTCCCAAGTGATGATTTTAATGATGTACTTTAAAAAGTTGATTACAAAGCCATTCAGCGATCTTACTTCTAAAGCAAATATCACTGTCTCAATCCCCAAGTCTTTCCCTACTTCCGATGTTTGATTAACTTTGGTTGGCCATGTTCTTTTTTGATTTCGTGTTTCAGATTGAAACAAAAAAAAACACACACACACAAACAGCTCAGTCCATGTTAAAAGAAGAGACCAACTGGACTTCAATTTAATTTTTCAAACACATGAATTGAACGATACTCCTTCACCTTCATTATGCTTATTACAAGATTACTTCAAATAAAATTCCTAAGGTGGATATATTTATGAAATTTTAATATCTGCATGTATAAATGTTTTGCAATGTGCTATGTATATATAAAAATATAGAACTTTAATTATAATTTCAAGTACATAAATAAATTTGAAAAATAAACATTCTTTAGTTTGGGCTAGACTAACTCAGTTAATATTGTTGTTTACCACGGTACATGGGCCAAAAGCACCCGTGCCCTAAGTTCGGCCTTGATCCAGCTTCACTCATTAAACTTCACTTTTGATCTGGGTACAATCTGAGATCGACCCATGCGAATCACCTCAACATTATGGGAGGAGAGAAAAATGAAGACAAAAGGTGCTTGTTTGAGAAATGTCTTAATAATATGTGTGAGAAAAAATATTGATTTATTTATTAAATTCATTCTTTTCATTTTTGGAAGAAAACTTATTGATTTTCTATACAATTCATAAGATGATTGGCTTAATGATTCTAATTTTTTTTATCAACATTTATTAATCTTAGTATAAGATTAATATTAAAATTATAATAAATATTAGTTTTCTTTCCTTCACTATTGATTCTCTCCCAAATTAAAAAATTTTATATTTTACTTCCTCACATCATCCGTTCCCAAATACAAAGAGAATAAAAAAATTTTCTTTTCAAAATGTCATTTCTCTCATTCATTCTTCCCTTAATTTTCAATTTTCTCTCCCTTCACTTTTTTTTTTATCAAAATAAAGAAAAAAAATGATAATGCTGGTGCTCGGAAATATTTTGATAGTTAAAAAATTGGAAAAGTTAAAAAAGAAAAAAAAAGAGAAATTACTTTTTCTTTCTTTTTGTGATTGGAAAAGAATAACGTGAAAAAAAAACTAAAAGTTTATTGTTTGAGAAAAAGTAAGAAGTGAGCGAATAGAAAATAATATTTGTCAAAATTTTAATTTTACTCTTATACTAAAATTAATGATTATTAATAAAAAGAGTTAATATCAATAAATTGGTCATTTTATGAATTATATAAAGGAGTTATTTTTTTCTCAAAAATTGAGAGGAATGAATTTAGTAGATTAAATAAGAAAAAAGAAATCAATAATATTCCTTTGTTTCATAGTTTACATATTTTTCAAATATAAGTATAACATTTCTTTTTTGTTTTTGTTTCACTCTCCTATTCCTTGCGTTTTGAGTAATAGTAATCTTAAAATACTCAACAACCATCTTTTTTCAATCAAGTTAATTGCCTATTTTAGTCCATTAGGCATACTTGTGTCTTATATATGACTTCAAACTTTAAAAGTCCTTTAGTTAAGGTTGTTAAATTCATGAAAGCCAAATATAACTTAATAAAAAAAGGGCATTGTTATGTAGCTAAAGGAAATTATCTTAAAAATTGTTCGAGTAAACATGCAAAATGGGACCTTTAAATAAAATATTAAAAAAAATTAAAAATATAAGCTAGGATTGTTTAAGGTTCTAAAATTTGAATTCAAAACTTGGAAAATTAAATTGTTGCAATATGGGAATAACTATAGAAAAGGTTAAGTCATTTTCAAAATAACTTGAAACAAACATAATCTAATCTTGTAATTGATTTGGGGCTTTAAAGATAAATTAAGTAGGTAATTGATAATTATGGACTAGTCAGATATCTATGATGGCAAGCTGGGGTTTGTTGGTTAGAAGTTGTGTTTATGATGAGAAACTAAGGATCAAAAATAAGAAAATTATGAAAATAAAGATAAATTTGATTTTCTTGAGGGAATCAATTTCTTTCCAGGGAATTAACTTTTAATAAACTAAAAATTTTATTATTTTTTATTGTTTGAATTTAAAAGAATAAGGCAATATATATATATATATAGACTTAAAACTTTGAATTTACAACTTATTAATATGGAAATAATTATAAATATTAATTTATAAATTATAAAAAATAATTATTAAATATCATAAATGTATCATTAAACCGTTATTCAAAATAGTCATGTCCTTAAGGTTAGCTAGCAATAAATTTTATAAATTATTTCATAAAATAATGATAAAACTTTCATGTAGTATCCTAAACAAAAAGATTGGTCTATTGAATAAGAATTTAAGTAATAGCTTAAATTCCTTGATGATATATTGGTCTAAGATAGCTTGTGACTAAATATTAATCTTTCCTATAAAAGTAATGTTGAGTAGTTAATTTTATGTAATAATATTCTCTCTTAATTTCCTATTCAAGCAATAGATATGAAAAATAAGACATATTTTGAACTTTACTAGTAAGTCAAGATGATAAACAATAGGACTAATGCATTGAACAACTTTGTATAATTCAAAGAAGTGAGGAGATAATTTCATTGATAAACAAATAGTGATAAACAATTGTTAATATGGTTAAAACTTGAAATAGACCTAATTTCCTATTAAAAACTCATTTCAATATGGTAAGTATCAATGTGTTGATTTATATAGGCTGGGATTACAACAAGATTATCTTTTAAAAGTTGAAGCAGCTTGTCCCTATCTTATAAGTCTTTGCCAACTTGGTTTATATGAGAAGACTATCTATATACTTTGCAAAAGTAGGTAAAGGTCAATGTTAAACAGCTCCAAATAAGGATATTTTTATTAAAGAGTGATAAGTGACATTATGCCACCATTTAACCTAAGAAGACCATTTTACTTAATCTTTTGACTTATTATTCACAAAGTAGCGAAGCTAGTTCTCCAAGTACATGTTAACTACATAAATTTGTTCATCTATTTATTGGTGATAAGCAATGCTTATATTTAATTTTTGTCTCTTGCAAGTGAAACAACTCTTTCTAAAAATTACTAGTAAGGATTTTATCTCAATCATTGACAATAAATTTAAAAACAATATAAAATCTTATAATATTTTCAACAAAAACTTAAGCAATAATAATAATAGTATAAAGATGACTATCAATAATAAAATGAACATATTTAGTCAAATAATTCATGAAAGTAAAAATAGTAGTTTTATCTTAAGACAACATAAGTCCTTTAAGAAAGTTTACAAAGATATTTATCCAATTTCTTCTGTAATAAGAAAAGGTTGAAGAATACCTAGATACATTGTAAATTCACTTGTGTGAAATTGGCAAACATCATATTCAATTATAAATTGTTTTTTTTTTTCACTTTTCATACCTTTTAAATAAAATTTATAACAAATGCACTTGTAAGTACAGAGAAATTTCTAATGCTTAGCAATTAAGGATATGAAACTCCTGGAAGATTGTTTCTTTGTAACGAGAATAAGGAATGATCACCATTTAACCCTTATAATGTAATCTAAGGAATCCTAAGTGTAATGGTTAAATTAGGATCTTTTTGTAATTTCTTAATGATTTCCTAAGTTTTAGGATTATCTTACCACTTATTTCTAATTTGAGAACAAGTATCACAAGTAAAGATAAAGATTGCCATTAGTTCAGTAAGCTTTAAAATATGAGATAATGATTTAGCTATAAGATTCTTACTTCTCTTCTTATAAATAATTTTATAATCATATCTCAGTAGTTTAAAAATCCACTTCTACAACTCTATAGAAAAGATATGTCATTTTAATAAATATTTCAAATTTTTATGATTAGTCCAAATTTGCAAACACTTTTCAATCAAGTAGGGATGTAATTTTGTAATTGCATAAACCATTGGTAACATCTCTTTGTTATAAATAAACATATTAAAATGTTTTGGTATAAAGTCTTGCTTATAAAGATTATAAGACAACCTTCCTACATCAATATTACACCAATTTTAACTTTAAAAGTATCATATTCAATAATAAATACCTTATTCAAGTTAGGTATGGTAAAAATTCGTACAGTGGTGATAACATGCTTAAGATGAACAAATGCTTTTTCCGTTTTGTCACTCTATTTCAATGAAACCTTTTTGTTTTTTTAAGAACTATTAAATCAACACTAATCTTTCCATAATTATAAATGAACTTATGATAATAGTTAATCAATTTCAAGAAGTTATGTAATACCTTAATTGTTTTTAAATTGGCTAATTTGGCATTGATTAAAAAAGAATCAATTATCACACATTTCTTAGAAATAACATGACCAAGATATTTCATTATTTGAAAAATAAAAAAATGCTCATTTAATATAACGAATATAATTAAAAAATGTGATAAATAAGCATTAAAAGAAGAATTATACATTAAAATATCATTAAAAAATATTAGGAAAACTTTGCAAATATGATAAGGATATGTCATTCATTAAATTCTAATATGTTCGAGGAGCAATAGTAAGCCCAAAAAGCATAACTAAGAACTCTTAATAGCCATCATGTGTTCTAAAAATTATCTTCTAAATATTCTTCTTAGAGGCCCGAATTTGATGATAAGTTGGTCTCAAATTAAGTTTAATGTATACCAAGGCACCTTTTAACTCATTTAGTAACTTATTAACAACATGAATATGATATTTATCTTTACAATAATGTGGTTAAGTGTTTAATAATTCATGTATATTCTCTAGAATCCATTTTTCTTTGTTTTTTTTACTAGGAGAATAAAAGAGAAATAAAGACTAACACTTGACTAGATGATGCCAATTTCTAACATCTCCTTCATAATTTTTTCATTCCTTTTGCAAAATGTAGGTAGTAATAAGTTTAAACATTAGTAGGTGCACTTTGAGGCAATAATAGAATACAATACTCATGCACCTTCTTTAGGGATAGATTTATAAGTTTAGCAAATAAATCAAAGAATTCAATTAATAATTCAATGATTTCTTTCTCCTTTTAAGAATGAGATTATGTCACTTTTGCATTATATAGATACATAAAGAAACCTTGTCTCGCTTTTCATAGGAATTTCTCCATCTGATGGCTTGTGGTAATAGTAATTTTGCCAACATGCTTTCCTTATAATTCTATCATGTGTCCATTTAATAGAAACTTCATTGTTAACTTGAAAAATATTTCAAGTAATATCTCCCAAGGTTCACAAGTAATCAATACTAAGAATAATTTTATATTCTTCTAAAAGTAATAAAAATAGATCAATCTAAACTATAAAAGCTTTACCTCTACACACTTCCCTTAGCAAGTCCAATTTTTCCCATTTATAAACCCTTATAGCAAGCTTGTCATGGTTCTTTATTGAAAAAGTAAGTTTTTCATAATCTTTTTATTTATAAAATTATTAGTATTAGATAAATTAATAGTATTACCACTAGTCATCCTTTGTGGAATTCATCAATTTTTATGATTTATGGATTGGAATATCTTACAAAAGCATAGACTACAACTTCATTCATATATATAAAATATATGCCATCATGATTTAGATATAGGTGATTATCATCTATCTTAGCATCTTCCTTAATTGACTCAATCATTAAAAATTTCTCTTGTTTACATTTATACTCTTATGCCATTTCTTATCATAGTGTTAGCATATTCCTTTTGTTGTTTTTCCTTTCAACTGCTCTTGAGTCAAACATCTATTATAAGTAAGATAAATTAAAGAAAATGAGCTGGTATTACCATCAATAAGCTTGTTGACTCTTTTAGTAATTGAATGACAATTTTTAGTGCTTAGCTTTTTCTCTTGGATGTGAATAAAGGAGATAATTGTCAACATTATTTGTGGTTGGCAAATTCTGACTTCATGTTGAATGTCAGGAATAAACCCTTTAATGAATATTTTTACTAATTGTCTTTTTGACTAATATTTACCTTAATTGGTGAGTTGCTTGAAACAACTATGATACTTTAGGACTATTGATATATGATGGTTTTTGTGAGCTCTCTATTGGTGTTGTGATATTTTAAAGGCCAAAAATGCATAAGAAGGCCTTTGATAAATTAATTTAAGTTAGAACTCTAACATTAGTTTTGAACTAATCATAACATTAAATATAATTACCCTTTAATTGAATAGAGACAATTGCTACCTTAAAACCTTTGACATATGATGGGAACAAAAATATTTTTTAGCTTTGGAAATCTAAAATGTTGGATCATTCTTATTTTAATGTGGAAATTCCACCTTCATGTGTGATTATGTTTGGTCAAGTTATGTCTTTAAACAATTTTATTGGTTCTTTCTATTTATTGGTGGATATAGATGTAACATCTATTGAATTGTTTTTTTTTACCTATAAAAAGGAACATATGTTCAAGTCTCTTAAGAGTTTCTTACATAAGAGATATAAATAAATTGTGTAGAGACACGATGTAGGATTACAAATTAGCTAAAAATTTTCTTTTGTTATTAGATGAGGAGTATAAATCAAATAATTTTTTTATGGTGAGAGAAATGTGGATATTAAGTGAAATCCTTATAAACCAAATTTTAATATCAAATAAGGAAAATTTTAAAATTAAAAAGAGAAAATTACGAAAATAAAAGATAAGATTGATCTTTTCTAAGGATTAGCCACTAATATTTTATTAATTGAATTAAAAATTCATAGATATAGATTTGAGAGTTTGATTTGACAACTTATTAATATGAAGAAATTATATATACTAAGTTAAAAATAATAAAAATAATTATTAAATTCTATAAATTAAGAAAATTATATCTGTTGTACCACAACAACAAGAAGAATTGATTATGTTGTAGTAGTTTCTCTACTTGAAGTAATGGTTTACAAATGAAGGATTGTCTCATAGGCCAATAGGATACCTATCTTAAAGTTGCAATTTGTCTTAGGGAGTGAGCTATTTGGTTAAAAGTCATTCTCAATATAAAATAATCAAAACTTTTTGAGTTTTGTCAACCTTTGGTTTTGGTATTTTGTAGCTTAGAAACTAAAATTTGTGATTTCGCTTTTAAGGGAATAGAAAGTGGTAATATTTATGATTATAGCTTTGTTAAATGCCTGTTTGGTGGTTTTACATCTAAGGGGAAAAATTAAGCTTTAAAGTTTGTAATTATTTTGTGGACTTATAATGTGGGTGTTAAAGTAGCCTTGGTGGTAGGGTTTCATGTTTAACTGTTATTGGAGAGGATTTATGGCAAAATTAGCACTAAAGATGGATGGTAAGAAGAATATAATATGACATTAAGTGCAAGAAGTCATTCTTGATTGATGACAAATTTCAAAACTACATTGGAATTTGTTTAATATGTAACATACAATGTTATATTGGTTAGGTTCATAGGATCCTTGATGTGGATAGAGGAAAAACATTGAAGTAAGCAAAATTTAGCTACTAAATGTAATGCAACTATTGGTAGTTCAAACTTGATACGAAGATTTATTCCTTTACCTTAATTAAAAGGGAAGTTAAATATGAAATATTATTTGCTATGTTGATAGGTAATGGTAGATACAACTATAAAAGACCAAATTCATAGTTAGGGGCTAGACAATATGTTAAAGTGAATTTTGTGGAGAGTAATTCATACTCTTAAGGTTTGTTATTATTTATATAGTAAGTGTAAATTGTATTTCTATTTATGGTTGATTTGAACGCATATGTTTTACTATTTCTTATTTGAGGAGAAGCTTTTACTTCATTGGTTAAATTTTTCTACATTGAAAATTTAGACATGGAAGCCATGCATCAAAGAAGTAATGTTATCATAAACCTAGTATAAGTATATACATCCATTTTTGTTAATGATAGGTTAAATCAGACTTTGTGATTTCTTAGGCATGGGTAACATTGTTTACTAGAATTATGTACTAAGGCTAATGAAAGAAGAATTTGGAAGCAACGAGAGGTCAATTAGTGCTAGATGATGTATGGAGATGAAGTTTACAACACTGTAGAAGGTTGTTAAAGGTAGTTCAATGTGTAATGAGGAAAATGATCCAAAATGTTGTTTACCTATTATTATTTCTAGTAAGTTAGGAGCATGATTTTTTATTGCAGTGATTATTTATGTTAGTGCTGTGAATAATTTTCTTGGCTTAATGTTCATTGAGGTCCTTTTAATTTGATTTTTTCAATTGGAAGTGGTATATGACATAGTCTACCAACATTAATAAATAAGGTAAAAAGCTTTGCAATATAAGTATATAGTCAATTTTAGATTAATGTTATGTTTCTTATTACTCATGATGGTAAGAACCTAGAGATACGAGAGTTACTTTCATGTGACATTATTTTGTATAACTAAAAGTTATTGTTAAAATTGGCAAGACATGAAGCAATTAGATGATGAAGGTAAAAAGAGATTTGAGAAGAAAGCATTGTCACTTAGGGGTAGCAAAGGTGTGGTGAGTAATGTTATTAGTTATTGCTAGCTTTACATCCAACTAAATTTTGTTTTTTATAACTTTGGAAATGTTATAAACCAATTAGTGTACTATTTATAGTGCTATCATCAACAGATCATGTGATTTGTTAGCCAATTAGGTGTAAGGTCATATGTATTTAAGTTAATAGGTGAAATAAGATTTTAAGGCGTTTAGTAGTCTTAACTATAAAAATATGCCTAAAGTTTTGTTATTATGTTTTTGGGACACTTTGACCCTTTCACTTATGAGTTGGTTGTATAACGGCATTTTCAAATAATCATAGGATGGGATGGTGTAAATTTGATGGGTGTGCCTAATAGTCCAAATTTGATTTTAATAGATGGTAAAAAAGCTAAAGACATGGTGAAAAGGTTTATAGAATTGGTTTGTTTGTTGATTGCTTAGAAAGGGCGAAAGAAAGGTGACATAAATGAGAACAATGGCTATGTTACATCCAAAAGTTATGAAGGTATGCTTAACTTTAACACACTTGAAGAAGTCTTGAGTAATAATTAGATGAAAGATTTTATATTTGTATTTTCTATAGCTTTGTATGGTTTTGTATGGGTTGTAATTGTTGTCAACCAGATTTAAATGTGTAAGCAGAAGTGACTCATAACCTTGTACAGGATAAGACTAGCATGTTAAATAACCTCGTAAAGTGATATCCTTGGAGTGAACTTGTAGAGGGAGTGTAGCATTACTTAAGTCTTAGTGTGATAGTGTGACAAGGTGGTAACTATTCATGGGCAATCCTGGTTATTCATTCAAGCAGTCAAGGAATGAGATTTCAGTAGAAAGAAAAAAACAAGAAAAATAAATTAAAAAGAAGGATAATGCTGAATTTTGAATGAAACAGTAATATGAAGCCATATGGAGGGGCAAGAAAGGAAATCTACCACAACTACAGTAAGCCCTACTAGAGTTTTCATAAAAGGGAGTATATAAACCAAGACTTATCTCTTTTGGGGCAACCATCGTAAGATATTGAGACCTGGAGAAGGTGAGATGTGAGAGCAGACCATACTTGGAAGCTGTGAGATGTGAGAGCATATCAGAACCAGAGAAAAATAGGACACAGATACAAACCAAAAGAGGTAGAAATGAGACACACTAGAAAAGGGAGAAAAGAGACACCGGTGAGACCTGAAAAGGGGGAAAATGGGTGAGACCAAAAAAGGGTGAAACGTGTGAGACCAGAGGACACCAGAAGACTAGAATCCATGAGACTAGGTGAGGCGTGAGACCAGAAATGGTGAGATGTGAGACCTAGAAACGGTGAGACGTGAGACCTGGAGATGGTGTGACAATAAGACCAGAAAAGTGTGAAACCATGAGATGGTGAGACTAGGAAACGAGTGAGACAACCTAGAGAAGAAATTTGGTGAAGCATTTGAGAGAACTCAACAAATTTTTAGATTTCTTAAAGAGAGGTTAGAGAGTGTTTTGGTGATCTTCCAAGTGACAGTAAAGCAGCCTATTCAAATCAAACAGAGGTAAGACAAGTTAGAAGAGGGGTAGACACAATAAGTGACACTTTTTGTATTGTGATTGCTTTGTGTTTGTAATAGTGAAAGGAGTAGAAGATTAAGACATCCATTGTAATCATAAAGGATACCACACTGGTATTCTCAAGTATAGTGGATTGTCTAGGTAAAGGAAGAATCTCTATCACTGTAGAGTACATCACATTGACAGAACCACGTAAATCTTTTATATCCTTACTTTGAATTTACATTTTGTATTTTGGATTGAGTTATGAACGCAACTAAAGAATCATCAAACCTTTAATTTAAAAGAAGACCTAATCAAGAACAATAAATCTGTGTAATAGGTAAGGTGTTTGAAAGGTAACTTTGGGGACTATTGTGACTAGTAGGTAATAATAGATCTACCTTAGTTGAATTTGAGAAAGAGTTCAATTTTGAGAAGAGTTTGAAATTGTTCACCTACCAATTAAAAAGGGATAATACTAATTCACCCCCTTTAAGTATTACAAACTAGTAGATCATAGGGTGAAGTTGGGAACTTTAATTGGTATCAAAGCATAGGTTCATTAGTTTGAAACTTAACAGCTTGGTGTACTAGTTTGAAGGGTTTTAGAAGTTTTAACTTATTCAACATACTGAGAAATAGATGCCCATACCAGCACTAACACTACTTACAGCAAGAAGGTTCCAATCTTCAACTGAACCAATTACCATATGTGGAGAGTGAGAATGCAGGTGGTATTTGCAACCATGGGCATGAACGTGGCAAAATTTGTACTGGCCTAGAAGAAGGTAAAGATCTAACCCCAGAGGAATTAAGGCAGTTTGAGATAAATGGGAAGGCCTCAAACGTTATCATTTTAGCATTGACAAATGCTGAATATGCTAAAGTTATGGACTGCAAATCTACTAAGGAGATATGGGACAAATTACAAAAGGTATATGAAGGTGATGGAAGAATGAAGGAGGCCAAGTTTTAAGTTTTCAAAGAGAGATATAAATCTCTCAGAATGTAGAAAAATGAGACAGTCTAAGAGTTCTTCACCAAGTTATTGATGCTATAAATGATCTTAAAAGTCATGGGAAGAACAAGAAGGACTCATCTATTGTGAAGAAAATTCTGAGAATTCTGCTTGAGAGGTTTGCCTTAAAGGTGGTAGCTGTAAAGGAGAGTAGAGATCTCAATTCTATATCTCTGTATGATCTTCAGTGCAATCTCATTGTATACGAGATGAGATTAAAGTCAACTAAAATCTCCTTAACATCAAAGCTATCAAAGGAGGCAACTTTCAAAGCTATGAGACACTTGAAGATAAGAGAAGAGGAAGAATCATCTAATGAGAATGATGATGATGATAAGGAAGAAAGTGAAGGTGAAGTGTTGGCTTACTTCATAAGAAAATTCAAAAAGGGGTTTAAGAAAGGAAGAGGATAGTTGTCTTTAAGATGTTATTGTTGTGGGTAGACTAGACATTTTGCTTCTCAGTGCAAAATGAAATTTGATGATGAAGATGAGGATGGTGATGATGAGCAGAATTCAAAATGGAGAAGGCCATCATCCAAATCAAAGAAGTCCAGCAAAAAGACTACCAACCCATAGAAGAAGAGAGACTCATTTAAGAGTTATATGAGCTAGACAAAAGAAGCTGATGAGGAGGAAGATGTAGACTCATCAGATGAGCATGCCTTTATGGCATTAGCTCAAGGTGGTAGTTCAACCTCTGAAAAGGAAGAGAGGTTGATAAAGAAGAACCAGATCTTGAAGCTGAGTTAAAAGTAGCTTCGAAGGAGATGATCAAAAGGGGCATAACCATAAAAAGGTTGAAGGCTCATATAAAACAAGTTGAAGCAATGTTTGGGGAAGCAGAAAGTCAAAAAGATGAAATAAAGGCTGAACATATTGACTTGAAGAGAAGATTTGAAGAACATATCAAAATATGTGAAGACCTTATAGTAGAGCTTAGCTTAAGGACTTCAAAAATTGAAGAAATAGAGATAGAGTTGCTAAGACTTTAGCAGCAACTCAAAAAGAGTGAAGAGAACTGGTATAAGTTTGAAATGATAGGTGAAGCAAGCTCTGCAAGAGAAAAGAAGAATAAAGAGAAAGTACAGCAATCTAAGGCTGCATTGCCTAAAGATAATTAGACTTTGCCACAGAAGTTGAAGAGAAAGCTATGACTTAGAAAAAGATAGTTGAAAATAAAGAAGATTTGAAGAAGTAACCTAAGGTTGCAAACAAAAATGAGGAAAAGAAAGTCAACTAGAAAAGGTTACAGCTGAACAGAAGAAGGAAAAGAAGGTGACTGAAATGAAACCCACACAAGCAAAGAAGCTAGCGACCTTGCCTACACAGTAAATAATAAACAAAAGAAAACAAGCTGTGATTAGAACTAAGGAGAGGCAGTTTCAAGGTCACTGCCTTTATTGTGGAGTTTGGGGTCATAAGGCATGTAAATGTTGGTGGAGAAGGCCAATATATGTACTCCAACTTAAGAAGATCCGATGTCGCATATAGGGGGAGACAATACAAAATTCAGAAGAGAACACCTGTCATGAGTTCTTGCACATACTATAAAAAGCAAGGACACATTGACAAGGATTGTTGGTGGAAGCCCAAACTAGTGGTTTCAAAGAACAAGTTTGCTATATTGGTAGACTTGGGACAATGTGAATGGTGCAGGCAGGATGACCATAATGCCAAGAGATGCATAACACTTCTCCCTGAGCAAGAGAAGTCACTCGATGATATAGTGAAAACAATTGGTACAGTTAAAGCTAAGAAAAAGGGGAAAGCTATCTTCAAGCTAGTTTAAAAGAAGGAATATAAAGCTAAAAGGGAGGAGGCTAATATAGCTAAAATTACACTAAAGGTTAACTACAAGGATAAGCAGTGGATCCTTGATAGTGGATGCACTTCACACATGATAGGAGATAAGAGTAAATTATCAAAGCTGAACAAGTCAAGAGAAGGTAGAGTCAAGTTTGGTAATGATGATTCACTCAACATCAGTGGTCAAGGGTCAGTAAATATTAGAAAAGGAAAGGTAAAAGATGTTTTGCACGTTGAAGGACTCATATATAATCTAGCATCTGTTAGCCAATTATGCAATGAAGACCATAAAGTGATATTTACAAAAATAGGTTGCCAAGTAAAGAGTAAAGAAGGCAATACTATTGTAGTTGGAAAGAGAATAGCTGGAAATTTATACGTGATTAATGAGGACAAGACAAATAGCTGTTTACTTATAAAAGAAGAAGAAAATCAACTCTGACATAAGAGGCTGGGACACTTAACACAGAAGAACATGAGGAAGTTAACTACTACTTATGTAATCAGAGACATTCTAGATCTCAAGAGAGAGAAGGAGTATGTTTGTTTAGCATGCTCTAAAGGAAAACATGTCAGAAAGTAGTATAAGACCAAAGTGTTTAGTTCTAAAGTAGTGCTTGACATTATACGTACTAATTTGTGTGGGCCGATGAGAACAAATGGGTTGAATGGTGAAAGGTACTTCATCTTATTTGTTGATGATTATTCCAAAAAGACCTATATCATGCACCTCAAGCACAAGTCTGAAGTCTTGAAATGCTTCAAAAGATACAGAAGATTGGCTGAAAATGAGAGTGGAAAGAAGATTAAAGTATTGAGGTCAAATCAAGGCATTAAATTCACAAATGAAGCTTTTGAAAATTACCTTGAGAAACATGGAATTCACCATCAGATGACAACAGGAAGAACACCTTAACAGAATGGTGTAGTAAAGAGGAAAAATAGAGCTGTGGTTGAAATAGCAAGAACTCTACTGTTGGAATCCAAGCTTCACACAAGATTTTGGATAGAAGCAACATTTACCGTCGTGCACCCATTGAATAGTGTTTTACTAAGGCCCAATATTGATAAGACTCCATATGAGTTATGAAGTGGGAAGAAGACAATAGCCAAATATCTTAGAATCTTTGGCAGCCCATGTTTTGTGAAGAATAAGGAGCAAAACTTGGGAAAATTCCATGCTAGGTCAGATGAAGGCATCTTTATGGGATACTTAAGAGAGACAAAAGGTTATAGAGTTTTTCTACATAAACTGGGAAAAGTAGTCACTTCCAATGATGTGAGAATAAAAGAAAACTGGAAAATAATGCATAATGGAGAAGCTGAGGACAATGAAAAAGATGACTTCAAGATAGATGAAGAATTAGACCAACATGAAGAAGAGGGAAAAGAAGTAAGTTCAGATTTAGAGAAGAATGAGTATAAAGATGAAAGAGATTCTCTTGCAACTAAGACACCGCAAGAGAGAAAGACAAAGAAAACATAAACTAGTGCTCATCAAGGAAATTAGATCATAGGTGACCAATTAGTAAGAGTTACAACAAGAAGAAGAATTGTGGGAGCTACTGCTTTACTCTTATAAGTTGAATCTAAATTTGTTAAATAGGCTACATAAGACAAAGCTTGGGTCAAAGTTATCAATGAGAAGTTGGATCAAATCGAGAAGAATGAAACATAGGAATTGGTTCTAAGACTCACTAATAAGAATGTCATAGGAACAAAATGAGTGTTTAGAAATAAACACAATGAAGATGGCAAGGTGGTAAGGAACAAGGCTAGGCTAGTTTGCAAAGGCTACACTCAGATAAAAGGAGTAGATGTTGACAAAACTTTTGCACTAGTAGCAAGGTTGGAAACTATCAGAATGTTCCTAACTTTGACAACACATAAGAGGTGTAAAGTTTACCAGATAGATGTGAAATCAACCTTTCTGAGTGGGCTCCTGAAAGAAAAATTATATTAAACAATGCGATAGAGTTCAAATTAGTGAGGTTAAGACACATGTGTGCAAGCTGAAGAAAGCCTTGTATGGCCTTAAAAAGCCCCAAGAGTATGGTATAAGTGGCTGGATGCGTATTTGAGAAGGTTGAACTTCAGAAGAGGAATAGTTGACAATAACCTATATGTGTTCAATTGAAAGAAAGGTCAACTGATAACTATAGTATATGTAGATGACATCATCTTTGGAGGGGATCACTCTGAGCTATGCCAAGAGTTTGCACAGAAAATGAGTGAGAAATTTGAGACGTCATTGATTGGAGAAATGACTTACTTTCTTGGATTATAGATAAAATAGTGTGAAGAAGGTATTTTTTTTTCCTCAGACAAAATATGCCAAAAAGATGCTGAAAAAGTTTGGCATGGAGGATAGCAGACCTATCAGTACTCCTATGATAGTGGGCTACAAGTTAACAAAAGATAAGGAAGGAAGGAGCACAAGCCCTACAGAATACAGGAAGATGATAGGGAGCCTTCTGTACCTTACTTCATCAAGGCCTGATCTTATGTAAGTTGTGTGCATCGCTAATAGATTCCAAATTGATCCTAAGGAATCTCATGTGTTGATAGTAAAAAGAATCCTAAGATACCTTAAAGGGACACTGGAAATGGGTTTGTGGTATCCTGCCATGGATTCTATAAAACTACGAGCATACATTGATGCAGACTGGGTAGGAAGTACAAATGATAGAAAATCACCAGTGGCTGTAGCTTCTACTTGGGATCAAAGTGTGTTTCATGGTTAAGTAGAAAGTAAAATAATATTGCTTTGAGCACAGCTGAGGCTGAGTATATGGTTACTTGTGCAGCATGTACTCAGGTGATATGGATGCAAAGACAATTGGCAAATTTGGGTGTTGAAGTGAAGTTACCAGTGAGTGTACTTTGTGATAATCAAAGTGTAATTGATCTTAGCAAGAATCTAGTTTAACATTCAAGGAGCAAGCATATTGACATCCGATATCACTTTATCAAGGATCAAGTGGAAGAGGGCATAATTCAGTTGGAGTATGTTGGCACTAAAGATCAAATCTCATATATTCTAACTAAACTTCTGTCTATAGAGTTGTTTGAAAAGCATAGAATGAGTCTGTCTGTGCAAATGCCTCCTCAAGCTTAAAGTTCAGGTAGATCCTCCATCTCTACTTTGCGGATTTTTCAAATTTTTAATTGGTTGATAAAGGGGGAGAGAAGTAATAGTGCAAAGGGAGTTGTTAAGGAAGGGGGAATGCATATTTAGGGGGAGTTGTAATCCATTTGCTTCTGGTTACTTTAAGAAGATTATAAAGGATTGCTACATAATGTCTTTTGTTGTGAGTGTTGCCAACAATTACAAAGGGGGAGATTGTTGTTCCCATAGCCTTGTATGAGTTGTAATTATAGTCAACCAAATTTAAGTGTGCAAGCAAAAGTGGCTGATAACCTTGTACAGGATAAGACTAGCATGTCAAATAACCTCGTAAAGTGATCTCCTTGGAGTGAACTTGTAAAGAAAGTGTAGCATTACTTAAGTCTTAGTGTGACAGTGTGACAAGGTGGTAATTGTTCATGGGCAATCCTGGCTGTTCATTTAAGCAGTCAAGGAATGAGATTTCAATAGAAAGAAAAAAACAAGAAAAATAAATTAAGAAGAAGGATAATGCTGAATTTTGAATGGAACAGTAATATGAAGTCACATGGAGGGGTAAGAAAGGAAATCCGCCACAGTTACAGTAAGCCCTACTAGGGTTTTCATAGAAGGGAATATATAAACCAAGACTTATCTCTTTTGGGGCAACCACTATATGATAATGAGACCTAGAGAAGGTGAGACGTAAGAGCAGACTAGACCTGGAAACCATGAAACATGTGGGAGTAGACCAGAAAGAGAAAACGTGAGACTTGGAGAAGGTGAGATGTGAGAGCAGACCAGACCTAGAAACCGTGAGATGTGAGAGCAGATCAGAACGAGAGAAAAAAGGGACAGATACAAACTAGAAGAGAGAGAAACAAGACACACCATAAAAGGGAGAAAAGAGACATTGGTGAGATCAGAAAAGGGAGAAAATGGGTGAGATCAGAAAAGGGAAAACCAATGAAACCAGAAAAGGTGAAACGGGTAAGACTAGAAACATTAGTGATACAAACTAGAAATGTTGAGGTTACAGACTAGAATGTTAGGGATACAGACCAGAAACAAGAGAGACCAAAAAAGGGTGAAACGGGTGAGACTAAAGGACATCAGAAGACCAAAATCCATGAGACTAGTGAGGCATGAGACCAAGTGAGACGTGAGACTAAGTGAGGCGTAAGACCAGAAATGGTGAGTCATGAGACTAGAAACGATAAGACATGAGACTTGGAGATGGTGTGACGATAAGACTAGTAAAGAGTGAGATCGGGAGACGGTGAGACAACGAAACGGGCGAGATAACCTAAAGAAGAAATTTGGTGAAGCATTTGAGAGAACTCAACAAATTTTCAGATTTCTTTAAGAGAGGTTAGAGAGTGTTTTGGTGATCTTCCAAGCAGTAGTGAAGCAACCTATTCAAATTAAATAGAGGCAAGACAAACTAAAAGAAGGGTAGACACAGTAAGTGACACTTTTTTTTTATTATGATTGCTTTGTTTTTGTAATAGTGAAAGGAGTAAATGATTAAGACATCCATTGTAATTATAAGGGATACCACATTGGTATTCTCAAGTATAGTGATATGTCACATTGACGGAACTACGTAAATCTTTTGTGTTCTTACTTTGAATTTACATTTTGTGTTTTAAATTGAGTTGTGAACGTAGCTAATGAATCATCAAACTTTTAACCTAAAAGAAGACCTAATCAAGAACAACCAATCCGTGTAATAGGCAAGATGTTTGAAAGGTAATTTTGGGGACTATTGTGATTAGTAGGTAACAATAGATCTACCTTAGTTGAATTTAAGAAAGAGTTCATTTCTGAGAAGAGTTTAAAGTTGTTTACCTACCAATTAAAAAGGGGGTAATATTGATTCATCCCCTCTCTCAGTATTACAGACTAGTAGATCTTAGGGTGAAATTGAGAACTTCAATATTGAAGTAGGCCTTTCTACTTTTTGTGTTTGGATTAGTCTTATTCTCAACATCTTTTTAATCACCTTTGCTAAAGCTTCAATGTCATGTGAATGTCATAGATTTCAAAAAAATTAGGTGGGAGGAATTTCCTTTGGAGTGGTTATGCAAAGAGATATGGGCATTTAGAATGGGGGATAGGAAAAGGGTGAATGAACTTAGGAAGTGAAGCATTAATGGATGTTTGATTTTTTTTTAATGTTAAATGTGTTTGTCATTATAGAGTTTGTATATGATAATAGTCTATTATAGAGTAAGAGATTACTAACAATGTTGACTAATATTATTTCTTTTATATTTTTGAGTGGTTCCCTTTCAAGAAATTTGTGAAGCACCCAATTAAGTGAACATCAATTAAAGTTTTAGACCATTGCTAGTGTTTGATGCTTTGTGAACATGGAAATTGATTATGCCAACTTCACTCTGGTAAACGTGTTGTATTATTTCATAAATTGTTGATGCAAGTATAATATCATATTTTTCTTCCTTAAAATTTAGTCTTTTATACTTATTTGAGTTTAAATACATTTATTATTCTTATATTTGATATAGAATACAAATGGAGGCATTAACTACAAAACAAAGCTAATTGGGTGATTTTAGACTATTTTAACATCACTCATAATTTAGGTATAACTCTCTCATTTGAGCTTTGATTGAGATGATTTAAGGTGTAATAGAAAGCCAAGATAAAGTTTATAACTTTTGTGTTTCAAGTTTTGAGAGATACTAATTGGATCAAGGTTATAATTGAGCTTGAAGTTGCTATACCTGTAATGCTACTTTTTAGAACATTCCTTAGTCTACAATTCTAATACATGAATCTAACATGGTCCAATTTTGGAAGTTTCAAGATTTATTACATGAAATTCCAGTTAAAAACACTACTCCTTAGCTATATTAGGAATTTATTTTATTTTTGATAGTTTTCTCAATGATTTAGATTTTAATATTAATGCTTTAAGATAATATTTAAAATATTTTAGGAGATTTTATAAATTTCTAAGAGGGATAATTAACATATAAAGAGGGAGAAAATCATTAAAGGGAAATGCCTCTCTTTTCTCTTTTAATCCTTTTCTGCTTTAAGTTCACATCTATAGTCTTGCATGGCTAAACTTTTATATTTGGTCAAAGGAAACAGAAATTTGGCAATGAAAAACTGTGTGATATAATTTATTTTTTTCTATTGTTTAATTTATATTATAAGTATTAGATTCTTTTGCACTTATTGTCATGATTGTTTCATTTAGTTATTGGAAAGCCTACTACTTTATTAATTGTTGCAATTTGTTGCTAAGTTAGATATTAAATTTATAGTTGTTTAATCCTTCTAACTCATAAAGCAACTAAACTTTAATGATTTATTGCATTAAAAATTATTAGGTCTTGGGAAGGACTTCAACTAAATTAAATGCAATTGCTTGTATTTGTGTTGTTTAGTATCATTAATCTTTTTTATTCTTAAAACAGCTACTAAATTAAACTTACAGCATTTGTCTTAGGTTATTTAGCGATTAAGGTTAATTAGATCAGTTGTTTTTTAATTAACTACAACTAAGAATAAATAGGAAAATGGTTCTAATGATAAATATTCAAATTATGAATTGATATATACTTGAATCAATGATTAGTTACAAATTTTCAATGGTAGATGTTGACTTAAACCAAGGTTTTTTCTTTTACTTGAATTCAATACTTTACTTTGAATTGTTTCTTAATTGTTTTGTTTTTCTTATAATTGTTTTTGTTATATTCAAATCCTTTATGCTTGCTCACATAGTATATAAAACTAGATTAAATATTCTCCATACAAATGATACGTACTTGCACTACAATATGGAATTTTAAAGTATGGTTTTATTTTTACGTGTATATGACCACACACCAAATTTTATCAATATTGTTAGGGAGTGATTTTAGTTGATTTTTGTACTTCCTGTGATCCTTATTTCCTTCTTGAAATCTTTAGAAAAGCTTTTTGTTAGTTTTTAATAGTTACAATTTGGCAAAATTTTGATTTTAGTAGAACTAGGCATTGATATTGTAGTTTTTTAAAGGAAAACATTGTTTTGAGCAAGACTTATTGTTTTTAAACCACTAGCCCTACCATTTTAAGGCTAAATTCCACTATTCTTTAGGATTTTGAGGAAATTCTTTCTATTTGGTGTGTCTTAACATAGAAATTTTACTTATCTTTTAGTATTTTAGATATTTTCCATTATAACCATAAAGGAAGTATGATCTCCATTTAAGTACTTATAACCTAAAATAGAGGGATCACCTTAGCTTTAGCTATAGGAACTTATAGGCAAATTAGCTTGTGACTTAAAATTGCTTAAGTTTCTAGTAGTATAAGTAGCTATACCCTTTTAGACAATAATTAAACTAAACTTTTAATTCTAGATAAGAAAATTACTAATGACGATGACACACATAAGCATAAGTTTCTGCCTTTTTTCGATTATAAATTAGTACTTCCTTGTCCTTATACTTTAGTAAAATCTAGAGAAGATGAGCATAATAAAGATTTATATGAGAATTTTTGTAAATATATGGTAAATATTTCACTTTTAAATGCTATTAAATAAACATCTCATTATGCTAAATTCTTAAAAGAACTATGTACAATCAAGAGGAAATAGAAACTTGAAAGATGTGAGAAGGTGAAAGTTAGAGAGAATGTGTTTGCAGTTATTTAAAGAAAAATCCTTACAAAGTTCAAAGATCCAAGTGTGTTTACTATCCCTTATATGATAGGTAACACTAGATTTGAGAAAGACATGATAGACTTAGGAGCTTCTATTAATGTCCTGACACATTCTATATATGCTTATTTGAAACTTTAACCTTTAAATCAAATTGATGTTGTGATTTAATTGGTTGATAGATCTAATGCTTATTCTGAGGGAGTAATTGAGGACATTTTCGTACAAGTTAATGATTTGTTTTTTCTTATTGATTTCTATATGCTTGACATAGAGAATGGTGATCAAACTGCTTTAATTTTGTTAGGAACACCATTCTTAAAGACATTCAAGAATAAGATAAATGTTCATAGTGGCACACTTACTATGAAATTTGATGGTGAAATTATTAAGTTTAGTATTTATGATGCCATGAAATATCTTGGTGATGATAACTTTGTTTATTCTATTAAAATGATTGATTCTGTAGCATAAGATGTTTTTGAACTTGATAGAAAAGATTGATTGGAAGTTGCCATTAGTATTAATTTATAAGAAATTGTTGCAATGTTGAATGATTCTCTAAAGTTTTAATAGTTAGGTAATGATCTTTATATTGCATTACTAGTTTTTAATGAGGGGCTTTTACCCTTTATTTTGTAGGCCCTAATTCCAAATTTGAAGCTTTCCTTTAGTCACCTTAAATATGTATTCCTTAGAGATGGAGGAATGTTACTAGTGATCATCTCTAATAAGCTTAGTACATTATAAGAAAAAAAAGCTTGTGTAGGTCTTTAAGGAGCATCAAATAACTTAGTACATTTACAGGCTTGCATTATATCTTGAAGAAGGAGCAAAACCTTCTTACTAACCATAAAGAAGATTAAACCTACCTATGATGGATATAGTGATGGAAATCCTTAAACTTCTAGAAGTTAGAGTGATTTATCTTATTTTGGTAGCAATTGAGTTAACTTGGTTCAAGTGGTTCCTAAAAAATTCTGGAATATTGAGATCATCTTTAATGACTAATTTTAAATGTTGTTAATAACATCTTATAGATTTGTCAAGATATGTTTGCTGCCCAAAGGTGCATTTTCTATTTGTCAAGGAGCTGGAGATACAGAGAGATTGTTGGTCAAAACTGTTGCTGATAGGTCAACCCCAAAGTCAATAAGTCCCATTAATCCTAAATTTTAGGGATCAATATTGACCGTTGATTGTAGCGTAACCCTTAGAGATCAATGTTGACCATTGATTGTAGGGAAACCTTTAGGAATTAACGCTAACCGTTAATTATAGGGCAACCTTTGGGAATTAATGTTGACTGTTGATGATAGGGTAACCCTAAACTCAAGGCTTATAAATATATCTATACAATTATTAAAAGAGGTGTGTGTTGTAGAAATGTAATAGAGAAAAGGAGCAAAATGACAAAGAGTAACCACTAAAAAGAATAGGTAAGGGGCATGGCAAAAAGAAAATGACAAGAGGTTATGTGTTGCAGACCATAAGAGAAAACGGTAAGAGGTTGTATATTGTAGACAAGAAGAAAGGGTGTGTTGTAGACTTAAAGAGAGGACGTGCTACAAACTAGAAGAGAGCACTTTTTGTAGACCAAAAGAAAGGGTGTGCTGCAAATAAGGAGAAATGGCATGTTACAAACTAGAAGAAAGGGCATGTTGCAAGCCAGAAGAGAGAAAGTGTTGTAGACTAGAAGAAAGGGCGCACAGCAGACAAAAAGAGAGAGCATGTGCTACAAAACCATAAGTGTGTTCTACAAAACATAAGAGAGACAATAACGGCAATAAGGAAAAGGCAGTAGCTGCAGTAAGGAGAAGGTAGCAGTTGTAGTAAAGAGACGGCAGTAGTGACAACAAGGAAAAGTGACAACATCGACAATTAGGAGAAAAGAGCTGTGCAAAATAGAGACAACATAGAGTTATGCAGCATAGAGACAACAAGGAGTTATGTGGAATAAGGATAGTAGAGAGCTGTGTGGAATAGAGACAATAGAGAGTTATATGGAATAGAGACAGCAGAGAGCTTTGTAGTATAGTAGAGAAAGGGCTAAACATAACTACCAACAGAGTAGTGAAAAAAAAAAAAAACAACAGTAAGTAGAAACTCAATAAGGAGGTAACAACAGAAACAAGAAGAAGACAGTAGCAGTAGTAGTAGAAGAGAAAGAGATAGTGCACTACAAAAAGAGATAACCTATAGTAGAGAGTGAAGATAACTAGTAGTGGAGAGTGGAGAACTGGAAGCAGAGAGAAACTTGCCAAGGCAAAAGGAGGCAACATTGGAAATAGAGGAGAGAATCTGCCAAGGTAGAAGGAGGTAGCATCGGTAGCAGAGGAGAAAACCTACCAGTGCAAAAGGTAGAGACTGGTAGTGTAGAAGGAAGAGACCTGGCAGTGAGAAGGAGAAGATTTGTTTTTTTTACAATAACAGTATGTGTACATTGAGTAATCTTTCTCAAGGAAGTTTTGTCATAAACATTTTATGTACTTTTTAAAAAAAGGTGAGATCATCAGGAGATCAACTCTTCTAGTGATCTGAACATCATTATAAGTGGTTAAGGAGTGATCTTTCCATAAATTAGCTATATCTCTTGATAATAAGAGTGGATTATATGATCTAAGAGTAATCCTATCACATCGTGGATGTAGCTTACACATTGTGGGTGAACCACATAAAAATTCTGTGTGTTCTCAAGTGTTTGTACTTACTTGATATTCATATGACCATTCTCGTATAAAGAAGCAAGATAAAATTGAATCGTCAACTTTAACAGGTCACAGAGGTTTAATTGGGATAGATTTGTAAAAGGTAAACATATTACACTGATTTACCCCTTTCCTTTTTTAGTGTGAGGCCTAACAAGATCCTCATCATGCTTAAATATGGTTTCTATTGGTTGTCTTTGTTTTGAGATCCATAGCTTTTTCTGTAAGTTATGTAATTATTGACAAAATATGGGTAATATATCTCAAAGGAACAAGATGCCATAACCTTATATTATCTTATGAATTTTTTTATGATCAGAGCATTGATTTGATGGGATTATTTCCTATATCTTTTGGTTATGCTTGTATTTTTCTTGTTGTTGATTATGTCTCAAAATGGTGAAAACTAAAGTTACTAGGAATGATGATTCTAAAGTAGTTACAGATTTTATCAAGTATAATATATTATTTAAGTTTGAAATTCCAAGACTGCTAATAAGTGATTAAGGTACTCACTATTGCAATCAAACTATAGAGATTTTGTTAAGAAAGTACCATATGATCCACAAAGTGTCAATTGCTTGTCTTCTCCAAACTAGTGGACAAGCAAAAGTATCAAATTGAGAGATCAAGTCCATCATTAAGAAAACAATCAATCTAAGTAGAAAAGATTAGAGTTTGCATTTGGATGATGCCTTATAACCATATAGGATTGCATATAAGATGCCTATTAGTATATTACCTTATCAGTTGGTGTTTAGGGAATCATACCACCTTTTAGTTGAATTAGAACATAGGGCTTATTAGGCTATCAAGAGTTACAACATAAAGATGCATGAAAGTGGAGAACACAGGAATTTACAATTACAAAAGTTAGAGGAAATTTGTAATGAGGCTAATGAGAGTGCAAAAATTTACAAGGAAAAAATGAAGGTTTTTTATAGTAAGATAATCTTTAGGAAGGCATTTAAAGTTGGTCAAAAAGTCATTCTATACCATTCACAACTTTGTTTGTTTCCAAGAAAGTTGCGTTCTTATTGGATTGAAGCTTTTGTTATTACCAATGTTTTTCTTTATGGTGTAATTGAAATTTCAAGTTTAGCAACTTCTAAAGTGTTCAAGATGAATAACCATAGATTTAAGCTTTTTATGAAAGTTTCTAAGCAAAGAATGTGTCAGAATTAGACCTTAAGGATTTAATTTATATTAATTAAAGAAGGTAGCATTGAGTCAAGCTAATGATAATAAATAAAGGTATTGCTTGGGAGGTGACCTAAGGAGAGTTTGTTTTTTTTTTTATTTGTTTTTTGCATTTATATTATTTCCTTTTCTTTGCATTCAAATTTACATTAGGGACAATATAAGTTTTAAGTGTAGGGAGGGGGTTTAGGTTGTGTTTTAATTAAAAAAAAAAAACAAAAAGGAGAGAGAGAGAGAGAGAGAGAGTTTTATTTTTATTTTTGTGATTTTCAACAGTTTTTTTTGCTGTGTATATTATGAGCAAGATTCAATTAAAGCTGGTACATTATAGTTTAGAAGAACAAGTTGTAAACATCTTAACCAAGCCATTAACCAAAGGCAAATTTAACACCTCAAAATGAAAATGGGCATGAACATCATGGAATCTAAAGGGGAGTATTGGAAGACCTAGATTCCTTAATATGTAAGCCATATAATAACTTGAAAATTTTGCTCTTATTGTTGTAAAAACTATAATTGCAGCAAAAAAAGAATTGAAGAACAAGCTTGAAGACTTGCTTTTTGTAATCCTTTAGTTGTCTTATAATGTTTAAATTTAAAAGAAGGTTGTATTTAAATTTAATTGTTGTGTTTAGTTAGTTTCTTAGTAAGAATATGTAAACCTTTTGGTTTGTTGATATGGTCTACTTAATCACTATTTTGATTTACTTAACTTATGTTCTTGGTTAAGTAAAGAATGCTTTATCACATAAAATAATCATACTTATGTCATTATAGAGATGAGCTCCATATAACATTAAGAAAATTAATAAAATGTAGTTGGTTTTTTCATTCAAAAACTCTCTAGTTTTGTTGCTTTAATCTGTAACTATTCCTTTTTTCAATGCAGCCTTTGTTTCTTCAATTAGTACTTGTCCTTTTCATTTATGTACCACTTGATTAGGGGTAATAATGCTTATACTTTTGAGATGGCATGTTTATGGTGTCAATTAAGGAAGCCATCTTCTTGTATCACCAAGAGCTAAGATGTTTGGGACCCCAACAATGCATTTTCAAATTTGGTGAGTTAAATACTCTTAGGATTAGTTTCCCAATAATTTTTGTATGGTGCATATAAAGTAAGATTTGCCCAAAATTTAAGTTTCTCCTTGAAGTCCATATTATTTGACATAAACCTTGCTTACAAGTTGTTCACTTCCTCTAACACATCTAAATAGACAATAGTAGCAATTTGGTTGCTTGTGAAAGCATTATTTTAGCCCAATGTTCTCGTTAAGTTTTCTACCAACTAATTTGGCTAAACATCATACATTCCTTAACGAGTTTGCTTAGGATTATGCTTTGATTTGGGCTTTATAAAGCTAATAAATAGCTTTAATGGTAAGTGAAGTTCCTGACTTTTCCTTAAGATCTACTAGTTTATGATATTAAGAGGGGGGTGAATTAGTATTACCACAATTGGCAAGTAAGTGAACAACTTCAACCTCTTCTTAAAAGTGAACTCTTTCTCAGACTCAACTAAGGTAGATCTATTGCTACCTACTAATCACAATAGTCCTCAAAGTCACCTTTTAGATACCATGCCTAATAGACAATTCGGATGTTCTTGTTTAAATCTTCATTAGGTTATGGGTTGGTTGATACTTTAGCTGCGTTCACAACTCAATTCAAAACATAGAATGTAAAGCAAATTAAGGACACATGAGATTTATGTGGTTCCATCAATATGATGTACATCCACGGTGGTAGGGACTCTCCTTTACCTAGACAATCCACTATACTTAAGAATTCCAGTTACAATGGATGTCTTAATCTTCTGCTCCTTTCACTATTACAATTACTAAGCAAGTACAATACAAAGAGTATCACTTATTGTGTCTACCTATCTTTTAGCTTGTCTTTGCCTCTGTTGAATTGAAAGGCTACTCCACTGTTACTTAGAAGTTCACTGCAATGCTCTCTAACCTCTTGAATAAATTTGGAAATACGTTGAGTTCTTTCCAATGCTTCGCTGAATTCCTTCTCTAGGTTGTCTAACACAGCTTCTGCTTTCACCATCTCATGGTCTCATCCGTCTTCTATTTCACGATCTCATTGTCTCACGGCTTGCCTTACGTTTCTGGTTTGCCATTCCACGTCTCACGTCCTGCCTCACGTTTCTGGTTTGGCGTTTCCCATTTCACGAACGTTTCTGGTTTTCACGCTTTGCTGGTTGCATGACTCACGTACTTTTCTAGTTTGCACACCTTGCTGGTCACACGCCTCATGCACGTTTCTGGTTTGCCCTTGTCTGTTTCACACCTATAGGCAACTTGGTTTGCTCTCCCAGTGGTCTCCTCTTTCATAGTTTCTCCTTTCTTCCCTTACAGATGGTGTGTTGTCTTCTCTCTTACGTGAGTCACATGGTTTTCTCTAGCTGTTACACCTCTTTGCTGTGTGTTCTCCCTTGTCGTCTGCCTTGTTTTGGCCATTCTCCTTCTTACTTGGCCGTCCACCCTTTCGTTGTTGGTTGTGTTTGGTCATGTAGATTGGTTTAGACGTTTACCTTGTTTGGCTGTGTAGGTTGGTTTGGACGTTTACCTTTGGCTGTGTAGATTGGTTTGGACATTCACCTTTGGTTGGCTGGTTGTCTCCCTTTGGCTGTCCCTTTGTGTTTTGCAGTCTAGCTTTTGCTATCCAGCTGTTCCTCTCTTGTTTTCTCTCTTTGGTTGGTCACCCTTTGTGTTTTGCCGTCCAACACCTTCTGATTTGTGATTTGCCATTCACCTTTGGTTGCTGTACAGCTGTGTCTTCTCCTTTGCAGGTGGTGCTTTGCCGTTTGCTCCCTTGTGTTTTTTGAATGGTTTGCTTTGGACGTCTTTTTGTTTGGCGCCGGCTCCTTCCTCATTTTTTCTCTATTTGGTTGGTTGGTTGTTTAAGTTTTTTTTATCTGTTTTGCCTAATTGCCGACTTCACTTTATTTATTGTCTTCCAATGGCCTTTATATACTCCTTCATGAAACCCTAATATTGCTTACTTGTGGTGAATTTACTGTCTTACCTTTATGCATGGCTTTTATGTTCTTGCCCCTCCATGTGGCTTTTACCTTCTTGCCCTTCCATGTGGCTTTACTTTCTTACACACTTAAACCTAATTGACAATAATTACAACTCATATAAGGCTGTGGGAACAACAATCTCCCTTTGTAATTGTTGGCAACACTCACAAAAAAAGCCATTATATAACAATTTCAAGTCTCCCTAAATATGCACTCCCCCTTTCTTAATAGCTCCCCCTGCACTATTGTTTCTCTCCCTCTTTACCAACCAATTACAAATATGAAAAACTCACAAAGTAGAGATAGAGGATTCACTTGAACTTTAGGCTTGAGGAGGTATTCACACAAATAGACTCATTTTGTGCTTTTCAAACAGCTCTGTGGATAGAAATTTAGTTAGATCTTATATAGCCTCTTCAACAGATTTAGGTTCAACTTGTGAGAGTAACTCAGTAGCTCCTACAATTCTTCTTCTTGTTGTAACTCTTGTTGATGGGTCATTTATGATCTGATTTTCTTAATGAGCACTGGTCCACGTTTTCTTTGGCTTTCTTTCTTGCACTATCTTAGTTGTAAGAGGATCTCCTTCTTCATCTTCAGACTCACTCTTCTACGAGTCTGAACTTACTTCTTGTTCCATTTCTTCAAATGGGTCTAATTTTTCATCTACATTGAAGTCATCTTCTTTATTGTCCTCAGCTTCTCCATTCTTTATTGTTTTCCAGTTCTCATCTATTCTCACATCACTGGAAGTGATCACTTTTCCCAGTTTATGTAGGAAAATTCTGTAACCTTTTGTCTTTGTTAAGTATCCCATAAAGATGTCTTCATCAGACCTAGTGTTGAATTTTCTCAAGTTTTGCTCCTTGTTCTTCATAAAACATGGGCTGCCATAAACTCTGAGATACTTGGCTGTTGTCTCTTCCCACTTTATAGCTCATATGGTGTCTTATCAGTATTGGGCCTTAGTAATACTTTGTTTAGTAGATGCACAACTGTAAATGTTGCTTCTGTCCAAAATCTTGTGTGAAACTTGGATTCCAATAGTAGAGTTCTCACCATTTCGACCACAGCTCTATTTTTCCTCACTACCACCTCGTTCTATTGAGGTGTTCTTGCTACTGCCAATTGGTGATGAATTCTATGCTTCTCAAGATAATCTTTAAAAGCTTTATTTGTAAACTTAGTGCCTTGATTTGAACTTAATACTTTGATCTTTTTTCCACTTTTATTTTCAGCCAATCTTTTGTATCTCTGGAAGCAATTCAAAACTTCTAACTTGTGTTTAAGGTGCATGATGCTGGTCCTTCTTGAATAATCATTAACAAACAAGATGAAGTACCTCTCACCATTCAACCCTTTTGTCCTTATCAGTTTACACAAATCACTATGCACAATGTCAAGCACTGCTTCAGAACTAAACTCTTTGGTCTTATACTGCTTTCTGGCATGTTTTCCTTTAGAGCATGCTGAGCAAACATACTCTCTCTCTCTCTCTCTTTCTCTTAAGGTCGGGAATGTCTTTGATTGCATGAGTAGTGGTCAGCTTCCTTATGTTCTTCTGTGTTAAGTGTCCCAACCTCCTATGCCAGAGTTGATTTTCTTCTTCTTTGGTGAGTAAACAACTATTTGTCTTGTCCTCATTAATCACATATAAATTTCCAGCTGTTCTTTTCTCAGCTACAACAATATTGCCTTCTTTACTCTTTACTTGGCAACTTGTTTTTGTAAATATCATTTTATGGTCTTTATTGCATAATTGGCTAACAGATGCTAAATTATATCTAAGTCCTTCAACGTACAGAACATCTTTTAGCTTCCTTTTCCAATATTTATTAACCTCTGACCATTAATGTTGAGTGAATCATTATTGCCAAACTTGACTCTGCCTTCTCTTGACTTGCTTAGCTTTGATAATTTACTCATATCTCTAGTCATGTGTGAAGTGCATCTAATCTCAAGGATCTACTGCTTATTCTTGTAGTCAGCCTTTAGTGAAATTTCAGCTATATTGGCTATCTCCCTTTTTGCTTTATATTCTTTCCTTTGAACTAGCTTGAAAATAGCTTTCTCCTTTTTCTCAACTTTAATTGTACCAATTGTTTTTACTATGCCATCAAGTGTCTTCTCTTGCTTAGGGAGAAGTGTCATGCATCTCTTGGCATTATGACCATCCTGCCCGCACCTTTCACACTGCTCCAAGTCTGCCAATACAGTAAACCTTTTCTTTGAAACCATTGGTTTGGGCTTCCACCAACCTTGTCAGTATGTCCTTGCTTTTTACAGTATGTGCAAGAACTCATGACAGGTGTTCTCCTTTGAATTCTGTATTGTCTCCCCTTATATGTAGCATTGGATCTTCTCAAGTTGGAGACATATACTAGCCTTCTCCACCATCAGTTACTTGCCTTATGACCCCAAACTCCATAACAAAGACAGTGACCTTGAAACTGCCTCTTCTTGGGTATAATCACAACTTGTTTTCTTTTATTCATTACTTGTTGTGTCGGCAATGTAGCTAGCTTCTTTGCTTGTGTGACTTTCATTCCAGTTACCTTCTTCTCTTGAGTCACAACCTTCTCTTTTAACTTTTTTGGCACATTCTTATTATCTTTAGGCAATGTAGCCTTAGATTGCTGGACTTTCTTTTCATTCTTCTTTTCTCTTGCAGAACTTGTTTCTTCTATCATTTTAAGCTTCTACACATTCTTTTCACTCCTTTTGAGTTGTTACTGAGGTCTCAACAACTCTTTCTCCATTCCTTCAATTTTTGAAGTCCTTGAGCCAAGCTCTATTATAAGGTCTTCATATATTTTGATCTGTTCTTCAAATATTCTCTTTAAGTCAATATGTTTAACCCTTATTTCATCCTTTTGACTTTTAGTTTCCTCAGACTTTGCTTCAACTTGTTTTATGTGAGCCTTCAACCTTTTTATGGTCATTCCTTTTCTGATTATCTTCTTTGAAGTTACTTCCAACTCAACTTCAAGATTTGGTTCTTCATCATCAACCTCCTTTTTCTCTTCAGAGGTTGAACTACCACCTTGAGCTGATGCCATAAAGGCATGCTCATCTGATGAGTCTTCATCTTCCTTCTCATTAGCTTTTTTTATCTGACTCACATAACTCTTGAATGAGTTTCTCTTCTTCTTTTGTGGGTTGATAGTTTTCTTGCTGGACTTTTTTGATATGAATGATGGTCTTTTCCATTTTGAATTCAGCTTATCATCACCATCCTCATCTTCATCATCAAGTTTCACTTTGTATTGAGAAGCAACGTGTCCAGTCTGCCCACAACGATAACATCTCAAGGACAATTGTCCTTTTCCCTTCTTAGACCCCTTTTTGAATTTCCTTGTGAAGTAAGCCAATACTTCACTTTCACTTTCTTCCTCATCATCATCCTCACTGGATGATTCTTCGTCTTCTTTTATCTTTAAGTGCTTTATAGCTTTGAAAGCTACCTCCTTTGATACCTTTGTTATTGCAGAGTTTTTAGCTGACTTTATCATCATCTCATATGCAATGAGATTGTACTGGAGATCATACAAAAACATAGAATTGAGATCTCTACTCTCCTCTATAGTTGTCACCTTTGAGGCAAACCTCTCAAGCAGAATTTTTAGAATTTTCTTCATAATGGATGAGTCCTTCTTGTTCTTCCCATGACTTCTAAGATTGTTTACAGCATTAATAACCCTAGTGAAGAACTCTTGGACTGTCTCATTTTTTTGCATTCTGAGAGATTCATATCTCTCCTTGAACACTTGAAGCTTGGCTTCCTTCATTCTACCATCACCTTCATAGACTTTTTGTATTTTGTCTCATACCTCTTTAGCAGATTTGCAGTCCATAACTTTAGCATACTCAACATCTATCAATGTTGAAATGATGATGTTTGAGGCCTTTCCATTTATCTCAAACTGCCTTAATTCCTATAGGGTTAGATCTTTACCTTCTTCTGAGGCCATAAAACCCTTTTATACGGCTTTCACCATGTTCATACCCATGGTTGCAAATACCACCTGCATTCTCACTCTCCACATATGATAGTTGGTTCCATTAAAGATCAGAACCTTTTTGCTATAAGTAGTGCTAGTGCTGGTATCAACATCCATTTCTCAGTATGCTGAACAAGTTAAAACTTCTGAAACCTTTCAAACTAGTACACAAGCTGTTAAGCTTCAAACTAGTGAACCTGTGCTCTAATACCAATTGAAGTTCCTGACTTTTCCCTAGGATCTACTAGTTTGTGATACTGAGAGGGGGGTGAATCAGTATCACCATAATTCGTAATTCGTAAGTAAGTGAACAACTTCAACCTTTTCTTAAAAGTGAACTCTTTCTTAAACTCAACTAAGGTAGATCTATTACTACCCACTAATCATAATAGTCCCCAAAGTCACCTTTCAGATATCTTGCTTAATAGATAATTTAGATGTTCTTATTTAGGTTTTCGTTAGGTTATGGGTTGGCTGATACTTTAGTTGTATTCACATCTCAATTTAAAACACAGAATGTAAAGCAAATTAAAGACACATGAGATTTACATGGTTCCGTCAACATGACGTACATCCACAGTGGTAGGGACTCTCCTTTATCGAGACAATCCACTATACTTAAGAATTCCAGTTACAATGGATGTCTTAATCCTCTGCTCCTTTCACTATTGCAATTACTAAGTAAGTACAATACAAAAAGTGTCACTTACTGTGTTTACCCTTATTCTAACTTGTCTTGCCTTTGTTGAATTGAAAAGCTACTCCACTACCACTTAGAAGTTCACCACAATGCTCTCTAACTTCTCTTGAAGAAATCTAGAAATACGTTGAGTTCTTTCCGATGCTTCACTGAATTCCTTCTCTATGTTGTCTCACACAGGTCTTGTTTTCACCATCTCACGGCTCACCTCACATTTTTGGTTTGTCGTTCCACATCTCACAGCCTGCCTCACGTTTCTAGTTTGGTGTTTCCCATCTCACACAGGTTTCTAGTTTTCATGCTTTGCTGGTTTCATGACTCACGTATGTTTCTGGTTTGCATGCCTTGCTAGTCACATGCCTTTCGCACATTTCTGGTTTGCCCTTGTCTGTTTCACACCTCCGGGCAGCTTGGTTTGCTCTCCTGGCAGTTTCCTTTTTCACGGTTTCTCTTCTCTTCCCTTACAGATGGTGTGCTATCTTCTCTCTTATGTGAGTCACACTATTTTCTCCAGCTGTCACACCTCTTTGCCGTGTGTTCTCCCTTGCCATCCAGCCTTGCTTCGGCTGTTCTCCTCCTTGCTTGGCCATCCACCCCTTTGTCGTTGGTTGTGTAGATTGGTTTAGACATTTACCTTGTTTGGCCATGTAGGTTGGTTTGGACGTTCACCTTTGGTTGGCCAGTTGTCTCCCTTTGGCTGTCCCTTTGTGTTTTACCTTCTAGCTCTTGCTGTCCAGCCTTTCCTCTCTTGTTTTCTCTCTTTGGCGGGTCACCCTTTGTGTTTTGCTGTCCAACACCTTCTGATTTGTGATTTGTCATTCACCTTTGGTTGCTGTCCAGCCGTGTCTTTTCTTGTTTTCTCTCTTTGGTCGGTCACCCTTTGTGTTTTGTTGTCTAGCACCTTCTGATTTGTGATAAAGAAACTATCACACCTTGTCCTATTTGGCATGATAGATGATTCATCTTTATGGCATAGAAGGCTTGGTCATTTTCATCATACTACACGTTAAAAGTTACAGCAAAAGAAGCTGGTACATGATTTACCCAATGTAACTCAAGTTGATCCAAGTCATGTATGCAAAACTTACCAATTAGGGAAGCAAACTAGACTTTTTTTCCTTTCAACTAAGCTTTCTATAACCAAAGAGAAATTGGAACTTTTCCACTTAAATCTTTATGGGCCTATGAGAACTAATTCTGTAAATGACAGTATATATATATATATATATTTTATTGATGACTTTTTCAGGTACTGCTGGATTTTCTTTCTCAAACAGAAGTCAGAAGTGACTGTTGTATTTCAAAACTTTAAGATATAGATTGAAAAACAATTAGGTCATCTGATTAAAACCATTAAAACAGACAATGACTTTGAATTTGTCTTTGGTTCCTTTAAAACACTTTGTACTGGCAAACAGCAACAATTGATTGCCCCTTATTCACCCCTAACAAAATGGGTTTTGTGAAGGGAAAAACAGAACTATAATAGAGATGGCTAAATGCTTATTGGTAGAAAAGGACTTACCTAAATGTTTTGTACTAAAACTATAACTACTTCAGTTTATTTATTGAATAGATTTCTTACCAAGTTATTGCCAAACTTAACTTCCTTCAACACTTGGTTTAACAACAAGCCATCTTTGAGCCACCTCAAGGTATTTGGTTATATTTGCTATACATATGTGCTTGAAAACAAAAGAACTAAACTTGATTACAAAGCCTTCCCTGTAATATTCATAGGTTACTCAATTACTTTTGTAAACTACAGAATATATGATGTGAATTCTGGTAGAATTTCCATTAAGTGAAAAATGGAATTAGGATGTCTCTAAGGTTCAAACTAAAGAATATAAGCCATTCCATTACTGGCAAATTTAGGAGCAGGATTCTTATACCTTAAAAGGAGAGGATATTGATCATTTACTTGTAAAAGGAACCAAAAACATTACAGACATATATGAGAGATGCAACACTACAGTTCTTGAACCTACATCATATCAGGAAGCATATAAAGTAGTATAATGGAGAAAAGTAATGCAAAAAGAGATAGATTCCATTTGTAAAGATAACACTTGGTAGCTAGTTTCAAAACTAAAGGACAAGAAGTTAATAGCTAGAAAAATGGATCTATAGAATTAAGTTGAATGCTAATGACTCGATTAACAAATTAAAAGCCAGGTTGGTGGCAAAAGGCTTCACACAGCAACCTAGTATAGATTACACTGAAACTATGCACCTGTTACTGGTTAGACACTATTAAACTCTTGCTTATAGTAGCAACAACCAAAGGATAGTTTGTGTATCAACTAGATATTAAATCTACTTTTTTGAATGGTGTAATTTAGAAGGAAATCTATGTTGATCAGCCTAAAGGATTTGTCAAAAAGGGAGAAGAAAGTAAGGTGTATTTGATGAAAAAGGCACTTTATGGTCTCAAGTAGGCACCAAAAGCTTGGTATATAAGAATCCATGAGTATTTGCTAAGGCTAGGCTTTAACAAAAGCTACAATGATACAACTCTCTGTCAAAAAAGAAGGATCTCATCTTCTGTATTTGTCTATCCATGTTGATGACCTTATGTTCATTAGAAACAATCTTAAGGTTATACATCAATTTAAAAAAATAATGCAAAATTAGTTTGATATGATTGATTTAGGCAAGATGCATTACTTTCTTAGCTTACAAGTTTATCAATTCCAAAAAGGAATCTTTATAAACCAAGTAAGGTATGCAACCTTAATGCTTCAAAAATTTCATATGATAAATTACAAAAGCACAACAACACCCATCGCCATAGGAGATAACTTCTAGAAGAAATATGGCAACTGCAAAATAGATGAAAATAATTATAGAAGCATTATAGGTTGTTTATTATACTTATTAGCCATAAGGCCTAATATTATGTATGTTATGAGTCTTTTGTCTAGATTTATGCATGTACCCAAAAAAAAAACACATCTTAAAGCAACCAAATGAGTATTAATATCCATTAAAGGCAACCTTAAACTAAGAATTATGTTTAAAGGCAATATAGAAATGAAACTTACTGGTTTCTTGGATAGTGATTGGGGAGGGTCACTTAATAACATGAAAAGCACTTTTGGATATGTGTTTTCTTTACGATTTAGAGTGTTTAATTTGTGTTCAAAGAAACAATCAACTGTAGCACAATCCACAGTTGAGGCTAAATACATTACAGTAGCCTCAGTAGTGAATCAAACTTTATGGATCAGGAAGGTGCTTACAGATTTAAAGCTTGAATAAACAAAAGCAACCTCAATTTTTTTGTGATAATCAGTCTACTATTGCTATATCAAAGAATCTAGTACTACACAAGAGGACTAAACATTTCAAAATCAAGCTTCACTTCATTAAAGAAGCTCAAGAGCATGTTGATGTAAACCTGATCTATTACAACTCCAAAGATCAAATGGCAAAGATTTTTAAAAAGATTACATAAACCAAGGTTTGAGGAGCTAAAAAGGAGTTTAGGCATGCAAAATTATGGCACCAAGGAGCAATGAAGGTCCTAATGGTGCCACCATTTTACTATCTTGGGTGGTTGTTACCTAGCTAATTAAGCTTTATTCCTAAAATTAAAAGTTAGTTATAATAGTTGGATGGTTAAAGGAGGAGTTGACCTAAGCTAATTTTTTCATAAACTTATTGCATTAACAACTTGTCAATCAATGTTAATCTATGTGTTTGAAATTTGTATTCAAATTTAAATTGGAATTTGAATTTCAAATTTGTTATCTATATATTATAAAAATGGATTAATGAAAATGTAAAGTTGTTACCTCTCTCTTATCATTTTTACTCCAAGCTCTCTTCTTATGATTATCTTTCTTGTTATTTAGTTTAGCTCATTATAGCTTACGATTATTAATGCAACTAAAAATAGTAGACATAAAGCCATCAATAGTTCCTGTAATTGAAACCAACATATAAAGTTTCTATAATTGAAACCAACATTGGTATCCCTTGTACCTCTTCTCCTTGTTGTAACATTCCAACAAGTTCCTCTAGTTTATTTTCTTCCTCTTGTGCTAATGTTACCTTTATTGCAACAAAACAACAAACACTTAAACTGTAATATGTATTCTTTACAACAAACTAACAAACATCTAAACTACAACTCACTAACCTTTATTCGATATTATTCCAGCATCTCCCAGACAATTTTCCAACATATCCAAGTTCTACCAAATCATAATATTATTTATATTAAAATTCAAGATATTATGATTTTTTTATTGGCTAAGCAAGAGAATCAACATTAAATATAAATAAATTTTTTATTAAGTAGTAGTTTAGATATTCACGTAGCTGAAATACTTAAAAAATACATTGATACTCTCATTTTATCAATATTTCAAATATTATACACATTCTTCTTGTGCACATAATGAAACTATAACTACATAATTTTGCTTTTAGTAACTTAAGAAAAACTTTTTGGCTTCAATGACCAGTGACCTTTGTGACTAGAAGCTTATGTTCATGATTCAATTAGCACAAGTCTATAACTATGAATGGACTAATACATTGTATTATGTGTAAACTAGCCAAAAGGCACTGAATTTCCTTGTTAAAAGATTTTGCAAGTACATTAGGAACATTGTCCACTTTAGCACTTACTAGTAGTCTTGCTTGCATTTGGCACTAATTGGTCAACAAGTAATAATAACCAGGTGTTAATAACAAATCTTACTATTTTTATACTCCAATATAAAGTTGGAATTTGAGCTCTAACCAATAACATACATGACATCCATAAATTATGGACCAATTTCCTTTTTGCTTTTACCACCTAAGTTGCCATAATCATTATCAAATTTCAGATATAAATTGCTACCACTCATGGATTAATTTACATTTGTATTGGCTACACATATAGTTTATATGTGGTAGTCACTATCTCAACCTAATTCCATAATTAATGCCAATTGCTTTCCTTTATAAAATGTGACCTACAAACCTAGCTATTTCATTCCACATAAATTAGAATATATCGTGACATTTTATCCAAATAGAAGTACTTGTTAATAACCTCCAATCAACATAAAATGCTTGTGTGGTCATAAATTGTAAGTTACTACAAATATAGGTCACAAATTCTAATTGATCTAATGAAATAGTTTGTGAGCATAACTCTTTCCAACTATATTGCATTGGTATTCCTAATTACATTGGGCTATAACTATTACCATGGAAACTAGTATGATTAAATAAACTTTAAAACCAATTGATTTAAGATTCATATTGCCTTGAACAAAATCTTGTGGATCTAAGTGTTAGATCATATGTTATTAATTGCATATTTTGATGTGCCAACATAATTATTTTGTGATCTTTGCCATATATGTTACAAGTATTTAAATTTATATATTTATAGCAATGAATTATTTAAGCCACCATATATTTTTGATAGTTGTATATGGCTAGTAATTTTTGAAAATTCATTCTTTATATGGTAAGTGAATATCTTAATAATTGGTTTATGAATTGTTAGAATTAATTTTGTGTCGTTGACCTTTAATTAAAATGATGCACTTTTATGGAATTAATTTTGAATAAATTGTAAGAAAAAGGTAAGTATTTCCTGGAAATTATTTTTCATTAAAGAAGATGGCTATTTTGGGATAAAAGTAAAGGATAACAACAATAAACAAATTGTAGATATAAAAAATATTCCAATGAATAATGCCTTTAATGGATCAACGAACATTTTTTTTCAAATGGCTCCTTCTGGACTTACATAAATTCTCTACAACAGAAGAGAAAAAAAAGCGAAACAAGACACATTAAGGAGCTTATATTGAGTTATTATAACAAAAGTGTATCTATTAAGAGCGAGAAAAATTCTTTAAAAAGGTATGAGATTTTGAAAGTGTAAAATTGAGAGATCAAGAGTTTAGAAAAATATAATTGTGTGAGTGTGTTGTAAGAAGGTTATAGACCTAAATACAACTGTGATTGTACTTGGTTTCCTTTTTGCTGAGGAATTTGATAGTAGATTTGAAACTCCTAAGATGATGATCTTGAGGAGAGGATGTAGGAATAGGAGTTTTGAACCTCTATAAATTATCGTGTTCTACTCCTTTTAAATTTAATTTTCTTTTACAAGTTCACACATTCAATAATTCTTTTATTATAACAAATATTCTTTTTTTTATGTAAATCATTTGTTGATTTAAATTTACTTAATTTATACTCTTATGTTAATGAATATTTGCATCATTTAAATTGCATTAATTTATTTACATGTTATATTATTATTATTATTATTTTACTGAGATTACTAGTTTGATTTTTTTTGTTTTTAATTATATTCTTAAGTCCTTTGTTTACCTAATTGACCCCTCCTTTTAGGTATTTTTGGGATCAATACTAGGGGTCTTAAATAATTATAAACATCAATCCATCTATTTGTAAGGTAACACCTCTGCATATATATAATTTTTTATTATTTTATAGGGGATTAAAGAAGAGTAAAGATTTGGTTACAAATTATTGGCTAATTCTAAATTAGGTCATGAGTAAAAGGGTTTTTATTTTAATAAAAAATATTAAAAAATTTTATTTACAAAATAACTTTCAATAATAGTACATATAATTTTTAGTTAATCAAGTTACTTAAATTTAAATCACTAAGTCTGTGTGACAAGTTTTATTTTATTTAATCAAAGTATTTGTAAAGTAGTTACACTTTTAGAATTAGAAGATAAAGAAAAATTTATCCTTATTTTTATTATTGATATTGTGGAATACTAATAAAAGTTTCTAAAAAAAATTTTCCTAGTTGTTTATCCATACAACTATAATTTAGGAGTGATTTTTAATGATTAATGAAGCTCATTTCATTTCATTTTGTTAGTTCCAAAGGTTTATAACCTCCCTGATTACAAGTAGTTCTTCTATATTAATGTTAGTGACTTGATAGCTTTGAAAACATACATATTACCTTTTTATTATTGCCTTGTAGTACACCCTATACTTGTCATCCTATATACATTAGTATTGTAGCATTCATGTTAAATTTATATGCACCCTTCAAAGTTGATGATTAGGTCAAGTCTTATGGTTGTATCTTTCCTTTCTCATAGGGTAGACATCTTGAAGGTTTATTATGAACACATCTATCATAAAGTTGCATTATGGTCATTTCGCCCTTGATCACCATCATAACCTAGAGTGAATTATATCACAAGTTTTCTTAACCGATAATAACTTATTCATGAAAATGTGTTTATTGCTCCTTTACTACCTAAACCATATAATTAAGTGAAGCACCATCAATTATATTCCCTTTAATGTGTATCCTTGACCCAATTCTTATCATGACTTTATGCATCTTTAACCGAGTCTAGAATCACCAATGAAACTTTTTATCATCTTAAACACCTATACCAAACTAGCCAAACATAGTGGTAATGAAAAGAAAAATATATAGTTGAGCCTTGCCTTGCAGATCAGAGTAAGTAGGTGTTTTCACTATTAAAGCTTTCAACTAGCCATAGTCTTCCTTTGATAGAAAAGTGATTTATTATCAATTGTCACTCAAAAACCTCTTTACCTCATTTGGTCCATGAAAAAAATCCTGGAAGTCGTAGAAGAATCTCAGAGAAAACTGTTAATCCTTCTCCTGTTGCTATATAAAATTATCTTTTGCCCTTACGTTAACTAATAAGTCGATGTAAGGTTTAAAAAATCAATAGGTAGATCCTTTTCTTAACAAAAAAAAAAAAAAACTTCTTTGCCAACTAAATTTCCTTACCTAATGGTTGTACTTTTATCTACCAAACCTATAAACCAGACCCTTTTTCTTTACTAACAACATAAACAACCTCAAAAATCTCTTAACTAGTGGCATTTCACTTAGCCATATGTGATTCCAAAATTTTACTTTTCTACCATTCCTTACTAAATAGTTGTAATTGGACTTAATCATTTCCATATTTTTATACACCTTTTGCCATAATAAGCATATTCCTCTCTATATTAGTGACATCTACAAACACCTCAATTACCACTCTTATGACCATAATTGGTGTTCTCCATCCTATACTTTAAGTATTTTGACCTACTATGCACCATTTACATTCGCCTCCATCCATAACTATTTTGATAATAGCCCTATACTAGTCTTTTTTATAATGCTAATCCCTTTTTTTAGAAAAAGGATTTTTAATCTTTTCAAACTATTCCTTTATATTCTTTGGTATTTTGAATAGAGATATAAAATATATTGACAAAGATCTCAAACAAGAATTTAGTTATACTAGTCATCTACACTTTAACAAAAATCATGCTTTCCATTTTACTAATCCACTTTAGTTATATATTTCAATGATAAAAATTGGACCTTGCGACTCTAGAAGCTTGCTTCCTTTGCATCTTTATTTCACATGCCTTGATCTTATACAAAATTGTCTTTGCTAGTTTAGTTTTTAACCCCACATAATATTGGAAACTTTGAAATATCCTTTTGCAATTTTATACTAAGTTATTATCTGCTTTGCTGAAAATTATGATATCATCAACAAACTATAGATATGTTAACTTAATGTTATTCTTAAGAGGGATGGCTTTAGTGAAACTCAACTCTACAGTCTTTCTGAAAATTGAGTTAAGACCCTTATCTATTAGAGTAAATAGGAAAGGTGACAATAGATCCTTTGCCTCAATCCTTTTGCTATCTTAAATTATTATGTTGGGTAATATAAGAGTAAAGATGCACTATCATATCCATAAATTTTATTGGTTTTTGAAACCTATATGTCTCATCACATCAGCAAGAAATGCGCATTTGATGGAATCATACACCTTTTCAAAATTAATTTTAATGGTAATTACCCTACATTCCATTTCTTCATTATCACAACTATTTTATTTGTCACTAAAACACTGTCGAGTATGTTACATTTCTCCACAAATATTGCTTAAAACTCTCCCACTATCTTGCTGATTACCAAGCTATCTTTAAGACAACTTTAGTAAGAATCTCATAAATAGGCTAATGAAATTTGTTGAAACTAATTGACTTTTATAGCACTATTAACATTTAGAATTAAAACTATAAAGGTGGACATGAAAACTTTTCATGGTTTGTTGTTGTAGAAGTCATTGAGCAACTTATTAGGATTATAGAGTAACTAAATGATTTCTTTTTAGGCTTATGGTCCGGTTTACAATTATTAACAATCGGTTTGGCCAACGTTTGAGAGTTTCGGCCAAATGGGTTCGTGTGCTTTTTGGATTGGTTTTTCCTTGGGACAGCATTGATGCTGCTTCTTGAAGAGCTGTCAGCTCAAACACTAGATCCAATGCAGTCGGCTTCAATGTTTTGACTATAGGTTTTGATTTCATCACCAAAACCACTCAAAAAACCATAGAAGAAAAAGGATTCATTTAGAGTTGGATTTTTAATCAAGACGAGGGAGTGAAGCTCCACGAATTGTTCCTAACAATCACGTATTGAGCCCATCTGATTTAACCGATGAATTCCTCAATAATATCAGGAAAATATCGATTTCCAAATCTGAGGCACAAATCGATTTATAAAAGGGACCATGGAAATGAGTCTTATCTGCAACCCATCCTTGAAACTATAAGTTGGCATTTCCTTCGAGAGACATTTTGGAAATGATGGTTGCATTTTGGAACCAACCGTGAGGATTGTCTCTATTAAAGAACATGAGTTTTGCTTGTGGTGCCTTTGCCATCAGCACTAAATCCTGTGCTGTGGAACTCATTCCTTTGCGATTATTTTTTGTCACAAACTTCGAGTGCTGAACCTATAGCGATGGCTGGATGCCTCGAGTTGTTTTAAACGACACTTCTGTCACAACACCTTTGTCTTTGGATTGCAGAGAATCGCGGGAAAAGAGAAGCTCCATGTTCCATTTCAATGAAGTTTGAGCTTCTGAACAAAAGTTATCCCAAAATTGAATTTGTGTTGCAATGGAATCCAAGGTTGAAACTCTTCAACTACAGACTGGAGTTGATTAAAGCTGTCAGATTTGATCCTTAAACGGGTATTTTCAGCCAAGATAGTCGCGTTTGGAACTTGGCAGAAGGAGATGAGAATTAGAAATGGACTAAAGTGATCGAGAGGAGAAAGAGCAAGAAGAGAAGGATCGACAACTCAGATACCAGGTATTAGGAACATTAGTATTTAAGAAGTAACTAAGAAATTTTACGGTTAAAGCAGGAGAAAAGAAAAAGGAGCTTGCAACTGAACAATCTAATTCCAATGCCTTTCTCTCATACTACTAGGATTATCTTAATCAACTGCCTCAAACAAAAAACTAAATTCAAATAAGATAAAGATAACAGATAGGATGATGACAAAAATACAAATTGAATAAAATTCAAATAATAGCTTGGAATCAACTGTTCACTAAACTAAAATAGGAGAGTTGGAAGGAGACATTCATCTCCCACTATCATTGGCTGTTCCCCCGCACGAATGATTAAGAGGTTGAATTGCATCCCGAGGCCGTTTTTGGGTTGATTAGCAGCTACTGAAAATTTGACACCATCCATAATCAATTAGAGCCACGTTTTGATCTATGGCGTTTCCCAAGAAGTTTTAGCATGTTGTCAGTGACATCGGGTGGGGAGTTGTGCTCATCTTCAATGTTGCTTGAGGTATGAGTCAACCAGGCCAGTGCCTCAATTGCAGCATCCCTCTCTGCTAGCTGTTTGTTTTTCTTTGGTTTCCCTACAAACTGCATTCCCTTGAATTCAACCAGCCCTCTGAACTCATTTGTCTTAAGGTGCTTCGCTTTGTATTTTGGAGGGGAGTGCCCGGCTCTCATCAAAAGTGTTTGCAGCAAGCTCTTTGGATTTGTTCTAGCTTTATCAAATCTGTTGTTATCACTATCGGTAAGATTCCTAGGCTTCTTGCTCTCACGTCCAAATACAAATCTGCCTTCAAATTGGTCTCCAGACACCAGCTCCTGAACGGCAAGCATGAGGTATTTTCCTTCCTTGTAAATGTCAAAGCTGGGGTCTCGAAGCTGCATAATTGCAAGGCCAGTACCGTTCAACAAAATTATCAAAGTAAAATTTTTAAGAAAGAAAAGTTGGACAAGCAGTTATATTTTCAAGACAACTCAACTGAAAAAGGTGAAAGTTCTATCCTTCTATATAATAATGAGGTTCTAGAACAGTCAACTAGAGTTGGAGGACACATACAGAGCAGCAAAACAACATAGCAAAAGAAACAAAGATGAAATATTCTCAAAAAGGTTCAAGGCATAATAGTTCAAGTAATGAATGGAATTTCAAACTCTGCCCGTTACCAAACATGGGAAATCATTAAAGCATTAACACACACATATCGTGTCAATCAAATTTTGAAAGAACGCTAAGCGGCTGAATAATTCAGGAAGTGCAGAAATTATAGGTGCCAAAGTAAGGATGATTGTATTTGCTAGTTGCCATGGGATAAGCCTAAACCAAGCCCTAAACCTTAGGTGATTTTTATAATTGAATGTTAAAGCTTTTTCAGTTTTCAAATCAGTTTTAAACTTCTAATTTTTATTACATATGAGTCCTTTTTTAAATAGCTATTAGTAAAAGTGTTAGATGCATAGTTTTACTTAACTGCAATTGTATAAAAAATGCCCAAAATATCTCCTAAAAATACATTCAAATAGGTATTTCATTAAATTTCCTTTTTGACTTTCATATAAAAGATAAAATTCTTAATTTTTCCATTTTTCTCCAATTTATAGAAAAAGAATTTAGGATTTTTGCCTTCTAATTATAAGAGAAATGAAGGAAATTTTGCAAAATTACACACTTGAAGGTAATTCTATATTTTAGGTGTCTTTTGGGAGGATATCCATGAAGTCAAACTATATATCTAATATATTGACTAATTTTTATCCAAAAAAAGAGTCGTACAGAATGAAAATTAAAGGTTCAGTATTAGTTTGAAAACTCAAAAAATTTAGGACCAATTGTAAAAATTCCCAAAGATTTAGGACTTTTTGAAGACTTATCTCATGATGCTATACTTCTCCCCTGCAAGGCTTTTGAACATCACTTGACACAACAATCCCCATTCCTTCAAATAAGAAATTCTAGCAATATAAATGTTTTCACTTCTTTTGTTCATTCTTGTAGTGAAACAAGCAGGTACCAGAAGACATGCAGAGGAATAGAAGATACGTAAAAACAGTATGCAAGAAAAAACGAATTTTGGCTCTGTGTTTCCAATTCAGCTAAATTTCTTTATTAACACATGCTTTCCTTTCATCCCAAAGCATAACAAACTGACACAAATTGGAGAAATTATTTCAGGTTGGTGAAGCTAGATGGCTGCATTACAAAATAATCAAAGGGGTTTCAGAATCAACAGGGTATTTACATGGGTCAAAGTATGAAGCAACATGGAAAGTATGACAGGGAATGTGAGATGCAGTCCAATCAATTATTCTACATAACTCAAGATGCAAAGAAAGAAGAATTAGTATACAGCCAGATTCCAGAAAGAATTAGACAAAATTAAACTTCTTCAAGAGGCAAGTAACTTCCTTTTAACTCACCTTCTTTTCAATAAGTTTATCAAGTTCTTCCTTAAGCTTCAAATAGCACTCTGACAAACTAGGATCCATAAAGAAATCTATGTACCCTTCCAACATTTTCAGATGCCCAGCCTAAGAACAGAGGAATTAATCATGGTTTAAAGTCCTGTCAACTACAAAAAACAATCAACCTTATCAAAAATGTCTTTCAGTAAATTAACCTGTGGCCCACAACTAAGAGCACCCCCAAAAAGCATCAGTATGGAATCAGATACACCGGTGGAATCGCGAATAAACACTGTATTGACCTTCACTTTTTCCCCAAAGACCAGCCATGGGTAAGGAATTGTTGAATAGCGGGCATTCACAGAATTCTGCAGCACAGCCATCATACAATATTAGGGATAACCTTGAACAATAATAACAAAGTTGTAATTACTAAACAAAATAAATTGCCCTTTTTTTTTTTTGACAAGGAAAATAAATCATAACTGTTATGATGTTTTTGAAGTGGGTAACAACACTTGTAGTGTGTTATAGACCCACATGTATAAATGCAAGATAAGGCTGCTGTATTCTACTAGTCTGCAATTCTCCCAGATGTGTAAATAACCAATAAACTTGGCCCTGGCAAGGATCTTAGATTTTGTCTTGCATTTTGTTGAATTGCCCTGTTACATCTGACCATGAATTTAGAACTCACTAAGATAACAAATGTAGCATGACAATAAGATTCCTAAATTTCTTAGGAAGAACAAGGATTCAATGTCTAAATTGGTGATACAACATAAATCAAAATAAAGAATGTGGAAACAAAGAAAACAATCAGAAGGTTTTTGGCAACTTATTAGGATTATAGAGTAACTAAATGTCGAGATGGGAAAATATGGCACAGAAGAACTATGGAAAATTAACAGAAAAAGTAAAGAGCATCAAGGAGAGAGAGTATCAAGGAAAGATGGTTGAACAAGGGTTCCTATGCTAACTGAGAAGATAAACCAATGATCTTGGATTTGCAGAAATAGTCAAAACAGAAGATCCTTTACCTAAATGGGTCAAAAGCTCATGTTAAATATGAAAGCATGGCCAGGGTGCAATTCATGCATATCTTGGTTTAGTCAGAAAAAAGCAAATTTTCAATGTTATGAGTCATGGAATCCTTCAAACAAAAAGCTTCAAGTTATTGGTTGAAGCTCAGCATTGCTCAAATCTCTACTATGCTCCCTCATGCCCAACCCTGGTAGGCCAAAGGTGTGGATGAACAAGGCCTACTTATACCTTGGACTGAAGCTCAGTTAGCCTAAAAGATTTGGTTGGCATGGCTTGAACAAAGTCTCATAACATGCCAATGAACCATTTAACCAAAAAGTTTAAATCATTAGGTGAGGCCCATGCAGTTTATATCGCTATCATTATTTAGAGCACTTATCAAATATCTACAAGAAACATAATTAGTACAAGAAAACGTTACCTCAACTAAAAATAAATAAATAAAGAAATAAAACAAGTAAAAATATATAATCTTCTGAAATACAAAAAATTCATCATCTGACAAACATGGCCCATTTATGAGAAAAATAAAGCATGATTTGCAAAGAACAGAATGCCTCTGGAAAATTAATACCTTCATGTTCAACAAAAGCATTTATTACTGTTGAATTATCTTGATTTTTAGGATGTGATTATTAAGAATATTCATTCCTGATTTTGTAGATCCTAATTATTAGGAAATAGCTGTAAATAATTAATTAGGAAATAATTTCTTAGTATCCCTTGATTTGTGAGATTATAATAGTATTGTACAGATCTGTTTTTCCTAATTAGTATTCGTAGGAGCCCTATAAATAGCTATGTAATCTTGGTACAAGAATAAGTAGAAAAAGATCACAATTCTTTTCTCTAAATTCTACATGGTATCAGAGCTATAGGCTCATTTTTCTGGATTAGGGTTGTAGTGCATCCTTCATTGATGCAATAATCTTCCAATCACAGCCTTCATTGCTGGGTTTGTCTTTGTCCTTCATTATCTGATCGCAACTGTCATTATTGTGATCTCTTTAACTATATTTTTCTCTCCACTTTTAAACTTGTCCCAATTTTTTGCCCTTCCTTTCCAAGTACATTCTTTGTACCTGGAATTACCATGTCTACAACAAAACTGATTGGAAATACTTCGAGTCAAAATGAGAACCCCAACACCAACCATATGACCGGAAGATCTACAAAATGTGAGAGCAATTTATAGGTTGAATGAAAAGAATTATCTCAAATGGTCTCAATTTGTCAAGACCTATTTGAAAGGTAAAGGAAGACTCAATCATCTTCTCGGAACAGGTCCAACACCAGAAGATCCCACATTCAACACATGGGATGAGGCAGATTCAATGATCATGTCATGGCTTTGGAATTCAATGGATCCAGCCATAAGTGATACATGTATGTTTCTCAAAACTACAAAGGAGATTTGGGATTCTATTCGCAGGACTTATTCAAAGGCTCGAGATGCAGCACAAGTATATGAAATCAAGATAAAGACAAGTGCAACAAAACAAGGGAGCAAAACGGTGACGGAATATGCCAATTGCCTTCAAAATCTATGACAAGAACTCGATCATTATCGAGTATTTGAGATGAAAGTGTGCGGATGATGCTGCAACTCTGAAAACCTTCATTGAAAAAGATCGAGTATATGATTTCTTGGCAGGTCTTAATTCTGAATTTGACCAGGTCAGGATTCAAATACTTGGAAAGGAAGAAATTCCTTCTCTAGAAGAGAATCTCTCTAATCCGCGCAGAAGAAAGTCAAAGGGGAATAATGCTAGAACCTCAAGCTGTGGAAGGCTCAGCATTAGTAACTCACAACATGTTAACACAAGAAAGAGGAAGGGTGGATGCTTTGAGGCCTACATGGAGGGATAATCGAAACAATTTATGGTGTACCTACTGTAAGAAGCCAAGGCATACAAAGGAAAGCTACTGGAAGCTGAATGGGAAACCAGCAACCTCGAGCCGAGAGTGGGGCAACAAAGGAGGACAGCCAAGGCCCCAAGCTAATCTAATTGAACACACCAGCCAGCAAATCAATCACAATGAAGGACAGGTGAAAGAATCCTTCAACGGTGAAGAAATAGAAAAAATTAAAGGGCTTTTAGGGTCTCTGGATAAACCCTCTGGCGTGTGTTCTTTAGCACTCTTAGGTAAGTCTCCATTCTCTTTTAGTCTAAATGCCTCAGAAAAACTTTCAAGTAAAGCTTGGATAATAGACTCAAGTGCCACTGATCACATGACTTATACTACATATTTTTTTATTACCTATACTCCATGTCCAAGCAATAGGAAAATAGTGGTGGTAGATGGTTTTATGGCTACTGTTGCAGAGGTTGGTGATATCTATATTACACCTATTCTCATTCTAAAAGATGTTCTCCATGTGCTGAAACTATCAGCCAACCTAATTTCCATAAAAAGGCTCACCAATGACCTCAAATGTTATGCAATGTTTTACCCTACCTACTGTATTTTTCAAAGAACAGGATTCGGAGAGGAAAATTGGACTTGCTAAGGAAAGGTATGGGCTGTACTACCTTGAGATGCCAAGGATTTCAAAGAAAGTTATGAACAATTCACCCTTATCATTTCTTAGTGCTTCAAATAAGGATGTCATTTGGCTTTATCATTTCCGTTTTGGTCATCCATCTTTTCGTGTCTTAAATATCATGTTTCCTTCTTTGTTTAAAGGATTAAATATGAGTAAATTCCAATGTGATACTTGTGAATTTGCTAAGCACACTCGTGTATCTTTTCCTATAAACAATAAAAGAAGTTCTCACCCTTTTGATTTGATTCACAGTGATATTTGGGGACCCTCCACAATTCCAAATATCTCAGGGGCTCGATGGTTTGTTTCTCTAATCGATGATTGCACTAGGGTCACATAGATATTTTTACTCAAACACAAATCTGATGTAAGTAGTATTATTCCTAATTTTAATTCTATGATTCAAAATCAATTTGGAGTTAAAATTAAGAACTTTAGATCAGATAATGCTAGAGATTACTTTAATCAGATCTTGTCAACCTACTTTCAAAAGGAAGGGATTATCCATGAGTCATCTTGTGTAAATACCCCACAACAAAATGGGGTGGCTGAAAGAAAAAATGGTCATTTGCTCAACACTACTCGAGCATTGTTGTTTCATGGAAATGTCCCTAAGTCTTATTGGAGGGAAGCTGTCCTTACATCTACATATATGATTAATAGATTGCCATTAAGAGTATTAGATTTCAAAACTCCTATGACAGTTCTTTCTAGCTTTTATCCCCATTTTAGGACAAACAAATAATCTTATACCAAGAATCTTTGGGTGCACCTCATTTGTACATGTTCATAATCAGCAAAGGGGAAAACTATATCCTAGAGCAATCAAGTGTGTCTTTCTTGGTTACTCTTCTACACAAAAGGAATATAAATGTTATCATCCTCCTTCTCGAAAGACCTATATATCAGTCAATGTCACATTTGTAGAAAATAAACCTTACTTCCCACAGTCTTATCTTCAAGGGAAAAAGTCATTAGTTGATGACCTTAATCTTGACTTACCTCCTAATAATCTTCCAATCCAAATTCCCACTTGTGATCAACCAATCCCTGATCAATCAACCTTTAACTCTGATCAACAGGCCCCTCATGAATCAGTTCGTGCCACTTCAATCCTAGACTCACCCTCTACAATTGACCCTATTCCAGAACAAGAATCCACTTCCATATCTCTCCATATTCATGACTCTATGAGATTTTCTTAGGTATACTCAAGAAAGACAGCAATTCCAAACCAAACACAAGTTCAAGATTTCCATTCGGGTTCTGCAAATGAATTTCTGGTAAGTTCCAACTCTCCTTTGCATAAACAATCAATTGATATGCCAGAAAATGACTTGCATCTTCCCATTGCTGTTAGAAAAGGTACTAGAGAGTGCACAAAGCGACCCCTATATCCACTATCTCATTATGTGTCACTTGACCACTTATCACCATCTCATAAAAATTTCATTGTGAGTCTAAACACCTTTTCTATTCCAAGTACTTTATCTGAAGCATTGTCTAAAGAAGAATGGAGGAATGCAATGAGAGAAGAAATAGATGCACTAGAAAAATACCAGACTTGAGAGATTGTCAAAAAACCTAAGGGAAAGAATTTTATAGGCTGCAAATGGGTTTTTACCTTGAAATATAAAGCTGATGGTTTTCTTGAAAGATATAAAGCACGATTGGTGGCAAAGGGTTATACTCAAACTTATGGAGTAGATTATCAGGAGACATTTGTTCCAGTGGCAAAGATGAACAAGGTGAGGATTTTACTCTCTTTGGCGGCTCATTTTAATTGGCAACTTCAACAATATGATGTGAAGAATGCATTCTTACATGGAGACCTAGAAGTAGAGATTTACATGAGTATTCCACCGGGATTTGAAGGAGAAAAGACAACAAGTAAAGCATGTAGATTACAGAAAGCGCTATATGGGCTCAAGCAATCACCTAGAGCTTGGTTTGGGAGATTTTCCAAAGTTATGAAAGCTTCGGGCTACAAACAAAGCCAAGGTGATCATACCCTTTTCATTAAGCATTCGGCAAAAGGGAGGGTGACAGCACTTCTAGTGTACGTTGATGATATTATAGTCACAGGTGACGATGATGAGGAGAAACAGCGGCTAAAGCAGTGTTTGATTAAAGAGTTTGAAATAAAAGAGCTAGGAAGACTCAAATACTTTCTTGGCATTGAAGTTTCTTACTCTAAATAAGGAATTTTTGTCTCACAACAGAAGTATATGATTGATCTCTTGAAGGAAAATGGAAAACTTGGTTGTAAACCAGTAGCCACACCTATTGAGCCTAATAAAAAGCTTGGGGATGCAAAGGAAGAACCTACTGTAGATTGAGAAATGTATCAAAAATTGGTCGGGAAACTCATCTATTTGGCTCATACTAGGCCTGATATTGCCTATTCAGTAAGTGTGATTAGTCAATTTATGCATGACCCAAGAGAATCACACTTACAAACTGTCAATCGAGTGCTACATTATTTAAAAGTTAGTTCAGGAAAAGGAGTCCTATTCAAGAGAAATCAAGAATTGGTCCTGCAAGCTTATACCGATGCTGACTATGCAGGATCCATGGTGGATAGAAGGTCAACATCTGGTTATTGCACTTTTCTTGGCAGAAATTTAGTAACTTGGCGGAGTAAAAAACAATGTAGTTGCAAGATCAAGTGCTGAATTAGAATTTCGAGCAATGACCCAAGGAATATGTGAGCTATTATGGCTTAAAATCATACTAGAAGACTTGAAAATCAAGTGGGAGGGCCCTATGAAGCTGTATTGTGACAATAAATCAGCAATTAATATTGCTCATAATCCCGTACAACATGATAGGACGAAGCATATTGATATTGACAGGCATTTCATCAAAGAAAAGATAGAAGAGGGGTTGATCTGCATGTCTTACATACCTTCCGGAGATCAACTAACTGATGTATTAACCAAAGGACTTAATGACGGGATCTTTCATGAAATAATCTCCAAGCTGGGAATGGAAGACATCTATTCCTCAACTTGAGGGGGAGTGTTGAATTATCCTGATTTTTAGGATGTGATTATTAGGAATATTTATTCCTGATTTTGTGGGTCCTAATTATTAGGAAATAGCTGTAAATAATTAATTAGGAAATGATTTCTTAGTATCCCTTAATTTGTGGGATTATAGTAGTATTGTACAGATCTGTTTTTCCTAATTAGTATTCGTAGGAGTCCTATAAATAATTATGTAATCTTGGTACAAGAATAAGTAGAAAAAGATCACAATTCTTTTGTCTAAATTCTACAATTACTTTTGAGTGTGACACTTACAATGTATGGTAGAACTTGACCATCATCCATTGTCTTAAAAGTCATCGATGTTTCCCTGTGCTGCATATGACAAGGGAAGAGAAAATTTCAACTACTAAATTTTACTTAGAATATTAAAGAGTACACATTTAACCAGAGATACATTACCACAACAGATGAAATTCCAGGGTAAAGGCCAGAGCATATGATTCCACGAACCAATGACTGGTTATGACTTAGAATGTTGTTTGTCCCTGCATCCCCATCTATTAAGCCAGCATCTCTCAAAATAGAGCTACTGCTTCCTAAGAGAATGAATGGCTTGCAGAGTTTGTGCAGATAGGAAATTCCTCCAGCAGTACTCATACATTGATCCTTCTCTTTCAGCATCTTTCCATCCTTCATATGCGCGGACAAGAGCCATATGATCACTGTAGTCTTTTGCAGAAAATCTAGACTTTGCTGTTCCAGCTAACTGAATCAGAGAAAAAAAAAATCATCAATTAAGAAGAATTGAACAGCATCATTGCTGCTGTACACCATTAATAACTTATAAGTAAAATCCACAAAAACAAGGTGTCCTAATGCACAAAATGCCCACATTGTGGGGTCAAGAGTCCACAACACCAAGAAATTTGAGCATACATGAGATGAATCTCAAGGTCAAAATTAATACATGCATATTGAACTAGTAATGAGTCACAGATAACTTGGCCTTCTAATGTATGCAGAACTACTTATTATTAGGTTCGTCATTGGATTAACTTAAATGGAAAGATACAAAATGATGGTATGAGGAAGGCACCAATATTGCTTACTTCCTATATATTTGTCATTTTTTCTGCTATGAAACCATTATCATTGGAATAGAACCTTAAGAGAAGAGGAAGCAGTAGCAGATAAAGAGGTGAGTTGTGTGGGAGGTAAAATGAAAGGATTGCCTGCTGCATAGCTGCTAGTCATTAGCATTGAACATCGAAAATTCATTGCCATGCCAAAGAAAACACTTACATCTTTTTTGTCTTGAGGTAGAACGAAAGGATCCCTTGCACTTAGCCCAGATACTATTGTCAATATAGGATCATAGCAACAAAAGATGGCACCCATAATCAACATTTTCCCTAGCTTTGGATCTACAGGCAACATGGACAAATACTTTCCTGATTCAAAAAATTAAAGAATTAGTAAATCAGGAAATAGATAAGAAAAACACAATTAGAACATTAAATTGCATATTGGCTCCCTGCTTCAAGTATTGGTAAACTAACCAAGATCAGTCAGGTCCTCCTTGTCATCTAATGCCCCGATCATCTTCAGAAATTCAATAGCATTTTGGACCTGACAGCCATATAAATTTGTCAATTTATGCTGGCAATTGATATGCAAGTGAGCAATTCATGGAACCTTGAAAGTTGATTTCTTTTGAAAAACACCCTAATTTCTTCAACCAAAATGGCAGAAACCATTGTTACCCATCCAAATAGAAGACAGTTGCCTAAAACTGGAATGCTTCCAGTAACAAGCGCTTTCTATTTAATTTTGGCTAGAAAGAAAACAAAGGAAAAACAATATGTTACAAGAGCACTTTTCCAAGGTGTAGAACTGCAAAATTTTCTTACAAAGCAATTTCCAACCTTTATAAGATAACATTCTGATTAATTGGAAAATTCAACTATAGGTAAATGCACCATAAGCCATTTCCAGCAAAGAAAAACGTATCTCAAGCAATCACAGAATGTACTTTGAGACCCATAATACCATGAAGGATTGCAAATGCACAACGCCTACTACTCTGTGCCTGTATAAGAAACTATGATAAGGAAGGCATTTCCAGGTAAAATGGAGTTATATACATAGGTCTGCTCTTTTTGACAGTTTGACACAAATACACTATGAATGAAGTGATTTTAAGCAATTAAAGGACTGAACAGGATAGTATAACTTAGATAACAAGGGAATTTACTGCTAGAGGGTAACAAAAACATTAACAACATTCATGAAACCTTTGGACATCAAAAGCTTTTCCAAAGGCAACTGCTCTTGACAAGATTGTCAGAAATAAATTATCTGTAGTGGAAACATATATTAGCATACCATACATGCAGTATGCCATCATGTTGTGAGTGATTGATGTTATATGCCTTTTTTTCTTCTTTCTCCTTCACTTGAAACATTTGTGCAAATCTTAAAAGCCAAAAACATTTTGTGAGCAGCCACCAAGAAGACCACAAAAAGAGAGAAAGAAACCTTGTCTGCAATGAGAATCAGATACTTTGTATTGAAATGGTCATCTGACACTGAAAGCTCAGTATCTCAAAGTTTACCAAGCTCCATAACATTCTCACAGGGTTGTCATTGGCTAGATTACTGGAAAAGTTGTTTTCTTTCCCAAGGATTCGTTTATCAAAAAGAGTGCCACCACAGGGCAGAAACCCTCAGAGATTACAGTGAATCCATCTGTGTTAACAAATGCTCCCTAGAGGCTTAATGGGAAAAAACCAAGGGAAAAGAGGATATCTGGTGATATTGAATCTCTTTGGAGTAAGACCAAAAAGGAGAGCTCAACCCTGGGTAATTAGAAGCAAGATGCCAACATTCACATACTCCCTACTAGTCGCTTGCCTGCTACATAATTGCAAATCATTTGCATGGAAACTCAAGAGAAGAGGAAGCAGCAGCAAATAATATGAATGTTGAACTTGGTGGAGAGAGCTGACTTGGGTGGAAGGAGAAGGGCATTGACAACAGAGGTCTGATTCATAAAGTTCCATAGAATGTATTCATAAAGTTCAGCAAAACTATGTCTCAACATTTACAATAGGATGCACACCAAAAGGTGTGCGTGTGAGAGAGAGAGAGAGAGAGAAGACTTACAGCCAATGGTTCTGGTGGCTGAAGTGCAGCTGACAAGAATTCTCCAATACTTCCTACTTGCAAACTTTTTATTTGCAAGCAGAGAGAGTTCAGGGGAGTTCGCAAAAGTTCAGGAAGTTTATATTCAGAAAAAGCTCCATAAATGCACCTTGGATATAGATGGTAACATTCTCCTGGTTGCACACGGCCAGCTCTGCCCCTTCTCTGCAAACAAAGTATAATTGAAAAAGATCTACATAAGACATGAATATGAATAAAGAGAAAAAAAAAAAAAAAAAAACTAGAAGGCAGAATTAACTGTTAGAAGCTTTATACAAGGTGTGTTAGATACAAGAACAAATTTGAAACTTAGAACCAGAAATGTCTGCAAAGATACAACCAATATACATTATTGTTTTGCCAGTTGAGTGAAAAGGTCAAATGGTACCAGCAACATACAAACATGCATATTTATATGGAAAATTTCACTTACTATACTGTGTTTTGTAACAAGTCACACCCTATATTTTGAAATGTAACAAAAAACATATTATAACTGATGACCCAAAAAAAAAAAAGCTCTAACAATTAACAAAAAACCAAAAACTACATATAAAAAATTTATTCAGTTACCATTTCCACCAGCAATACTGTCATTAAAAAAATTAACAGAATAAATAATTCAACCCCAAAATTTAGCTCAAGAATGGTTTTATTTTTATCTTAATATGTTAAGGACAATTGAGCTTCTTTATAACATTTATAATAGTATTTCTGTAATTATTCAAACTTTTTAAAGGATACGTAACACAGAGTATGCTAATTGTTACAGAACTCAAAATGTTGATGTATGTTTTGTTGCATTTGAAAATGCAGGGTGCAAATTATCACCGGACCTAAAACAGAGTATTTTAAATCTAAATTTCCCTATTAACACATGTAAAAGCAATACTAAGGGTAGCCTCAAAAGTTTGAAAGTGTATAGGTATGGGTTCATGCAAGTGTCTACACACACAAAAACACATATAGCAGAAGGCATAGGCATGCAGGTATAAGTACATATGTATAAGAGATGTTGGGGGAGATGGGAACTGGAAACTGATAAAAATTGTTCTGGTTAAGGTTGAAGCGCACAATTCAAATATTCAATGATAAGAGGAAACGTAGGTAAAGCTAGGTATACAACAAAAGCCTAGTGAAGCTGACATATGGTATTATGAAACTTACTTGCCGGGCAGATGCTTGTGATATCCAAGAAGGTAGGAGACAAGGTGTATTATTCAAAGCATCATAAGTGGTTTCCTTTGCTTTTCCACAATCAACAACAAAAACTACATCATTGATTGTAATGCTTGCTTCAGCCATATTTGTAGCAAGAACTATCTTACGTACATTAGGACGAGGTTTCTCAAATATCAGTTTCTGCAGAAAGGCATGGCAGGAGATAGTGAACAATATGGAATAGAGTTTAGCCCCAGAATGAAGTACACATGCTAAGCAATGGATCTGATCTGATTCATCCAGAATGGAAGATTAGTAAACTTCTGATCAAAAGCATGTAAGGAATAAATCTACCATAAACTTTTACCACATCCCATTAACAAAAGGGAGAGAAAAGAAAAAAGCATCCTAGTGCAGAAGGCTTCCACAATATGGGGTCTGAAGAAGGGTCAAATGTACCTAGCCTTACCATTATCATATCCCATTAGGATGAACGTAACTTGATAAAACACCCATCTCAATCAGAGACGAAAAATAAATAAACACAAAAGAAAAGCATAGATGAGAATGATATTCATTTATATACAAAAGCCACAATGCATAATAGAATGAAAAAAAAAGTACACCACTTTACAATAAATTGACTGAAACAACAGGCAATCCTAAATATAAATTCAGAAGCTTCCTACTTCAAAGAAGTACTCCTGAACAAACAGTGGGCATGCATAGTCTGGCAAACAATGTATATTATTTGGCATTGATGCACAATCATAATTCCAACATTGATGGTAATTCTGATTGTTGGACATCCAAGGAGTCTAAAAGCTGCTTAAATAAATCTGACTCATGAAATCACTGAAATTTGCAGAACTACAGGCCTATAAAGAAGATATCAAAGGTGCCTAAGAGCAGGACGAAGTAGTTGGATATTCAGATCAGTTTCACTCTAAAATCCTTCCAAGAAATTATGTTCTCCTGCTGCTTAAGCAATGGAATCTAGAAAGTTTAATCTTTTGGTTCTGTCTATCTGATAAGTGTTTCTGATGATTTTATTGTTTATATTTAGCCTTCCAAGCTGGAATGTCCATCCTGTCCCTTTGGATTTCATCATGTTCTTACTTCAATCCTCCTTTGGCCTCTCATCTGCCAATCCCCCCGATTTTCTTTCTTCTCACCTCTTATGGCCTTTCATCTGCTAATTTTTAAATTCCTCTAGCCATCTTTTCTTTCTTCCCTTCTCTTCCTCTGCATCTTCTATTTTCTTGTTCTGTCCTGCATCAATCAGCCTTTGGACCTTTTTTTTCAATCCCATTTTCTCTAACTTTTGTCTTGCCCCAAAATGAATACTTGCAACCACAGAAGGCTTTAATTTTAACAATGGATGATCAATATTATAATTAGTAACAAAACAATCTTAAACGAGCCAGTCTGGTGCTTCAAATCACCTTAAGACATAATGTATCCCATTTTCCATAATTCTTAATCAATGATCTTCATGCAGAAACAAAATAGGAAAATTTAAGAAAAATATCCAAAAGAAAAGGATCAATTCAGTTGCCTTCCATGTTGCATCTAAACACCTTGCTTTATTAATCATTCTTGAACAAGAAGAATCTTTTTTTAACCAAAGAAATGCAGATCAAATTGTAATATTGAGACTTATAAGGAATATGTCAAATATATACAGCCTTACCTGCTCAGAGGTTGCCATTGAACCATGGCATGCTAGAAGCAGAATCCTGTTAGGATCTCCTAAAAGTGGATGAGCTTTAAGTTGATCCCTCAAAGAGCTAATATCTTCCCAGCCAGTCATGAATACCAAGACAGCACCAGGTCTCTCCTTCCGACATATATGGCACAGAACTGCCTCGATAAGATTAAACCCCATGCAATCAGGCATCCAGCATGCTAGAGATTCCCGTGTTCTAGGGTTATAATTCTCAAAACTAGATTTTTTAAGAGCATCCTGTACAGGAAGAAGAAGATCACTACAATCCAATGAAAGCTTCAGAATTACATGTTTTCAGACAGATACATTAAACAAATAAAGGGAATGATGCATGAAAATGGAAATCATTTACAAGAAAATGATACAACAAAATCTACCAGATCTTTTGTGCTATCAGCAAGGTCCACTATAGCAAAAGTGGTGTTGGGGTAAAACAGGAAATCAAACTATTCAAGGTCAAGGTAGAAGTAATTGAAGCCAAGGGACAAATGAAGACTTTGAGAAACCATGTCCCAGAGTAGCGCTTAAGGCCACTCCTTTTGGTTGTCTGGAGTAGTATAAGTACAACATAATTCTCCGAAAATCAACAACTCATAATGTTGCCCACTTAGTGTATACCTCAACAAGAGCAGTAATCTTGTTCTTCTTTTTACGGGGAGCCAACTGCTTTTGTGTTTTCCACATCTTCTCTTGTCCATAATCATCAATTTGATTGAAAGAAGTTAATTTGTATCCAGTTATTTCCAGGACATCTTCTAAAAAATGTTCCCTCACAGGGTAAGCAAAGCCCTAGACAAGACAGAAATATATAATTAAACCTCACCTATAATGCAAAACAGGATAAAAAAGAAGCACATTTTAAAACTACTTAAAGCACAACATTTCATACCCCACCTTTGCAGAAAAAAGAGAGGGAGAGGGAGAGAGAGAATATATAAACTTAAAAAACATCCAACTTTTGGCTCACCGGAATATGAATTTTTGGTGCTTCTCCAAAATAATTGGAAAAGAGTTCTGCATTCAAGGTAGCACTCATTAGAATCAACCTCAGGTCTCGACGGCGTGGAAGCAAATCCTTGAGTATGATCAATAGGAAGTCTGTCATTAATAAAAGGTACAAGAAAGAAAATCCTTAGAGTTAGATAACAGATTCTAGTAAAGGTAAAGGTGATAAATCAGGAATTTAAGGAAATTTACCTTCATTCATTCCTCGCTCATGAATTTCATCAACAAAAACATGGGTTGTACCAATCAAATTGTGGTCACTAAGCAATCGTCTGAGCAAAATTCCACTTGTACAAAAGAGAAGATGGGTGTTTTTTCCTTTTAAACCCTCTAGTCTGACTTTATAACCAACCTAACAAAATATTTCTGCTGTGTTAGTATCAATAATGGATATGTTTTCCATCAAAGATGTTAGATTTATAAGATTAATGTGTATGCCTATATTTGTGCATTGAGGAAGATAATGTTTACCGTATCACCAAGAGGCTCCCCTCTTTCTGCTGCCACTCTATCTGCAACAGCCATCACAGATATTCTTCTTGGCTGTGTGCAAATTATGCTGCAGAATGCTCCACGCCCTGATTCTATCTCTGACTCCAATATATATTGAGGTAGTTGAGTGGTTTTGCCACATCCAGTCTCCCCTGATATGACAGTTACCTACAAATATGACAAACACATAAAAACCAAAAGCACAAGATATCTGCCTACCACCAATAACAGTGAAGGATATCTGTTAATAACAGAGCAATCTGCATACTTGAGACAATTAATTGATATGCAAAACTACTATGTTCTCTTTCCCTATCTTTTCCATTTCTCTATGTCTAAGTTGCACATTTTCCTGCTCCTTTTCTCCTTCTCTATGGCCTAACCAAGGGATGACAGGCCTGTATCAAACAGAGATTTATATATATTTTTTCAAAAGGACTCCACGAGATCAATGATTTATAGCATATGGAAAAGGTAATGATGCTAAACCAAAAGCACTTATTTACCATACAAAAAGAACTCCTATCCAAATTTCCCCTAATCTACTCCCTCCAAGAAGTCCAGAAGCAATAAAAGAAATCAAGGACAAAGAGTTCTTTATGCAGGAGCTCTTTTTGTGTTTGCCATTTGATTTTCTTTTAATTATTACTTTAGTTATTAGTTTTAATAAGTGGCAATGCAAGCATGTGACTATTTTTAATTAAGTGGATGGCTAAGATTACTTGTCATTGTATTCCTAGGATAAATAGAGTTGTCAGGATCTATCTTTGTCAGAATATTATTTTTTCCTAATCAACATTTGAGAGGTTTCTTTTTAACCCTAACCCTTCAACTCAGTTCCAACTTCAATTTCCATAAATTCAGTCATTATTCAGTGTCTCTACACCATTTCCTTTCTGTTAGCAAGGATGTCATTCAAAGCCCAAAATTCCTAATCAAAGGAGGCAGCAAACATCAAGTTACTTCCAATAACTCTAAACTTGCTGAGTGAAAGTACAGTGGCAAAGGAGGTAAGGCAATTTGACTTGCTGATTTGAAATGACTACCTTTATTAACAAAGATAATCCCACCTCTTTGTAGGTTATTAAAGGTCAAAAGTCCATTAAAAGTAGCTTCCTAAGCTAAACAAACAACATTAGGTGATGTTGATTTCCACTCCTACTCAAGGAAATTGGGACCCACCAATGTTATAGCTGCCATGGACTAAAACCTAACAATACAATTGCTACCAAATCAATCCCTGCCATCCTCTGGATGTATACCCTTATCTGTGTAATCACTCCAATCAAAGCACTAAAGTATCAGTTTCCAATCTTGAGCATTGAGAATAAAACCAGCATTCAACAGCAGTGTCCAAGTTTTGACAAATGCTGTTCCATACCTTCATCCCATAAGGCTCTCATCTTGCCTTTCCCAACCATCCATAAAAAGGGAGGTCCTTATTCCCTTATTTCACAGCAATCCCCTCAATGATTGGTACATCAAAAGACTTAATGTTGATGGCCATTTCCTTGGAAGGCATAGTCAAAAGATGAAAGATATTTAACGCTTGGTCCCATTCCATCCAAATGTTGCTCAGCACTTGCACCTTCAGCAAATGAAATTTCAAAGCCTCCTTGCAACTTGCCACAAAAACATTACAACCCCTCAAGCCTTTTCATAAAAGGGCTTCTGTAATACAACAACGAATTATGCAAAATAAGAGCACAACAACTTGATTCAGCTTGATATGCCTCCACATTCATTAATCAAATCATGAAAAAAGGTTGGCTAATGTGTATTCACAAGTGAAAATGTCCCATAAGAATCTACACAAATTTTCATTTGTCAACAAAATCAAAACTACATAATAACACTCCTAAATTCTCAATTGGATAAATGCCACATACATCAAAACTCAAACCAACAAAATGGGCCCTCAAGAGGTGAGGATCAAATAGAAATTTTTTCCAAAATAGAAGCATAAAAGGTTATCTAACTAACCAACAAATATTAAAAAAAAAAAAAAAAAAAGAGTTACCACCTGATTCCTTGCTATTGCTTGAAGCAGCTTCTCCTTCTCTTTGAATGCTGGTAGAGACTTTCGAAAGTCCAACATCTTCTTGCCTTCAGGGGATTCCTACACATTAGAGACAATGCAATATTAGGAGTCAAAATTATATGTTTGTGTTTCCCATTCTAGGTGTGAAAATTACTCTCTATTTTGCAGAAGATTATCCACAAGTAGGAACTCAAAGTATGAAAGCGTACTGAGCCCAATTCCACATAAAGACACAAATAAGTACAGCATTGCAAAGTTTAGTTTCAACTTAAGGACCTCCATCCATTTACCAATGATAGAATTTACCCACCTCACACAACCCTTAAAATCTTGTTAGGCATTTTAGACAAGATAGTATGAGGAGAAGAAGTCCTTAATAGAACTTTTGAATTGAGTCCATTGAGACTCCAAAAATCGATCAGGCACCCCATTGCAAAGGCACCTCTCTTTACGAGGTCCTACGATATAGAAAAAAAAAAAGGTAAGTGGTTTCAACCAACCTGCCAGGCTCTTTGCATATTACGAATTCGCAGACTCCTCCTCTGCAGAACCTTTTCCATTACAGATTCATCAAGGAAAGAATCTGGAGTTTCATCTAAAGCATTATTTTCAACCTCAACAATAGACTTATTAGAATCATTTGCTCGGTCACAGACTCTTCCAGATTGTAGTTGCATTCTATCAAGATATTCTTGAAGTAAACCCTCTACCCTCCTCTGCAGGCTTAGAGGTATAACAACCTGCAGACAACAAACCACAAAATCAGGATCCTATGGACCAAAAAGTTCCTCAACTGATGCACATTCACATATACCTACATTATTACCTCCCTTTGTGGCCGCTTGTCATCCAAATCAGGCCTGTAGTTAGGAAGAGGTATCTTGCTTGCAACCACCACTTTTCCATACATTTCACTAGCATAACAAGCAATAAAAGTTTATAAGGTGAATAATCAAAAAAGAAAAAAGCTAGACAGAGAGAGAGAGAGATGTAATTTGGAAAACCAAACATTTGATTAAATAACCTGTAAAGACCCATCCTTTTGGCAAGGTTTGAAATTTGCTCATAATCCCTCCTATCTTTTCTGTCCCTAGACACAATCTCTTGGTCAGTTTCACTGCGCAAAAGCAAGCTGAGCTTCCATTTCCACTCATCAACATTGGCAACAGATGAAGATGCCTGACAATGTTTATTAAAAACGGATGAGAATCATTCAGTTTCCAAATATTTTACCTTGATAGTTGATATATACATAAAACTTTCTTTACATAAAGCAGAACACAAGCCAATCTAAAAGGCATATCAGTTCCATGAGATTGCATCCAAACTGATAACCGTTACAATTTCCTTCTCAGATTCACAACCATAGCAATTCGAAATTACAAACTGGCACACATAAAGACACATAATGCATACAGAATATGAAAATCTAGAGAGAGAGAGAGAGAGAGAGAGAGAGAGAGAGAGAGGATGAAACACCTTGTGGCTCTCGAAATCGACCTCATAGTCATCATCCGAGAATTGCTCGAGAGCATACCCACAAAAACCACGGGTTTTGGTAGAAGGAGGCAAGCGCTTCAAGGCATTAGGCGTGGAAGAAGTTGAGAGAGCTAAAATCAAACTGCACAGAGCAGCACTGCGGGTACTGTTAGACTTCCTCCTCGAGTAACCGGCGGAGGCTGAATTGGCCCAGCATCCCAAGATAAAACTTCCTCCTTTTCTCCAATTTTGCATCCTTTAAAAAAAAAAAAACTAAATCAAAATGAACAAGCAGCAGCAGAAGCACATAAAGCAAGCATAATCATACAGGAGGCTCCACGGAAACCAAGAGTTGCCCCCGACCGAACGATCAAGAATCAGCTAAACCGAACGAACGCTATTTTCAAAATGTTGAACATTGGCTTTAAGAAAAAAAATACAAAAAAAGAAAGAAAAATCAGCAATTAGCAGGGAAGAAAAATGAGGACTTATGTCGAACAGTGGGTGGGGGGAACTGGTAAACAATAAGGTTCCGGCTCCCGCCCAGTTTCGGAGAAGGGCTTTTAAAAGTTAAAAATAAAAAAAAAAACAAAAGGCAGGCCGGGGTGATTCCGGACGTGACGCGTTGGGAGTTAGAAACACAATTGATAGGCGGTACCCCTGACCGGTAGCGCCTTTGAGGAATGGTCGCCAAGAGAGGCAGCGGTGACGAGAGAGAGAGAGAGGGTCGGAGACAGAAAACCAAAGATGGTATTGGCTTTAAATTAAAAAAAAAAAAAAAAAATAATTGTTTGATCAGAAGAATTTAAGTCAAAAATAAAACTTTAGCCTCAAAATTATTAATTCACCTAAAAAAATACTTTTCTTTAATAAAAAATATAAGCTGAAAAATTAATTAACAAAGGAATTTCAAAAATAAAAAATAAAGATAAAATTAAAATATTAAGGCAATAATCCTTTTCACACTAAAATGATCTATCTATTGAGAGTTATGACATTTTCACATAATTTAAATATACAATCGGTAACTCTTAATTGAGAGTTATGACATTTTCACATAATTTAAATATACAATCGGTAACTCTTAGTATGCAATAACCCATTGTCAAACCATATCGATGTACTATTATGCCCTTGTTTATTTGTTGCACAAGTTTCTGAAAGTCTGTATCTCATGCCGCTTATGCTGTTACTTTATCGAACAAGTCACTCTATGCGTTTGTGAGGGTTTGCACCTCTTAACGGCTTAATGCATTTGACACTTAATTATACTTCTTTAGCTTGTTGTCACGGGTTAGGCTCGGATCATACTTTAGACGTGATAATTCGTACGACACTTTATCAATTTTACGAGAGAAGATATTAAGTAAAACTTGGAGAATTTGAATAGTAAAAGGCAACTAAGCGAATTGGAAGAGTTTAAGAGAACGAAAGAGAGAACGAAAGAGAAAGTACAAGAAAACTTTGTAAGTGAACTTGTATTAAGAAAGGATTCATACTATGTAAATGAAATAAGTAACATATTTATATAACTCAAAAGAAAGTTCTAAAAAAGAATATTTTTTGTATATACAAGGATAATTCTATATATGCATTGAATGTAGTCCATTCCAGAATTCTCTAAATGATTGTCACTCGTTCCGCACACTTATGGGATCTTCCATGGATAGCAAGTGAGCTAAGCAGCCCTTAGAGGTTTGGGTTTTGGCCCGAATTTACACCTTAAGGATACATGAATGGATCGGATCAATATATCTTTGTAATATCGTTCCCCACTTAATTCTACAACATCCTCGTCGCATTTTCAGCCTTGAATTGCCAAATGTGATCGACAAATTGCCAAAGCTAGATCTCTCGTTCCCAACTAACCTCGTGGTTTGACAAATCTTTCCATTTCACTAAGTACTCGATGCAGTTGGGAACTCCCCTTCTTCGAATCACTCTATCAATAAAGATGTGCTCCACCTCCTTGTTGAATTCGGTGACCACAGCTGTCGATGTGCACTTGGACTTGTTTCGGCTGGAATCCTCTTCGTCTTTATGGAAAGGCTTTAAAAGACTTATATGGAAAACATTATGGATCTTCAGTTTTGGAGGGAGTTAGACTTGATAGGCGGCCTTTCCCACACGCTTGATGATAGGAAACGGTCCTTCATACTTCCGTACCAAGCCCTTGTGTACTTTGTATAAAGACTTGAATTGGTTGGGTAGTAGCTTCACCATCACCATGTCTCCAACTGCATAATCCTTTGGGCGTCATTTGGAGTCAACCCATCGTTTCATCTTTTTGTCCACTTTGTCAAGGTAAGCCCTTGTTATGTCCACTTCCTCATGTTGTTCCTTTGCAAACTTGAAGGTAGATGGATTGTTGCCAATGTAGGGAGAGGCAATAGCACTTGGTGTTAGCAGTTGTTGTCCCATGAGAATTTCAAATGGGCTTTTGTTTGTGGCCTCACTTTTCTGAAGGTTGTATAAGAATTAGGTAGAGTCGAGTAACTTCGCCCAATCTCATTGATGAGCATTAATATAATGCCTCAAGTATTGTTTAAGCAAGGCATTGACTTACTCGGTTTGCCCATCACTTTGAGGATGGAAGCTTGTCGAGAAGTTCAACTCGGTTCCTAGTAACTTGAATAGCTCGCTTCAAAACTTGCCCATAAAGCGGGGGTCTCTGTCATTGATTATGCTCTTCAGCATACCCTATAGCTTTACTATGTTCTTAAAGAACAAGCGAGCAGTTTCGTCCACCTTGCAATTAATAAGGGTTGGAATGAAAGTGTCATACTTGTTGAACCGATCAACTATAACCATAATGCTTCCACACCCTTCGGACTTCAGTAAAGGCACAATAAAGTCCATTGAGATGCTTTCCCACGACTTCTCAGGAATGGGTAATGGTTCAAGTAGGCTGGCTAGTGGTTACTGTTCTACCTTATCTTGTTGGCAAACTAAGCAGTTTCACACATAGGCCTCAACATCTGTATGCATATGCAACCAAAAGTAATGTTATTGGACAAAAGCAAGGGTTCGTGTCATATTTTAGTGACCAACCCATAGGGAATTATGACATTCCTTGAGGATCTCCTTCCGCAAGTTTCCCCACTTTAGCATGAAGATGCGATTCCCAACCATCGTTAGGACTCCATTGTTCACCCAAAATCGAAGAGTCTTCCCCTCGTTAGCCAATCTCAATAGATTGTTGACCAGTTTATCTTGTCCAGTACCTTTCTTGATTCGTTCAAGGAGGATGCTCTTAGGGGTACTAATAGCAAAAGCCGCTAGCTTCGCCTTTCGACTCAACGCATCAACAACTATATTGGCTTGACCCGACTTATATCGCAATATGTAATTGAATTTGGTTAGGAAGTCTTGCCAATGAGCTTACTTGGGGCTGAGTTTCTTCTGAGTTTGGAAGTAGCTCGTAGCAACATTGTCGGTCATGATTACGAACTTACTTCCAAGGAGATAGTGTCTCCAAGTGCACAAGCAGTGGATGATGACAGTCATCTCTTTGTTTTGGATGGTATACTGTCTCTCCGTGTTGTTAAGCTTATGACTTTCATAGGTAATGGGATGACTATCCTACATCAAGACTCCTCTAATGGTGAAGTTGGATGCATCAGTTTGGATTTTAAAAGGCTTTTCGTAGTCCGGTAACACCATAATAGGTTCCTCGGAGATTACTTGCTTCAATCTCTCGAAGGAAGCTTGGCATTCCTCCATCCAAGGCCAAGTGTGGTTTTTCTTCAGTAGGTCGGTCAAGGGTGCAGCTATGGCCGAATATCCCTTGATGAACCGACGATAGTAGTTAACAAGTCCCAGGAAAGATCGCAATTCTGGGACTTTGGTTGGAGGCTCCCATTCTTAGATAGCTTGCACCTTCACTAGATGTCTGCCATCCTTGATTCGATGACCAAAGAAGTCCACCTCTTGCTTGACAAACGAGCATTTCTCCTTCTTGACAAACAACTCGTTTTCTCGGAAAGCTTGGAAGACTTGCTTGAGGTGCTTAACGTGCTCCTCAAGTGTATTGTTGTACACCATAATGTCATCTAAATATACTACCACAAATTTGTCAAGGAAAGGATGTCGTGCCTTGTTCATGAGTGTGCAGAAGGTGGCTGGTGCGTTGGTGAGGCCAAAGGGCATGACTAAGAACTTGAACGCTCCGTAGCGTATTACATAGGTCGTCTTTGACTTGTCACCTTGTGTTATGCAAACATGGTAGTATCCTGATCACAAATACAGCTTGGTGAAGTATCTCGCCTTCCTAAGTTGGTCAAAAAGATCAACTATCAAGGGGATCAGATACTTGTTCTTGATAGTGACCTTGTTCAAGGCTTGGTAAACGAGCATTTCTCCTTCTTGACAAATAACTCGTTTTCTTAGAAAGCTTGGAAGACTTGCTTGAGGTGCTCAACGTGCTCCTCAAGTGTATTGTTGTACACCACAATGTCATCTAAATACACTACCACAATTTTGTCAAGGAAAGGATATAATACCTTGTTCATGAGTGTGCAGAAGGTGGCTGGTGCGTTGGTGAGGCCAAAGCCTTCCTAAGTTGGTCAAAAAGATCAGCTATCAAGGGGATCAGATACTTGTTCTTGATAGTAACCTTGTTCAAGGCTTGGTAATCGATACACATGCATAGTGATTCATCCTTCTTCTTTTAGAATAGGACTGGGGCACCAAATGGGGCTTTCGATGGTCGAATGTAGCCCGACTTGATCAAATCATGGAGCTACTTCCTCAATTTAGCGAGTTCCGGAGGTGCCATGCGATAAGGACCCATGGTAGGGAGTTTGGCACTAGGTTCTAGCTTAATGTGGTGATCTACATCTCACCTTGGTGAAAGTCTCTTTGGCAATTCAGAAGGCATCACATCCTTGAATTTGTTAAGGACAGCCTGAATTGGTTGCGGCAGTGCGGGAGTTAGTGCTATAACATCGTCCTCGTCGCTTAGCTTTCTTATGGTAGCGACATAGCCAGGACCCAACTTAAGACCTTGTTGAATTGTAAGGCCAAGATCACTGATGGTTGAGATCTCTCTTTGCGCTTTAAGGGAACTTCGCAGATCTTGTGGTTATCGATAACCACAAGAGAATGTAAAGCAGGGACAAGAAAAGCCAAGACTTTGCAAAAGAATGTAAGACCTAACACCACTTTAAAATCATCCATGGGAACTATGGTAAAGTCTAACTTACTAGTCCATTCGCCAATCTGAACAGTAACTCGGTGTGCTACACCTTGGATAGGCCTTGCTTCCGAATTTACTACTTTAATAGTACCATTTCCCTTTATTGATTTGAGGCCTAGACATTCAGCCTCTTGCACGTCCATAAAGTTGTACATTGTCCCCGTATCCAGCATTGCACAAGCTGATTTGCCCTCAATGGCAAGATCAGCATACAATAGTCCCTTCTTCTTGGTAACTGTTGGTAAAAAATGCGTCGAGAGATTACCCAATTGTTGGATAGATCCCATGTCTGCTTGGGTTTCTTCATTGGCCTTTTTAGGCCGAATACCACCATCATAGCATTCATTACTTTACGTTTAGGGTAGTCCTTCACCCAGTGCGGTCCGTCACAAATGAAACAAGGTCTAGGAGAATTAGCCAAGTTATACTTACCCGTAGACTTCTTCTCATGCTTGGGATCGTCATTTAAGGGTCTCTGTTGTCTACCATCATTGCGACCAGAATCTTACTTCTTATACCTGGTCTTCTCTCCCCCACTTTTGCCAGAGGTTGGCTTCTTACCCTTAGAGTGAGACGAGTAGTTGATAAAGGTTTCAGCAGCAGTAATGGCAGCATATAGGTCTGCACATCACGCCTATCTAGCTCAACTCTCACCCAATCCTTTAAGCCATTTTTGAAGTAGAAGAGAAGCTTCCTATCGGACATTTCGATTTCAAGCATAAGGGTAGTAAATTCTTTAATGTAGTTAGAAATACTACTTGTCTGACATAAGCAACGCAACTTTCCTCTAACTTCACTGTCTGCATTATAAGGCATAAAATATCTATGTACTTCAACCTTGAATTGTTCCCAAGTATCGATTACACATAAGCCTTTCTCCTGTTCGGAATGCTTCCGTCTCCACTAGACTTGGGCAGCATCCTTTAGAAAGATTGGGACATTACCTATCCTGGCTAGATCGTTGACAACCCCCATGGCCTCGAAATATTGCTCAAGGCCAAATAGAAAGTTTTCCACGATAGTGACATTGCGTGTGCTGTTGTACATGGTAGGCTTTGGGACCTTTAAGCCATGTACCATAATGGTGTTAGTAGTGGCAGCCGTACTAACAAGTGAGTTGTTTTGACGTATAGACTTCATCTCCCTACGGAGGTCATGGATCTCTCCCTCGACAAACTCATGAAGGTTAGATAAACCTTGATTCAGGAAGCATATCTCTCCCCTAAATGAGTGGCCCAACTCTTTGATCGTGAGTTTAGCAGCCCACGTGATCTCCTCATTCTCATGGATCAAGCTATCGACTTGATCACTGAGGTTGCCCACAAGGGAGCTTATATCAGTGATGCTCCTTTCCAAGTTGCCAACATAAGAGTCCATGGTTTCCTTCATTGGAACCTTCGACTTGCCATGTTTGGCTGGAGCACGCTGTTCCTCACGCCCATGAGCTTCTTGCTTCACTTGTTGCTTATCGAAAGAAGTCTCAACAAAACCTTCCTCACTTGCCATATTCACAACTCAAATAAGAATAAAGTAGAAACTTGGATGACCTTACTTTGATACCATTTGTTATGGAGTTAGGCTCGGATCATGCTTTAGATATGTAACCCGCACGGCGCTTAGTCAATCTTACGAGAGAAGATGCTAAGTAAGCCTTGGAAAGTTTAAGTGAATCAGCGAAAAATGAGTGAGAGGCAAGTGAGCGAATTAGAAGAGTTTAAGAGAACGAAAGAGAAAGCACAATAGAGCTTTGCAAGTGGACTTGTATTGAGAAAAGATTCGTGCTATACAAATGAAATGAGTAACCTATTTATACAACTCAAAAGAAAGTCCTTGAAAGGAATATTCTTGGTATGTACAAGGATAATTCTAGATATGCATTGAATGTAGTCCTTTCTAGAATTCTCTAGGTGATTGTGGCTTATTCTGCAAGCTTTTGGGATCTTCCACGGATAACAAGTGGGCTGGGCAGCCCTTAGAGGTTTAGGTCTTGACCCGAATTTGCACCTTAAGGATATATGAATGAGTCGGATCAATGTATCCTTATGACATTGTGCTCTTATACAAAGTCGTATTTTGCTAACAACTCTTGCCATATGGCTAGTCTTGCAGATAGTTTCTTTTGACTTTGGAAAAATGTGTTTGTAATGTTATTTTGTGCGCATCACGAATTTGGTACCCAACAAATAAACTCATCAAATGCTGTTGTTCCTACAGCCTTGTATGGGTTGTAATTGTTGTCAACTAGGTTTAAGTGTATAAGAAAGTAAAGGCATATGGAAGGGCAAGAAAGTAAAAGCCACATAGAGGGGCAATAATGTAAAAGTCATATAAAAGGGTAAGATAGTAAATTCACCCTATTAGGGTTTTATGGAGGAGTATATAAAGGTCAATATAAGAGAGAAAAAAGATGAAGTCATCGGAAGAAGGAGAGAAAAAGAAAATTAAGCAAAATGACGAAAGGAGAGAGAAACCCGACGGTCAAAACAGACGTTTGGCAAAAATAGAAAAATGCTGAAAGGGGTTGGACGACTAAACGATCGACCAGAAGAGTGAAATGGAAAAATCCTATTCAACCAACTAAGATGACCGTCGACAGAATACAGGAAAAAGAGAGAAAATATGAGACAGCTGAAGGGGGCTGGATGGAAGATTGGAAGAGCAAAACGGCAAAGCTGTTGTAAGAGAGAAAAATCATATATGGCAAAATCAGAGTGGACAACAAAAGAGAGGAAAAAGAGATACGACCAACATGGATACCATCGGTAGAATCGAGAGAGATAGACGAACGAAGAGAGAGAGACACCACTGGAAGAGCAGATAGTAGATCTGTGATAGCGTGAGACAAACGAATGACACAGCAAAGGAGAGAAAACTGGCTAAAAGAGAGAAAACCAGAGATGAAAAGGAAAGAGCCGACGGCAGAACAAGGGTGGACGAAGAAAAACAGACCACCGACTAGAAGAAAACCAGAAACAAACAGGTGAGGGCAGGCCGTGAAATAGTAAAGCCATGAGACAAGGAGACGAGTGAGATCGTGAGATGGTGAAAGCAGTAGTTGTGTGAGAAAATATAGAGAAGAAATTCGGCGAAGCACGAAAAGAACTCAACGTATTTCCAGATTTTTTCAAGAGAGGTTAAAGTGCATTGCGGTGAACTTCTAAACGGCAGTGGAGCAGCCTTTCAATTCAACAAAGGCAAGACAAGTTAGAAAAAGGGTAGATACAGTAAGTGACACGCTTTGTATTGTACTTGCTTAGTAATTGCAATAGTAAAAGGAATAGAGAATTAAGACATTCATTATAACTAGAATTCTCAGTAAAGGAGAGCCCCTACCACCATAGATGTACGTCATGTTAATGGAACCACATAAATCTCGTGTGTCCTTAATTTACTTTACGTTCTGTGTTTTGAGTTGAGTTGTAAACGTAGTTAAAGTATCAACCAACCAATAACTTAACGAAGACCTAAATAAGAACATCCAAATTGTCTATTAGGCAAGGTGTCTGAAAGGTGACTTTGGGGACTATTATAATTAATAGGTAACAATAGATCTACCTTAATTGAGTCTGAGAAAGAGTTTACTTTTAAGAAGAGGTTGAAGTTGTTCACTTACCTGTAAATTGCAAATTGTGGTGATACTAATTCACCCTCCTTTCAGTGTCACAAACTAGTAGATCTTAGGAAGAAGTCGGGAACTTCAATTGGTATCAAAGCACAGGTTCACCAGTTTGAAACTTAACAGCTTGGTGTGCTAGTTTGAAGGGTGTCAAAAGTTTTAACTTGTTTAGTATACTAAGAAATGGATGCTGGTGCTAGCATTAGCACTACTTACAGCAATAAGGTTTCAATCTTTAATGGAACCAACTATCATATGTGGAAAGCGAGAATACAGGTGGTATTTGTAACCATAGGCATGAATGTGGTGAAATGCGTACAGAAGGGTTTTGTGGCTTTGGAAGAAGGTAAAGACCCAACCCAAGAGGAGTTAAGGCAATTTGAGATAAATGGGAAGGCCTCAAACATCATCATTTCAACATTAACAAATGCTAAGTATGCTAAAGTTATGGACTGCAAATTTGCCAAGGAGAAATGGGACAGATTGCAAAAAGTCTATAAATGTGATGGCAGAATGAAGGAGGCTAAGTTTCAAGTGTTCAAGGAGAGATATGAATCTCTCAGAATGCAGAAGAATGAGACAGTTCAAGAGTTCTTCACCAGGGTTATTGACATTGTAAATGACCTGAGAAGTCATGGGAAGAATATGAAGGACTTATCGATTGTAAAGAAAATTCTGAGAATTCTGTCTGAGAGGTTTGCCTCAAAGGTAGCAGCCATAGAGGAGAGTAAAGATCTCAATTCTATGTCTCTGCATGATTTCCAGGTCAATCTCATTGCATATGAGATGAGGATAAAGTCAACTGAAAGCTTTGTACTAATGAAGTATCAAAAGAGTTTTCAAAGCTATGAAGCACTTGAAGATAAAAGAAGAGGAAGAATCATCTAGTGAGGATGATGATGATGAGGAGGAGGAAGAAAGTGAAGGTGAAGTATTGGCTTACTTTACAAGGAAATTCAAGAAGGGGTCTAAGAAGGGAAAAGGACAGTTGTCCTTGAGATGTTATCATTATGGGCAGACTGGACACTTTACTTTTTAGTTCAAAGTGAAACTTGATGATGAAGATGAGGATGGTGATGATGAGATAAATTCAAAATGGAGAAGACCATCATTCAAATCAAAGAAGTCCAGCAAAAAGACTACCAACCCACAAAAGAAAAAGAGAGGCTTATTTAAGAGTTATATGAGTCAGATAAAAGAAGTTGATAAGGAGGAAGATGAACGCTCATCAGATGAGCATGCCTTTATGGCATCAGCTCAAGGTGGTAGTTTAACCTTAGAAGAGGAAGAGGAAGAGGAGGTTGATAAAGAAGAACCAGATCTTGAAGTTGAGTTAGAAGTAGCTTCAAAGGAGATAATTAGAAGGGGCAAAACCATAAAAAGGTTAGAAGCTCACATAAAACAAGTTGAAGCAATGTCTGAGGAAGTTAAAAGTTAAAAAGATGAAATAAGGGCTAAACATATTGACTTAAAGAGAAGATTTGAAGAACAGATCAAAATATGTGAAGACCTTATAATAGAGCGTCACTTAAGAACTTCAACAATTGAAGAAATGGAGATAGAATTGCTGACACTTCAACAATAACTCAAAAAGAGTGAGGAGAACTTGTAGAAGTTCGAAATTAGAGGAGAAACAAGTTTTGAAAAAGGGGAGAAGAATTTAGAGAAAGTGCACTAATTTGAGGCTGCATTGGCTAAAGAAAATAAGAATGTGCCATAGAAGTTGAAAGAGAAGGTTATGACTCAAAAAAAGATAGTTGAAAATAAAGAAGATCTGAATGTCACACAAGCAAAAAAGCAACCTAGGGTGGCAAACAAGAAAGAAGAAATGAAAGTCACACAAGCAAAAAAACCAGCTACGTTGCCTACACAACAAGTGATGAACAAAAGAAGACAAGTTGTGATCAGACCTAAGAAGAGGCAGTTTCAAGGTCATTGCCTTTATTATGGAGTTTGGGGTCATAAGGCAAGTAACTGTTGGTAAAGAAGGCCAGTATATGTCTCCAACTTGAGAAGATATGACGCTGCATATAGGGGGAGACAATACAAAATTTAGAGGAGAACACCTGTTATAAGTTCTTACATATACTGTAAAAGGTAAAGACACATTGACAAGGAGTGTTGGTGGAAAACCAAACCAATGGTTTCAAAGAACAAGTTTACTATATTGGTAAACTTGGAATAGTGTGAAAGGTGTAAGCAAGATGGCCATAATGCCAAGAGATGCATGACACTTCTCCTTGAGCAAGAGAAGGCACTTAATGACAATGAAAATAAGCAGTGCAGTCAAAGCTGAGAAAAAGGAGAAAGCTATCTTTTAGCTAGTTCAAAAGAATGAATATAGAGTAACAAAGGAGGTGGCAAATATAGTTGAAATTGACTAAAGGCTAATTGCATGGATAAGCAGTGAATCCTTGATAGTGGATGCACTTCGCATATGAAGGGAGACAAGAGTAAATTATCAAAGCTAAACAAATCAAGAAAAGGTATATTCAAGTTTGGCAATGATGATTCACTCAACATTAGTGGTCATGGGACAGTGAATATTGGAAAAGGAAAGCTGAAAGATGTTTTGTACATTAAAGGACTTAGATATAATCTAGCATCTGTCAGCCAACTATGCAATAACAAAACAAAGTGATCTTCACAAAAATAGATTGCCAAGTAAAGAGTAAAGAAAGCTATATTGTTGCAGCTGAGAAAAAAATAGCTGGAAATTTATATGTGATTGATGAGGACAAGACAAGCAGTTGTTTACTCACCAAAGAAGAAGAAAATCAACTCTGGCATAGGAGGCTAGGACACTTATCACAGAAGAACATAAGGAAGCTAACTACTACTCATGCAATCAGAGATATTCCCTCAAAAGAGAGAAAGAGAGAGAGAGTATGTTTGCTCAGCATGCTCTAAAGGAAAACATGTCAGAAAGCAGTATAAGACTAAAGACTTCAGTTCTGAAGCAATGCTTGACATTGTATATACTGATTTGTGTAGGCTGATGAGAATAAAAGGATTGAATGGTGAGAGGTACTTCAACTTGTTTGTTGATGATTATTCAAGAAAGACCTGCATCATGCAGCTTAAACACAAGTGAAAAATTTTGAATTGCTTCAAGAGATACAGAAGATTGACTGAAAATGAAAGTGGAAGGAAGATCAAAGTATTGAGGTCAGATCAAGGCATTGAATTTACAAATAAAGCTTTTGAAAATTATCTTAAGAAGCATGGAATTCATCACTAATTGACAGCAACAAGAACACCTCAATAGAACGGGGTGGTAAAGAGGAAAATTAGAGCTGTGGTCGAAATGGCAAGAATTCTACTATTGGAATCCAAGATTCACACAAGATTTTGGACATAAGTAACATTTACAGTCATGCATCTATTAAACAAAGTATTAGTAAGGCCCAATACTGATAAGACTCCATATAAGCTATGGAGTGGGAAGAAGACAACAACCAAGTATTTCAAAGTCTTTGGTAGCCCATGTTTTATGAAGAACAAGGAGCAATACTTGGGAAAATTCAACCCTAGGTCTAATGAAGGCATCTTTGTGGGATACTCAGCAAAGACAAAAGGTCACAAAATTCCTACATAAGCTAGGAAAAGTGAACACTTCCAGTGATGTGAGAATAGATAAGAACTAGAAAACAATACAAAATAGAGAAGTTGAGGATAGTGAAGAAGATGACTTCAATGTAGATGAAGAAATAGACCAACCTGAAGAAAAAGAATAAGAAGTAAGTTCAGACTCGGAGAAGAGTGATTCTAAAGATGAAGAAAGAGATTCTCTTGTAACTAAGACGGTGCAAGGAAGAAGGACAAAGAAAACATGTACCAATGCTCATCAAGGAGATCAAATCATAGGTGAACCATCAGTAGGAGTTACAACAAGAAGAAGAATTATGGGAGCTATTGCTTTACTCTCACAAGTTGAACCTAAATCTATTGAAGAGGCTATTCAAGACAAAGTCTGGGTTAAAGCTATCAATGAGGAGTTGGATCAAATTAAGAAGAATGATACATGAGAGTTGGTTCCAAGACCCACTAATAAGAATGTCATAAGAACAAAATGGGTGTTTAGGAATAAACACAATGAAGATGGCAAGGTGGTGAAGAATAAGGCCAGGCTAGTGTGCAAGGGCTATACTCAGATAAAAGGGATAGATGTTGATAAAAATTTTACATCAGTAGCAAGGTTAAAAACTATCATAATGTTCTTAGCTTTAATAGTACATAAGAGGTAAAGTCTATCAGATGGATGTGAAATCCCCCTTTCTGAATGGGCTCTTAAAAGAATGAATAGCCCGATGGAGTACAAATCAGTGAGGATAAGACACATATGTGCAAGCTGAAGAAAGCCTTGTATGGTCTTAAGCAAGCTCTAAGAGCATGGTACAGTAGGCTGGATGGGTACTTGAAAAGGTTAAACTTCAGAAAAGGTACGGTTGATAATAATCTATATGTGTTCAACTCAAAGAAAGACCAACTTATAACCATAGTATATATAGATGACATCATCTTTGGAGGAGATCACTCTGAGCTATGCTAAGATTTTGCACAAAAGATGAATGAGGAATTTGAGATGTCATTGATTGAAGAAATGACGTACTTTAATGGATTACAGATAAAGCACTGTGAAGAAGGTATCTTTATTTCTAAGACGAAATATGCCAAAGAGATGCTGAAAAGGTTTGGCATGGAGAATAGCAGACCTGTCAATACCCCTATGACAGTGGGCTGCAAGTTAACAAAAGATCAAGAGGGAAGGATTACAAGCCCTATAGAGTATAGGAAGATGATAGGGAACCTTTTGTACCTCCCAGTTAACAAAAGATCTTATGCATGTTGTGTGCGCTACCAGCAGATTCCAAGCTGATCCTAAGAAGTCTCATGTGTTGGCAGTGAAAAGAATCCTAAGGTACCTTAAAGGAATACTGGAAATGGGTTTTTGGTATCTAGCCATGGATTCTGTTAAACTAAAAGCATACACTGATGCAAACTAGGCAATAAGTACAGATGATAGAAAATCAACTAGCAGTTGCAGCTTCTACTTGGGTTCAAAGTGTGTTGCATAGTTAAGTAAAAAGCAAAATAGTGTTGCTTTGAGCACAGCTGAGGCTGAGTATATGGTCGCTTATGCAGCATGTACACAGGTGATATGGATGCTAAGAAAATTGGAAGACTGGGGTGTTGAAGTGAAGTTACCAATGAGTGTACTTGTAATAATCAAAGCATTATTGATCTTAGTAATAATCTCATTCAACATTCAAGGAGCAAGCATATTGACATCCGGTATCACTTCATCAAAGATCAAGTGGAATAGGGTATAATTTAGTTGGAATATGTTGGCACTAAAAATTAAATTTCAGATATTCTAGCTAAACCTCTGTCCATAGAGCTATTTGAAAAGCACAAATTGAGTTTATCTGTGCAAATGCTTCATCAAGCTTGAAGTTTAGGTAAATCTTCCATCTCTACTTTATGAGTTTTTCAAATTTGTAATTGGTTGGTAAAGGGAAAAAGAAGCAACAGTGCAAGGGGAGCTATTAAGAAAGGGGGAGTGCATATTTAGGGGGAGTTAAAACTACTGCATAGTGACTTTTGTTATGAGTGTTGCCAACAATTACAAAGGGGGAGATTGTTGTTCTTACAGCCTTGTATGGGTTGTAATTGTTGTCAACTAGGTTTAAATGTGCAAGAAAGTAAAGCCACATGAAAGGGCAAGAAGGTAAAAGTCATAAAAGCCACATGGAAGGGCAAGACAGTAAATTTGCCCTATTAGGATTTCATAGAGGAGTATATAAAGGCCAATATAAGAGAGAAAAAAAGATGAAGCCATCGAAAGAAGGAGAGAAAAAGAAAATTAAGCAAATTGGAGTAGACTAGTGGAACAAGAGAGAAACCTGACGGCCAAAACAGACGATCAATAAAAATAGAGAAAACAGTTAAAAGGGGTTAGATGACTGAACGGTAGACCAAAAGAGCAAAACGAAAAAATCTTATTCAGCCAACGAAGATCATCGTTGGCAAAATAGGGGAAAAAGAGAGAAAATACGAGACGGTTGAAGGGGGCTGGACAGAAGACCGAAAGAGCAAAATGGCAAAGCCATTGGAAGAGAGAGAAAAATCATATATGGCAAAATCAGAGTGGATGACAAAGGAGAGGAAAAACCCTACAGCCAAATAGGGAAAAGAGATACGACCAATAGGGATACCATTGGCAGAATCAAGAGAGAGAAAAGGACAAAGAGAAAGACACCACCAAAAGAGCAGACACTAGGTCTGTGACGACGTGAGACAAACGAACGACATAAAAAAGGAGAGAAAACAGCTGAAAGAGAGAAAACCAGAGATGAAAAGGAAAGAGTTGACGATGGAATAGGGGTGGATAAAGAAAAACAGACCACTAGCCGGAAGAAAACCAAAAATGGATAGGTGAGGGCAGGCCGTGAAACAGTAAAGCCGTGAGATAAGGAGATGGGTGAGATCATAAGACGGTGAAAGTAGGAGTTATGTGAGACAACGTAGAGAAGGAATTTGGTGAAACATCGAAAAGAACTCAACGTGTTTCCAGATTTCTTCAAGAGAGGTTATAGAGCATTACGATGAACTTCTGAACGGCAGTGGAGCAGCCTTTTAATTCAACAAAGGCAAGACAAGTTAGAAAAAGGGTAGGCACAGTAAGTAACACTCTTTGTATTGTACTTGCTTAGTAATTGCAATAGTGAAAGGAGCAGAGAATTAAGACATTCATTGTAACTAGAATTCTCAAGTATAGTGGATAGTCTCAGTAAGGGAGAGTCTCTACCACCATGAATGTATGTCACGTTGATGGAATCGCATAAGTCTCATGTATCCTTAATTTTCTTTACATTCTATATTTTGAATTGTGTTGTAAACGCAGCTAAAGAATCAACTAACTCATAACCTAACGAAGACATAAACAAGAACATCAGAATTGTTTATTAGGCAAGGTGTTTGAAAAGTGACTTTAAGGACTATTGTGATTAGTAAGTAGCAATAGATTTACCTTAGTCAAGTCTGAGAAAGAGTTCATTTTTAAGAAAAGATTGAAGTTGTTCACTTACCTGCGAATTACAAATTGTGGTGATACTGATTCACCCCCCTCTTAGTATTATAAACTAGTAGATCCTAGGGAGAAGTCGAGAACTTCAAATACAAAGCCAATACACAACAGCAAGCATTTCCTTCTTATGAGTCGAGTATCATTGTTCCACTTCATTAAGTTCTCGACTTTCATAAGCAGTCGAATGACCTTCTTAAATCAACACCCCACTAATTGCCTTGTCTAATGCATTCGTGACACCATTAAAGGACAATTTAAAGTTGGGTAGCTATAATACTAGTGATAAGAGATTTCAACTTGTCAAAGGCTTCTTGGCACTCAATGGTTCACCTCCATTATTGGTCTTTCTTGAGTAAATTAGTGATAAGAGACACCTTTTTGAAGTAACCTTACACAAACTTCTTGTAACAGTTAGACAAATCAATAAAAGACATAATTCCGACACTTTAGTAGGAGGTGGTCATTCTATAATGGTTTGAATCTTTCCCTCATCCATTTTGACATGCCCATTGCTAATCCTATGACCTAGGAACATGATCTTTTATTGAGCAAACTCACATTTCTCCTTTTTCACATATAATTTATGCTTCCTTAACTGGGACAACACTTTCCACAAATGGACTAAATGGTCCTAAAGGGACTCATTATACACAACAATATCATATAAATATACCACCACAAATCAATCAATAAAGTCATGAAATACATCATTCATAAAATCACAAAAAGTAGCAGGGGTATTAATCAAACCAAAAGGCATCACCAGGAATTCGTAAGAGCGATAGCGAGTGGTGCACGTTGTTATCCACTCTTCTCTTTGTGCAATTTTAACTTGCTCATACCCTGATCGCAAATCTAGCTTGGTGAAGTATGAAACTTTGGCCTATGCAATCAAACAAGTCTGTCGTCAATGGGATATGATACTTATTCTTCATTGTGGCCTTATTTAAGGCCTTATAATCTATGTACATTCATAAGGAGCCATCATACTTCTTTTGGAACAATACTGGAGCACCGTAAGGCACTTTGGAAGGCTAAATTAGGCCAGCATTTAACAATTTTGTCAATTGCTTCCTCAATTCAACTAGTTTCTTCAGACTTATATGATAAAAGGCTTGTGCTGGGGGTTTAGAACCCAACATTAGATCAATTTGGTGCTTAATAGCACATCAAAGTGGAAGGCACTTTGGTAGCTTCAAAGGTATCACATCCGCAAAGTCACCCAATAGATTGATAATCTTATCAGGTACTTCTATGACCACTCCCTCCTTTATTTCTATCAATGCAGACAAGTAGGTGGCTTTGCCCTTCTTTAAGCCATGCTCTACTTACATTGTCAAAAGCACTCCTCCTGATCTTTCCCCACTGTCCACTAAGGGAGTTATTTTGCTTGCAACAAAACAAGAGTTATTCTCATGCATGATCATTAATTCACCTAAATGAGGCAATAAAGCAATTTTGGCATGCATAAGAAGAACTCTACTCCCAATATGACATCAAAATCATCTAAAGGCACAACTGTAAAGTTAAGGTTCCCAATCTAATTTCTAATGGTTTCCTTTACACCCATTCAGCTACTACTCTTAGAAACTTTTAGCCCAAACTACTCTACCATTCTTTCAGCTATAAAATTGTGGGTGGCACTAGTGTCTACCATTACCATTAACTCTCAACTATTTAGCCCAATTTTTACATACATTAGGCTAGATTAGGGAGGCTTCTCCACTTGAATTGCATTCACCAACTACAAAGGATTGACACGAGAGGGCCCCAATTTATTTCCAACAAAGCTTCTACCACCCTCTTTAGTAACTATAACAATTAACTTTTCCCTCTTTGAGCATTCCCTAGCACAATAAGGGCTATTAAATATATAACAACTAGAATTGGACTTAGTTTTACCTTGACTGGCAGGTTTGGCTTGTTTCTTGCCAACATCCTAACATTTGTCCTTCTTCTTGCCTTTCTCTTTGGGCATTTGCCATCCTGCATCACCCTCAAAGGACTTATTGATTATGAAATCAACAAATGCATCGGCTACTGATATGGCAAAAGGCAAGTCCTTGACACCTTGCCTTTATAACTCAATTTAAGCCCATGGTTGAAGACTCAAAAATAAGTTAAAAAGCTTGTCTTCATCTGACATGTTGCGAATGTTAAGCATTAAGGAATTGAATACCTTAACATAGTCTCATACAATGTTTTGGTGCTTTAGTTTCTTCAACAATTCCCTTACAACCCATGAGGTATTGTAAGGAAGAAACTAGTCCTTCAATTTCTTCTTTAAGTTCTCCTACATTTCTATCCATAACTTGCTCAAACTCAAATCATCATCCAGCCTAGTTTGCCACCATAACTTGGCATCCTTGGCAAGATACATGCTTATCAAAGTCACCTTTTCATTGTTAGGCACTCAAATAGTCGTAAAGTATTACTTCATGTCTTACAAGAAGTTTTCAATTACTTTAACGTCATGCTCCCCCTCAAAGGCCTTTGGCTTTGGCACCTTTATTGGACAACCATAATTAGCTAACCCATTAGATTATGTGCCTACAACCCTCTTCAATACAATAAGGTCTTCCTCTATTTTGCCAATACAAGAAAATTATGAACAATCGAGACTTTCATAGTTTAATTATAAAATACATATCGAATTTTCCAATTCATCAAGTTATGCCAAGATGGAAAGGGCCTGCTTCTTAAGAATATCCCCAAAAGCCTTCTCAATCTTTGATGCCTTTTCACGCACCACTTTAAGGTTGGATCCACCAACCATAGCTTAAACTTTGGTGCTCTGATACTAGTTGTCACACTGCTTAACTTTTCTCAAATTTTTGGCCTTGTGGTAGCCCTAAGTCACACTTATTTTCAACTAAATTTTTCACTCATGAGGCATAATAACGTTTACAGGAATTACTTTCCCACCTTTATTACTTCACTCAAAGTATATAAAGGATGTCAAGACCTTTCTCACAAGTGTCTCTCTACATTTTTTCTCTCTTCTTGTATGTATGACCTTTGGTGCCACATATATTTATAATGTCAATAGTTGATACCCCTAACTACCTAGGGATATGCATGACTAGGTTGCCAAGCCAATCATGCATAGTAAAACTCCTTTTTTTGGGGCATTTTTTCACTATTTCTTAAAAACATACTCCTTTATTCAAGGAGAGCATGCCACTTCATCAAGGACTTTTTCAGCCACCTTCTTTTACCACTCATGTTCTCCTTTTCTTTAAGGAGTTCATGCCAACACACTTGACTTAGATAGGGCTGCTAGAGGTTATGCATTTCTACCACCTTTGCCACTCCCTACATTTTGGTGGGAATCAACACTCATGATCCCCTATTTTCATGGCACATAAAGAATCCATCTTTTAACTAATAAGTTCTAAGGAACTGACAGGAAGGCCCATTGCACTTTATGGAATACATGTTGTACACAATTTCATTAAATAACAAAAAAAAAGGAAACTACAATACAACAAGATTTTAGACTTCTTTGTCGCCATAGGCCTCTCGAGTAACATATTTACAGGGAAGATTCCAACATTCATTGGGAACCTTTACGGGCTTCATATGTTGAATCTTTCTAACAATGTTATCTCTAAAAATTCTAAGATAAAATTTTTTTATATATTTTTTATTTTCTTGAGCACATTAACAAGAAGTAGCATAAATTAGTTTACTTCACTTTATTTATCAACCATATATTATCAATTATATTTTTTGTTTGTTAAAATTTGAAAAAAAATATATTTTTTAATTTTATTATTTATATTTCTATTAATCCTTGCACCATTTACTGTGCCTATTTCCTTGGCCAACTTATCCTTTTTAACATTCATTTACCAGGTTGTCAGTTGTATGATGAATTTCCTCAAATTGTTTTCCAACTGCCAAATCTATAATTTCTTATTGTGAGACATAATAGGTATCTAAGCGATTATTTGCCTGAATTTAATTTAACTAGTCCACTTGTGAAATTGGATCTTATAAACACAAGTTTCAAGGGAGGGCTACTGAAATTGTTTGGAAACCTCTACTCCTTAAAATATTTTGATATTATATACAGTAAGTTTTTGGCAAAATTCCTGCTTTATTCGAAAATCTCATAAGTCTTATTTACTTAGGCCTCAAAGGATATCCTTTTGAAATTCAAAATGTTTTCTCCCTGTGATGGCTTGGTATGCAAAGTAAACTCTCCTGTTTAGGCTTTCGTAATGCCATAGTAAGATTTCTTATTATATTGTCAATCTTAATCAACTTAAAGAATTACATTTAATCGATTGTCAAACTTTTGGTTGGATCCTATCTTGGCTTTTTAAGATGACTCAACCATCTAAATTATATCTTAAAGGTAATAAATTGCAAAGGGTAATTTTGAATTCAATCTCTCAATTGTTCCAGTTGATGATTTTAAGTCCAGTAGTCAATAAATTACAAGGACCCATTCCAAGCTCAATTTTCCAACTCAATAGTCTTCAATGTCTTGATCTTTCTTATAATCACATGAATGGCATAATAGAGTTAGACCTATTGTTCGAAGCTCCAAAACTTGACTCATCTGGAGTTGTCAAACAACATGCTGTCAATTTCCACCGACTCTCAACCTAACACTACTCATCTCAAGTTGGTTAGCTTGGGACTTATATCGTGCAATTTAGCTCACTTACCACTCTTCTTGCGTGATCAAGATCTCTTGGTGGAGCTAAATTTAGTTAACAACTAAATTGAAGGCATAATGAACAAAAATTCAGAGGCTTTACTGCCATTGATGGGAGAAGGGCAACAAAATACAAATTGCCTAAGAGACCTCTCCTATTTGTTTGAATCTGTGAGAAGTTGACCGAATAACAAATATAGTAATTTAAACAATCACACAAGAACACACCGATCTTTTACTTGGAAAATCCCTTCAAAGTAAAGAGGAAAAACCATGGGATACAAACGGTTCAGAAATTAATTTCACTATAATGAACAAGTGAATACAATAGAGCTACACAACCTTAATTACATCAACCAAATTGAACAAACTCAATTTGAACAAAAATGAAAGGTCAAATGAGTTAACCAATACAAAAGATACTTTATGTCAATAATAACTCAACAACCAGACCTCCAAACAACAATCCAACCGTTCAAGATGAAATTTTAGATGTCCCCTATTGGTTATCTAAATTTCAGTTTAATCAGACTACAAAATAATATTCATATACACTGTCGCAATAGAGAAAATAAAGCATTACCAAAAATAAGTGATTGCAATTTGAGATAAAATTCTGCCTTTGTAGAAAGCCAAATCATGATCTAACTATTTAGAATCAAGATCTATATGTCCTCAATCAACTAACCAAATTACAACTTGATCGGACTACAAACAGTTTTTTTATTATAAGGTTGATCGAAATTACACGTATAATAACTTTTCAAAGTATAAACCATAAAATATAAATTAAAATTCATACTTATAGTCCACCAAATCAAATTTCTACCGTTTAGAATGAAGGACAATATAGTTTCTATCGCTTAGCAAAAGTTTAGATAAATTAAATAAAAATTTACTATTAAATTTTAAAAATAATAACTAGTACTTTTATTAGATTCTCTATCATATTTTTCTCTTTTTTTTTTTTTTTTGTGTTTCTACCTACGGCTACTCTTAATTCCCACTAAACCAACGAGGTATTTATAAGTTAATCAAACTCTTTTTTTCATTCAAAGGTTCCTCTACATAGTAGGCATACTTATCAGCCGTCGAATTCAAGGGCCGAAGAAAAATGAAGATGGGGGCCTTCATGCGAATTTGGCTGGAGACCAGTTGTGATTGGTATGCCGGCGGGCTCTTGGTTGGATTGATGATTGGGGACGTCGTGTTTACGCAGAAATATGAATGGTTTACGCGGACTTTTACGGTCGGCCCACGAAGACGGATGAGAAACGGGAGGCGCAGAAATTGATGCCTTTTTAAAGAAATTAATCCGCACCGTTGGTTTTCATGATGGTTTGAACCGTACACTTTTAGCCATTGACAGTGTTAAAAATAAGTTTTTAAGAAAAAAGCGTACATGGTGTCATGAAACCAATCAACTTAATTATTTCGACCTGTCAAAGTGGCCACCAACATTTTATTTTTATTTTTCGTTGGGAGAAGTCAAGAAATCATGTAAGATTTAACACTTTGAACCCTCAATTTATTTTTTTATAATATTTAGTAATTATCATTAATTATTTTTATTAAAAATTCATTAATTTTTATAATTCAAAGTTAAAAAAATTAATTAATTATAAAATTTAATAAAAAATTACATAAAAATTAGTTAGTATAATTAAATTTTAATTATTAGTAATAATTAATATATCTGGTAATAAATTACAAGTTAATTATAACTAGTAATTAAAATTTAATAATATAAAGTCACACTAATTTTTCATTCAGTCCTCTTATTTTTTTAATAAAATTTAATTTAATATTTAAATTATTTAAAATTTTTAATTTTTATATTTAAATTAAAATCGGATTCGGTTAAAATAAAAAATAAAATTCATACAGGACCGCGGGTTGAGTCGAGTAAATAGACGACCGATGGCAAAGACAATGCGTTGGACATTACTCTGACGGGGGGCCGTTGGGTGCATATAGCACGTGTTTATAAAATTTTAATTTTTTTATACGAGACTTGTTCATATTTTTTCTTATTTAATGTCTTTATAAAAAATCAAAGTTTCACTTAATCTCGCGGTTAAAATGTTTGACAATAAATATTAAATTTAAATTATAATAATTTTAATATTATTTTATTATAAAATTATTATTTTTTTAAAAAAATAATTTATTAAAACATTAAATATAAATTATAATATCTGAAAGATTTCTACTTATTATATAATTTTTCAACCATTTCTTTTTTTTTTTTGAGATAAGACTTTCTAAAATGTAATTTTTTTTAATTTGTGATAAGTAAATAAATAAGATTATATGTATAAAAAATAATAAGACAATATATATATATTATTGAAAAATTTTGTCCACAAGATAAGTTTTTTCTCTTTCCTTTTTTTTTTAAATGGATTTATACCATTGACTACTAGGCCTAGAAGCCGAAAGACATGTTTTGGCTATTTTTGTAATTAAAATTAAAATTCGGATTTCTGTTGGAGCCCTTCGTCACTCAAACGTGGAACTTCGAATCCATTAAATTCGATGTAGACATGAGAGCTGTGCCAATGACTGTATGTTAGTAATTCGAAAATTTTTTAAAAGTGTTTTTTTATTATAAAAATGAAAATTGAAAGATTAAAGAAAAATAAAGACAAAGTAATTGAACTGAACTGATTAAAATATTTTTAATTAAAATATATTTTAATTATAATAAGTATTTTATATTTTTTATCATTAATATATATATATATATATATATATATTATTAAATATTAATTTTACTCAACCACATATTCAAAACGCTGTCAGCTATTAGCCACAAAACACAGCATCACAATTCTCGGCCACTTTGCCCGCAGCCAATGGGTTAATCCGAGCTGATAATACTCCCTCCTTCCTCTATTCTTGATTTTGACTTCACTTCAGAACATTCAATGTGTATTAGGTAGCTGTTACTAAAATTAAAAAATTCATATATAATCAAGTTTTTTTTGATAATTTTGTTTTTATTAAAAAATTTTAAATTTAGTCATTTAAAATATTTTTAATCAAAAAAATATATTATATTACATATAAATTTTATTTATTTAAACTTAATTAAAATGATTGGATTGATTAAATTTTAAATTTATATAATTTCATAAATTAGATTATCGTTAAATATTCAAAACAGGTCAATTGTTGAGTTTCGTGGAAGAAATATATAAAGATCTTGGAAGACAAATAAGGAAAGTCCAACACCATTAAATGCACGGCAAATAAAAAAAAAAAAAGGAGTCAGCAATATTGAGCATTCAGCAAAACCTAAACAACCGACCAACTAAAGAGAATACCAAATCCTACACGGAAGAACACCACCGGCAAGGACGAAGAGAGTGAACAGTGCAACCAATGGACGAAAAGAGTGAACCGTAGCGATGATGAGTCAAATTCAAGATGGAAAAGGTTATCATTCAAATCGAAGAAGTCTAGTAAAAAGACTACCAACCCACAGAGGAATAAGAGAGACTCATTCAAGAGTTATATGAGTCGGACAAAAGAAGTTGATGAGGAGGAAGATGAAGACTCATTAGATGAACATGTCTTTATAGCATCAACATAAGGTGGTAGCTCAACTTCTGAAGAGGAAGAGGAGGTTGATGAAGAAGAGCCTAACTTTGAAGCTAAATTGGAAGTAGCTTCAAAGGAGATAATCAGAAGGAGCAAAACTATAAAAAGGTTGGAGGCTTATATAAAACAAGTTGAAACAAAGTCTGAGGAAGCTGAAAGTCAAAATGATGAAATAAAGGCTAAACATATTTGAAGATTTGAAGAACAACTCAAAATATGTGAAGACCTTACAATAGAGCTTGGCTCAAGGACTTCAAAAATTGAAGAAATAGAGATAGAGTTGTTGAGACATCAGCAACAAGTCAATAAGACTGAGAAAAACTTGCAGATGTTTGAAGTGGTAGGAGAAACAAGTTCTGCAAGAGAAAAGAAGACTTTGCCACAAAAGTTGAAAGAGAAGGCTGTGACTCAGGTGAAGATAACTAAAGAAGAGAAGACTGTTATCAAACCAAAGTCAGGGCCAAAAATGATGTATGTGGTTAAAGAGCAGCAGCCCATAGCTGCTACGTCTTAGAAAGAAAAAAAAAAAGTTAGCCAGCAAAGGGCTACGACTGAACAGAAGAAGGAGAAGAAGGTGACTGAAATGAAAGTCACACAAGTAAAGAAGCCAGCTACATTGCCTACACAGCAAGTGATGAACAGAAGAAGACATGCTGTGATCAGACCAAGAAGAGGCAGTTTCAAGGTCATTGCCTTTATTGTGAAGTTTGGGGTTATAAGGCAATTAACTATTGGTGGAGAAGGCCAGTATATGTCTCTAACTTGAGAAGATACGATGCTGTATATAGGGGGAGACAATATGAAATCCAGAAGATAACACCTGTCATGAGTTCTTGCACATACTGTAAAAGGCAAAGACATACTGACAAGGATTGTTGGTGGAGACCCAAACTAGTGATTTCAAAGAACAAGTTTGCTATATTGGTAAACTTGGAGCAGTGTGAAAAGGTGCGGGTAGGATGGCCATAATGCCAAGAGATGCATGACAATTCTCCCTAAGCAAGAGAAGGCACTCGATGGCACAATAAAGACAAGCGGTGCTGTCAAAGCTATGAAAAAGGAGAAAGCTATCTTCCAGCCAGTTCAGAAGAAGGAATATAGAGCACAAAGGGAGGTAGCTAATATAGTTAAAATTATACTAAATGCTGATTGCAAGGATAAGCAGTGGATCCTTGATAGTGGATGCACTTCGCATATAAGGAGAGATAAGAGTAAATTGTTAAAGCTAAACAAATCAAGAGAAGGTAGAGTCAAGTTTGGCAATGATAATTCACTTAACATCAGTGGTCAAGGGTTAATAAACATTAGAAGAGGAAAGCTGAAAGATGTTCTGCACGTTGAAGGACTCAAATATAATCTAGCATCTGTTAGCAAACTATACAATGAAGACCATAAGGTAATATTCATAAAAACAGGTTGCTAGGTAAAGAGTAAAGAAGGCAATACTGTTGCAGTTGGAAGGAGAACAATTGGAAATTTGTATGTGATTGATGAAGAAAGAGATCCTTTTACAACTAAGACTGTGTAAGAAAGAAAGCCAAAGAAAACGTGGACCAGTGCTCATAAAAAAAATCAGATCACTGGTGACCCATCAACAAGAGTTACAACAAGAAGAAGAATTGTGGGAGTTATTGCTTTACTCTCACAAGTTGAACATAAATTTGTTGAAGAGGCTGCACAAGATCTAACTAAAGTTCTGTCTATCGAACCATTTGAAAAGCATAGAATGAGTCTGTCTGTGCGAATGCCTCCTCAAGCCTGAAAATTAGGTGAATCCTCCATCTCTACTTTGCGAGTTTTTCAGATTTGTAATTGGTTGGCAAAGGGGGAGAGAAGCAACAGTGCAGGGAGAACTGTTAAGAAAGGGGGAGTTGAAACTGTTGTACAGTAGCTTTTGTTATAAGTGTTGCCAACAATTACAAAGGGGGAGATTGTTGTTCCCACAGCTTTGTATGGGTTGTAATTGTTGTCAACTAGGTTTAAGTGTGCAAGAAAGTAAAGCCACATAGAAGGGTAAGAAGGTAAATTCACATGGAAGGGCAAGAACGTAAATTAGCCATGTAAGCCTTATTAGGGTTTCATGGAAGAGATATATAAAGACCTTGGAAGACAAAAATAGGGAAAAGCCAATACAATTGAATACACGACAAAAAAAAAGGAAGTCGACAATATTAAGCATTTAGCAAAATCTAGACAACTGACCAACTAAAGAGAACACTAAACCCTACATGGAAGAACACCACCGGTAAGGACGAAGAGAGTGAACCATAGTTGTTATGAATAGTGTAATCATCGAGAGTGAGAGAAAGAGGAGATGATTGACAGCTGGACTGAATGAAGTACAACTATCATCATAGATAGGAGAGAAAACTGGCACACCATCAACATGCCTAAACACCCCCAAAGAAGAGTGAACAACTGGACAGTAGGAAGAGGGAGAAAGTGGTGAACGACCAAAAAGGGGCTGGACAGCAGGCCAAAGAAGAAACACCACTAGTCAGAGGAGAAAACCAGCAACGGCAGAACGTCACGGAAGAGAGAGAGAACCGTTGAAAAGGGATCGTCGACAGAAAAGAGAGAGAAACCTGTACGTGACACAAACCACTGGCATACCACTGGTCGTCAAAGGAACAACATGCAAGAGAGAGAAACAGGTAAGACGATACCAGGTTGGGACTAGGGAGACCAGATCCGAGCTAGAACTAGTAAGATGAGACCAGATCGGGAGAGAGAAATAGACGATTAGAAAAATAGAGAAACAGGTCAACAGGAGAGAAAATCGGGTAGGGTTAGACAGGGTTGGACGGTAGGACGAAGAAAAGTAGACCACTATAGAAAAGGGAGGAAATTCGGCCAAGTGGGTGAATGAAAAAGAGAAATCCAGTGAAGAGAGAGAAATCCGAAGGTAAGAGAGAGAAATGGCGAGAAGAGAGAGAAATTTGGCTAGACAGCAAGAGAGAGAGAAATGTACAGGCGAGCAGTGAGATAGTGAGATTGAGAGACAAGGAGACGGGTGAGACCGTAAGATGGTGATAGCAAGAATTGTGTGATACAATATAAAGAAGGAATTTAGCGAAGTATTGAACTTAACGTATTTCCATATTTCTTTAAGAGAAGTTAGAGAGCGTTGCAGTGAACTTCTAAGCATTTGTGGAGCAGCCTTTCAATTCAACAGAGGCAAGACAAGTTAGAAGAAGGGTAGACACAGTAAGTGAAACTCTTTGTATTGTACTTGTTTAGTATTTGCAATATTGAAAGGAATAGAGAATTAAGACATCCATTATAACTAAAATTCTCAAGTAAATTGGATAGTCTTGGTAGAGGGAGAGTCCCTACCACCGTAGATGTATGTCACGTTGACAAAACCACATAAATCTTGTGTGTCCTTAATTTATTTTACGTTCTGTGTTTTGAATTGAATTGTGAACGCAACTAAAGTATCAGCCAACCCATAACCTAACGAAGACCTAAATAAGAACATCTGAATTGTCTATTAGGTAAGGTGTCTAAAAGGTGACTTTAGGGACTATTGTGATTAGTAGGTAGCAATAGATCCACCTTAGTTGAGTTTGAGAAAGAGTTCACTTTTAAGAAGAGGTTGAAGTTGTTCACTTACCTGTGAATTATGAATTGTGGTGATATTGATTCACCCCCCCTCTCAGTATCATAAACTAATAGATCCTAGGGAGAAGTCAGGAACTTCATATATTTTTCTCTTTTTCCAATGGCTTATCTACTGTGCTCTCATATGTTCCTTTATAAAAACCTAATAGGGCGAATTTTTTGTCTTGCCCTTCCATGTAACTTTTACGTTCTTGCCCTTCCATGTAGCTTTTACCTTCTTGCCCTTCTATGTGGCTTTACTTTCTTGCACATTTTAATCTAGTTGACTAGAATTACCCATACAAGGCTATGGGAACAACAATGTCCCCCTTTGTAATTGTTGGCAACACTCATAACAAAAGCCACTATGTAGTAGTTTCAACTCCCCCTAAATATACACTCCCCTTTTCTTAACAGCTCCTCCTGCACTATTGCTTCTCTCCCCCTTTGCAAACCAATTACAAATATGAAAAAAACCTCACAAAGTAGAGATGTAGGATTCACCTGATTTTTAGGCTTGATGAGGCATTCACATAGACACACTCATTTTGTGCTTCTCAAACTGCTTTATGGACAGAGATTTAGTTAGATCTTGTGTAACCTCTTCAATAGATTTAGGTTCAACTTGTGAGAGTAACACAATAGCTCCCACAATTCTTTTTCTTATTGTAGCTCCTACTGATAGGTCACTTATGATCTGATTTTCTTGATAAGCATTGGTCCATGTTTTCTTTGGCTTTCTTTGCACAGTCTTAATTGTAAGAGGATCTCTTTCTTCATCAATCACATACAAATTTCCAGTTGTTCTCTTCTTGGCTATAACAGTATTGCCTTCTTTACTCTTTACTTGGCAACCTGTTTTTGTGAATATTACCTTATGGTCTTCATTGCACAGTTTGCTGACAAATGCTAGATTATATCTGAATCCTTCAACGTATAGAACATCTTTCAACTTTCCTCTTCCAATGTTTACTGATCCTTGACCATTGATGTTTAGTGAATCATCATTGCTAAACTTGACTTTGCCTTCTCTTGACTTGTTTAGCTTTGACAATTTACTATTGTCTCTCGTCATGTGTGAAGTGCATCCACTGTTAAGGATCCAATACTTATCCTTGTAGTCAGCTTTGAGTGCAATTTCAGCTATATTAGCCACCTCTTTTTTAGCTTTATATTCCTTCTTTTGAACTGGTTAGAAGATAGCTTTCTCCTTTTTCTCAGGTTTGATTGCACCGTTTGTTTTCACTGTGCCATTGAGAGCCTTCTCTTACTCAAGGAGAAGTGTCATGCATCTCTTGGCATTATGGCCATCCTACCCGCACCTTTCACACTATTCTAAGTCTGCCAATATAACAAACTTGTTCTTTGAAGCTATTGGTTTCGACTTCTACCAACAATCCTTGTCAGTGTGTCCTTGCCTTTTACAGTATGTGCAAGAACTCCTGACAGGTGTTCTCCTCCGAGTTTTGTATTGTCTCCCCCTATATGCAGCATCATATCTTTTTGAGTTGGAGACATATACTAGCCTTCTCCACCAGTAGTTACTAGCTTTATGACCCCAGACTCCACAATAAAGGCAATGACCTTGAAATTGCCTCTTTTTGAGTCTGATCATAGCTTGTCTTCTTTTGTTCATCACTTGCTGTGTAGGAAAAGTAGCTGGCTTCTTTGCTTGTATGACTTTCATTTCAATCACCTTCTTCTCCTTCTTCTATTCAGCTGTAGCCCTCTGCTGGCTAACTTTCTTTTCTTTCTAAGACGTAACAGCTATGGGTTGCTGCTCTTTAACCACATACATCTTTTTTGGCCCTAGCTTTGGTTTGATAACAGTCTTCTCTTCTTCAGTTATCTTCTCCTAAGTCACAATCTTCTCTTTCAACTTCTGTGGCACATTTTTCTTTTCTTTAGCCAATACAACCTCAGATTTCTGCACTTTCTCTACATTCTTCTCTCCATCTGTAGAACTTTTTTTTCCAATTATTTCAAGCTTCTGCAAGTTCTCTTTGCTACTTTTGACTTGTTGTTAAAGTCTCAACAACTCTTTCTTCATTTCTTCAATTTTTGAAGTTCTTGAGCCAAGTTCTACTATAAGGTCTTCACATATTTTGATTTGTTGCGCAAATCTTCTCTTTAAGTCAATATGCTTAGCCCTCATTTCATCCTTTTGACTTTCAGCTTCCTCAGACTTTGCTTCAACTTGTTTTATATGGGCCTTTAACCTTCTTATGGTTATGCCCCTTCTTATTATCTCCTTTAAAGCTACTTCCAACTCAGCTTTAAGATCTAGTTCTTCTTTATCAACCTCCTCTTCCTCTTTAGAAGTTGAACTACCACCTTAAACTAATGCCATAAAGGCATACTCATCTAATGAGTCTTCATCTTCCTCCTCATCAGCTTCTTTTATCTGAGACATATAACACTTGAATGAGCCTCTCTTCTTCTTTTGTGGGTTAGTAGTCTTCTTGCTAGACTTCTTTGATTTAAATGATGATCTTCTCTATCTTGAATTTTGCTCATCATCACCATCCTCATCTTCATCATCAAGTTTCACTTTGCATTGAGAAGCAAAGTGTCCAATCTACCCACAATGATAACATCTTAAGGACAACTATCCTTTTCCCTTTTTAGACCCCTTTTTGAACTTTCTTGTGGAGTACTCAACACTTCACCTTCACTTTCTTCCTCATCATAATCATCATCATCCTCACTAGATGATTCTTCCTCTTCTTTTATCAAGTGCTTCATAGCTTTGAAAGATACCTTTTTTGATACCTTTGTAGGAAAACGTGATTAGTGGCTTATGTTGTGCATAGTTAGCTATTTTTAGAATATATCTTTAGGAATAAACTAATTTAGGTAGGTTTTTTAAGGTCCCATAAGTTATGGGATTTGATGTATTTTTACCTTTTATTACTTTCCTTTTTTACTAGGTCTAGCATCTATAAAGCTATTGTCTAATGTATTATTCAGAATAAGAAGGATTATTACTCTTTCAATCTCCAACATTTACTCTTTCAATCTCCAACATGGTATCAGAGCCTTTGTTCTTCTTAGTCTTCTTCCTTCTATTTTCTTTTCTTTTCTTTGACATCAAAACAGATTGCTAGCCTTTATTGTTGGTGATCCCTACTTCACGTGGAAGGCCTTAATTGCCTAGAATTGTTATTTTTTTTTTTCATAAAAGATGTCTGAGGTTGCAGGGACAGGATAAGGCCTTAATTGCCTAGAATTGTTATTTTTTTCATAAAAGATGTCTGAGGTTGCAGGGACAGGATCACTTATCAACAACCTTGAAACACCCTCAGGTACCTGTTCTTTGGCATATTCAGGTGAGTTTCCATTCTCCATTGGGTTAAATGTTTCGGGTACAACCTTTGCCAACTCCTGGGTCATGGACTCAGGAGCTACTGACCATATGACTCACTTACCAAATATTTTTTTTTCCACGTATTCCCCGTGTCCAAGCAGTAGGAAAAATAGCCACAGCAGACGGTTCGGTGACCACTGTAGCCGGTGTAGGGAATGTTAAAATAGGTCCATCACTGGTCCTAAAAAATGTCCTCCATGTCCCTAAACTGTCCACAAATTTGATTTCTATACAAAAACTTACTCAAGATTTATACTGCAATGTGGTTTTTCATCACGACTATTGTGAATTTCAGGACAAGGATTCGGGGAAGATGATTGGACATGCTAAAGAACGGTATGGTCTCTACTACCTTGAAACACCAAGTCAGTTTAAACATTACTAAGGGCAGATTATCCCATTCTTTTATGTCAGAAAATCTTTCATCCAATAAAGAGAAAGTTTGGCTCCATCATCGCCGACTTGGACATCCATCTTTTAGAATTATTGAAATTCTGTTTCCTTCTTTGTTTAAAAATCTAAATGTTGAAACCTTTCATTGTGAGGTATGTGAACTTGCCAAACATAAGCGTATACCAATTCCAGCCAGTAACAAAAAGAGTTCTGTTTCCTTTCTATCTTGTTCATAGTGATATTTGGGGTCCTACGTCTATTCCTAATATTTCTGGAGCAAGATGGTTTGTTTCATTTATTGATGATTGTACTCGTGTTGCCTGGATTTTTCTACTCAAGCATAAATCAGATGTTATTACTGTTCTCCCAAATTTTTTTCTCCATGGTCAAAAATCAATTTGGAATCAATATCAAAAGGTTTAGGTCAGATAATGCTAGGGAATATTTCAATCAAACCCTAACTCCATATTTTCAAAAGGAAGGTATAGTACATGAATCATCTTGTGTCAATACCCCACAACAAAATGGAGTAGCGGAAAGGAAAAATGGTCACCTTCTTGAAAAAAACTCGAGCCTTTATGTTCCAAAACAATGTGCCTAAAATTTTTTGGGGGGAAGCAGTTCTCACTGCTGCCCATCTCATAAATCGTTTGCCATCTAGAGTTTTGGGATTCAAAAGTCCTATGGAAATACTCTCCACATTCTACCCTGACCTACAAACTACAAATAACCTTGTTCCTAGAATATTTGGGTGTGTATCATTTGTTCATGTTCACTGTCCAACTAAAGGAAAATTAGATCCAAGGGCAATAAAATGTGTCTTTGTGGGGTATTCCTCAACTCAAAAGGGGTATAAGTGCTACCATCCTCCATCAAGGAAGTTCTATGTCTCAATAGATGTCACTTTCAATGAACATGAGTCTTACTTCACCCATCCTTATTTTCAGGGGGAGAATTTAACAATAGAAAATAAGGATGGAGGATGTTTTACTTGATCTATCACCACTATCCATGTGTAAACCATCCAGTTCATCTTGTCCCATTATACCAAACCGTGTGCCTGAAAATCTTCCTAAACACATAGTTGAAAATGAACCAAACCATATGTCTGAAAATCCTCAAGAAAAACCAGATTCTGCACCTGAGAATGTAAGTTTTGGCAAGGGCAAGGTGTTCACAAGGAAGAAGATGATCGTTCTTGAATTTATGCAGGTCCAAGAGTCCAACCCAAGTCCTGAGAATGAGGTAACAATATCTAATCCTACATTGCAAAATGAAACTGAATTTCATATGAGTAAGGATGACCAGGATCTTCCCATTGCTATTAGGAAAGCAACAAGGGAGTGCACAAAACAACCTAATCCTACATTGCAAAATGAAACTGAATTTCATATGAGTAGGAATGACCAGGATCTTCCCATTGCTATTAGGAAAGCAACAAGAGAGTGCACAAAACAACCTTTATATCCTCTTGCACACTTTATGTCTTTTAAGAAATTTTCACCATCTCATCGATCCTTCCTTGTTAGCTTAAACACCATTACCATTCCTACCACCTTATTCGAGGCGTTGTCCAACGAGAAATGGAAACAAGCTATGAATGTGGAAATGGAGGCACTTGAGAAAAATAAAACCTGGGAGTTGGTAAAGTTACCAGTGGGAAAGAAGCCTGTAGGGTGTAAATGGGTGTATACAATAAAGTATAGAGCAGATGGATCAATAGAAAGATACAAAGCAAGGTTAGTAGCCAAAGGATATACTCAAAGCTATGGAATTGATTATCTGGAAACTTTTGCACCAGTTGCAAAAATGAATACTGTTAGAGTTTTATTGTCGTTGTCAGCTAACTATGGTTGGGAATTACAGCAGTTCGATGTAAAAAATGAATTCTTGCATGGAGAACTAGAGGAAGAAATTTATATGGAGGTCCCACCAGGTTATAGGAAGAACTTGGATTCTCAAACTGTGTGTAAATTAAAGAAAGCCTTATATGGTCTAAAACAATCACCACGAGCATGGTTCGGACGATTTGCTAGAGTTATGATAGCTATGGGATACAAACAAAGCCGAGGGGATCATACATTGTTCATTAAACACTCAAGGTCAGGGGGAGTCACAGCTCTCTTGGTTTATGTTGATGACATAATAGTGACAGGAGATGATGACAAAGAAAAACAAATCTTGAGTCATTGTTTGGGCAAGGAATTTGAGATCAAGGTGTTAGGAAGGTTCAAATATTTTCTTGGGATTGAGGTTGCTCACTCTAAGCAAGGCATTTTTATCTCCCAACAAAAGTATGTCACGGATCTCCTAAAGGAAACAGGCATGACAGCATGCAAACCAGCAAGTACTCCAATAGATCAGAATGTCAAACTTGGAAAAGCAGAGGAGGATGTTGCGGTAGACAAGGCAACATATCAACGCCTTGTAGGAAGACTTATTTATTTGTCTCACACACGACCAGATATAACATATGCAGTTAGTGTGATTAGCCAATTCATGCATAACCCAAAGGAAGTTCATCTACAAGCAGCTTACCGAGTATTACAGTACCTTAAGGGAGTACCAGGAAAAGGTATTTTTTTCAAAAGGAACGAAGGTTTAGTACTTGAGGCATACACAGATGCTGATTATGCTGGGTCAATTGTTGACAGAAAGTCAACCACTGGATATTGCACCTTTCTTGGTGGAAACCTTGTGACATGGAGGAGTAAAAAACAGAATGTAGTGGCCAGGTCTAGTGCAGAAGCAGAATTTCGAGCAATGGCTCAAGGTGTGTGTGAAGTACTTTGGTTAAAAATCATTCTAGAAGACTTGAGGATTAAATGGGATGGCTCAATAAGACTCTATTGTGACAACAAGTCTGCAATCAGCATAGCTCACAACCCAGTACAACATGATCGAACAAAGCACATTGAAGTCGACAGACACTTTATCAAAGAACACATGGAGAGCGGGTTGATTTGTACCCCTTACATGCCTACACACAGCCAGCTTGCGGATGTACTCACCAAAGGGTTAACCAGTTCGGTGTTTCAAAATATAATATCCAAGCTGGGAATGGAAAATGCCTATTCACCAGCTTGAGGGGGAGTGTAGGAAAACGTGATTAGTGGCTTATGTTGTGCATAGTTAGCTATTTTTAGAATATATCTTTAGGAATAAACTAATTTAGGTAGGTTTTTTAAGGTCCCATAAGTTATGGGATTTGATGTATTTTTACCTTTTATTACTTTCCTTTTTTACTAGGTCTAGCATCTATAAAGCTATTGTCTAATGTATTATTCAGATTAAGAAGGATTATTACTCTTTCAATCTCCAACATTTACTCTTTCAATCTCCAACAACCTTCATTGTTGTAGAACTTTTAGCTAACTTTATTCTCATCTCATATGCAATGAGATTGCACTGGAGATTATGCAGAGATATAGAATTGAGATCTCTACTCTCCTCTATGGCTGCTACCTTTGAGGCAAACCTCTCAGGCAGAATTGTCAAAATTTCTTTCACAATCAATGAGTCCTTCTTGTTCTTCCCATGACTTCTCAGGTCGTTTATAGTGTCAATAACCCTAGTGAATAACTCTTGAACTGTCTCATTCTTTTGCATTTTGAGAGATTCATATCTCTCCTTGAACACTTGATGCTTAGCCTTCTTTATTCTGCCTTCACCTTCATAGACTTTTTGTAATCTGTCCCATATCTCCTTAGCAGATTGTAGTCCATAACTTTAGCATACTCAGCATCTGTTAATGCTAAAATGATGACATTGAGGACTTCCCATTTATCTCAAACTGCCTTAACTCCTCTTAGGTTAGATCTTTACCTTTTTTTGGAGCCACAAAACCCTCTTATACACATTTCACCATTTTCATGCCCATGGTTGCAAATACCACTTGCATTCTTGCTCTCCACATATGGTAGTTGGTTCTATTGAAGATTGGAACCTTCTTACTGTAAGTGGTGCTAGTTGGTATCAGCTTCCATTTATCTGGATGATGAACAAGTCAAATTTCTAGATCCCTTCAAACTAGTACACCAAGCTATTAAGCTTCAAACTGGTGAACCTAGCTCTGATACCAATTGAAGTTTTGACTTCTTCCTAGGATTTACTAGTTTATGATACTAAGAAGGGGTGTGAATTAGTATCATCACAATTCATAATTCATAGGTAATTGAATAACTCCAACCTCTTCTTAAAAGCAAACTCTTTCTCAGACTCGACTAAGGTAGATCTATTACTAGCTACTAATCACAATAGTCCCCAAAGTCACCTTTCAGACACCTTGCCTAATAGACAATTCGTATATTCTTGTTTAGGTCTTCGTTAGGTTGTGGGTTGGCTGATACTTTAGTGTGTCTACCCTTCTTCTAGCTTGTCTTGCCTCTGTTGAATTGCAATTACCTTTGTTCACTTGATGGCTACTGTTCACGACGGTTATTGTTCACGATGCTACTGTGCGGCTCCCTCCTTTTTGCTGTGTATTCAATTGTGTTGGCCTCCACCCTATTTTTGTCTTCCAAGGTCCTTCTATATCTCTTCCATGAAACCCTAATAGGGCTTACGTGGTGGATTTACGTTCTTGCCCTTATGCGGCAGATTTACTTTCTTGCCCCTCTATGCAGATTTATGTGCTTGCCCTTTCATGTGGATTTACCTTCTTACCCTTCCATGTGGCATTACTTTCTTGGACACTTAAACCTAGTTAACAACAACTACAACCCATACAAGGCTATGGGAACAACACATTAGTACCAAATGCAAACAAAGATGAATGACTCCTTTGGTCAATGCAAGTAAAGACATTTAGAGTTTTAATGTTATTTTGACTTGTTTGTTTTAATTAATATACTAGTTAGTTTATGCACAAATGTTAATTTCATGTTCACTATATCAAAAAGTATATTTGGAACCAAAAGTGGAGTGTTGCTAATCAGAGATGTTGGGAGGGACTCTTTATTTCAAATTCAACCAATTAATATCAATAAGAAATGCAAATCAAGATTAAGGACTTCATTGTTTATTAGAATTGAATGAATTCATGGTATAGATGGTTCATGGACATTATTTTCACAATGAATATATTGGTTAAGAAAGACACAAAAGATAATTTTGTGGTCATTGTATCAAAAATAGTCTCTGTAACGAAAAGAGGAGCCTAATTAGGATGAGGTGATTAGAAAGTCTCATTATTTATGAATTAATCCACATAACATTAGTACGAAATACAAACAAAGATGAAGGACTCCTTTGGTTAATGCAAGTAAAGACATTTAGAGTTTTAATGTTGTTTTGACATGTATGTTTTAATTAATATACTTGTTAGTTTATCCATAAATGTTAATTTCATGTTCATTATATCAAAAAGTGTGTTTGGAACCAAAAGTGGAGTCTTGCTAATCAGACATGTTGGGAAGGACTCTTTATTTTCAAATTCAACAAACTAATATCAATAAGAAATGCAAATCAAGATCAAGGACTTCATTCTTTATTGGAATTGGATGAATTCATGGTATAGATGGTTCATAGACATTGTCTTTGCAATATATATAGTTGTTAAGAAAGTCACAAAAGATAATTTCATGGTTATTGCATCAAAAATAGTCCTTGTATTGAAAAGAGCAACCTAATTGGGATGAGGTGATTAGAAAGTCTCATTATTTAGGAATTAATCCACATAACATTAGTACAAAATGCAAACAAAGACGAAAGACTCATTTGGTCGATACAAGTAAAGACATTTAGAGTTTTAATATTGTTTTGACTTGCTTGTTTTAATTAATATACTATGTAATTTAGGCACAAATGTTAATTTTATGATGACTGTATCAAAAACTGTGCTTGAATATAGAAAAGGAGTGTTGCTAACTAGAAATGATGGGATGGACTCTTTATTTTGGAATTTAACCAATTAATATAAATAAGAAATGAAAATCAAGATCAAAGACTCCATTGTTTATTGGAATTAAATGAATTCATGGTATAAATGGTTCATGGACATTGTTTTCGTAATGTGTATAGTCATTAAGAAAGAAACAAAAGATAATTTGATGGTTATAGCATAAAAAGTGGTCCTTGTAACAAAAAGAGGAGCCTAATTTGCAAAAGGTGATTAGAAAGTCTCATTATTTATGAATTAATCCACATAACATTAGTACAAAATGCAAACAAAGATGAAAGACTCCTTTGGTCGATGCACGTAAAGACATTTAGAGTTTTAATGTTGTTTTGACTTATTGGTTTTAATTAATATATTAGTTAGTTTATCCATAAATGTTAATTTTATGTTCACTGTATCAAAAAGTGTATTTGAAACTAAAAGTCGAGTCTTGTTAATCAGACATGTTGGGAGAGACTCTTTATTTCAAATTCAACCAATTAATATCAATAAGAAATGCAAATCAAGATCAAGGACTTCATTGTTTATTGGAATTGAATGAATTCATGGTATAAATGGTTTATGGACATTATTTTCACAATGAATATATTGGTTAAGAAAGACATAAAAGATAATTTTGTAGTCATTGCATCAAAAATAGTCTTTGTAATGAAAAGAGGAACCTAATTAGGTTAAGGTGATTAGAAAGTCTCATTATTTATGAATTAATCCACATAACATTAGTACGAAATGCAAACAAACATAAAGGACTCCTTTGGTTGATGCAAGTAACGACATTTAGAGTTTTAATGTTGTTTTGACTTGTTTATTTTAATTAATATACTAGTTAGTTTATCCACAAATGTTAATTTCATGTACACTATATTAGAAAGTGTATTTGGAGCTAAAAGTGGAGTCTTGCTAATTAGATATGTGGGGAGGGACTCTTTATTTCAAATTCAACCAATTAATATCAATAAGAAATGCAAATCAAGATCAAAGAATTCATTGTTTATTAGAATTGAATGAATTCATGGTATAGATGGTTCATGGACATTGTTTTCACAGTGAATATATTGGTTAAGAAAGACACAAAAGATAATTTTGTGGTCATTACATCAAAAATAGTCTTTGTAACGAAAAGAGGAACCTAATTAGGATAAGGTGATTAGCAAGTCTTATTATTTATGAATTAATCCACATAACATTAGTATGAAATGCAAACAAAGATGAAGGACTCCTTTGGTTGATGTAAGTAAAGATATTTAGAGTTTTAATGTTGTTTTGGCTTGTTTGTTTTAATTATTATACTTGGTAGTTTATCCACAAATTTTGATTTCATGATCATTGTATTAAAATATGTGTTTGGAACCAAAAGTGGTGTCTTGCTAACCAGAAATGATGGGATGGACTGTTTATTTTGGAATTAAACCAATTGATATAAATAAGAATTACAAATCAAGATCGAAGACTCCATTGTTTATTGGAATTGAATGAATTCATGTTATAGATGGTTCATGGACATTGATTTCACAATGTATATAGTCGTTAAGAAAGACATAAAGATAATTTCATGGTCATTGCATCAAAAGTTGTGCTTGTAACAAAAAGAGGAACCTGATTTGCATGAACTAATTAGAAAGTCTCATCATTTAGGTATTAATCCATATAACATTAGTGCAAAATGTAAACCAAGATGAAGGACTCGTTTGGTCAATGCAAGTAAAGACATTTAGAGTTTTATTGTTGTTTTGACTTGCTTGTTTTAATTAATATACTATGTAGTTTAGGCACAAATATTAATTTCATGATGACTGTATCAAAAACTGTGCTTGAATCTAAAAAAGGAGCATTGCTAACCAGAAATGATGGGATGGACTCTTTATTTTGGAATTCAACCAATTAATATAAATAAGAAATGCAAATCAAGATCAAGGACTCCATTATTTATTGGAATTGTATGAAGTCATGGTATAAATGGTTCATAAACATTGTTTTCACAAAGTATATAGACATTAAGAAAGAGAAAAAGGATAATTTGATGGTCATTGCATCAAAAATATTCTGTCACAAAAAGAGGTAGTTGATTAGGATGAGGTGATTAGAAAGTCTCATTATTTATGAATTAATCCACATTACATTTGTACGAAATGCAAACAAAGATGAAGGACTCCTTTGGTCGATGCAAGTAAAGACATTTAGAGTTTTAATGTTGTTTTGACTTGTTTGTTTTATTTAATATGCTAGGTAGTTTATCCACAAATGTTAATTTCATGATCACAGTATCAAGAAGTGTGTTTGGAACAAAAAATGGAGCCTTGCTAATTAGACATATTGGGAGGGACTCTTTATTTTCAAATTTAACTAATTGATATCAACAAGAAATGCAAATCAAGATCAACGTCTTCATTGTTTTCTAGAATTGAATTAATTCATGGTATAGATGGTTTATGGACATTGTTGTCACAATGAATATAGTTGTTAAGAAAGACACAAAAGATAATTTCATGGTCATTGCATCACAAATTGACCTTATAACAAAAAAATAAGCCTAATTAGCATGACTTGATTAGAAAGTCTCATTATTTAGGAATTAATCCACTTAATATTAGTACGAAATGCAAACCAATATGAAGGTCTTCTTTGGTTGATAATAGTAAACACATTTAGAGTTTTAATGTTGTTTAGACTTGTTTGTTTTAATTAATATACAAGGTAATTTAGTCACAAATGTTAATTTCATGATCACTATATCAAAAAGTGTGTTTGTACCCAAAAATGGAGTCTTGCTAACCAGAAATAATGGGAGGGACTCTTTATTTTGGAATTTAACTAATGAATATTAATAAGAAATGCAAATCAAGATCAAGGACTCCATTGTTTGATGGAATTGAATGAATTCATGGTATAAAGGGTTCATGGACATTGTTTTCATGATGAATATAGTCATTGCATAAAAATAGTCCTTGTGACTAAATAAGGAGTCTGATTAGCATAAGGCGTATTGAAAGTCTCATTATATAGGAATTAAACCATTTAGCATTAGTACATAATGCAAACCAAGATGAATGACTTCTTTGGTTGATGGAATTAACCACATTTAATGTTTTCAAGGTGTTTAGACTTGTTTGTTTAAATTAATATACTAGGTAGTTTGGTCATAAATGTTAATTTCATACTCACTATATCAAAAGGTGTGTTTGGAACTAAAAGGGGAGCCTTGCTATGCAGAAATGATAAAAGGGACTCGTTATTTTGGAATTCAATCAATTAATATTGATAGCAAATGCAGATCATGATCAATGACTCCATTGTTTGTTGGAATTGAATGAATTCATGGTATAGATGGATCATGGACATTCTTTTCACAATGAATACAATCGTTAAGTAAGATACAAAAGAAAATTTAGGAATTAAATCATTTATCATTAGTACAAAATGCAAACCAAGATGAATAACGTCTTTGGTTAATGGAAGTGAAGACATTAAGAGTTTTAATGAGACTTTGTCTCATTATTTAGGAATTAATCTACTTAACATTAGTACTGAATGTAGACTAAGATGAAGGTCTCCTTTGGTTGATGGAAGTAAACACATTTGGAGTTTTAATGCTGTATAGACTTGTTTGTTCTAATTAATATACTAGGTAGTTTAGTCAAAAATGTTAATTTCATAATTACTGTATCAAAAAGTATGTTTGAACTCAAAAGTAAGGCCTTACTAATCAAACATGTTGGGACGGACTCTTTATTTTCAAATTCAACCAATTAATATCAATAAGAAATGCAAATTAAGGTTAAGGACTTAATTATTTATTGGAATTGAATGAATTTATGGTATAAATGGCTTATGGACATTGTTTTTACAATTAATATAGTCATTAAGAAAGACACAAAAGATAATTTCATGGTCATTACATGAAAAATAGTCCATATAACAAAAAGAGGAGCATGATTAGCATGAGGTGATTAGAAAGTCTCATTATTTAGGAATGTAGTCGTTAAGTAAGACATACAAGATAATTTCATGGATACTACATAAGGCATAGTCCTTGTAACAAAAAGAGGAGTCTGTACACGAGGCGAATTGAAAGTTTCATTATTTAGGAATTAAGCCATTTAACATTAGTATGAAATGCAAACCAAGAAGGATGACTTCTTTGGTAGATGGAAGTAAATGCATTTAGAGTTGTAATGTTATTTAGACTTGTTTGTTTTAATTAATATACTAGGTAGATTAGCCACAAATGTTAATTTCATGATCACTATATCAAAAAGTGTGTTTGGAACTAAAAGTGGAGGGTTGTTATTAGAAATGATAGAAGGGACTATTTTGGAATTGAACCAATTAATATCAATAAGAAATGCAAATCAAGATCAAGGACTCCATTGTTTTTTTGGAATTGAATGAATTCATGGTATAGATGGTTCATAGACATTTTTTTCACAATGAATATAGTCGTTATATGAGACACAAAAGATAATTTCATGGCCATTACATGAAAAATAGTCATTGAAACATAAAAAGGAGCCTAATTTGCTTAAGGTCAATTGATAGTCTCATTATTTAGGAATTAAACCACTTAACATTAGTGAGAAATGCAAAGCATGTTGAATGACTCCTTTGGTTGATGGAAGTAAAGACATTTAGAGTTTTAATGGTATTTAAACTTGTTTGCTTTAATTAATAAACTAGGTAGTCTAGCAACAAATGTTAATTTCATGATCACTATATCAAAAATTGTATTTGGACACAAAAGAGGAGCCTTGCTAACCAGAAATGATGGGATGGACTCTTTATTTTAGAATTCAACCTATTAATATGAAAAAGAAATTCAAATCAAGATCAAGAACTCCATTGTTTATTAGAATTGAATGAATTCATGGTATAGATGGTTCATGGACATTATTTTCACAATGAATATAGTCATTAAGAAAGACACAAATGATAATTACTTGGTCATTGAGCATTAGTACAAAATTCAAACTGAGTTGATTGACTCCTTTGGTTGATGGAAGTAAACACGATTAGGATTTTAATGGTGTTTAAACTTATTTGTTTTATTACTGTACTAGGTAGTTTTGCAACAAATGTTAATTTCATAATCACTACATCTAAAAGTGTATTTGAACCCAAAAGAGTTGCCTTGTCAACCAAAAATGATGGGATAGACTCTTTATTTTGAAATTTATCCAATTAATATGAACAAGAAATGCAAATCAATCAAGATCAAGGACTTCATTGTTTGTTGGAATTGAATGAATTCATGGTATAGATGGTTTATGGACATTGATTTCACAATGAATATTGTTGTTAAGAAAGACACAAAAGATAATTTCATAGACATTGCATGGAAAATAGTCCTTGTAAGAAAAAGAGGTGCTTGATTAGCATGAAGGGAATGGAAAGACTCATTTATTTAGGAATTAATCCATTTAACATTAGTACAAAATGCAAACCAAGATGAATAACTCCTTTGGTTGATGGAAGTAAACACATTTAGAATTTTAATGGTATTTAAACTTGTTTGTTTTAATTGATATGCTATGTAGTTTAACCACAAATGTTAATTTCATGATCATTGTATCAAAAAGTATGTTTGGACCCAAAACAAGAGCCTTCCTAACTAGAAATGGTGGGATGGACTTTTTATTTTGGAATTCAACCAATTAATATTAATAAGAAATGGAAATCAAGATCAAGAACTCTATTGCTTGTTGGAATTGATGGATTCATGGTATAAGCAGTTCATGGACATTGTTGTCAGAATGAATATAATTATTAACTATGACATAAAAGATAATTTCATGGTTTTTGGAAAAAATATTCTTTGGAACAAATAGAGGAACCTAATTAGCTTTAGGCAAATTAAAAGTCTCATAATTTAGGAAATAAACCACTTAGCATTAGTACGAAATGCAAATGAAGATGAATGACTCCTTTGGTCAATAGAAGTACACACATTTAGAGTTTTAATAGTATATAGACTTCTTTGTTATAATTAATATACTAGGCAATTTAACCACAAATGATAATTTCATGATCACAGTATCAAAAAGTACGTTTGGAACCAAAAGTAGAGCCTTGCTAACCAAAAATGATAGGGGGGACTCTTGCTTTTGGAATTCAACCAATTAATATCAATAGAAAATGCTAATCAAGATTAGGGACTACATTGTTTGTAGGAATTGAATGAATTCATGGTATAGATGGTTTTTGGAAATTGTTATCACAATGAATATAGTTGTTAATATGGAAACAAAAGATAATTTTATAGACATTGCATAAAAAATAGTCCTTGTAACAACAAGAGGAGTTTGATTAGCATGAGATGATTAGAAGGTGTTGTTATTTAAAAATTAGACCACTTAACCTTAGTACGAAATGCAAACCAAGATGAATGAGTTCTTTGATTGATGGAAGTAAATACATTTAAAGTTTTAATGGTGTGTAGACTTGTTTGTTTTAATTAATATACTAGATAATTTACCCACTAATGTTAATTTCATGATCACTGTATCAAAAAGTGTATTTAGAGCCAAAAGAGGAGCCTTAGTAACTAGAAATGATGGAGGGACCTTTTATTTTCGAATTCAACCAAATAATAGCAATAAGAAATGCTAATCAAGATCAAGGACTCATTTATTTGTTAGAATTAAATGAATTTATGGTATAAATGGAGAGGCACATTGTTTTCACAATGAATATTGTTGTTATAAAAGACACAAAAGATAATTTCATGGTAATAGCATGAGATATAGTCCTTATAACAAAAAGTAGAGCCTGATTAGCATGTGGCAAATTGAAAGTCTCATTACTTAGGATTTAAACCATTTAACATTAGTACGAAATGCAAACCAAGATGAATCACTCCTTTAGATGAAGGAAGTAAACACATTTAGAGTTTTAATGGTGTTTAAGCTTATTTGTTTTAATTAATATACTAAGTAGTTTAGCCATAAATGTTAATTTTATGATCATTGTATCAAAAAGTTTATTTGGATCCACAAGAGAAGCCTTGCTAATTAGACATGTTAAGAGGGACTCTTTATTTTCTAATTCAACCAATTAATATCAATAAGAAATGCAAATCAAGTCAAGGACTGCATTGTTTGTTGGAAATGAATAAATTCATGATATAGATGGTTCATGGATATTGATTTCACAATGAATATAATCATTAAGAAAGACACAAAAGATAATTTCATGGACGTTGCATGAAAAATAGTCCTTGTAACAAAAAGAGGAGCCTGATTTGCATAAGGCGAATGGAAAGTCTCATTATTTAGAAATTAAACCATTTAACATTAGTATGAAATGCAAACTAAGATGAATGACTCCTTTTGTTGATGGAAGTAATCACATTTATAGTTGTAATGGTGTTTAGACTTCCTTGTTTTAATTAATATTCTTGGTAGTTTATCCACATAAGGTAATTTCATGATCACCATATTGAAAAGTGTGTTTGTAACCAAAAGAGTATCCTTGCTAACCAGAAATGATATGAGGGACTCTTTATTTTGGAATTCAACCAATTAATATGAATAAGAAATACAAATCAAGATCAAGGACTCCATTGTTTGTTGGAATTGAATGAATTCATGCTATATATAGATGGTTCGTGGACATTGTTTTCACAATGAATATAGTCGTTAAGAAAGATACAAAAGATAATTTCATAAACATTGCATGAAATTTTGTCCTTGTAACAAAAAGAGGAGCTTGTTTTACATGAGGTGATTAGAAAGTCTTATTATTTAGGAGTTAAACCACTTAACATTAGTATGAAATGCAAACTAAGATGAATGACTTCTTTGGTTGATGGAAGAAAGCAAATTTAGATTTTTATTGGTGTTTAAACTTGTTTGTTTTAATTAATATGCAGGGTAGTTTAGCCACAAATGTCAATTTCCTGATTATTATATCAAAAAGTGTGTTTAGACCCAAAAGGATTTCCATGCTAACCAGAACTGATGGGATGGACTATTTGTTTTGAAATTTAACCAATTAATATCAATAAGATATGCAAATCAGGATCAAAAACTTCATTGTTTGTTGGAATTGAATAAATTCATGGTATATATGGTTTATAGACATTGTTTTTATAATGAATATTGCGTTATGAAAGACATAAAAGATAACTTCATGGTCATTGCATGAAAAATAGTCATTATAACAGTATGAGGAGCCTGATTAGCATGAGGTGATTAGAAGGTCTCATTATTTAGAAATTAAACTACTTAACATTAGTACAAAATGCAAACCAAGATAAATAACTCCTTTGGTTGAAAGAAGTAAACACATTTAGAGTTTTCATGGTATTTCAACATGTTTGTTTTAATTAATATACTAGGTATTTTAGCCATAAAAGTTAATTTCATGATCACTATATCAAAAAGAATGTTTGGAACCAAAAAAGGAGCCTTGCTAACCAGAATTGATGGGATTGACTTGTTATTTTGGAATTCAACCAATTAATATGAATAAATGCAATTCAAGATCAAGGACTCCATTGTTTGTTGGAATTGAATGAATTCATGATATAGATGGTTCATGGACATTGATTTCATAATGAATATAGTTGTTGAGTATGACACAAAAGATAATTTCTTTGTCATTACATGAAATATAGTCCTTGTAACAAAATGAGTAGCTTGATTAGCATTAGGCGAATTGAAAGTCTTGTTATTTAGGAATAAACCATTTAACATTAGTAAAAAATGCAAACCAAGAAAAATGACTTCTTTGGTTGATGGAAGTAAACACATTTAGAGTTTTAATGGTGTTTAACTTGTTTGTTTGTATTAATATACTAGGTAGATTAGCCAGAAATGTTAATTTCATGATCACTGTATCAAAAAGTGTGTTTGGAACTAAAAGAGGAGCCTTGCTATCCATAAATGATAGCAAGGACTCTTTATTTTGGAATTCAACCAATTAATATCAATAAGAAATGCAAATCAAGATCAAGGACTCCATTGTTTGTTGGAATTGAATAAATTCGTGGTATAGATCATTCATGGACATTGTTTTGAATAAAGTCATTATGTGAGACACAAAAAATGATTTCATGGTCATTGCATGAAAATTATTCTTTGGAACAAATATAAGAGCCTAATTAGCTTATGGCAAATTTAAAGTCTCAATATTTAGGAATTAGACCCCTTAACATTAGTAAGAAATGCAAACCAAGATGAATGACTCCTTTGGTTGATGGATGTAAACACATTTAAAGTTTTAATGGTACGTAAACTTGTTTGTTTTAATTAATATACTACATAGTTTATCCACAAATGTTAATTTTATGATCCCTGTATCAAAAAGTATTTTTTGAGCCAAAAAAGGAGCCTTGCTAACCAGAAATGATGGAAAAGACTCTTTATTTTGGAATTCAACCAAATATTATCAATATGAAATGCTAATCAAGATCAAGGACTTGTTTATATGTTCAAATTGAATGAATTCATGGTATAGATGGTGAGGGACATTGTTTTCACAATGAATATAGTCATTATAAAAGTTACAAAAGATAATTTCATGGTTATAGCGTGAGATATAGTCCTTGTAACAAAAAGTGGAGCCTGATTAGCATAAGGTGAATTGAAAGTCTCATTATTTAGGATATAAACCATTTAACATTATTATGAAATGCAAATCAAGATGAATCACTCCTTTGGTTGATGGAAGTAAACACATTTAAAGTTTTACTGGTGCATAGACTTGTCTGTTTTAATTAATATACATATAGTTTACTCACAAATGTTAATTTCATGATCACTGTATTGAAGAGTGTGTTTGGAGCAAAAAGAGGAGCCTTGCTAACCATAAATGATGGGAGGGAATCTTTATTTTATAATTCAACCAAATAATATCAATAAGAAATGCAAATCAAGATCAAGGACTCCATTGTTTGATGGAATTGAATGAATTCATGGTATAAAGGGTTCATAGACATTGTTTTCATGATGAATATAGTCATTGAGATAGATATAAAAGATAATTTCATGGTCATTGCATGAAAAATAGTCTTATTATTTAGGAATTAAATCATTTAACATTAGTATGAAATGCAAACCAAGATGAATGACTTCTTTGGTTGATGGAAGAAAACACATTTAGAGTTTTAATGGTGTTTAGATTTGTTTGTTCTAATTAATATACTAGGTAGTTTAGCCACAAATATTAATTTCATAATCACTATATCTAAAAGTGTATTTAGACCCAAAAGGGTTGCCTTGCTAACTAAAAATGATGGGATGAACTTTTTATTTTGGAATTGAAACAAATAATATCGATAAGTAATGTAAATCAAGATCAAGGACTCTATTGCTTGTTGGAATTGAATGAATTCATGGTATAGAAGGTTCATGGACATTGCATAAAAAATAGTCCAGTAATAAAAAGAGGAGCCTAACTAGCATGAGGTAAATGGAAAGACTTATTATCTAGGAATTAAATCACTTAACCTTAGTACAAAATGCAAACCAAGATGAATGACTCCTTTGGATGATGGAAGTAAACACATTTAAAGTTTTAATGGTCTTTAGACTTGTTTGTTTTAATTAATATAATAGGTAGTTTAGACAAAAATGTTAATTTCATGGTCACTATATCAGAAAGTGTGTTTAGACCCAAAACAGGTGGCTTGCTAACCAAAAATGGTGGGATAGACTCTTTATTTTTGAATTCAACCAATTAATGTTAAGAAGAAATGCAAATCAAGGTCAAGGACTCCATTGCTTGTTGGAATTGAATGATTTCATGGACACAAAAGATAATTTCATGTACATTGCATGAAAAATAGTCATTGCAATAAAAAGAGGAGTTTGATTAACATGAGGTGAATAAAAAGTCTTATTTTTTTTAAAATTAAACCACTTAACATTAGTATGAAATGCAAACGAAGAAGAATAACTACTTTTGTTGATGGAGGTAAAAACATTTAGAGTTTTAATGGTGTTTATACTTGTTTGTTTTAATTAATATGCTAGGTAATCTAGCCACAAATATTCATTTCATGATCACAATATCAAAAAGTGTGTTTGGAACCAAAAATGGGGCCTTGCTAACCAAAAATGATGGGAGGGACTCTTGGTTTTAGAATTTCACCAATTAATATCAATAAAAAATGCAAATCAAAATCAAGGACTCCATTGTTTGTTAGAATTGAATGAATTCATTGTATTAATGGTTCATGCACATTGTTCTTACAATGAATATAGTCATTAGGAATGACACAAATGATAATTTTATAGTCATTGAATGAAAAATAGTCTTTGGAACCAAAAAAGGAGCCTAATTAGCTTACGGCAAATTAATGTCTCATTATTTAAGAATTAAACCATTTAACCTTAGTATGAAATGCAAACCAAGATGAATGACATCTTTGGTTGATAGAAGTAAACACATTTAAAGTTTTGATGGTGTTCAAACTTGTTTGTTTTAATTAATATGCTAGATAGTTTAGGCTTACTTGTGGCGAATTTATTGTCTTGCCCCTCCATGTGACTTTTACGTTCTTGCCCCTCCATGTTGCTCTTACCTTCTTGTCCTTCTATGTGGTTTTACTTTCTTGCATACTTAAACCTAGTTGACAACAATTACAACCCATACAAGGCTATGGGAACAACAACTCTCCCTTTGTAATTGTTGGCAACACTCATGACAAAAGTCATTATGTGGCTTTTACGTTCTTGCCCCTCCATGTTGCTTTTACCTTCTTGCCCTTCTATGTGGCATTACTTTCTTGCACTTTTAAACCTAGTTGACAACAATTACAACCCATACAAGGTTGTGGGAACAACAATCTCCCCCTTTGTAATTGTCGGCAACACTTATAACAAAAGTCACTATGTAGCAATTTCAAATCCCCCTAAATATGCACTCCCCCTTTCATAATAGCTCCCTTTGCACTGTTACTTCTCTTCCCCTTGGACAACCAATTACAAATTGAAAAAAAAAAAAACAAATTTGCAAAGTAGAGATGGAGGACTCACCTGATTTTCAGGCTTGAGGAGGCATTCACATATAGACTCATTCTGTGCTTTTCAAATAGCTTTGTGGATAGAGATTTAGTTAGATCTTGTGTAGCCTCTTCAATAGATTTAGGTTCAACTTGTGAGAGTAACACAGTAGCTCCTATAATTCTTCTTCTTAATGTAGCTTCTGCTGATGGGTCACTATGATCTAATTTTCTTTATGAGCACTGGTCCACGTTTTCTTTGGCTTTCTTTCTTGCACAGTCTTAGTTACAAGAGGATCTCTTTCTTCATCAATCACATACAAATTTTCACCTATTCTCTTCCTGTCTGCAATAATATTGCCTTCTTTACTCTTTACCTATCAACTTATTTTTGTGAATATTACCTTATGGTCTTTATTGCATAGTTTGCTGATATATGCTAGATTATATTTGAGTCCTTCAACATGCAGAACATCTTTCTGCTTTCCTTTTCCAATGTTTACTGATCCCTGACCACTGATGTTGAGTGAATCATCATTGCCAAACTTGACTCTACCTTCTTTTGACTTGTTCAGCTTTGACAATTTACTCTTGTCTCCTATCATGTGTGAGGTGCATCCACTGTCAAGGATCTACTGCTTATCCTTGTAATTAACTTTGAGTGCAATTTTAGCTATATTAGCCACCTCCCTTTTAGCTTTATATTCCTTCTTTTGAACTAGCTAGAATATAGCTTTCTCCTTTTTCTCAGCTTTGACTGCACTGCTTATTTTCACTGTGCCATTGTGTGCCTTCTCTTGTTCAGGGAGAAGTGTCATGCATCTCTTGGCATTATGGCCATCTTGCCCACACCTTTCACACTATTCCAATTTTGCCAATACAATAAACTTGTTCTTTGAAACTACTGGTTTGGGCATCCACCAATACTCCTTGTCAGTGTATCCTTACTTTTTACAGCATGTGCAAGAACTCACGACAGGTGTTCTCCTCTGAATTTTGTATTGTCTCCCCCTATATGCAGCATCGTATCTTCTCAAATTGGAGACATATATTGGCCTTCTCCACCAGCAATTACTTGCCTTATGAACCCAAACTCCACAATAAAGGCAATGACCTTGAAACTGCCTCTTCTTAGGTCTGATTATAGCTTGTCTTCTTTTGTACATCACTTGCTGTGTAGGCAAAGTAGCTGGCTTCTTTACTTGTGTGACTTTCATTTCAATCACCTTCTTCTCCTTCTTCTATTCAGCTGCAGCTCTCTGCTAGCTGACTTTCTTTTCTTCCTTTTTGTTGGCCACCCTAGGTTGCTTCTTCAAATCTTCTTTATTCTCAGCTATCTTCTTATGAGTCGCAACCTTCTCTTTCAACTTCTGTGGCACATTCTTATTTACTTTAGCCAATGCAACCTCAACTTGCTGCACTTTCTCTACATTCTTCTATCCTTTTGCAGAACTTGTTTCTTCTATCATTTCAAGCTTATGCAAGTTCTTTTTGCTACTTTTGAGTTATTGTTAAAGTCTCAGCAACTCTTTCTCCATTTCTTTAATTTTTGAAGCCCTTGAGCTAAGCTCTACAGTAAGGTCTTCATATATTTTCATATGTTCCTCAAATCTTCTCTTTAAGTCAATATGTTTAGTCCTTATTTCATCCTTTTGACTTTTAGCTTCCTCAAACTTTGTTTCAACTTGTTTTATATAGGCCTCCAACCTTCTTATGGTTCTGCCCCTTTTGATTATCTCCTTTAAAGCTACTTCCAACTTAGCTTCAAGATCTAGCTCTTCTTCATTAACCTCCTCTTCCTCTTCAGAGGTTGAACTACCACCTTTAGTTGATGCCATAAAGTCATGCTCATATGATGATTCTTCATCTTCCTCCTCATCAGCTTCTTTTATCTAACTCACATAACTCTTGAATGAGCCTCTCTTCTTCTTCTGTGGGTTAGCAGTCTTCTTGTTGGAATTCTTTGATTTAAATGATGGTCTTCTCCATTTTGAATTCAGCTTATTATCACCATCCTCATCTTCATCATCAAGTTTCACTTTGCACTTTGAAGCAAAGTGTCCAGTCTGCCCACAATGATAACATCTCAAGGACAACCATCCTTTTCCCTTCTTAGACCCTTTTTTAAACTTCCTTGTGAAGTATTCCAACACTTCACCTTCACTTTCTTCCTCCTCCTCATCATCATCCTCACTAGATGATTCTTCCTCTTCTTTTATCTTTAAGTGCTTCATAGCTTTGAAAGTTGCCTCCTTTGATACCTTTGATGTTAAGGAGCTCTCAGTTGACTTTATTCTAATCTCATATGCAATGAGATTGCACTAGAGATCATGCAGAGATTAGAATTAAGATCTTTACTCTCCTCTATGGCTGCTACCCTTGAGGTAAACCTCTTTGGAAAAATTCTTAGAATTTTCTTCACAATAGATGAGTCCTTCTTGTTCTTTCCATGACTTCTAAGGCCATTTACAGTATCAATAACCCTGGTGAAGAACTCTTGGACTGTCTCATTCTTCTAGATTCTGAGGGACTTATATCTCTCCTTGAACAATTGAAGCTTAGCCTCCTTTATTCTGTCATCACCTTCATAAACTTTCTTTAACTCCTCTAGGTTAGGTCTTTACTTTCTTTCGGAGCCACAAAACCCTCCCGTACACATTTCACCACATTTATGCCCATGGTTGCAAATACCACTTGCATTCTTGCTCTCCATATATAGTAGTTGGTTCAGTTGAAGATTGGAACCTTCTTGCTGTAAATGGTGTTAGTGCTAGTACTAGCTTCCATTTCTCAGTATGCTGAACAAGTCAAACTTCTAGATCCCTTCAAACTAGTACACCAAGTTGTTAAGCTTCAAATTGGTGAACCAGTGCTCTAATACCAATTAAAGTTTCTGACTTCTCCCTAGGATCTATTAGTTTGTGATACTGAGAAGGGGGGTGAATCAGTATCACCATAATTCACAATTCATAGGTAAGTAAACAACTTCAACTCTTCTTAAAAGCGAACTCTTTCTTAGACTCGACTAAGATAGATCTATTGCTACCTACTAATCACAATAATCCCCAAGTCACCTTTTAGACACCTTGCTTAATAGACAATTCAGATGTTCTTGTTTAGGTCTTCATTAGGTTATGGGTTGGCTGATACTTTAACTGTGTTCATAACCCAATTCAAAACATAGAACATAAAGCAAATTAAGGACACACGAGATTTATGTTGTTCCATCAACGTGACGTACATCCACAGTGGTAGGGACTCTCCCTCACTGAGACTATCCACTATACTTGAGAATTCTAGTTACAATGGATGTCCTAATCTTCTTCTCCTTTTACTATTGTAATTACTAAGCAAGTATAATACAAAGAGTGTCACTTACTGTGTCTACCCTTCTTCTAGCTTGTCTTGCCTCTGTTGAATTGAAAAGCTACTCCACTGCTGCTTAGAAGTTCACCGCAACGCTCTCTAACCTCTCTTGAAGAAATCTAGAAATACGTTGAGTTCTTTCAATGCTTTACTGAATTTTTTCTATACATTGTCTCACACAACTCCTGCTGTCACCATTTCATTGTCTCACCTATCTCTTTGTCTCACGATCTCACTGTCCATTTCTCTCTCTCTCTCTCTTACTGCCAAATTTCTCTTTCTTCATCCACCTGTTTCAGCTCAAATCTGGTCTCATCTGTTCCCGATCTGGTCTCATCTCACTCGTTTTAGCTTGGATTTGGTCTCCCCAGTTCTCAATCTAGTCTCGTCTTACCCGTTTCTCTCTTTTGTCGTGTTGTTTCCTCGCTGACTGTTGGTGTGCTAATGGTCTGTTATCATGCACGGGTTTCTCTCTCTTTTCTGCCAACAATCCCTTTTCAACGGTTCTTTCTCTTCCATGACATTCGGCCATCACTCCCCTTTTCTGATTTTGGTCGTTGTCCCTCTTTCTCTCTTTCTCAAAAGGCTCTTGTTCTTCGTTCAGCCTGATCGTTGACCTCTCCTATTTTTGACAACCGACCTCTCCTCTTGTCCCCTTTTTTCTCTCTCCTTTGTCTAACGGCTACTTCATTTTCTCTCTCTTCCTGTCAATGGCTTCTTTTCTCTCTCTTTGTCCAATGACTTCACTGTATGGCTACTGTTCACTCGACGACTGTACTGTTCACAACAGCTGCTTCTTTTTTATTTTGTCGTCCCTTGTTCTGTCATTCGCTTGCTATTGGTATGCTTTGGCCATATGTTGTGTTTTTTTGTTTTCTCTATTTGGCTGTCCACACACTTTTGTGTTTTGTCATATATTCAGTTGTGTTGGCCTTTCCCTAATTTTGTCTTCCAAGGTAGATATACTATCTTCCATGAAACCCTAATAGGGGTTACTTGCAGCAAATTTATTGTTTTGCCCCTCCATATGACTTTTACATTTTTGCCCCTTTATGTAGCTTTTACCTTCTTGTCCTTCTATATGGCTTTACTTTCTTGCACACTTAAACCTAGTTGACAACAATTACAACCCATACAAGGCTATGGGACCAACACAAATTAATACATATAACCATATGAGATGGTGTTGACAACAATCCAACATTAGCCATCAAAGATGGGCTCAACATACCTATTGATAAGAAGAATTTGGAGTATGATGGAAAAGCAAAAAATGTCTTATATGCCTTTTTATCAGACAAAGAATTTACCAAAATGATAAGGTGCAACATAGCTAAGCAAATCTGGGACAAATTAAAGAACATTTATGAATGAGACAAGATTGTAAAGAAGCCAAGTTACAAATTTAGAGGAGTAGATTTGAAGACATAAAGATCCAAAATGGTGAATCTGTAGATGCCTTCTTTACAAGACTCAACAAAATTATGTGCTCTATTAGAGGCTATAGAGAGGAGATCAACATGCTACTATAGTAAGGAAAATACTTAAAACCTTACTGAAAGCTTACAATGCCAAAGTTTCCTTTATAGAAGATGGAGACTTGGATAAGCTACCCTTAGATGATTTGCATAACATATTAGTGGCTTATGAAATGAGAATAGCCCTAACAAAGAAATAAAAATAGTCTAAGGTAGAGAAGGAGCTGGCCTTCAAGGTAATGAAGAACTTAAAGATTAAAGATAAAGAAGAAGAATCTGACAGCAACTTTGAAGAAGAAAATGGTGATATTAAAACTAGATGAAATCATGGCATACATCACCAATAATATAAGGAAAGGAAAAGGGAAGTACAAAGAAAAATTACTCTTGAAGTGCTTTTGTTGTGAAGACATATGACACTTTGTTGTGGACTACCGAAAGAGAAGAGAAGCAAATAGTGATAATGATGATGAGTTGGTCCCATGAAGGAGAACAAAAAAATCTAGCTATTCTAAAGCTAGAAATTCAATGCCAAAAAGAAAAAAGCAATTCTTCATATCCAAAAGAAGAAATTATTTGAACAGGCTAGATGAAGAAGATTCTAAGGAAGTTGATGATGATTTCAATGATGAAGTTATAAGTAATGTGATGGTTGTTAAAGTAAATGATGTTTTGGAATCTTCAAGTAATGAGGAATCAATAGAAGAGGAAGAGCATAAGTTGGTTTAGCAACTTAAGAATAAACTAAGAGTTTGTTTGTACAAACAAGAAGCTGAAAAAATATGTAAAGCATCTCAAAAAGCTGTATGAAAATTTTGTTGTTGATGAATCTAATTTCCAAGTGAAAGAAAAGGAGTACTTAAAGAGAATTAAGGAGATGATTGTGCTTGAGGCAGAGCAAGACAAGATAAACAAAGATCTTGGCACTAAGGTGATTATACAAGAGCAAAAGGTGCTGATTTTGCAAGCTAAGCTCCACAAGGCTAAGTCTGAACTGAGGAAACATGAAGAAAGCTTTATGCAAGCCATGAAAGTGAGAGGAGAGTCATTTTTAACAAATGCCATCAAGGAGGATACTATCAAAAATTTGGATGAGTGTTTAAGCAAATAAAGACCTTTATTCCATAGGGAAAAAAGGCCTTAGCTATATCAAAAAGCCAAATGAGAAGGTAGTAGAGAAAAAAGAAAATTGTGTTTATACTTGAAAGTAAGAACAATGACGTTTTGGAGAAGAGAAATCAACCCAAGTTAAAATGGGTTAGGAAGGATGTGGTAAAGACTCCTATCCAAAGGAGACAGGTTGTTAAAGATGAAAAGGAGGTTGCTACAATAGTTATTGAAGATAAGAGATATGAACTTAATGAAAGAAGAAAATCCAGATTTAAAGGATTTTGTTGAAGCTGTGGTAAGTATAGGCATAAGGCTAATGTGTGCTAAAGTAATGGGCCAATAATGAAGAGAAATTTGAGGCAAGAGTCTAGGGGGAGACTCTATCAAGAAAGGAGAAATCTTAGTTGAAAAGAAGTCATATTCCATTAAGAAACATACTTGATTTACTGGGAGAAATTTGTGGAAGATACAAAAGGCTAGACAGACTACTGAGGATTACTTAACATTGCTACCTGGTCAAAGAGTACAAAGGAGAACACCTACACATGCTCCTACATTTGGCCCAAGAAGAAGAAGAGGAAGAGAAATGACTATGATTATGGAAATAGCCTTAAAAGCTTTAAAGAAATAAAAGCTAGAAACCCTAAACAATGGCTACTCTTCACACATGACAAGAGACTCCAAATTGTTGAAGGGAGTAACAAAATATGATGGAAGCACAGTCACATTTGACAATGATGGTACCCTAAAGATTAAAGGTATTTATGCTACTGAAATTGGTGCAAAAAATTTGAAATCAAAGAAAGTGCTTTATATTGAAGGGCTAAAACACAATCTCATCAGTGTTAGCTAGCTTTGTGATAATGGACATGAGGTTACTTTCAACAAGAGTGGCTACACAATAAAGACATTAAGAAATGGTGTTATTCTTACTAAGGGTGAAAGAACAAATGGAAACTTATACTAAGTTTCCATAAGCAAAAACACATGTTACACGAGCACCAAAGATGAGAACTTGTTATGGCATAGAAGATTGGGACATCTTGGACAAACGAGGTTGAATTCATGTGTTCAGCCACCCCTTACAAGCTGAGGTATCTCTTAACCCCTTTCCCCTTCCCTCATCTATTATTCTTTAGATTTGTTGTCAAAGGGGGAGATATTCTGCCTAAATCCAAAGAGAGTATATACTAATTAAAAGAGGGAGTAACTTGATGAATAAAGGGGCAAAAACTATCAATGGGGAGAAGCAGAAAAAAAAAAAAGGGAGTTAAAGATTGTTCCCAATTAAGGGAGATGCATGTTTCAAAGGGAGTTGCTCCCAATTAAGGGAGATGCATGTTTCAAGGGGAGTTATTCCTAGTTAAGGGAGATGCATGTTTCAAGGGGAGCTGTGAATGTCTATAAATGACAAAGGTTGTTATATGTGCATTATTGGATTTAATTTGTTTACAAAAAATCTAAAGGGGGAGATTGTTGAGTCTATCTTTGATGGCTAATGTTAAATTTGTTATCAACAGTATCTCATATTGTTGTTTGTGTTAATTTGATGTTTTGAATGTCATTGAGATTCATAGAAGCCATTGGGCAAAACTAGTGATGGCAGGTCAACCCTGAAGTCAATGAGTCAATGTTGACTACTGACCCTAAATTTTAGGAAGTCAATGTTGACAAGGTGTAGAAGTCGGTAACCATACCAAACCAGTAAAGAAAAACATACAGTAGCCACATTAAGGAAAGTGCAATAGCTATCCACCAAGGAGAGTGTAGCAACTAGCCACTAAGGAAAGTGCAGCAACTGATAGCTATACCAAACCAGAAAAGGAGAAGGTGTACAGCTATCCACCAAGGAGAGTGTAGCAACTAGCCACCGAGGAGAGTGTAGTGCCAGTAGCCACACCAAACCAGCAAAGGAGAAAGTGTACAATAGCCACACCAAACTAGAAGAGAAGGTGTGTAGCAACCACACCAAAGAAGGAAGAAGGCAGTAGCCAGCCAAACCAAAAAGAGAAGGAACCTATTGCAACAAGGGCAAGGAGCTATACCAGTAGTAGCTTGTAAGAACCAGCAACAACCCGCAACACCAGCAGTAGCCCACAAACAGTTGCAGCCTTCAATTTCAGTAATTTCAGCACATCCAGGAGGCAATTCCAGCAATTACAGCATGCCTAGTAAGCAATCCTAGTAATTGCAACACATCTAAAAGGCAATCCCAACAATTGCAGCATGTCCAACAAGCAATCCCAACAACTACAGCACATCTAGTAGGCAGCGATAGCAGAACATGTTGGTGACGATGGTAGCATATGCAAGCGATGACAGCAGAATGTGTGTGCAATAACAATAGAATGTAGAGGCAGCGATAGCAACAAATGCAAACAGTAATAGCAACACATGTAGGCAGTAATAGTAGCAAGTGCAAGCACAACTAGTAGCAAAGAAGAAAACATGCCCTGATAGCAAGACCAGTAACTTGCAGCAATAAAGGAGAAAACGTGTCCTGACAACAAGTTTGGCAACTTGCAATAGCAAAGGAGAAAACGTGCGTTGAAAATAGGGGAAGAAACCTGCTAGGGCAGCAGCTAAGGAAACCTACCAAAGCAGTAAGTGAGGTAGCACCAACAATAGAGGGAGAAACCTGCCAAGGCCAAAGGAGGCAGTATTGATAGCATGAGGAAAGAACCTACCAAGGCAACAAAGGAGGCAACATCGGCAGTAGAGGAGAGATCCTACCAAGGCAATAGGTGAGGCAACATCAACACTAAGGGGAGAGAACCTATAACAGAGATAACTGGCAATACAGAGGAGCAGCAAGGGGAGAGAACTTACAATAAAGATAACATGCCATGAAGAGACCAGCAAAGCTTGATCTAAGACCGATAGTGAGGAAGGAGAAGATCTATTTTTTTTTTTTTGCATTAGTAGCTTATGCACATTGAGTAATCCTTCTTAGGAATGTGTTAATTACTAAACTCTTAATAAACTTATTAAAAAGGGGTGGCATACCCTTAGAGTGATCGGGAGATCAGTCCGTTAAGTGATCAGGAGATCATCTCATTTAATGATCAAGAAATCATTGTAATTGGTTAAGGACTAATCCTTCATTAACCAAACTGTATTCCTTGATAACAAGAGTGGATTATGTGATTTAGGTGTGATCCTATCACACCTTAGACGCTTACATATTGTGGGTGAACCACACAAAAATTGTTGTATATTCTTGGGTGCTTATGTTTGATTGATATCCTTATGATTGCTCTCACATAAAAAAGAAAAATAAAACATTAGATTATCAACTCTAATAAGTCACAGAGGTTAATTTAGAAAAATTTGTAAAAAGTAAGCATCTCATACTAATTCACTCCCCCTCTCTTTCATTGTGAGACCTAAGAAGGTCCTCATCAAAAGGAGTAATTGATCTTTATTAGTTTTTCTTACATGTAATTAATGGTTTAATTCTTACATCTATTCATTCCTTACAAACAAAGCTCGTTCTTTCATTGTAATGACTTATTTATTAAAACTAAACTTGAAAATAACTTTGGTAAAAACACCAAATGTTATATTCATTGCAATAACCATGCTTATATTCTTAACCCTCTTAATCCATTCAATTCTTGATTAATATGAGCCTTTCTTCATTTCTAGTAAACGAGGCTCCTCCTTTCATTATATGACCCCATTTACAAAAAATAAAAAATTAAATTAACTTTTATATCCACACCAATCATTTTATTTATTATAATAAGCATGTTAATCACCGTTAGTACTCTAAATCTATTGAATTCTATTAAATAAAGGAGGGAATTGATCTTGATTAACATTTCTTAAAAGTATTGAATGATTTAATTCTTGATTAATGAGATTTTCTTTTCATTTTTAGCTAACAAAGCTCCTCCTTTAGTTCCAAGGACTCTTTTACACAAAATTATCTTGAAATTAATTTTTTAATTTATATCAATCATTATATTCATCGCAATAAGAATGTCTATACACTATTGATCCTTTAAATCCATTGAATTCCATCAAGCAAAGGATTTTTTACAAGATTTCACTCACACATAATGATCTTGAAATTAACTTTTGTCTTTATAGTAAACATTATATTGATTGCAACAAGCATGTTTATACATGATTGTTACATTAAATCCTTTGAATTTCAAAAAAAAAAAAAGGAATCATTGATCTTTATTAGTATTTCTTACTACTCTTAAATGGTTCAATTTCTAAATAATAACATCTTTTTATTCCTTGTAAACAAGACTTCTCCTTTTGTTGTGAGCACTCATTTATAAATAAATGATCTTGAAATTAACTTTTGTTTATACACTAACTAATTATATTCATTACAATAAACACATTTATGCATTATTGGTATTATGAATCCATTAAATTCCATCATATAATAGAGTCACTGATTGTAATAAGCTTTTCTTACAACTATTGAATGATTCAATTTTTGAATAATAAGATTGTTCTTCCTTTCTAGCTAACAAGGCTCTTTATTCATTGCAAGTTCTCAGTCACACAAAATAATATTGAAGTTAACATTTGCATCTCTATCAAGCATTATATTCATTGTAACAAGCACATTGACACATAATTGGTACCCTAAATCCCATGACTTCCATCAAATAAAGGAATTATTGATCTTTGTTAACTTTTTTTTTTTTTCAATGAGACTCTTTTCATTACTCACATATAAGGTTTTTCCCTTTATTGCAAGGACTCATTTACACAAAATGAAATTGAAATTAATTTTTGCATATGCACCTAATATTATATTTATTTTACAAGCACATTTACACCTTTGATACTCTAAATACATTAAATTTCATCAACAAAAAGAAGTCATTGATCTTGATTAGATTTTTTTTATAGGTATTGAAAGGTTCAATTCCTAATTAAAAAGAACCTTTCTTAATTTTGTCTTATCAAGAATCCATTTGTTATAAGGGCTCATTTACATAATATGATCTTAAAATTTCTTTTTGTATCCACACCAACCACTATATTCATTGCAACAAACATATATGTATACCATTGGTACATTAAGCCCATTAAATACCATTAAGCAAAAGAGTAATTAACCTTAATTAGTTTTTCTTTTGAGTATTAAATGGTTCAATTCCTAAATAATAAGACTATTTCTTGATTTCTAACTAACAAGGCTCTTCCTTTGGTTCCAAGGAGTCTTTCAATAAAAATAATCTTTAAATTGAATTTTTTATCTACAATAACCATTATATTCATTGTAACAAATATATCATTACTCCATCGATGCTCTAAATCGATTGAATTTCATCAAACAAAGAATTCATTGTTTTGATTAGTGTTTCTTATAGATATTAATTGATTCAATTCCTAAATAATGAGACTAACTCTTCATTTCTAACAAATATAGCTTATTCTTTCATTACAAATTCTCATTTACACAAAATAATTTTAAAAGTAACTTTTATATCTACAAGATATATTATATTCATTGTGAAAAGTATACTTGTATAGGATTGGTACCGTGAATCCTTAGAATTCCATTGAATAAATGAGTTAGTGATTTTGATTAACTTTTCTTAAAAATATTAGTTTGTTCAATTCCAAAATAATAAGACTATAGATTAATTTCCAATTAGCAAAGCTTTAATACCAATCCATGTAGCAATAAAAATTAAATTAAAAATTAAAAGGAGAAGAAAGAAAGAAAAAACTTGCAAAAAAATAGGCTTTCATTGAAGGCTGAAGGTCATTGTAAGCTTATAAAGGCTAGTTTGTTATTAATAACCACCATACTAAATGATATCATTCATTATGCCATTCTTTAATAATTGTTTGTCACCTTTTCTAAAGTTATTTTATAAAAGTAGCTTTTAAATAGCATATTTATAGCTTATACAAGTCCTATGAGTCTTACATGATATCATCTGTGATTCTACATTGGATTCCTTTTGTGCACTACTTTCTAGCATATTTATAGCCTTTAATAAAGTTGTCATGATTTTCATCAAGTTATTTTTTAAGACTGATTCCTTTAATACTTGAAGCATTCACTCTATTGTCCTTGGGGCCTATACTTAGGAGTACTGAATCCTAAGTTTGTCACTCCTTTTGTTGTGTAGACACTTTTGTTAAAAAAATTAAAATTTTCCCACTAGCATAAGTTTCCTTATTGCATTAGCTAAGGAACATGTGAAAGTATTTTTACTAACATATGAACTTACTTAGATATGATATAATAGTAAAGATTAATATCTTGTCCTTGGCTTTTGGATTCTTTTCACATAATTGTTTATAAACACTTTTAACTTTCAATGAGAGAGTGATCAAATGTATTCCTCGTAGGGCAAATGGATCTAAATAAACCAACTAAATTTCTTTGCCTATTTTCATAATATAAAGCGTTATTCCTTACTTCCACATAATTAGAGCAATTGAAGGTTTTAATCTTCCACCATTCATTTAGTTCTTTATATACTAAAAGGCCTCCTTAACACTAGTTTAAGTAAATAACCCTTTTAATTTTGAATTTTTCATAAGCGTAGTCTTTGGCTCCTCCATAACTACTAGCTCTTCAATTAATGTGCTCAATAAGTACTGAACCTATTTCAATTAAAATATATTGGTAATAATTTTGGAATAAAAGGATAAGTTAATTCCTTCTTAATTACATGCTCATAAGCATCTATGGATAATGGATATAGTTCCTTATTCTTTTGGGGTTAATGAACTAGATGCCTCTTTTGCTAATGAGATAACTATCTTCAAAGGTTGTACATAGCTCCCTATATTAAGGGTCTCTTATTGCTAATTTCCTTATAGATAGTATTCCTTACCATCTAACAAATACTTGTTTTAAGACTAAAATTTTAACATTCTTTATCAAAACTTCTTTTGTAGCATTATGTTGTTTCCACAGCCTTGTATGGGTTGTAATTGTTGTCAACTAATTTTACGTGTACAAGTAAATTGAAGCCATGTGGAAGGGCAAAAAGGTAAAACCGCACAGAAGGAAAAGAAAGTAAATTCACTGCGTAAGCCCTATTAGGGTTTCATGGAGTAGAGTATGTAATGGTCTTGAAAGACAAAGAACAAGGAGTCGGCAATATTGAACATTCAGCAAAACCTAGATAACCGACCAACCAAAGAGAACACCAACCTTACATGGAAGAACACTACCTGCAAGGACAAAGAGAGAAAACAGTACCGAAGCGGATAGGAGCCGTTGTGAACAGTAACGTCGTGAACAAAGGCTATCGTGAACAGAAAACAGAGGATGGCCAAATCAGAGCCGTCTTCAGGGGAAAGGAGAGAGAAAACACAGCCATTGACCGCCAGAAAATCAAGCAAACCGGCGGATGAAGAGAGAGAAATGCCCAAAAGAGAAAAATGCTAGAACAGGGGGTCGAAAGGGAATGCAGCTAAAACGAACAATGAAGCTGTGCAGCAAAACCGTGAGGGAAACCATATCCGAACTAGAACAGGTGAGACAAGACTAGATCGGGAACGGGTGAGAGAGATCCGGTAGCTAGACGTTGGAAGAAAGAGAAACAGATGGTCGGAACGGAGAAACTAATCGACGAGAGAGAAAATTGGGAACGAGCGAAGAAGGCTAGATGGCAAGATGAAGAAAAGTAGACCACCTGCAGAAAAGGGACGAAATCCGGCCAAGTGGGTGAACGGAAAAGTGAAATCCGGTGAAGAGAGAGAAATTTGACGATAGGAGAGAGAAATCTGGCTAAACAATAAGAGAGAGAGAAACGAACAGGCTAGCCATGAGACAGTGAGACTGTAAGACGGTGAAAGTAGGAATTGTGTGATACAACATAGGAATTTAGCGAAGCATTGAACTCAACGTATTTCCAGACTTCTTCAAGAGAGGTTAGAGAGCGTTGTGGTGAACTTCTAAACGGTAGTGGAGTAGTCTTTCAATTCAATAGAGGCAAGATAAGTTAGAAGAAGGGTAGACACAGTAAGTGACACTCTTTGCATTATACTTGCTTAGTAATTGTAATATTGAAAGGAGCAGAGAGTTACAGACATCCATTGTAACCTGTATTCATAAGTATATTGGATGTACGTCACATCGACGGAACCACGTAAATCTCATGTGTTCTTAATTTGCTTTATGTTATGTGCTTTGAATTGAGTTGTGAATGCAGTTAAAGTATCAGCCAACCCATAACTTAACGAAACCTAAACAAGGACATCCATATTGTCTATTAGTTAAGGTGTCTGAAAGGTGACTTTGGGGACTATTGTGATTAGTAGGTAGCAATAGATCTACCTCAGTCGAGTTTGAGAAAGAGTTTGCTTTTAAGAAGAGGTTGAAGTTGTTCCCTTACCTACAAATTGTGAATTATGGTGATACTGATTCACCCCTTCTCTTAGTATCACAAACTAGTAGATCCTTGGGAGAAGTTGGGAACTTCAATTAGTATCAGAGCTTAGGTTCACCAGTTTGAAGCTCAATAGCTTGGTGTACTAGTTTAAAGGGATCTAGAAGTTTGACTTGTTTAGCATACTAAGAAATGGAAGCCGGTACCAACACTAGCACCACTTACAGCAAGAAGATTCCAATCTTCAACGGAACCAACTACCACATGTGGAGAGCCATAATGCAAGTGGTATTTGCAACCATGGGCATGAACATGGTGAAATGCATACAAGAGGGTTTTATGGCTCCAGAAGAAAGTAAAGACCCAACTCCAGAAAAGTTAAGGCAGTTTGAGATAAATGGGAAGGCCTCAAACGTCATCATTTCAGCATTGACAGATGTTGAGTATGCTAAAGTTATGGACTACAAATCTGCCAAGGAGATATCAGACAGATTGTAGAAAATCTATGAAGGTGATGGCAGAATGAAGGAGGCTAAACTTCAAGTGTTCAAGGAGAGATATGAATCTCTCAGAATGCAGAAAAATGAGACAGTCCAAGAGTTCTTCACCAGGGTTATTGATGCTGTGAACGACCTGAAAAGTCATGGGAAGAACAAGAAGAACTCATCTATTGTGAAGAAGATTCTGAGAATTCTGCCTAAGAGGTTTGCCTCAAAGGTAGCCATAAAGGAGAGTAGAGATCTCAATTCTATGTCTCTGCATGATCTCCAGTGCAATATCATTGCATATGAGATAAGGATAAAGTTAGCTGAAAGCTCTGTAACAATGAAGGTATCAAAGGATGTAGCCTTCAAAGCTATGAAGCACTTGAAGATAAGAAAAGAGGAAGAATCATCTAGAGAGGATAATTATGGTGATGAGGAAGAAAGTGAAGGTGAAGTGTTGGCTTACTTCACAAAGAAATTCAAGAAGGGAAAAGGACAGTTGTCCTTGAGATGTTATCGTTATGGGAAGATTGGACACTTTGCTTCTAAGTGCAAAGTGAAACTTGATGATGAAGATAATGATGGTGATGAGGATGGTGATGATAAGCCAAATTCAAAATTGAGGATGGTGATGATAAGCCAAATTCAAAATCGAGAAGACCGTCATTCAAATCAAAGAAGTCCATCAAGAAGACTGCCAACCCACAGAGGAAGAAGAGAGACTCATTCAAGAGCTATGTGAGTCAAACAAAAGAAGCTAATGAGGAGGAAGATGAAGACTCATTAGATGAGTATGTCTTTATAGCATCAACACAAGGTGGTAGCTCAACCTCTAAAGAGGAAGAGGAGGTTGATGAAGAGCCAGATCTTGAAGTTAAACTGGAAGCAACTTCAAAGGAGATAATTAAAAGGGGCAGAACCATAAAAAGGTTGAAGGCTCACATAAAACAAGTTAAAGCAAAGTATGAGAAAGTTGAAATTCAAAATGATGAGATAAGGGCTGAACATATTGACTTGAAGAGAAGATTTGAAGAACATATCAAAATATGTGAAGACCTTACAATAGAGCTTGGCTCAAGGACTTTAACAATTGAAGAAATAGAGATAAAGTTGTTAAGACTTCAGCAACAACTCAATAAGAGAGAGAAAAACTTACAGATGTTTGAAGTGGTAGGAGAAACAAGTTTTGCAAGAGAAAAGAAAAATAAGACTTTGCCACAGAAGTTGAAAGAGAAGGTTGTGACTTAGGTGAAGATAACTGAAGAAGAGAAGATAGTTATCAAACCAAAGCCAAGGCCAAAAATGATGGATATGGTTAAAGAGCAGCAGCCCATAGCTGCTACATCTTAGAAAGAAAAGAAATTTAGCCAGAGAAGGGCTACGACTAAAGAGAAGAAGGAGAAGAAGGTGGCTGAAATGAAAGCCAAACAAGCAAAGAACAAGTTTGCATACAGGGGGAGACAATACAGAATCCAAAAGAGATCGCCTGTCATAAGTTCTTGCACATACTGTAAAAGGCAAGGACATATTGACGAGGATTGTTGGTGAAAGCCCAAACCAGTAGTTTCAAAGAACAAGTTTGCTATATTGGCAGACTTGGGCAGGATGGCCATAATGCCAACAGATGCATGAAACTTCTCCCTGAGCAAGAGAAGGCACTTAATGGCACAGTAAAAACAAGTGGTGCAGTCAAAGCTGAGAAAAAGAAGAAAGCTATATTCTAACCAATTCAAAAGAAGGAATATAGAGCAAAAAGGGAGGTGGCTAATATAACTGAAATTGCACTGAAGGCTGATTGCAAGGATAAGCAGTGGATCCTTGATAGTGGATGCACTTCACACATGACGGGAGACAAGAGTAAATTGTTAAAGTTAAACAAATCAAGAGAAGGTAGAGTCAAGTTTGGTAATGATGATTCACTCAACATCAATGGTCAGGGATCAGTATAATCTAGCATCTGTCAGCCAATTATGTAGTGACAACCACAAAGTGATATTCACAAAAATAGGATGCTAGGTAAAAAGTAAAGAAGGCAATATTGTTGCAGTCGGGAAGAGAACAACTAGAAATTTATATATGATTGATGAGGACAAGACAAGCAGCTGTTTACTCGCCAAAGAAGAAGAAATTCAACTCTAACATAGAAGGCTGGGAGACTTATCACAAAAGAACATGAGGAAGCTAACCACTGCTCATGCAATCAGAGACATTCCCAACCTTAGGAGAGAGAGAGAGCATGTTTGCTCAACATGCTCTAAAGGAAAACATGCCAAAAAGCAATACAAGACCAAAGAGTTCAATTCTGAAGCAGTGCTTGACATTGTACACACTGATTTGTATGGACGGATGAGGACAAAAGGGTTGAAAGGTGAGAGGTACTTCATTTTGTTTGTTGATGATTATTCGAGAAGGACTTGTCTCATGCACCTTAAACACAAGTCAAAAGTTTTGAATTGCTTCAAGAAATACAGAAGATTGGCTGAAAATGAGAATGGAAGAAAGATCAAGGCACTGAATTTATAAATAAAGCTTTTGAAGATTATCTTGAGAAGCATGGAATTTATCATCAAATGGCAGTAGCAAGAACACCTCAATAGAATGGGGTGGTAGAGAAGAAAAATAGAGTTGTGGTTGAAATGGCAAGGACTCTACTACTGGAATCCAAGCTTCACACAAGATTCTGGACAGAAGCAACATTTACAGTTGTGCATCTACTAAACAGACTATTACTAAGACCCAATACTGATAAGACTCCATATGAGCTAGGGAGTGGAAAGAAGACAACAGCCAAGTATCTCATAGTCTTTGGCAGCCCATGTTTTGTGAAGAATAAGGAGCAAAACTTGGGAAAATTCAACGCTAGGTCTAATGAAGGTATCTTTGTGGGATACTCAGAAAAGACAAAAGGTTACAAAGTTTTTCTACATAAGCTAGGAAAAGTGATCACTTCTAGTGATGTGAGAATAGATGAGAACTAGAAAACAATGCAATACCAACCTGAAGAAAAGGAACAAGAAGTAAGTTCAGACTTGGAGAAGAGTGAGTCTGAAGATGAAGAAAGAGATCCTCTTACAACTAAGACAAGGCAAGGTAGAAGGACAAAGAAAACATGGATCATTGCTCATCAAGAAGATCAGATCATAGGTGACCCATCAATAGGAGCTACAACAAGAAGAAGAATTGTGGGAGCTACTGCTTTACTCTCACAAGTTGAACCTAAATTTGTTGAAGAGCCTATTCAAGATAAAGCCTAGGTCAAAGCTATCAATGAAGAGCTAGATCAAATTGAGAAGAATGATACATGGGAGCTAGTTCCAAGACCTACTAACAAAAATGTCATAGGAACAAAATGGGTGTTTAGGAATAAACACAATGAAGATGGCAAGGTGTTGAGGAATAAGGCTAGGCTGGTTTGTAAGGGCTACACATAGATAGAAGGTGTAGATGTTGATGAAACTTTTGCACCAATAGCAAGGTTAGAAACTATCAGAATGTTCCTAACTTTGGCTGTACACAAGAGGTTTAAAGTCTATTAGGTGGATGTGAAATCCGCCTTTCTAAATGGGCTCCTAAAAGAAGAGGTGTATATTAAACAACCCGATGGAGTACAAATCAGTGATGATGAGAATCATGTGTGCAAGCTAAAGAAAGCCTTGTATGGTCTTAAGCAAGCCCTAAGAGCATGGTACAGTAGGCTGGATGCGTACTTGAGAAGGTTGAACTTCAGAAAAGGAACGGTTGATAATAACCTATATGTGTTCAACTCAGAGAAAGGCCAGCTGATAACCATAGTATATGTGGATGACATCATCTTTGGAGGGGATCACTCTGAGCTATGTCAAGATTTTACACAGAAGATGAGTGAAGAATTTGAGATGTCATTGATTGGAGAAATGACGTACTTTCTTGGATTACAGATAAAGCAGTGTGAAGAAGGTATCTTTATTTCTCAGACGAAATATGCCAAAGAGATGCTAAAAAAGTTTGGCATAGAGGATAACAGACTTGTCAGTACCCCTATGATAGTGGGCTACAAGTTAACAAAAGATCAGGAGGGAAGGAGTACTAGCCCTACAAAATATAGGAAGATGATAGGGAACCTTCTATACCTTACAACATCAAGGCCTGATCTTATGCAAGCTGTGTGCGCTGCTAGTAGGTTCCAAGTTGATCCTAAGGAATCTCATATGTTGGCAGTGAAAAGAATCCTAAGGTACCTCAAAGGAACACTGGAAATGGGTTTGTGGTATCCAGCCATAGATTCTGTTAAACTACAAGCATACACTGATGCAGACTAGGCGGGAAGTATAGATGACAGAAAATCAACCAATGGCGAGAAGTAACAGTGTAGGGGGAGTTGTTAATAAAGGGGGAGTGCATATTTAGGGGGAGTTGAAGTTGCAATTGCTGTATAATGACATTTGTTATGAGTGTTGCCAACAATTACAAAGGGGGAGATTGTTGTTCCCACAACCTTGTATAGGTTGTAATTGTTATCAACTAGCTTTATGTGTGCAAGTAAATTGAAGCCACGTGGAAGGGCAAAAAGGTAAAACCACAGAGAATGGCAAGAAAGTAAATTCACTGCGTAAGCCCTATTAGGATTTCATGGAGTGGAGTATATAATGATCTTGAAAGACAAAGAACAGGGAATCAGCAATATTGAACATTTAGCAAAACTTAGACAACTAACCAACCAAAGAGAACGCCAACCTTACACTGAAGAACATTGCTGGCAAGGACAAAGAGAGAAAATAGTACCGAAGCGGACAGGAGCCATTGTGAACAGTACCATTATGAACACTACCGGAGCGAATAGGAACTGTTGTGAACAGTACCACGTCAACAATTGCATCGAGAGAGAGAAAGAAGGAGACACCGAAAGTTGGGGTTGAACGAAGAACAGCGAACAAAGGACGGCCAAATCGGAGCCATTGTCAAGGGAAAGGAAAGAGAAAACACTGCCATCAACGGCTGGAAAATCGAGCAAACCAATGGACGGAGAGAGAGAAACGCCCAAAAGAGAAAAATGCTAGAATAGGGGGTTGAAAGGGAGTGCAGCTGAAACGAACAGTGAAGCTGTGTAGCAAAGCCATGAGGGAGACCAGATCTGAACTAGAATGGGTGAGACGAGACCAAATTTGGAACGGGTGAGAGAGATCCGGTGGCTAGACGTTGGAAGAGAGAGAAACAGACGGTCGGAAAAACGGAGAAACCGGTCGACGGGAGAGAAAACCGGGAATGGGCGAAGAAGGCTAGACGGTACGAAGAAAAGTAGACCACTGGCAAAAAGGGAGGAAATCCGGCAGAAGAGAGAGAAATTCGATGGTAAGAGAGAGAAACGAACAGGCGAGCCGTGAGACAGTGAGATCGTGAGACAAGGAGACGGGTGAGACCGTAAGATGGTGAAAGCAAGAATTGTGTGATACAACGTAGGAATTCAGCAAAGCATTGAACTCAATGTATTTCTAGACTTTTTCAAGAGAGGTTAGAGAGCGTTGCGGTGAACTTCTAAGCAGTAGTGGAGCAGCCTTTCAATTCAACAGAGGCAAGACAAGTTAGAAGATGGGTAGACACAGTAAGTAACGCTCTTTGCATTGTACTTGCTTAGTAATTGCAATATTGAAAGGAGCAGAGAGTTAAAGACATCCATTGTAACCTGTATTCATAAGTATAGTGGATAATCTCAGTAGAGGGAGAGTCCCTACTACCACCGTGGATGTACGTCGTTGACGGAACCACGTAAATCTCATATGTCCTTAATTTGCTTTATATTCTGTGCTTTGAATTGAGTTGTGAACGTAGTTAAAGTATCAGCCAACCCATAACTTAATGAAGACCTAAATAAGGACATTCGTATTGTCTATTAGATAAGGTGTCTGAAAGGTGACTTTGGGGACTATTGTGATTAGTAGGTAGCAAAAAATCTACCTCAGTTGAGTTTGAGAAAGAGTTTATTTTTAAGAAGAGGTTGAAGTTGTTCACTTACCTGCAAATTGTGAATTGTGGTGAAACTGATTCACCCCTCATCTCAATATCACAAACTAGTAGATCCTAAGGAAAAGTCGAGAACTTCACATTATAATCAATTCTAATAAGAAACTTTTGATTTATTAAATCATTTTCAAATTTTTACACATATAATACTATTAAGATAATCCCTTTCTTTATTGTTGAGTGATTAATTATTACTCCTTGTCATATTATAGAGGTGAAGCATACCAAACTTTCTTAGCCACAAATTCTTTGTTTAAGAATTCATCCATATCCCTTTATCTAATGCATTTATTTCAATAATCTTAAATGCATCAAGATGAGGAAAGATTTTTTTGTCTTTCTTTTCTATTATTTGCATTACCTTTGTATGGGCCTCAATCCATTCTAGTGGATTTTTCTTCAATATTTCAAATAGTGGTTTATGATAATAAGCTAGATTTATAAAAATCTATGATATAATTCAAACTTTTTAAAAACCTTTGCAATTATTGCTTGTTCTTAATTTTATTAGAAAATCTATCGATTACCTTATCTATAGGAATTATTTTTCCATTTTCTATAAGGTGGCAAATTAACCATGACTTTTTGGAATAACCTTATCTTTTTTGCCAAAGTAGCCAAACCTACTTTTCTTATAATATATAAGAAAATATTCATATGCTTAAAGTGTTGTTCAATAATGTTAGTAAATATTAACACAGTATCAATATAAATAGTAAATGTTGAATAAGTATTATATATTTCATTCATGATTTTTTGAAATTTTGAAGGAGCAATTTTTTGGACCAAATGATATTAGATTTCACTCATAAAGTCTGAATGGTACTATAAATGTTGTTTTATATTCATCTTTTTCACCTATCTAGATTTGCCAATAAGCTAACTTAATATTAAATTTTAAAAATATATTAGCTTTATAAAGCCTATTTAGCAAATCTCTTTTATTGGGAATATGATAACTATTTCATCTTAAAATATTATTTAAAGGTTCATAATTGATCACTAATCTTGGAATTCCTTATTCTAGTTCAATTACATTTTCTACATAAAATGTAGGACAATTTTAAGGACTACTACCTTTTCTAATAAGCCTTTTTTTTTAATAAACCATTAATTTTGTTTTTACATATTTCCATATGCCTAGACCTCGTAACAATTAACCTAACCTTGGTAGGAATTTGACTTTCTTTAAAAGTTATCTCATAAGGTAGATTAACAGTATGCCTTTTTTTTTATTCCAAAATGTTGGAAGGATTTTAGTACATATTATTAATGTTACCTCCTTTTGTAAATCCTATATTTGTGTTTGAATAAGAAGACTCTCAATTTTTTTATCATATTCTTATAAGCAATTTCATTACTTAAGAAATTTAAAAGATTTTCTTTTCTTTTAATCTTTTTAATTAAATTAATTTTTCTATATTGAGTTATTGTTATAAATTTGAAACTAATAAGTTTCTCACCAATGTTTACATATATCCCTTCTTTAAAATTTTTTTGAATAAGATATAACAAATGCAAAAAGAATTTCCAAGAATCACATCTTAAGATAAAATTTTAACCATTATAAAGAGAATTTGCAATCATATCCCTTCATTACAAATGACCATTTCAAATAACTTGTGTCTTATAATAAGCTTATTGTTGTCTGCAACATTTAGCACTTCAACTATTTTTGAAATGCATTTAAAAGGTACCAGTCTTTCCTTAATATAATTAATATATACTTTTGAATCAATAATGGTCATAGTAGAGAATGTATATACTCTATTAACAATAATTATTACTACTATATGTTATTATGGGTAATAACCTTATTTATAAGGTTAATAAATTGAAAAATTTTCTATTTCTTCTTCCTTTACAAAAGTTTATAGGGGTATTTGTTTTCTAATAGACTTATCTTCAAGAATAATAATCCTTTCTTTCAAACTTTTAATTCTCTTTTAAGCTCCTTAAACTTTATCTTTAATTTTTATATATAAGTTATTTTATTCAAGATGGACAACTTCTAAGTTCCCCTTTAAATCTTTAAAGAATTATTTCTAAATTATAACCTCTTACAAGACTAGTCAATTTAACTATTTTTCTTTGCTAGTCATGTAAATATTTTTATAGTTGTTTCCCTTTATTATCTAGATCTTGAATCTTATCTATAAGATCTAGTTTCATATCATCTTCTATAGTTAGAACTAATAAGTCTTACCTTTTACATAAAGCCTTATAATATCAAACTACCCTTAGCAACTTAATTCTAAATAAAAATTAGAGTTATTTGGACTTTCTTCATTTATTATGTCAATTTCTATATCTTTTTTGTCAATCTCACTATTTGATGAGAAGATATATAATAATGATCATTTAAGGCTTACCTTAACTAATAACTTTTGGATTTCTTCTTTGTTTGGCATTTGTTAGAATAATGCCTTACTTAGTCACATTTGTAGCAAATAATAGTCTTTTTTTCTTTTTTTTTATATGTTTTCTTAGTTTTGTGCTCTTCTTTTCCTTCTTATAAGAAGGCTCTACTTACCTTTTAAAATGTTGAAAATTCTTTTTTCTATTTTAGGAAATTTTGTAGGTGAAGAACCCATTTATTCACAGAATTTCCTTAAGATTTCTTTCCTTGAGTGCTTTTATTATGTAATTATCAATGCAATTTTGTTTCATTATAAAGTTGAATTCCTTTAGTCACTAATTCACCATAGGTATAATTATTATACCTAATTATTCCAAAGTAAGCTTTAAGCCTTACTTGTACTCTTTTTTCAAATATGGAAAATAATCTTTAAATGAATTTTCTTTCCAAAATTCACTCTGGCTATCTTCTTCAGTAAATACCTTCAAAAGGAAAACATTTATATACCACCTGAAATGAGCTGAGTAAGGACACCTTAAATTAATAAGCTATTCATAAATTTTATTTAAAATAAGGTAGTTGTTCCAACAAATCATTAATATGGAATAAATCAAAATATTAACACAATCTTATAACTGTACCTCTCCTTTTGTTTTTATTACAGAAAATATTTGTGCCTTAACTTCGTTTAATAAAAAAAATCTCATCATCCTTTAAACTAACCTATAAATCAAATAGCAGTTATTTTTGCAATTTAAGAGTCTAAATTACCTTTGTTTTGATAGTTGTTACATACATCATCAAGTGATACAACCATACTTGAATATAATACATATCATTTAGATTTTGTTCTACCAAGCTAAACCCATAATATTGAACATAATTATATTCACATTATTCTTCTATTAAAAAGTCCATTAACATTGGTTTAGAATGATATAATTTTACTAGTGCCTTATTAAAGATTATTATATTCACTTGATAATGTACTTTTATTGTAAAAGACTTCCCCTACCTTGTTATGATAAGAACATGTTTTGAAGTTGACTAATATAATCTTTAAGGTTAGATTTCTTAACAATTTGGCCATTTATTTGTATTTCATTTTATTCTTTTTGTTTCATAATGGAAACGTTTTTATCTTGCAATCATAGGCTTTTAAATATTTTTACAATTTCTTTAACTAATTTTACCTTTTTTGAACTCATATGCTAATTTATTTCTTTTAACAATAGAGGTTTAAATACAACCCCCTTTTTCCAATAATTGATTCACCTAGAGGTTCTAAGAAACCCTTTAAGATGCTATTTCTTTAATCTGAGTCAACTATTTTCCAATTGGTTGAAGATAAACATTAGTATAGGTTCCTTGTTGTATAACAATGGTTATCACAACTTTTACTTTTAATAGGGAAGCCATAACTTCTTTTAGTTTGATGTTCAAAGTTGGAAGGTGAATATTATTAACCTTTTTTTGTTGAATATTTTTTATAAGCATTTTCAAGAATTACACATTCATTTTTATTATTAAAATTAAGGAACAATTTCTTTTAAAGTTTATAAGTTTTTTCCTATGAAATTAAAAATATCAAATGGTCTCAATTCCTTGACCATTCTTTGATTACATTTAAACCATGAAATTCTTTCATTTTATGAAAATGTCATAAAAAAGCATTTTCTCTTTATTGCATTCTCTAAGGAATAAAATAATTCCCTAAACTTTTTATTTATCTCAATGTGAAATTTTATAACATAGATACTTTTATATCTTTATCCTTATTTCTTGGTGAGGACTTTTTGAAGTCTTACATTGAGAGGGGGAGGGGGTGAATCAATGTGAGATACTCACTTTTTATAAATATGTTTAGATTAATCTCTGTGACTTGTTAGAATCGATGATCCAATTTTTTTTTTTATCTTGTTTCTTTTTGTGAGAGTGGTTGTATGGATATCAATCAAACGTGAATATCCAAGAACCCATAGTAATTTTTACGTGGATCACCCACAATGTGTGAGCTACATCCATAGTGTTATAGGATCACCCTAAATCACACAATCTACTCTTGTTATCAAGGGATATAGTCAATGTCATGGAAGGATCACTCCTTAACCACTTGTGGAGGGATCACTCCTTAATTACTTATAATGATCTTTTGATCACTCAAAAGTTTGATCTTCTGATCATTAGAAGAGTTGATATCTCAATCACTCAAAGGTTTGATCTCTTAATCACTAGGTAAGATGATCTCCCGATCATTTAAAGTATTGATCTCCTGATCACTCTAAGGTCTCCTAACTTTTTATGAAGTTCATAAAAAGGTCAATAACTAATATTTTCTTGAGAAGGATTACTTACTATGCACAAGCTACTAATAGAGAAAGTAGATCTTCTCCTTCCTTACTACTGGTCTTTGCTTAAGCTTTACTAATCTCTTCTCTGCATGGTCTATCTTCTGCATCTCTGCATGGTCTATCTTCTGCAAGTTCTCTCCTTTGCATGTTCTTTCAGTTGTAGGTTATCTTCGCTTGCTGCCAATACTACCTTACCTGTTGCCTCAGTAGGTTCTCTCCTCTGCCACCAATACTGCCTCACTTATTGCCTTGGTAGGTTTCTTCCCTTGCTACCTTAACAGGTTACTTCACCTATTACCTTGGCAAATTGCTTCACTTCTTATTAGTTTAGCCTGCCCTACTGTCGAGGCAAGTTTTCTCCTCTTACTAGTGCTGCCTACCCTATTGCTAGGGCAAGTTTTCTCCTCTTGCTGCTCATACTACTAGTAAACTGTTACAAGCTACTAATTGTGATTTACCTACTACTAGTTATGCAAGCTGTTGGTTGTGATTCACTTGCTACTAGTTTTGCAAGCTGCTAGTTATGATTCACCTACTGCAAGTTACTATTGCTACCTACTTTTGCCACTAGTTGTGCTTGCTACTACAATTATTGGTTCCCATGCTGTTGATTGTGCTTGTTGTTGCAATCAACTAGTTATGCTACAAGCTCCCTCTTTGGTGGTTGCTGCACCTTCTCCTTCAGTTTGGTGTGGTTGTTGCATGTCTCCTCTAGTTTACTGTAGCTGTTGCACATCTCCTTAAGTGGCCACTACGACTTTTTCCTTGGGTGGCTACTACACTCCTCCTTCAGTTGGTATGGTTGCCTCTTTCTTTCGTGGCTATTGTCACCCCTTAGTTGGTTGTACCTCTCCTTGGTGTTATACCTCTCATAGCCAGCTGCATCTCTCCTTGGTGTTATACCTCTCTTGGCCAGCTACACACCCTTTTGCCACTTAACCTTTACTTGGCCCACTACACACCTTTTGCTACTCCTCTCCACGTAGTTGGTTGGTCTCTCTTTTGCAAAACACTTACATCTTAAAAGATGTATGGATGTATTTATAAGCTTTGAGATTTAGGGTTACACAATCGTTAACAGTCAACGTTGATTTCCAAAGGTTGCCTTACAATTAATAACCAAATTTGATTCCTAAAATTTAAGGTCAATGGTCAACATTAACTTCCTAAAATTTAAGGTTAATGGTCAAGGGTCAACAATCAACATTGACTTAATGACTTTAGGGTTGCCCTACCATCAACGGTTTTGACTAATAACTTCTTTGCATCTCAAAAACATTCAAAATATCAAATCAACATGAACAACCATATGAGGTACTATTAACAACAAATCAAACATCAGCCATTGAAGATGAGCTTAACATATCCCATATTTGAGAAAGAAGAAGCTTAAGGGTAAAGAAATATTTATTGGTTCATTAGTCATAAAAGTTGAGGTAAAAGAAATATTTTACGAATCTATCTAGATTAACCTCTGTGACTTGTTAGAGTCAATGATCTAATTTTTATCTTACTTTTTTATGTCAGAGTGGTTGTACGAATATTAATCAAGTGTGAGCACCTAAGAACACACAGAATTTCTATATGGTTTACCCACAATGTGTGATCTACATTTACGGTTTAATAAGATTACTCCGAAATCGCACAATTCACTTTTGTTATCAAGGGATACAACTATGTTATGGAATGATCACTCTTTAACCACTTACAATGACCTCCCAATCACTTAAAGAGTTGATCTCCCAATCACTCCAAAGGTCTCCTACCCTTTTTCAAGAAGTTTATAAAAAGGTCATGACTAAGACTTCCCTAAGAAAGATCACTCAATATGCACAGGTTGCTATTGTAGAAAATTGGATCTTCTCTTTCCTCACTATTGGCCTTTACTCAAGCTTTGTTGGTTGTTTTTTTTTATAGGTTCCCTATGCTACTACTACTGTTTCTCCTTTGTAGGTTCTCTCCTCTGTAAGTTCTCTCAGTTACAAGTTATCTTTGCTATTGCCGGTGTTGCCTCTTTTTGCCTTGGTAGGTTTTCACCTCTACTATTAATGCTACCTGCTTTTGCTTTGGCAGCTTCTCTTCCTCTACTATTGGTGCTGCCTTATCTATTGCCTTGGTAAGCTCTCTTCCTTGCTACTAATGCTACCTTACCTATTGCCTTGGAGGTTCTCTTCTTCTGCTGTTGATGCTGCCTTGGCAGGTTCTCTTCCTTTTGTTGTAGTTACTACCTTCTCTATGCTACAATTGCAGGTTTCCTCCTTACTGTAATTACTAGTTTCCTCCTTATAGCAATTATTGGTTTTCTTGCTGCAATTGCTAGTTTCCTTGCTATTGCACTCTTCTTCTATTCATAGCTATTGCACCTTCTCCTTATGTTGGTTGCTATACCTTCTCTTTCCAGTGGTTGTAGCACCTTCTCCTTCCAGTGGCTGCTGCACTGTCTCTTTCTCCCTTTAATTCAGTTGTCACCTTCTTTAATGTAGTTATTACACCTCCCTTCTCCCTTTGGTTTGGCTATCACCTTCTTTGGTGTAGTTACTGCACCTCTCGTCTCCTTTTGCTACTGTACACCTTCTCCCTTGGTGTGGTTTATTGGTTACTGCTACACACCTTCTCCCTTGGTGTCATTGATTAGTTGCCGCTACACACCTTCTCTCTTTGGTATGGCTATTGCATGTTTTTCTCTCTTTGGTGTGGTTACTGCACATTCTTCTCTCTTTGGTGTAACTACTGCACATTCTCCTCTCTTTTTTGTGGTTGTTGCATTTCTTCTCTCTTTGGTATGGTTGTCAGTTGCTACAACTTCTTCTTCCTTTGGTGTGCTTGCCAATTGTTGCAACTACCCTTTGATGTGGCTACCTCCTTTGTTGGTTACACCTTCCTTTGGTTTGCCATTCAGCATGCATGCCTTTCTCTTTGATGGTTGCCTCCTTTCTTTGCCGCTGCACATTTCCTTGGCCGGTCACTCTCTTTGTCATTCTCTTTCAATTTTCTGCAGCACACACATCTTGAAAGATGCATGGTTGTATTTATAAGCTTTGAGTTTTAGGTTTGCCTAATCATTAACGGTTAGCATTGATTCCCAAAGGTTGCCCTACAATCAATGGTCAAATTTGATTTTTAAAATTTAGGGTTTGACTTCTTAAAATTTAGGGTCAATGGTTATCTTTAACCTCTAAAATTTAAGGTTAACGATTATATTAAGTTATTATTTATTATATTTATTTATTATATTATATATTAAGTTATTATATTAAATTGATATTAAATAATAATATTATAAAGTATTTTACTATAATAAATAATAAGTGGACCTAACCCATTGAGTCATTACTATATCCACTATTCTAATATTCAAATTTGATATAGATGAAATTCAAACATTAGATTTGTGTTTTCTTTCATTTTTATATTTCTTTTTCTTTGAACTCTAAAAACATTTGTCAATATTTTTTATTAAATCTCCTTACTTCAGAGTTGACCTGCCATCAACAATTTTAACCAACAACCTTTTTTTTTTTTTTATCTCAATGGCATTCAAAACATCAAATCAACAAGAACAACTATATGGGATGCTGTTGACAACAAATCCAACATTAGCCATCGAAGATAGGCTCAAAAATCTCTCCTTTTGAATTTGTTAACAACACATTAAATCCAATAATCAACAATGCATAAATAACAACTTTTGACATTCATAACTCCCCTTGAAACATGCATCTCCCTTTTGTATACGAGCATGATTCCAATTGAAAGTAACCTTTAACTCCCCCTTGACAATTTCTTCCCCTTTATTTGATTTTTCCCTTTAGATTTATCAAGCTACTCCCCCTTTTGATCAGTATATACTCTCTTTGGATTATGCAAAATATCTCCCCCTTTACCAACAAATCAAAAGAATAATAAAAGAGGGAAGGGGAAAAGGGTTTGAGGATACCTCAGCCTCTGAGGGGTGGATGAATACATAAGTTTAGCCCCTTTTGTCCAAGATGTCCAATCTCCTATGCCACAACAAATTCTTATCTTTGGTGCTCATATAGCATGTGTTTTTATTGCAAGAAACTCGGTATAAGTTTCCACTTGTTCTTTCTCCCTTTGTAAGAATAGTACCATCACTTAATTTTTTTACCATGCAGTTACTCTTGCTTAAAGTAACTTCATACCCATCATCACAAAGTTGGCAAATACTAATTAAATTGTGTTTCAGCCCTTCAACATAAAGTACTTCCTCTATTTCAGCTTTCCTGCACATCTTTAAGACACCATCATTGTCAAATGTGACTGACCCTCCATCATATTTTACTACTTCTTTCAACACCTTGGAGTCTCCTATCATATGTGAAGAGCAGCCACTATCTAAGATCCATGACTTTTCTTTCTTGGAAGCTTTTAAGGTTATTTCCACAACCATAGTCATTTCCCTTCCTTTTCTTCTTCTCCGATGAAACCTAAGAGCATATATAGGTGTTCTCCTTTGCACTCTTTGATTGAGTAGTAATGCCAAGCAATCCTCAACAGTATGTCCAACCTTTTCGCATCTTTCACAAATTTCTCCTAACAAATCAAATTTGTTTCTTAATAAAATATAGCTTCTTTTCATTAGAGACTATCTCCTTTCTTGATAAAGTCTTCCCTTAGACTCTTGCTTAACATTCCTCTTTATTATAGACCTATTACTCCAACACAACTTAGCCTTTGTCCCCATACTTACAACAACTCCAACAAAATCCTTTAAATTTAGATTTCTTTCTTTCACCAAGTTCATGTCTCCTATCTTCAGCAATTGTTGTGGCAACCTTCTTTCCATCTTTGACAATCCTTTAGATGGGAGTTTTCATCACATCTTTCATGACCTCTTTAAGCTTGGGTTGGTTTCTCTTCTCCATAACGTCATTGTGCTTGCTTTCAAGCACAAACACAATTTTTTTCTTCTCTGCTACCCTTTCATTTGACTTTTTAATATAGCCAAGTCCTTTCTTCCCCATGGAATAAGGTCTTTGTTTGCTTAGACATTCATCCAATTTTTTAGTAGCATCTTCCTTGATGGCATTTGCTAAAAAGGACTCTCCTCTCACTTCCACAACTTATATAAAGCTTTCTTTATACTTCTTCAATTCAGACTCAGCCTTGTAGAGCTTGACTTGCAAAATCAGCACTTCTTGCCCTTGTGCAATCACCTTAGTGCTAAGTTCTTCATGTATCTTACCATGCTCTACCTCAAGTACTTTCATTTCCTCAATTCTTTTTAGGTACTCCTTCTCTTTCACTTTGAACTCCTTTTCTTTCACCTAGAGATCATATTTATCAACAACCTAATTTTTATTTAGCTTCTTAAGATGCTTTACCTCATTTTCCAACTTGTTATTTTTGTGAAAGCAAGCTCTTAATTCATTCTCAAGTTGCTGCATCAACTCTTTCTCTTCCTCTTTAGTTGATTCTCATCACTTGAACATTCTTGTTCAACATTTACCTTTGCAACCATCATATTTTCTGTAGCATCATCATCAGAATTATCATCAACTTCTTCTTTAGAACCTTCTTTATCCAATTTACTTTAAAAAAATTCTTCTTTTAGATCTAAAGAGTTGATTTTTCCCTTTGTCTCTTCAATTTCCAGCTTTAAAATTGCTAGATTTCTTTGTTCTCTTCCTTAGGGTTGGCTCATCATCATGATCATTATCTGCTTCTTTCTTCTTTGGGCAGTCCATAGCAAAGTGCCCAATTGCCCCATAATTAAAACACTTCAAGGGCAATTTTCCTTTATACTTCCCTTTTTAATTCCTTGTATTTTTGGTGATATATGTCATAACTTTATTGAGTTTAATATCACCATTTTCAAATTTAGATTTGCTGTCAAATTCTTCTTGTTCTTTAATCTTTAATTTTTTCATTGCCTTAAAGGCCAACTCCTTCTTTGCCTTAAGTTTCTTTTCTTTCTTTATTAGGGCTATTCTCATTTCATAAACTACCAATATGTTGTAAATCATCTAGGGGCAGCCTATCTAAATCTTTATCTTCTATAAAGGAAACTTTGGTATTAAAAGCTTTTAGTAAGGTTTTAAGTATCTTACCACAATAGCATTAAATCATTGATCTCCTCTCCATAGCCTCTAATGGAGCATACAATTTTATTTACTCTTCTAAAGAAGGCATCCACAAATTCATCATTCAACATCTTTATGTATTCAAATCTGCTCATCTAGATTTGTATCTTGGCTTCCTTCACAAGCTTGTCTCTTTCATAAATATTCTTCAATTTGTCCCAGATTTGTTTGGCTATGTTTCACCCCATCACTTTGGTGAATTTTTTGTCCAATAAGGAGGCATATAAGGCATTTCTCGCCCATCATACTCCAAATTCTTCTTATTAGTAAGCGTTATAGCAACACCTTCAACAATAAGGATGAAGCTACTAACAACAAATTCAAACACATCCAGACCAAGTGACATTAGATATAGGAGTATTCTGTTCTTCCATAACTAATAATTCTATCCATTAAAAATGGGAATGCCCTTACTATTAATATTATTCATACTATCTATGATATTAACCAATAGTAGATTTAAAGATTCACAGCAGCAACAAACAATTTCAAATCAAGGTAAATAGAATGGATGAACAGAGGAACTAGGCTCTGATACCACTTGATAAGGACCTTTTGAGGTCTCACACTAAAAGGGGAAAGGGGTGAATCAATACAAATATGTCCAAATTAACCTCTGTGACTTATTAGATTCGATGATCCAATTTTTATCTTACTTCTTTATGTGAGAGTAGTCATATGGATATCAATTAAGTGTGAGCACCCGAGAACACACAAATTTTTACGTGGTTCACCCATAATGTGTGAGCAATATTCACAGTATAATAGGATCACTCCTAAATCACACAATCCACTCTTGTTATCAAGTAATATAGCTATATTGTGGAAGGATCACTCTTTAACCACTTATAATGATCTCCTAATCACTCAAAGGATTGATCTCTTGATCACTAGAAGAGTCAATCTCCCAATCACTTAAAGGATTGATCTCCTGATCACTCCAAAGGTCTCCCACCTTTTTTTAAGAAGTTTATAAAAAGGTTATGACTAAGACTTACCTGAAAAAGATCACTCAATATGCATAGGCTACTATTATAGAAAACAGATCTTCTCCTTCCTCATTTCCGATCTTTGCTCAAGCTTTGCTGGTCTCTTCTCTGTAGGTTCTTTATGTTGTTGTTGTTGCTATTTCTCCTTTGCAGGTTCTCTCTTTTGTAGGTTCTCTCGGTTGCAAGTTCTCTCCACTATAGGTTATCTCCATTGCTACCAGTTCTGCCTCATTTTGCCTTGGCAAGTTTTCTCCTTTGCTACCTATTTCTACCATGCTAGCTTTTCTTCCTTTGTTGTTAGTACTACCTTACCTGCTACCTTGGTAAGTTCTCTTCCCTATTGCTAGTGTTGCCTTACCTATTGCCTTAGCAAGTTTTCTTCTTCTACTACCAGTGCTACCTCACCTTCTACCTTGGCTAGTTCTCTTCCCTTTTGCTACATTTGCTACCTATTCCTTGCTATAATTGCTGCCTTTTCCTTGCTATAATTACTGCCTTCTACTTGCTGCAATTGCTACCTTTTCTTTGCTGTAATTGCTAGTTTCCTTCCTATTGCACTCTCCTTCTATTGGTAGCTACTGCACCTTTTCCTTCCAATGGCTATCACACCTTCTCCTTCTGATGGCTACTGTACCTTCACCTTCTCCCTTTGGTTCGATTATCACCTTCTTTGGTGTGGTTGTTGCACCTCTCTTCTCCATTTGACAATACACACCTTCTCTCTTTGGTATGGTAGCTACACATTCTTCTCCCTTTGGTATGGCTACTGCATGTTTTTCACCCTTTAGTGGGGTTATCGGTTGCTGCAACTTCTTCTTCCTTTGGTATGGCTGCTAACTATTACAACTCTCTTCTCCCTTTGGTATGACTACCTCTTTGCCAACTGCACCTTCCTTTGGTTTATTGTTCAGCACGCATGCCCTCTCTCTTTGGTGGTTACCTCCTCTCTTTGCCACTATACTTCTCCTTGATCGATCACTCTCTTTGTTGTTCTCTCTCAATTTTCTATAGCACACACATATGTTGAAAGATGCATGGTTGTATTTATAAGCTTTAAGTTTTAAGGTTGCCCAATCATCAACAATCAGCAATGATTCCCAAAGGTTGCCCTTCAATCAATGGTTAGATTTGATTTCTAAAATTTAAGGTTTGACTTCTTAAAATTTAGGGTTAATAGTCAACCTTGACCCCTAAAATTTGGGGTAAATAGTTAACATTGACTCGTTAACTTCAGAGTTGACCTACCATTAATGGTTTTGACCAATGACCTCTTTGCATCTCAATAGTATTCAAAACATCAAATTAACAAGAATAACTAAGTGAGAGAGTGTTTACAACAAATCTAACATTAGTCATTGAAGATAGGCTTAACAATTACTTTAAAGGAATGAAAGAATTAAAGAAGTTGAATGCCTTACTTTGTTTTCTAAGTTTAGCTTGACTATTCTATTATATATAAAAAAAAACTTTATTTCCATATCTTTATCATTGTACTTAATTACTTCTTCCAATAATTGGAATGAGCATCAATGGGCAAATGGTTACTAAAAATGATAGTGATCATAAGCCCCATAAAAGTAGGGAGATGATAGATGGCTTTCCCTATTAACAGTGACACATGTTGGTAGCTAAAGTGATAAGTAAGGAAAGATTATCTGAGACAATGAGTTGGCATGTTATCCTTGAGTGAAAGAAACATAGATTGGCCAAGTAAAGTCGTTACCTAAGGAAGCCTAATGAGGTGTTAATGTCTCCTTAAATAATATTGCATGATCTAACTAAGAAGTGAAGAGTGCTCCTAAAAGAAGGGATCCCATTATGCATAATTAGCTTGGTAGCCAAGTCATGCATAACCTTAAATAATTGGAGGTGTCAACTACCACTACTATAAATATGTTTAGTGTAACAACCGAAGGCTATATAAAAAAAGTGAGTGAAACTTGAGAGTAAGGCATTGGCAATTTCTCCATACTTTATATGAAATATAATAAAGGTTGGGAAGAGATTCCTATAAGTATCTTGTCTTGTGTATACTAAATTAGCTAAAACTAAGTGAAACTTACTGTCATTACTAGGAAAAAATTTTGATTAAAAAATTTGGCTATGTGATAATTGGTATTAAAGCACGATTCAATTTATAAATGGTGAATTGAGTCTTGATGTAGTACGTTAGCAATTCTCTAAGATTGAAAAGGCTTTTGGTGAGGCCCCTAAAGATCCCTTTTAATTTTAGTAAGGCTCAATGAGTTAGGGAAAAATCAGTATATATTTTGCAATCAAATTATGATAGTATTAACTTTATATGGATCTCTCACTTTGGTGATATAAAAGGTAATCTCATCATCCTCAAAAAGGCAATAGGTAGCCAACCAAGTGTAGTTGTTGATTCTTTTAGGAAGAACTTGATCCAATAGCCTTTGAGGGGGAGCACAATGCTAATACCATTGATAATTTCTTGTCGTATATGGAACGATACTTTATGGTTTTCTGAGTGCCCAATAAGGAAAAAGTGACCCTTACAAGCATGTATTTACCAAGGACACCAAAATTATAATGGTGACTAGGCTAGACAATGATGCAAGCATGGGTAGACCCTGAATTAAGATGTGAGAAAACTTGAAAAAGGAGTTAAAGGACCATTTTCTTCCTTATAACACGTTTTGAGTTGTAAGAGAATCCTTGAAAAACTCAAACATAGTGGCACACTACAAGATTATGTGAAAAACTTCAACTCCCTAATGCTTGACATCTGCAAAATATTGGATCAAGACAAGCTTTTCAACTTTGTTTTAGCTCTATAACCATGGGCTTAAATTAAGCTTTAAAGGCAAGGAGTCAAAGACTTGTTTTTTGCCATAGCTGTTGTTAATGGTTTAGTTGATTTCTGAATCAACAAGCCTTTGGATGGTACTGCAAAAAAGCAACCTAAAATTAAAGGCAAAAAAAAAAGGAGGAGAGCAAGAAAAAGGACAAAAGCAAAGCTACTAATTGAGAGCAAGTAAAAAACAAGTCCAATTCTAGTTGTTTTATATGCAATGGCCCTCATCATGTTAAGACATGCCTAAAGAGAGAGAAGTTAAGCACTATGGTTGTAGAAGAGGGTGGTTGAATAGATAATGATGGTCCCTCTCGTGTTAATCCTCTCTACTTAGTGAATGTGGTCTAAGTAGAATGTGTGTCATATTCTGGCCTAATGTATGTGAAAATCAGGCTTAGTAATCAAAAGTTGATAGCAATGGTTAACTCAGGTGCCACTCACAACTTTGTTGCTAAATGAATGATGGAATTGTTTGACTTAAAGGTCACTAAAAGTGGGAGTTAAATGAAGGTAATCAATTTGGCTACTCAAGAGGTGCTTTGCATGACAATTGGTGTGAAGGTAACCTTTGGTAATTGGGTTGGAAATCTTAACTTTATAACCATGCCATTAGATGACTTGATATTATTTAGGAGTTAAGTTCTTCATGCATGTAAGGTTACTTTATTACCTCATCTGAGTGGGTTAATAATCATGTAAGAGAACTATATTTGCATTGTAATAGGTAAGATAACTCCCCTAGTAGGTTTTGGTCAAAAAACAAATGCTATGATTTCTACTATATTAGTTATGCTTGTGTTGAAAAAGGGAAAAGCTACTTACCTAACATTGATCAAATCAAGGAGGGGGTGTTTGTGGAAGTTTCTAATTTTGTAGCATAACTATTAAGGAATTTTAGAAATATGATGCCTTTTGAGTTACCAAAGTACCTCTCTCCTTAGTATGCTGCTAACCATAGAATTGACTTAATTCTAAACTCCAAACCTCTGACTCAAGCCTTTTATCAAATGAGTTCAATAGAGTTGGCTAAATTAACCTACCAATGTTCTAGTGCCCCGATGTTGTTTCAAAAGAAGCATGATTACTCCTTATAAATATGTGTAGATAGGGCCTTCCATAAGGTTGCAATAAAGAACAAGTATCTTATCTTGTTGATAGTGAACTTGTTTAATTAGTAGGCAAAGGTGTAATACTTCACCAAATTAGACTTGTAATCGAGATACTAGAGAGTGAAAATTGCAAAAGGAGTGGCTCTTATGATTTATAATGATGTCATTTGGTTTGACCAATGCATTTACTTCTTTTTGCAATTTGATGAATGATGTATTTAATGATTTTATTAATTGATTTGTTTTAGTTTACCTTGATGACATTGTTATGTATAATGAATCCTTTGAGGATCACTTGATCCACCTTTAAATGGTGCTATCTTAATAAGGGAACACCAATTATATATTAAGAAAAAAAAGTGTGAGTTTGCATAGCAAGAAATAATGTTCCTTAGGCATATGATTAGTTAAGGGCAACTAAAAATGAATAAGGGAAAGGTTTAGGCCATTATATAATGTTCACCCCCTACTCAAGTATCAGAGTTACAGTCATTTTTAAGCTTATTTAACTATTATAGAAAGTTTATGTAAGGTTACTCAAAAACAAGTAGCTCTTCTCATCAACTTGCTTAAGAAAGACCAACCTTAGAGATGGATTTTAGCCCAAAAACCTTTGACAAGTTAAAGGTAGTAGTTTCATTGGAATTCATTCTGAGATTGCCCAACTTTGAGTTGCCCTTTAATGTTGTTACAAATGCATTTGACCAAGTCATTAAAGGTGTGTTGGTCTAAGAAGGCCATCTGATTGCATATGAAACCTATAAACTCAATAATGTAAAACAACAATACTTGGCACATGATAAAGAGATACGGGCTATGATGCATTACCTTTGTACTTGGTGCATTTATCTGTTTGGTATTGAAGTTCTTGACTTCTCCCTAAGATCTACTAGTTTGTAATACTAAGAGGTGGGGTGAATTAGTATCACCACAATTCATAATTTGCAGGTAAGTGAACAACTTCAAACTCTTCTTAAAAGCGAACTCTTTCTCAGACTCGACTAAGGTAGATCTATTGCTACCTATTAATCATCATAGTCCCCAAAGTCACCTTTTAGACACCTTGCCTAATAAACAATTCGGATGTTCTTGTTTAGGTCTTCGTTAGATTATGTGTTGGCTGATACTTTAACTGCGTTCACAACTCAATTCAAAACACAAAATGTAAAGCAAATTAAGAACACATGAGATTCAACGTGACATACATCCACGATGGTAAGGACTCTCCCTTACCGAGACTATTCACTATACATGAAAATTCCAAATATAATGGATGTCTTAATCCTCTGTTCCTTTCAATATTGCAATTACTAAACAAGTACAATACAAAGAGTGTCACTTACTGTGTCTACCCTTCTTCTAACTTGTCTTGCCTTTGTTGAATTGAAAGGTTGCTCCACTGCTGCTTAGAAGTTCACAGCAATGCTCTCTAACCTATCTTGAAGAAATTTGAAAATACGTTGAGTTCTTTCAATGCTTCACCAAATTTCTTCTACACGTTGTCTCAGACAACTCCTGCATTTACCGTCTCACTGTCTCCTCGTCTCCTTGTCTCACGACTCACCTCACGTTTCTGGTTTTCCATTCACGTTTCTCACTCTCTTGTTGTCCCGCTGGATTTCTCTCTCTTACTGTCTAGCCAAATTTCCTTTGTTCTACCAACAGTCTCTCTCTCTTTGTCCTCCCCTTTTTGGTCGTTCCAGATTTTCTCTCATTTTCCCTTATTTGGCCTTGTTTTCCCTCTCCTTCCCATTGACTCCTTTGTTCTGGCGTCGGCTCACTTGGTTGGCTGAATAGGACATTGCCATTTCGCTTTTTCGATCTACCATCTAGTCATCCAGCCCCTTCAGCCGTCTCCTCATTTCTCTATTTTGGCCGACCACATTCTTCGTCCACCTCGACCGTCTCCTCTTTTTCTCTACCTTAACCTTTGTTCTTCGTTCAACCCAGCCATCTATTATTTCTCTCTCTTGACAGTTGTTCTTTGTTCAACCCGGTCGTCGACCATCTCCTCTTTCTCTCTCTCTCGATAGTTACTGTTCACTTGACGGCTACACTATGCGGCTTCTTTATTTTCTCTCTCTTCCCTTCGACAGCTACACCTATTACTATGCTCTCTTATGTTCCTTTATATACTCCTCCATAAAAACCTAATAGGGCGAATTTACTGTCTTGCCCTTTCATGTGACTTTTACGTTCTTACCCCTCCATATGGCTTTTACCTTCTTGTCCTTCCATGTGGCTTTACTTTCTTGTACACGTAAACCTAGTTGACAACAATTACAACCCATACAAGGTTGTGGGAACAACAACTCCCCCTTTGTAATTTTTGGCAACACTTATAACAAAAGTCACTATGCAACAGTTTCAACTCCCCTTAAATATGCACTCCCCTTTTCTTAACAACTCCCCCTGCACTGTTACTTCTCTCCCCCTTTACCAACCAATTACAAATCTGCAAAACTCTTAAAGTAGAGATGAAGGATTCACCTAATTTTCAGGCTTGAGGAGGCATTCGCACAAACAAATTCATTCTATACTTTTCAAATAGCTCTGTGGATAGAGATTTAGTTAGATCTTGTGTAACCTCTTTAACAGATTTAGGTTCAATTTGTAAGAGTAAAGTAGTAGCTCTCATAATTCTTCTTCTTGTTGTAACTCCTGCTGATGGGTTACCTGTGATTTGATTTTCTTGATGAGTACTGGTCGACGTTTTCTTTGGCTTTTTTTCTTACACATTCTTAGTTACAAGTGGATCTCTTTCTTTATCAATCACATACAAATTTCCAGTTGTTCTCTTCCTAGCTGCAACAGTATTGCCTTCTTTACTCTTTACCTAGTAACTTGTTTTTGTGAATATTACCTTATGGTCTTCATTGTATAGTTTGCTGATAGATGTTAGATTGTATCTAAGTCCTTCAACATGCAGAACATCTTTTAACTTTCCTCTTCCAATGTTTACTGACCCCTAAGCATTGATGTTAAGTGAATCATCATTACCAAACTTAACTATGCCTTCTCTTGACTTGTTTAGCTTTGAGAATTTACTCTTGTCTCCCATCATGTGTGAAGTGCAACCACTATTAAGGATCCACTGCTTATCCTTATAATCAGCCTTTAGTGCAATTTTAGCTATATTAGTCACCTCCTTTTTCACTTTATATTCCTTCTTTTGAATTAACTGGAAGATAGCTTTCTCCTTTTTCTTAGCTTTAACTGCATCGTTTGTTTTTACTATGCCATTGAGTGTCTTCTCTTGCTCAGGGAGAAATGTCATGCATCTCTTGGCATTATGGCCATCCTGCTCGCACCTTTCACACTATTCCAAGTTTGCCAATACAGCAAACTTGTTCTTTGAAACTATTGGTTTGGGCTTCCACCAACACTCCTTGTCAATATGTCCTTGCCTTTTACAGTATGTGCAAGAATTCACGACAGGTGTTCTCCTTTGAATTTTGTATTGTCTCTCGTTGTATGCAGCATCGTATCTTCTCAAGTTAGAGACATATACTGGCCTTTTACACTAGCAATTACTCGCCTTATGACCCCAAACTCCAAAATAAAGGCAATGACCTTGAACTGCCTCTTCTTGGGTCTGATCACAACTTGTCTTCTTCTGTTCATCACTTGCTGTGTAGGCAAAGTAGCTAGCTTCTTTGCTTGTGTGACTTTCATTTTAGTCACCTTTTTCTCCATCTTCTATTCAATCGTAGCCCTTTGTTGGCTAACGTTCTTTTCTTTCTGAGACATAGCAGCTATGAACTGATGCTCTTTAACCACATCATTTTTGTCCCTAGATTTGGTTTGATAACTATCTTTTCTTCTTCAGTTACCTTCTCCTGAGTCACAGCTTTCTCTTTCAACTTCTGTGGCAAAGCCTTATTGTCTTTAGGTAGTGCAGCATCAGATTGCTACACTTTCTCTTCATTCTTCTTTCCTTTTGCAAAACTTGTTTCTCCTATCATTTCAAGCTTCTGCAAGTTCTCTTTGTTACTTTTGAGTTGTTGCTGAAGTCGCAACAACTCTTTCTCTATTTCTTCAATTTTTGAAGCCCTTGAACTAAGCTTTACTGTAAGGTCTTCACATATTTTGATCTATTCCTCAAATCCTCTCTTCAAGTCAATATGCTCAGCCCTTATTTTATCCTTTTGATTTTCAGCTTCCTTAGACTTTGCTTTAACTTGTTATATATGGGCCTCCAACCTTTTTATGGTTCTACCACTTCTGATTATCTCCTTTGAAGCTGCTTCTAGTTTAGCTTCAAGATCTAACTCTTCTTTATCAACCTCCTCGTCCTCTTCAAAAGTTGAACTACCACTTTAAGCTAATGCCATAAAGGCATATGCATATGATGATTCTTCATCTTCCTCCTTATCAGCTTCTTTTATCTGACTCACATAGCCCTTGAATGAGCCTCTCTTCTTCTTCTATGGGTTGGTAGTCTTCTTACTGAACTTCTTTGATTTAAGTGATGATCTTCTCCATCTTGAATTCTGCTCATCATTACCATCCTCATCTTTATCATCAAGTTTTACTTTGCATTGAGAACCAAAGTGTCCAGTCTACCCACACCAATAACATTTCAAGGACAACTATTCTTTTCCTTTCTTAAGCCCCTTTTTGTATTTCCTTTTGAAGCAAGCCAGCACTTCACCTTCACTTTTTTTCCTTATCATCATCATCCTCCTTACTGGATGATTCTTCCTCTTCTTTTATGTTCAAGTGTTTCATAACTTTGAAAGTTGTCTCCTTTGATACCTTCATTGTTGCAAAGCTTTTAGCTGACTTTATCCTCATCTCATATGTAATAAGATTGCACTAGAGATCATGCAAAGACATATAATTGAGATCTCTACTCTCCTCTATGGCTGCCACCTTTGAGGCAAACCTCTCAGGCAGAATTCTCATAATTTTCTTCACAATCGATGATGAGTCCTTCTTATTCTTCCCATGACTTCTCCAATCGTTTACCATGTCAATAACTCTAGTGAAGAACTCTTGAACTATCTCATTCTTCTGCATTCTGAGAGATTCATATCTCTCTTTGAACACTTAAAGCTTAGCCTCCTTCATTTTACCATCACCTTCATAGATTTTCTACAATTTGTCCCATATCTCCTTGGTAGATTTATAGTCCATAATTTTGGCATACTCAGCATCTGTCAATGTTGAAATGATGATGTTTGAGGACTTCCCATTTATCTCAAACTACCTTAACTCCTATGGGGTTGGGACTTTACTTTCTTTTGGAGCCACAAAATCCTCTTGTATGCATTTCACCACGTTCATGCCCATGGTTGCAAATACCATTTGCATTCTTGCTCTTCACATGTGGTAGTTGGTTCCATTGAAGATTAGAACCTTCTTGCTGTAAGTGGTGTTAGTGCTAGTACTGGCTTTCATTTCTTAGTATGCTGAACAAGTCAAACTTCTAGATCACTTCAAACTAGTACACCAAGCTGTTAAGTTTCAAATTGGTGAACCTGTACTTTGATACCAATTGAAGTTCCTTACTTCTCCTTAGGATCTACTAGTATCACCACAATTTGCAATTTGCTGGTAAGAGAACAACTTCAACTTCTTCTTAAAAACTCTTTCTCAGACTCGACAAAGGTAGATTTATTGCTATCTACTAATCACAATAGTCCCCAAAGTCACCTTTCAGACACCTTGCTTAATAGACAATTTGGATGTTCTTATTTAGGTCTTTGTTAGGTTATGAGTTGGTTGATACTTTAGCTGCGTTCACAACTCAATTCAAAACACAAAATTTAAAGCAAATTAAGGACACACGAGATTTATATGGTTCCGTCAATGTGATGTACATCCACATGGTAAGGACTCTCCCTTACTGAGACTATCCACTATACTTGAAAATTTCAGTTATAATGGATATGCTAATCCTCTGCTCCTTTCAATATTGCAATTACTAAACAAGTACAATACAAAGAGTGTCACTTACTGTGTCTACCCTTCTTCTAACTTGTCTTGCCTCTGTTGAATTGAAAGGTTACTCCACTACCACTTAGAAGTTCACCGCAATGCTCTCTAACCTCTCTTGAAGAAATTTGGAAATACATTGAGTTCTTTCAATGCTTCCTCGAATTTCTTTTATATGTTGTCTCACACAACTCTTGCTTTCACTGTCTCACTATCTCCTCGTCTCTTTGTCTCACGGCTTGCCTCACATTTCTAGTGAGGAAATCCAGCTGCATGATGAGATAGATCCGGCTGGACAGTAAGAGAGAGAAATCCAGCGATAAGAGATAGAAATCTTGTGGGACAATAAGAGAGAGAGAAACAGGGTTGGCCGTGTTTGACTCCTCCTTCCCGTCGACTCCTCTATTCTGGTGTTGGCTCACTAGGTTGGCCGAATAGGACTTTGCCGTTTCACTCTTCTGCTCTGCTATCTAGTCGTCCAGCCCCTTCAGCTATCTCCACTTTTCTTTATTTTGGCCGACCACATTCTTTGTTCAACCGGGCTGTCTCCTCTTTCTCTCTCTCGATTCAGCTCGGCCGTTGACCATCTCCTTTTTCTCTCTCTCTCTAGATAGTTATTGTTCACTTGACAGCTACACTGTGTGGCTCCTTTATTTTCTCTCTCTTCCCTTAGACGGCTACACCTATGTAGTGCTCTCTATGTTCCTTTATATACTCCTCCATAAAAACTTAATAAGGTGAATTTACTATGTTGCCCTTCCATGTGACTTTTATGTTCTTGTCCCTCTATATGGCTTTTACCTTCTTGCCCTTCCACATGGCTTTACTTTCTTGCACAGTTAAACCTAGTTGACAACAATTACAACTTATACAAGGTTATGGGAACAACAGGTACCAAGTTCATGGTTTGAACGAACAATGTAGCCAACACTTTTTTTCAAACTCAGAAGAAACTTTCTATAAGGCAAGTTTAATAGTAAGAGGCTAGGAGGCATAATCAAATGGCAAATAACTTGAGTCATCATCAAGTACAAGAGATAGTTGCTACTCTCACACATGTGCAAAGTGACTTGCTAGAAAAAATCAAGGCATAAGCCCTATATGATGCAAATTACCAAAAACTTTTGTAGCAAGCGAACAAGGGATTGGTAGGATGATATTGGCTTGATGATAGGCTATTGCATACTAGGGGTAATTGTTTGTATGTTCAAGGAAGTGTAGGCCTTAGAAAGGAGATCTCATAGGAGTGTCATAACTCTCAATAGGTAGGTCATCCTAGTGTGGAGAGGGTGATAGACTTAGTCTTCCGTAGTTATCATTGGCCAAAGATTGAAGATGATGTTGAGACATATGTTAAGACATGCATCATTTATTAACAACACAAGTTTAAGAGATGCAATAAAGCAATGTTGATGCAGCCACTGCTCATCTAAGCAAACCTATAGATGTTGATTTCAATAGACTTCATTTATGGTTCCTAAAAATGAATGGCACAGGATCTATTATAGTGGTAATTGATTAATTTTCAAAGTATGTAGCGTTTGTTCCAAACTTTTTCTTATGTCAGGCATAGATGACTGCTAAATTATTTTATATGTAAGTGTTTAAGTATTTTGGGTTACCCAAAGATATTTTAAGTGATTGTAATCTTTGATTTATAGGTCAATTTTAACTAACTTTATTGAACATGATGGGTTTTGAATTAAAGTTTTCCATTGCCAACCATCCTCAAACCAATAGCCAAATAGAGTAGATCAATGGGTTGTCAAAAGAGTATTTTTTATACTATATAATTAATAGTCAACAAAATTGGCTAAAATTGCTAAACAAGGTAGTGAGGTGCATGAAAAAGTAAGCAGACAAAGGGAGATAAGGTTTGGAGTTCCAAGTTAGGGGCAAAATATTGCTAAAATTAACTCCTTGAATATGAAAGATGATTAGTAACAAAACAATGCATCATAGGTTAATACCCAAGTGTAATGATTCTTTTGTTATGGTGATAAAGGTCAACAACATTGCTTATTAGTTTCAACCACCTAAAAAGTTGAAAGTCTATCCAACTTTCCATGTAAGCTTTTTAAAGTCATTTCATGAGGATAAGGGGGACAAACCTTTAAGGAGGTAAGCGATATGGGCTCCACTAACAATTCGAATGGAGTTTTAACATAAAGTGGAAAAGATTTAAGGCCATTGGACAAAGGGCAAAGTAAGAAAAATCACTTGGTGAAATATCTAATGAAATGGAAAAATGCTCCAAATAATAAGGCTAGCTAGGAAAAAGACACAACTTTGTGGTACTTTAAGAGATAAATCCAAGACTACGTATTAACCCTATAAATGATAACATTGGATTTAACTGGTAAGGGTGGTTTATTAGTCTCTTGTGCTTATCGGCTTAAGGCATGCAAGTAAATTGGGGGTACTTTACACCAATTCTTGCATGAGGTTAACATGTGGTTACCCAAGTAAGCAAGGGGTGATAAAGAACATATAGAAGACTATAGGTCAAGGCTTTAACGTTAAAGGGATAAAGTAGTTCGAGCTATGGGTTAATGCAGTAGCATGCACTAATAATGCTAATGCAAGTTGTTAGCTAGGTGTGGCAACTCCAACACATTAATATATCCTCCCTCCAAACACTTAGAAGCCCAAATGTTCTATAAGGAAGGATGTATGACTCATTTGAGAGTTGGCCAAGCTTGGGGCATGAGCAAGGGCTAGACCAATGACTTAAGGGGAAGCTAATAGGTGGTTATGACATCATAATAGTTAGCATACAGTTTAAGGTGCAAGCTAATGATATGCAATCCCCTTAACACATATAGGTTGTTCATATATCGATGGGCAAATGATTGGCAAAAGTGGGAGTGATCATGAGCCCCATGAAAATAAGGAGATCATAGGTAGTTGTCCCTATTAACGGTAAAATGTGCTAATGGCTTGTTCCCATAACCTTGTATAGGTTGTAATTGTTGTCAACTAAGTTTAAGTGTGCAAGAAAGTAAAGCCACATGAAAGGGCAAGAAGGTAAAAGCTACATGGAGGAATAATAACGTAAAAGTCACATGAAAAGACAAGACAGTAAATTCGCCGCAAGTAAGCCCTATTAAGGTTTCATGGAAGAGAGTATATAAAGACCTTAGAAGACAAAATTAGAAGAAGGCTAACACAATTGAATACACAGCAAAAAGAAGGGGAGCCACACAATAGCATTATGAACAGTAACCATCGTGAACAGTTACCATCATGAACAGTGTTACCGTCGTCGAAGATAGGAGAGAAAACAAACATTGAGCAAATCGGCGCAAACCAGCAGGAAGAGAGAGAAACCTGATGGCCAAAAATAGATGGTCGGCAAGGAGACAACACGACACACGACAACCCTACACCATCGGTAAAAAAGAGAGACGATTGAAATGGCTGGTGAAGGGGACCAACGGCAGAACAATATGGAAAAGAGAGACCCGTCGAAAAAAACAGAACCGTTGAGAGAGAGAAAGAGGAGACAGCCAAAGGAGAGCTAAAGGAAGAACAACCGTCGAGAGAGAGAAAGGGGAGACGACCGGAAAAGTGAGTAGAACGGCAAAAATAGACAACCGGCAGAAACCCAAGAACGGCCAAATCAAAGTCGATGAGGAGAGAAAGAAAACCCGATTCAGCCAACCAAGTGAGCCGACGGCAGAACAGGTGGAGAGAGAAAAGAAGATAGAGAATCTGTTGTCGGAAGAACAAGGGTGGTCAGCCAAAACATAAGAAACCCGACGACCAAACAGGGGAAGGAGACAAAGAGGTGAACGACCAAGTGGGTGAATAGAAAAGAGTTGATATGGCCAAAATCAGATCTGACTGGACAATGAGATAGATCCAGTTGGACAGTGATAGAGATCCAGCTGAATGAAGAAAGAGAAACCACCAGCAGAATCGAAGACGGACGAAGAGAGAGAAATTCAACAGTAAGAGAGAGAAATTCGGTAGGATGGTGAGAGAAATCCCGCAAGACAGTGAGAGAAATCTAGCTGGAAGAGAGAGAAATACGGCTGGGCAACAAGAGAGAGAGAAATAGATAGGTGAGCTGTGAGATAATGAGATCATGAGATAAGGAGACAGGTGAGATTGTAAGACAGTGAAAGCAAGAATTGTGTGATACAACGTAGATAAGGAATTCAGTGAAACATTGAACTCAACATATTTCCAGACTTCTTCAAGAGAGGTTAGAGAGCATTGTCGTGAACTTCTAAACGGCAGTGGAGCAGCCTTTCAATTGAATAGAGGTAAGACAAGTTAGAAGAAAGGTAGATATAGTAAGTGACACTCTTTATATTATACTTGCTTAATAATTACAATAGTGAAACGAGCAGAGGATTAAGATATCCATTGTAACTGGAATTCTTAAGTATAGTGGATAGTCTCGGTAAGGGAGAGTCCCTACCACTGTGGATGTATGTCACGTTGACAGAACCACGTAAATCTCGTGTTTTCTTAATTTGCTTTACATTATGTGCTTTGAATTGAGTTGTGAACACAGCTAAAGTATCAACCAACCCATAACTTAACGAAAACCTAAACAAGAACATCCATATTGTCTATTAGGCAAGGTGTTTGAAAGGTGACTTTGGGGACTATTGTGATTAGTAGGTAGCAAAAGATTTACCTTAGTCGAGTTTGAGAAAGAGTCCACTTTTATGAAGAGATTGAAGTTGTTCACTTTCTTGCAAATTGCAAATTGTGGTGATACTGATTCACCCGCCTCTCAGTATCATAAACTAGTAGATCTTAGGGAGAAGTTGGGAACTTCAAAGTGGCTAGCAAGGAAAACTTGTCCAAGATGACAAGTTGATATGTTCTCCTTAGTAAAAGGGGACATAGGTTAGCCAAGTGAGGTGGTTGGCTAAGGAAGCTCAATGAGGTGTTAACATCTCCTTAAACAATGTTGCATGATCTAGGTAAAAAGTCAGTAATGCTCCTAGAAAAGGGATCCCACTATATATGATTGGCTTAACAATTAAGTTATACATGACCCTAAGTAGTTGGGAGTATCAACCACCACCATTATAAATATGTGTAGTGTGGCAATTAAAAGCCATACAAATAAGTAAGTGAAAGATTTAGGTGTGAGGTTTTGACAATTCTTTTGTACTTTATGCATAAAGTAATACAAGTTAGGAAGAAATTCCCAAAAATGTGTTGTGTCTTATATGTACTAAATTAACTAAGTTAAGTAAGACTTAGTACCATTCTTGATTTGCTAAGAAACACTACCAAGAATGCAATAGCCTATTTTATTCTTACAACCTCTTTACATTCTATTAAAGATCTAACTTATTTAACAGACAAAAATGCCAAGTTACTAAGTAATATGTGTTATAGGAAACTTAGCGATTTTTAAAATTACAAAAGTACTTTCCTAACTAAAGTCACGCTGCAAGAAGATTTCCATCAACCTTTTCAGAAAGAAAAATTTTTAGTTAGACTTTAAACCCTTTTAGAGGAAAGAGTCCACAATACTATAAAAACATTTTTTGGAAATCTCATTCCATATAATCAATCAATCTATGGTTAATTAATTAGTTTTACTCAAAAAGAAAGTTTTAAGATTTATCAAGATTTAAAACTATAAAAAACCTCAAATGGGAATTTAGACAATCTCATTTTGAGATTGGAACCTTTTATTAACAATTTGATTTTGGCCTACCAAAAATAAAGCTAGATTCAAAGTCCAAGTTTAAACATTTTTGAAAGCCTAAAAAATTTTCAAAACTAATTTAACCATTTTATCAAAAACCTAAGAAATTTCAAAAAAAAAAAAAACCTTATGTTATAAAATCTTCTTCCAAACTCAAGATGAAGTTGAAAATGTTACCTACTACTATTGTGATAAAAAGGGACATATTTTAAAATACTACAAAATTAGTAAGCTCTAGATGCTACAACTAGAAGAAGAAATGTTTTCAAAAATTAGTCATTTTCCACAAACCTTTGATTTTAAAAATACTCAGTTTCTTCAAAAGAAAATGATTCTTTACAAATACATGAAATTCAAAGCACTTCCTTAGGCACTTAAATTGATTCAAAACAAATAAATGGTCTTGCAAAAGACTAGGAAATTCTCCTTGATACCATAAAACACATTCAAGACCCAAACTTACAAAGAGAATATATTAATAGGATTTGAAGAATTTTTGAAAATTCAAAACTAACCCCTTTAAGTAACTCTTCAACTTCCAGACTCCTTTATAATCTTACCAATATACTTTCAAAATAAAGCACTAAGAAAACCACTTTAACCATTCATGATCTCCAAAAAAAATATCAAATCTCTTAAAATAGAACTTAAGAAACTAAAAACACAATAACAAACTAACCATCAAACCCTCCAGTTACTTTATGCCAAACACATTGAAAATGAAACAAACCTTGATGAACCAAAAGAAACAACAAAACTATAAGAATTACAAAATCTTGAAAAACTTCCCTAAATTTTCTTTTTTGTTTTAAAATAAAAGGCTTCTTAAAAATGCTTGATAAAATAACTCCTGTTTTTTCAAATGATTTCAAATTTGATACAACAACTTTATTTGACACTAGTGTAGATTTAAACTGCATTAAACTAGATGTAGTTCAATACAAATTTCAAGAGCAAACTTTAGAAAAACTTTTTGCTGCAAATTATTCAAAGATGAACATTACCAATAAAACCATTGCTTTTATTCAACCACAAAATTCCAAATAAATGTTTCATTTGTTCTTATTGAAAATATACATCACATTGTCATCTTAAGAATTCTATTTATTAATTTAATCGCTTTATACACTGTTAGCTTTGAAGGTATGTACGTTAAAGCAAAAGCTAAATCTATCATTTATTTTTAAAAATTTGACATATAATCAAGATTTTGGAAAATTCAAATTCATTCAAAAAATTGTTACAAAACTATATTTAGTATTCCATTTAGATAGTATGAATAAAATGTAATGTCATTCGATTTAAAAAATGTCCCTTTTGAATTTCAAAGAATCATGAATAATATTTTCCAAACATATTTTGAATTTTACATTATTTATATAAATAGTGTTCTTATTTTTCCAAATCCATTAATTAGCACTTTAAACATTTGCATAAATTTATTTCTGTAATCAAGTAAAATGGCCTTGTGGTTTCACAAATAAAGATCTCTTTATTCCAAACCAAAGTTAAGTTTTTTTATCCTTATATTTCCCAACGAGCTATTACTCCTATAGAAAGATCTTTTACATTTACTAAAAAACTCCCTAATAAAATCCTAGACAAAATGCAACTTCAAAGATTTTTAAGAAGTCTTAGTTTTATTCTAGATTTCATTGCAAATATCAATAAAATATTCAAACCCCTCCATGGTAGGCTAAACAAAATTCTAATCCCCTTAACTCCTTAGCTACACTTGTCCAAAAAATCAAATCATTAGTTAAAACTATTCTTTGTTTGAATATTGCAAACCCTTCTCTTTTAAAGATAGTAGAAACTAATGCTTTTAACATAAGATATAGGGGTATTCTTAAACAAATATTCAATAAGAAAGAACAAATAGTGTAATTCACCTTGACCCATTAGAATGATTCCTAAAGAAATTATTCTATTATCAAAAAAGAAATTTTTTCTATTGTTTTTGTATTAGAAAATTTCAAAGTAATTTATTAAATCAAAATTTTCTTTTATGCATTAATTACAAATTTGCCAAAGAACTTTTAAGACATATACCTTCAAAACATATATTTACCCAATGGCAAGCTATCTTTTCTATTTTTTAACTTAATATTAAATATATAAAAAGGGAAAAGAATTCTATTCTAGATTTCTTAACAAAAGAATTCCTTTAAGACAAACCTCAGAATGTTGAAAAGTCAAAAGGCAAAGGTAAAGTCTCAATTCTAACACCTAAAGAAGAAAGTCCTTCTCAAAACCTGAATGCACAACACCTATTCAAATAACTTTAACCAAACCCATTACAACTTGGGCTAACTCACTCAAAGAATATAAAGAAATAAAGCTCTAAATCCAACAATGTATAGCTTATCTAGAAGAAGAAAAACCTAAATCTATTTCAAAATATTTCAAAATAGGTACAAATTTGAAAATAGATAAAGGATTTTTCCACCACTAAAGATCCTCTCATTATCTTGAAAAAGCAAAAGGATTTTTAGAATATAAAATCTCTCAAACTCTTGAGATGGGAACTTCAGCCTAATCTCTCTCTCTCTTAAAACAAAACAAACTTTTCTTAAGTCATTTTAACATAGTTACATATCGCAAAAACCTTTTCCAACTATTTTGATAAACTCAATATCTAAAATGTTATACCTATAGAATATGGAAATTTTTATCCAAATCCTATTACAACCATTTCCAAAATCTTTCTTGTTGGATGATATCATAAGCCAATAAATATTACAAAATCTTAATCCTACTATATGACAATACTCAAAATAACTAAATCTACCAAATTTAAACATTTTTACATTGATAAGACCCTACCTACTCAACTTACTATATATAAAAATCTTAAGATCTCATCAATAGGGACAAGACTTGGTAAAACCAAAAACCTTTTAAACAAACTTCAAAACCTTCATAACTCACTACTTGTTTTTCAATTACTAGTATTATCAATAGGCTTGGTATAATACCTTCCTCCTATAAACCAAAGGAGTAGTCATCCATGGTTAATTATTTTAACCATAAAAATAATTTTTCCCAAACCCTTAACTAGTTCAAGTAATGGTGGACCTCTCTTAGACTCATTGAAAATATCCTTCCTTTATAAGTTAAAGAAGGTCATAATTTATTTAAAGAACAATATCTCTCTATGGACCTTGAAAATGGATTCCCTTATTCCTTTTCCATACAATTTTTTTTTTTTTTACCTTGGATGATGATTTGAAACTTTGAATACCATATTCAAGACAACACTTAGATTATCATTAGAAGGTTCAAATTCAAATGGTGATATTTCTTCAAATTCTCATAATCCTTATACAAAATCAAGATTTAAACTTTGTTAAATATGGTCTAACCCCAAATTCAAAACCCACTAAACACAAGACCTCCAAACACAACCCTTTTAGTCCAAAAATCACTTGTCGCTGCTATTTTAGTAAAGGTCTCAACCAAAAAAGAATATCTTGCAATAATTAAACACTTATTGCAAGCTCAATCTCCTTAAACCCAAACTCAAAAAGGCCTAAGGCCTTCCACTTCTCAGAAATCCTAAACAACCCAACAATAAGCCTTAACGAAAATAAGAAAGACTATTTTGGTATTCCCCCGTCCCACCTATCAGATGAAAAATAAGAAGAAAAAGAAAAAAGAATGACTAGCAACTCAACAAAACAACTTTTAGTGCAAATAGATGCTCATGACTGTCAACTCCACAAAATAACTTTAGGTACAGATAAATACTTATCACTACCAACTCTATAAAACAACAAAACAACTTTTAAAAGACACTAACAAGCATAAAGTTTGGACTCTAAAAGGCTTATCTTCAACTTATAAAAGGGGATTTTATTCCCTTGAAAAAGGACATTAATTCACATACAACATCTTAGATACTTCCCCTAACCATTTGTAAAATACTTCCTTTCCTTTCCTCCTTTAGGGTGAAACCCTCAAAGTGTAATTCTTATCCCAAATTTCCAAAATTCTTTGTAAGCTTTCTATCTACCATATTTTTATTTTGTATCCAAAATTCAATATAGTATATCAGTTGGATACTTCTAATTGCTCTTTAAAGCCATAGTGATTGAGTGACCTTTAGTAAAACAACACCTTCTACTATACTATTTAACATTTTAGATAAATATTGTTCATCTAATTTGTTGTTCATTTTATGTTGTTTATTTTGTTGTTGTCCTTTTGTTTAAATAATTATTATATGTTATTATTATTATTATTATTATTATTATTATTATTATTATTATTATTATTATTAAATCCAATTTGTATGAAATTGGTATTTATATCTATTTCTTTGTATTATTTTTGAGACCTTTTACCTTGAGTTGGCTAGATCAATCCCACTTATGATTTAGGGAATCATACATCCTTAAAAACAACCTCCTAGACTATAAGAACTAGTATATAGATCACAAACATGAATCCCAATTTTTGTAGATCTAACTCTTGTTCCTCTTCCCACTCTAATCCTACAAGGATACATATATAATAAATAACCTTAAAAGATTTTAATAAAAGGATTGATGACTAGAAAATCTCTAGGGTTCAAAAAGATCAAATTTATAAACTTTCAAAATTAATTTTTTTCAAAACTAATTTTATAATCAAAATAGAAGCAAGAGATTTAAATTTCAAAACCTTTTGAAACTATTCATCTTCTTTCTCAAAATCTTTACAACATCATAAAGAAAAACAATACAAATACATTCATATAAGGCTAGTCCAAGTGAAAATAAAGCCTTTTACTAAAGAAGGCTTAAATACATCCATACTTGTAGCCCTTAGAGATGCATGATTTGTAAATTTTCAAGACTCCTTGCTCAATACTATTAAGTTTAGTCTTTACAATAGGCCTATTTTTTTTTTTTTTTTGCATGTTATCTAAATCCTACGATTTCTCTACATAAAAAAAACATTTTAAAAAGTTTATTTTTTCAAATCAAACACATAATTATAAAATATTAAAAGGATTAATTTCAATAACTTTTATTTTAAAAATTTATTATAAAGCCATGATTTCAGCAGTTGTATCAAAACACAAATTTAAATCCAAAATAGGAGAAAATATCCTACTTTAAATTGATATTACAAAATGTTGTTCTATTATTCCAAAAGCAATCTAATTGAAGGATGTTACCCTTCTAGAACAATGGACCTTAAAAGGTGCAATACCTTCTTAACTTGAACCACCAACCGAACGAAATACGAAAAATTTCCAAAGTTAAATAACACCCAAATGGAAAGGTTTTTCTTACATTTAACAAAAATTTTGTTGCATCTTAATTTTTAGAATCAGCCTCTACATCATGCACTATTGATTTAAAACCCTCTTTTCAAATTCTTCTTATTATCAATTTACATTACAAAGAAAAGAATCTATCTTTACCTTTTAGGTTTTCCACTTTTGATCTTCCAAGTTCATCTTTATAAAGCATAGATTGCCATACTAATATTCCACATCTAATTTATATAAATTAATTACCTTCTACTTCTCCAACATCCGTTGCAATCAGTGAAAATATTCCTGATGAACATCATGTTTTAGAAAAAGAATTTTAAGCTGATAAAAAATATTTACATTATGATTTTTATGCAAAATACAATACTAAAAACCTCTAATTACTAAACTTTTAAGATAAAACTTAAAGAACAAAAATCACAATAACAAACTAACTATCAAACCCTCTAATTACTTTGTGCTAAACACCTTAAAGATGAAACAAACCTAATGAATTAGAAGAAACACTTAAACCATAAGAATTACAAAAATCTTTAAAAGCTTCTCTAAACTTCTTTTTTGTTTTAAAATAGGCGACTTCTCAAAAATATTTGATAAAAATAATTCTTATTTTTTTCAAATAATTTCAAATTTGATGTCATAACCTTGTTTGACACTGGTGTGGATTTAAATTGCATTAAACCATAAGTAGTTTCATACAAATTTTAAAAGTAAACTTCAGAAAAAAATTTTTGTTGCAAATCATTCAAAGATTCATTACCAACAAAACCACTGCTGTTATTTAAGTACATAATTTTCAAATATAGACCTTATTTATTCTTGTTAAAAATATACATCACATTGTTATCTTAGGAGCTCCATTATTAATTTAATCACTCCTTATGAAGGTATTTGCTTCAAAACAAAAGCATATAAATTATTTTTTGTATGTTTAGAAAAAACAAAGCTAGAAATCTCATTCTTGTAAAAACCTATTCGATTTATAAAAGCAAAATTCATACTTTGATTTCTTCAAAAGAATCTTCACTATTTTGTTCACAAAAATACCTTTCTTTCCAAAGGATTCAAGACCAACTCCAAGATTTTTCTATTCAATAAGAGCTTTTCATTATTGTACACCAAATCCAATAAAAAAACTAAAAAAGGATAATGGTTTTTCAAAAAAATTTTGAATGTTCAAACCCAAATACAAACTCAATTTTATGACATTGTTTATAACAAAAGGCATATATTTTATTATTCAATTGGCTTGAAATGTATGCTTTACAAAATAATATTTCATATCCTTTTCAAAAATCAATAAATCCTATTGTTTTAAGGAGCACAACTAAGGAATGGATCACTATTAATGATGAAATAATTAAGGCAGAACATCATCCTTTGAGATAATTAAAGCTTAAACATCAATAAGCTATCAAAAAAATTTTACAAATGCTCATCACATACTTTAGGCACTTAACTATCTAAGGTAGAAAAACAACTCCAAATAGACAAGATAGTAGACAAGATAGCTTGCCATTAGGCAAATATATGTTTTAAAGCTATATTTTGAACATCTTTTTGTAAAACATCTTTGATAGATTTGCAATCAATGTATAAAAAATCATGATGTAAATATTTTGTATTAACTTAAAATTCTTTTTCTAAAACATAAAGTCTATTTGGAATATTTTTTGTGATTGTAAAGGATGTTAGAAAAGTAAGAGGTGATTGATTTGTATAAATTGGATGTGGAATATTAGTATGGTAGTTTGTGCTTTGTAAAGATGAACTTGAAAGATTAAAAGTGAAAAACCTAAAAGATAAAGATTGATTCTTTTCTTTGTAAGGTAAATTGGTAATAGGAGGAATTTAACAAAAGGATTTTAAATCAATAATAGATGACATAGAGGCTATTTCTAAAAATTGAGATGCAACTAGATTTTTGTTAAAGATAAGAATAACCTTTCCATCTTGATGTTGTTTGACTTTGAAAATTTTCGTATTTGATTCAGTTGGTGGTTTAAGTTAAGGAGGTACTACAACTTTTAAGGTCTATTCTTCTAAAAAGGTAACATCCTTCCATTGGATTGCTTTTGAAATTTATGTTTTGATGTAAATGTAGAAATCATGGCTTTATAATGGATTTTCAAAATCTAAGTTATTGGTATTGATCCTTTAAGGATTTATAATTATATGTTTTGATTTGTAAAACTAAATTTTGTAAAATATTTTTATCATGTAGAGAAATTGTAAGATTTACATAACATGCAAAAGAAATAGGTCTACGATAGAAATTAGACTCAATAGTACTAAGTAGGGAGTCTTGAATATTTGTAAAATGTGCATTTCTTAGAACTACAAGTATGGATGTATTTAAGCCTTCTTTGGTAAAAGGCTTTAGTCCTACTTGGACCAATCCTATATAAATGTATTTATATCATTTTTCTTTAAAATGTTGTTAAGATTTTTGAGAGAAAAGATGAATAGTTTCAAAAGATTTTGAAATTTAAATCTCTTTCTTTTATTTTAATTGTAACATCAGTTTTAAAAAGATTTAATTTTGACAATTTGTAAATTTGATCTTTTTAAAACTTAAGGATTTCTCAATCATTGAAAGTTATTTTGTGGAGTTAATAGTCACGAGCATCTATATGTACTAAAAGTTTTTTTTGTCATTTTGTAGAGTTGACAGTCAATCTTTTTTCTTTTTCTTTTTTTTATTTGATGAGAGAGAAAATACCAAAATAGTTATCCTTATTTTCATCAAGGCCTATTGTTAGACTATTTGAACTTGAGATTTTTAAGAAATGGAAGGCCTTGGGGCCTATTTAAGTTTAGGCTGAAGGAGATTGATTTTACAATAAGTATTTTATTATTGCAAAATATTTTTTTTTCAATTTGGGCCTTTGCTAACATAGCATTGGAAATTTCTTATTAACACAAAAGTTCCCTTTAGTGTTAATGCGTAACATAAGGAATGGCATTAAATTTAAAATTATTTGAAAAAATAAGAGTTATTATTATCAAGTATTTTATGAAGTCACTTGTTTTAAAACAAAAAGGAAATCTTGGGGAAGATTTTCAAGATTTTGTAATTCTTATGGTTCAAGTGTTTCTCTTAGTTCATCAAGTTCAAAAAGATTTTTAAAAATTATTCATTTTACAAACCTCTGATTCTAAAAATATTGTTTCAATTACTTCAAAAGAAAATAATCTTTACAAATAGATAAAATTTAAAACACTTCCTTAAATACTTAAACGGATTCAAAATAAATCAATGTTCTTACTAGAGACTAGGAAATTCTCCTTAATACCATAAAACACATCTAAGAGCCAAACTTACAAAGAGAATATATTAATAGAATTTTAAGAATTTTTGACAATCTAAAACCAATCCCTTTAAATAAGCCTTCAACTTCCAAACTCCCTTATGATTTTACTATTACACTTTTAAAATAGAGCACCATAAAAGCTGCTCTAACCACTCAAGATCTCTAAAAAGAAATAAAAAATCTTAAGATAAAACTTAAGGAATTAAAAGTGCAATAACAAATTAACCATCAAACCCTTTAATTACTTTGTGCCAAATACCTTAAAGATGAAACAAACCTTGATAAACCAAAAGAAACACCATTTTTATGCAAAATAAAATATTGAAAAAAGATAATGGTTTTTCAAAATTTTTTTGAATGTTTGAATCCAAATACATGTTGGACTTTTCTACAATTTCTCTTTATTAAATTCTTATTTCTATAATGCATGATCTTTTCTTTATGCGAATACTAGCATACAAAACATAATGAAATCAACACACCGTTATCCATGATGTTGATATCCTATCCCAAAGATGAGAATGCTCCTTTCAATTTGCTCTTGATGAATCTTCTCCTCTTCTCCTACTTTTCCCTTTTTCTTTTTTTTTTATTTCTCTCTCTGATGGCGTAGAGGAGGAAAAGTCCGTTATGATATATATTATTCCTTTTCCTATAACCGTTACCTTAATAAGAAGATCCTCCTATTCTGTAACTGTTACCTTAAATAAGAAGATAGTCCTCTTTCTATAACCATTACCTTAAATAGGAAGACACTCCTCTTTTTGTAACGATTATCTTTAAATAGAAAAAAGAATCCTATAACCATTATACCTCTTTCTTATAACCGTCATCTTTAATAGAAAGAGTGGAGGGATTTTAAACTCGATGACCCAAATTACTGTTATGCCTAATCGACCATCATATTAGGCCTTTTATTTTGGGTCATACTTTAAATAATAAGGGCCACTCATGTTAATTAATTTAACAATCTCCCACTTGGCCCATGTTATGACTTGATGAATCAATAACAAGTAGGTGTGCACAATCCTTAAAGATCATCAAACCATAATACTTGATTGAATTAAAATGATTGGATCATGGCAGTCACATATCTTTTAGCGACATGATTCCTTCCATGTATCACATAATCATCATAATTCATAATAACCTTACTGAGGAACATTGAAACTTTAAATTGTCATTTCCATATATGCTATTAGTTATCTCACAAACTATAACTGTATACAACTAAATGGAGATAACAAAGTTCAAACAAAACCATAACCTTAATTGAATTCATGAGTGTCACAATGATATGAGTAGCATAAATATTGGCTTTTAAAAGAATGAGGACCTGTTCAAAATACCCATCCATTCAACATATCTAGTAAATATTTTCAGTGGCAAACCTTTAATTAACGGGTCCGCTATCATCAATTCAGTACTAATATGCTCAATAGACACTCTTTGGTTTTGCACTTCTTCCTTAACAGATAGGTATTTTAAATCCATATGTTTTGCACCTTTAGAATACCTATTATTCTTAGAAAAGAAAACAGTTGCAAAATTATCATAATAATTCTTAACGGCTTTTCTATATTGTTAACCAAACCAAGCCTTAAGATACAATTCCGCAATCATAATACATGAACAGTAGCCTCAAAGCATGCTACAAATTCAGCCTCCATAATGGAAGTAGCAATGATAGGCTGCTTCCTACTTTTCCATGAAATTGCTTTTCCATCCAACAGAAACATGTAATCAAATGTAGATTTACTCAAGTCTACACATCCATCATAATCTGAATTCAAGTAGCCTACTACTTCAAGATGACTTGATCTTTTATAAGTAAGCATATAATCCTTGGTGCCTTGTAAGTACCTAAGTACTTTCTTTCTGACTTTCCAATGATCTATTCCAAGTTCCAATAACAAAACTAATGTCTGGCTAAGTGTATGTTGGAGCATACATCAAGCTTCCAACCAGCAATGCATAAGGAATGAATTCCATTATTTTTTGTTCCAAATCATTCTTTAGACATTGCAATTCACTGAACGTGTACCCTTTCTAAATTAGAACTATTCATATAGAGCAATTTTCCATTCTAAATCTCTCTAATACTTGATTGGTATAGCCTTTCTGAGACAATCCTAACAATCCTTGTGATCTATTCTGAAATATTTTTATTCCTATCACATAGGATGCCTCATTCGTATCTTTCATTTTAAAAGTTTCAGAGAGAAATTTCTTGACATTATGTAACAAACTCATGTCATTAGTAGCCAAAAGAATGTCATCAACATATAGGACCAATATAATGAACTTTCTCCCACTGACCTTCATATAGATACACCGGTCAATGGTGTTCTCTACAAAACCATATGATGTAATGGTATTATTAAACTTAATATACCATTGTTGGGAGGCTTGTTTCAGTCCATATATCGATTTCTTTAATTTACACACCAAAATTCTTGCCTTGTGGTTATGAAACCTTCAGGTTGGTCCATATACACTTCCTTTTCTAAGTCACCATTTAGAAAGGTGGTCTTTACATCCATTTGGTGGAGCTCTAGGTCATTGTGAGCCACTAAAGCCATAATAATTCTTAAGGAGTCTTTCTTAGAGACTGGAGAAAGTCTCCTTATAGTCAACACCATCTTTTTGAGTGAAACCTTTGGCAACAAGTCTAGCCTTATACCTTTCAATGTTACCTTTCAAGTTTCGCTTGGTCTTAAAGACCCACTTACAGCCAACTCATTTTGATCCTTCAAGCAACTCCATTAGTTCCCAAACTTGATTTACATCCATCAATTTCATCTCTTCCTTAATGGCATTGAACCACTTTTCATAATCATTACATTCCATGGCTTGTTTAAATGAGACTGGATCTTTATCAATGCTCAATTCCAATTCATGATCAAGTGAGTAAACCACATAATCATTAGATACAACTAGCCTTTTCTATCTTGTAGACCTCCGTAATGCCATTTCTTGTGGTATTACTTGTTCATTTGTAAATTGCACATTGTCACTTGGTTCATCTCTTTTGTGTTCACTTTACGTGTTTCGAGTATCAATTTGTTATCCTTGCATGTCACTTGACTATGATGGAATAAAAGGAACAATAACTTGAGTAGAAATACTAGGTGTGGTGATACCAACTTAAGTAGGAGTACTCACTATGGATCTTTCATTTTGTAATTCTCTAATATCCACCTTTCATGATTCCCCACTCCCACTGAACTGGCCATTTTCAATGAACTGAGCATTACCAAACTCAACTATTCTAGTATTATGGTTAGGACAATAGAACCTATACCCTTTGGACTTTTCAAGATAGCCAATGAAGTGATATTCTTACATCAAGCTTTCCTTCATATGGATTAGATATTCTTACTTCTGCTGAACAACCTCAAATATAAAGGTGTCTCAAACTGGGTTTCCTTCTTGTCCATAACTCGTAAGAAGTCTTAGGGTATCCTTACTAGAAACCCTGTTCAGCAGATATGCAGTGATTTTTAACGCATGCATCCACAAGGATAAAGGTACAGTATTGTAGCTCAACATGCTCCTAACCATATCCATAAGTGTGTGATTCCACCTTTCTGCTACACCATTCTGTTGTGGTGTACCAGGCATTGTATACTATGCACATATGCCTCAAATTTCAAGAAGTTTTGCAAATGGACCAGGGCGTTATCCACTTTTATTGAATTTTCTATAATATTCACCACCCCTGTCTGACTTAATCACTTTTACTTTTCTATCTAACTACTTTTCCACTTCATTAATAAACACCTCTAGGGTGTTTACTAACTGGGACTTTTCATGTAGTAGATATAAGTAACAATACTGTGAGTAGTCATCTATAAATGTGATGAAATATTTCTTACCACCCTATGTTGGGATATCAAAGGGGCCACAAATATCAATGTGTATCAATTCTAAAGGCTCATTACTTCTCATGGTTGGGTTCTTTGATGTATGTCTTGTTTATTTCCCTTTTATACAGTCAACACATACATCTCAATCAGTAAAATCCAATTGAGGTAGGACATCACCTTTCACCAACCTTAATATCCTTTCTTTGGATATATGACCTAATCTTTGATACCATAAGAAAGCAGAACTATCATTATGCACATTACATTTGTTACCTATACTATGCTTAACAAGAAAAAGGGAATCAACATACATAACATCAAGATTAAAATGGTACAAATCATCAATCAAAGTACCAAATCCATAATAGTACGAATGTCTATACAATGAAAATGCACCGTTTCCAATCTTAAAGTCAAATCTTACTTCATCCAAGTTTGCAACAAAAAATAAATTCCTAGCACATTCAAGAACATAGAAACACTTTCAATGCAAATAATAAAAGGAGAAAAACAAATTACAGTATTCGCAGACCTACTCTAATACCAATTGTTGGACTTTTCTAAAATTTCTCTTTATGAAATTCTTATTTCTATAATGTAGGATCTTTTCTTTATGCGAATACTAGTATACAAAATGTAATGAAATCAATATACCATTGTCCATGATGCTGATGTCCGAAGATGAGAATCCTCCTTTTAATTTGCTCTTGATGAATTTTCTCCTTTTCTCCTACTCTTCCCTTTTTCTTTTCTTTTTCAATTTCTCTCTCTAATGGTGTAAAGGAGGAAAAGTCCGTTATGATATATATTATTCCTTTTCTTATAACCATTACCTTAATAGGAAGATCCTCCTATTCTGTAACCATTACCTTAACTAGGAAGAAACTCCTCTTTCTGTAACCGTTACCTTAAATATGAAGATACTCCTCTTTCTGTAACGGTTATCTTTAAATAGGAAAAAGAATCCTATAACCATTACACCTCTTCCTTATAACCGTCATCTTTAATAAGGAGAGCGGAGGGATTTTAAACTCAATGACTCAAATTACCGTTATGCCTAACCGACCATCATATTAGGCCTATTATTTTGGGTCATACTTTAAATATCAAGGGCCACTCATGTTAATTAATTTAACAATATAAACTTAATTTTATGACTTTGTTTTATAATAAAAAGCACATATTTTATTTTTTAATTGGTTTGAAATATATGCTTTACAAAATAATATTACTTATCCTTTTCAAAAATTAATAAATCTTATTATTTTATGGAGCAAAACTAAGGAAAAAAAATAATTGAGACAAAACATCCTCCTTTAAGATAGTTAAAGAATGAACGTCAACAAGCTACTTTCAATCTAGCTCCATACAAAATTGATGATAGGGAGAATTGGAGATCTAATACTAATAAGAATAAGAATATGATCAAATAATAATAAGACAAATAGAGAGAGGACAACAAAATAAATGAACAATACTTATCTAATATATTAAATAATATTCTATAAGGCATTATTATACCAGAAGTTACTCAAGAGAATGAATTTTGGATCCAAAATGAAAATACAATAGATAGAAACTTACAAAGAATTTTTGAAATTGGGGATAAGAATTATACTCACCCTAAGGGAGGAAGGGAAGGGAAGTACTTTACAAGTGGTTAAGGGAAATATCTAGGATGTTGTAAGTGGATTAATGCCCCTTTTCAAGAGAATAAAGTACTTATTTATAGGCTAAAAAGGAGCCTTCTAAAGTCTAGACTTCAATCTTGTTAAAGTTCATTGAAAGTTATTTTATTGTTTTGTAGAGTTGGTAGTCATGAGCATCTATCTACACCAAAAGTTATTTTGTTGTTTTGTTGAGTTAGCAATTATTTTTTTTTTCTTTTTCTTTTCCTTTTTTATTTTATGAGGAGAAAATACCAAAATAGTCATCCTCATTTTCATCAAGACCTATTATTGGGCTACTACACTTGAGGATTTCTAAGAAATGGAAGGCCTTGGGCCTATTTGAGTTTGGGTTAAAAGAGATTGAGTTCACAATAAGTGTTTCATTATTGCAAAATATTCTTCTTTGATTTGGGCCTTTGCTAAAATAGCACTGACATGTAATTTTGGGTTAAAAAGGTTATGTTTAGAGATCTTGTATTTAATGGGTTTTGAAATTAGGGTTAGACCTTATTTAACTAAGTTTGAATCTTACTTTTGTATAAGGATAATGAGAATTTGAAAGAATTCCACTATTTAATTTTGAACCTTTTGATCATAATCTGGGTGTTTTCTTGAATTTGGTATTCAAAGTTCTCGGTCATCACTTAAGTACAAAAAATTTTGTATGAAAAATGAATGGGGAAGGGAATCCTTTTTCAAGGTCCATAGTGAGATATTATTCATTAAATAAATTATATCCTTCTTTAGCTTGCAAAGGAAGGATATCTTTAATAGGTCCAAGAAAGGCCCACCATTGCTTAAGCTAGTTAGGGGTTTGGGAAAATCATTTGTATAGTTAAAATAGATTTATTATGAATGGCTACCCCTTTGGTTTTATACGAGGAAGGTATTATACCAGTTTTGTCTATAATCCTAGTAATTGAAAAACAAGCAGTGAGTTAAAAAGGTTTTGAAGCTTGGTGAAAATGGTTTTGGTTTTGTCAAGCCTTATCCCCATTAATGAGGGCTTAAGATTTTTTGTATATGGCAAGTCAAGTAGGCAAGGTCTTTATGGGTTTTGTCAATATAAAAGTATTTGAATTTGGCAAAATTAGTTATTTCGAGTATTATCATATAGTAAGATTAGGATTTTGTAATATAGTACCATCCAACAAGAAAGATTTTTGAAATAACTATAGTTGGATTTGGATCAAAAAGTCCATATTTTATGGGTAGAACATTTTGTATATTAGGCTTTCCAAAATATTTGGAAGAGGTTTTTAGGATATGTGGTTGTGTTAAAATTACTTGAGAAAAGTTTTTTGGTTTTGAGAGAGAGATTAGGATAAAGTTCTCATCTTAAGAGTTTAAAAGATTTAACCTTCTAAAAACCATTTTTGCTTTTTCCAAGATAGAGAGAGGATCGTATGTGGTGGAAAAATCCTTTATCCATTTCCAAATTATAGCTATTATGATATGGATTTGGTTTCATCTTTTTCCAAGTGAGCTATGCATTACTAAATTTGGATCTTTATTTCTTCATGTTCCTTTTAGTGAGTGAACCCAAGTTTTTATGGGTTTGGCTGAAGTTATTTTGACAACTGTTGTGAGCTAAGGTTTTAGAGAAGGACTTTCTTTTTTTAATGTTGGAATTAGGGCTTTGCCTTTGTCTTTTGACTTTTTTGACATTCCAAGGTCTGTCTTAGAGGAATTCTTTTGTTAGAAAATCTAGAATTGAATTCTTTCCTCCTTTTATATATTCAATGTTGAAATAAAAAATAAACAAGATAGCTTACCATTAAATAAATATATGTTTTAAAGTTACATTTTGAACATCTTTTTGCAAAACTTCTTTGGCAAATTTTCAATTAATGCATAAAAGAAATTTTTGATATAATAAATCACTTTGAAATTTTGTAATATACAAAACAATAGAAAATTTTTCTATTTTGATAGTAGAATAATTTCTTTAGGAATTATTCTAGTGGGATGAGATGAATTGGACTATTTGTTCTTTCCCATAGAAGATTTGTTCCCATTAGAGATTTGTTTAAGAATACCTTCATATCCATTCAATTTCTATTATCTTTGGAAAAGAGAGGTTTACAATGTGCAAACAAGAAATGATTTTAACTAATAATCTGATGTTTTGAACAAGTGTAGTATTTTTCGAATGAGGGACTAGAATTTTCTTTAGCCTATCATAAAGGCATTTGGATATTTTATTGATGTTTGGAACATAATTAAGACTTCTTAAAAATATTTGGAGCAGTGTTTTGTTTGGGATTTTTGTTAAAGAATTTTTAGCAAATGTAAAAAATCTTTCTATAAGAGTAATAAGTCCTTGGGGAATATAATAACCAAGAAACCTAACCTTAGTTTGGAATAAAGAAATCTTTGATTATAAAATCACAAGGCCTTTTTTTTAATAACAAAAATAAATTTTTGCAAACGTTTGAAGTGATGATCAATGGAATTGGAAAAAATAAGAACATCATCTATATAAATAATACAAATTCAAAATATGGCTGAAAAATATCATTTATGATTCTTTAAAATTCAAAAGAGGCATTTTTTTGAACCAAATTACATTACATTCCATTCATATTGTTCAAATGGGATAGTAAATATAGTTTTGTAATGGCCTTTTAGATGGATTTGAATTTACCAAAATCTTGCTTTCATGTCAAATTCTGAAAAAAAAAAAAAATGAATGATGAATACAACTTTTGTAAAAGGTTCCTTTTATTGGGTATTGGATATCTAATCTATTTGAGGGCTTTATTTCAAAGTTTGTAAAGGAGTTTTAAAGTTAAAGGGTTATTAGAAGGGATTGGTTTCAAATTTTCAAAAAATCTTAAAAGTTTATCAATATATTTCTTTGTAAGTTTAGGTCTTGGATGTGTTTTATGGTATTAAAGAGAATTTCTTAGTTGCTAGTAAGAACACTGATTTGTTTTGAAATTAGTTTGACTATCTGAGGAAATGCTTTAAATTTCATCTTTTAAAATAATCATTTTCTTCTGAAAAAATTGAAAAGGTGTTTTTAGAATTAAAGGTTTATAAAAGATAGCTAATTTTTGAAAAAATTTCTTCTTTTAATTGTAGCTCTTGAAGCTTTCTATTAATTTTATAGTATTTTGAAATATGTCTCTTTTTACTATAATAATAAGAGGTAACATCTTTCAATTACATCTTGGGCTTGGAGGAAGATTTTGTAACAAAGGGTTTCTTTTGAAATTTCTTAGGTTTTTGATAAAATGTCTGTATTGGTTTTGAAAAACATTTTGGGCTTTCAAAAAGGTTTGGACTTAGACTTTGAATCTAACTTTATTTTTGGTAAGCCAAAATCAAATTATTGACAAAAGTTTCCAGCCTTAAAACAGGATTGTCTAAATTCTCATTTAAGATGCTTTTTGAGTTTCAAATCTTGACAAATCTTAAAACCTTTTTTTAGAAGTCAATTAATCATATGGAATAAGATTTCCAAAAATTATTTTGATGGTATTGTAGACTCTTTTCCCCCAAAAGGGTTGGAAGTCTAGCCAAAAGTTTTTGTTTTAAAAAAGGTTGACCAAAATCTTCTCAAAGCATGACTTTTGTTAAAGAAGTGGTTTAATAGTTTTGAAAATAATTGAATTTCCTACAACAAAGATTACTCAAAAACTCAACATTTTTGCCTCCTAAATGAGTTAGACCTCTAATAAAAAGTAAAGAAATTGAAAGAATAAGATAGGCTACTACATGCTCAATAATGTTTCCTAGTGAATCAAAAATAGGTACTTAACCTTTAGTACTTTTGATGGATTGAAGAATTTCAAGTTTTTTTTATTTTGTGAGATGATAATTCCACCATCCTTCAAGTTAACTAGAGCATCTTGTAATAAGGTATTTTGCTACAATTTTATCAAAGGTTTGATTTTGAGTTTTGTAAGCATTAGTTGTCATGGTCATTTATTAAAGTAGGCTGAGAATGTTTTATTCAAATATGTCATCCAAATTCCATTTATAAATAGAAGTGTTATTAATTTTTTATTGGATAAAGGTATTAGGTTTATTTTAGATATCTAAATTTGGAACTGAGTCCAAAAATAGGTTTGTACTAGGCTATTTGGTTTAATTTTGGAGTTTCAAATTGAAAAGCATCTTTTTGTGAATCTTGGTCTAAGGCATGTATAGTTTTGAATGTTGAAGGTTCAAAGTTGGGCTTTTAAGGCTTGTACAAACTTATTATTTTAGTCTAGATTATTTTGAATGGGCTTATGCATTTGGAAGGGTTTAAAAATAGGATTTTTAATAGCTCGGGATTTGAGGGTTTTAAAGAAGTTATAATTCTAACTTCAATATTTTGGAATTGTTTTTCTACTCTGGATAGTTGATTTCCTAGAGTATGCAAATGAACATTTGTAAAATTATTTTGATAAATTATCATTTTAGAAAGTTTTTTCAAATTATCATTTTCTTAAGGAATTTCGTATGGAACTAGATTGATAGTAACTTGTTGATGTTTAAGCTTTAATTATCTCAAAAAAGGATATTCTACCTCAATTATTTTATCATCAATAGTGATCCATTCCTTAATTTTGTTCCTTAAAACAATAGGATTTATTGATTTTTGAAAAAAAAATAATGAAATATTGTTTTGTAAAGTATACATTTTACATCAATCAAAGAATATGTATAAATATTTCAAATCAAAAATATGTACTTCTTATTATGAAACAAAGTCCTAAAATTGAGTTTGTATTTGGGTTTCAACATTCAAAAAAGTTTTGAAAAACCTTTTTTTTTTCAGTGTTGTATTTTGCATAAAAATCATGATATAAATATTTTTTATCAACTTGAAATTCTTTTTTAAAACATTAAATTCATTTGGAATACTTTCAATAATCGCAAAGGATGTTAGAGCAATAGGAGATGATTAATTTGTATAAATTGAACGTAGAATATTAGTGTAATAGTCTATGCTTTATAAAGATAAACTTGGAAGATCATAAGTGAAAAACCTAAGCAGTAAATATGGATTCTTCTTTTGTAAGATAAATTGGTAAAACAATTATTTGAAAGAGGTTTTTAAATCAATAGTGGATGATGTAAAAACTATTTCTGAAAATTGAGATACAACATGATTTTTGTTAAAGGTAAGAATAACCTTTCCATTTAATATTATTTAACTTTAAAATTTCTTTATTTGGTTCAATTGGTGGTCCAAGTTGAGAAGGTATTGCACCTTTTAAGGTCCATTCTTTTGGAAGGATAACATCCTTCCATTAGATTGCTTTTGGAATAATGGAAGAGATTTTTTAATATCAATTTAAAGCAAGAGAGTTTCTCCTATTTGGGATTGAAATTTATGCTTTGATATAAATGTAGAAATCATGGTTTTATAATGAATTTTGAAAATCAAAATTAATGTAGTTGATCCTTACAACATTTTGTAATTATGCGTTTTGATTTGTAAAACTAAACTTTGTAAAATATTTTTGTCATATAAGGAAATTGTAAAATTTGAATAACATGCAAAAGAAATAGGTCCACTGTAGCGACTAGACTTATTAGTACTAAATAATGAGTCTTAAAAGCTTATTAATTGTGCATCTCTAAGAACTACAAGTATAGGTGTATTTGAGCCTTCTTTGGTAAGTAACGTTATTCCTACTTAGACCAACCTTATATGAATGTATTTGTATCATTTTTCTTTGTGATGTTGTAAAGATATTTGAGGAAGAAGATGAATATTTTAAAAAAAATTTAAAATTTGAATATTATTTTTTATATTTTGATTGTAAAATTGATTTTGAAAAATTTTAATTTTGAAAATTTATAAATTTAATCTTTTTTAACCATAGGGATTTCCTAGTCATTGATTTGTTTATTGAAATCTTCTAAAATTATTTTATTTGTATGTATCCTAGTAAGGTTAGATTGGGAAGAGGAATAAAAGTTAGATTTACACAAAATGGGATTCAAGTTTGTGATCTATATATTGGTTTTTACAATCCAAAAGGTTGTCTTAAGGATGTATGATTACCTAAATCAAAATCATGATTATGTATACCAATTTCATGCAAATTGGCTCTAATACCAATACTAATAATAATAATAACACAATTAGATGATGATGATAATAATAATATGAGTAAACAACCTTTTTGTAAAATTATTATTATTTTTCCCCATGCTTATCATAATAACTAATAAATGGGGACTAATATCAAATAACTAATGATTCCAAAGTCATTGGAAAACTAAAGTGGTAACAATTCATGATTAATCTATTTTAACCATAAAAATGATTTTTCCCCTTCAAAGAAGGATATAATTTATTCAAAGAACAATATCTCATTGTGAATCTTGAAAAAGGATTCCCCTTCTTTATTCCTTTTCCATACAAAATTTTTGTATCTTAGGTGATAACTTGGAACTTTGAATACCAAATTCAAGACCATACCTACATTATCATCAAAAGGTTTAAAGTTAAATGGTGGAATGTCTTTAAATTCTCATAATCCCTATACAAAATCAAGATTTAAACTTGGTTAAACAAGATCTAACCCCAATTTGAAAACCCATTAAACATAAAATCTCTAAACAAAACCATTTTAGCCCAAAAATCACATGCTAGTACTATATTAGCAAAGACTCAAATTGAAAAAGAATATTTTTAGAATAATGAAACACTTATTACAAACTCAATCTCTTTCAACCTAAATTCAAATAGGCCCAAGGCCTTTCACTTCTCAAAAGTCCTTAGGTTCAAACAATACAACAATAGGCCTTGAAAAAAATGAGGATAACCTTTTGGTATTTTTTCCCCCATTAGATAAAAAAATGAAAAAGAAAAAAAATTGACTACCAACTTAGCAAAACAACAAAACAACTTTTGGTGGATTTTAACAAACTTGAAGTTTGGACTCTCTAAGGCTTCCCTTCAACCTATAAATAAGGACTTCATTCCCTTGAAATGGGGCATCAATCCACTTATAACATCTTAGGTACTTCCTCTAACCACTTGTAAAATACTTCCCCTCCCTTCCTCTAAGGTAAAGCCCCTAGAGTGTAATTCTTTTCTTAATTTCCATAATTCTTTGTAAGTTTTCTATCTATTGAATTTTTATTTTATGTCCAAAATTTAATATAATATATTGATTGGAAATCAATGGCTACTCTTTAAAGTCATAATGCTTGAGCAACCTTTAGTATGACAACATCTTGTACTATATTATTTAACATATTAGATAAATATTGTTCATCTATTTTGTTGTTCATTTTGTGTTGTTTATTTTGTTGTTGTCTTCCCTCTATTTGTATTATTATTATCTATTCGTATTGTTATTTTCCTAATTCAAAGTTACTAATGAAAAAATAGAAGTTTTGCAGGAAACTTAAGAAAAGAGTTTTATATAGTACAAGAAGTGATTAAATGGAGTATTGATTGCAAATCTGCCAAAGAAGTTTTACAAAAGGATATTTAAAATATAGTTTCAAAACATATATTTGATTAATAACAAGATATTTTGTCTATATTTTATTTTAATATTTTATATATTAAAGGGGAAAAATTTTCATTCTTGATATTTTAACAAGAGAATTCCTTGAAGATAAACCTTAGAATGTCAAAGAAATTAAAAAACAAAGGCAAAGCCCCAATTTTAACACCCAAAGAAGAAATACCTTCTCCAAAACATTAGCTCACAACACCTCTCAAATAACTTCAGCTAAACCTATTAAAATTTGGGCTAACTCACTTAAGTGATTAATACAAAAATGAAACTTTAGTTGCAAGGCTGCTATTGTTATAAAAGAGTAGTACTACTAGAACTTCACTTCTCCTTAGTTCTTCTATTTTGCATTCCCAAAACATTCCTCGAGTTTTCAAATCTTGACTTAGGTAAGATGTCTGCTAATTGATCTTTAGAATTACAGCGTATCAATTTGATCTCAACAGCATCTCGAGCTTCTTATATGGCATGCAATTTCACATTAAAATGTTTTGTTCTTCCATGTTATACAAGATTTCCTAAGATTACAATGACGTATTAATTATCACAAAAAATGATGGTTTAATTTGTTTGATGTTTAGATCTGCACAAATTTTTCTAATTCAAATGACATAATTCATTATTGAAAGTGCTATAATGTACTTAACTTTTGCTATAGATTGTTCCACTGTATTTTACTTCTTAGAATTTCAATTGAAAATGATTGAATTAATAGAGAACATAGATTTAAATTTATTAAATTATTTGAATTTTATGAAATCAAATTATTTTAATTAATTAAATTTTAAATCGATTAAATTGTGTGTCGTTTTAGTTTCAAGTTATTTAAATTTTAAATTATTTCAAATTTAAATAATTAAAATTACAAGTCATTAATTTTTTTTATTAATATTCATTAGGTGAGTCAGATTTTCAACAGATTTAAATCAAATTATTTAAGTTGGATCTAACTTTTGTAAACCTACATGTCTACTTTCCCCCACTCAAAACCCCACCCATTTATTGTATTTGTACGCATTAATCTTAGCCTTAATCAATTACAGGAGAAGAGAAATTAAAAAATTAACTGAAAAAAAAAAAAAAGAAGGGAGGGCCCTACGGCTCAATCTTCTTTGGCGGCTGTGCCTTGAGATTCTATTTTTTTTCTCTAGGCCATTCATCTGTAGATTTGAACTTTGGGTTCTGCGGGATGACTTAGCTGCTGTGAGTGAGCTTCGGTTTCTTTCGGGCCCGTCCCCTCTGTCGACGTCATCCATAGCTATGTATCGAACTTCATTCCCCGTTGTCATTTCAAGTCGACTTGTAATTTCGCTTTGACAATCAACGGGTTTCAGTTCTGCTAACTTTGTGGCTCCGACTTTCTTGTCAGCTACCGCCAAATTTTGTCCGTTTCAATCACTAAATACAATAGCTGAGAAGAAGACATGGACAAGTCAGCGTCTTCACTGTTACTTCATCCTCGAGTCAATTGGCTTTCGAACTTTGCCAGCAATATATACAAACTCAGGATAAAACTTTTGAGCGGAGCTCCCGGAGATTCCCAGCAAAGGCGTGCTTAAGATTCCAAACTCCCTTCCCGTCAGGGACATGTAAATGGATGAGCATAGCACTTGAGTCCAAGAACAAGACAATCTTCCTCGTCCCCGTCCCACCCCTTCACCAACCCTGTTGTCATATTCTCCAAAATAGAACACACTGGCTGTGAATTTTCCTTTGAATAATGTTCATTGTTCCTTCAACAAGGCGTTTTCGTTTGTAAAACTTGAAAACATCGAAAGATTCAAATGAGGCAACCGCACCAATTGATTGAACCATAAAGAAATATTATATTAAAAAAAAAAAACTTTTTGCGTGGTTGGATAAAAACATCCAATAGAAAAGAATTAAGGACAGAAAAACAGAAGGCGAAATTCTCTAAAATTCACCATTAACATCAGCAGCTAAAATCCAATTACGCCAGCTCAATCTATTCTTGTTATTTTGTCTGACCCGAAGTTTCAATCTATCTTATCTCTCATGCTGGTAAAAATGTTTCAATCAATCTTATTTTGTAGCACTTGAGTTTAAACATCTTCCTCATTGCCGTCTCATTGGCTACTCATCCTGAGGCACCAGTACACACAAACAGTTCGGCACTCCCAAGTAAAATTACACCACCAAACCAGATAAGACGGGCAAATCTTCAGTACGCTACAAATCACCAACCTTATTGTTTCTGGGCTACTCTCCAGCAGAAATTGTGACCAGAGTTCCAGCTTGAGGAAATCTATGGTCATTGTCACATGCCAAATCCCTGCATGCACCAATATGTGGATCAGCAAAACCTCAATGCAGCTTCTAGTTCCTTCTCATCATCGCAATTATATCCCAATAAATAAGCCCGTGCTGCAAGGATACACATAAAAATTACAAAAGTAAATTAAATATTTAATAATAAAGAAAAAAGGTTCACATAGGCAAATAAAGGAGGATAACATTAAAGAAGATTCAGTTACCAAAACGACCAGATCCCATAAATGGCTCTACTTCATCAGTCACACCACCTTGTTGCTGGTCCTGATATACACAAGGGCCATTAAAAAGGAATTAGAAGAACATTCAAACTGTTATGCAATGAAAATAAGACCCTGGTAAAGTTCCTGGGAAAATTCAAGTCATTCCCCAAAGCAAATAGGATTAGAGGCTTAAAAAGAGAAATAAGAGCATTAGTTAACATGTGTTACATTACCAGGATATGACACGTTGTGATGGACGGTTTGAAGAGTTAAACTTTATGCAGATGACAATCTACTACACATCTACACACTAAGCTGCAGTGGAAATCAAACATGTACATAGAACTTTCTATTTAGTATTAGATTCTTCTCCCACAACCCCAATCCATCAAAACTTTTACCAATTAAAAATTAAAAAAAAAAACAGAGAGAGAGAGACAAAAACAAAATTCTTCAGTTATATTATGATTTCAGAGCCAGCCAGTTCTGCATGTCAAGTGCAGAGAATTCATAAAGAAACAAAATGCCTGATCAAATTCAGAAGAAGAAAAAGTTTCCATTTAAAGCCAAGTATTCTAGAAGTTACTCATTTAGGATGCAAATAGATACATGTTACGAAGGAATCCAACATCATGCACTTACATGATCCATCTCTGTTTCAGATGGTAATAACAGCCTATCAAAACAGTGACCAGAGATTGTGCAGACCAAAAGCTCATTTGCAGGGTCCATAATAACTTCTCTGCATGTATCATCACACACTGGAAAAGGGAAACAATAAAAACGGGTCTCAATATATCATTCAACAATATGAGTCATATGACTCCCTCAAAAATATATAGGTGGGAATTTCAAACCATGAACATTTCCAGTCTTCTCACAAATGAATGCATCTCCAATTTGGAAGTATGAACATGTTTCTCCAGAACAAACATGGTTGGTAACAACCTTATCACTCAGGCCTCTACTGCTTTTCCATATAGATACTTGATCAGCAACTGACTTGTCTAAAACTGTTCGGTCATCCTTTACCTTCAAACGGTCAAAAGATAGAGAAACAGAAACATTGAGAAGACAACTCTTTTTAGTAAGTATTCAGTAGAAAGAGAAACCATAAATGCATGTAACATGTGTCAAATGATTTCACTGAGTAATTAAGAAATAATCCCCATTCAAAATGACGGAAAGCTCCTAGAAGCACAAGATTAGATAATATTGATGGGCTATGCTTCAACATTATAAGGCAGAGAGAGAGAACAGGCACTTTAGAAGGCAGTGAACAGTATTCACACAAGACATTAGTTTCATGAACGATTAAAAGTTTTTTGGGTCTTGAAACAAAAAATAGAGATTTGAATCTTGGAATAGTTTAGCTTCATTTGGAGCTAGTTACAGGGAAAAAAAAAAAAAAAAGAGCAAGAGAGAGAAAAAGAACAAAAAAAAGAAAGACAAAATTGCCTTAGAAATCTCTTAACAAACTTATAAAAGTATGCTCTGTATCTGACCAAACAAAACCCATCTAAAAACTATTCAAAACTACAAACTCAAATTTCAGACATATTGCTTGAAAATTTCTCTCTATTTGATTTCTGACCATCACGGGCTCATCTTAATTAAGAAAAAAGTGAAGAATCATAACTTTATAGACATAAAGGTAAAACACAATCATAAGTTCATGACATGCCAATGTGTCAGATTAGAATTAGAGTTGCCTGTGTTGAATAATAATGTCATGTGCACCAACTTGAACATGCTTTAATGGCTGAATGAGAAAATGTTTTAAAATCCATTCAAGCAAATGTATCCTCAATACTCTCACTTCACTTGAATGAAAAAGCCTATAAACCACTTCCAGACTCCATGTTGAAGTAGAACATGGTAGTTGCTAGGGGTAACAAGCATGTGCTGTCTTTACAATTAAGTCATATGAAAAAACCATGGGTGAGAGAAGCAAGGCAGACTTCAAGCATCAATGAACAGTCTCACCTGGGATGGAAGGGGTGCTTGACTCCTCTTTGCTGCCTGCATCTGGACATAATACTCTTTAAACTCGGGTGGACAGTTCCTAACAATCCTAACCATGTCCTCTTCGTCACGCTACAAATGATATGCAACATAATAGAAAATGGGTTTTTTTTTTAAAAAAAAAATATCAACATGATAACAAATGTGTTTCATAGAAATGTGGGGTCCAGCAGGCCAGTGACACCTGCTGTTTTGCAATTAATAGGATTCCCTTATTCAAGATATTTTCATATTGATATAGAGTATTAAGTTTGATTTTTGAGTAGATTCTTGCATTTTACTTTTGTTCTATGATTTAATTTGTTTTTGTCCTGCATCAATTTGATATTAGAGCTTAAACCACAATCCAAATTCCTACCAAAAATTTCCAAATTCCCACAAAAAAATTTCAAATTCACACAAACAGCCCCAAAATCACACTAAAACCAGCAAATTCTGTTCTTTTTTCCTGTTGCTGTCATCTTATAATTTGCCAACCAACCCCCACCACACAAACCACCACTAAAACTTCTTATTGATAGCCATAGTTTTTCTTTTGGTAGAAAGCATCCTTCTAGGTATATTTCCTCTTTTCAAAAATTGAGATTATTATTTTGTCAATAATTGAATGAATTTGTTTTAGGTACAAAAAAAAATCTTTAATTTAGTTATTAGTCTATTTCTTTACCATGTTCCTTTGTTTCACCCTATTTACCATAACGTTGTAATTTATTGATAATTTTCATATTCTCTTCCTCCTTTATTTATCTTATTCTTTAATTTACTATGATATCATTCATATCATATTCTCTTTTTTAATTTATCATTAATTTTCTATTTAATAATTTATATTTATAGATCAAAATTAACTTCTAACCATGTATCATGACCATTCAAAGTTTAAGATTATCAAAGTGGTTTGATTTAAACCTTTTTGTGCACAGACATGATGTCAAGTTCCATTGAGGACACTGACCATTGTTAATTATCCATTGACAATTAGGATATATATTAAATTGTTAATTATCCATTGACAACTAGGATATATATTAAGTGTGCATTTTTTCTGTATCAAACTGCTAAGATTGTTGTTTTTGCAAAGCAAAAGAAAGAACTAAACCTTAGGAAAGGTAAAAATGGAAAATTGTTGGGAGGGATATAATTTTATTAAGATATAGAAATGAGGTGAGAAAAGAAATTTTGCAATAAAGTGCGACCTGAATATACAGCTTCTTCCAAGCACACTCTGATGATAACTTTTTGGAAGGAGGCAACAGACCCCACCGCATACAGTACCTGCCCAAATGTTAGAAGAAACATGAAATATGCACAAGAGTATAAGCAAATATAAGCAGTGATGATCAAAACCACCAGAGCCAATAAATCTTCACCATGTCAGTGGAATGTTAAAAGTTAAATAAAGCACAAGTAGAGCCATTTGAAGTAGTATGATACTGAGATTTTGATAAATGCCCTAATTTCCTCTGAGAAGGTACAAGACAATTCAAATCCTACAGATCTAATGGGAAGTGTAATGAATAATCCGTAAGGAATGGCTGGATCTAGGAGTGACCATGTCAAAGAAATAAACAGGTTGATAATAAGAAGAAAAAATACTTTTTATTTGGTACAATTAAATAAAAAAAAGTTTTGAGACTACGAGTAATTACTAAAAGCATGCAGCCTCATGGCCCTAACTGGTGCCAGAATAGGCTCCAGCAGCACCAGCACATGCCAGGCGTTTTCCCCTGCATGCTCTGAGTCTCTCTGACATTTGTTCTGAATTCTAATGCAACATTACACTCATGAGTAGCATCACTTTAAAGATTGCAAAGTGAAAACAGGAGTCACACATGTAGAGGCAAACAATGTTAGGCAAAAGTCTTTTCTGAAACTTGAACTAGGAAAGCCAAGTGAACTCCAAATGTGTAGCAGTTCACACAAATGCAAAAATGTTCAGAAATTTCCATTTAACACAATCTAATTGATGAACAATCATTAAACAACAAGAGCAAAAAAAGAGCTTAAACCACGAAAAGTAAATAGTAACTATAGCGGTAATAATAATCATATGGTACAATAAAGGAAGAAACTTTGGGAGTGAGAGTTACTAACAGACGACGCCATAAGGACTCATCAGAAGCTGCAGAATTCAGATATCTACAAACCAGAGAGCATGCTATGAGATCCTGTTTGGTATTTCACACAAACCAAAAGGAGAAAGAAAAAAGCAAACGGGTATCAATAGCCATAGTAACAAAACCAGAAAAGAAAATCCGTGTCTTATTTTTCATTTAAAATATTTAGGGGAAAAATGAGAGGGTAAAGAGGGAAGGAGGACCTCAGAAGAAAGGAATTTGAGGATGTGGGAAAAGATCTCAGGAGGAATCTTGCAGAAGCTCCCATTCTCAGCACCCTTTGCCATTTTGGTGTTGTTATTTATAATATTACAATTAAAGTAGTACTCTTTATCGTTCTCTTGGGCCTTCTCCTTCCCCTTCTCCCCCAAACGAGCTCTTTTGACTTTTGGCTCCTCCACTTCTTCTGCGTTCTCCCCCGACGCCTCCTCCTCCTCCTCCTCCTGGACAGGACATCCATCATCATTGATATCAAAATCAAAATCTCGAAATGGTGATCTTACTAAAGCAGAAATAGACAAATTTATTCATAAAAAATCAAGAAAAATTTTGAAAACTGAGAATAAAAGAAAAAGAACCTGGTCGGAGACTTCAGAAAGGACCTCCGATTCCAAGAACTCTGCCAAGCTCACGTCTTCGTCGTCGGAAATCGTCATTCTCTGTCGATTCCGCCACCCCCACCTGCCCTCCCTTTCTCCTGGTACGAGTTATCTGTGCCGACGACTTCCACGGTCGGTTTAGCCTGAGGACTCGCTGGCGAAACCCCGAACTTCCCTTTTTTTGGGTTAATTTTCTAAAAATGCATGAACTTTTATTTTCTTTTAAATATATCCTGAATTTTTGTTTTTAAAATTTATTATAAAACTTTTTGTGTGATTCTAAAATTATTACGGCATCATAATATAGTAAATATTTTGTTAGAGTAATATTATAGCAGTCCAATATGATACATATTATCGTACAGATATACAGATATGTCACATGTAGGGATTTATTTTTGAGATAAAATTGAAAAAAAAATATTATTTTATTATTTTGCTGACCGTACCCACATCTCATGGAAGCCAGATGTCGGAGCCCGTCCACCCCTTAAATTTCTTTCAAATTCTCTTAATCTTATTTAATTTAAATTTTCTCGCATATAAGTGCTGCACGATATAACATGATCCAAACCTAATTTCACGACACAGTGCTCCAAAATCTACAAAAAGTCATCATGTTTGATGTCGTGGAGGCTATATTTATTCGACAATAAATTTTTATTTTTTATTTAAATAAAAATTTAAATTATTAGTATTTATTTAAAAAAATAAAATTTTAATTTGATAGTATTTTTCTAAAAAATAGGATGAAAAAATATAAAAATTTTAAATTATTAATATTTTTAAAAGAATAATAAATTAAAGAATTTATTTTTTAAAAATAAGAAACCAGTAATTAAATATTATTTTTTAAAATTTCATAATAATAAATATTTATATTACACAAATTATATATATATGTGAAAGATTATTAATATAAATTTAGTAAATATATATTATCAAACTAGATGTTTACTATAAATTTATTTTTTAAAAATTTATCTCATAGTTATGTATAATAATGAATTTTGTTGGTGTGATAACATGACATATATTGTCACACATATGTTATCTATTAATAATATCTTTATTTCTATTTCTATAAAAAAATTTCTTTTAGTTAAGGATATGTTTATTTGTTTTTATTTTTTAAATCATAAGAACAACAATTTTGCCTTTCAACTATTTAATTTCCATTTTAAACTTATGAATTTATTTTGTAAGTTCTTAAATAATAGGTTCTTTCTTACTATTTCAAACTCTAATTTTTTAACTAATGGTTTTTAAAATATATCCTTCATCTGTTGTAGTTGAAGGTTATAATGAAAATGATTATTTTTTTTGTTATATATAAGTATTTTTTTAACATATCTCTTTTTTCTTTTGAATAAAAAATATGATTTAGAAAATTTAACATTATACTATATTTATTTTTTGTAAGGATTAATAAGCTTTTGCTTTTATAAAAAGTATTAAAATAGTTATATTAATCTTCATAACTTTTTCTAAGAATGAGTTAGAAGTATCATTATTCTAAATGACTTTTATTGATAAATCTACTTTTTCAAAATAACTTTTTAATAAAAAAAATATGTTGCAATATTTTTTTAAGATTTTAATTTATAGATAATTCTTGAATTTTTTGTTTAACATTATACTTAATAGTATAATGACCAACTTTGCTACATTTGTAGCATATCTTAATCTTTTTAAATTTTAAAGATTTTGACTTTTACTTTACCTTACAAGGCTTTTCTTCTTTTTTCATTATATTTTTTTAGCGAAAAAGATTTATAATTTTTCTCATATTTTCTTCCTTTTCTTGGTTTAGGAAAAAGTAATAGGTGGATAACCTACCTAATTAAAGAAGTCTTAGAAAACACTTTTACCCATTTTTTTCTTTTTTAGTTGTTAGTGGACTTTAATTTCATTATATAGAAAGACTCATTTAACTATTACTTTAACATCTAATTTTTTATAAATATATTTTTCACAAGAAATTATTCCTTCATGTTTGGATTTTAACCTATTTTTAATTCTTTTCAACAAATGTGGTGGGAATTCTTGATAAGAATTTTTCCTTTTAAAACTATTTTGACAAATTTCATTCATAGAAACTTTAGTGAAAATCACATCTTTAGACCATTTGAAATAAGACAAATTAAAAGCAATATAAATTAATTAATTGTTTATAAGTTTTGTCTAATTGTAGGATAATTATATCAAAAAAATAATTGGTAATAATGTAAATTAGTGTATTAATATTATTAGCTATGTGTTGGTTATTTTTGGTTTTAATTGTAGTAATAATGTGCATTTTAACTTCTTTAGTGAAATATAAATCCCATTAACCTTTAAGTTGTTTAGTAAACCCATTTATTATAACCTATACAATGTTAAAATCATCATATTTTTTTTTTAGTCTTAGGGACTATTGCATACATCATCATATAAAACAACATATTATGAATTTAATATTTTAACATACCATTAATATTCCATTTCATAGATGTCTTTAAATTGAAAATCCATTAAACTCAAAGTAATCATAGTTAGTTGTGTCTTTAAATTAAAAATCTATAATTTTTGGTTTATAATAATACGTTTTTGTGGGTGTTGTTGATGTAAATTCATAAAGGTCATTTTATTAATATGATAAGGTTCCTTTATATAAAAGGTTCCAAGATTTTTCACCTTTTGTTATAATAAGAACATATTTTGAGTAGCTTTGATAGAAACCTTTGACTCTAGCTCACCTTCTAAGAATTTAGTTGTTTTTCTTTTTTTTTTTCTTTTTAGATTTTCCTTCTTTAGGACTAAAGTTACTTTATCTTTTAACACTAGGCATTTAAGCCTTTTAGTAGTTTCTTATATAAGTTCAATATTTTTTTGAATCTTTTTTCATTTTGTATTCAATCCTTTTTAATAGTATCAATTGAAAATAGAACTCAACCTTCTTAGATGTGGAGAGAAGGTTCAAAGGACATAAAGGAGAGATATGAGACATTTGACACCTTTGTCAATGTAATATCGAGAATTGAAGGGTAGTTGAGGTGAATTAGAATGCATATATGTTGACATTAAAGTCACCCTTAATCATTTTATGTGTGATTGGAACATTGTAAGTAACTTAGTTTGCTTTACCATGATTCTTTGAGATTTGAGAGTGTTAAGCCCATAATTGATCACTAATGTTAGATTTGTTATCAACAGTATCTCATATATTTGTCCTTGTTAATTTGATGTTATGAATGCCTTTGAGATTTATTTGTTGCATTTATAAAGTGTTGACAGCTGATTTATTCAAGGGTTAAGGAAGACGGTGTTAGTGAAATGTGATGAAAATGAGAAGAAAAAGCAAAGTTGAAATCAAGATGCTATCAGCCCTACCTTATGCTGCCAAAAATGACGAGTTGATTTAGATTATTGATGGTGTTTTGGTTGTAAAGAAAGCATTAGTTGCTACTTATGTCATTGCATTTAGCAGTGACATTTTAAGTCACTTGTTGGGTAAGAGTTAATGCTAATTGTTGATGGTAGGTCAATTTTAAATTCAAGGAATTAATACTGATCATTGATTGTAGGGCAACCCTAAATTCAATGAATCAATGCTAATAGTTAATGATAGGGTAACCTTAAACTTAAGGCATATAAATACCCATATAGCTGTCAAAAGAGTTGTAAGCAAAAATAGAAAAAAAGATAGAGCAGCAATGAATAAAAGAAAGAGTGAAAAAGAACATAAGAGGGGAATGACAAAAAGCATAACTGACAGAAAGTGTAAGCTACAGAAAGAGAAAAATGACAGAAACATAACAATAAAGATCCAGTAAAGTATTGAGAACTGCTAAGAGGACAAAACTAGCAAATAGTTGAGAACTGCTAAGAGGACAAAATTGGTAGAGAGTTGAGAACTATTGAGAGGATAGAGTTGGCAGAAAAGAGAGAAACCTAATAGAGGCAAGAGAGAAATCTGGCAAAGAGTTGAAATCAGTAGAGGCAAAGAGTTGAGATCTGCAGAGAGAGAGCAATGAACACGATAAAGAAAAAGCTATGAAACTGACAAAGAGAGGGCAGAGACTTACAGTAAGAGAGAACAATATAGTGAAAGGAGAAGATTGTTTTTTTGCAATAACAACCTGTACATACGGAGAGATCCTTCTTAGGGGAGTTTTTGTTATAATCTATTTCTGAACTTCTTTGAAAAAGGGTGGAAAACTCTTGGAGTGATTGGGCGATCATATAAGTGGTGAAAGAATGATCCTTCCATAGTAGTTAAGGAGAGATCCTTCCACTACATCATCTGTATCCCTTGATAGTAAAAGTGCAATGTGTGATCTAAGAGTGATCCTATCACACCATGAATGTAACTCACATATTGTGGGTGAACCATGTAAAAATTCTATATATTCTCAAGTGCTTGTACTTGCTTAATATCCATACAACTATTCTCACATAAAGAAGTAAGATAAAGATAGATCATAGACTTTAATAGGTCATAGAGGTTTAATTTGGATAGATTTGTAAAAGTAAACATCTTACATTGATTCACCCCTTCCTTCTCTCAGTGTGAGACCCAAAAAAGTCCTTATCAATTGGTATTAAAGCCTTGGGTTCCTCTGTTGATCCATTTTGCTTACTTAGATCTAAAATTTTTTACTGCTACTATAATACATCTACTGCTGTTTAATATCATATAGAGCATAACAGTGTTAATAGCAAAGGTATTCCTATGTTCGATAGACAAAATTATCAATTATGGAAGAATAGAATGCTTCTATTTCTGTTGTCACTTAGTTTGGATGTATTTGAATTTGTTGTTAATGACTTCACTCTTGTTACTGAAAGTGCTGTTATGATGCCTATTAATAAGAAGAATCTAGAGTATGATGGAAAGGTTATAAATGCCTTCTATGCCTTCTTATCAGACAAATAATTCACCAAAGTGATAAGGTGCAACATAACTAAACAAATTTGGAATAAATTAAAGAATATTTATAAATGAGACAAGGTTGTGAAGGAAGCCAAGTTACAAATTTGGAGGAGCAGATTTAAAGATATAAAGATGCTACATGATAAATCTGTGGATGCCTTCTTTACAAGGGTAAATGAAATTGTATACTCCATTAAAGGTTATGAAGAGGAGATCAACGATGTTATTGGGGCAAAGAAGATATTTAGAACCTTATTGGAAACTTTTAATGCAAAAGTTTCCTTTATAGAAGATAAAGATTTAGATAAGCTGCCCTTGAATGATTTACATAGCATATTGGTGGCTTATAGATAAGAATAACCCCAATGAAGAAAGAAACAAAGTCTAAGGTAGAGAAAAAGTTGACCTTCAAGGAAATAAAGAAATATAAGATTAAATAATAATAAGAAGAATCCAATAACGACTTTAAAGTAGAAGATGGTGATGCTAAATTCGATAAAGTCATGACATATATCACTAAAAATATGAGGAAAAGCAAAAGGAAGTACAATGGAAAATTACTCTTGAAGCGCTTTAGTTGTGGAAGCATTGGGCACTTTGTAGTGGATTGCCCAAAGAGAAAAGATGCAAACAATGATGATAATTATGAGTCGACCCTAAGAAGGAGAACAAAGAAATCTTGCTATTTTAAAGTTAGGAATTCAAGTGCTAAAGGGAAAAAAATTCTTCATATTCAAAAGGAGAAATTTTTTGAGCAAGTTGGATGAGGAAAATTTTGAAGAAGAAATTGATGATGATTCAAATGATGATGCTACAGAAAATGTGCTAGTTACGCAAGTAAATAATGAAAAGGAATCCTCAAGTGATATGGAATGAACTATAGAGGAAGATAAAGAGATGGAGCAATAACTTAAGGATGAATTGAGAGAGTGTTTGTGAAAAAACAACAAGTAAGAAAAGGAGGTAAAGAATCTCAAGAAGCTGAATAAAAATTTTGATGTTGATAAATCTATTCTTCAAGTGAAAGAAAAGGCGTTTGAAGCAAATGAGAAGGAGTACTTGAAAAGAATTGAGGAGCTAAATGTACTTAAGGTAAAGTAAGGAAAAATACATGAAGATCCTGGTACTAAGGTGATTGTACAAGAGCAAGAAGTGCTGAATTTGTAAGCTAAAATCCATAAGGTTGAATCTGAATTGAAAAAGTATGAAGAGAGAGTTTTATATAGGTTCTAGAAGTGAGAGGAGAGCCCTTTCCAGCAAATGTTATAAAAAAGAATGCTACTACAAAGTTGGATAAGTGTTTAAGTAAACAAAGACCTTATTCCATTGGGAAGAAAAGACTTGACTATATTAAAAAACCGAATAAGAGGATCAAAGAGAAGAAGAAAACTGTGTTTATATCTAAAAACAAACACAAAGAAAAGATAAAATTGAAAGAAGTTGATGTTATGGAGAAGAGAAACCAACTTAAGTTAAAATGGATTAGGAAAGATGTGATGAAAACACCTATTCAAAGGAGACTAGTTATCAAAGATGAAAATAAAGTTGCCACAATAGGTGCTAAAGATAGGGAATATGAACTTGTTGAAAGAATAAAATTCAGATTTGAAGGATTTTGCTGGTGTTGTAGTAAGTATAGACATAAAACTAATATGTATTGGAGTAACGAGCTTATAATAAAGAGGAATGTGAGGCAAGAGTATAAGGGGAGACTCTATCAAGAAAGGAGATAGCCTTAAGTGAAAAAAAGCCAAATTCCATTGAGAAAAAGATTTGATATATTAGAAGAAATCTGTGGAAGATGTGAAAAGGCTAGATATACTGCTAAGGAATATTTGACATTGTTGTTAGGTCAAAGAATGTAAAGGAGAACACCTATATATGCCTTAAAAACTTCCATGAAAGAAAAGCTATAGGTCTTTGACAATGTTTGCTCTTCGTACATGATAGGAGACTCCAAGGTGCTGAAGGAAGTAGAAAAATATAATGGAGGGTTAGTCACATTTGACAATAAATGGTGCTTTAAAGATTAAAGGTATTGGTGCTGTTGAAATTGGTGCAAAAAAGCTAAAATTAGAGAAAGTGCTTTATGTTAAAGGGCTAAAACATAATCTAATCAGTGTTAGCCAACTTTGTTGCACATCATATTAGTTATGACTAGCCATGCTAAAAGCTCTTTGAGAGATAGCCATTGAAGATTGTCTCATCATATTAGTTAGATTTGTTGACTCGTGAGCATTCACACTAACATTGATACTTGGTAATTGTTGTTAAGACACCAAAAAATTAATAACTCCCTCCCTTTCCTTTTTCTATTATTTTTGAGATTTGTTGTTAAAGGGGGAGATATTTTGCATAAATCCAAAAAGAGTATATACTGATTAAAAGAGGAATTAGCTTGATAATTTCAAAGAGGAAAATCAAATTAAGGGGGAGAAATTGTTAGGCCAATTATTACCACCATTAAGAAGTTCTAATTTAGCTTTTCAACTAAAATAATATTCAAAACATGTCTTGTTACAAGTAGTTCTTCATCAATAAGGTATTTTATGCCATCATTGTCATCCTCTAATGGTGGTATAAACTCATCATCAAATTCACCCTTGGTTTCAATTTCATCTTAAATCATTTTATGCATGTTAAGACAATGAGATGAAATATGCCCTCTCCCTAAATGATGAAAACACTTAATATCTCAAATTTGGCCTTATGTAGCGTTTATTTTACCCTTCTTATTATTGCTTCAAACTTCTTTTACCTTAAATGCTTTAGCCTCAGGCTTAAAAATAGCTTTATCATCCTTGTTAACTTAATTTAATTTTCAAGATGATAAGGAACTTGAATTCTACTCATATCTAACAGTAGTGCTCTATCCACTTAAACTGCTTTCTACTTTCATTAACATATGCACCATATCTTACAATTTTGCATAGTGGTATAATTCAACCACATTAGTTATCTCACAATTTAATCTTTGCAAAAATCGAGCTATGGTTACCTCTTTATCTCCTTCTACATTCACTTTAATCATAGTGATTTCCATTTGACATGATCCATGGTCATATATAGGTTGCTTAAGATTGTGTAGTTCATAGTTTTAGGCCAATTACTAATTTAAGGGCCAAGAATATTCAGAAAACCTTGGAAGAAAACAAATTTAATTTGTATTAGGTGATTATGATGTGATCCATGGCAATATGGGAGTTGCTTGAGAGTATGTGGTTCACAGTGTTGGTTCAATTATTTGTTCAAGGGCCAGGAATTTTTAAACAACCTTGCAATTGCTTCTTAAGGAAAATAAAACATGTATAGAGAGTCTAAAGGCCAAAGCAAAGGAATTTAAGGCCACAATAACCATATTTTTCACTTAAAGGATTAGAGTGATTGAATTATAGCATGAATAGACCTACCTAGATTAAAGTGCTTGTAAGAGATTATTTGTAGCTTACTTATTATTTTCATCAATTTATATTAGTTTGGAATCTTAATTATTTGGGCTTTTATAGTGGATTTCATAGCTAATTAGTAGCAACCTTAAGAAATGTTTTAAAATAAGAGTTTTGGAGAATATTATTTTCTTATTTTTCATATATCTTAGCTACCATTTAGCATTGTTCCCTATTTAGGGGATTACGAAATGTTTTAGAATAAGAGTTTTGGAGAATATTATTAAAAGAACTTTTAGCCTAAGCAATTTTATTATTTAATGGTGATTCAACAACTGGTTCTTATCACTTTTCCTTCTTTTAATAATGCAATGAATCATACTCGTTTCTTCTTATTTGTGGTAAATTTCTTATCAAACAAGGGGCTACTAGTTTTTATTTTTATTTTTTTATCAAAATATTATTGATAAGGACTATTATAGGTCTCATACTGAAAGTAGGGGTGAATCAATGTAAGATATCCTTTTTTTACAAATCAATCTAGATTTAACCTCTGTAACTTATTAGAACTAATGATTCAATTTTTATCTTTCTCCTTTATGGGATCACAATTGTACGAATATAAATCAATGCACAAGTACCCAAGCACACAGGACAATTTTTACGTGTTTTATCCATAATGTGTGAATTATGTCCATGATGTGATAAGATCCCTCATAAATCACACAATCCACTCTTGTTATCAAGGGATACAGTTTGATTGTGGAAGGATTACTCCTTAATCGCTTACAATGATCTCCTAATCAAGGAGTTTATCTCTCGATCACTCCAAGGGTATCCCACTCTATTTTTCAACAAATTTATGGTAAAACCTTTCCTGGAGAATGATCACTCAATGTGTACAAACTACTAAATCAGAATATGGATCTTCTCCTTCTTTTGTTGCAGGTCTTATCTCACCTATTGCCAGTGCTGCCTTACCTACTGCCTTGGCAGGATCTCTTCTTTGTTGTTGAGCACATTTTCTCCTTGGCTACTACAAACTACTAGACTTGCTGTTGGGCACACTTTCTCCTCTTGCTACTACAAGCTACCGGACTTGCTGCTAGGTATGCTCTCTCCTCAACTGCTACAAGCTACTTGACCTTCTGCTGGGTACCTTTCCTCCTTTATTGTTGCAAGCTGCCTAACCTTTTGCTATTACTGTTTGCATGCATTGCTGTTGCTACTTGCATGTTCTACTATTGCTGCCTACATACACTACTATCGCCATCCACATGCACTGCTATTGCTATCTGCATGTGCATGGGCTACTATCATTGTTCGCACATGCTACTAATGCTATCTGTATACACTGTCAGTGCTATCCATAGGCGCTGTTAATGCTGATCATATGTGCTGCATCTATCTGTTGCTATCTATATGGACTATTAATGCTGTCTATAAGTGCTGCTATTGTTGTCTATACGCACAGCTAATGTTGTTTGTATGCGGTGCTGTTGATGTCCACACTATCTGTGTGCAGTGTTAAAGCTGTTTGTGCACACTATGGTTGTTATCCGTATGCATTGCCACTACTGTCTATGTGTGTTGTGCTTGCTATTCCTATGCATTGCCTTTGTTGTCTGTGCTATCTGTACCTACTATCTGCGAATGCTATACTTGCTGTCTACACAGGCTATGTTCACTGTTTGTACACGCTGTGCCTGCTATCCACATAAGCAGTACTGCTACTGTCCGCACACATCGTTGCTGCTGTCCACTTGTGTCATTGCTATTGTCTGCATGCACTCCGCACGCACTACTCCTATTGTTCGCACGCACTGTAGCTGCTTACTACACAGGCTATTCCTACTATCCATGTGTGTTGCTCCTGCTATCCACACATGCTACTGTCGCACATGATATTGATATTGATGGACTTGACATGTAGTGATTTACTTGTTAGTAAGCTTTGTTTGTCAATTAAAGATTGGTAATGATTTGTTAATGGTGGCAACACCTACTTTATTTGGTTACATCTAGTTTAGAAAACAAGAATAAGAGCAAGAAAATATCTTAAATCTAGATCTTGACTTCCCATGCCAAAAATTTCATTTATAATATGAGATTTAGTCATCATTAAGTTCTAAAAAAATGAATAAAAGGCACAGAGTTTAGGTGCTAGATAGGAAGTAGAGGATAGAATTATATGGAACAGAAAAAATAGAAGTAGGGGTGTTTGCAAAGAGAGTGGAAAGAGAGCAAAGTGAGAAAAAGGAAAAAGAAAAAAAAAAGAAAAAAAATGATGGCTATAAGGGGAGAGAGAGAAAAAGAAAGAAAAAAAGAAAGAAAGAAAAGAAAGGAACAATTAAAAATGAAAAAAAAGAAAAAGGAGAAAAAAGAAAGGAATAATTGAAGAAAAGGGCATAAAGTGCTTGACAGTGGCATCATTTTAGGGCATAACTGTCCTTTTCCCTTCTTGGACTCCTTTTAGAATTTCCTTGTGAAGTATGCCAACACTTCACCTTCACTTTCTTCCTCATTATCATCATCATCCTCATTGGATGATTCTTCCTCTTCTTTTATCTTTAAGTGCTTTATAGCTTTGAAAGCTGCCTCCTTTGATACCTTCGTTGTTGCAGAGCTTTCAACTAACTTTATCCTTATCTCATATGCAATGAGATTGCACTGGAGATCATGCAAAGACATAGAATTGAGATCTTTACTCTCCTCTATAGCTGCCACCTTTGAGGCAAACTTTTCAAGAAGAATTCTCAGAATTTTCTTCACAATAGATGAGTCCTTCTTGTTCTTCCCATGACTTTTAAGGCCGTTTATAGCATTAATAACCTTGGTGAAGAACTCTCGGACTGTCTCATTTTTTTGCATTTTGAGAGATTCATATCTCTCCTTGAACACTTGAAGCTTAGCCTTCTTCATTCTACCATCACCTTTATAAATTTTCTATAGTCTGTCCCATATCTCCTTAGCAGACTTGCAGTTTATAACTTTAACACACTCAGCATCTGTCAATGTTGAAATGATGGCATTTGAGGCCTTCCCATTTATTTTAAACTGCTTGAATTCCTTTGGGGTTGGATTTTTACCTTCTTTTGGGGCCACAAAACCCTCTTGTATGGCTTTCACCATGTTCATGCCCATGGTTACAAATATCACTTGCATTCTTGCTCTCAACATATGGTTATTGGTTCCATTGAAGATTGGAACCTCTTGCTATAAGTGGTGCTAATGCTGGTACCGACTTCCATTTCTCAGTATGCTAAACAAGTCAAACTTCTAGATCCCTTCAAACTAGTATATTAAGCTGTTAAGCTTCAAACTAGTGCACCAGTGCTTTGATACCAATTGAAGTTCTTGACTTCTCCCTAAGATCTATTAGTTTGTGATACTGAGAGGGGGGTGAATCAGTATCACTACAATTCTTAATTCGTAGGTAAGTGAACAACTTCAACTTCTTCTTAAAAGCAAACTCTTTCTTCGACTCGACTAAGATAGATCTATTGCTACCTACTAATCACAATAGTCCCCAAAGTCACCTTTTAGACACCTTGCCTAATAGATAAGTCGGATGTTCTTGTTTAGGTCTTTGTTAGGTTATGGGTTGGTTGATACTTTAGCTGCGTTCACAACTCAATTCAAAACACATAATGTAAAGCAAATTAAGGACACACAAGATTTACATGGTTCCTCCAACGTGATGTACATCCACGGTGGTAGGGACTCTCCCTTACCAAGACTATCCACTATACTTACGAATTTTAGTTATAATGGATGTCTTAAATCCTTTGCTCCTTTCGCTATTGCAATTACTAAGCAAGTACAATACAAAGAGTGTCACTTACTATGTCTACCCTGCTTCTAACTTGTTTTGCCTTTGTTGAATTGAAAGGCTACTCCATTGCTGCTTAGAAGTTTGCCACAACAGTCTCTAACCTCTCTTGAAGAAATCTGGAAATATGTTCAGTTCTTTCAATGCATCACCAAATTCCTTCTCTACATTGTCTCATATAGCTCTTGCTTTTACCATCTCACGGTCTCAGCTGTCTCCTTGTCTCACGGCTCACCTCACGTTTCTGGTTTGTCGTTCCACGTCTTACGTACATTTCTGGTTTGCACCTTTTACTGGTCACATGCATCACTCATGGTTCTGGTTTGGCATTTCATGTCCCATGTACGTTTCTGGTTTGCATGCCTTGCTGGTCACACGCCTTACCACCATTTCTGGTTTGCACTGTCCGTTTCACACCTTTGGACAGCTTGGTTTGCTCTCTCGGTGGTCTCCTGTTTCATGGTTTCTCCTCTCTTCCCTTATGGACGGTATGCTGTCTTCTCTCTTACATGTGTCCCTTGCTGTCCAAGGTATCCCTTGGTGCTATCTCCTTTTTCTGTGTGTTGTCTCCTTACCGTGCTATCTCCTAGCTATCCACCTTGCTTTGGCTTTCCACTCTTGGTTGGCCATTCTCCTCCTTGCTGTCCATACCTATTTGGCCGTTCACCTCTTTGCTTGGCCGTGTAGGTTGGTTAGACATCCTCTTTCTTTTAGCCGATGGTGGTCTTGTCGTCCAGCACTTGCTGTCCAGCCGTTCCTCCCTTGTTTTTCTCTCTTTGGCTGGTCACACACTAGGTTTTCCTCTCTTTGGACGGTTTTCCTCTTTGGCTTTGGATGGTTGCTCTAGGTTTTGGCCAACTCCTCTTGCTTTGCTTTGTCTCTTTGGCTGACCAACACTTGTTTTCTATCGTGTATAATCTTTTGGCCGGTCACACTAAGTTCGTTCACCTTTGGTTGCTTTCCAGCCATGTCTTCTCCTTATTGTTGTTCACCTTGCCTTGGCCGTTCTCCTCCTTGCCTGGCCGTCCACCCCTTTGCTGTTGGTTGTACTTTACCGTGTAGGGTTGTATGGATGCTCACCTTGTTTAGCTAGTTGTCTCCTTGCTTGGACGTCTCTTCTTTGTGTTTGGCCAGTTGTCTCCTTGCTTGACATCTCTTCTCTTTGGTTGGCCGATTGTTCCCTTTTCTTGTTTGTCGAATGGTTTTGTTTTAGGTTTTTGCCCTTTTTGCTCAATTGCCGACCTCTCTTTCCTTTCACTGGTCTGCTCCAATTTGCTCAATTTTCTTTTTCTCTCCTTCTTCTGATGGCTTAACTATTTGCTCTCTTATATTGGCCTTTACATACTCCTCCATGAAACCTTAATAGGGCGAATTTACTATCTCGCCCCTCCATACAGCTTTTACCTTCTTGCCTTTCCATATGGCTTTACTTTGTTGCACACTTAAACCTAATTGACAACAATTATAACCTATACAAGGCTGTGGGAACAACAACTTTGGCATGTGTACTTTATAGCTAGTTTGAGAGATAATGAATAAAAAAAAAAATCAACAGTGAAAGTATAGAAATAAAAACATAGGAACAACAATACCATTGCCACATTTGATGGGAGTTTGGGTTGGTTATGGACTTCATTAAATGTAACTTTGCTTTTGAACTCAAAAGAATCATGACAAAGCACATGATGCTTTAATTGCATCTAAAATGATTGATGATGAGTCCAAAATCCAAAATACATAAATTTCAATACTCCTAACTTTGACCACAAAAAAGCAACCAATGTCATGCCTTTATTATATAGCCATTGAGCCTCTTATCTTCTTAGCAAGCTCATTGCAATAGTTAGGTGATTATTAAAGATCTTTGAAAAAGACATATTGCTCTAACTTGTTTTTATTTATATGCTATCATCTATTTTTTGCTTGATATTTTTGTTTAACTTTTTTATCCAACATTTATTAGTGTTATTTGTATCATAACCTCAATTGCATATACTTACAAAGGTCTAAACCTAGCCTGCTCCCTTTATAACTTAGTTGAGAGAAAGTATGAGTCTATCATGAAGCCTATGGCTTTCATAAAGGACAATCCTAAAATCTCTCACTCAAACTAGTGGCTCTTTTTTAAGCATTGAGTGCTAAGGACAAAGTTGTCTAAGGACCTTTATCTTAGTTTAAATATATTAAACCACATGTCCTATTTTTATACCAATAAAGTTATCTACCTATTAGTCCCATTTTCTTTTGTCATTTTTTCCATGTCATTCATGTTAGACATCTTTCACCTTTTAAATTGTTAGTTATTGTTTCAAAACATACATTGTGCAAATATGATTATCACCAAACACACATATAGTAATGTCAAAGTATAGTTTAAAATTTTTTAGAGTTAGGAAGGATTTTAGCTTGAAATAGTTAGAATTTACTTTCTTCAAATAAATTTGGGATATGTAGAGCCCTTGTAAGAGATAAGCTTTTCAAGACACTTATGATGACATCATCCATTTGTTAGATGTCAAAATCTAGCTAGCAATGCTAAAGGTAACCATACACTTTTAGGATACAACTAGTTAGTGCTTTATGTTTCTAAATGTAGGCAGAGTCCCCTTGGTGGAAGAAATAAAAATTCTATTGAAATCTTGCCATAACATTATTTTGACAAATGCCTTGGTCACTTCTTGAAGGAGTCCCTTAAGCATTATGAGCTTATGACTTGCGTTATGCAAAAAAAAAAAAAAAAAACTTTAAAAAGTGGCTACTCCCATCTTAAAGACTAAAATCTCCCTGACTTTTTGGTTGTGAATATAAATGCAAGGAAAATGTCCCTAAACTTATATTTAACCTAGTCAAACATGTCCTTACGATCTTGTAATATAAAAGAAAAGGGTAGGTTTTTTTAATTTAATCCAATATATGGTTTGTTACACTAGCCAACACTAAATGAGATGAAGGATGTCCGACAACACATCATAGCATTTTCATACACTTGTTTAAACATGCATATTGAAAGTTTTATAGTTAAACTTGTTCACTTGAGATGAAAGGTAGTGCTTTTCAAATAGCTCATGCCACAATAGGTCAAGTGTTAGCCAAAGGGTTCCTTAAAGGGGGGTAATTGCCAATCATATTTATGATGAGATGTACTTTATCTACCTCATTGAAAATAGGACCCTTCTTCTTGATAAAGGGGTTCAATGATTGTTGTAAATGATATGGGACGAACTCACATGCCACCTATGAAATTGCCAGATTTTGAAAATTTATAAAAGGAAAATTAGCGACATAGGAAGTTGTCTTAACATTAGTCCAATTCCAAACAATGCACCTCAACATTTAGACACATGAAATGGGTAGGTTATGACTTCAGTGCTATGAAAACATTACAAATCTCACTTATCCACCCAAAATGTTTCACCTTTTAGAACTTAAGGATCTAGCCCCTAACTTTAAAGAGTATAAAGGTGACTTACCCAAGTCATCAATGACTAGCCTTCTTAATGACAACCAAAGGTTCCTTTCTCTTGATCTTACAAACATTTTACCAATGGTGTTAGTCAAAGCAATTGCCAAGAACACCTTCCAAAAGCATGAGACCAAACTATATAAACTTTTTCTTAGACATTATAGGATTGCCAATGCTCCTTTTATGTTCATAGGTTGGCATTTGTAGTATCCATTCATAAACTGTTTCTTTATTCTCCCAAGGCATTTTAACAACTTTCCTAAGGAGGATCTTTATTTGCTTACATACCTAGCCAAGAGATACATGCTTGGCATGCTAATATATTAGCCATAGATTAGTGCTTTATGAGATATTATAAATAAAATCTAAAGGCTTAATCTTTATTATACAATTGGTTCAAGCTCTTGAGTTACTTCCCCAAATAGAGAAATATTATTGATATTTCTAAAGACCTAATGTTCATCTTTTGCATCTTCCATCTTCGTTTGGGCATATAGGCCTATAATATAGAAATCAAGATGTGTGTTAGTTCATTTGTCCAGAAATGCTTAATTACCCCCTTAATTGTCTGGTTGATCTATATACTAATTCATTCTCTTGGTGAGATAACAAGACCATCCTCTGTGAACATAATAAGGTAAATCCAAGCACTCTTCCTAGACTTTTTTCCAAATTGACACTTATCATTATAATGAGTGTATTGATTTGGAAAACAAAGCACTTTGCTAGTTTTATGCTAGGACCTTCGACATTAACAATTCTGTTATCACGCATAGGCCGATCTAAATTTGGAAGACTTGGAAACCAGTATTGAAGAATATAGCCTAAGTAGCAATGAAGAGTATCTTGCCTATGGTTAGGAGAAGTAGCCATAGTTGTAGTATAGTTTGAACAGAAAAGGGATTTCCGTTATCTTGTTCTTTATGTAGCACTGCCATTAAATAAAATTGCTTAGTTATAATGCCTTTTATATGTTTGTTTCAGCATTTTGTGCACTAAGTACCATATAATAAATTATGAGGAGTTTATAGTTAGTGAGACGCATGATCTTAACATGATCTTGTAGAAGAAGATTAGGGGACAAAGTTGAGGAGTTAGTTAATCACATGAATGGGATTTAGGTCTTAACTGAGGAATTAAAGGAGTAAATATTGTAGATAACTCAAGCATTAATTAATAGACAAATGACCATATACCTCAAGAAAGTTCTCATATCCTAGCCAATAAATTATTTAAGAAACTCTAGTATTAAGAACTTCCCTAGTACCTTTTATCTATCCTTAGTCAACAATGCAAATCTTTTCAAGATAGATAGTAGCTACATAATCAACGATAACTAAAATATATGCATAAGATGTCACTCTAGCCACTTACCTTGTTGATGTTATCTTTAGCAACTTTAAACTGAAAGAGTAAAATGTAATAAGCGCATAATACTTCATTAAGTAAAAGATTAATCTTTTATATAAGGAGTTTTAATCCATCAAAGTGGATAATGTTCACACTCCCTTTAGCATATAAGATTTTTGTTTAGTTCAAGATGTAGTCCTTTTACCAAAATTTAATATTCCAAAATTAAAAAAGTATGATGGCATAAGTCTACCTGTAGATCATTTAATTGTGTTCATTTAAAAATGACAACATATGGTTATAACAAAACACTATTGATGCACTATTTATAAGACAACTTGATTGATGTGGTCTGATGTTGGTATAATAAGCAAGATTTAAAAATGCTAGAACCTAAAAAGAACTAATGACTACCTTCAGAGCTAGATTAAAGTATATCTTTAAGTTGAAGCCTCCTTAGATGGATTTTCAGGCCTTAGAAAAGAACCTTAAGGAAAATTTTTAAGCAATATGTTTAATAATGGCACAACATAGTTGTTCAAGTCTAACCTCATTACTAAAGAAGGAATTAGGCTCAAATTTCTTGAATACATTGAAAACCTCGTACCATGATAAAATCGTAGGGAATGCATTATGAAACTTTATAGCTCTAGTAATTATAAGGGAAAAAATTGATGATGGTATTCAAAAGGGCAAAATTTTAGATAATATTATTGACTCTTTATCATTCAAGATGATGAGGACCTTTTTAGGTTTCACACTGAGAGGAGGAAGGGTGAATTAGTGTGAGATGTTTACTTTTTTAAAAATTTGTCCAAATTAACCTCGTTAGAGTCTGATCCAATTTTTTTATCTTGGTTCTTTATGTGAAAGTGGTCTTACGGATATCAATCAAACATTAGCAACACTAGTAGGAGGTCTCTGCAATAGCAGCACTTTTAGGAGGGTATACTAGCACTAGCAACACATCCAGTAAGTGTAATACCAACAGCAGGCAATCCAGTAATTTGCAGTAGGTGCAATACCAATAGTAGTTGCAGCAACTCCAATAGGTACCCTAGTAATTACAGCAACTCCAACAGACACTCCAAGTCCAACAGCTTATGATCTCGGTAGCAGAAACTTGTGTGAATAGTAATAGAAAAATGTGCTGGTAGCAACAACAACCCATGAACATGTCAACAGCAATAGCAATGCATTTGAACAGTAATAGCAAAACATGTAAGCAGCGACAATAGCTTGTGCACGTGCAAACAATAGGAGCAACGCGTGTAGACAACAGCAACGCTTATGGATAGTAGCAATAACACATGCGAGCAACAACAGCAGCGCATGCGGATAATAGCAGCAATGTGTGTGAATAGTAGTAACAATGCAATGAACAACAACAGCATGCATGGACAATATTAATAGTGCAAGCAGACAATACTAGCACCCACGAATAGTAACAACAACACGTGCAAACAACAGCAGTAATTCGTGCAGCCAGTAATAATAGCTCGTGCAAGTAACAATAGCAATGCGTGCAGGCAGCATAGGTGGTGAGTGAGACAACACTAGTAACAAAAGAAGGAAAAAACCCATATTTTGCATGATCAGTCTGTACATATTAAGTTATCATTCTCCAAGAAAGTTTTTATTATAAACTCTTATAAACTTGCTAAAAAAGGGTAGGATACCTTTGGAGTGATCGGGAGATAACTCCTTGATCGAGAGATTATTGTAAGTGGTTAAGGAGTAATCCTTCCACAAATGGTGGAGTGATCCTTTCATAACATTGTTGTATCCTTTGATAACAAAAGTGGATTGTATGATTAAAAGTGATCCTATCACATTGTAGACGTAGCTCACACATTGTGAGTGAACCATGTAAAAATTACTTTGTGTTCTTAGGTGCTTGTGTTTGATTAATATCCGTACGACTAGTCTTCCATAAAGGAGAAAGTTAAATAATTGGATCATCAGGTCTAACAAGTCAAAGAGGTTAAATCTGGATAGATTTGTAAAAACAAACATCTCACACTAATTCACCTCCCTCTCAGTGTAAGACTAAAAAAGGTCCTTGTCAGAGGTTTAATCCTGGTAGATTTGTATAAAGTAAGTATCTCACATTGATTTACCCCCTCCCCTTCTCAGTGTAAGACCTAAGAAGGTCCTCATCAAAATTGTCTTTGTGATAAGTATGTTACATGCATTATATTTATTCTCTTATATTTAACCTTTTATGTATTTTTTTCGTGAATGTATTTGTTAGAGCTAATTTTATGTTTTAGGAGAAGTCTAAATGGATCAAAGCAAATTGCATGCTTAAAGATAAGGTTATGAGCAAATCTAACAATTAAAGGGTATTTTGGAAATTTTAGATTCTAAACATAACTGGATGGACTAAGGACCTTGATGAGAATTAAAATAAACATCTTGAGTTTTTCAAAATTGGCTTACTTGTAGTAATCCAAGTAGAATTATGCCATGAATTAATGTCCTTAATCTAGTATATAGGTTGGTCAAAGTTGTCTTAATTCAATTAAGAGTTGTTCTTCAAATATGCTAAGTTAATTACAAAAAAGGAGCATTTGGTAGTTATTGAGTTATTTTTTCTATTCTTTAAAGCTATAAATAGAGATGTTATGGTACCAAAAATGGAGACATAGGTAGGCATCTCTTTTTTCTTCTTTCCTATATGCATGCCTACAAGATACAAGGTTAAGGTTTTATTTTTAGTTGTAAGGATTGTAGTTATTAGAGGAAGCATTAGGAGTTTTATTGGTTTTTATTTCTAATATAATTCTTTACTTTAAATTGTCATGTTCATTTAGTACAATTATTTTTCATAATTATATTATTTTATCATTAGAATTTATACTAGATAATTATACTTTATGATATAATGCTAGTTTACAATTCAAATCAACAGTTGCTTAATAATTCTTATGCTAATTAAAAAATAGTTGTGTAGATTTGACTATCTTTCTTATCTTAATGCTATCAATAAATTATATCTAGAGAACTTATTCTAGGTTGTTTAATTGATAAGAGATTAATTACAAAATTTATCCTAATCAACAAGGACTTAAGAAAGATTCAAAATAATATATCTCATCATTAATCTAGGCCAAATATTCAATTAAAGAATTGATGATCTATAGTGTTAATGATCGATGTGTGAATCTAATGGTGTAAATATCCTTTTTGCCAAAGGTGTGTTCATCTCTTGATTATATTTGTAGTTAGTTTTCAATTTTGAGTTTTATTTGTATAATAAAGCCTAAATTCCTCTACCTATGCCTTTTTATTTATATTTGCATGAACTTAATAGGATTAAGATAGCTGATTAATCAAAACTTAATTTTTATGGATTTGATCTTTACTCATCCTAATTATGAACATGTTAATTGAGTGACTTAGAGTAATTTTGGTGTACTTGGCACACACATCACTTTGGATTTGGCTTTATGACATGTTATATAACTCTCAACAATGATTTTCATTCTTTTGTTTATTCTTAACCAATATAAATATGCTTAAAGTATTGCCAAAGTTTGTTCACTCCAAAAGGACGAACTAGATAACTATCATTAGCTTCAAAAACCAATTGCTCTCTTACTAAACTCTTAGGAATGCGTAACTTTTCACTCTTGAAGGGAAAACCATCAAGCATGTAAAACTTGTACATTGCCTCCTCATCACAAGACGTACACATGAAAGAGAAATTTAGGTCTTTAAGTTGCGACATCTTGATTAGCTCAAATGAAAGCAACTTAGAGATCAATGCATCGCTCCTTGATAATGTATGTGCCACTATAATTAAACAATCATGTTTGTGCTTAATAACATAAAGAAATGGTTTTAAGAATTCCACCCAATGAGCATGTCTCCATTTGAGTTTACCTTTTTCCTTAAAATTCCTTAGTGACTTACGATTAGTATGAATAATAAGCTCTCTTGGAATTACATAATGCTTACATATTTCAAGTGTATGAATTGTAATGTAAAATTCTTCATCATCTATAAAATAGTTTAATAAAGAATCAAATAGTTTCTTACTAATGTAGATAATGGGACAACCTTATTACAATGACATAATGCTAATACCAATTCCCAAAGCAATGCATTTAATCTCAAAGTTTTGCTAAGAACTATAATTGCTAAAATGAGAGCTAAGTAAAAATTCTCTTTGACAAGTGCAAAACTTAGGCCAAAAAGTAGGAAAAGGGCCCCATGGCAAGTAGATGAGCTTATTTAAAAGGGATATATTTGAGAATCCATGAATTCATGCCTTGTACCTGCTCTTTTTATTCCAAAGATAGATGAAACCATATATATGTGTGCTAATAATCAAGCTATCAATATAATTACCTAAAATACTACTACCTTATTCTAAGGCTAAATGTTCTAGATGAATTACATGGAGCCAAATTTTCATTAGGGGTAAATTGGAAAAGTGGTTTTTATCATATCCACATAAAGGAAGACAATGAGTAAACAATAGCTTTCAAAACAAGGTTTGGCCTTTATGAATGGTTCTTAATGCCTTTTAGTCTTTATAATGCACCTAGTAATTTTATAAGACAAATAAATCATGTGCTAAAGAAGTTCCTTGAAATATTTGCTATTATTTACCTTGATGATATTCTAATCTATAACTAGAATGACATTGAGTATAAGTGACACATCTATCAAGTGTTTGAAGTGCTAAGGAGGGAGAAGCTTTATGGAAATATCAAAAAGTGCCATTTATTTTATAGTGAAGTCATATTCCTTGGTTATATAGTCTCATATGAAGGAATTAGATAAATAAAAGGTTTGAGCTATCAAAAAGTGACCTTATTCCAACCTCTATCCATAGAGTCAAGAAGTTTTCATAGACTTGCATCATTCTAGTAGAGGTTCTTGAAAGGGTTTGGTACACTTATGAAGCCATTAACATAATGCATGAAAAAAAAAAAAAAAAGAGTTCTAACGGATAGATACTATTTAAGAGGGCAACTCTTGAAACAAGATCGATTTATTATTAGATTTCCCTTATAGAAGGAAGTCTTAGTGGCAACACTTGAGGAAAAATGTTGTTAAATACACCTTGGATAGATTTGTCTTAGAGAAGAATAAAGAAGTCATCATTCAAGTCCCTTTCAACCATGAACAAAGCTAATACCTAATTATTCTAAAAAAAAAAAAGATCCTTTTCACTTGTGCCATGCTCAAGAAAACGTTTTTCATAGTTTTTCCTTTGAAAAGACTTTTGTAGTTATTATGAGGGTTAAGAGGAACCAAAATAATCTTTTTATCATCATTTAAGAAAGATTAAGTATTTTTGAACCCATTATGCAAAAACATTTTATAGATTATTTAGAGATAGTTGAGTCAATGCAAGTTGTAAGATGAAGGTGGTAAGTTGCATCCAATCCTAAATTTTCAACAAAAGTTGTTGAAGCTATATTGGTGTAACTACCTCCATCAATTATTAGTTCATTATTTCTATTTTTAAAGCTTTTAGGGTTGTTATTTTACATTATAAATAGTTATCTTCTTAGAAGTTCAAAGGACAAATGATTATATGAATTGAGAAGTGAGAAACGTTTTCTTTGGGTTATCATTTAAACTTTGAGAACTTATCAAGATTATTATTCCAACTCAACTTATCACTATTAAGTCCATCCTTTTTTTAAATATGGTGTCCATATTCTTTTTTATACTTTAGGTTCGTGTTCCTTTGAACATTAGATCTAGATTTTACATAAGTAAAATCTAATTCAGTTTTTTGGATTCTTGTTTGATTCCTTGCATCTATTAGGTCCCTAAGCCATATCTTTATGGATTTATATCATTGTAGTTGTCCAAAAGAAAATGCTTTTACATGCATTTCACTTTTTTAAAGTATTGATCATATTTCCTTTATGCTTTGAGGTTTACCATCACAAACTATTTCTTCCATCTCAAGCTAGCTACTTTGCATCTCTTTGCTTTTGTATAACCCTTGTAATCAAAGATTATAGCCATAATTTGGATCTAATCAAGGTATTTATCTAAGGAGGATTTACCTTTAAATTTTGAACTCTTTATTTTAAAGAAATCATTTTATTGCCTTTGGTGCCTTCTCAGCCTAAGGACTCATTCTCTTTCAAGCCCAAAACCATCAAGTAGTTCATCTTCTTCTACTTTGAAATTAGCCTCATTCACACATCTTTACCAATGCTTCATGATTGTCATCATTGTGCCATTTGCTACCTTAGTTCCCAAAATACCCTTTAATTTTGAGCTTGCCCTAAAGTATGATTCACTGATACATGTTCATCTTCCATTACAAAATTAAAGGGTATTTTGGGAGCTAGCTTAAAGCATTTAAATATTTAATCACTTTCTCATAGGTTATTGTCCACTTAATCTTATACTCACAATGAAAGCATTGATGTATCAATTGTTATGGTATAAGGCATGTACTCTCAACAAAGAGAGTAGATGGAAAACAAAGAGGAAAGAGATAGTTAAGTTTACCACTAAGGTGATAATTTAAAGATAAGAATGATAGTTTTGAATGAAAGACATAATAGCATACATCTTACAAAGAAATGAATGATCAATGTTGACAATTAAGTTAATTTCATGATTTTTTTGAATGACATCTTACGATGAAAGGAAAAGTCTACTCTCCATGTTGTTCCCACAGCCTTGTATGGGTTGTAATTGTTGTCAACTAAATTTAAGTGTGCAAGTAATTTAAAGTTACATGGAATGGCAAGAAAGTAAAACACAATATAGTAAGCCTTACTAGGGTTTTCATGGAAGAGAGTATATAAACCAAGACCTTGGAAGACAGAAGGTGTGGTGTACACCACAAAACACAACACATGGCAAAAAGGAGAGCACGACAAGAGACCTTGAGAGAGAAAACCCTACAATAGAGAGGACACCATTGGCTAAAAGAAAAGAGTGACCAATGGCAAGAGAAAATGCACAGTGAGAGAAGACTCATGGTGAGAGGAGATGGCACACCATTGGTGAGGGAAGAGACAGTGCACCATTGGTGAGAGAGGAGACAGTGCACCATTGGTGAGGGAAGAGACAGTGCACCATTGGTGAGAGAAGAGACAGCGCACCATTGGTGAGAGAAGAGATGGCGCACCAACGGACAAGATCATCCCAAAGGCGTGAAATGGCCGAGTGAGCCAATGAAGCATCCCAAAGGTGTGAAACAGATAAGAGTATCCCAAAGGTGTGAAACGTGTGACCAAAATAGCAAACCCCTGGAAAGTGTGTGATGGTGAAAGCAGATCTGTGAGACAAGAAACAGATGGGGGATTGCAACAAAACCGTGAAACAGATGGAGGAGTGCAGCAAAACCGTGAAACGGACGGAGGAGTGCAGCAAAACTATGAAACGGATGGGGGAGTGCAGCAGAATGTAGTGAAGCAGATGCAAACCAGAAATGTGTTTGAGGCGTGAAACTAGTGAAGCTGATGGAAACTAGCAATGTGCGTGAGGTGTGAGACCAGCGAAGCGGATGCAAACTAGAAACATGCATGAGGTGTGAAACTAGCAAAGCGAGCAAACCAAAAATGTGCATGAGGCATGAGACTAATGAAGTAGATGCAAACCAGAAACGTGTGTGAGTGAAACTAGCAAAGCGTGCAAACTAAAAACATGTGTGAGACGTGGAATGCCAAACCAGAAATGTGAGGTAGGCCATGAGATAGTGAAACCGTGAGATCAGGAGATGGGTGAGACTGTGAGACGGTGAAAGCAGGAGTTATGTGAAACAACCTAGAGAAGGAATTCCATGAAGCATTGAAAAGAACTCAACATATTTCTAGATTTCTTCAAGAGAGGTTAGAGAGAGTTATGGTGAACTTCTAAGTGGTAGTGAAGCAGCCAATTCAATTCAACAGAGGCAAGACAAGCTAAAAGAAGAGTAGACACAGTAAGTAGACATAGTAAGTGACACTCTTTGTATCGTATGTGCTTTGTATTTGCAATAGTAAAAGGAGCAGAGGATTAAGACATCCATTGTAACTACATTGCAGACATAAGGAGTACCACATTGATATTCTCAAGTATAGTGGATTGTGTCCTTAATTTGAATTTACATTTTGTGATTTGAATTGAGATGTGAACGTAACTAAAGTATCATTGAACCCATAACCTAAAGAAGACCTAATCAAGAACATCCAATTTGTCTAATAGGTAAGGTGTTTGAAAGGTGACTTTGGGGACTATTGAGATTAGTAAGTAGTAATAGATCTACTTTAGTTGAATATGAGAAAGAGTTCGCTTTTGAGAAAAGTTTGAAGTTGTTCATATACTTGCATATTGACGAGAGCTAGAGTATTAAATAAGTAGAATACTTTGGCTTAAATTATCAGAGCTTTTTTTGAAGGGGTGTGATACTGATTCACCCCCCCTCTCAGTATCACAGACTAGTATATCCTAGGGTAAAGTTGGAAACTTCAATTGGTATCAGAGCATAGGTTCACGAGTTTAAAGTTTAACAGCTTGGTATATTAGTTTGAAGGGTCTCAGAGGTTTTAACTTGTTTAGCATACTGAGAAATGGATGCCAGTACCAGCACTAGCACTACTTACAGCAAGAAGGTTCCAATCTTCAATGGAACCAACTACCATATTTAGAGAGTGAAAATGCAGGTGGTATTTGCAACCGTGGGCATTAACATGGTGAAATCTATACAGGAGGTTTTATGGCCCTAGAAGAAGGTAAAGATCCAACCCAGAGGAATTAAGGCAATTTGAGATAAATGGGAAGGCCTCAAATGTCATCATTTTAGCATTGACAGATGCTGAATATGCTAAAGTTATGGACTGTAAATATGCTTCGGAGATATAGGACAAATTGTAGAAGGTCTATGAAGGTGATGGCAGAATGAAGGAGGCCAAGTTTCAAGTTTTCAAGGAGAGATATGAATCCCTTAGAATACAAAAGAGTGAGATAGTCCAAGAGTTCTTCACCAGGGTTATTGATGCTATAAACAACCTTAGAAGTCATGGGAATAACAAGAAGGACTCATCTATTGTGAAGAAAATTCTAAGAATTCTACCTAAGAAGTTTACCTCAAAGGTGGTAGACATAAAGGAGAGTAGAGATCTCAATTCTATGTCATTACTTGATCTCCAATGCAATCTCATTGCATATGAGATAAGAATAAAGTCAACTAAAAGCTCCTCAACATCAAAGCTACCAAAGAAGGCAGCTTTCAAAGCTATAAGAAATTTGAAGATAAGAGAAGGGGAAGAATCATCCAATGAGGATGATGATGGCGGTGAGGAAGAAAGCAAAGGTGAAGTGTTGGCTTACTTCACAAGGAAATTCAAAAGGGGTCTAAGAAGGGAAAATGATAGTTGTCCTTGTGATGTTATCGTTATGGGCAAACTGGACACTTTGCTTCTTAGTGCAAAGTGAAACTTGATGATGAAGATGAGGATGGTGATGATGAATAGAATTCAAAATGGAGAAGACCATTGTTCAAATCAAAGAAATCTAGCATAAAGACTGCCAACCCATAGAAGAAGAAGAGAGGCTCATTCAAGAGTTATGTGAGTCAGACAAAAGAAGCTGATGAGGAGGAAGATGAAAACTCAACAGATGAGCATGCCTTTATGGCATCAGCTCAAGGTGGTAATTCAACCTCTGAAGTGGAAGAGGAGGTTGATGAAGAAGAACCAGATCTTCAAGCTGAGTTGGAAGTAGCTTCAAAGGAGATAATTTGAAGGGGCAGAACCATAAAAAGGTTGAAGGCTCACATAAAACAAGTTGAAGAAAGTCTAAGGAAGCAGAAAGTCAAAAATATGAAATAAGGGCTGAACATATTGACTTGAAGAGAAGATTTGAAGAACATATCAAAATATGTAAAGACCTTACAATAGAGCTTGGCTTAAGGACTTCAAAAATTGAAGGAATGGAGAAAGAGTTGCTGAGACTTCAACAACAACTCAAAAGAAGTGAAGTGAACTTGCAGAAACTTGAAATGGGAGAAACAAGTTTTGCAAAAGAAAAGAAGAATAAAGAGAAAGTGCAGTAATCTAAGGCTGCATTACCTAAAGATAGTAAGAATGTGTCATATAAGTTGAAAGAGAAGGTTGTGACTCAGAAGAAGATAGTTGAGAATAAAGAAGACTTGAAGAAGTAACCTAGGGTTGTAAACAAAAATAAAGAAAAGAAAGTTAGCCAGCAAAGAGCTACGACTGAATAGAAGAAGGTAATTGAAATGAAAGTCACATAAGCCAAAAAGCTAGCTACTTTTCCTACATAGCAAGTAATGAACAAAAGAAACAAGCTGTGAGTAGACCCAAGAAGAGGTAGTTTCAAGGTCACTGTCTTTATTGTGGAGTTGAGGGTCAGAAGGCAAGTAACTACTAGTGGAGAAGTTTAGTATATGTCTCTAACTTGAGAAGATACGATGCTGCATACAGGGGGAGACAATACGAAATTCAAAAGAGAACACCTATCATGAGTTCTTGCACATATTGTAAAAAGCAAGGACACACTGACAAGGATTGTTGGTGGAAGCCCAAACTAGTGTTTTCAAAGAACAAGTTTGCTATATTGGCAGACTTGGAACAATGTGAAAGGTGCAGGCAAGATGGCAATAATGCTAAAAAATGCATGACACTTCTCCCTGAGCAAGAGAAGGCACTCGATGGCACTATGAAAACAATTGGTACAAAGTGAAGAAAAAGGAGAAAGCTATCTTCAAGCCAGTTCAAAAGAAGGAATATAAAGTTAAAAAAGAGGTGGCTAATATAGTCAAAATTGCACTAAAGGTTGACAACAAGGATAAGTAGTGGATCCTTGATAGTGGATGCACTTCACACATGACAAGAGATAAGAGTAAATTATCAAAGCTGAGAAAGTTAATAGAAGGCAGAGTTAAGTTTGGCAATGATGATTCACTCAACATCAGTGGTCAAGGGTCAGTAAATATTAGAAAAGGAAAGTTGAAAGATGTTCTACATGTTGAAGGACTCATATATAATCTAGCATCTGTCAGCCAACTATACAATCAAGACCATAAAGAGAACAGCTAGAAATTTATATGTGATTGATGAGGATAAGACAAATAGTTGTTTACTTACAAAAGAAGAAGAAAATCAACTCTGGCATGGGAGGCTGGGAAACTTAACATAGAAAAACATAAGGAAGCTCACCACTGCTCATGCAATCAAAACATTCCAGACCTCCAGAGAGAAAGGGAGTATGTCTGCTCAGCATGCTCTAAGGGAAAATAGGTTAGAAAGCAGTATAAGACCAAAGAGTTCAGTTTTGAAGCAGTGCTTGACATTGTACATACTGATTTGTGTGGGCTGATGAGAACAAAAGGGTTGAATGGTGAAAAGTACTACATCTTGTTTGTTGATGATTATTCTAGAAGGACCTGCATCATGCACCTCAAATACAAGTTAGATATTTTGAAATGCTTTAAGATATATAGAAGATTGGCTAAAAATGAGAGTGGAAAGAAGATCAAAGTATTGAGGCCAAATCAAGGCACTGAATTTACAAATGAAGCTTTTAAAGATTACCTTAAGAAGCATGGTATTCACCATTAGATGGCAGTAACAAGAACACCTCAACAGAATGGGGTGGTAGAGAGGAGAAATAGAGCTGTGGTTGAAATGGCAAGAACTCTACTACTGAAATCTAAGCTTCACATAAGATTTTGGACAGATGCAACATTTCTAGCCATGCACCTACTAAATAGAGTTTTACTAAGGCCCAAAATTGATAAGACTCCATATGAGCTATGGAGTGGGAAGAAGACAACAGCTGAGTATCTTGGAATCTTTGGTAGCCTATATTTTGTGAAGAACAAGGAGCAAAAGTTGGGAAAATTCAATGTTAGGTCTGATGAAGGCATATTTATGGGATACTTAGCAAAGACAAAAGGTTATAGAGTTTTTCTGCATAAGCTGGGAAAAGTTATCATGTCCAGTGATGTGAGAATAGATGAGAATTGGAAAAAAATGCATAATGGAGAAGTTGAGGACAATAAAGAAGATGACTTCAAGATAAATGAAGAATCAGACCAACTTGAAGAAAAGGAATAAGAAGTAAGTTCAAACTCAAAGAAGAGTGAGTCTGAAAATGAAGAAAGAGATCCTCTTACAGCTAAGACTGTGCATCAAAGAAAGACAAAGAAAACGTGGACCAGTGCTCATCAAGGAAATCAGATCATAGGTGACTATTAGCAAGAGTTACAACAAGAAGAAGAATTATGGGAGCTATTACTTTACTTTTATAAGTTTAACCTAAATCTATTGAAGAGGCTACATAAGACATAACCTGGGTCAAAGCTTTCAATAAGGAGCTGGATCAAGTCAAGAAGAATGATAGATGGGAGCTGGTTCTAAGACCCACAAACAAGAATGTCATAGGAACAATGGGTGTTTAGGAATAAACACAATAAACACAATTTACGTTCCATGTTTTGAATTATATTGTGAACGTAACAAAAGTATCATTGAACCCATAACCTAAAGAAGACCTAATCAAGAACATCCAATTTGTCTAATAGGTAGGGTATCTAAAAGGTGACTTTGGGGACTATTGTGATTAGTAGGTAAAAATAGATCTACCTTAGTCGAATATGAGAAAGAGTTTGCTTTTAAGAAGAGTTTGAAGTTGTTCACATACTCAAGTATTGACAAGAGCTAGAGTATTAAATAAGTAGAATACTTTGGCTTAAATTATCAGAGTTTTTTTAAGGGGTGTGATACTAATTCACTCCTCTCTCAGTATCACAAATTAGTAGATCCTAAGGTGAAGTTAGGAACTTCACTCCAATCTTTCCATCTATCAGACTTTTCCTTTGATTGTCATTATGCCTTTTTAAACACTAAACCACCATATAATCCTCAAAGGTAGTAAAACCTCTAATACATCCTTTTTCATCAATGAAGTTACACTTACTTTTCCATACACTACCTTTAAGCTTGGCATTAAAATATCACTTTTATTTCCTTTAGACTACTTACCACATTTATAAGAGAAGTCATGATGCCTTCCACAAAGGAAATGGATAAAATGAATACCCTCATAAGTTAATAAATATGTTGATGTTAATTTAGATTAAAAGAGAATTAGAATTATAGTAGATGTTATATAAGTAAATTCAAGTACATGTCATTATATAAGGACTTGCGATGTAAGTTATTATGTGTGCTTCTGAATTATTGTGTGTCATTTTATCAAATTAATAAAATATAGACTATTCATATAATCGTCTAGCAATGGTATCAAAGCAAGTATTTTGATTCAAGTTAAAAGGAAGCTTAGAAGTCTCATTAAACTTGTTGGAGCTATTACAAAAGTCACTAGAGTTACAAAAGAGGTTAGAGACATGTCATTGGACCACAAGTGCTGTTAGAGTTATGCCATTAACCACCATGCATCTCCTAATGCACTACTATAGTTTGCCATAATTGTCATTGGAGACCATCTCCCTACTTTCCAAGCCAACCAACCTAATCCGGCTACTATGTACCCTAAAATAGCTTCAATCTTCATAAATCTAGGAAAATTTGTACTATCCCTCCGCTACCTTTAACCACTAAGCACTCACTACCATTTGTTGCTATAACACAAGACCTTCAACTTTGCCATCACTAGTTGCTGTTATAAGTCATTAGTCCACCGATGCATTGTCATTTACCTTAAGTCCATCCTTTTCGTCATCAATAACCATACAATAGAATAAAAGGGTGAAACAAAATTTTGGCTTCTATTGCAAACATAAAAAATAGAGAAGTTAGATTTAAAATAACAATTTAGTCACCAAATTATAAAATCAATATATATAAGGGTTAGATTACAAATATTAAAAGGTTTAGGACCAGAAAAACCTTAGTGTAAAAATTGAAAAATCATGAATTTTAATGTGAATGGCATGATTCGAAGTCTAGTTCCTATTTTGGATGGAAAAATTATAATCGATGGTATGTACAAATGAAGGTGTTTTTTTTATTACAATAAGCTACTGAGCATGAAATTATAAAACTTGTTATAAATGCAATAGAAGCACAAAGAATCACTTATTAGAAGTTATAAAATAAGGATAAAAAGGAATTATATTTCATCCATTAAAGGGTCAAATCAAGCATGAGTTATTCTAAGGTACAGATAAAGTTAAAAAGGTCAAATTCCAAACCTTATGACATCAATTTATGTTCTTACAAATGGAAACTTCAAAAACTATTTCAATTTATGTAAGTAAAGTTATTGTCTTGACAAATCAAATGAGAATCTATGGAGAACAGTTAAATGATAGAGTAAAAGTTAAAAAAATCTTGTGAACACTTACACTATAAAACAAGCATATTATGGTTGCAATAGAAGAAGCACATGATTTGTTATAAATGTTAGTTGATGTATTGATAGAGACATTATAAGCTTATGAACAACATATGAATAAGAAGCACATTGAGAAGCCAGTATAGCAAACACTTTAAAGTCAGACTTCTATTAAAGCGATAGTAATTGAGGACATGGTGGTAACTACTACAATAATTGAGGTCAATGAGGTCATTATAAACTATGGAGGTGGAGATGATAAATACAATTACCAAAAGGTTAAGGTCAAGGTCGAGGAAGAGGTCGTGGTAAAGAAAGATCTAATAAATCTAATGTCAAGTGTTCCTTATGTCATAAGTATGGCTATTATACTAGTGAGCGAGTGTAGGTCTAAGAAGAATAATTGGACAGCACATTGTACATAAGAAGGAGATGTAAATGATGGAAATCAAGCGCTCATGATGGTTACTACAGATACTAAAATGTCAAATTATAACACATGGTTCCTTCATAATAGGTGTACTAACCACATATATGGAAAGAAAAAATTGTTTGTTGATCTTGATGAGTCAACCTACTCCACAGTCAAATTTGTTGATAATGACAATTTATCAATAATGGAAAAGGAGTGAATTCTCATCAAGTTAAAGAATGTAGATCTTAACTACATATTAGATGTATTTTGTGTATTAAACATAAAGAGTAACCTACTCAACTTAGGCTAATTACTTGAAAAGGGGTAACATACAATTATATGATAATTGTCTCTCAATTATTGATAAGAAAGATGCACTTATTCTCAAATCTCTTTCAATGAAGAACTAAATATTTCAAGTTGATATTACCACTTATGTTTATACTTGTCTTAGTGTTGTTGCAAAAGATAAGTCTTGGTTGTGACATCTTCATTTTGGTCATCTAAATTTTTGTAGTTTGAAGTTGCTTTCACAAGAAAACATGGTGATAGGCTTGCTTAGGATACATCATCATAATTAGATCTATAAAACTGGTAGTCTTGCAAAATAGAGTAGACAACCTTTTGTGACAACGACTTAGCATCTAAGGCAACCACTCCTACTAATCCACTTTGATGTTTGTGGTCTAATATGTATCCTATCAAATTGAAATAATAAGTATTTTACTATCTTTATTTATGATTTTACAAAGAAGACATGAGTTTAATGCATGTAAGGAAGTTTAAGGTATTGGATTACTTTAAGAAATTTAAAGAATATGTTAAAAAAATATAGTGAATTATATTAAAATTTTGTGAATTGATAGAGGTGGTGAGTATATCTTTAATGAGTTCAAAAAGTATTGTGAAACACAAGGAATAAAGCATGAAGTGACAATTCCTTACACCCCACAACATAATGGCATTATTAAAAGGAAAATAAATTAATCCTAAATATAATGAAAAGCTTGTTAAAGGCTAAAGGAGTTCCCTATCCATTTTAGGCCAAAGCTATTTTGTGTTTTATTTACTTGTTAAACAAATCTTCAACAACAATTATTCAAAATATCACACTTGAAGAAGCATAGAGTAGTTTCAAGTCTAATGTGAGGCATATTAAACTCTTTAGTTTTATTGCTTATGCTTATGTTTTAGCAAAAGCATAGACAAGCTAGATGATTGAGGTATCAAGACAATCTTTCTTAGCTACACCAAAAGAGGAAATAAGTTGTTCAATCCTATTACAAAAAAAGGTGATTATAAGTAGAGATATGACTTTTGCTGAAGATAAGGCATGCAATTTTGATATTGAGGAGCAAAAATAACTCACAAAGATGTGCAGTTGCTATTTTAGGAGAAAAAGAAATTTAAGTCACAATTCCTAATGCATATAAGGATGCTTCACTTATTGCAAAATAAATCTTATGCCACAAGCTTCACAAAAGAATGAAAGACAATGGAGAAATTGCCAACAATTAATTAGATTACAAAATTATGAGAAAATCCCCAAAAATGCTATTGAAGATAATAGGAATTTGGTACACTTTGTCATTTTTGTAGAATTCAAACCTATATCATTTGATAAGGCAATTTAAGATACAAAGTGGATGAATAATATTTAGGAGCTTACTATTATTCGACAAGTTTAGAAAGCTATTAATGCGAAATGGGTTTTCAAGACTAAAAGGAAGTCAAATGGAGAAATAGAGAAGTATTTAATAACCTTGTCATAAAAGAATTTAAGTAATAACCTGGACATGATTGTCATAAGGTATTCTCCCTTGTTGCTTAAATGGAGACCGTCAAACTTATAATTACTTTGGTTACATAGAATCGTTTAAAAATCCATCAAATGGATGTAAAATTAGTTTTTCTCAATGGTCTTCTTGAAGTGGAAGTGTTTGTAAAACAATCATTAGGCTTTGTGAAGAAAGGAAGAAGGTATATAATTAAAGAAAGCATTGTATGTTTTGAAACAAGTTCCTAGAGCATGGAACAAGTGTATTGATTCTTTTTTTCATGAGACCAACTTTTAAAAGTGTCCTTCTAAGCATACCTTATATGTGAAAATCAATGATTCTAGTGATAACTTATTTGTGTGCTTATATTATAAGCAATAATTTCAAAATGATTACAGACTTTAAAAGGTCTATGATGCATGAATTTAAGATAACAAATTTAGGCCTTATGTCTTTTTTTTTCAGCATTAAAGTAATTTAAGAAGATGATGGAATTTTTATTTGTTAAAAGAGGTATGCCACTAAGTTGTTAAAAAATTTTTAAATACATGATTATAATCTTGTAAGAACTCCCATTGAAGTTGGCACTAAATTATTTAAGGAAGGTAATGAAGGACTTGTTGATTTTACACTCTTCAAGCAAATTATTGGAAGTTTGAGACATCTCATATGCAAGAAGCCTAATAAATATTATGGAGTTGGTTGATCAACAAATTTTTGAAGTCTCCTTGCCAATCTTACTTGTAAGTTGCTAAAAGGATTAAATAATATATAAAAGGCACTTATGATCATGATCTACATTATTCCTCGTCTAAACATTGTATTCTTATAGGCTATTCTAATAGTGAATAGGGAGGAGATGTAAATGATCATAGACATACTTCTAAATACTGTTTCAACCTTAGAACTATTGCTTGTTCATGGCCATAAAAAAATAGTCTATTGTTACACTTTTAACTTAAGAAACAAAGTATGTAGCAACAACTTCAAATGCATATCTCTATTTGGTTACATAATTTTCTAAATGAGATCCATGTTTTAGTTGAAAGTCCCACAATGATATTTATTGATAATGTTTTTACAATTGATTTGGCTAAAAATCTAGTGACACATTGAAGGAGCAAACATATTGATACTCACTTTCATTTTCTAAAAGATCAAGTTAATAAAAGGAAGATTAAATTGGTATATTACAAGTTCGAAGATCAAGTAACTGATATTCTCACAAAGCCATTAGAGTATGAATATTTATAAAACTAAAGCAAATGTTAGGGTTAAGAGTATTGCCAAATCAAGATTAAAGGGAAATGTTAATGTTAATCCAGATTAGGAGAAAATTAATATTATAATAAAAGTTAGTTTAGTTAAATCCAATTTAAATTTTATTATTTCAGTAGATTTAGGTGTTTATCATTATATTAGGATATATGGTCTAAGTTATTATGTGTGCTTTGAAATTATAATGAGTTATTTTATCAAATTAATAAAATATAGATTGTTTATATAATCATCTAATAAAATAAACCCATTCACCTATAAGGCATCAAGATAGTAACAATTAAGATAGATCAATTTCAACATAACCCTTAGTGAAGTTGATACTAACAAACCCTTGAGCAACTAGCTTTCTTGATAATGGAATCCACCTTAACTGTAATGCCCAAATGATCACCAATTTTTCATAATAGTTTTGAATGGTAATACTCAATGAGAAGCTAGAGAATAAGCACTTAAACAACCACTTTCCATGCTATTGAAATAAGAGAATGCAATTTGTATTATTGGAACAAGAAAATGAAATTTTTTAAGTGTGCAATTTAAAAATTTTTTAGAAGCCTACTAATATAGAGTATGAAGGGTAATGTTTTATAGAAAAATGACCTATAAATTAAATAATAGCCGCCTAAGGTGGTGGATGGGTGTCTTTATACACCTAAAGTGCTACAACCACTAGCTAATGATGATTCAAAGGAATCAACGGTGGGGCAAGGAAAATGTAAGGTGTCCTATCATGATATGGTCCTTTCCTCTATAATAAAAAGGCTTACTAGAATGGATAGGGATGGATTTAATGACAATATAGAGTACTAACTGGAATTTAATGTGGTGGAAGATTGAGTACTAAAAAAAGCCTTAGTATCTTTCTTTCATGGTAAAGAAGAAAGAACTCCACAATCCTTGGTAAGTTACCTTGGTTATTAAATAATTGGGCACAAAGGTTGGTTACTAAAGTTCCCAACTTCACCTTAGGATCTATAGTCTGTGATATAGAGAGGGGGGGCCAAAGTATTCTACTTCTTTAATACTTTAGCTCTTGTCAACATGTAGATAGGTGAACAACTTCAAACTCTTCTCCGAAATGAACTCTTTTTTAGATTCAACTAAGGTAGATCTATTGTTACCTACTAACCATAATAGTCCCCAATGTTACCTTCCAAACACCTTGCCTATTAAACAGATTGGTTGTTTTTGATTAGGTCTTTTTTTAGGTTATGGATTTGATGATTCTTTAGCTTTGTTCACAACTCAATTTAGAACACAGAATGTAAATTTAGAGCAAGGGCACAAGAGATTTACATGGTTTTGCCCATATGACATACTCCACAGTGGTAGGGATTCTTCCTCTATTTAGACAATCCACTATACTTGAGAATATCAATGTGGTATCCCCTATGATTATAATGGATATCTTAATCTTCTACTCCTTTCACTATTACAAATACAAAGCAATCACAATACAAAGAGTGTCACCTACTGTGTCTACCCTTCTTCTAGCTTGTCTTGCCTTTATTTGATTTGAATAGGCTACTTCACTGCCACTTGGAAGATCACTAAAACACTCTCTAACCTCTCTTGAAGAAATCTAGAAATTCATTAAGTTCTTTTTATGTTTCACAGAATGTCATTTTTTTGTTTTTGGTTGTCTCACACGCCCCCTAGTCCTTTCAAAAGATATAAATCTTGGTTTATATATTGCCATATATGGAAACCCTAGTAGGGTTTACTCTAGTTGTGGCTGATTTACTTTCTTGCCCCTCCATGTGGCTTCATACTAATGTTCCATTCAAGATTCAGCATTATTCTCCTTCTTAATTTATTTTTCTTGCTCTTTGCCTTCTACTAAAATCTCATCCTTTGAATACTTGAATGAACAGAACAATTAAAAATGTACAAAAGAAATTGCCCCTGTAACTACCCATCTTCCAGAAATGCGAAGTTAAAATTTTGTAACATTCCTTTCTTCCGAACTCCCTATCTATCTACAACCCCGAAATTATTCTACTCTTCTGGAATCACTCCTGGACTTCTCAGGATAGGCTTACGGACTTGCAGATTTAACTTCTTATGAATTTATTATTCGTATACAACCCTGTCACATTGTCACACTAAGACTTAAGCAATGCTAAACTCCCTCTACATGTTCACTCCAAGGAGATCACTTTACGAGGTTATTTGACATGCTAGTCTTATCTTATAATTCTTGAGATATGAGCCACTTCTACTTGCACACTTAAACCTAGTTAACAATAATTACAACCCATACATAGCTGTGGGAACAACAATCTCCCCCTTTGTAATTCTTGGTAATACTCACAACAAAAGATATTATGCAGGAGTCCTTCATAATCTTCTTAGAGTAATAATCCAGAAGCAGATAGATTACAACTACCTTTAAATATGCTCCCCCTTCCTTAACGCTCCCCCTGCATTGTTGCTTCTCTCCGCCTTTGCCAACCAATTACAAATTTGAAAAACCAGCAAAGTAAAGATTGAGGATTCACCTAAACTTTAAACTTGTTGAGGCAGTTGCATAGACAGAATCATTTTGTGCTTTTCAAATAACTGTGTGGACAGAGGTTTAGTTAGAATACCTAAGATTTGATCTTTAGTGCCAACATACTCCAATTGAATTGTGGCCCCTTCCACTTGATCCTTGATAAAGTGATACTAGATGTCAATATGCTTGCTCCTTAAATGTTGAACTGAATTCTTGTTGAGATCAATTGCACTTTGATTATCACAAAGTACACTTACTAGTAGCTTCACTTCAATACCCAAATATGCCAATTGTCTTTCTATCCATATCACCTGAGTACATGCTACACAAGCAGCCATATACTCAGCCTCAACTGTGCTCAAAGCAACACTCTTTTTCTTTTTACTTAACCATGCAATACACTTTGAACCCAAGTAGAAGCTGCAGCCGCTGGTTGATTTTTTCTTCTACACTTCCTGCACAGTCTGCATCAGTGTATACTTGTAGTTTTATAGAATCCATGGCAAGATACCACAAACCCATTTCTAGTGTCCCTTTGAGGTATTTTAGGATTCTTTTCACTGCTAACACATGAGTTTCCTTAGGATCAGCTTGGAATCTACTAGCAATGCACATAGCTTGCATGAGATCAAGCCTTGATGCTGTAAGGTATAAAAGACTCCCTATCATCTTCCTGTATTCTATAGGGCTTGTACTCTATCCTTCCTGATCTTTTGTTAACTTACAGCTCATTGACATAGGGGTACTGATAGGTCTGCTATCATCTATGTTAAACTTTTTTAGCATCTCTTTAGCATATTTTGTCTGAGAAATAAAAATACCTTCTTCATAATGTTTTATTTGTAATCCAAGAAAGTAAGTCATTTATCCAATCAATGGAATCTCAAATTCCTCACTCATCTTCTGTGCAAATTCTTGGCATAGCTCAGAGTGATCCCCTTCAAAGATGATGTGATCTACATATACTATGGTTATCAGCTGGCCTTTTTCTGAGTTGAACACATATAGGTTATTATCAACTGTTCCTATTTTAAAGTTCAACCTTTTTAAATACGCATCCAGCCTGTTGTACCATGCTCTTGGGGCTTGTTTAAGGCCATACAAGGCTTTCTTCAGCTTACACACATGTGTCTCACCCTCACTGATTTGTACTCCATCAGGTTGTTCAATATACACTTCTTCTTTCAGGAGCTCATTCAAAAAGGCTGATTTAACATCTATCTGATAAGCTTTATACCTCTTATGTGCTGCCAAAGCTAAGAACATTCTAATAGTTTCCAACCTTGCTACTAGTGCAAAAGTTTCATCAACATCTATTCCTTCTATCTGAATGTAGCCTTTGCAAACCAGCTTAGCTTTGTTCCTCAAATACCTTGCCATCTTCATTGCATTTATTTCTGAACACCCATTTTGTTCCTATGATATTCTTGTTAGTGGGTCTTGGAACCAACTCCCATGTATCATTCTTCTTGATTTGATCTAGCTCCTTATTGATAGCTTTGACCCATGCTTTGTCTTGTGTAGCCTCTTCAATAGATTTATGTTCAACTAGTGAGAGTAAAGCAGTGGCTCCCATAATTCTTCTTCCCGTTGTAACTCCTACTGATAGGTCACCTATGATTTGATTTCCTTGATGAGCATTGGTCCAAGTTTTCTTTGTCTTTCTCTCTTGCACAGTCGTAGTTACAAGAGGATTTCTTTCTTCATATTCAAACCCACTCTTCTCTAAGTCTGAACTTCTTTCCCCTTTTCTTCATGCTTGTTTGATTCTTCATCTATCTTGAAGTCATCTTCTTCATTGTCCTCAGCTTCTCCATTTTGCATTATTTTCCAGTTTTCATCTATCCTCACATCACTGGAAGTGACCACTTTTCCTAGTTTATGTAGGAAAACTCTGTAACCTTTTGTCTTTGTTGAGTATCCCACAAAGATGCCTTCATCTGACCTAGCATGGAATTTTCCCAAACTTTGCTGCTTGGTCATCACAAAACATAGGTTGCCAAAGATTCTGAGATACTTGGTTGTTGTCTTCTTCCCACTCCATAACTCATATGGAGTCTTATCAGTATTGGGCATTAGTAAAACTCTATTCAGTAGGTGCATGGTTGTAAATGTTGCTTCTGTCCAAAATCTTATGTGAAACTTGGATTCTAGTAGTAAAGTTCTTGCCATTTCAACCACAGCTCTATTTTTCCTCTTTACCACCCCATTCTGTTGAGGTGTTCTTGTTGCTACCATTTGATGGTGAATTTTATGTTTCTTAAGTTAATCTTCAAAAGCTTCATTTGTAAATTCAATGCCTTAATCTGACCTCAATAATTTGATCTTCTTTTCACTCTTATTTTTAGCCAATCTTCTATATCTCTTGAAGCATTTCAAAACTTCTGACTTGTGTTTGAGATGCATAATGTAAATCCTTCCAGAATAATCATCAACAAACAAGACCTCTTGCCATTCAACCCTTTTGTTCTCATTGGTCCACAAAAATCAGTGTTTACAATTTCAAGCACTGCTTTAGAATTGAACTTTTTGGTCTTATACTGTTTTCTGGCATGTTTTCCTTTATAGCATGTTGAGCAGACATACTCTCTCTCTCTCTTGAGGTTTGGAATGTCTCTGATTGCATGAGTAGTGGTCATTAATCATATATAAATTTCTAGCTATTCTCTTTTCTGCCGCAACAATATTGCCTTCTTTAGTCTTTACTTGGCAACTTATTTTTGTAAATATCACTTCATGGTCTTTATTGCATAGTTGGCTGACAAATGCTAGATTATATCCGAGTCCTTCAACATGCTGAACATCTTTCAACTTTCCTTTTCTAATATCTACTGACCCCTAACCACTAATGTTGAGTGAATCATCATTACCAAACTTGACTTTGCCTTCTCTTGACTTATTCAGCTTTGATAATTTAGTCTTATCTCCTGTTATGTGTGAAGTGCATCCACTATCAAGGATCCACTGTTTATCCTTATAGTCAGCCTTTAGTGTAATTTCAGCTATATTAGCCACTTCCTTTTTAGCTTTATATTCCTTCTTTTGAAATGGTTTAAAGATAGCTTTCTCCTTTTTCTCAACTTTGACTATACCAATTGCTTTCACTGTTCCATTGAGTGCCTTCTCTTGCTCAGGGAGAAATGTCATGCATCTCTTGGCATTATGGCCATTCTACTTGCACCTTTCACACTGTTCCAAGTCTGCCAATATAGTAAACTTGTTCTTTGAAACTACTGGTTTAGGCTTCCACCAACAGTCCTTGTCAGTGCGTCCTTGCTTTTTATAATATGTGCAAGCACTCACAACAAGTGTTCTCCTTTAAATTTTGTATTGTCTCCCCCTATATGCAGCATCGGATCTTCTCAAGTTGGAGACATATACTGGCCTTCTCCACTAGCATTTACTTGCCTTATGACCCCAAACTTCACAATAAAGGCAGTGACCTTGAAACTGCCTCTTCTTGGGTCTAACCACAACTTGTTTTCTTTATTCATTACTTACTGTGTAGGTAAGGTTGCTGACTTCTTTGCTTATGTGGCTTTCATTTTAACCATCTTCTTCTCCTTCTTCCATTCAGCCATAGCCCTTGGCTGGCTGACTTTCTTTTCTTCATATTTGTTACCAACCCTAGGTTGCTTCTTCAAATTTTCTTTATTTTTAGCCTTCACTGTTCCTGGCTGATCAGTCTTTTCTTTCTGAGACTTAGTAGCTATGGGCTGCTACTCTTTAACCACATACATCATTTTTGGCCCTAGCTTTGGTTTGATAACTATCTTCTCTTCTTCAGTTATCTTCTCCTGAGTCACAACCTTCTCTATCAACTTTTGTGGCAGAGTCTCATTCTCTTTAGGCAGTGTAGCCTCAAATTGCTACACTTTCTCTTCATTCCACTTTTCTCTTGTAGAGCTTGTTTCTCTTACCATTTCAAGCTTCTGCAAGTTCTCTTCACTCTTTTTGAGTTGTTGTTAGAGTCTCAACAACTTTATCTTCATTTCTTGAATTTTTGAAATCCTTGAGGCAAGCTCCATTGTAAGGTCTTCACATATTTTGATCTGTTCTTCAAATCTTCTCTTCAATTCAATATGTTCAGCCCTTATTTCATCTTTTTGATTTTCTGCTTCCTCAATCTTTACTTCAACTTGTTTTATATGGGCCTCCAACCTTCTTATGGTTCTGCCCCTTCTAATTATCTCCTTTGAAGCTACTTTTAACTCAGCTTCAAGATTTGTCTTTATCAATCTCCTTTTCGTCTTTAAAGGTTGAACTACCACATTGAGCTGATGTCATAAAGGCATGCTCATCTGATGAGTCTACATCTTTCTCCTCATCAGCTTCTTTTGTCTGGCTCACATAACTCTTGAATGACCTCTCTTCTTCTTTTGTGGGTTGGCAGTCTTCTTATTGGACACTTTTGATTTGGATACTAGTCTTCTCCAATTTGAATTCTGCTCATCATCACCATCCTCATCTTCATCATTAAGTTTCTCTTTGCACTGAGAAGTAAAATGTCCAGTCTACCCACAATAATAACATCTCTAAGACAAGTGTCCTTTTCCCTTCTTAGACCCCCTTTTGAATTTCCTTGAGAAGTAAGCCAACACTTCACCTTCACTTTCTTCCTTATCATTGTCATCCTCATTGGATGATTCTTCCTCTTCTCTTATCTTCAAGTGTCTCATAGCTTTGAAAGTTACCTCCTTTGATGGCTTTGATGTTGAGGAGTTTTTATTTGACTTTATTCTTATCTCATATGCAATGAGATTGCACTGGAGAACATGCAGTGACATAGAATTAAGATCTCTACTCTCCTTTATGGCTGCTAACTTTGAGACAAACCTCTTAGGCAGAATTCTCAGAATTTTCTTCACAATGGATGAGTCCTTCTTGTTCTTCCCATGACTTCTAAGGTCGTTCACAGCATCAATAACCCTAGTGAAGAACTCTTGGACTATCTCATTTTTCTACATTATGAGAGATTCATATCTCTCCTTGAAAACTTGAAGCTTGGCCTCCTTCATTATGCCATCACCTTTATAGATCTTCGATAATCTGTCCCATATCTCCTTAGTAGATTTGCAGTCCATAACGTTAGCATATTCAACATCTATCAATGCTACAATGATGACATTTGAGGCCTTCCCATTGATCTCAAATTGCCTTAATTCCTCTGGGGTTGGATCTTTACCTTCTTTTGGAGGCACAAAACCCTCCTGTACAGATTTCAGGATGTCATTAAATATCACCTGCATTCTTACTCTCCATATATGGTAGTTGGTTCCATTAAAGATTGGAACCTTCTTGCTGTAAGTAGAGCTAGTGCTGGTACTAGCATCCATTTATCAGTATATTGAACAAGTTAAAACTTCTGAAGCCCTTCAAACTAGTACACCAAGTTGTTAAGCTTCAAATTGGTGAACCAGGCTCTGACACCAATTAAAGTTCCCAACTTCACCCTAGGATCTATTAGTTTGTGATACTGAGAAGGGGTGAATCAGTATTACCCCTTTGAAAAATTCTAATAATTTAAGCCAAAGTACTTTACTTCTTTAATACTTTAGCTCTTGTCAATATACAGGTGGGTGAATAACTTCAAACTCTTCTCAGAAATGAACTTTTTCTTAGATTCAACTAAGGTAGATCTATTGTTACTTACTAATCATAATAGTCCCCAAAGTTACCTTCCAAACACCTTGCCTATTAAACGGATTGGTTGTTCTTGATTAGGTCTACTTTTAGGTTATGGGTTTGATGATTCTTTAGCTTTGTTCACAACTCAATTCAAAATACAGAATGTAAATTCAAAGTAAAGATACAAGAGATTTATGTGGTTCTACCCATGTGACATACTCCACGATTGTAAGGATTCTTCCTCTACCGAGACAATCCACTATACTTAAGAATACCATTATGGTATCTCCTATGATTACAATGGATGTCTTAATCTTCTACTCCTTTCATTTTTACAAAAACAAAGCAATCACAATAAAAAGAGTGTCACCTACTGTGTCTACACTTCTTCTAGCTTGTCTTGTCTTTATTTGATTTGAATAGGATGCTTCACTACCACCTGGAAGATCACCAAATCACTCTCTAACCTCTCTTAGAAATTTGGAAATTTGTTGAGTTCTTTCTATGTTTTACAGCATGTCCTTTTTTTTTTTTTTGTTGTCTCACTCACCCCCTACTCCTTTCAAAAGAGATAAATCTTGGTTTATATACTGCCCTATATGGAAACCCTAGTAAGGTTTACTATAGCTATAGAGAATTTACTTTCTTGCCCCTCCATGTGGCTTCGTACTACTGTTGCATTCATTATCCTCCTTCTTAATTTATTTTTCTTGCTCTTTTCTTTCTACTAAAATCTCATCCTTTGAATACTCGAATGAACAGCCAGGATTGTCCATGAATAGTTACAAATATACAAAAGAAACTGCCCCCATAACTGCCCATCTTCTGGAAATGCTAAGTTAAAATTTCATAACATTCCCTTCTTTCGTACTCCCTGTCTATTCGTAAGCCCAGAATTATTCCACTTCTCTGGAATCACTCCTGGACTTAGTCTCAGGACAGGCTTATGGACTTGCATATTTAACTTCTTATGAATTTATTATTCATATATAACCTTGTCACATTGTCACACTAAGACTTAAGCAATGCTAAACTCCCTCTACAAGTTCACTCCAAGGAGATCACTTTACGAGGTTATTTGACATGCTAGTCTTATCCTGTAATTCCTGAGATATGAGCCACTTCTGCTTGCACATTTAAACCTGGTTGACAAAAATTACAACTCATACAAGGTTGTGAGAACGATAGTTACCTATTTCTTTTACATCGTCTTAACTGGTTATAGTGTTTAAGGGGACAACTTAGTCTCATTGTTCTTGGAAATGACTTTTATTTGGTTAAGTTTGAATAGCTTGAAGATTGTGATTTCATTATATAAGGGGTCCCTAGATTATGGTTAAGCATTATCTCACCATCAAAAAATGGGTTCCTAACTTTAACCCTAACATTGAAGGCTAAAAATATGTTTCCTTCCATCTATTAATTAATTCTATAATTGGTTATTTCTACTTATGAATAGCTCTAAAACTATGTTTTAGTATTAGAGCCATACATTGTTTCCTACATATTTGTTGTTCATTTTTACTCTTTACTTATATTGTTTCTAAGGCATTTTTCTTTAAGTTACTTGAATTTTAACCTATTTATATGTTAAGAAGATTGTATATTCAACAACACCTTGAACTATAAGAACCAATGTCATTTGATCTATAGATATGAATCTTATATTATGTAAGACTAATTCTTGTTCTTCTTATTAATATGACCTTTTTAGGATTCATAATGAAGAAATAACCTTAGAAAACTTTACCAAATGAATTGATGATTAGGAATTCCCCAAGGTACAAAAAGATCAAATTTATAAATTGTTAAAATTAAATCTTTCAAAACTGATTTTACTATTAAAATGAAAGAGAGAGACATCCAAATTTTAAGACCTTTTAAGATTGTTCAATTTTTTTCTTCAAAAGCTTCACAGTAATATAAAGTAAAACATTACAAATACATTCATATAAGAGTTATTCAAGTAAGAACCAAGTGTTTTACCAAAAAAAAAAAAGGTTTAAATACATTCATACTTGTAGTCCACAATTTACAAATGTTTAAAATTCACTACTCAATACAATTAAGTTTTGTCTCTATAGTGGACCTATTTCTTTTGCATGTTATTCAAACCTTATAATTTTCTTGAATGATAAAAATATTTTACAAAGCTTTGTTTTACAAATAAAGACTCATAATTACAAAAAGTTAGAAGGATCTATTATAGTAGCTTCAATTCTCAAAATTCACTACAAAGGTATGATTTCTACATTTGCATCAAAATATATATTTCAGTCCAAAAAAATAAGAAACTCTCCTACTTTGAATTGACATTACAAAATCATGTTTTTTCATTTGAAAAGAAATTTAGTAAATAGATGTGACCCTCCCTAAAGAGTAGACCTCAAAAGAAGCAGTACCTCCATACTTGAGCCATAAATTGAACCAAACACACAAATTTTTAAAACTAAACAACATTTAGATGGAAAAGTCATTTTTATTTTTAGTAGGAACCTTGTTGTTCCCACAGCCTTGTATGAGCTGTAATTATTGTCAACTATATTTAATTGTGCAAGTAATTTGAAGCTACATGGAAGGGCAAGCAAGTAAATCTACTGCAGTAAGCCCTACTAGGGTTTTCATAGAAGGGAGTACATAAACCCAAACCCTTGGAAGAAAAGGGAATATATACGAAGAGAGAGAAAACATGACTGGACGGTGAGAGAGAAAACCTGACTGGACGGTGAGAGAAAACCCGTGAGAGATGTACAACCACCGGGAGAGAAACGGATGACACGACAAGTAGAAAACCGTGTGATGGCAAGAGAGAGAAACCTGTGAGAAACGTATAACCACCAATAAGAGAAAAGATGACAACACAGCAAAGGAATGCATGGCAAAAGGAAACTTGTAAGAGACAATACACCACCAGGAGAGAAGATGACACACCAACGGCAAAACTAGAAACACACCACCCCTAGAGGTGAGGACAAAATCCTGAAATGGGAGACTAGCGGAATTGTGAAACGGACGAGGAGAGCAGATCTGGTATTCGTGAGTCTTAAAAATAGTGAAGCGGGTGTAGATCTAAAACGTGAGACCAAAACATGTGTCGGCATGAGACCAGAATATGCAACGCCGTGAGACCAAAATGTGCAATGGTGTGACTAATTAGAAGCGTGGGTAAGCCGTGAGACATGAAACAGTAGACCAAAAGCTTGAGAGCAAGCCATGAAGCTATGAGACAGTGAAAGTGGGAGTTGTAACAACCAAGAGAATGAATTCGATGAAACATTGGAAAGAACTCAATGTATTTCTATATTCCTTCAAGAGAGGTTAGAGAGTATTATGGTAAACTTCTAAGCAGCAGTGAAGCAACTTATTCAATTCAACAGAGGCAAGACAAGTTAGAAAAAGGGTAGACACACTAAAGTATCATCGAACCCATAACCTAAAGAAGACCTAATCAAGAACATCTAATATGTCTAATAGGCAAGGTGTCTGAAAAGTGACTTTAGGGACTATTGTTATTAGTAGGTAACAATAGATCTACCTTAGTCGAGTCTAAGAAAGAGTTCACATTTTAGAAAAGTTTGAAGTTGTTCACATACTTGCGTATTGATGAGAGCCAGAGTATGAAATAAGTAATTTTTAAGGGGTGTGATACTGATTCACCCCCCTCTCAGTATCACAAACTAGTAGATCCTAGGGTGAAGTTAGGAACTTCAATTAGTATCAGAGCACAGGTTCACCAGATTGAAGCTTAATAACTTGGTGTACTACTTTCAAGGGTTTCAAAAGTTTTAACTTGTTTAGCATACTGAGAAATGGATGTCGGTACCAACATCAGCACTACTTACAGCAAGAAGGTTACAATCTTTAATGGAACCAACTATCATATGTGGAGAGTGAGAATACAGGTGGTATTTGCAACCATGGGCATGAACATGGTGAAATCTATATAGGAGGGTTTTGAACCTCTAGAAGAAGGTAAAGATCTAATCCCAAAGGAATTAAGGTAGTTTGAAATCAATGGGAATGCCTCAAATGTCATCATTTTAGCATTTATAGATGCTGAATATGCTAAAGTTATAGACTGCAAATCTGCTAAAGAGATATGAGACAAATTACAGAAGGTCTATGAAGGTGATGGCAGAATGAAGGAGGTCATGTTTCAAGTTTTCAAGGAGAGGTATGAATCCCTTACAATACAGAAGAATGAGACAATCCAACAGTTCTTCACTAGGGTTATTGATGTTGTAAACGACCTTAGAAGTCATGGGAAAAACAAGAAGGAATCATCTATTGTGAAGAAAATTCTACCTAAGAGGTTTGTCTCAAAGGTGGCAACTATAGAGGAGAGTAGAGATCTCAATTCTATGTCTCTGCACAATCTTTAGTGCAATCTCATTACATATAAGATGAGAATAAAGTCAACTGAGAGCTCCTCAACATCAAAGGTATTAAAGGAGACAGCTTTCAAAGCTATGAAACACTTGAAGATAACAGAAGGGGAAGAATCATCCAGTGATGATGATGAGGAGGAGGAAGAAAGTGAAGGTGAAGTGTTGGCATACTTCACAAGGAAGTTCAAAAAGGGGTCTAGGAAGGGAAAAAGACAGTTGTCCTTGAGATGTTATCGTGATGATGAGCCAAATTCAAAATGGAGAAGACCATCATTCAAATCAAAGATGTCCAACAAGAAGACTGTCACCCCATAGAAGAAGAAGAAGAAGAAGAAGAAGAAGAAGAAGAGAGGTTCATTCAAGAGTTATGTGAGTCAGATAAAAGAAGTTGATGAGGAGGAAGATGAAGAATCATTAGAAGAGTAGGCCATTATGGCATCAACTCAAGGTAGTAGTTCATCCTCTGAAGTGGAAAAAGAGGTTGATGAAAAAGAACTAGATCTTAAAGCTGAGTTGGAAGCAGCTTCAAAAGAGATAATCAGAAGGGTAGAAACATAAAAAGTTTGGAGGCTCACATAAAACAAGTTGAAGCAAAGTCTGAGGAAGCTGAAAGTCAAAAGGATGAAATAAGAGCTGAACAATTTGACTTGAAGAGATGATTTGAAGAACATATCAAAATATGTGAAGACCTTACAATAGAGCTTGGCTTAAGGATAAAAAATTGAAGGAATGGAGAAAGAGTTGTTGAAACATCAGCAACAACTCAAAAGAAGTAAAGAGAACTTACAAAAGCTTGAAATGATAGGAGAAACAAGTTCTGCAAGAGAAAAGTGTAATGAAGAGAAAGTGCAGCAATCTGAGGCTGCATTACTTAAAGATAATAAGAATGTGCAACATAAGTTGAAAGAGAAGGTTATGACTTAAGAGAAGATAGCTGAGAATAAAAAAGATTTGAAGAAGTAACCTAAGGTTGCAAACAAAAATGAAGAGAAAGTCAGCTAGCAAAGGGCTACAGCTGAATAGAAGAAGGAGAAGAAAGTGACTGAAATGAAAGCCACACAAGCAAAGAAGTCAGCTCATTTGCTTACATCGCAAGTAATGAACAAAAGAAAACAAGCTATGAGTAAACCCAAGAAGAGGTAGTTTCAAGGTCACTGTCTTTATTGTGGAGTTTGGGGTCATAAGGCAAGTAACTGCTGGTGGAGAAGGCCAGTATACATCTCCAACTTGAGAAGATTTGATGCTACATACAAAAGGAGGCAATACTGTATTCAAAAGAGAACACCTGTCATGAGTTCTTGCATATACTATAAATGGCATGGACATACTAACAAGGATTGTTGGTGGAAGCCCAAACCAGTGGTTTTAAAGAACAAGTTTGCTATATTGGTAGACTTGGAACAGTGTGAAAGGTGTAGGCAAGATGGCCATAATGCCAAGAGATGCATGACACTTCTCCCTAAGTAAGAGAAGGCACTCAATGACACCGTAAAAGCAATTGGTGCAGTCAAAGCTAAGTAAAAGGAGAAAGCTATCTCCTAGCCAATTCAAAAGAAGGAATATAAAGCTAAAAGGGAGGTGGCTAATATAGTTGAAATTGTACTAAAGGCTGACTACAAGGATAAGCAATGGATCCTTGATAGTGGATGCACTTCACATATGATTATCAAAGCTAAATAAGTCAATTTTGGTAATGATGATTCACTCAACATCAGTGGTCAGAGATCAGTAAATATTGGAAAAGGAAAGTTGAAAGATGTTCTGCGCGTTGAAGGGCTCAGATGTAATCTAGCATATGTCAGCTAACTATGCAATGAAGACCATAAAGTGATATTCACAAAAACAGGTTTCCAAGTAAAAAGTAAAGAAGGCAATATTATTGCAGTCGGGAAGAGAAAGCTAGAAATTTATATGTGATTGATGAGGACAAGACAAGAAGTTGTTTACTCACAAAAGAAGAAGAAAATCAACTCTGGCATAAAAGGTTGGGACACTTAACATAGAAGAACATGAGGAAGCTGACCACTACTCGTGCAATTAGAGAAATTCCAGACCTCGAGAGAGAAAGAGAAGGAGTATGTCTACTCAACATGCTGTAAAGGAAAATAGGTCAGAAAGCAATATAAGACCAAAGAGTTCAGTTATGAAATAGTGCTTGACATTGTACATACTGATTTGTGTGGGCTGATGAGAACAAAAAGGTTGAATGGTGAAAGGTACTTCATCTTCTTTGTTAATGATTATTCCAAAAGGACCTGCATCATGCACCTCAAACACAAGTTAGAAGTTTTGAAATGCTTTAAGAGATATAGAAGATTGGCTAAAAATGAGAGTGGAAAGAAGATCAAAGTATTAAGGTCAGATCAAGGCACTAAATTTACAAATGAAGCTTTTGAAGATTACCTTGAGAAGCATGGTATCCACCATCAGATGGCAGTAGCAAGAACACCTCAACAAAATGGGGTGGTAGAGAGGAAAAATAAAGTTGTGGTTGAAATGGCAAGAACTCTACTACTGGAATCCAAGCTTCACATATGATTTTGACAAAAGCAACATTTATAGCTATACATCTACTGAATAGAGTATTGCTAAGGTCCAATACTGATAAGAGTCCATATGAGCTATAGAGTGGGAAGAAGACAACAGCCAAGTATCTCAAAATCTTTGGCAGCCCATGTTTTGTGAAGAACGAGTAGCAAAACATGGGAAAATTCAATGCTAGGTCTGATGAAGGCATCTTTGTGAGATACTCAGCAAAGCAAAATGTTACAGAGTTTTCTTGCATAAGCTAGGAAAAGTGATCACGTCCAATGATGTGAGAATAGATGAGAACAAGAAAACAATACAAAATAGAGAAGCTGAGGATAATGAAGAAGATGACTTCAAGATAGATGAAGAATTTGACCAACCTGGAGAATAGGAAGAAGAAGTAAGTTCAAACTCAGAGAAGAGTGAGTCTGAAGAAGAAGAAAGAGATTCTCTTGCAATTAAGACTATGCAAGAGAGAAAGACAAAGAAAACATGGACCAATGCTCATTAAGGAAATCAAAACATAGGTGACTCATCAGTAGGAGTTAGAATAAGAAAAAGAATTATGGGAGTGACTACTTTACTCTTACAAGTTAAACCTAAATCTGTTGAAGAGGCTGCACAAGACAAAGGCTAGGTTAATGCTATCAATAAGGAGCTGGATCAAATTGAGAAGAATGATACATGGGAGCTAGTTCCAAGACTTACAAACAAGAATGTCGTAGGAACAAAATGGGTGTTTAGGAATAAACACAATGAAGATGGCAAGGTAGTGAGGAACAAGGCCAGGCTAGTTTGCAAAGGCTACACTTAGATAAAAGGAGTAGATGTGGATGAAACTTTTACACCAATGGCAATGTTAGAAACTATTAGAATGTTCCTAACTTTGGCAGCACATAAGAGGTATAAAGTTTATCAGATGTATGTGAAATCAATCTTTCTGAATGGGCTCCTGAAAGAAGAAGTGTCTATTGAACAACCTGATAAAGTACAAATCAATAAGGATGACACACATATGTGCAAGCTGAAGAAAGCCTTGTATGGCCTTAAACAAGCCCCAAGAGCATTGTACAGCAGGCTAGATGCATACTTGAGAAGGTTGAACTTCAGAAGAGGAACAGTTGATAATAACCTATATGTGTTCAACTTAGAGAAAGGCTAGCTAATAACCATAGTATATATAGATGACATCATCTTTGAAAGGGATCACTCTGAGCTATGCCAAGATTTTTCATAGAAGATGAGTGAGGAATTTAAAATGTCATTGATTGGAGAAATGAATTACTTTCTTGGATTACAGATAAAATAGTGTGAAAAAGGTATTTTTATTTCTCAGACAAAATATGCCAAAGAGATGCTAAAAAAGTTTGGCATGGAGGATAGCAGACTTGTCAATTACCCTATGACAGTGGGCTATAAGTTAACAAAAGATCAAGAGGCAAGGAGTACAAGCCCTACAAAATACAGAAAGATGATAGGGAGCCTTCTGTACCTTACAACATCAAGGCCTGATCTTATGCAAGCTGTGTGCATTGCCAGTATTCCAAGTTAATCCTAAGGAATCTTATGTGTTGGTGGTGAAATGAATCCTAAGATACCTTAAAGAGACACTGGAAATGGGTTTGTGGTATCTAGCCATGGACTTTATAAAACTACGAGCATACACTGAGGCAAACTGGGCAGGAAGTATAGATGATAGAAAATCAACCAACGACTACAGCTTCTACTTGGGTTCAAAGTGTGTTGCATGGTTAAGTAGAAAGCAAAACAGTGTTGCTTTGAGCGCAATTGAGGCTGAGTATATGGCTACTTGTGCAGCATGTATTCAAGTGATATGGATGCAAAGACAATTGGCAAACTTGGGTGTTAAAGTGAAGTTACTAGTGAGTATACTTTGTGATAATCAAAGTGCTATTGATCTCATTAAGAATCTAGTTCAACATTCAAGGAGCAAGCATATTATCATCCGGTATTACTTCATCAAAGATCAAGTGGAATAGGGTACAATTCAATTGAAGTATGTTGGCACTAAAGATCAAATTTTAGATATTCTAATTAAACCTCTATCCACAGAGTTGTTTGAAAAGCATATAATGAGTCTGTCTATGCAAATGCCTCCTCAAGCCTAAAGTTCAGGTGAATCCTCCATCTCTACTTTCCTAGTTTTTTTTTTTTTTTTTGTAATTGGTTGGCAAAGAGGAAGAGAAGCAACAATGTAGGGGGAGCTGTTAAGAAAGGGAGAGTACATTTAGGGGGAGTTGTAATTATTGCATAATGGCTTTTGTTATGAGTGTTGCCAACAATTACAAAGGGGGAGATTGTTGTTCCCACAACCTTTTATGGGTTGTAATTGTTGTCAATTATATTTAAGTGTGCAAGCAATTTGAAACTATATAGAGGGGCAAGAAATTAAATCTACTACAGTAAGCCCTACTAGGGTTTTCATGGAAGGGAGTATATAAACCCAAACCCTTGGAAGAAAAGGGGATATATACGAAGAGAGAGAAAACATGGCTGGACAGTGAGAGAGAAAACCCAACTAGATGGTGAGAGAGAAAACCCATGAGAAAACCCGTGACCAGCAAAGCTGTGAAATAGACAAGGAGAGCAGATCTGGTATCCGTGAGGCTTGAGAACAGCGAAGCAGGTGCAAATCTGAAACGTGAGACCAGAACATGTGTCGGCGTAAGACCAAAACATACATCGGTATGAGACCAGAATGTGCATCAGCATGAGACCGAAACGTGTGATGACATGAGACCTAAAGTTCCTGACTTCTCCCTAGGATCTACTAGTTTTTGATACTGAGGAGGGGTGAATTAGTATCACCACGATTCACAATTTGCAAGTAAGTGAACAACTTCAACCTCTTATTAAAATCGAACTCTCTCTCAGACTCAACTAAGGTAGATCTATTGCTACCTACTAATCACAATAGTCCCCAAAGTCACCTTTCAGACACCTTGCCTAATAGACAATTCAGATGTTCTTGTTTAGGTCTTCGTTAGGTTATGGGTTAGCTTATACTTTAGCTGCGTTCACAATTCAATTCAAAACACAGAACATAAAGCAAATTAAGGACACATGAGATTTACGTGGTTCCATCAACGTACATCTACGGTGGTAGGGACTCTCCCTCTATCGAGACTATCCACTATACTTGTGAATATAGGTTACAATGGATGTCTTTAATTCTTTTCTCCTTTTACTATTACAATTACTAAGCAAGTACAATACAAAGAGTGTCACTTATTGTGTCTATCCTTATTCTAGCTTGTCTTGGATTGTCTCCTTGCAGATCACTGGTGTGCCGGTGCTGTGCCGTTCCTTACAGGTTTCTCTCCTTCCGCCGGTCTTCTCCAATTTGGCTGTTGAGTTTCCCTTCTCCTTATCGAGTTTCTTCTTCTTCCACCGTCAACTCATTTTGCTCAATTTTTTTCTTTTCTGGCTGTCTTTCCCTCAATTTTTTGGTCGTCGATGGCTGTATTTTCTCTCTCCTTGCCATTGACCTTTGCCGCCATTTTGCTCAATTTTTTAGTCGTCGATGGCTGTGGTTTCTCTCTCTTTGCCATTGATGACTGTTCAATTTCTGACAATACCGTTCACTATGGTTACTCTTTTCTTTTATAGGTGGTGTTCTTCTGTGTACGGTTTGGTGTTCTCTTTGGTTGGTCTGTTGTCTAGGATTTACTAAATGCTCAATATTGCCAACACCTCTTATTTTTACTTTGTATTCAATTGTGTTGGCCTTACCCTATTTTTGTCTTCCAAGGTCTTTATATATCTCTTCCATGAAACCCTAATAGGGCAACATAATCTCCCCCTTTGTAATTATTGGCAACACTCATAACAAAAGCTAATTGCAGCAGTTTCAACTCCCTCTAAATATGCATTTCCCTTTTCTTAATAGCTCCCCCTATACTGTTGCTTCTCTCCCCCTTTTCCAACCAATTACAAATCTGAAAAACTCGCAAAGTAAAGATGGAGGATTCACCTAATTTTTAGGCTTGAGGAGGCATTCGTACAGACAGACTCATTCTGTGCTTTCCAAACAGCTTTGTGGACAAAAATTTAGTTAGATCTTGTGTAGCCTCTTCAACAGATTTATATTCAACTTATGAGAATAAAGCAGTAGCTCCCACAATTCTTCTTATTGTAACTCCTGCTGATGGGTCACCTGTGATCTGATTTTCTTGATGAGCACTGGTCCATGTTTTCTTTGGCTTTCTTTCTTACATAGTCTTATTTGTAAAAGGATCTCTTTCTTCATCAATCACATACAAATTTCCAGTTGTTCTCTTCCTAACTGCAACAATATTGCCTTCTTTACTCTTTACCTAACAACCTATTTTTGTGAATATTATCTTATGGTCTTCATTGCATAGTTTGCTAACATATGCTAGATTATATTTGAGTCCTTCAACGTGCAGAACATCTTTCAACTTTTCTCTTCCAATGTTTACTATCCCCTGAGCACTAATGTTGAGTGAATCATCATTACCAAACTTAACTCTACCTTCTCTTGACTTGTTTAGCTTTGACAATTTACTCTTGTCTCCTATCATGTGTAAAGTGCATCCACTGTCAAGGATCCACTGCTTATCCTTGTAGTCAACCTTTAGTGCAATTTCAGCTATATTAGCTGCCTCACTTTTTGCTTTGTATTCCTTCTTTTGAATTGGCTGGAAGATAGCTTTCTCCTTTTTCACAGCTTTAACTGCATCACTTGTCTTTACTATGCCATCGAGTGCCTTCTCTTGCTCAAGGAGAAGTGTCATGCATCTCTTGGCATTATGGTCATCTTACCCACACCTTTCACACTGCTCTAAGTATGCCAATATAGCAAACTTGTTCTTTGAAACTACTAGTTTGGGCTTCTACCAACACTTCTTGTCAGTGTGTCCTTACTTTTTACAGCATGTACAAGAACTCACAACAGGTGTTCTCCTCTAAATTTTGTATTGTCTCCCCCTGTATGTAGCATCGTATCTTCTCAAGTTGGAGACATATACTGGCCCACTCCACCAGCAGTTAATTACCTTATGACCCCAAACTCCATAATAAATGCAATGACCTTGAAAATGCCTCTTCTTGGGTCTGATTATAGCTTGTTTTCTTCTATTCATCACTTGCTGTATAGGCAAAGTAGCTGGCTTCTTTGCTTGTATGACTTTTATTTCAGCCACCTTCTTCTCCTACTTCTGTTTAGCCATAGCCTTCTGCTGGCAAACTTTCTTTTCTTCCTTCTTGTTTGCCACCTTAGGTTGCTTCTTCAGATCTTCTTTATACTCTACTATCTTCTTCTGAGTCACAACCTTCTCTTTCAACTTCTGTGGCACATTCTTATTTTCTTTAGCCAATGCAGCCTCAAATTACTGAACTTTCTCTACATTTTTCTCTCCTTCTATAGAACTTGTTTCTCCTATCATTTTAAGCTTTTGCAAGTTCTCTTTGCTACTTTTGAGTTGTTGCTGAAGTTTTAGCAACTTTTTCTCCATTTCTTCAATTTTTGAAGCCCTTGAGCCAAGCTCTATTATAAGGTCTTCACATATTTTGATCTGTTCCTCAAATCTTCTCTTCAAGTCAATATGTTCAGCTCTTATTTCATCCTTTTGACTTTTAACTTCCTCAGACTTTGCTTCAACTTGTTTTATATGGGCTCCAACCTTTTTATGGTTCTGCCCCTTCTGATTATCTCCTTTGAAGTTGCTTGTAGCTCAACTTCAAGATCTGGCCCTTCTTCATCAACCTCCTCTTCCTCTTTAGAGGCTAAACCACCACCTTTAGCTGATGCCATAAAGGCATGCTCATCTAATGATTCTTCATCTTCCTCCTTATCAGCTTCTTTGATCTAACTCATATAACTCTAAAATGAGCCTCTTCTTCCTCTGTGGGCTGCAATCCTTTTATTGGACTTCTTTGATTTGAATGATGACCTTCTCCATCTTGAAATTGACTCATTATCATCATCCTCATCTTCATCATCAAGCTTCACTTTGCACTTAGAAGCAAAGTGTCATGTCTTCCCACAATGATAGCATCTCAAGCCAACTGTCCTTTTCCCTTCTTAGACCCCTTTTTGAATTTCCTTGTGAAGTATACCAATACTTCACCTTCACTTTCTTCCTCATCATCATCATCCTTACTGGATGATTCTTCCTCTTCTTTTATCTTCAAGTGCTTCATAGCTTTAAAAGCTGCCTTCTTTGATACCTTTGATGTTAAGGAGCTCTCAATTGACTTTATCCTCATCTCATATGCAGAGAAATAGAATTCAGATCTCTACTCTCCTTTATGGCTGCTACCTTTCAAGCAAACCTCTCAGGCAGAATTCTCAGAATCTTCTTCACAACAGATGAGTCCTTCTTGTTCTTCCCATGACTTCTCAGGTCATTCACAACATCAATAACCCTAGTGAAGAACTCTTGGATTGTCTCATTCTTTTGCATTTTGAGAGATTCATATATCTCCTTGAACACTTAAAGCTTAGCCTCCTTTATTCTGCCATCACCTTCATAGATTTTCTGCAATCTGTCCCATATCTCCTTAGTAGATTTGCAATTCATAATTTTAGCATACTCAGCATCTATCAATGCTGAAATGATGACATTTAAGGCCTTCCCATTTATCTCAAATTGCTTTAACTCCTCTAGGGTTGGGTTTTTACTTTCTTCCGGACCCACAAAACCCTCTTATATGCATTTCACCACGTTCATGTCTATGGTTGCAAATACCACTTGCATTCTTGCTCTCCACATATGGTAGTTGATTCCGTTGAAGATTGGAACCTTCTTGCTGTAAGTGGTGCTAATACTGGTACCGGCTTCCATTTCTCAATATGCTGAACAAGTCAAACTTCTAGATCCCTTCAAACTAGTACACCAGCTATTAAGTTTCAAACTGGTGAACCTGTGCTTTAATACCAATTGAAGTTCCTGACTTCTCCCCAGGATCTACTAGTTTGTGATACTGAGAAGGGGGTGAATCAGTATCACCATAATTCGCAATTTACAGGTAAGTGAACAACTTTAACCTCTTCTTAAAAGCAAACTTTTTCTCAAACTTGACAAAGGTAGATCTATTGCTACCTACTAATCACAATAGTCCCTAAAGTTGCCTTTCAGACACCTTGCCTAATAGATAATTCAAATGTTCTTGTTTAGGTCTTCATTAGGTTATGGGTTAGCTGATACTTTAGCTACATTCACAACTCAATTCAAAACATAGAACGTAAAGCAAATTAAGGACACAAGAGATTTTTGTGGTTCCGTCAATGTGACGTACATCCATGGTGGTAGGGACTCTCCCTTTATCGAGATTATCCACCATACTTGTGAATACAGGTTACAATGGATGTCTTTAATTTTTTGCTCCTTTTACTATTGCAATTACTAAGCAAGTACAATACAAAGAGTGTCACTTACTGTGTCTACCCTTCTTCTAACTTGTCTTGCCTTTGTTGGATTGAAAGGCTATTCCACTGCTGCTTAGAAGTTCATTGCAACACTCTTTAACATCTCTTGAAGAAATCTGAAAATATGTTGAGTTCTTTATGTACTTCACCGAATTTCTTCTCTACCATATTTCACACAATTCCTGCCTTTACCATCTTACGATCTCCCCCATCTCCTTGTATCACATTCTCACTGTCTCATAGCTCGCCTGTCTGTTTCTCGTAATTGCTGTCCAACTGGATTTCTCTCTCTTCTCACCAGATTTCTCTCTCTTCGTCCGTCTTCGATTCTGCCAGTGGTTTTTCTCTTTGCGTTCAGCCAAATCTCTCACTTTCCAGTCGGATCTATCTCACTGTCCAGTTGGATCTGATTTTGGTCGTATCGACTCCTTTGTTCTAGTTGTCTCTTTTTTTTCTCTCTCTCAACAGTTGTTCTTTGTTGCCGTTGATATCTTTCTCTTCTATGGTCGTCTGGTTTCTTCTTCCGTTGATCTACTTTTCTTTGTCCTGTCGTCCAGCCTCGTCTAGCCATAACCGGTTTTCTCTCCCATTGACCCGTTTCTCTATTTTCTTGACCATTTGTTTCTCTCTCTACCATGTTGTCTCCTCGCAAATCACTGGTGTGTCGGTGGTGTGCCATTCCTCACAGGTTTCTCTTATTCCACTGGTCTACTCCAATTTGGCCGTCGAGTTTCCTTTCTCCTTGTTGGGTTTCTTCTCCTTCTATCGTCAACTCATTTTGCTCAATTTGTTTTCTTTTTCGGCCGTCTTTCCCTCAATTTTTCAATCGTCGATGGCTACAGTTTCTCTCTCCTTGCTGTCGACCTTTGCCGCCATTTTGCTCAATTTTCTAGTCATCGATGGCTACAGTTTCTCTCTCATTTCCATCGACGACTGTTCAATTTCTGACACTTTTTAACAATACCATTCACTATAGCTACTCTTTTCTTTTGCAGGTGGTGTTCTTCTGTGTAGGGTTTGGTGTTCTCTTTGGTTGGTTGGTTGTCTAGGTTTTGCTGAATGCTCAATATTGTCGGCACCTATTCTTTTTACCATGTACTCAATTTTATTGGCCTTACCCTATTTTTGTCTTCCAAGGTCTTTATATATCTCTTCCATGAAACCCTAATAAGACTTATATGGCCAATTTACCTTCTTGCACACTTAAACCTAGTTGACAACAATTACAACTCATACAAGGATATGGGAACAACAAGACTATAATGTGCAATGGCGTGACTGATCAAAAACATGGGTAGGCCGTGAGACGTGAAACAGCAGACCAGAAGTGTAAGTACAAGCCATGAAGCCATGAGACAGTGAAAGCAGGAGTTGTGTGAAACAACCTAGAGAAGGAATTCGATGAAGCATTGAAAAGAACTCAATGTATTTCTAGATTCCTTCAAGAGAGGTTAGAGAGTATTATGTTGGACTTCTAAGCAGCAGTGAAGCAACCTATTCAATTCAACAGAGGTAAGACAAATTAAAAGAAGGGTAGACACATTAAAGTATCATTGAACCTATAACCTAAAGAAGACCTAATAAAAAACATTCAATTTGTCTAATAGACAAGTTGTTTAAAAAGTGACTTTGGGGACTATTGTGATTACTGGTAACAATAAATCTACTTTATTCGAATATGACAAAGAGTTCGCTTTTGAGAAGAGTTTGAAGTTGTTTATATACCTGCATATTGATGAGAGGTAAAGTATTAAATAAGTAGAATACTTTGACTAAAATTATCATAGTGTGTTTTTAAGGGGTGATACTGATTCACACTCCCTCTTAGTATCATAAATTAGTAGATCTTAGGATGAAGTTGGGAACTTCAAACCCAAACACTTCTTAATTTTTTGAAACAACCTCAACCTCATTTACTATTGACTCAAAACTCTCTCTTTAAATTCCTCCCATCATTAATATACCTTATAAAGAATGAAACCAACCATTACCACCTAGATATTCCACTTTTGGCCTTCCTAATTCATCCCTACAAAATACTAGCTATTATACAAATATCCCACATTCAATCTATACAAATTAATCACCTTATAATTCACCAAGATCCTTCATCATTGAAAATATTTCATGTGAACTTCATGTTTTGAAAAAAGACTTCAAGTTGATAAAAAATATTTACATGACTATTTTTATACAAAACATAACATTAAAAAAATAAAATAATATTTCAAAAACCTTTTATAAATTTGAGCTCAAATACAAGTTAAATTTTATGATTTTATTTTTCAACAAAAAGCATTTATTTTATTCTTTAATTGGTTTGAAATATATGCTTTATAGAATAATATTTCATATCCTTTTCCAAAAAAATGTAAGAATTATTTTAAGAAACAAATCTATAGAATATATTACTACCAATGATGAAATAGTTAAAGTAGACAATTAAAGCTTAAAAACCAATAAGCTACATTTGATTTGTCTCTATACAAAATTTCCCAAGAAAATGATGATTCCAAAAAACTTTCCAAAATGATCGTAGATCAAAATAATTTACAAATACTCATTTGCATATTTTAGGAACTCAACTTTTTAAAATAGAAACATAACTTCAAAAAATTAATGTTAGAATTACAACCCCATTAAAATCTTCCAAAGTAAGTTCCTCCATAATTAAAAATCCATTTTTAAAATCTTTTCAAATAAACAAACTTATTCAAAACCTTGCAAATCAAAATAATGAATTCACCAAAGCCCTAAAAGTCCAACTTCCTATTATTAGGCCTTAAACATCTAAAACTATACACACTTTTGACCAAAACTCCTAAGAAGACACCTTTCTAGTGAAAACTCTAGAATTAAACTGAATAGCTTAGCTTGAACTCATTTTTGAACTCATAACTCCAACCTAAATATCTAAAATATGCCTAATACCTTAGTTCAATATAGATTTAATGTCTCTTCCATTTGTAAATAGAATTTTGATGGCATATTTGAATATAACATCCTTAATTTTCTATAATAAATGATTATAACTACCTATACCTACAAAAACCAAAACCAAGCTTCTGAAAAAAACTATGGCAAAATATGTGATTGCAGGATTTCCTGGCCAACTCAAAGGATGGTTAGACTATCATCTTATAGAAGCTAAAAAACTTGAAATTATTCAATCCATTAAAACCACTAAATACTAGGTACAAATCCTTAATTCATTAAGAAATATTATTAAGAATACTGTGGCCTACCTTATTCTAAAAATTTATTTACATTTCATTGGTGATCCAACTCATTTAAAGAATAAAAATGATGAGTTACCAAGTAATTTTCACTGTAGGAAAACTTAGTGATTTTCAAAATTATAAAACTACTTTCTTGAGTAGGATCATGCTTCGAAAAGATTTTGGTCAACCTTTTTTGAAAAGAAATTTTTCATTAAACTCTTAATCCCTTTTAAGAGAAAGGCTTTGTAATATAATCCAAATTATTTTTGGAAATCATATCCCATATAAACAACCAACTTATGGTAAGTTAATTAATTTTACTAAAAAAGAAGGTTTTAAAATCTGTCAGGATTTAAAACTTAAAAAACACCTTAAATGAGAATTTAATAAATCCTATTTTGAAGTTGAAACTTTTTGCCAACAATTTGATTTTAGTTCACCAAAATTAAAATCATCTTTAGAACCCAAGCCCAAACACTTTCAAAAATCAATGAATTTCTTAAAATCTATCTGTTGTTCTCACAGCCTTGTATAGGTTGTAATTGTTGTCAAGTAGGTTTAAGTATGCAAGAAAGTAAAGCCACATGGAATGGCAAGAAGGTAAAAGCCACATGGAGGGGCAAGAACTTAAAAGCTACATGGAAAGGCAATTCGCCCTATTAGGTTTTTATAGAGGAGTATATAAAGGCCAATATAAGAGAGCACAGTGTAGCCATGGTCAGAAAGAGGAGAGGTTAGCAAAAATAGAGAAAAGAGGAGATGACTAAAAGGGCTAGACGAGTGGACGGAAGATCTGAAGAGCAAAATGGCAAAGCCATTGGAAGAGAGAGAAAAAATCATATACGGCAGAATCAGAGCAGACCGGTGGAAGGAGAGAGAAACCCGACGACCAAATCAGAGCAAACCGATAAAAGGAGAGAGAAACCCGATGACCAAATTGGAGCAAACCGGTAGAAGGAGAGAGAAACTTGACAACCAAAAATAGAAGGTCGACATAATTGAGAGAGAGAGACGAACGAAGAGCGAGACACCACCGGAAGAGCAGACAACAGATCTACGATGGCATGAGACAAACGGACAACAAGAGAAAGGAGAGAAAACCAAAGAAGGAAAAAGAAAGAGCCGACGGTAGAACAGGGGTGGACAAAGAAAGACAAACCACCAACCAGAAAAAAACTAGAAATGGACAGGTGAAGGTAGGCCGTGAAATAGTAAGACCATGGAACTAGGAGACAGGGGAGACCGTAAGACGATGAAAGCAGGAGTTGTGTGAAACAACTTGGAGAAGAAATTCAGCGAAGCATTAAAAGAACTCAACGTATTTCCAGATTTCTTTAAGAGAGGTTAAAGAGCATTGCGGTGAACTTCTAAGTAGTAGTGGAGTAGCTTTTCAATTCAATAGTAGCAAGACAAGCTAGAAGAAGGGTAGACATAGTAAGTGACACTTTATGTATTGTACTTGTGTAGTAATTGCAATAGTGAAAGGAGCAGAGGATTAAGACATCCATTGTAACTGGAACTCTTAAGTATAGTGGATAGTTTCGGTAAGGGAGAGTTCCTACCACCGTGGATGTACATCACGTTGATGGAACTACGTAAATCTCATGTGTCCTTAATTTGCTTTACGTTCTGTGTTTTGAATTGAGTTGTGAACGCAGCTAAAGTATTAGCAACCCATAACCTAAAGAAGACCTAAACAAGAACTTCCAAATTGTTTATTAGGCAAGGTGTCTAAAAGGTCACTTTGGAGACTATTATAATTAATAGGTAGCAATAGATCCACCTTAGTTGAATCTCAGAAAGAGGTTGCTTTTAAGAAGTGGTTGAAGTTGTTCACATACCTACGAATTGTGAATTGTGGTGATACTGATTTACCCTCCTCTCAGTATCATAAACTAGTAGATCCTAGGAAGAAGTCAAGAACTTCAATTGGTATCAGAGCACTGGTTCACCAATTTGAAGTTTAACAGCTTGGTGTACTAATTTGAAGGGATCTAGAAGTTTGACTTGTTCAGCATACTGAGAAATAGAAGCCAATACCAGCACTAGCACCACTTACAGCAAGAAGGTTCCAATCTTCAATGGAACCAACTACCATATGTGGAGAGCAAGAATAGAAGCGGTATTTGCAACCATGGGCATGAACGTGGTGAAATGCATACAGGAGGGTTTTATGACTCCGGAAGAAAGTAAAGACCCAAATCTAGAGGAATTAAAGTAGTTTGAGATAAATAGGAAGGCCTCAAACGTCATCATTTTAGTATTGATAGATGCTGAGTATGCTAAAGTTATGGACTGCAAATCTGCTAAGGAGATATGGGACAGATTGCAAAAAGTCTATGAAGGTGATGACAGAATGAAGGAGGCTAAGCTTTAACTATTCAAAGAGATATATGAATCTCTTAGAAGGGAAATGAATGAATTAGTTCAAGAGTTCTTTACCAGGGTTATTGACTATAAACGACCTGAGAAGTCATGGGAAGAACAAGAAGGACTCATCGATTGTGAAGAAAATTCTAAGAATTCTGCCTGAGAGGTTTGCCTCAAAGGTAGCAGCCATAAAGGAGAGTAAAGATCTCAAATTTATATCTCTGCATGATCTTCAGTGCAATCTCATTGCATATGAGATGAGGATAAAGTCAACTGAAAACTCTGCAACAAAGTGAAGGTGAAGTGTTGGAATACTTCACAAGGAGGTTCAACAAAGGGTCTAAGAAGGGAAAAGGACAGTTGTCCTTAAGATGTTATCATTGTGGGTAGATTGGACACTTTGCTTCTTAGTGCAAAGTAAAACTTGATGATGAAGATAAGGATGGTGATGATGAGTATAATTCAAAATGGAGAAGACCATCATTCAAATCAAAGAAGTCCAGCAAGAAAACTACCAACCCACAGAAGAAGAAGAGAGACTCATTTAAGAGTTATGTGAGTTAGATAAAAGAAGCTGAGGAGAGGAAGATGAAGAATCATTAGATGATCATGCCTTTATGGCATCAGTTCAAGATGGTAGTTCAACCTCTAAAGAGGAAGAGGATGTTGATGAATAAGAACTAGATCTTGAAGCTCAGTTGGAAGTAGCTTCAAAGGAGATAATTAAAAGGGGAAGAACCATAAGAAGGTTGGAGGCCCATATAAAACAAGTTGAAGCAAAGTCTAAAGAAGCTGAAAGTCAAAAGGATGAAATAAAGGCTGAACATATTGACTTAAAGAGAAGATTTGAAGAACATATAATATACATCATATTATTATACTAGAGATTCTATTTATCAATTTAATCACTTTTTATACTACAAAAACCCAAAAATTATTTTTCCCATCTTTAAAGAAATCAAAAACTAGGAATCATAATTTCATAAATGCTCATTCAATTTATGAGAATAAGATGCATAGCCTCATTTATTTAAAAGAGTTTTCATTATCTTTTTTACAAAAGGATCTTTCCATTTAAAAGATTCAAAATCAACTCTAAGATTTTTCAATCAACAAAAACATTTTATTTTTCAAATACAAATTCAACAAGAATGTTGTTTCAATCGTCCAAATGCTTTTTGATGCAAAAAATAACATATTGTTGATTTACCTTATGAAAATAATTTTAATGAAAAACAAATCTCCATAAAAACCTGCCCTATTCAAATGTTTATAGAACCGAACAACATTGTAGAGACAAGATTAGGAGCTTGGTGATCGAGGAGTACTTATTCCTTTATAGTGATATCTCTATAGGAGTAATTATTCCTTCGGAGATATAGTGGCCAAAGAATTTGATCTTAGTTTGAAATAAGTAAATCTTTGACTGTGAAATGACAAGACCCTTTTGTTTAATAATATAAATGAATTTTTATAAATATATGAAGTGTTAATTAATGAATTTTGAAAAGATAACATCATCTACATTAATAATGCAAAATTCAAAATATGGTTAAAAATGTCATTCATAATTCTTTAAAATTTAGAAGTGGCATTTTTTAAACTAAATAGCATTTCATTCCATTCATATTGGCCAAATGGAAAAATAAATGTAGTTTTATAGTGATATTTTGGATGAATTTGAATTTGTTAGAATCTTGACTTCATGTCAAATTGTGAAAAAAAAAAGGCAATTCTTGTAATAAATCATTTTTGTTAGGTATTGGATATCTAATTGATTTATTTAGGATTTTGAAGGTAATGACTAACTTAGGTGTGCCTCTCTTAATTTTTGAGTTTTTGTTGACATAAAAAGCTACATCAGACTAAGGTGATTGTGATATTAAAATAATTTTTTTTTCTTTTAAGCTCCTAATCTCGCTTTTGTAATGTTGTTCAAATTTTATAGACATTTGAATAAGATGGGCTTTTATAGGGATTTGTTTTTCATCAAAATTATTTTCATAAGGTAAATCAACAATATGTTATTTTTTATGCCACAAAATACTTGGAAGGTCAAAACAATATTTTTGTTGAATTTGGTTTTGAAAAATAGAAATTTCTTGTTGGATTGAAAAATCTTGGAGTTAGTTTCAAATCTTTTGTAAACATGAATCTTATTCTCATAAATTGAAGGAGCTTTTATAAGATTAAGATTCTTGATTTTTAATGCCTTTATAAAAGAAAAAAAACATGAATTTGTTTGGAATTAGATTAAGTATCTAAAGAAATATTTTGGATTTCATCAATTTGTAAAGAATCACTTTCTTCTAAAGAGATTGAAGAAGTATTTTCAAAATCAAAATTTTTTAAAAGATGTCTAATTTTTGAAAAACTTTCCTCTTCTAATTATGGTTCTTAGAGTCTTTTATTAATTTTGCAATATTTTGAAATATATCCTTTTTTAACACAACAGTAATAGGTAACATCTTTTGACTACACTTTAGGTTTAACGAAAAAGGATTTTAGAAGAAAGGTTTCTATTAAAATCTTCTAGGTCTTTGATAAAACAATTGGGTAGATTTTGAGAAATTCTTTGATTTTTGAAAGTGTTTAAGATTAGGTTTTGAAGATGATTTTACTTTTGGTAAAACAAAATCAAATTGTTGGTAAAAGTTCCAACTTCAAAATAGGATTGCTTAAATTCTTATTTGAGATGTTTTTTGAGTTTTAAATCCTAAGAGATTTTAAAACCTTCTTTTTGAACAAAATTGATCAACTGACCATAAGTAGCTAGTCATATGGGATTGGATTTTCAAAAGTAGTTTGATTGTATTGCAAACCCTTTCTCCCATAAGGGTTAAAAGTCCATTTAACAATTTTTCTTTTCAAAAAGGTTGACTAGAATGTTCTTGAAACATGACCTTGGTTAAGAAAGTGATTTTGTAATTTTGAAAATCATTGAGTTTTCTAAAACAAAGATTGCTTAGTAATTTAATATTTTTATCCTTCAAATAAGTTGGATCATTAATGAAATGTAAAGAAATTGAAAGAATAAGATAAGTCATTACATCCTCAATAGTATTTCCTAATGAATCAATAATTGGTATCTAGTTTTCAATGCTTTTAATGGATTGCAAAATTTCAATTTTTGGAGTTTCTGTAATATGGTAGTCCTACCATCTCTTAAGTTGGCTAAAAAATCCTGTAATTAGGTATTCTGCCATAATTTTGTCAAAAGTTTAGTTTTTGGGTTTTATAGGCATTGGTAGCTATAGTTATTTGTTATCGAAGACTGGGAATGTTGTATCCAGACATGTTATGAAGATTCTATTCATAAATAGAAAAGATATTAAACCTATATAGAATTAAGAGTTGCCATTAAAGAGGTGTCTTCTTAGGAGTTTTCGTCCATAGTCTGTATTGTTATGGAAGTTGAGGGTTCAGTAGTAAGAAGTTGGGCTTTTAGAGCTTGGATGAATTTGTTATTTTGATTGTAAGGATTTGAATAGGTTTGTTTATCTTAAAACAGAATTTTTAATTGTGGAAGAACTTACTTTGGAAGATTTTAATGGGGTTGCAATTCTAACTTCTATTTTTTAAGTTGTTTTTCTATTTTAGAAAGTTGAGTTCCTATAGTATACAAATGAGTAATTGTAAAATTATTTTGATATATGTTCATTTTGGGAAGTTTTTTGAAATCATCATTTTCTTGGAGAATTTTGTACAGAAACCATCGGCTATAACTTATTAATGTTTAAATTTTAATTGTCTTAAAGGTAGATCTTTAACGTTAATTATTTCATCATTGATAGTAATTCATTCTTTGGATTTGTTTCTTTAGACATAACTTACAGTTTTTTGAAAAGGATATGAAATATTATTTTGTAAAGCATATATTTCAAATCAATTAAAGAATGAAATATATGCCCTTTGTTGAAAATTAAAATCATAAAATTAAACTTGTATTTGAGCTTAAATTTATAAACATTCTTTAAAAACCATTCTTTTTTTTTTTAGTGGTGTGTTTTGCATAAGAATCATCATGTAAATTTTTTTATTAACCTAAAAGTCTTTTTCCAAAACATAAAGTTTATATGGAATGTTTTTAATAATGGTAGAGGATGTTGGTGAAGTAAGAAGTGATTGATTTGTAGAAATTGGATGTGGGATATTTATATGATAGTCAACACTTTGTATGGATGAATTTGGAAGGTTAGAAGTGGAATATCTAGGTGGTAGTGGTGGGTTTCGTTCTTTATATGGTATATTGATGATGGGAGGAATTTAAAAAGAAAATTAAGTCAATAATAAATATTGTAGAGACAATTGTAGAAACTTAAGAAGTGATTAAGTTCTTATTAAAAGTAAGAACAACTTTTCCATTTAGATGTTATTTAATTTGGAAACTTTTGTATTTAGTTTAATTGGTGGCTCAAGTTGTAGAAGTACTGCTCCTTTTAAGATCCACTCTTTTAGGAAGGTAACATTTTTCATTAAATTGTTTTTTAAATGACCAAATATCATTTTGTAATGTTAGTTTAAAGTAAGGGAGTTTCTCCTTTTTCAAATTGAAATTTGTGTTTTGATGCAAATGCAAAAATCATGGTTTCATAGTGAATTTTAAGAATTAAAGACACTTTGAATAGATCCTTCTAACATTTTGAAATTATGAGTCTATATTTATAAAACAAAACTTTATAAAATATTTTTATCACGCAAGAAAATTATAAGGTTTGGATAGCATGTAAAAAATAGGTCAACTACAAAGAATACACTCAATTATATTGAGTAGTGAATTTTGAAAATTTACAAATCCTTCATTTCTAAGGACTACAATTATGGATGTATTTAAACCTTCTTTTGCAAGAAACTTGATTCCTACTTGAACAACTTATATATGAAGGTATTTGTAATGTTTTACTTTATATTATTGTAAAGATTTTGAAGAACTTAAATAATCTTGAAAGGTCTTAAGATTTAGGTATCTCTCTTTTCTATTTTAATAATAAAATTAGTTTTGAAAAGATTTAATTTTGAAAGTTTGTAAATTTGATTTTTTTGTACCTTGAGAATTTCTGGTGATCAATCCCTTTAGTAAAGTCTTCTAAGGTTATTTCTTCATTATGAATCCTAGAGGGATCAGATTATTAGGAGGAACAAGAATTAACCTACATAAAATAGGATTCATAGTTATGGATCAAATGATATTGGTTCTTACAATCCAAGATGTTGTTGAATATACAATTTCCTTAATATACAAACAAGATAAAATGTAAACAACTCAAGGTAAAAGGTCTTAGAAACAATATAAATGAAGAGTAAATATAAACAACAATTATGTGGAAAATAGTGTATGGCTCTAATACCAAAACACAATTTTAAAGATATTCAGAGGCAAAAATAACAAATTACAAAATTAATGAACATATAAAAAGAAACATAGGACAAAATTATTTTATTAAATATAAAAAAGTATAATATGAGGCATTGTTATACTAGAAGTTACTCAGGCACTAAGGCTTTAAAAGTAGTTACTAGTTTCTAACCAATATATTATATTGATTTTAAATACAAAGTGTACAAAATATAAAAGCAAAAGCACGAGATATAGACAATTTATAAGAGAATTTTGGACATCTAAAGGAAGAAATTCACATTGACTTCATCAACAGAATTTATATTTTGTGTGTAACCAAAAGGAACAAAGGTTTAGTAATTTAACAAAAAATTTATTTATGTAAATCATAAATACCCCATTCTGAAAATTAAAATAGGACTTCAAGTTGATTATTTACAAACTATTCTTAATTCAACAAATGCTAAAAATAAAGTGATGTTAAATAATCATAAATAATATAAATATCCAAATATTGCATCAAGATCAACCAATATGCAACACATCTCAACCATATGGTGTTACTTAACACTTAAGATCTCATCTTACAAGTAAATTGGCAAATCTATGTTAGTTCTTATAGAAGTTCATCTTCAATCTAAAGATTGCATTATAGTTTAATTTGTTTACTCCTTGTGTAATGGAGTTTGAATCCATTAAATTTATTGTAATTTCTACCTTTTTGTATTGTCATTGGCCAATGGTATAGTGAGAATATCTTCCAATTGTTCTTTGTAAAGTGTAATTTCACAAGCTAATCTAATATGACAATTCCAAAGAAACCAATCCCCACTCCACATGGTCTTCTTTAACACCAAATCTTCCTAAACTTAAGTCACCATTCTTTAATGGGGAAAATTCTCACCATTGGTTGCAAAATTGCAACCACTATTTTCATTATTACAACATAGCAAATGAATTTCAATTAGAGATTGTGGAGATCTATGTCGATTGCAAGGCTGATGCATGGTTTCAAGGGTGGATTACGGCTAAGCCTTATGGAACTTGGTTGATATTTGAAAGTGATCTTTGTAGATTTTTTGGAGACCCCTCTCAACTAGACATCATCAAAGAGTTTTTCCAAATCTAGCAAACAAGAGTGATACGTGACTACCGAGAGCAATTTGAGAAGTTAAGGTCCTTGTTGTTGGCTAGCAATCCCTTATTGATGGATCCATTTTTTGTCTTAAGTTTCCTCAACAATCTCAATGATGAGATTTAACCTATTATGAAGATGTTTAAGCCCATATTTCTTTGGCATTTGAGTTTTTCACTCTTCTAGAAGTGGTCATTGAGGCTTCAAGAAGGAAAGGAATGTTAGGAAAAATTAGTAACCTAATAGCCTTGAAGGTTCGGTCAAGTTCACTAGTCACAAATCCTTTATCAATGGCCTTTAACTTGACAACTATGTCTTATAGAAAATAGTGGAAAGAACTTAAACATTTTGGTTTATGCTTTTGGTGTGGTGACAAGTATACATGGGGCCATCAATGCTAATTGTAAAAGCAAATCCAACTAATAGAAGGGCAAAAGGAGGAAAATTGTCGTTTAAGAATCTTTAATCATCTAATCACTAGCTAGTAAGTAGATGAATAAAGTCGTTTAAGAAATATCCATAAATGAAAGCTATTAGGCTTTGTGGGACATAAGCCATTGGGTATCGTTATTAATACTAGTAGTACCTATAGTTTTGTAGACTTTAGGAAGGCTTCATTCAAATGGTGACACCCATCGTTGTCATAATGGCTAATGATGAGAAGTTATGTTGCATGGAAAATTGTCTAGATTTCATATGAGAAATGCAAGGGCACTTATTATAAATGGAAATGCATTTAATTCCACATGGCTTTTAATGTTGTTTTGGGTGTTGATTGGATATGGGTCTTTAGTCTACTAGTGTTATAATATTTTTTTATTATTATTGTAATGGGCAAAAAGTGGAGTTATAAGGATAGACCTAGGCCTTAGGCCCATCTTTTATGTCTAAGAAAAGGACTCGAGGGTTAATTAAAAAGGGAGGCATAGACTTACAAGCCCACATAGGTATCTTGGTTTCATTGTTTACAACTATTAGTTGCCTAGTAGAGCTATATTCTATCCTTGGTAATAAATAAGTAGAAGTGTAGCCTAGATCACTTCCTCTTTTCCGTAAACAAAAACATAAGATTCCATTAATCAATAAGGCATCGTCGGTAAATATGTGCTCTTATTGATATCCCTATTATCTCAAATTTGAAATTGAAAAGTAAATGCAGATCAAGTTGGAAACAAAACTGATTCGTATAGTTTTAGCCCCTTCACTTCACTAGTCCCATCAGTTAAAAAGAAAGATGATTCATGAAGATTTTGCATTGTTATACTAGTGAGGTCATTTACCTATTAGATTGATCTCTTATAAGACAAGAAGCCTAAAATTTTTCTATCCTAATCATCACATTATGCATCCTTTTATTTTGAATTTTATGACATTATTTTTTACCTTTATCTACTTAACTTTTTTTTTGTTTTGTTACTTTTTTTCATATTCTTTCACATCATTCATTTTGGATATTATTTACCTTTTAAAGTGTTATTGTTTTAAACCATTTATCCAATAAACATAATTGTCATCAAGCCTACCTATAATTGCATCAAGTAATACTCAAATGGCCTCAAAAAATAGGTGGGAGATTGCCCTTCCTCAAAATTTATAAAAGTCCCTAAGGATTTCAATTTACAACATTTAGAATCTTTTATTCTCAATCAAATTTGGAACACCTGGAGCCATAGTAAAAGATGGGCCTTTTGAGACATTTATGGTGACATCGGCTACTTATTAGATATCAAAGTCTAGCCATCCATGCTAAAGTTAGCCATATACTTTTGGGATTTAACCCACTAATTTTGTCTTTTCAAATACAAATATGATTCGCTTAATGGAACATATAGAAAACCTATTGAACTTATTAGGCACTTAAGAACAAGATGTGTATTTCCCTAACCTTTTAAACTGTCCAAACTAATTAAGCAAAAATAATGTGAGATTTATATTATGACCAAAGATGGCATTAAGAGGAATGCATTCCAATTAATTACATCATCAGCACATGATGAAATGTCATGAGGAGTTCCTTTACATGGCATTACTCATATACTACTGATAATATTCCCAAAAGGTTATGGAACATATTAATGAATAGGTAATTAAATTGTTTCATAAAGTGAGAAAAGGTGGAGTCAATCTAATCCTAACCATTATTGCTATTCAAGGGTTGCTTAGCTTTAATATAAATATGGCTTATAAACCATATAAATACTTTGCTCAACCAGCTCACTAACCCCATATGTCAAAGAAAAGGATCTCCATTAGAAGAGTTTTGTAATATCAACTAGCCTTACATGTTAGAAAATTTAGAATAAATGACTCATTTTCAAAAGCGAGACTTCTAACTACACACTAAATTGTTAAGGAGATATCCTATTCTTCTTAATTGTAGAAAGTGTCTATACATTCCTTTTATTGAAATAATTAAAGTAATTTTATATGCCTTAACCATAGTCATTAGACAAACAAGATCAAAAGAGTTTGTCGCATTCATTAAAGGAATAGAAGATGTCAATTATAACAATCCTAATAAGTCGTAGGCATCTTTGGCCTTTTATGCAAACATGAAACCATGTCTTAAAAACTACCTTTGTACACTTTAATCATCCTCCTTCAAAGTGATATAAGTTGTGGCATGCAACTTGAGGACATAGAATCTACATTTCTAATCAATTTATATATTGCTTTGTCTCCAAAGGAAAAGTTAGAGTCATTAATGACTAGACACCCAAAGCAAACCAAATTACAAAGATATTCAACCAAATTCTTTAGAGGACCCAAACCAAAGCTTCCTTATTAACTAGCTCCTCCAAGAGCTAAACACATCTTTAAAAAAAAAATGAGGAATCAACTTTCAATTATCAAAATCCCATTAGGTAGTTTGTCATATAGGGATGATGAGGCTAGACTAGAATTAATTACATGATACCTTCTAAATGGCCTTAAACCAAAATAAAGTCCTCTGGCAAGGAAATGCTTATCTTCAAGAATAATTAAATGACACAAATCCTACACTTTTTGTAAAACAAGAAAGTCATGTTACATAAACCAATATGTTTAAACAAAAGAATCAAGGCTTGACCTAGTAGGTGGAAATACTCAGCAAAACCTAAGTTCGGCATATCAAGTAGACTTACTCAATCGAAAGAATCAAGACTTCTTACAATAAGTAATGGATTATGACACTTGAATTCAAAAGCTAACCATCTAGCTTTAAAAGCTGACAATCTTGCACTATAGGTGAGAGTTCTAAATGTCGTAATGAATTAAAGTAGTAGGCAAAGCCAAAGGCTAATAGATAATGATAAGGAGTAGTGAGTTGAAATCGCACCATAATATCCCTTCAATAAGGACCTTAGTCATTTCCTAGAAGAGTCCCTTAGACATTATAAGCTCATCACCCATTTTCTATAAAAAGCTTAAGATATGACTACAACTATACCAAAGATTAAATCTCACCTAACATTTTAATTGTAAATATAAGTTGAAGAAAAATGTCCTTAGGCCTATGTTACTTGGCTTAACTAAATTGTCCCTTTATTATTTATCCAATAATATATAAAAGATGAGGTAGGTTTTCCTATTCTAATATAATATATGATTTTTTACACAACCAACATTATACGAGGTTAATGGTGTTCAAGTGCATATTATAGCATTTCTACATGCTTGTTCAAACATGCATATTTAAAGATTTATAATTAAACTTATTTCCTTTAAATGAAAGGCAAGAAATCCTAAATAACATATGCAATAATGGGTCAAGTGCTAACCAAAGGGTTCCTTAAAGGGGTGGTACTTGCCAATCATATTTATGACAAGATGTACTTTACTTATCTTATTGAAAATAAGTTATTTTTCCTAATGGAAAGGTTTGGTGATTACTACAAATGATATAGGATTGAATCACACACCACTTATGAATATGCTAAATTCCATCTATTCCTAACGGGAAAGTTAATGACAAAAGAGGTCATCTTAACACTAGTATAACTTCAAGTAATGCACCTTAACATCCAACCACTCGAAGTGGGTGAGTTACAACTCCTATGCTTTAAAGACATGGGAAGTCTCACTCAACCACCCAAATTCTTTCATGTCCAAAAACTCAAAGGTCTAAATTCTAACTTTGAAGAGGAAGAAGGCAACCATCCTAAGTCACCAATACTTAGACTTCTCAATGGCAATCAAAGCTCCTTTTCTCCCAATCTTATAAACATATTACTAATGGTGTTAGTATAAGTAATTGGTAGAGACACCTTCCAAAAACATAGGACCTTCATGATACAGAAGATGCAAAGGCTCCTTCTCAAGCATTACAAATTCACCAAATTAGCATCTACTAAATTGTTCCTTTATTCCCCCAAGGCATTTTAGCAACTTTTCTAAAGAGGTTATTTGTTTGATTGTGTAATTAGCTAAGAGATACATGATTGGCATGTTAATATATCAACCATAGGTTATTTCCTCTATGAGATACTATAAGTAAAATCTAGGGGCCCAATCTCCATTATACAACTAATTAAAACCCTTTAACCACCTTTTTGAAATGAGAAGTATTATTAATAGTTCTAGAGACCCTTTATTCATCTTTTGCATTTTCCATCTTCACCTATATGTGTGGGTCCAAAACAAAGAAACTAAAATGTATGTCAATCCATTCATTTAGAAAATCCTTATACCAATCTAATGCCTTGGTGAGATGTCAAGACCATCTTTTGTGATTGCAATAGGGTAAATCTAGACACTTTTCCTTAGGCACTTTTCCAAGTTAATGTTCAATAAAAGAAAGATGACCATAGGAGACATCATACCTTAGGAAAGTTTTCCTACCCCAATTAATGGACTATTTTAAGTATCTCTACATCAAGGACTTTCTTTAACACCTTTCATCTATTCTCAATTAGTAATGTAACCCTTTTCAAGATAAATAATAGTTATGCATTCATTAAATACTAAAATATGTGCACCATATGTTACTTTAACAACAAATCACCCTATCAATGCTACCTTAGCAAACTCAAAGACAAAAGCATACAAATGCATCCTTAAAACAAAAGATTGATCTTTTACAAGAGAAGGTCAAAGCCATCAAAGGGGACAATTTTTTTACCCTCTTAAACATATCAAATCTTTATCTCGTTCAAAATATAGTCCTCCAACCAAAATTTAAGGTTCTAAAATTTGAAAAGTATGACAACATAAGGCCACCTACAAATCACCTGACCATGTACATTCAAAAGAGAGAGGCATATGCTTATAATGAAAAATCTTGATGCACTACTTCCAAAACAAATTAATAGGTGTGGCCTTATGTTAAAGCATTAAGCAAGACCAAAAAAAAACATCAAAACCTCTTAAGAACTAGCAACTATCTTCCAAGCCAAAATTTAATACATTATTGAGCTAAAACATACCCTAATAGATCTTTAAGCCATGGTAAAAAAGCTTAAGGAGACTTTTGTTCAAGGAAACTTTATTTTCAACTTAAAGCCTTATCAAAATTCTTTCTGCATATTTTCAACTAGGCATATATATTGCTTGCAATTTGCTTGGCCAAATTTGACTATATTGTCAATAATGTCATAATAAGTAACTACATCTCATTTTCTAATGACAAAATTCTAGTTAAAGGGCATAACATCCCAAGACATTAGATATATCAATCATTTATCCTAGCTATAATGTCTTATAGCCTCATTGACAATGGGTCATCATTTAATATCATGCCTAAAAACACTTTAAAGCAACTACCAGTCAATGGTGACCGTGACCCTAAATTTCAGGGATCAAGATTGACCATTAACCATTGGCAATTGACCATTGACCCTAAATTTTAGGACTCAAATCTGGTTGTTAATTGTAGAGCAACATGTGGAAATTAACGATGACCATTGATGATTGTGTAGCCCTAATCTCAAGGTTCTATAAATATCCCTATGCGTCTTGTAAGAAGGGAGTGTGCTATAGAATTTTGAGATAGTTGGCCAAAAAAGAGAGAATAGCAAACCTAAGGCAAGGAGAGGTAGCAAGGCAACTGTCCAAAGAGAATGCAACAGCCACCAAGGAAAAGCAGCAAGGTGCAACCGGCCAAGGAGGAAAGAAAGAGAGTAAGGTAGCTAGCCCCTCGATCAGCAAACACCACCAAAGTAGCCACCCACATCAACAAAAACCACCAAGGCAACCACCTGCACTAACAAACCTCCAAGGCAACAGTTGGCATGAGGTGGAGTAGCAGCCGATAGGAGGTGAAGTAGTAGTAGGAGGTGGAGCAACAACCAGCAAGAGGTGAAGAAGCAACAAAAAGGTCCTACACTAGCAACCAATGTGCAAACAACAGCAGCATGTGAGCATAACACTCAGGGATAGTAGTAATGGCTCAAGTAGACAATAGGACCAACACACACGGATAATACAAATAGCATGTGCTATAAGCAGCCTTAGTGCATTTAGACAGCATGAGCAACGCTTACGAAGTGCATGCAAACAGTAGCAGCAATGCAAGTTGACAACAGCAGCTATGCGTGTAAACCACAGGAGCGGCATGCACAAAAAGCATTAGTAGCACACTTGAACAGCATTAATAGCACATATGGATAGTAGCAGCACCACGCGAGGACAGCATTAGCAGCCCCAATGGACAGCAATGACACCATGCACAAGTAGTAGGAGTAGCATGCACAGATAGCATTAGTAACACACATGAATAGTAGTGGTAACACATGCAAACAGCATTAGCAGCGGATAGCATTAGTAGCATGCGCAAATAGTAGTAACAACATGCATGGACAACTATTGCAGACAACAGCAGTAGCACGTGTAAATAGCAATGGCAACGCATACAAACAGTATTAGTATCTCATGTAGGCAGCACTAGCAGCAAATGAGATAACACCAATAGTGAAGGAAGGAGAAGATCCATCTTCTATTCTAGCAATTTGTACATATTGAGTGATCATTTTTTAGGAAAGGTTTTACCATAAACTCTTTATAAATTTGTTGAAAAATAGGGTCAGATACACTTAGAGTGATTAGGAGATCAACTCCTTAATTAGCAGCATGTGCAGATAACAATAACAACATGCATGAACAGCTATTGCGGACAATAGCAGTAGTACGTGTAAATAGCAATGGCAACGCATACAAACAATATTAGTATCTCATGTAGGCAGCACTAGTAGCAAATGAGATAACACCAATAATGAAGGAAGGAGGAGATCCATCTTCTGTTCTAACAATTTGTACATATTGAGTGATCGTTTTCTAGGAAAGGTTTTACCGTAAACTCTTGATAAATTTGTTGAAAATAGGGTGGGATACCCTTAGAGTGATTGGGAGATTAACTCCTTAATTGGGAGATTGTTGTAAGTGGTTAAGGAGTAGTTCTTTCATAAGAGGTTAAGGAGTGATCCTTTCACAACATTATTGTATCCCTTGATAACAAGAGTGGATTGTGTAATTTAAGAATGATCCTATCACATCGTAGATGTAGCTTACACATTGTAGGTGAACCACATAAAAATTGTCATGTCTTCTTAAGTGCTTGCGCAAGGGCATTGATTTTTTATTCATACAGTTGTGCTCACATAAAGGAGAAAAATAAAAAATTGGATCATTGACTTTAACAACAAAGGTTAAATCCAGATCGATTTGTAAAAAAGGATATTTCACAGTAATTCACCTTCCCTCTCAATGTGAGACCTAAAATAGTCCTCATCAAGTGGCATCAGAGCTGGGTCCTCTGTTGATCCAATTGTTCTACCTTGAATTAAAGTTATGTATTGTTGTGTAGTTTTTATCTCTACTGATGCTTGAGATCATTGATAGTATGAATAGTGTTAACAGCAAGGGCATCCCTACTTTTGATGGACAAAATTATCAATTATGAAAGAATAGAATGCTTATATATCTGATGTCCCTTGGTCTTGATGTGTTTGAGTCTACTATTAGTAGCTTCATCCCTTGGTCTTGATGGAAAGGTGAGAAATGCCTTATATGCCTCTTTGTCAAATAAAGAATTCACCAAGGTGATGGGGTGTAACACAACTAAGCAAATCTAGGACAAACTAAAGAAAATTTATAAAGGAGACAAAGTTGTGAAGGAAGGCAAGCTACAAATTTGGAGGAACAAGTTTAAAGACACAAAGATGCAAAATGATGAGACTATGGATGTGTTCTTCACAAGATTCAATGACATTGTGTGCTCCATTAAAGGCTATGGAGAGGAGATCCACAATGCCACTATGGTAAACAAAATACTTCAAACCTTGCTGGAAGCTTACAACACCAAAGTCTCTTTCATAAAAGATAAAGATCTGGATAGGCTGCCCTAAGATGACTTACACAGCATATTGGTGGCTTATGAAATGAGAATAGCCCTAATGAAGAAAGAAAAAATGTTTAAAGCTAAAAAGGAGCTAGCCTTCAAGGCAATAAAGAAGTTAAGGGTTAAAAACCAAGAAGAGGAATCCATCAACAACTCTAGAGAAGAAGATGGTGATACTGAACTGGATGAGGTCATGACATACATCACCAATAATATAAGGAAAGGAAAAGGGAAGTACAAAGGAAAACTATCCTTAAAGTGCTTTAGTTATGGAACAATTAGGCACTTTACCGTGGATTGACCAAATAGAAGAGAAGCAAACTATGAGGATGATGATAAGCTAGTCCTAAGGAGGAGGATAAAGCAATCCAACTACTCTAAAGCTGGAAATTTAGGTGCCAAAGGAAAAAAGAAATTCTTCATATCCAAAAGAAGGAATTTTCTAAGCAAGCTAGATAAAAAGGATTTTGATGAAAATGTTAATTATAATTCCAATGATGATGTAAAGGATGTACTGGTTGCTCAAGCAAATGATGATCAAGACTCTTCAAATGATGAGGAATCAATAAAAGAGGATGAGGAAGAGTTAGTGCAGCAACTTAAGAATGAATTAAGAACTTGTTTGCATAAAAACAACAAGTTGGAAAAAGTGGTAAAACATTTCAAGAAGTTGAATGAAAATTTTGTTGTTAATGAATCTAATCTCTAGGTGAAAGAAAAGGTGTTTAAAGTAAAAGAAGAGGAGTACTTGAAGAGGATTAAGGAGTTGATTCTACTTGAGGTAAAGCAAGGGAAGATACATGAAAATCTTGGCACCAAGGTAATTACATAAGAGCAAAAGGTGTTGATTTTGTAAGCCAAGCTTCACAAGGCTAAGTCCGAGCTAAACAAGCATGAAGAAAGCTTTATGTAAGCCATGGAAATAAAAGGAGAGTCATCATCAGCAAATGCCATCGAGGAGGATGCTACCAGAAAGTTGAATGAATGTTTAAGCAATTAAAGACCTCATTCCATGAGGAAGAAAGGAGTTGGCTACATTGAAAAGTTGAGTGAGAAGGTAGAAGAAAAGAAAATTGTATTTGTGTCTGAAAGCAAGCACAATAACATGATGGATAAGAGAGACCAACCTAAGTTAAAATGGGTTAAGAAAGAGATGGTGGAGACACCTATCCACAGGAGATAGTTATCAAAGATGGAGAAAAGGTTGCCACACTAGCTGCTGAAGATAAGAGATATGGACTTGGTGAAGAAAGAAAATCTAAATTCAAAGGATTTTGTTATAGCTATGGTAAGTATGGGCACAAGGCTAATGCTTATTGGTATACTCAACCTATAATAAAGAGAAGTGTGAGGCAAGAGTCTAAGGGGAAACTTTATCAAGATAGGAGGCAGTCTCAAGTGGAAAGAAGTCATATTTTATTGAGAGAAAAGTTTGATTTATTCGGAGTGTTCTATGGAAGGTGTGAAAGGGTTAGACACATTGCTGAGAATTTCTTGACATTACTGCTTGATCAAAGAGTGCAAAGGAGAACACCTATACATACTCCCACATTCAGCCAAAGAAGAAAAGGAAGAGAAATTTTTATGGTTTTGGAAGTAGCCTTGAAAGCTTCCAAGAAGGAAATAATATGGGCTTTTACTTATTATAAGAGACTCCAAGATGTTTAAAGAAGTAGTAAAATATGATGGAGAATCAACCAAATTTGGCAATGATGGTGCCTCAAAGATTAAAGGTATTGGTATTGTTAAAATTGGTGCAGAAAAGCTATAATCAAATAAAGTGCTTTAAGTTGAAGGGTTAAAACACAATTTCATCAGTATTAGCCAGCTTTATGATGATGGACATGAAGTTACTTTCAACAAAAGTGGCTACACAGTAAAGAGACTAAGAGATGACCAAGGGTGAAAGAAAAAATGGAAACTTATACCAAGTTTCCAAAAGTAAGAACATAAGTTACATGGGCACCAAAGATGAGAATTTGTTGTGGCATAGAAAACTAGGACATCTTGAACAAAAGAGGTTGAACTTAAGTATTCAACCATCCCCTAGATGCTGAGGTATCTCTAACCCCTCTCCCCTTCCTTCTTCTATTATTCTTTGGATTTGTTGTCAAAGGGGGAGATATTTTGCATAAATCCAAAAAGAGTATATATTGATAAAAAGGGGGCGTAGCTTGATGGATAAAGGGGGAGAAGTAGAAAAAGGGAGTTAAACCAAGTAAAGAAAGATGCATGTTTCAAGGAGAGCTATGAATGATAATGCAGGGGGAGCAGTAAAAGTCAACAATTGTTATATGTACATTGTTGGATTTAATATGTTGCCAACAAATCCAAAGGGGGAGATTGTTAAGCTTATCTTTGATAACTAATGTTGGATTTGTTGTCAACTTCATCTCATATGATTATATGTGTTGATTTGATGTTGTGAATGCTATTGAGATGTAGTGAGGTCACTGAGAGAAATTGGTGATTACAGGTTAACCCTCGCATTAAGGAGTCAATGTTGACTGTGACCCTAAATTTTAGGACTTAAATCTGGCCATTAATTATAGGACAACATGCGGAAATTAACAATGACCATTAATGATCGTGTGGCCCTAATCTTAAAGCTTTATAAATACCCCTATGGGTCTTGCAAGAAGAGGGTATGCTACAAAATTTTAAGAGAACCAGGCAAAGGAGAAAGAATGACAAACCTAAAGGCAAGGAAAGGTAGCATGGTAGCCAACCAAGGAGAGTGCAGCAAGGCAGCCAGCCAAGGAGAGAAAGAAAAAGGGCAAAGGCAGCCAACTAAAGAAAGTGCAGTAGCCACCAGGAAGAAGCAGCAAGGTGCATCTGGCCAAGAAGGAAAGAAAGAGAGCAAGGTAGCTAGCCACGCACACCAACAAACACCACCAAGGTAGCCACTCGCATCAGCAAAAACCACCAAGGTAGTAGCTTGTAGGAGGTGGAGTAGTAGCCGATAGGAGGTGAAGTAGCAGGAAAAGGGTTTGGCATAAGAAAACCACCAAGGTAGCAGTTGGCAGGAGGTGGAGCAGTAGCAAAATGGTCCTGCACCAACAACCAATGTGCAGATAACAATGACGTGTAAAGACAGCTACAGCATGCGAAGATAGCAGCAATGGCACAAGCAGATAGCAACATGCACGAATAGCAGGAGCAGCATGTACGGTAAGCATTCATAATGCATGAGGATAAAAGGTACAGCGTAAGTGGACAGCAGTAGTTGCGTGTGCAAATAGCAGGAGCAGCACATATGGAGTGCATGTGGACAACAATAGCAATGTATGCGGACAGCATTAGTAGCACGTAGGGATGGTTGTGACACCACGAGTGAACAGTATAAGCAGCGCACACAAATAGCAGCAACAGTGCATGTAGATAGCATTAGCAGCGGACAAAGTCAATAGTGTGCACGAACAGCAGCTGCAACACACATGGACAGTAACAGCAACACCCACAGACAACAATGGCAACGAGTACGAACAACATTAGCATCACATGCAGGCAGCACCAGTGGGTGAGACAACACTAGTAGCAAAAGAAAGATCATTCTCTGCTCTAACAATCTATACACATTGATTGATCATTCTCTAGGATAGGTTTACTATAAACTCTTAATAAATTTGTTGAAAAATAGGGTGGGATACCCTTGGAGTGATCAGGCGATTGTTGTAAGTGGTTAAGGAGTAGTCCTTCCATAAATGGTTAAGGAGTAATCCTTTCACAACATTATTCTATCCTTTGATAACAAGAGTAGATTGTGTGCTTTAAGAGTGATCTTATTAGACCATGGATGTAGCTCACACAATATGGGTGAACTATGTAAAAATTGTCATGTATTCTTGGGTGCTTGAGCATACACATTGATTTTTTATTCAAAAGTCGCACTCACATAAAGGAGAAAAATAAAAAATTGGATCATTGGCTCTAACAAGTCACAAAGATTAAATCCAAATTGATTTAAAAAAAAAAAAAGAAGATAAATCACATTAATTCACCCCCTCTTAATGTGAGACCTAAAACAGTCCTCATTACTCTTTGACCAGGCAGTAATTTTTGGCTGAATATGGGAGCATGTGTGGGTGTTCTCCTTTGTACTCTTTGGTAGGCAGTAATGTCAAGCAATCCTTAGTAATTTGTCCAAACAATTTCACATCTTCCACAGAACTCTCCCAACAAATCAAAACTTTTCCTCAATGAAATATGACTTCTTTCTACGTGAGATTGCCTCCTATCTTCATAGAATCTCGCCTTAAACTCTTACCTCACACTCCTTTTTATTATAGGTCGAGTATACCAATAATAATTAGCCTTGTGCCTATACTTACAACAGCTCTAGCAAAATCCTTTGAATCTAGATTTTCTTCTTTCACCAAGTCTATGTCTCCTATCTTTAGCAACTAGTATGGCAACTGTCTCTCCATCTTTGACAATTTGTCTCTTATGGATGGGAGTATCCACCATGTCTTTCCTAACCCATTTTAACTTAGGTTCATCTCTCTTCTCCATCACATCATTGTGCTTGCTTTTGAGCAAAAACACAATTTTCTTCTTTTCTTTTACCTTCTCACTTAGCTTTTCAATGTAGGCAAGTCCTTTCTTCCTCATGGAATGAGGTCTTTGATTGTTTAGACACTCATTCAAATTTTTGCTAGCATCCTCCTTGATGGCATTTACTAATGATGACTCTTCTTTCACTTTCATGGCTTGTGCATAAAGCTTTCTTTATGCTTCTTTAACTCAGACCCAGCCTTGTAAAGCTTAACTTATAAAGTCAACATCTCTTGCTCTTGTACAATTAACTTAGCACCAAGGTCTTCACGTATCTTGCCTTACTTTGCCTTAAGTATGCTCAGCTCCTCAATTTTCTTCAAGTACTCCTCTTTTGCTTCAAACTCCTTTACTTCACCTAGAGATTAGATTTATTAATAGAAAAATTTTCACACAGCTTATTGAGATTAATTACCTCTTTTTCTAGCCTGTTATTTTTACACAAACAAGCTCTCAACCTTCTCAAATTGGTCCAATAACTCATCCTCTTCCTCTTCTGTTGATTTTTCTTCACTTTAAGATTCTTAATCATCATTTACTCAATCGACCAACACATCATTTACTCAAGCGACCAACACATCTTTTGCAACCTCATCATCGAAATCATCACCACTTTCTTCTTCAAAATCTTCTTCCTCTAGCTTGCTTAGGAAATTTTTTCTTTTGGATATGAAGAACTTCTTTTTCCCTTTAGCACCTAAATTTCTAGCTTTGCAGTAGCTAGATTGCTTTGTCTTCCTCCTTAGGACTGACTCATCATTATCCTCACTATTTGCTTCTCTTCTCTTTGGATAGTCCACAACAAAGTGCCTAATTGCTTCACAACTAAAGTACTTCAAGGGTAATTTTCCCTTGTACTTCCCTTTTTTTTCCTTAAGTTCCTAGCAATATATGCCATGACTTCATCCAACTTAGTATCACCATCTTCTTCTTTAGAGCTGCTGTTAGACTCCTCTTCTTGGTCTTTAATCTTTAATTTCCTTATTGCCTTGAAAGCCAGCTCGTTCTCCACCTTAGAGTTATTTTCTTTCTTTATTGGGGATATTCTAATTTCATAAGCCACCAATATGCTATACAAGTCATCTAAAGGCAACCTCTCCAGATCTTTATCTTCTATGGAAGAGACTTTGGAGTTGTAAGCTTCCAGCAAGGTTCTAAGTATTTTCCTTACCACAGTAGCATTGTGGATCTCCTCTCCATAGCCTCTAATAGAGCACACAATTTTGTTGACTCTTAAGAAGAACGCATCTACAATCTCACCATTCTACATCTTTATGTTTTCGAATATGCTCCTCCAAATTTGTAATTTGGCTTCCTTCACAACCTTGTCTCCTTCATAGATATTCTTTAATTTGTCCCAAAATTGCTTGGTTGTATTACACCATATCACCTTGGTAAATTCTTTATTTGACAGTGAGGCATATAAGGCATTTCTCATCTTTCTATCACACTCCATTCTTCTTATTAGCTGGTGTCATAGGATCATCTTCAGCAACAGGGATGAAGCCACTAACAATAGACTTAAACACATCAAGAACAAGGGATATCAGATATAGAACCATTCCCTCACTAATAATTCTGTCCATCAAATGTAAGGATGCCCTTGTTGTTTATACTATTCATTCTATCCATGATCTCAAGTAGCAGTACATAACTTCAATTCAAGATATAACAATTGGATCAACAGAGGAACCAGCTCTGATACCACTTGATAAGGATTGTTTTAGGTCTCACACTGAGAGGGAGGGTGAATCAGTGTGAGATATCCTATTTTTACAAATTGATATGGATTTAACCTCTATGACTTGTTAAATCAATGATCCAATTTTATTTTATTTTTCTTCTTTATGTGAGCACGACCGTACAATTATAAATTAATGTACAAGCACCTAAACACACACGACAATTTTTACATGGTTCACCCGTAATGTGTGAGATACATCCATGGTATGATAAGATCCCTCCTAAATCACACAATCCACTCTTACTATCAAGGGATACAATAATGTTGTGGAAGGATCACTATTTCACCATTTATGGAAGGACTACTCCTTAACCACTTACAACAATCTCCCAATCAAAAAATTGATCTCTTGATCACTCTAAGGGTATCCCACCCTATTTTTCAACAAATTTATCAAAATTTTATCATAAAACCTTTCATAAAGAATGATCACTTAATGTGTACAGACTGTTAGAGTAAAATAAAATATGGATCTTCTCTTTCCTTCGCTACTGGTGTTGTCTCACCGACTGCTGGTGTTGCCTGTATGCGATGTTTAATGTTGTTTATACACATTGCCATTGTGTATTAATAATGTTGTCTGCATGTACCACCACTGTTATCTATGTGCACTGCTAATGCTATCTACACACACTTCTACTGCAGTCCATGCACATTACTAATGTTATCTATATGTGTTACTAATACTGTCTACACATGTTGTCATTGCTATCCACATGCACTACAACTGTTATCCACATATGTGCTCCTACTATTCGCACTCGCAGCTACTGCTATCCACTTGTGCTACTACTACTATTTGCACGCACTGCTCCTACTGTCCGCATACACTATGGCTACTTGCTACACACGTTATTCCTACTATCCACACATGCTACTCATACTGTTTGTGTGTGCTACTACTTCTGTCTACACACGTTGCTACTTCTATCTACACACACTGTGGCTGCTATCCATATGTGCTATTCCTACTATCCGAGCATACTGTTACTATCCACCCGCACTATTGCTGTCTGCTCGTGTTGCTGCTGCTACACGATGCAATTGTCTTCTCGTGCCACTACGACTATCCTTGTGCGCTGCAGTTGTTTTCTCATGTCATCGCTACTATCCACGCATTGTAGCTGTCTTCAAGTATTACTACTACTCTCTCTATGCGCTACAACTGTTTGCTCGCACCGCTGCTACTATCCACGCGTATTGCAACTATTTTCTTGTGTTGCTACTATTGTCTGTTAGTGCACCACTGCACATTGGTTGCTAGTGCAAGACCCTTATGCTACTACTTTACCTCTTACTGGATTCACAAGCTGTTACTGCCTCCTTTTGCCAGCTACTGCCTTGGTGGTTTGCTAATATCGAACCCTTCTGCTGCTGTTCCACCTCCTATCTATTGCTGCTTCACCTCTTGCCAACTGCTACCTTGGTAGTTTGCGGGTGCGAGTGGCTGCCTTAATGGTGTTTGCTAGTGTTGGTGGCTGCTATACTCTCCTTGGTCAACAACCTTGCTATGTCTTCTTATGGGTTTAGGTTTGCTATTTACCTCTCTTTGACCAACTCTCTCGATTTTCTGCAGCATACCCTCATATTGTAAGATGCATAAGGGTATTTATAAAACCTTGAATTAAGGCTACACAATTATTAATGGTCATCATTGATTCCCAAATATTGCCTTACAATCAATGGCCAACTTTGATTCCTAAAATTTAAGGTCAATGGTCAACATTGATTTCTTAAAATTAAAGTCAATGGTCAACGCTTAATGGTCAATCTTGACCCTTAAAATTTAGGGTCACAATCAACATTGACTTCTTAACATCAAAGTTGACCTATTATCACCAATTTTTTCCCAATAACCTTTTTGCATCTCAATGGCATTCATAACCTCAAATCAACACATATAACTATGTAAGATGGTGTTGACAACAAATCCAACATTAGCTATCAAAGATGGGCTTAACATATTGGGTTCAGAAAATTAATGTTAGATAAAATATATCCAACCATAAATCAAATGTCACTCCAAGTTCTTTGCTCTCTTAAATTCATCATTGTTTCAAGAAAGCATTCAAAACTTAATAATATGAGATACCCATGATATATGCAAATCATTTATTTTCGAATTCATTTAAATTCTAATAGAAGCTCTGAACCTAACCAATGACAAAAAAATTGATAGGTCATATAATTTGACAAATAAGGATCATCAGCCCTTTAAGAGATGGTTTAATAAAACATGCCCCACAAACTAACAAAGTTTATTGCCAATCTACAGGACATCAACAAAATAAACATAAGTTTTACATGAATTATTTTTCGAGTAACAAGCTCCTTATGCTCATTTTCTTTAGTTTTAACATGGAACATCACATTTGATGTTATACTTACATCACTTCTATTCAACAAATAGTAAGTGTTGCAGAACATTGTGTTAGAAAATGAACAAAACCTATATAAAAAAGTTTTCTTACAGCATTCCATCAAATACTTTGAATGATATCTCAAGGGGGGCAAAATAAGCAAGAATGAATCTAATGCATAGAATAAGCATTCAAAGTGATTTTTCAATAATTTGAGTAGTTAGAAAAATTATACCAAATTAAACATATAAGGGTTAGAATTTGCAGATGAGCCAATTACCTTAAGAAGCCCTCCTAACCAAAACCTACAAAAACATAAGACAAGACAAATAAAATCATATGCATAAAAGGGAATCCACTCACAACTCTCATCAAACACTTTAGAGTTCCTAAACTTTAAATAGAGTGACAAAAACAACATAGCAATGTAGTTCAATTAATACCTCCCCCCAAAGTAATTGTTTAGTGCTCGTAACAACCAAGGCTTTCGCCTTTAAGACTCTTCAAACCCACATTTCTGAAACTTGAAATTTGATAATGTTAAATGCATTCCAACACCATACAAAAGGCATATGCAAGAGAAGTGGTATGGTTCAAACCTTTTAATCAATGTCTCTGTTTGATCCCAAGTGTCTAATTTCCAAACATCCTTTTCAGTGATAGGCTATTTGTACCCCTCCTATATGATTTGAGTCATCCGTCCAAAATATAATCCTATAATAGGGAAATCAACCAATATATATCTATAAGCATCTTGGGAATAAATTAATCATCCAGTAGCTAATGACGACCTTCTTAGATCTCACACTAAGAGGGGGAGGGGTGAATCAGTGTGACATGCTCACTTTTTATAAATCTTTTTGAATTTAACCTCTGTGACTTGTTAGAACTGATAATCCAATTTTTATCTTTCTCCTTTATGTGAGAGTGACCATATGAATATTAATCAAACACAAGCACCTAAGAATACGAGACAATTTTTACAGAATCACCCACAATATGTGAGCTACACCATAATGTAATAGGATTACTTCTAAATCATGCAATCCACTCTTGTTATCAAGGGATATAGTTATGGTATGGAAGGATTTACTTTGTGCATGTCATAATTAAGATAATGTTTTTTAGAGATATATATGTTAATTATATGATAATTTTGTGGGCTTGACTTATTGCAACAAAAGGAGAAGTTTTTATGCTAGGGAATCAAGTGATGGTTTTAAGTTTAAGTAATGTATGATTCTTTCCAAGTAAACAAAGTATATCACATGTAGTAGCTTATTTATTTCAAAGCCTAAGTGAGAAGTCATATTGTGAAGTATTCAAGAAATTGTCTCATGTTTTTATGTTTAAACAATAAACAATTCTTTTATAATAAAAAGGTTAATCAAAATTAATTGTTTTTTTTTATTTGATGGATTGCAAAAGCTTTGGATTGCCTAAGAAATAATGGTATGCATCTCATAATGAAATCAATGATTATCAAAGATATTTAAGTTAATTTAAAGATTTTATTAAGTGAATGACTTAAAAGCCTTATTAGCTAGGCGTATTAATCTACATGTCTCAATGAAAATCATATTTGATGTAGACATGGAAGTTAATTACATCGTTATTTGGTGTGATTAACTCCTTACAACAAAAGGAGAGGCATTATTACCAAGCAATTGGGTCACAATCTTAAGATTCATGCAATGAATGATTATTTCTTGATAAAAAAAAGCTAATTTCCTTTCTTTAAAAGACTTTAGTAAATTTAGACAACTCATATGAAAATTCCTATTACCAAGTAATCAAGAGAAAGTCCTATGTTTTAAGTAATGAACAATTTGTTATAGTAAAGAAAGTTAATTAAGTGTAATAATTTCTTTATCAAATGAACTTTAATACATTTGAACTACTCAAGACAGCATCTTGTAATGAAATTAATGATTGATATAGATATTTAACTTAATTAAATGATTTTATTAAGTGAATGACACCTTAAAAAAAAAAGAGGAATCTTATTTGTTAAAAATGAAGTAATAGTCTCATTTTTAAATGAATAAAGCATTTTATTCAAGTAAGATAGGCTAATTAAGATAAATTACTCCTTTTTTTGATAAGAGTTAATGGATTCACATTACTGAAGATGTATTGATTTCCATGTCATAATTGAAATAATATTTGTTACAAATATAAATGAGTTGTAAGATTATTTTGCATGGTTAAGTCTTTGTAATAAAAGGAAAAGCATTATTATAAAGTAATTAGGAGTAATATTCAATTAAATTAATGATTAATTCTTACAAGATAAAGAAAACTGAATAAGAGTAATATCTCATTTATTTGAAGGATTTCAATAGATTTAAATTACTTAGAGAAAAAGACTTATTATTAAGTGATGAGAACCATAGAGATGATCAGTGGAAGGTTTCAATGGATGCAAGAGGTCCATTGCACATTTTAGAAGACCCAATAACACAAGTTAGAGCTTCAATGGATGCAAGAGGTCCATTACACATTCTAAAAGGCCCAATAACATAAGCTATAGCCAAAAAGATTAAAGAAGCACTAAATATGTTAATTGAGGACATTTAAGCCAACCAAGTTTCAAATGGTGTGAATTCAAGTTTGACAAAAAGTCCAAGCCTAATTAATATAATTGGAATACTTAATGGGTCAGACTATGTAACAGCATTCACTCCTAAATAAGAGTTTATTGTCTGTGTTGGAATTTGTCCATAGTTAGGAATTCCTCCAAAATGAGGATTTGTCCTAAACAGAAATTTGTGCCTCTTCAAGATTGCTATCTTAGCCTATAAATAGGCACCTCTTGTAAGCTCTGAAAAAAAAAATAGAAAACTTTGTGTAAAATAAAGAACTTATTAAGTGGTACTTCTTCTTGTGGTGTTCCAATTGACTTATCACTCCCAATTCCTTTCTTTTCTAGAGGATGGTGTCCATATCCTTCTTAAATACCCTAAGTTCGTGTTCCTTCGAATGGTGGGTCTAGGGTTTGTGTTATTAAACTTTAGTTAAGCTTTCCTAGTTGTTCTTTGATTCCTTGTGTGCGTTGGGTCCTTAAGCCACGTCTTTTTGGGGTTTTCTGCATCAGTTGATATCAAAGCCTAATTCTAAATCAAGTTGATTCCACTTACTCTTCAATTTTCTACCTTGTGATTTATTTATTTCTATTTAGTTTTTCTATTATGTGCATTACCATTCAAATGCACAAATCTGTTTGTTTGTAATCCTTCTCTCTTTGCTTATTTGTTTAAACTCATAAACGTGGTAATTTCAATTCCAATTGTTGTATCTAAGTATTCTATTGTTGTTTTGTGTTGAAAAAAAAAAACAGAGAACATCAAATTCAAGTTATTGATAAGGTTAATAGTTTGGTTATATTGGTTACAATAATAATAATGTTTTTCTTGCTCAACTCCAATTCTACTATCTATTTTCCTATTTTGTTACCCAAGTTTGTCCTCTAGGTTATACTACCCCTATCTTGATTTTGGTGAGTTTAGTTCATTAAATTTGTATGCCTTCATATCCTTTTTCATTTTTGATTTCTTGTTCTCTAATTTGTTCAATTCTATGTCATTTATCTTATTTTGTTCAAAATCAATACCCTTGATTTACATTGTTTAGTTCTTTATAAAGATGAAAGGGGAAATCCAAGTGGTAAAAGGTAAGAGTGAAAGTTCATATAAAGAAAAAGCCATAAAGAGTGTAAACACAAGGGAGTGTGACACCATCTTTTGAGTGACACACGTGATGGAGTGTTTTGTAAGGTATCCTAATTATTTTGTGTAGAAGTAATACTATGATGTCCAAAGACAAAGGTGCAGCTCAGGAGGGAGTTGGTGATGTGTCCTTCATGATCAAAGCTATGTAATAACAATTTAAATTCATGAATACCAGATTTGATGATATGAGGGAGAGGATGGAGGAGCAAACCAATACAATAGCAGAGTTGCAAATGAGGCATAGAGAATATAAGACTCTTAAAGCAAAAAGACAATTGAGACATGTCTATGATCATGAAGAAGATGTAGAAGAAGATGAATTTGAAGATCAAACTACTATGGTTAAAATTGTTAACAATAGAAGGGATCAAAAAGAATTTTGGAGGTAAGGCACCTATGACCATAATTTGGGCAATATTAAAATGACAATTCCTCCATTCCAAGGTAAGAATGATCTTGATACATACCTAGAATGGGAGAAGAAGGTTGAATTAGTTTTTGACTGCCATAATTATTCCGAGGAGAAAAGGATAAAGCTTGCTGCAGTTGAATTTACTAATTATGCTATTATTTGGTGGGATCAACTTGTTTTGACTAGAAGAAGGAATCATGAACAACCTATTGATACATGGGAAGAGATGAAGGCTATCATGAAGAGGAGGTTTAACCTTAATCACTATTACAAAGAGTTGTACCAAAGGTTGCGAAGGCTCATTCAGGGCACTAAAAGTTTGGAGGACTACCACAAGGAGATGGAGATTACCATGATTAGAGCGACTATAAAAAAAAAGATAGAGAGGCAACCATGGCTCAATTTCTGCAAGGGTTAAATAGGGGCATAGCAAACATGGTTGAACTATAACACTATATGGAATTAAAAGATAGGGTGCACATGGTAATGAAAGTTGAAAGGTAACTTAAATAAAAGGGCTCCACACGGTTTGGGCAGAATTCAGGTTCTACCTCATCTTGGAAGCCAAATTGGAGTAATAGGGACAAGATGGCTAATTAAAAGTCTAAATCCAAGTTATCCAAGCATAAGAATATGGATTCTAGCAAGAAGACAGGTCATTTTAAACCCCAACCAAATAGAAATAGAGATGTTAAATGTCTTAAGTGTTTGGGCAAGGGTTATATTGCATCTCAATGTCCAAATAAACGTGCAATGATTTCAAGAAGTAATGGTGATGTTGAAACTGAAATTCAATCAAATGATGTTTCTATGCCATCATCAAAGGGTGAAAGTGATGGAGAGGAGTATTTGATTAACGGAGTAGCTCTCGTTACAAAGCAAGCATTGAATGTGCAAGTAAAGGAAGAAAAGGAGGTGCAACGAGATAATATCTTTTAGACAAGGTGTCTCATCAAAGATGTGGTATGTAGTATGATTAATGATGATAGGAGTTACACTAATGTTGCTAGCATAACTATGGTTAAGAAGCTGGATTTACCTACTATGAAGCATCCTAAGCCATATAAGCTTCAGTGGTTGAATGAAAGTTGTGAAGTTAAGGTAAATATGCAACTGCTCATATCATTTTCTATTGAAAAGTACCATGATGAAGTTTTATGTGATGTTATACCTATGAATGCGGGCCATATTCTATTAGGAAGACCATGGCAATTTGATAGGTGATTATGCATGATGGCTTCAAGAATCGATATTCCTTTGTAATGAATGAAAAACTTGTCACTCTTGTATCATTATCACCTCAATAAGCTTATAAGGATCAATTAAGGATTAAAAATGAGAGTGAACAGAAAAGAGAGATTAATAAAAGAGAAAAGAGAGGAGAAAACGTGAGGACACAAGAGAAAGAGAAGAAAAGAGAAAGTATGTATGCAAAAGAAAGTGATGTCAAAAGAGCATTCTATGCCAAACAGTCTATGATCGTACTTTTGTACAAAAAGGTTTTTTAACACTAATAAGTTTGACCCATTTTTGCCTAGTGTTGTTATTGCTCTATTGTAGGAATTTAAAGATGTATTCCCTAATGATGTCCCAAATGGATTATAGCTAATAGAGGAATTGAGAATTAAATTGATTTCATCCTAGGTACATCCATTCCTAACCAATCAACATATAAGAGTAATCCTAAGGAGACAAAGGAGCTTAAAAGACAGGTTGAGGAGCTTATTTCCAAAGGATATATGAGGGAAAGCATAAGTCCATATGCTATTTTTGTCGTACTTATACCTAAAAATGATGGGACTTGAAGGATGTGTGTTAATTGTCAAGCAATCAACAAAATGACTATAAACTATCATCACCCCATACTTAGATTAGATGATATGTTGGACAAATTGCATGGTTCATTTTTCTTTTTTTAAGGTTGATTTGAAAAGTTGATATCATTAGATTAGGATGAGAGAGGAAGACGAGTGGAAAACAACTTTCAAAACTAAGTACAATTTGTATGAATGGCTTGTTATGCCATTTGGTCTCACTAATGCACCAAGAACTTTTATACAACTAATGAATCATGTTTTGTATCCATTCATTGGTAAATTTGTAGTTGTGTATTTTGATGATATTTTGATCTATAGTAAAACCCTAGAAAAGCATCTTGATCATTTACATTCTATTGTACATGTTTTATGTTTTGAGAAATTGTATGCTAACTTATAGAAATGTTCCTTTTGTACTAATCAAATCGCATTTCTTGCCTATATCATCAGTGCTAAAGGTTTAAAGGTTGACAAGGAAAAAGTTAAGGCAATTTGTGATTGGCCTACACTTAAGTCAATTAGTGATATGCATAGCTTTCATGGTTTAACTAGTTTCTATAAACGCTTTGTTAAGGACTTTTGCACCATTGCTGCACCACTCACTAAGATTGTCAAAAGGAATAGGAGTTTTAGGTAGGGTAATGACCAAGCCAAGGCTTTTAATTGCATCAAGGAAAAATTAAGTTTTGCACCCTTACTGCCTTACCTAACTTTGCAAAAGCTTTCAAGACTGAGTGTGATGCTTCAAGTATTGGTTGATGTAGGAAAGGTGCCCAATTGCTTACTTTAGTGAAAAGCTAAGTGGAGCATGACTTAATTATCTTACTTATGATAAAGAGATATATGCATTGGTATAGGCTTTCGAGACATGGAAACTTTACCTTTGGCCCAAGGAGTTTGTCATCCATACTAACCATGAATCTTTGAAGCACTTGAAGGGACAAGGAAAGTTGAACAAAAGACATGCAAGTGGAATGAATTCATTAAGACTTTTCCCTATATCATTAAATATAAACCAGGTAAGGAAAATGTGGTAGCTGATGCATTATCTTACAGGTATGCCCTTATCTCTACACTTACTGCAAACTTATTAGAATTTGTACATATTAAGGATTTATATGTAAATGATCTTGACTTTGCTAATGTGTATGGAGCATGTGAGACGTCAGCCTTTAAGAAGTTTTATAAGCATAAGGGTTTCTTATTTAGGGAAAATCATTTATGCATGCTTATGAGTTCTTTGAGGGAGTTAGTTGTAAGAAAAGCTCATAAGGGTGGTCTAAGGGGGTCATTTCAGAGTTAGGAAAACCCTAGATGTCCTAAATGAACATTTCTTTTGGCCACACAAGAAACAAGATGTTGAGAGGATATGTGAGAAATGCATAGCATGCAAACATGCTAAATCTAGAGTTTTACCCCATGGATTGTATACCCCTTCTACCCATAGCTAGCCATCCTTGGGTTGACTTATCTATGGACTTTGTACTAGGATTGCCACAAACAAAAAGGGATAGGGATTTTGTATTTGTTGTTGTTGATAGATTTTCAAAGATGACACACTTCATCCTATGCCATAAAACTGATGATGCAAACAATGTGGTTCACTTATTCTTTCAAGAAGTAGTACATTTGCATGGCATGCCACGAAGCATTGTTTCAGATTTGGATACAAAGTTCTTAAGCTACTTCTGGAAGACTTTGTTGGGTAAGTTAGGTACTAAGCTATTGTTTTCAACTACTTGTCATCCATAAACTGATAGGCAGACTGAGGTGGTTAATCAAACTTTTTCTACTCTTTTGTGTGCTATTATTTGAACAAATTTAAAAACATGGGAAGATTATACCACATATTGAGTTTACATATAATAGGCATGTTTATTCTGCTACTAGTTACTCTCCATTTGAAATTGTGTATGGTTTTAATCTGTTAACTCCTTTGGATTTAGTACCTATACCTGTCAATGAATATGCTAACTTAGATGGTGAACACATAGTTGACATGAAAAAAAAATTACATGAGAAGGTACAACAATATATTGAAAAATGAACTAAGCAATATACATCCCATGTCAATAAGGGACAAAAGAAGGTGGTGTTTGATCTTGGTAATTAGGTTTGAATGCATATGCGCAAGGAACAATTTCTAGGTCAAAGGTGTTTAAAGCTATAACCTAGAGAAGATTGTCCCTTTCAAGTTGTAGCATGAATTAATGATAATACTTATAAGTTGGACCTTTTCAATGAGTATAATGTAAGTGCAACATTTAACATTTTTTATCTTTCCCCTTTTGAGGAGAGGGGGGAATGATAAGAACCATAGAGATAATGGGTGGAAGGCTTTAATGGATGCAAAAGGTCCATTGCACATTTTAGAAGGCCCAATAACATAAGTTAGAGCTTTAATGGATGCAAAGGGTCCATCACACATTCGAAAAGGCCCAATAACACAAGTTAGAGCTTCAATGGATATAAGAGGTCCATTGCATATTCCAAAAGGCCTAATAACACGAGCTAGAGCCAAAAAGATTAAAGAAACACTAAATGGATTAATTGAGGACATTTAGACCAACCAAGCTTCAAATGGTGCAAATTCAAGTTTGACAAAGTTTCCAAACCTAATTAATATACTTGGAATATGAAGTTCTCGACTTCTCCCTAGGATCTACTAGTTTGTGATATTGAGAAAGGGGTGAATTTGTATCACCACAATTCGTAATTCGCAGGTAAGTGAACAACTTCAACCTCTTCTTAAAAGTTAACTCTTTCTCAGACTCGACTAAAGTAGTTTTATTGCTACCTACTAATCACAATAGTCCCTAAAGTCACCTTTTAAACACCTTGCCTATAAATAATTCGGATGTTCTTGTTTAGGTTTTCGTTAGGTTATGGGTTGGCTGATACTTTAGCTATGTTCACAACTCAATTCAAAACACAAAACGTAAAGTCACCTTTTTTTCCTACGTTGTTTCACATAACTCCTACTTTAACCGTCTTATGGTCTCACCCATCTCCTAGTTCCACAATCTTCTTGTTTCACAGCCTATCCTCACCTGTCCGTTTCTGGTTTTCTTATGGTCGGTGGTCTATTTTTCTTCGTCCACCCCTGTTTTGCCATCGGCTCTTTCTTTTTCCCTCTCTGGTTTTCTCTCTTTAAGCTAGTTTTCTCTCCTTTACCATGTCGTCCGTTTGTCTCACGCCGTCTCAAATCTGCTATCTGCTCTTCCAATGGTGTCTCTCTCTTGATCTATTTCATGATTCTCTCCTTGCTGTTTCGTTCATTTGCTCACGCCATTGCAGATCTGCTGTCTACTCTTCTGGTGGTGTCTCTCTCTTCGTCCTTCTCTCTCTCTCTCGATTCTGATGGTGGTATCCCTTTCCGTATCTCCTTTCCCTGTTTGGCCGTCAGGTTTTTCCTCTCCTTCGCTGTCCACTCTAATTTTGCCGTATGTGATTTTTCTCTCTCTTCCAATGGTTTTGCCATTTCATTCTTTCGATTTGCTATCCAGTCGTCCAACCTCTTTCAATCGTTTCTCTATCTTTGTCGACCGTTTGTTTTGGTTGTTGGGTTTCTCTCTACTTCCATCGATCTACTCCGATTTGCTCAATTTTCATTTTCTCTCCTTCTCAACAACAACTACTTTGTGCTCTTTTATGTTGGCCTTTATATACTCCACCATAAAACCCTAATAGGGCAAATTTACTATCTTATCCTTCTATGCGACTTTTACCTTCTTGCCCCTCGATGTGGCCTTTACCTTCTTGCCCTTCCATATGGCTTTACTTTCTTGCACACTTAAACTTAGTTGACAATAATTACAACTCATACAAGGCTATGGGAACAACAATCTCCCCCTTTGTAATTATTGACAACACTCATAACAAAAGCCACTATGTAGCAGTTTCAACTCCTCCTAAATATGCATTCTCCCTTTCTTAACAGCTCCCTCTACGCTGTTGCTTCTCTCCCCTTTACCAACCAATTACAAATTTAAAAAACTCGCAAAGTAGAGATGGAAGGTTCACCTGAACTTCAGGATTAAGGAGCCATTTGCACAGATAGGCCCAATCTATGCTTTTCAAATAGCTCTATGAACAGAGGTTTACTTAGAATATCTTAAATTTGATCTTTAGTACCAACATACTCCAACTGAATTGTACCATGTTCCACTTGATCTTTGATGAAGTGATACCGAATGTCAATATGCTTGCTCCTCGAATGTTGAACCAGATTCTTGCTTAGATCAATAGCGCTTTGATTATCACAAAGTACACTCACTGGTAACTTCACTTCAACACCAAAGTCTACCAATTGTCTTAGCATCCATATCACCTATGTACATGCTACATAAGCAGCCATATACTTAGCCTCATTTATGCAACACTGTTTTGCCTTCTACTTAACCATGCAACACACTTTGAACCCAAGTAGAAGCTGTAGCCGCTAGTTGATTTTCTATCATCTATACTTCCTGCCCAGTCTACATCAGTGTATGCTTGTAGTTTAACAGAATCCATGGCTGGATACCACAAACCCATTTCTAGTGTTCCTTTGAGGTACCTTAGGATTCTTTTCACTGCCAACATATGAGACTCCTTAGAATCAACTTGGAATCTACTGGCAGCACACACAACTTGCATAAGATCAAGCCTTGATGTGTAAGGTACAGAAGGCTCCCTATCATCTTCTTGTACTTTGTAGGGCTTATACTCATTCCCTTCTGATCTTTTGTTAACTTGCAACCCACTGTCATAGGGGTACTGATAGGTCTACTATCCTCTATGCCAAACCTTTTCAACATCTATTTGGCATACTAAAACATCTAATAAAGATACTAAAACATTTGTAATCCAAGAAAGTACATCATTTCTCCAATCAATGACATCTCAAATTCCTCACTCATCTCCTATGTAAAATCCTGGCATAGCTCAGAGTGATCCCCTCCAAAGATGATGTCATCTACATATACTATGGTTATCAACTAGCCTTTCTCTAAGTTGAACACATATAGGTTATTATCAACCATTCCTCTTCTGAAGTTCAACCTTCTCAAGTACACATCCAGCCTATTGTACCATGCTCTTGGAGCTTGATTAAGACCATATAGGCTTTCTTTAGCTTGCACACATGTGTCTCATCCTCACTGATTTGTACTCCATCAGGTTGTTCAATATGCACTTCTTCTTTCAAAAGCCCATTCAGAAAGGCAGATTTCACATCCATCTGATAGACTTTATACCTCATGTGTACTATCAAAGCTAAGAACATTCTGATAGTTTCTAACCTTGCTACTACTACAAAAGTTTCATCAACATCTATCTCTTCTATCTGAGTGTAGCCTTTACACACCAGCCTAGCTTTGTTCCTCACCACCTTGCCATCTTCATTGTGTTTATTCCTAAACACCCATTTTGTTCCTATGACATTCTTATTAGTAGGTCTTGGAACCAGCTCCCATGTATCATTCTTCTCAATTTGATCCAGCTCCTTATTGATAGCTTTGACCCAAGCTTTGTCTTGAATAGCCTCTTCAATAGATTTAAGTTTAACTTATGAGAGTAAAGCAGTAGCTCCCACAATTCTTCTTCTTATTATAACTCCTACTGATGGTTCACCTATGATCTGATTTCCTTGATAAGCATTGGTCAATGTTTTCTTTGTCCTTCCTTGCACCATCTTAGTTGCAAAAGGATCTCTTTCTTCATCTTTAGACTTACTCTTCTCTGAGTTTAAACTTACTTCTTGTTCCTTTTCTTTAGGTTGGTCTGATTCTTCATCTGCATTGAAGTCATCTTCTTCATTGTCCTTAGCTTCTCCATTCTACATTGTTTTCTAGTTCTTATCTATTCTCACATAACTAGAAGTGATCACTTTTCCTAGCTTATGTAGGAAAATTCTGTAACCTTTTGTCTTTGTTGAGTATCCCACAAAGATGCCTTTATTAGACCTAGCATTGAATTTTTCCCAAGTTTTGCTCCTTGTTCTTCACAAAACATGGGCTGCCAAAGATTCTGAGATACTTAGTTGTTGTCTTCTTTCCACTCCATAGCTCATATAAAGTCTTATCAGTATTGGGCCTTAGTAATACTCTATTTAGTAGATGCACGGCTATAAATGTTGCTTCTGTCCAAAATCTTGTATGAAACTTGGATTCCAGCAGTAGAGTTCTTGCCATTTCAATCACAACTCTATTTTTCTTCTCTACCACCTCATTCTGTTAAGGTGTTCTTCCTGCTACCAATTGGTGATGAATTCCATGCTTCTCAAGATAATCTTCAAAAGCTTTATTTGTAAATTCAATGCCTTGATCTGACCTCAACACTTTGATCTTCCTTCCACTTTGATTTTCAGCCAATCTTTTGTATCTCTATAAGTAATTCAAAACTTCTAACTTGTGTTTGAGGTGCATGATGCAGGTCCTTCTTAAATAATCATCAATAAACAAGATGAAGTACCTCTCACCATTCAACCCTTTTGTTCTCATCAGTCCACACAAATCAATATGCACAATGCCAAGCACTGCTTCAAAACTGAACTCTTTGGTCTTATACTGCTTTCTGACATATTTTCCTTTATAGCATGCTAAGTAAACATACTCTCTCTCTCCTGAGGTTGGGAATGTCTCTGATTACATGAGTAATGGCCAGCTTCCTTATGTTCTTTTATGATAAATGTCCCAACCTCCTATGCCAGAGTTGATTTTCTTCTTCTTTGGTGAGTAAATAGTTGCTTGTCTTGTCCTCATCAATCACATGTAAATTTTTAGTTATGCTCTTCTCGACTGTAATAGTATTGTCTTTGTTACTTTTTACTTAGCAACCTATTTTTGTGAATATCACTTTGTGGTCGTCATTGCATAATTGGCTAACAGATGCTAGATTATATCTGAGTCCTTCAACATACAAAACATCTTTCAGCTTTCTTTTTCCAATATTCACTGACCCCTGACCATTGATGTTGAGTGAATCATCATTGTCAAACTTGACTCTGCCTTCTCTTGATTTGTTTAGATTTGATAATTTACTCTTGCCTCCGTCATGTACGAAGTGCATCCACTATCAAGGATCCACTACTTATCCTTGCAATCAGCCTTTAGTGCAATTTCAGCTATATTAGCCACCTCCTTTTTTGCTCTATATTCCTTCTTTTAAACTGGCTGAAAGATAGCTTTCTCCTTTTTCTCAGTTTTGACTACACTGTTTATTTTCACTGTGACAAAGTGCCTTCTCTTACTCAGGGAGAAGTGTCATTCATCTCTTGGCATTATGGCCATCATGCCCGCACCTTTCACGCTATTACAAGTCTGCCAATATAGCAAACTTGTTCTTTGAAACCATTGGTTTGGGCTTCCACTAATGCTCCTTGTCAATGTGTCCTTGCCTTTTACAATATGTGCAAGAACTCATGACAGGTGTTCTCTTCTGAATTTTGTATTGCTCTTCCTATATGCAGCATTGTATCTTCTCAAGTTGGAGACATATACTGGCCTTCTCCACCAACAGTTATTTACCTTATTACCCCAAACTCCACAATAAAGGCAATGACCTTGAAACTGCCTCTTTTTAGGTCTGATCATAGCTTGTCTTCTTCTGTTTATCACTTGCTGTGTAAGTAATATAACTGGCTTCTTTGCTTATGTGACTTTCATTTCAGCCACCTTCTTTTCCTTCTTCTGTTTAGCTATACCCCTCTGCTGGCTGACTTTCTTTTCTTCCTTCTTGTTTGCCACTATAGGTTGCTTCTTCATATCTTCTTTATTCTCAATTATCTTCTTCTGAGTCACAACCTTCTCTTTCAACTTTTGTGGTACATTCTTATTTTTTTTTTAACCAATGCAGCCTAAGATTACTACACTTTCTTTACATTCTTCTCTCCTTTTACAGAACTTGTTTCTCCTATCATTTCTTTTAAGTTGTTGCTGAAGTTTTAGCAACTCTATCTCCATTTCTTCAATTGTTGAAGTCTTTGAGCCAAGCTCTATTGTAAGGTCTTCACATATATTGATCTGTTCTTCAAATCTTCTCTTCAAGTCAATATGTTCAGCATATATTTCATCCTTTTGACTTTCAACTTCCTCAGACTTTGCTTCAACTTGTTTTATGCGACCTTCCAACCTTTTTATGGTTCTGCCTCTTCTAATTATCTCCTTTGAAGCTGCTTCCAACTTAGCTTCAAGATCCGGTTCTTCTTCAACCTCCTCTTCCTCTTCAGAGGTTGAACTACCACCATAAGCTGATGCCATAAAGGCATGCTTATCTAATGAGTCTTCATCTTCCTCCTCATCAGCTTCTTTTATCTGACTCACATAACTCTTGAATGAGCCACTCTTCTTCTTTTGTGGGTTAATAGTCTTCTTGCTTGACTTCTTTGATTTGAATGATGTTCTTCTCCATTTTGAATTTAGCTCATCATCACCATCCTTATCTTTATCATCAAGTTTCACTTTGCATTGAGAAGCAAAGTGTCCAGTCTGCCCACAACAATAACATCTCAAGGACAACTATCCTTTTCCCTTCTTAGACCCCCTTTTGAATTTCCTTGTGAAGTAAGTCAATACTTCACCTTCACTTTCTTCCTTATCATCATCATCCTCTTCACTGGATGATTCTTCCTCCTTTTTTATCTTCAAATGTTTCATGGCTTTGAAAGCTGCCTCCTTTAATACCTTCGTTATTGTAGAGTTTTTAGCTAACTTTATCCTAATCTTATATGCAATGAGATTGCACTGGAGATTATGTAGAGACATAGAATTAAGATCTCTACTCTCCTCTATAGCTGCTACCTCTCAGGCAGAAATCTCAAAATTTTCTTCATAATTAATATGTCCTTCTTGTTCTTCCCATGACTTCTCAGGTATTGGAGATCACGTAGAGACATAGAATTAAGATCTCTACTCTCCTCTGTGGCTGATACCTTTGAGGCAAACCTCTTAGGCAGAATTCTTAGAACTTTCTTCACAATTGATGAGTCCTTCTTCTTCTTCCTATGACTTCTTAAGTCATTTACAGCATCAATAACCCTGGTGAAGAACTCTTGATATGTCTCATTCTTCTGCATTCTGAGAGATTCATATCTCTCCTTGAACACTTGAAGCTTAGTCTCCTTCATTTTACCATCACCTTCATAGACTTTTTGCAATCTATCCCATATCTCCTTGGCAGATTTGCAATACATAACTTTAGCATACTCAGCATCTGTCAATGCTAAAATGATGACATTTGAGACCTTCCCATTTATCTCAAATTGCCTTAACTCCTCTAGGGTTGGGTCTTTATCTTCTTCTAAAGCCCCAAAACCCTCCTGTATGCATTTTACTACATTCATGCCCATGGTTACAAATACCACTTGCATTCTTACTCTCCACATATGGTAGTTAGTTCTGTTGAAGATTTGAACCTTCTTGCTGTAAGTGGTACTAGTGTTGGCACCGGCTTTCATTTCTTAGTATGCTAAACAAGTCAAACTTCTAGATCCCATCAAACTAGTACACCAAACTATTAAGTTTCAAACTGGTGAACCTGTGCTCTAATACCAATTGAACTTCCTGACTTTTCCCTAGGATCTACTAGTTTGTGATACTAAAAGGGGGGTGAATTAGTATCACCACAATTCATAATTCACAGGTAAGTGAACAACTTCAACCTCTTCTTAAAAGCCAACTCTTTCTCAAACTCAAATAAGGTAGATCTATTGCTACCTACTAATCACAATAGTCCCCAAAGTCACCTTTTAGACACCTTGCCTAATAGACAATTCGGATGTTCTTATTTAGGTCTTTGTTAGGTTATGGGTTGGCTGATACTTTAGCTGCGTTTACAACTCAATTCAAAATATAGAATGTAAAGCAAATTACAGACATACAAGATTTACATGGTTCCGTCAATGTCATGTACATCTACAGTGGTAGGGACTCTTCCTTACCGAGACTATCCACTATACTTAAGAATTCTAGTTACAATGGATGTCTTAATCCTTTGCTCCTTTCACTATTGCAATTACTAAGAAAGTACAATACAAAGAGTGTCACTTACTATATCTACCCTTCTTCTAACTTGTCTTGCCTCTGTTGAATTGAAAGGCTACTCCACTGCCACTTAGAAGTTCACTGCAATGCTCTTTCACCTCTTTTGAAGAAATTTGGAAATATGTTGAGTTCTTTTGATGCTTCGCTGAATTTGTTCCTATGTTGTTTCACACAACTCCTGCTTTCACTGTCTCACGATCTCACCCGTCTCCTAGTTCCACGGTCTTACTATTTCATAGCCTGCCCTCACTTGTCCGTTTCTAGTTTTCTTCCAGCCAGTGGTTTGTTTTTCTTTGTCCACCCCTATTTTGCCATCGGCTCTTTCTTTTTCCGTCTCTAGTTTTCTCTCTTTCAACTGGTTTTCTCTCCTTTGTCATGTTGTCCGTTTGTCTCATGTTGTCTCAAATTTGCTGTCTGCTCTTCCAATGGTGTCTCTCTCTTCATCTGTTTCACAGTTCTCTCCTTACAATGTCGTTTGTTTGTCTCACGCCGTCACAAATATACTGTTTGCTCTTTTTGGTGTCTCTCTCTTTGTCCGTCTCTCTCTCAATTCTACCGGTGGTATCCCTTTTAGTCGTATCTCCTTTCCTTGTTTGGCCGTCGGACTTTTCCTCTTCTTTGTCGTTCACTATGATATTGCCGTATGTGATTTTCTCTCTCTTCCAATGGTTTTGCTGTTTCACTCTTTTGATCTGTCATCCAGTCATCCAACCTCTTCTAGCCATTTCTCTATCTTTGCCGACTGTCTGTTTTGGTCGTTGGATTTCTCTCTCCTTCCGTTGGTCTGCTTCAATTCGCTCAATTATCGTTTTCTCTCCTTCCTACCGACGGCTGCTCTATGCTATCTTATGTTGGCCTTTATATACTCCTCCATAAAATCCTAATAGGGAGAATTTACTGTCTTGTCCTTCCATGTGGCTTTTACCTTCTTACCATTCCATGTGGGTTTACTTTCTTGCACACTTAAACTTAGTTGATAACAATTACAAATCATATAAGGCTATGGGAATAACAGAATACTTGATGAGTTAGACTAAGTAATAGCATTCACTCTTAAATAGGAATTTATTGTCTATGTTGAAATTTGTCCATAATTAGAAATTCCTCCAAAATAAGAATTTGTCCTAAGTAGGAATTTGTAACTCTTTAGGATTGCTATCTTAGCCTATAAATAGGCACCCTTCGTAAGTTGTAAACAAAAAAAAAATAGATAACTTTGAGTGAAATAGAAAGCAAGTGTTTTTCTCCTTCAATTTTTATGAGGACTAAAGAACTTATCAAGAGGTAATTCTTCTTGTAACATTCCAATCGACTTATCACTTCGAATTCCTTTCTTTTTTAAAGTGTGACGTCCATATCCTTCTTAAATATTTTAGGTTTGTATTCCTTTAAATGGTAGGTTTAGGGTTTGTTTTATTAAATTAGGGTTTAATTTTCTTAGTTGTTCTTTGGTTTCTTGTGTGCGTTAGGTCCTAAGTCATGTCTTTTTGAGGTTTTCCGCATCATTAAGTAATTAAGAAATGGTATCATGTTTGAAACAATATACAATTCTCCTATAAAAAAAATGTGCCAATAAAGAGTAATAGCTTCTTTATTGAATAAAATTAAAAAAATAAACTACTTAAAACAAAATAATATACATCTTATATTGAAATTAATGAGTCTTCTAGTTATTTAAGTTAATTTCTTTTGTGTAAATAACTTTTTGAAGTGAATGTGGAGTCTTAATAGTTAAAAATAAAGTGAGAATTTTTATCTTTCAAACTAAACCATTCTATTCCTATAAGAAAAACTAATATAGATAAATGATACTTTTGTTTTATGAAATTTATTGACTTAAATTATCTAAGGTGTATTGATGTACATATCATAATGAAAATAATATTCGATATAGGTATAAATGTTAATTACATAGTTATTTTTTATCATTCACTCCTTAAAAAAAAAAAAAGAAACATTATTGTCAAAGAATTTAGTGAAACTCTAAAGATTTAAGCAATAAACAATTTGTACCAATAAAAAAAGTTAAACAAAAGTAATAGCATATTTATTTAGAAGACTTAAATAGATTATGATTATCAAAAATATAATTATGTACATCTCATAAAAATGTGTAGTTAAAAATAATAAATTTATTATATTTATAAAAATTATGAGTAATTATAATAAACATCTTTTCTTATTTTTATTATTGTATATATTCCCAACACTTTTCATCAATTTCTTTTATCCATCTAATGAAATATTATCATTTTAAAGTAATTCACTTATACTCAAAGATTATATATATATATTATTATAATTATTTATTTCACATTTTTTAAATTTTAATACAATTTTTAAAAATAATAATTTGTATTTTATAATATTATTTTATTTATAAATTTAATATATTATTAAATTTATTAACATGACATATATATATATTAAAAGTTTTAAAATATATATAAAATAAAAAAATTATCAAAATTCTGTCCTTCAAATTTTATTATGTGTTGGTTGAGTTTAAGAGGCGAAAATTCAAATTATATATAGTCTCCTCGACAAAAAAAAGTTTAAAATTTTATCGAAATCTCTCTCTTGTTTTCTATTCTATTTTCTTCTCTTCCACTTCCCCCTCTTATCCTACTCAGAGTCTCACTTTCCACGGCTCTCTCTCCCTGCTATTGCGTCTCTACTTCTTCGCCGTAGTCGCCCATTTTACCATTTTCAATATTCCTTTGAAAATACTTTCTGAAGAAGAAGGGACAATTTAATATGGCTTTCGAGAAGATCACGATCGCCAATCCCATTGTCGGGATAGATGGTGAGATTTTTTCTAACCCCTGATCTTTCCCTTTTTTCGAAATTCTACGTGCACCTCCTGTTGCTTTGGAGTTGGGTTTCGTCTCTTTTATTGTTTTCTTTTCTTTTTTTTTTGGGCCTGTTTTCTTCTTCTTCTTCTTCTTCTTCTTCTTCTTCTTCTTCGTCAACACTCTTCATCATATATCATCATCTTCTTATTGCTCTTGGCAAATTTAGTTTTTCCTTTTTTTTTGGGGGGGGGTGTTGGGGGTGAGGGTTTTCTGAAGATTGATTCACACATTCCTCTCGTTCTGCTCTTCGATCTTGCCACTGTGCGAGAGCAGAACAAAAAGAAAGATTTTAGCAATTATTTTTTTTTAAAATATATGTATATTTTTATTTTATTTTTTGCCTAAAAGGTTATAAATTATTTTGGACTTTGTTTAGTCCAATTGCCTGGAATAAAGTCTCGTTATTGCAAAGCCTAGTTAACCTCTTGGTTTATATACGAGTTAGTATTTTTGTCCTGTTAGCGCGTCATTTCAGAGATTTGACAGATTTTGTTAATAAGATTTAACGGTATATTAAATTTATTATAAAATAATTTTCTAACATTTTAATTATTATTCTTAAAAATTTATACTAAATTTGAAAAAATACATAAAAGTAAAGATTCTTTTTTTTTTTTAATATTATCCCTAACAACAACCACAAACGAAAATCACCGCCAAGAATTATCCATAGCCTCCTATTCAATCTTCTTAAGAAACATTTCATCAAAGACACAGAATCCCTATGCACCTTCTTCCTTTGAGCTTTTTCCTCAATTCATTGGATTGAGAGAAAGACGGGATTAAAATTTCTCAAATTTACAAAATTTTTATTTTTGATAAAAAAAATATAATCCATCGCCAATTTTTTTTTTTTTTTTGGAGAATTAGGACATATGTAACGGATGGACATTTTTTAACTTTCATATTATTAAGAATAGATCATATAAATATAAATATTTATAATTTTTTTTTAGATAAAAGGTAATAATCAAGTAAAGGAAGGTTAACAAGTTATGCCCGCAAGTCGTCCACATGGGCATAATTAAAAGGAACAAACAGCCTAATTTATTTTCCCAGCACTTCTTAGTTGATAACCTTCCCAATGTAAGTTTGGGATATTATACTTTTTTCAAAAGACTAATCTATTAAATTTTACACCTTGCACGTTTATAAGTCCTCTGTTAATGTCCTCGGTTTAGGAATGGATATTGGATTCAAAATAAATCCGCTCTGATACCATTTATCAGAGAGTCATTATTTTTTTTTGAAAATATTAACTTATGGGGATGTATAATATTCATATTTATAAGGTCTAAAAATATTCTTCTCTTTTTCAATGTGGTATTCTGTCACATTCTCTCTCATCGAATACATTAATATTCATCGTGGATTAGGGCCTCTACCTACTTTTGAGCCTAAAGCACTTAGCGGCGAATATTAAATTCAGGATGGGTCGATTCTGATACTACTTATCACAAACTTAACTTTGATCTACAAATGACCTGTACTAACAATTCACTTGGCTCGAATACTAGTTCAATTTTTTTCGAAAGTTAGAATGCTATTATCTAAAAATAGAAAGAAACACACAAAGTAAACAAGAGATATAAATAACTTGATAAATATTACATTATTTTAAGAATGTAATTATATTATTACTTGGATGATTTACAAATAAGATTTCTAAGGGTATATATAATAATTCACCTCTTTAATTGATAGTTAAGATCTATTTGATGGTTCTTATTTTCTTTTTAGATTATTCTACACTTTACAAAATTTTAAAAGTTTCTATTTAGATAAATTTCTTTAATTCGGATAGAATGACAGAAAATAGCCCATTTCTGATTGGGTTGAGGCGGGAAAAACTTGACCAAAAATGACCAAACGACAAACGGAACCTCTTTGCATCAATTGACAAACCATTTCACTGGAGATTGGCCGCAAATTGCATTACAACGTGAAAGCATGGGAACAACATATAAGTTATGCAAAATGCCCCTGCATGTTTACGAGAAACCACAACTAAATCATGAAAGAAAATTATTATGCTCAGGCCAATAATAGCAAAACACCATTGCCCCTAAGTGTTTGCTTGTGCACACATAAAATCGAAACATTATCGGAAGAAACAGAAGTTGCCAACTGCGAAGTCAGTAAAGACGATGCTTAGTATATGGAACAGCAAGCTCATCACTTCCACTTCTTAAATTTTCCTCCAAACATTCCTTTCTTTCCACCGAACATTCCATGCTTTCGGAACTTTCCGTGCTTGAACTTGCCTCCATGGTGCTTAAATTTGCCACCATGCTTGAACTTTCCATGGCCATACCCATAACCATACCCATGACCATGGTGGGTGCCGTGAGACGAGTGGTGAGCACCAAAAGCAGCAGCGGCAGCAGCAGCACCACCAGCAATCATTGCCCCTAATCCACCTGCTCAAGATGTAAAGGGAGACCAAATTAACATTGTGAGCACACACACACGCACGAGAGACCAACAAAATTCTGAAATGTTGATAGCAATTAAGCAGGGATACCTGGATGGTGAGGAGCAGATGGACCGGGAGGATAGCCAGACGGCGGGTATCCAGCAGGAGGATAACCAGAGGGAGGGTAGCCCTGTGGGGGGTACCCTTGTGGGGGATATCCTTGCGGTGGATAGCCATGTGGGGGATACGCTCCAGGTGGTGGCGGGTGCTGTCCCGGATGATATACGGGAACACCATGACCATGTCCGTAAAAACCCTTGTCATGTTGTTTATCATGCTTGTCCTTGCCACCTCCCATATCTACTTACTTGGCAAGCAAATTCTGCATGTAGAAGCAGATGGATGGATGAAATGAACATTCAATCAGCTAGCTACTAGTTTTTAGATCTTCGACAACACACACGGGCACGCCAAAAACAAGAAAAAGGGGTAAAAAAAAAAAAAACAGGATGAGTGAGGAATGAAATTGGAAACAGTAAGACAATAGCATACATAGATTATTAGTCTGGGCCATTTGAGTACAACTGGAGGCTCCAGAATATGAACAAGTACCATCTAACACCGTAATATTGAATGGTCGACATGCTCAACACATCTGCTTTGGGTGAATTAAGATAGGGCAGGATAGGATCGATTATGTTTCTGATTTGCTCATGAACGAATTAGTAGTATCCGGTAGACACAGAGCAACAAATATAGAAAGAATACACACACACACGCGCGCGTATAGATATATATATATATATTTGTATTTGAACAAAAAAATAAAAAATAAAAGAAACCAAAGTGAATCCATGGGCAAGAAAAACGAGAACAACAATAAGAAAGCCACCAGAAAATAAGAATCAACAACAGTCCTCCCCCTTTTCCTTTATTTCTCGAGTAAATAAATTAATTTCTTTCGACATTAATATTAAATAAAAACGCACAATTTTTATTTTTTAATTTCAAAACGAAAGAAGCGAATCTCAACAAACAATTACCCGTCCCCCCCCCCCCCAAAAAAAAAAGGAAGCTTCAACTCATGCAGATCAGATCAATTCAAACAAATTCTAAAAGATTTATCCAAAGAAAGAGCTGAGACGAAAATGTAGATTTTATTACCTGGACTGGACGTAAGATTTGGAGTGCTAAAACAATTTAAAAAAAAAAAAAAAAAAACAAAGGTTGCAGACAAAGAAAAAACTGATTTTAGGGGCCTCTCGGCTTGCTGGACTACTACAAGAGGTTATAATCCATACATACCTCTGTATATATATATATTTGTATATGGGGGCGCGTGGTATCGTGAAAGACGAGGAGGAGGAGGAGGAGGAGGAGGAGGAGGACGGTAGGCCATGTTAGTTGGACGAATCAAGCAACCACGCGTTTACGTGACGCGATTTTAACGCGCATCCATGGAATCTTATTCCTCCGATCCTAACTTTAGCCAGAGTCTTATTGCCTTATTTTTACTTATATATATATATAAAGAAAGAAATCTTGTTATTTTATTTATTTTATAATAATTATCTATTTATTTTCAATCTATTAAATTTCGAATTCTGTTTTCCCTTCAACATCTAATATTAAAGATCTCCTATTTTTAAACTAGTTTAAAATTAGATTCTTCTCAAAAACATCTCCAACATATTATAGAAGAAGAAGCGAAGCATTTGCAATAAACATTATCTTTGTACCGCTGCATTTAATAAAAAAAATTAAAATTACTTAAATTTTTAATTTTAAATCTAAAATTTTATCTCCGATTCCTGTGAATTAATAAAAAAAAAAAGAAAAAAAAAGCAAAGAATCATCGCTACAATATTATATGGTTGAACTTTAAAGGTGTAGGGACATTCCTTAAAATACATCAGTACGATTAGTCCAAATGTTCGCACTAACATTCCGCGATATTATTGTCATCTACATTTTAATAAACAAATGAGTTTATTTTGACTATGTTATAATAAAATTTAAAAATGCTGCTATTAATGTATATTAACATTTGTTATAAGTATTAATTAATTGTCAATATCATTAAATATTAAAATAATATTTATAAAAAATATTGAAGTAGTAATTATAATGACATTTTGTTATTTGTCACTATACTAAGATCTCTTATTACCTATATAATTATCATTATAAATCATAATTAATATTAATTATAAGCATATTTGGACATTTATAAGTATCGTAACTAATAAGTAATATAATATTTTACAATCATCATTTAACTATAATTATCTTAATACTTGTCTAAATGTTACTTAAAAGAATTAATAAAAAAATTATAAATTGTAGTAATATTTTTAAAACATCATAATTAATTTTTTCTTTACATTTGTTACTATGTTATAATAATAACTAATTTATTTTAATAAAATAAATCTTAAAATTATAATTTTAAAAAATATAACATCAAACATTATTATTATTGATAAATTTATACAATTATATTTAAAATAAAAATTCACTTCTTTAAACATTATCCAAAATTACATGAAACTTACATTACTGTACATTTGAAATATGGTAATAATGTTCACTTATTTATAAAGAGTAAATATGATATGGACATATTATGCTTTTCCATCTTTCGTGTGGAAGAGAACCTATAGATTCTTTAAGCAATCAATTGGAATCTAAGTAAAAGATGTCATAAAAACAATTAGAAAAAAATGGCAATAAATTATTCAATGTATAAAAATTGCAACTTCCTTACATTATTATGCAAAACATTTGAAATATATGACCATAAAGTATTGCTAATAATGAAAGGAAAAAAATAAAGAACAAGTTAAATAATTCCAACACATGCACAAGCTCCAAGGTGTAAAACAGGATGTAAAACAGGAGTGAGTTGAGCGTTATCTGATATGGACATTGAACAAGCAACTTCATTAATCTATTTAGACCACCATCCTTATTCTATTTACCCCTAAGTAAATCCCCAAAAAGACCCACACACATGCAATCAATACTATCATATATCAGCATGAATGGCATGAGTACATTGGACAATAATGAAGCAGTGGACCTTTTCCTTAACAATAAAAGAGCAAATGACCAACATTAATGCAATATAAGAGGAACTATCAGACCCCTTCCCCCCAAAAGTTGGGAAAGATCATGGGATGCCAATCTAATTGTTAATGGATTAAATTCATAGAATCCCATGTAAATAACTAAGAACAAGGAATTGCAAATTCGTTCGTTTTCAAAATATAAAACTCATAAACACACCACTGTGCACACGTTTGCATAGGCTGCAGAATGGTGGTTATAAATTTACTTGCTTCAATATGATATTAAAGTATATACTCGAACAAATTAATTTCCACATGTTAAAACAACATACAATCCATGCAAGCCAATAGAAAGCAAAAGAGAAGAACAAGAATTGACCTGACAGATGCATGAAAAGGTAGAACTTAAGCAAGAGAAAAGAGACATGCTCATACCATTTCCAGTTTGCTACCTATAAAGCCACAATATTCCCTTGTTTACAATATATTAAAAGAGAGAAAATGTTAAATACAAGCATAAGATTGCATATCTAAGGAGAAAGGTAAAACCTAGACATTATTATGATCTAGGTCCAACAATGGCACGACTGTGCTATCACACAAACAAAACTTCATAATATTAAATGTCATATTTAGCTTCAAGTGCTTGAATTAAGTCAAAGAACTTCCTTATACACTATGACATCTTAGACCTCAAATTCTCCACATAAAAAAGTGTACTATATATATATATATCTTCCTTCCTAAATACAACAAAGATTCTAATCCCTCTTCTAACACCCTAAATCATATTATGCAAGTATATTATTTAGATTTTTCTTTCGTGGATATTAATTAAGCATAATCTAAAGGAAACTTATATTGATAACAAAAAAGAAAGTTAAGAGAGAAATACCTTTAAAAGCAAGTACAGGAAATATATAAGTAAGTACTATGCTTCTTCTTTAGATGGATGGTCATCTTTTGTTGCATTCATCATGTCAATAGTTATAGCTTCTATATCATTCCTAATCCAATTAACTTCTTCAATTTGTTCATTGCAATGTTGTGTTATATGATCGATCAATTGATGATTGTCATTCAATTGACTTATCAACTCTTCCCCAATATTATAGGTATCCCGAGGTCCACTTCTAACAATAACATGCCAATTGGGTTGTAATACATCTTCAACATAAAATACTTACTTCACTTGTGGTGCCAAAACAAATGGTTCATCCTTTAAATAAGCACTAGTATGAACCAACTTTGAAAAGTTAACTAAAGTGAATCTAAATTTGTCTCTCTCAGTTCCCTTTTCCCTCTCTACATCAACCCAATCACATTTAAATAACATAACTCTAAATTTGTCAAAATAATTCAATTCAATCATATCCTTTATTAAGCCATAATAAGAAACATCTTCTACTGACAATAATGTTTTTGTTGACACAATAACACCATTATTTTGTGTTTTTCTTCTATTTTCTACATCTTTTGTATGGAATCTAAGACCTCAAATGATATATCCTTTGAACCTCTTCCCAACTTTATTTGACCCTAAAGCTAGCCATTTGATTTGTTCTGTAATTTTTGGAGAATTTAATTGTATTAAGCGTCCAATCTAGTAAGAATAATAAACATTGATATGCCATTGATTAACAATTTTTTGAAAACAATAAAGAACTTAAAAAAAAGGATAATATTGCAATCAGAGGCAATATTTGTATAATTCCTAGTGAAATGGAAAAGGAAAAAATATCAATGTAAATAGAAACATATATTATGCAATAAATTTTGTTAAAATTAAGAAGACAAAATGATTAAAATGAAGAAAAACATAATTTGAAAACATACTTTCAATAGGAAACATTCATCGATAATGAACAGGTCTTGTTAATTTTGCCTCTGTGGCCAAATGAACAACCAAATGCACCATTATAGTGAAAAATGATAAAGGAAAGAGCATTCCATGGAAGAAAGAGTTTCTATTATTTGTGTCTTAAATTCTTCCAAGCGACTTACTTTAAGAATCTTTGCATATATTTCTCGAAAATATGAACTTAAATCAACTATAGCTTGAATAACTTTACTTGGTAAAGAACCCCTCACTACTATTACAAGTATGTTTTGCATCAAGACATGACAATCATGACTTTTGAGCCTAATGACTTTGTGTTGCTTAACTTTGACACATCTAAAAAGGTTTGATGAGTAATTATTTGGGACTTTCACTCTTTTTAATACCCTGAGTATTTTTTCTTTCTCTGCCAAAGACATTTTATAACAAGCATGAGGTAATAATAGCTTTCCATTAGGAAGTTCTTTGGGGTGAGGTCATTTCTTATACCTATTGCTTGAAGGTCAAAACGAGCTTTCAAATTATCTTTTGTTTTTCCATCTATGTACAATAGTATATTTAAAATATTATCATACACATTCTTCTCAATATGTATAACATCAAAGTTATGCCTTATCAAATTAAACTCCCAATAAGGTAAAGTAAAGAATATACTTTTTTTTAATGCATCACTCAAATTAATGTCTGTACCATCTTCATTCTTTAAAACCACTTGACCTTTTTATAGATATAAAATATCACTTCCACTTAGTGTCTTGGGCTTTCTTCTATATCTTCTTTATCATCAAAATTGAATTTATCACTCCTAAAAGGATGATCAAGTTCCAAAAATCGATGATAACCTATAAAACAATACTTGCCACCATAATATAACCATTTCGACCATGTATCCAAACCACAAGATATGTATGCAAATTTACCCTTAGTATTCCACCTTGATAACAAACCATAAGCAGGAAAATCATTAATTGTCCACATTAATGCAATATGCATTTGGAAGGTTCTTTTTAAATGTGCATCATATGTCTCCAACCCATTTAACCAAAGGTCTTTCAACTCATTAATTAGTGGCTATATCATTACATCAATTTTGTCACTAGGAGACTTAGGACCAAGAATGAGTAAAGCCAAAATTAAAGATGGTTGTTCATGCATAACCAAGGAGGTAAGTTATACACAATAATGATAACAGGCCAAGTGCTATACACAACACTCATATTTCTAAATGAATTAAACCTGTCACTAGCTAAACCAAGTTGAACATTTCGAGGTTCTTTTAAGAATTCCCTATGTCACACATTAAACCTTTTTCCATGCTAGATCATTAGCAGGATGCCTCAAATGCCCATCATTTTTATGTTCATCAAGGTGCCATCGCATTAAGGAAGCTAATTTAGAACACATAAATAATCTCTATAATTTAGGCTTTAAAGGAAACCAACGCAATTGTTTTGTTGCTTTTTTAGTTTTCTTCTTCATTAGCTCTATAAAATCTATTTGCTTATTCTCCCATCTTGGGGCACCAAAAATGGAACAAACATTGTCTTTCTCATTTTCTTCCTAAAATAACATGCAAAAATTGGGACAAATTTCAATCTTTTTATAACCAAGTCCTAATTCATCAACTATTTTCTTGACCTCATAATTTGATTTAGGTAACTTCTCTCAATATTTTAAGTAAACCTAAAAATAACTTATTGCTCCACTTATGAACATATTTCTTATGAAATAGATCCAAGATGAATGATAGCTTACTATGTTTCTTGCACCCTTTGAAAAGCTCGTCATTAGTCTCTTGCAAAAGCCCATAAAATTTCAAAGCTTCTTTATTTAATCCTTCACCCATTTGATGCACATTTTGATCATCTTTATAGTCATCAAATTCTTGGTTATCCCTACACAAACCCCTATTATATTATTAGAATAAGCTGCAACTATATCCTTAAAATACCCTTATAGATTATATTCTCCTCCTAGAGTGGGTTGTCCATGATTATTTTCAAAATAGCTATCTTTTTCATACTCTGAAAGCTTTAGCTTTCCATGAAATATCCAATTGGTATAACTTAAGGAGAACCCATGTTTTAGAATGAGGTTGGTAGTGTAAAAGTGATATTTGTTGTTTTTGGCTATTGGTGCAAGGATCTCCTTAAGTTGTGCAAACGAAATGCAAGATTTTGTTTTAGCTACGTAAACAATATGCTGACAGTTGATCAATCTTATTGTATATAGATAGAGGTCTGAATAATATGTATCTTGATTCTTATAGTTATGTTCGTTTTAGCTTGCTTTTTTTTTTATCAAAAAGAAAATATGGATTTTTTTCAACTTTTCTTTCTTATGATATGATGTGTTACTATTATGCTTTTAGGCTATAAACATATTTGCAGCTCAATTGGTGTTTACTGAAAATAGGCTGACCATGATGAAAGACATTTCAAGATTATGGGCAATTCTTGCCATAGGTAGTCCTCTATCCTTATTTCCTCCTTTCTGTCTCATTGTTTAATTGCACATATATATCAATTCAAAAAAATATTCGTAATATTTATTTATTATTCAGATAAATATGAAAATATTTTAAATAAATTTGTTTTAAATTTTAATTAAATTAAAATTGAACCTAAATAATATATATTTTTTATTAACAATAAAGTTCAAGTTAACTTGATATATTCTATTTATAACAAATTTAGTAAAATATTAAAGACATAAATGGAGAAAACAAATCCTCATTTGTCGCCATGACTTTGCCACCAAGTCAACTATTTTTGTTTTCGAATCAAATAAGTCATGTTATCTACTATGATTTGTTGGAATAAAAAATGGCCCATGATCCGGGCTTAATAATGTCCATGAACCATCAATACCATGAATTCTTTCAATTTCAACAAATAATGGAGTCCTTGATCTTGAATTGCATTTCTTATTGATATTTATTGGTTGAACTCCAAAATAATAAGTCCCTCCAATCATTTTTGATACAATGATCATAAAATTAACATTTGGTGCTAAACTACCTTGTATATTAATTAAAATAAACATATCTAAACTCCATTGAAACACTAAATGTGTTTACTTCCATTAACCAAAGAAGTCCATCATCTTAATTTGCATTTTGTACTAATGTTAAGTAGTTTAATTACTAAATAATGAGACTTTCAATCCCCCTTAAGCTAATTAGACTCCTCTTTTTGTTCCAAAGACTATTTTTCATGCAATGATCATGAATCTATCTTTTGCGTCTTTCTGAATGACTATATTCATTGTGAATACTACGTCCATGAACCATCTATACCATGAATTCATTTAATTCCAACAAACAATGGAGTCATTGATCTAGAATTGCATTTCTCATTGATATTAATTAGTTGAATTTCAAAATAAAGAGTCCCTCCCATCATTTCTAGTTAGCATGGCATCTCGTTTGGTTCTAAATACATTTTTTGATACAGTGATCATGAAAGTAAACTTTGATGCCAAACTAGATAGAATATTAATTAAAATAGACATGTCTAAACACCAATTAAACTCTATATGTGTTTACATCCATCAACCAAAGGTATCCTTCATCTTAGTTTGCATTTGGTACTAATGTTATATTAATTAAAATAAACATGTCTAAACTAAATAGAAACACTAAATCTATCTACTTCCATCAACCAAAGGAGTCCTTCATCTTAGTTTGCATTTTGTACTAATGTTGACTGGTTGAATTCCTAAATAATGAGACTTTCAATCCGCCTTAAGCTAATTAAGGACCTCTTTTTGTTCCAAAGACTATTTTTCATGCAATGACCATGAAATTATCTTTTGTGTCTTTCTTAATGACTATATTCATTGTGAAAACAATGTGCATGAACCATCAATACCATGAATTGATTCAATTCTAAGAAATAATGGAGTCCTTGATCTTGAATTGCATTTCTTATTGATATTTAATGGTTAAATAACAAAATAAAGAGTCCCTCCTATCATTTTTGGTTAGCAAGGCTTCTCTTTTGGTTTTAAACACACTTTTTAATACAGTGATCATGAAAGTAAAATTTAATGCTAAACTAGCTAATATATTAAAAGAAATAAACATGTCTAAACTCCTTCAAAACGCTAAATGTGTTTACTTTCATCAACTAAAAGAGTCATTCATCTTAGTTTGCATTTCATATTAATGTTAAGTAGTTTAATTCCTAACAAACAAGACTTTCAATCCGCCATAAGTTAATTAGACTCTATTTTTTGTTCCAAAGACTATTTTTCGTGCAATGACCATGAAATTATCTTTTCCGTATTTTTGAACGACTATATTCATTGTGAAAACAATGTCCATGAACCATCAATAACATGAATTCATTCAATCCAACAAATAATGGAGTCCTTGATCTTAAATTGCATTTCTTATTGATATCTATTGGTTGAATTCCAAAATAAAGAGTCCCTCTAATCATTTCTAGTTAACAAGGCTTCTCTTTTGGTTCTAAACACACTATTTGATACAGTGATCATAAAATTAACATTTGGTGCTAAACTACCTTGCATATTAATTAAAATAAATATGTCTAAACTCCATTAAAACTCTAAATGTGTTTACTTCCATTAACCAAAAGAGTCCTTCATCTTAGTTTGCATGTTGTACTAATGTTAAGTAGTTTAATTCCTAAATAAAGAGACTTTCAATCTGCCTTAAGCTAATTAGACTCCTCTTTTTGTTCTAAAGAATATTTTTCATGCAATGACCATGAATCTATCTTTTACGTCTTTCTGAACGACTATATTCATTGTTAAAACAACGTCCATGAACCTTCTATACGATGAATTCATTCAATTCCAACAAACAATGCAATCATTGATCTTGGATTTCATTTCTTATTGATATTAATTAGTTAAATTATAAAATAAAGAGTCTCTCCCATCACTTCTGGATAGCAAGGCTTCTTTTTTGGTTCTAAACACACTTTTTGATACAATGATCATGAAAGCAAACTTTGGTGTTAAACTAGCTAGTATATTAATTAAAATAAACATGTCTAAACTCCAATTAAACTATAAATGTGTTTACATCCTTCAATCAAAGGTGTCCTTCACCTTAGTTTACATTTGGTACTAATGTTAAGTGGTTTAATTCCAAAATAATGAGATTGTCACTCCGCCTTACGTCGATCAGGGTCCTATTTTTGTTCAAAAGACTATTTTTCATGTAATGTCCATGAAATTATCTTTTGCATCATTCCTAACGACTCTATTCATTGTGAAAATAATATCCATGAACTATCAATGCCATGAATTGATTCAATTCTAACAAATAATGAAGTCCTTTATCTTGAATTGCATTTCTTATTGATATTTATTGGTTGAATGCCAAAATAAAGAGTTCCTCCCACCATATCTGGTTAGCAAGGCTTCTCTTTTGATTCTAAACAGACATTTTGCTATAGTGATCATGAAATTAATATTTGGTGCTAATCTACCTTGTATATTAATTAAAATAAACATGTCTAAAATCCATTAAAACACTAAATGTGTTTACTTCTATCAACCAAAGGAGTCCTTCATCTTAGTTTGCATTTCGTACTAATGTTAAGTATTTTTATTCCTAAATAAAGAGACTTTCAATCTACCTTAAGCTAATTAGACTCCTGTTTTTGTTCCAAAGACTATTTTTCATGCAATGACCATGAATCTATATTTTACATCTTTCTAAATGACTATATTCATTGTGAAAACAACGTCCATGAACCTTCTATACCATGAATTCATTCAATTCCAACAAACAATGTAGTCATTGATCTTGAATTGCATTTCATATTGATATTAATTAGTTAAATTATAAAATGAAGAGCCTCTCCCATCATTTCTGGTTAGCAAGATTTCTCTTTTGCTTCTAAACACACTTTTTGATATAGTGATCATAAAAGTAAACTTTGGTGTTAAACTAGCTAGTATATTAATTAAAATAAACATGTCTAAACTCCAATTAAACTCTAGATGTGTGTACATCCTTCAATCAAAGGTGTCCATCTTAGTTTGCATTTGGTATGAATGTTATGCGGTTTAATTCCAAAATAATAAGACTGTCAAGCCGTCTTACGCAAATTAGGGTCTTATTTTTGTTCCAAAGACTATTTTTCATGTAATGTCCACGAAATTATCTTTTGCATCATTCTTAATGACTATATTCATTGTGAAAATAATGTTCATGAACCATCAATACCATGAATTGATTCAATTCTAACAAATAATGGAGTCCTTGATCTTGAATCGCATTTCTTATTGATATTTATTGGTTGAATACCAAAATAAAGAGTCCTTCCCATTATATCTGGTTAGCAAGGCTTCTTTTTTGGTTCTAAACAGACATTTTGCGGTAGTGATCATGAAATTAATATTTGGTGCTAATCTACCTTGTATATTAATTAAAATAAACTTCTCTAAAATCAATAGAAATGCTAAATGTGTTTACTTCCATCAATCAAAGGAGTCCTTCATATTTGTTTGCATTTTGTACTAATGTGAAGTAGTTTAATTCCCAAATAATGAGACTTTCAATCTGCCTTAAGCTAATTAGACTCCTCTTTTTGTTCCAAAGACTATTTTTCATGCAATGACCATGAATCTATCTTTTACATCTTTCTGAACAACTATGTTTATTGTGAAAACAATGTCCATGAACCATCTATACCATGAATTTAGTTAATTCCAACAAACAATGCAGCCATAGATCTTGAATTGCATTTCTCAATGATACTAATTAATTGAATATTAAAATAAAGAGTTCCTTACATCTGGTTAGCAAGGCCTCTCTTTTGGTTTTAAACACACTTTTTGGTACAGTGATCATGAAAGTAAACTTTGGTGCTAAACTAGTATATTAATTAAAATAAACATCTCTAAACTCCATTGAAACTATAAATGTGTTTACATCCGTCAACCAAAGGAATCTTCATCTTAGTTTGCATTTTGTACTAATGTTAAGTAGTTTAATTCCAAAATAATGAGATTGTCAATCCACCTTATGCTAATTAGGGTCCTCTTTTTGTTCCAAAGACTATTTTTCATGCAATGACCATGAAATTATCTTTTTTGTCTTTCTTAACGACTATATTCATTGTGAAAACAATGTCTATGAACCATCAATACCATGAATTGTTTCAATTCCAACAAATAATTGAGTCCTTGATCTTGAATTGCATTTCTTAATGATATTAATTAATTGAATATTAAAATAAAGAGTCCCTTAAATCTGGTTAGCAAGGCCTCTTTTGGTTCTAAACACATTTTTTGGTACAGTGATCATGAAAGTAAACTTTGGTGTTAAACTAGCTAGCATATTAATTAAAATAAACATCTCTAAACTTTATTAAAACTATAAATGTGTTTACATCCGTCAACCAAAGGTGTCTTCATCTTATTTTGCATTTTGTATTAATATTAAGTGGTTTAATTCCAAAATAATGAGATTGTCAATCCACCTTACGCTAATTAGGGTCCTTTTTTTGTTCCAAAGACTATTTTTCATGCAATGACCATGAAATTATCTTTTGTGTCTATCTTAACAACTATACTCAATGTGAAAACAATGTCCATGAACCATCAATACCATGAATTGTTTCAATTCCAACAAATAATGGAGACCTTGATCTTAAATTGCATTTCTTATTAATATTTATTGGTAGAATATCAAAATAAAGAGTCCCTCCAATCATATCTGGTTAGCAAGGCTTCTCTTTTGGTTCTAAACACACTTTTTGATACAGTGATCATGAAATTAACATTTGGTACTAAACTACATTGCATATTAATTAAAATAAACATGTCTAAACCCATTGAAACACTAAATGTGTTTACTTCCATCAACCAAAGGAGTCCTTCATCTTATATTGCATTTCGTACTAATGTTACGTGGTTTATTTATTAAATAATAAGACATTCAATTCGTATTAAGCTAAAAACCCTCCTCTTTCAGTTCCAAAGACTATTTTTCATGCAATGACCATGAAACTATCTTTTGTGTCTTTCTCAACAACTACATTCATGATGAAAACAATGTTTATTGAACATCAATACCACCAATTCATTCAATTAAAACAAACAAAGGAATCCTTGATCTTAGTTTGCATTTTGTACTAATGTTAAGTAGTTTAATTCTAACAAATAATGGAGTCCTTGATCTTGAATTACATTTCTTATTGATATTTATTAGTTGAATTGCAAAATAAAGAGTCCCTCCAATCATTTTTGGTTAGCAAGGCTTTTTTTTTTTGGTTTTAAACACACTTTTTGATATAATGATCTTGAAATTAACATTTGGCGCTAAACTACCTTGCATATTAATTAAAATAAACATTTCTAAACCCATTGAAACTCTAAATGTGTTTACTTCCATCAACCAAAGGAGTCCTTCATCTTAGTTTGCATTTCATACTAATGTTAAGTAGTTTAATTCCTAAATAATGAGACTTTCAAACCACCTTAAGCTAATTGGGTTCCTCTTTTTGTTCCAAAGACTATTTTTCATGCAATGACCATCAATCAATCTTTTACGTCTTTCTAAATGACTATATTCATTGTGAAAACAACGTCCATGAACCATCTGTACCATGAATACATTTAATTACAACAAACAATGGAGTCATTGATCTTGAATTGCATTTCTTATTGATATTATTTAGTTGAATTTTAAAATAAAGAGGCCCTCCCATCATTTCTAGTTAGCAAGGCTTCTTTATTGGTTCTCAACACACCTTTTGATACAGTGATCATGAAAGTAAACTTTGGTGCTAAACTAGCTACTATATTAATTAAAATAAACATGTCTAAACTCCATTGAAACTCTAAAAGTGTTTACATTCGTCAACCAAAGGTGTCCTTCATATATTTATACATTTAGTACTAATATTAAGTGGTTTAATTTCAAAATAATGAGACTGTCAATCTGCCTTACGTTAATTAGGGTCCTCTTTTGTTTCCAAGAACTATTTTTCATGCAATGACCATGAAATTATCTTTTGTATATTTCTTAACGACTATATTCATTGTGAGAAAAATGTCCATGAAGCATCAATATCATGAATTGATTCAATTCTAACAAATAATGGAGTCCTTGATCTTGAATTGTATTTCTTATTAATATTCATATGTTGAATACCAAAATAAAGAGTCCCTCCCATCATTTCTGGTTAGCAAGGCTTCTCTTTTGGTTCTAAACACACTTTTTGATACAGTGATCATGAAATTAACATTTGGTACTAAACTACATTGCATATTAATTAAAATAAACATGTCTAAACCCATTGAAACACTAAATGTGTTTTTACTTCCATCAACCAAAGGAGTCCTTCATCTTATATATTGCATTTCGTACTAATGTTACGTGGTTTTTATTTATTAAATAATAAGACATTCAATTCGTATTAAGCTAAAAACCCTCCTCTTTCAGTTCCAAAGACTATTTTTCATGCAATGACCATGAAACTATCTTTTGTGTCTTTCTCAACAACTACATTCATGATGAAAACAATGTTTATTGAATATCAATACCACCAATTCATTCAATTAAAACAAACAAAGGAATCCTTGATCTTAGTTTGCATTTTGTACTAATGTTAAGTAGTTTAATTCTAACAAATAATGGAGTCCTTGATCTTGAATTACATTTCTTATTGATATTTATTAGTTGAATTGCAAAATAAAGAGTCCCTCCAATCATTTTTTTGGTTAGCAAGGCTTTTTTTTTTTTGGTTTTTTAAACACACTTTTTGATATAATGATCTTGAAATTAACATTTGGCGCTAAACTACCTTGCATATTAATTAAAATAAACATTTCTAAACCCATTGAAACTCTAAATGTGTTTACTTCCATCAACCAAAGGAGTCCTTCATCTTAGTTTGCATTTCATACTAATGTTAAGTAGTTTAATTCCTAAATAATGAGACTTTCAAACCACCTTAAGCTAATTGGGTTCCTCTTTTTGTTCCAAAGACTATTTTTTCATGCAATGACCATCAATCAATCTTTTACGTCTTTCTAAATGACTATATTCATTGTGAAAACAACGTCCATGAACTATCTGTACCATGAATACATTTAATTACAACAAACAATGGAGTCATTGATCTTGAATTGCATTTCTTATTGATATTATTTAGTTGAATTTTAAAATAAAGAGGCCCTCCCATCATTTCTAGTTAGCAAGGCTTCTTTATTGGTTCTCAACACACCTTTTGATACAGTGATCATGAAAGTAAACTTTGGTGCTAAACTAGCTACTATATTAATTAAAATAAACATGTCTAAACTCCATTGAAACTCTAAAAGTGTTTACATTCGTCAACCAAAGGTGTCCTTCATATATTTATACATTTAGTAATAATATTAAGTGGTTTAATTTCAAAATAATGAGACTGTCAATCTGCCTTACGTTAATTAGGGTCCTCTTTTGTTTCCAAGAACTATTTTTCATGCAATGACCATGAAATTATCTTTTGTATATTTCTTAACGACTATATTCATTGTGAGAAAAATGTCCATGAAGCATCAATATCATGAATTGATTCAATTCTAACAAATAATAGAGTGCTTGATCTTGAATTGTATTTCTTATTAATATTCATATGTTGAATACCAAAATAAAGAGTCCCTCCCATCATTTCTGGTTAGCAAGGCTTCTCTTTTGGTTCTAAACACACTTTTTGATACAGTGATCATGAAATTAACATTTGGTACTAAACTACATTGCATATTAATTAAAATAAACATGTCTAAACCCATTGAAACACTAAATGTGTTTACTTCCATCAACCAAAGGAGTCCTTCATCTTATATTGCATTTCGTACTAATGTTACGTGGTTTATTTATTAAATAATATGACATTCAATTCGTATTAAGCCAAAAACCTTCCTCTTTCAGTTCCAAAGACTATTGTTCATGCAATGACTATGAAACTATCTTTTGTGTCTTTCTCAACAACTATATTCATGATGAAAACAATGTTTATTGAACATCAATACCACCAATTCATTCAATTAAAACAAGCAAAGGAATCCTTGATCTTAGTTTGCATTTTGTACTAATGTTAAGTAGTTTAATTCTAACAAATAATGGAGTCCTTGATCTTGAATTACATTTCTTATTGATATTTATTAGTTGAATTGCAAAATAAAGAGTCCCTCCAATCATTTTTGGTTAGCAAGGCTTCTCTTTTGGTTTTAAACACACTTTTTGATATAATGATCTTGAAATTAACATTTGGCACTAAACTACCTTGCATATTAATTAAAATAAACTTTTCTAAACCCATTGAAACTCTAAATATGTTTACTTCCATCAACTAAAGGAGTCCTTCATCTTAGTTTGCATTTCGTACTAATGTTAAGTAGTTTAATTCATAAATAATGAGACTTTCAATTTGCGTTAAGCTAATTAGGCTCCATTTTTTTGTTCCAAAGACTATTTTTCATGTAATAACCATGAAATTATCTTTTGCGTCTTTTTCAACGACTACATTCATTGTGAAAACAATGTCCATTGAACATCAATACCATGAATTTATTCAATTAAAAGCAACAAAGGAGTCCTTGATCTTAGTTTACATTTCATACCAATGTTAAGCAGTTTAATTCCAACAAATAATGAAGTTCTTGATCTTGAATTGTATTTCTTATTTGTATTTATTGGTTGAATTCCAAAATAAAGAGTCCCTCCAATCATTTCTAGTTAGCAAGGCTTCTCTTTTGGTTCTAAACACACTTTTTGATACAGTGATCATGTAATTAACATTTGATGCCAAACTACCTTGTATATTAATGAAAATAAACATGTCTAAACTTTATTGAAACACTAAATGTGTTTACTTCCATCAACCGAAGGAGTCCTTCATCTTAGTTTGCATTTCGTACTAATGTTAAGTAGTTTAATTCCTAAATAATGAGACTTTCAAACCACCTTAAGCTAATTAGGTTCCTCTTTTTGTTCCAAAGACTATTTTTCATGCAATGACCATGAATCAATCTTTTACGTCTTTCTAAATGACTATATTCATTTCGAAAACAACGTCCATGAACCATCTATACCATGAATACATTTAATTACAACAAACAATGGAGTCATTGATCTTGAATTGCATTTCTTATTGATATTATTTAGTTGAATTTTAAAATAAAGAGGCCCTCCCATCATTTCTAGTTAGCAAGGCTTCTTTATTGGTTCTAAACACACCTTTTGATACAGTGATCATGAAAGTAAACTTTTGTGCTAAACTAGCTACTATATTAATTAAAATAAACATGTCTAAACTCCATTGAAACTCTAAAAGTGTTTACATCCGTCAACCAAAGGTGTCCTTCATATATCTATACATTTAGTACTAATATTAAGTGGTTTAATTTCAAAATAATGAGACTGTCAATCTGCCTTACGTTAATTAGGGTCCTCTTTTGTTTCCAAGAACTATTTTTCATGCAATGACCATGAAATTATCTTTTGTATATTTCTTAACGACTATATTCATTGTGAGAAAAATGTCCATGAAGCATCAATATCATGAATTGATTCAATTCTAACAAATAATGGAGTCCTTGATCTTGAATTGCATTTCTTATTAATATTCATATGTTGAATACCAAAATAAAGAGTCTCTCCAATCATATCTGGTTAGCAAGGCTTCTCTTTCGGTTCTAAACACACTTTTTGATACAGTGATCATGAAATTAACATTTGGTACTAAACTACATTGCATATTAATTAAAATAAACATGTCTAAACCCATTGAAACACTAAATGTGTTTACTTCCATCAACCAAAGGAGTCCTTCATCTTATATTGCTTTTCGTACTAATGTTACGTGGTTTATTTATTAAATAATAAGACATTCAATTCGTATTAAGCTAAAAACCCTCCTCTTTTAGTTTCAAAGACTATTTTTCATGCAATGACCATGAAACTATCTTTTGTGTCTTTCTCAACAACTATATTCATGATGAAAACAATGTCTATTGATCATCAATACCACCAATTCATTCAATTAAAACAAACAAAGGAATCCTTGATCTTAGTTTGCATTTTGTACTAATGTTAAGTAGTTTAATTCTAACAAATAATGGAGTCCTTGATCTTGAATTACATTTCTTATTGATATTTATTAGTTGAATTGCAAAATAAAGAGTCCCTCCAATCATTTTTGGTTAGCAAGGCTTCTCTTTTGGTTTTAAACGCACTTTTTGATATAATGATCTTGAAATTAACATTTGGTGCTAAACTACCTTGCATATTAATTAAAATAAACTTTTCTAAACCATTGAAACTCTAAATATGTTTACTTCCATCAACTAAAGGAGTCCTTCATCTTAGTTTGCATTTCGTACTAATGTTAAGTAGTTTAATTCATAAATAATGAGACTTTCAATTTGCGTTAAGCTAATTAGGCTCCATTTTTTGTTCCAAAGACTATTTTTCATGTAATAACCATGAAATTATCTTTTGCGTCTTTTTCAACGACTACATTCATTGTGAAAACAATGTCCATTGAACATCAATACCATGAATTCATTCAATTAAAACCAACAAAGGAGTCCTTGATCTTAGTTTACATTTCATACTAAAGTTAAGCAGTTTAATTCCAACAAATAATGAAGTTCTTGATCTTGAATTGTATTTCTTATTTGTATTTATTGGTTGAATTCCAAAATAAAGAGTCCCTCCAATCATTTCTAGTTAGCAAGGCTTCTTTTTTGGTTCTAAACACACTTTTTGATACAGTGATCATGTAATTAACAATTGATGCCAAACTACCTTGTATATTAATGAAAATAAACATGTCTAAACTTTATTGAAACACTAAATGTGTTTACTTCCATCAACCAAAGGAGTCCTTCATCTTAGTTTGCATTTCGTACTAATGTTAAGTAGTTTAATTCCTAAATAATGAGACTTTCAAACCACCTTAAGCTAATTAGGTTCCTCTTTTTGTTCCAAAGACTATTTTTCATGCAATGACCATGAATCAATCTTTTACGTCTTTCTAAATGACTATATTCATTGTGAAAACAACGTCCATGAACCATCTATACCATGAATACATTTAATTACAACAAACAATAGAGTCATTGATCTTGGATTGCATTTCTTATTGATATTATTTAGTTGAATTTTAAAATAAAGAGGCCCTCCCATCATTTCTAGTTAGCAAGGCTTCTTTATTGGTTCTAAACACACCTTTTGATACAGTGATCATGAAAGTAAACTTTGGTGCTAAACTAGCTACTATATTAATTAAAATAAACATGTCTAAACTCCATTGAAACTCTAAAAGTGTTTACATCCGTCAACCAAAGGCGTCCTTCATATATCTATACATTTAGTACTAATATTAAGTGGTTTAATTTCAAAATAATGAGACTGTCAATCTGCCTTACGTTAATTAGGGTCCTCTTTTGTTTCCAAGAACTATTTTTCATGCAATGACCATGAAATTATCTTTTGTATTGTGAGAAAAATGTCCATGAAGCATCAATATTATGAATTGATTCAATTCTAACAAATAATGGAGTCCTTGATCTTGAATTGTATTTCTTATTAATATTCATATGTTGAATACCAAAATAAAGAGTCTCTCCCATCATTTCTGGTTAGCAAGGCTTCTCTTTTGGTTCTAAACATACTTTTTGCTAGAGTGATCATGAAATTAATATTTAGTACTAATTTACTTTGTATATTAATTAAAATAAACATGTCCAAAATTAATAGAAATGCTAAATGTGTTTACTTCCATCAACCAAAGAAGTCATTCATCTTAGTTTTCATTTCGTACTAATGTTATATGGTTTAATTCCTAAATAATGAGACTTTCTATTTGCCTTACGCTAATTAAGGTCTACTTTTTCTTCCAAAGACTATTTTTTTGTGAAATGACCATGAACCATTAATACCATTAACTCATTCAATTCCAACAAACAATGGAATCCTTAATCTTGACTTGCTTTTCTTATTAATATCAATTGGTTGAATTCCAAAATAAAGAGTACCTCCCATCATTTCAGGTCAGGAAGGCTCCTCTTTTGGTTCCAAACATACTTTTTAATACAGTGATCATAGAATTAACATTTATGGCAAAACTACCTAGTATTTAAATTAAAACAAACAAGTCTAAACACCATTAAAACTCTAAATGTGTTTACTTTCATCATCCAAAGGAGTCCTTCATCTAAGATTGCATTTCATACTAATGATAAGTGGTTTAATTCCTTAATAATGAGACATTCAATTCGCATTAACCTAAAAAGGCTCTCTTTTTGTTCCAAAGACTATTTTTCATGCAATGACCATGAAACTATCTTTTGTGTTTTTCTTTTCGACTACATTTATTGAGAAAACAATGTCTATGAACCATCAATACCATGAATTCTTTAGATTTCAACAAATAATGGAGTCCTTGATCTTGAATTGCATTTCTTATTGATATTTATTGGTTGAACCCAAAATAACAAGTCCCTCTAATCATTTCTGGTTAGCAAGGCTTCTCTTTTGGTTCTAAACACACTTTTTGATACAGTGATCATGAAATTAACATTTGGTGCCAAACTACCTTGTATATTAATTAAAATATACATGTCTAAACTCCATTGAAACACTAAATGTGTTTACTTCCTTTAACCAAAGGAGTCTTACATCTTAATTTGCATTTTTTACTAATGTTAAGTAGTTTAATTCCTAAATAATGGGATTTTCAATCCACCTTAGGCTAATTAGGCTCTTCTTTTTGTTTCAAAGACTATCTTGCATGCAATGATCATGAATCTATCTTTTGCAACTTTCAGAACAACTATATTCATTGTGAATACAATGTGCATGAACCATTTATACCATGAATTCATTTAATTCCAACAAACAATGGAGTCATTGATCTTGAATTGCATTTCTCATTGATATTAATTAGTTGAATTCCAAAATAAAGAGTCCCTCCCATCATTTCTGGTTAGCAGGGCATCTCTTTGGGTTCTAAACACACTTTTTGATATAGTGATCATGAAAGTAAACTTTGATGCCAAACTAGCTAGAATATTAATTAAAATAAACATGTCTAAAATCCATTGAAACTCTAAATGTGTTTACTTCCATCAACCAAAGGTGTCCTTCATCTTAATTTGCATTTCATACTAATGTAAAGTGGTTTAATTTCCAAAGACTATTTTTCATGCAATGACCATAAAGTTATCTTTTGTGTTTTTCTTAACAACTATATTCATTGTGAAAACAATGTCTATGAACCATCACTATCATGAATTCATTCAATTCCATCAAATAATGGGTTCCTTGATCTTGAATTGCATTTCTTATTGATATTTATTGGTTGAATTCCAAAATAAAGAGTCCCTCCAAACATTTATGGTTAACAATGCTTCTTTTATAGTTTTAAACATACTTTTTGATACAACGATCATGAAATTGACATTTGGTACTAAACTACCTTGCATATTAATTAAATTAAACATGCCTAAAGTCCATTGAAACACTAAATGTGTTTACTTCTATCACCCAAATGAGTCCGTCTTAGTTTGCATTTCGTACTAATGTTAAGTAGTTTACTTCCTAAATAATGAGAGTTTCAATCCGCCTTAAATTAATTAGACTCCTAATTTTGTTCCAAAAACTATTTTTCATCCAATGACCATGAATTTATCTTTTACAACTTTACCAATGACTATATTCATGTGAAAATAACGTCTATGAACCATCTGTACCATCAATTCATTCAATTCCAGCAAACAATACAATCATTAATCTTGAATTGCATTTCTTATTGATATTAATTATTTGAATATTAAAATAAAGAGTCCCTACCATCATTTTTGGTTAGCAAGGCTTCTCTTTTGGTCGTAAACACACTTTTTGGTGCAATGATCATAAAAGTAAACTTTGGTGCTAAACTAGCTACTATATTAATTGAAATAAACTAGCTAGTATATTAGTATATTAATTCTAACAAATAATGGATTCCTTGATCTTGAATTGCATCTCTTATTGATATTTATTGGTTGAATACCTAAATAAAAAGTCCCTCCCATCATTTCTAGTTAGCAAGGCTTCCCTTTCAGTTCTAAACACACTTTTTTGCTGCAGTAATCATGAAATTAATATTTGCTACTAATCTACCTTGTATATTAATTAAAATAAACATGTCTAAAATCAATAGAAACGTTAAATGTGTTTACTTCCATCAACCAAAGGAGTCCTTCATCTTAGATTTCATTTCGTACTAATGTTAAGTGGTTTAATTATTAAATAATGAGACATTCAATTCGCATTAAGCTAAAAACGCTGCTCTTTTTGTTCCAAAAACTACTTTTCATGCAATGACCATGAAACTATCTTATGCGTCTTTCTTAACAACTATATTTATAGTGAAAACAATGTCCATTAAACATCAATACCATCAATTCATTCAATTAAAGCAAATAAAGTAGATCTTAATCTTAGTTTGCATTTCATACTAATGTTAAGTAGTTTAATTCCATCAAATAATGGAGTCCATGATCTTGAATTGCATTTCTTATTGATATTTATTGGTTAAATTCCAAAATAAAGAGTCCCACCAATCATTTTTGGTTAGCAAGGCTTCTCTTTTGGTTCTAAACACATTTTTTGATACAGTGATCATGAAATTAACATTTGGTGCTAAACTACCTTGCATAGTAATTAAAATAAACATTTCTAAACCCATTGAAACACTAAATGTGTTTACTTTCATCAACCAAAGGAGTCCTTCATCTTAGTTTCCATTTCGTACTAATGTTAAGTAGTTTAATTCCTAAATAATGAGACTTTTAATCTGCGTTAAGCTAATTAGGATCCTCTTTTTGTTTCAAAGACTATTTTTCATGGATCTTTTGCGTCTTTCTGAATGACTATATTCATTGTGAAAACAATGTCCATTGAACATCAATACCATGAATTCATTCAATTAAAACCAACAAAGGAGTTTGCATTTTGTACTAGTGTTAAGTAGTTTAATTCCAACAAATAATGTTGTCCTTGATCTTGAATTACATTTTTTATTTATATTTATTGGTTGAATTGCAAAATAAAGAGTCCCTCCAATCATTTCTGGTTACCAAGCCTTTTCTTTTGGTTATAAACACAATTTTTGATACAGTGATCATGAAATTAACATTAGTGCAAAACTACATTGTATATTATTTAAAATAAACATGTCTAAACTCCATTGAAACACTAAATGTGTTTACTTCCATTAACCAAAGGAGTCCTTCATCTTAATTTGCATTTTGTACTAATGTTAAGCAGTTTAATTCCTAAATAATGAGATTTTCAATCTGCCTTAAGCTAATTAGGCTCCTCTTTTTGTTCTAAAGACTATTTTTCATGCAATGATTATAAATCAATCTTTTGCATCTTTCTGAACGACTCTATTCATTGTCAATACAATGTGCAAAAACCATCTATACCATGAATTCATTTAATTCCAACAAAAAATGGAGTCATTGATCTTGAATTCCATTTCTCATTGATATTAATTAGTTGAATTCCAAAATAAAGAGTCCCTCCTATCTTTTCTGGTTAGCAAGGCATCTCTTTTGGTTCTAAATACACTTTTTGATATAGTGATCATGAAAGTAAACTTTGATTCTAAACAGGCTAGAATATTAATTAAAATAAACATGGATAAACTCTATTGAAACTCTAAATGTGTTTATTTCAATCAACCAAAGGTGTCCTTCATCTTAAGTTGCATTTCATACTAATGTAAAGTGGTTTAATTCCAAAATAATGAGATTGTCAATCTGTCATACACTAATTAGGGTCCTCTTTTTGTTCCAAAGACTATTTTTCATGTAATTACCGTGAAATTATCTTTTGTATCTTTCTTAATGACTATATTCATTATGAAAAAAATCTTTAACCATCAATCAATACCATGAATTGATTCAATTCCAAGAAATAATGGAGTCCTTGATCTTGAATTGCATTTCTTATTGATATTTATCGGTTGAATTCCAAAATAAAGAGTCCCTCTAATCATTTCTGGTTAACAAGGCTTCTCTTTTGCTTCAAAAAACACTTTTTGATAAAGTGATTATGAAATTAACATTCAGTGCTAAACTACCTTGCATATTAATTAAAATAAACATTTCTAAACTCCATTGAAACACTAAATGTGTTTACTTCTACCACCCAAAGGAGTCCATCTTAGTTTGCATTTCGTACTAATGTTAAGTAGTTTAACTCCTAAATAATGAGACTTTCAATCCGCCTTAAGCTAATTAGACTCCACTTTTTGTTCCAAACACTATTTTTCATGCAATGACCATGAATTTATCTTTTACGTCTTTCTGAACGATTAAATTCATTGTGAAAACAACATCCATGAACCATATACACCATGAATTCATTCAATTCCAACAAACAATGCAGTCATTGATCTTGAATTGCATTTCTTATTGATTTTATTTAGTTAAATATTAAAATAAAGAGTGCCTCCCATCATTTTTTGTTAGCAAGGCTTTTCTCTTGGTTCTAGACACACTTTTTGGTACAGTGAGCATGAAAGTAAACTTTGGTGCTAAACTAGCTATTATATTAATTCAAATAAACATATCTAACCTCCATTGAAACTATAAATGTGTTTACATCCGTCAACCTAAGGTGTCCTTCATCATAGTTTAGATTTCGTACTAATGTTAAGTGGTTTAATTCCAAAATAATGAGACTGTCAATTTGCCTTACGCTAATTAGGGTTTTGTTTCAAAGACTATTTTTCATGCAATGACCTTGAAATTATCTTTCGTGTCTTTCTAAACGACTATATTCATTGTGAAAAAAATGTCCATGAACCATCAATACCATGAATTGATTCAATTCCAACAAATAATGGAGTCCTTGATCTTGAATTGCATCTCTTATTGATATTTATTAGTTGAATACCCAAGTAAAGAGTCCCTCCCATCATTTCTGGTTAGCAAGGATTCTCTTTTGGTTCTAAACACACTTTTTTATTGTAGTGATTGAGAAATTAATATTTGCTGCTTATCTACCTTGTATATTAATTAAAATAAACATGTCTAAAATCAATAAAAATGCTAAATGTGTTTACTTCCATCAAACAAACAAGTCACTTATCTTAGATTGCATGTTGTACTAATGTTATGTGTTTTAATTCCTAAATAATGAGACTTTCTATCTAGCTTACGCTAATTAGGGTCCTCTTTTTCTCCCAAAGACTATTTTTCATGTAATGACCATGAAATTATCTTATGTGTCCTTCTTAAGAACTATATTCATTGTGAAAACAATATCTATGAACCATTAATACCATAAATTCATTCAATTCCAATAAACAATGGAGTCCTTCATCTTGAGTTTCTTTTCTTATTGATATTAATTGGTTGAATTCAAAAATAAAGAGTCCCTCCCATCATTACTCGTTAGCAAGGCTCCATTTTTGGTTCCAAACACACTTTTTAATACAATGGTGATGAAATTAACATTTGTGGCAAACTACCTTGTATTTCATTTAAAACAAACAACTTTAAACGCCATTAAAACTTCAAATGTGTTTACTTCCATCATCCAGAGGAGTCCTTCATCTTAGATTGCATTTTGTACTAATGTTAAGTGGTTTAATTATTAAATAAGGAGACATTTAATTCGCATTAAGCTAAAAATGCTCCTTTTTTTGTTCCAGAGACTATTTTTCATGCAATTACCCTGAAACTATCTTTTGTTACTTTCTTAATGACTATATTCTTGGTGAAAACAATGTCCATTAAACATCAATACCATCAATTCATTCAATTAAAACAAAAAAAAGGAGTCCTTGATCTTAGTTTGCATTTCGTACTAATGTTCAGTAGTTTAATTCCAACAAATAATGGAGTTCTTAATCTTAAATTACATTTCTTAATGATATTTATTGGATGAATTAAAAAATAAAGAGTCCCTCCAATCATTTCTGGTTAGTAAGGCTTCTCTTTTGCATCTAAACATACTTTTTGATACAGTGATGAAATTAACATTTGGTGCTAAACTACCTTTCATATTAATTAAAATAAACATCTCTAAACTCCATTGAAACATTAAATGTGTTTACTTCCATCAACCAGAGGAGTGCTTCATCTTAGTTTGCATTTTGTACTAATGTTAAGTAGTTTAATTCCTAAATAATGAGACTTTCAATCCACCTTAAGCTAATTAGACTCCTCTTTTTGTTCCAAAGATTATTTTTCATGCAAGACCATGAATGTATCTTTTGTGTCTTTCTGAATGACTATATTCATTGTGAAAACAGCATCCATAAACCATCTATACCATGAATTCATTCAATTCCAACAAACAATGGAGTCATTGATTTTGAATTACATTTCTTATTTATATTAATTAGTTGAATTTTAAAATAAAAAGTTCCTACCATCATTTTTGGTTAGCAAGGCTTCTCTTTTGGTCCTAAACACACTTTTTGGTGCAGTGATCTTGAAAGTAAACTTTGTTGCTAAACTAGCTAGTATATTAATTGAAAGAAACATGTCTAACTTCCATTAAAACTATAGATGTGTTTACATCTGTCAACCTAAGGTGTCCATCTTAGCTTGCATTTTGTACTAATATTTAGTGGTTTAATTCCAAAATAATGAAATTGTCAATCTACTTTACGCTAATTAGGGTCCTCTTTTTGTTCCAAGGACTATTTTTCATGCAATGAACATGAAATTATCTTTTGTGCCTTTCTTAATGATTATATTCATTGTGAAAACAATGTTCATGAACCATCAATACCATGAATTCATTCAATTTCATCAAATAATGGAGCCCTTGATCTTGAGTTTCATTTCTTATTGATATTTATTTATTGAATACCAAAATTAAGGGTCCCTCCCATCACTTCTGGTTAGCAAGGCTTCTCTTTCGGTTCTAAACACACTTGTTGCTGCAGTGATCATAAAATTAATATTTGGTGCTAATCTACCTTGTATATTAATTAAAATAAACATGTCTAAAATCAATAGAAACACTAAATGTGTTTACTTCCATCAACCAAAGGAGTCCATCATCTTAGTTTGCATTTTGTATTAATGTTAGGTCATTTAATTCCTAACTAATCAGACTTTCAATTCGCCTTAAGCTAATTACTCTACTATTTTTGTTCCAAAGATTATTTTTTGTGCAATTACCATGAAATTATCTTTTGCATCTTTTTGAATGACTATATTCATTGTCAAAACAATGTTCGTGAACCATCTATACCATGAATTCATTCAATTCCAACAAACAATGCAGTTATTGATCTTGAATTGCATTTCTTATTGATTTTATTTAGTTGAATGTTAAAATAAAGAGTCCCTCCCATCATTTCTGGTTAGCAAGGCTTTTCTTTTGGAATTCATTCAATTCCAACAAATAATGGAGTCCTTGATCTTGAATTGCATTTCGTATTGATATTGGTTGAATTTCAAAATAAAGAGCCGCTACTATCATTTCTGGTTAGCAATGCTTTTCCTTTGGTTCTAAACACACTTTTTGATATAGTGATCATAAAAGTAAACTTTAGTGCTAAACTAACTACTATATTAATTAAAATAAACATGTCTAAACTCCACTAAAACTCTAAATGTGTTTACATCTGTCAAGCAAAAGAGTGCTTCATCTTAGTTTGCATTTCATACTAATGTTATATGGTTTAATTCTAAAATAATGAGACTGTCAATCCGCCTTAAGCTAATTAGGGTCTTCTTTTTGTTCCAAAGACTATTTTTCATGCAATGACCATGAAAATATCTTTTGTGTCTTTCTTAATGACTATATTCCTTGTGGAAACAATGTCCATGAACCATCAATACCATGAATTGATTCAATTTTAACAAATAATGGAGTCGTTGATCTTAAATTGCATTTCTTATTGATATTTATTGGTTGAATACCAAAAAAAGAGTCCCTCCCATCATTTCTAGTTAGCACGGTTTCTCTTTTAGTTTTAATCACACTTTTTGATACAGGTATCGTAAGTGTAAACATTGGTGCTAAACTAGCTAGTATATTAATTGAAATAAACATTTCTAAACTCCTGTGAAACGCTAAATGTCAATCTACCTTAAGCTAATTACGCTTCTCTTTTTGTTCCAAAGACTATTTTTCATGCAATGACCATGAAAGGCTCTTTTGCATGTTTCTTAACAACTATATTCATTCTGAAAACAATGTCCATGAACCATCAATACCATGAATTCATTCAATTCCAACAAACAATGGTGTACTTGCTCTTGAATTGCATTTCTTATTGATATTAATTGGTTGAATTCAAAAATAAAGAGTCCCTCCCATCATTTCTGGTTAGCAAGACTTCTCTTTTGATTCTAAACACACTTTTTGATGCAATGATCATAAAATAAATACTTAGTGCTAAACTACCTTGTATATTAATTAAAATGAGCATGTCTAAACTCCATTGAAACTTTTAATTTGTTTACTTGCATCAACCAATGGTTTCCTTTATCATAGTTTGCATTTTGTACTAATGTTAAGTTGTTTAATTTCAAAATAATGAGACTTTCAATCTACCGTATGCTAATTAGGGTCCTCCTTTTGTTCTAAAGAATATTTTTCATGCAATGACCATAAAATTATGTTTTATATCTTTCTTAACAACTATATTCATTATGAAAACAATGTCCTAGATCCATCAATACCATGAATTCATTCAATTCTAACAAACAATGGAGTCCTTGATCTTCATTGCATTTCTTATTAATATTAATTGGTTGAATTCCAAAATAAAGAGTCCCTCCCATCATTTCTCGTTAGGAAGGCTCCTCTTTTGGTTCCAAATACACTTTTTAATACAATGATGATAAAATTAACATTTGTGGCAAAACTACCTTGTATATTATTTAAAACAAATAAGCCTAAACACCACTAAAAATCTGAATGTTTTTATTTCCATCATCCAAAGGAGTCCTTCATCTCAGTTTGCATTTTGTACTAATGTTAAGTGGTTTATTCCTAAATAATGAGACATTCAATTTGCATTAAGCTAAAAAGGCTCCTCTTTTTGTTCCAAAGACTATTTTTCATGGAAAGGCCATGAAACTATCTTTTGTTTATTTCTTAACGACTAAGTTTGTTGAGAAAACAATGTCCATGAACCATCTATACCATGAATTCATTCAATTTTAACAAATAATGGAGTCCTTGATCTTTAATTGCATTTCTTATTGATATTTATTGGTTAAATTCTAAAATAAAGAGTGCCTCTCATCATTTCTGGTTAGCAGGGCTTCTCTTTTGATTCAAAACACTATTTTTGATACAGTAATAATGAAATCAACATTTGGTGCTACAACACCTTGTATATTAATTAAAATAAACATGTCTAAACTCCTTTGAAATGATGAATGTGTTTATTCCATCAACCAAAGAAGTCCTTCATCTTAATTTGCATTTCATATTAATGTTAAGTGGTTTAATTCCTAACTAATAAGACTTTCAATCCGCCTTAAGCTAATTAGGCTCCTCTTTTTGTTCCAAAGACTATTTTTTATGCAATAACCATGAAATTATCTTATATCTTTTTGAACGACTATATTCATTGTGAAAACAATGTCTGTGAACCATCTATACCATCAATTCATTCAATTCCAACAAACAATCGAGTCATGATGTTGAATTACATTTTTTATTAATACTAATTGGTTGAATTCCAAAATAAAGAGTTCCTCTTATCATTTCTAGTGAGCAAGGCTTCTCTTTTGGTTCTAAACACACTTTTTGATATAGTGATCATGGTTCTAACCATGCCTATACAGCAAGTAATGAACGAAAGAAAACAAGTTATCGTTAGACCCAAGAAGAGGCAGTTTTAAGGTCACTACTTTTATTATGAAGTTTGGGGTCATAAGACAAGTAAATGCTAGTGGAGAAGGCCAGTATGTGTCTCCAACTTGAGAAGATCTAATACTGCATACAAGGGGAGACAATATAAAATTCAAAAGAGAAAACCTACCATGAGTTCTTGCACATACTGTAAAAGGCAAGGACACACTAACAAGGATTGTTGGTGAAAGCCCAAACCAGTGGTTTCAAAGAAAAAGTTTGCTTTATTAGCAAACTTGGAATAGTGTGTAAGGTGTGGGCAAGATGGCTATAATGCCAAGAGATGCAAGAGAAGGCACTTGATGGCACAGTGAAAACAATTGGTACAGTTAAAGCTGAGCAAAAAGAGAAAACTATCTTCAAGCTAGTTCAAAAAAGGAATATAAAGCTAAAAAGGAGGTGACTAATATAGCTGAAATTGCATTAAAGGCTAACTACAAGGATAAGCAATGGATCCTTGATAGTGGATGCACTTCATATATGACAGGAGATAAGAGTAAATTATCAAAGCTAAACAAGTCAAGAGAAGGCAGAGTCAAGTTTGGCAATGATGATTCACTCAACATCAGTGGTCAGGAGTCAGTAAATATTAGGAAAGGAAAGCTGAAAGATGTTCTGCATTTTGAAGGACTTAGATATAATCTACCATTTGTCAGCTAACTATGCAATGAAGACCATGAAGTGATATTCACAAAAACAGGTTGCCAAGTAAAGAGTAAAGAAGGCAATACTATTGCAGCCGGGAAGAGAATAGCTGGAAACTTATATGTGATTGATGAGGACAAGACAAATAGTTGTTTACTTACAAAAGAAGAAGAAAATCAATTATGCTGTAGAAGGCTAGGACACTTAAATAAGAAGAACATGAGGAAGCTGACCATTACTCATGCAATCAGAGACATTCTTGACCTCAAAATGTTTTATTAATTAAAATAAACATGTCCAAAATCCATTGAAATGCTAGATGTGTTTACTTCCATCAACCAAAGGAGTCCTTCATCCTAGTTTGCATTTCGTACTAAAGGTAAGTGGTTTAATTCCTAAATGTTGAGACTTTCAATCCACCTTAAGCAAATTAGGCTGCTCTTTTTATTCCAAAGACTATTTTTCAAGCAATCACCATGAAATTATCTTTTGCGTCTTTCTTAATGACTATTCATTGTGAAAACAATGTCCATGAACCATCAATACTATGAATTCATTCAATTCCAACAAACAATAGAGTACTTGAACTTGAATTGCATTTCTTATTAATATTAATTGGTTGAATTCCAAATAAAGAGACCTCCTATAATTTCTGGTTAGCAAGGCTTCTCATTTGGTTCTAAACATACTTTTTGATAAAGTGATCAAGAAATTAACATTTGGTGCTAAACTACCTTGTATATTAATTAAAATAAACATGTTTAAACTCCTTTGAGACACTAAATGTGTTTACTTCCATCAGCCAAAGGCGTCCTTCATCTTAGTTTGCATTTCATATTAATGTTAAGTGGTTTAATTCCCAAATAATGAGATTTTCAATCCACCTTATGCTAATTAGGCTCCTCTTTTTGTCCCAAAGACTATTTTTCATGCAATGACCATGAAATTATCTTTTACATTTTTTTGAATGACTATATTCATTGCAAAAACAATGTCTATGAATCATCTATACCATGAATTCATTCAATTCCAACAAACAATGGAGTCATTGATCTTGAATTGCATTTGTTATTGATATTAGTTGGTTGAATTCCAAAATAAAGAGTTCCTCCCATCATTTCTAGTTAGCAAGGCTTCTTTTTTGGTTCTAAATACACTTTTTAATATAGTGATCATGAAATTAACATTTGTGACTAAACTACCTAGTATATTAATTTAAAACAAGTCTAAACACCATTAAAACTCTAAATTTGTTTACTTCTATCATCTAAAGGATTCCTTCATCTTTGTTTACTTTTTGTACCAATGTTAAGTTGTTTAATTCATAAATAATGAGACTTTCAATCCACCTTAAACTAAAAAGGCTCCTCCTTTTGTTCTAAACACTATTTTTCATACAATGACCATGAAATTATCTTTTGTGTCTTTCTTAATGACTATATTCATTGTGTAACAATGTCCATGAACCATCTATACCATGAATTCATTCAATTCCAACAAAAAATGAAGTCCTTGATCTTGAATTGTATTTCTTATTTATATTAATTGGTCGAATTCTAAACTAAAGATTCCCACCCATCATTTCTAGTTAGCAAGGATTCTCTTTTGGTTCTAAACGAAATTTTTGATACAGTGATCATGAAATTGACATTTGGTACAAAACTGCCTTGCATATTAATTACATTAAACATGTCTAAACTCTATAGAAATGCTAAATGCTTCCATCAAACCTGAGTCCTTCATCTTAGTTTGTATTTTGTACTGATGTTAAGTGGTTGAATTCCAAAATAATGAGACTTTCAATCCGCCTTAAGCTAATTAGGCTCCCTTTTATGTTCCAAAGACTATTTTTTCATGCAATTACCATGAAATTATCTTTTACGTCTTTCTAAACGACTATATTCATTGTGCAATCAATGTCTATGAACCATTAACACAATGAATTCATTCATTTCCAACAAAAAAGGAGTCATTGATCCTGAATTGCATTTCTTATTGATATTAATTAGTTGAATTCCAAAATAAAGAGTCCCTCCCATCATTTCTAGTTAGCAAGGCTTCTCTTTTGGTTCTAAACACACTTTTTGATATAGTAATTATGAAAGTAAACTTTGGTGCTAAACTAGCTAGTATATTAATTAAAATAAACATGTCTAAATACTATTAAAACTCTATATGTGTTTACTTCTATCAACCAAAGGAGTCCTTCATTTTAGTTTGCATTTCATACAAATGTTAAGTGGCTTAATCCCTAAATAATGAGTCATTCAGTTTGCATTAAGATAAAAAGGCTCCTCTTTCTGTTCCAAAGACTATTTTTCATGCAATCATGATGAAACTATCTTTTGTGTCTTTCTTCATGACAATATTCATTAGGAAAACAATATTTATGAACCATCTGTACCTTGAATTCATTCAAATCAAACAAAAAATTGAGTCCTTGATCTTGAATTGCATTTCTTATTGATATTAATTGGTCAAATTCTAAACAAAAGAGTCCTTCCAATCATTTCTGGTTAGCATGGCTTCTTTTTTGGTTCTAAACACACTTTTTGATATAGTGATCAGGAAATTAACATTTGCTGCTAAACTACCTAGTATATTAATTATAACAAACATGTCAAATCTCCATTGAAACTCTAAATGTGTTTACTTCCATCAATGAAAGGAGTCCTTCATCTTAATTTGCATTTCATAGTAATGTTGGGTTGTTTAATTCTTGAATAATGAGACTTTCAATTCGCCTTAAGCTAATTATGATCCTTTTTTTGTTCCAAAGACTATTTTTCATACAATGACCATGAAATTATCTTTTGTGTCTTTCTTATTGACCATATTCCATGTGAAAACAATGTCCATGAACCATCAATACCATGAATTCATTCAATTTCAACAAATAATAGAGTCCTTAATCTTGAATTGCTTTTCTTATTGATATTAGTTGGTCGAATTCCAAAATAAAGAGTCCCTGCCATCATTTCTAGCTAGCAAGGCTCCTTTTTTGGATTCAAACACACTTTTTAATACAGTGATCTTGAAATTAACATTTATGGCTAAACTACCAAGTATAGTAATTGAAACAAACAAGTTTAAACACCATTGATAGTCTGAATGTGTTTACCTCCATCATCCAAAGGAGTCATTTATCTTGGTTTGATTCTGTATTAATGTTAAGCGATTTAATTCCTAAATAATGAGACCATTAATTCATATTAAGCTAAAAAGGCTCCTCTATTTTATCCAAAGACTATTTTTCATGCAATCACAATGAAACAATCTTTTGTGTCTTTCTTAACTATATTCATTGTGAAAACAATGTCCATGAAACATCTATATCATGAATTCATTCAATTCCAAAAAAAAAAAAATGAAGTCCTTGATCTTGAATTGCATTTCTTATTTATAGTAATCGGTTGAATTCTAAACTAAAGAGTCCCTCCCATCATTTCTGGTTAGCAAGGCTTCTCTTTTAGTTTTAAACACAAATTTTGATACAGTGATCCTGAAATTAAGCTTTCGTGCAAAACTGCCTTGTATATTAACTAAATTAAACATGTCTAATTTCCATAGAATCGCTAAATGTGTTTACTTCCATCAAACAAAGGAGTCCATTTTAGTTTGTATTTCGTACTAATGTTATGTGGTTGAATTCAAAAATAATGAGACTTTAAATCTGCCATAAGCTAGTTAGGCTCCTCTTTATGTTCCAAAGACTATTTTTTCATGCAATGACCATGAAATTTTCTTTACGTCTTTCTGAACGACTATATTCATTGTGAAATCAATGTCCATGAACCATCTAAATAGTGAATTCATTCATTTCCAACAAAAAAAGGAGTCATTGATCTTGAATTGCATTTCTTATTGATATTAATTAGTTGAATTCCAAAATAAAGAATCTCTCTCATAATTTCTAGTTAGCAAGGCTTCACTTTTTGTTCTAAGCACACTTTTTGATACAGTGATTATGAAAGTAGACTTTGGTGCTAAACTAGCTAGTATATTATTTAAAATAAACATGTCTAAACTCCATTGAAACTCTCTTTAAATATCTAAATGTGATTACTTCCATCATCCAAAGGAGTCATTCATCTTGGTTTCCATTCTTTATTAATGCTGAATGGTTTAATTCACAAATAATGAGACCATCAATTCGCATTAAGTTAAAAAGGCTTCTCCTTTTATTCCAAAGAAAATTTTTAACTCAATGACCATGTAATTATCTATTGTGTCTTTCTTAACAACTATATTCATTGTCTAAACAATGTCCATGGACCATCTTTACCATGAACTTATTCAATTCCAACAAACATTGGAGTCCTTGATCCTGAATTGCATATCTTATTGATATTACTTGTTTGAAATCCAAAATAAAAAGTCCATCCCATCATTTCTAGTTAGTAGGGCTTCTCTTTTGGTTCTAACCACAATTTTTGATATAGTGATCATGAAATTAACATTTGGTACTAAACTACATAAAAGATTAATTAAAATAAGCATGTCTAATTTCCATTGAAACTTTTAATTTGTTTACTTCCATCTACCAAAGGAGTCCTTCATCTTAGTTTGCATTTTGCACTAATGTTAACTAGTTTAATTCCTAAATAATGTGACTTACAATCCACCTTAAGCTAATTAAGCTTGTCTTTTTGTTCCAAAGATTATTTTTCTTACAATGACCATAAAATTACCTTTTGTGTCTTTCATAACTACTATATTCATTGTAAAAACAATGTCCATAAACCATCAATACCATGAATTCATTCAATTTCCACAAACAATGGAGTCTTTGATCTTGAATTGTATTTTTTCTTGATATTAATCAGTTAAATTCCAAAAAAAACGAGTCCCTCCCATCATTTCTGGTCAGCGAGGCTCCTCTTTTGGTTTCCAACACACTTTTTAATATAGTGATCATGAAATTAACATTTGTGGCTAAAATACCTATTATATTAATTAAAACAAACAAGTCTAAGCACCATTAAATTTCTAAATGTGATTACTTCCATCATCCAAACAAGTCATTCATCTTGGCTTGCATTCCGTATTAATGTTAAGGGGTTTAATTCCTAAATAATGAGATTGTCATTGACATTAAGTTAAAAAGGCTAATCTTTTTGTTCGAAATAATATTTTTCATGCAATGACCATGAAATTATCTATTATGTCTTTCTTAACAACTATATTCATATGTCAAAACAATGTCTATGAACTATGTATACCATGAATTCATTCACTTGCAACAAACAATGGAGTCCTTGATCTTGAATTGCATTTCTTATTGATATTAATTAGTTGAATTCCAAAATAAAGAGTTCATCCCATCATTTATGGCTAGTAGGGCTTCTCTTTTGGTTCTAACCACAGTTTTTTATACTGTGCTCATAAAATTAACATTTGGTACTAAATTACATACAATATTAATTAAAATAAACATGTCTAATCTCCATTGAAATTCTTAAAGTATTTAGTTCCATCAACCAATGGTGTCCTTCATCTTAATTTGCATTTCGTACTAATATTAACTAGTTTAATTCCTAAATAATAGGACTTCCAATCCACCTTAAGCTAATTAAGCTTGTCTTTTTGTTCCATAGACGATTTTTTATGCAATAACCATTAAATTACCTTTTGTGTCTTTCATAACTACAATATTCATTGTGAAAATAATGTCTATAAACCATCAATACCATGAATTAATTTAATTCCAACAAACAATGGAGTCTTTGATCTTGAATTGCATTTCTTCTTCATATTAATCAGTTAAAGTCCAAAAAAAGAGTCCCTCCCATCATTTCTGGTCAACCAGGCTCCTGTTTTAGTTCCCAACACACTTTTTAATATAGTGATCATGAAATTAACATTCGTGACTAAACTACCTAATATATTAATTAAAATAAACAAGTCTAAACACCTTTGAAAATCTAAATGTGATTACTTCCATCATCCAAAAGGAGTCATTCATCTTGGTTTCCATTCTTTATTAATGTTAAGTGGTTTAATTCCCTAAATAATGAGACCATCAATTCATATTAAGTTAAAAAGGACTCCTCTTTTGTTCCAAAGACAATTTTTCCTGTAATGACCATGAAATTATCTATTGTGCCTTTCTTAACAACTATATTCATGGTGAAAACAATGTCCATGAACCATCTACACCATGAATTCATTTAATTCCAACAAACAATAGAGTCCTTAATCTTGAATTTCATTTCTTATTGATATTAATTGGTTGAATTGCAAAATAAAGCGTCCCTCCCATCATTTCTTGGCAACAAAGCTTCTCTTTTGGTTCTAAACACCCTTTTGGATACCGTGATCGTGAAACAATTCTGAACGCCTTTAAATATCTAAATGTGATTACTTCCATCATCCAAAGGGGTCATTCATCTTCGTTTCCATTCTTTATTAATGCTATGTGGTTTAATTCATAAAAATGAGACCATCAATTCACATTAAGTTAAAAAGGCTCCTCTTTTTGTTCCAAAGACAATTTTTCATGCAATGACCATGAAATTAGCTATTGTGTCTTTCCTAACAACTTTATTCATTGTCAAATCAATGTCCATGAACCATCTATACCATGAATTCATTCAATTCCATCAAGCAATGTTGTCCTTGATCTTGAATTGCATTTATTATTGATATTAATTGGTTCAATTCGAAAATAAAGAGTCCATCCCATCATTTCTAGTTAGTAGGGCTTCTCTTTTGGTTCTAACCACACTTTTTGATATAGTGATCATGAAATTAACATTTGGTAATAAACTACATAGAAGATTAATTAAAATAAATGTCTGATCTCTATTGATACTCTTAATGTGTTTACTTCCATCAACCAAAGGAGTTCATCTTAGTTTGCATTTTGCACTAATCTTAACTAGTTTAATTCCTAAATAATGCGACTTACAATCCACCTTAAGCTAATTAAGCTTGTCTTTTTGTTCCAAAGACAATCATGCAATGACCATAAAATTACCTTTTGTGTCTTTCATAACTACTATATTCATTGTGAAAACAATGTCCATAAACCATCAATACCATAAATTCATTCAATTCTAACAAACAATGGAGTCTTTGATCTTGAATTGTATTTCTTCTTGATATTAATCAATTAAATTCCAAAAAAAAAAAATCGAGTCCCTCCCATCATTTCGGGTGAGCGAGGCTCCTCTTTTAGTTCCCAAAACACTTTTTAACATAGTGATCATGAAATTAACATTTGTTGCTAAACTACCTTTTATATTAAATAAAACAAAGAAGTATAAGCACCATTAAATTTCTAAATGTGATTACTTCCATCATCCAAACGAGTTATTCATCTTAGTTTGCATTCTGCATTAATGTTAAGGGGTTTAATTCCTAAATAATGAGACCGTCAATTCACATTAAGTTAAAAAGGCTCCTCTTTTTGTTTCAAAGAATATTTTTATTGCAATGACAATGAAATTATCTATTGTGTCTTTCTTAACAACTATATTCATAGGTTAAAATAATGTCTATGAACTATAAATACCATGAATTCATTCACTTCCAATAAACATGGCTATTTAGTGGTTTAATTCCTAAATAATGAGACCATCAATTCACATTAAGTGAAAAAGGCTCCTCTTTTTGTTTCAAAGACAATTCTTCTTGTAAAGACCATGAAATTATCTATTGTATCTTTCTTAACGACTATATTCATTGTTAAAATAATGTCCATGAATCATATATACCTTGAATTCATTTACTTCCAACAAACAATGGAGTCTTTGATCTTGAATTGCATTTTTTCTTCATATTAATCAGTTAAATTCCAAAAAAAGAGTCCCTCCTATCATTTCTGGTCAACTAGGCTCCTCTTTTAGTTCCCAATACACTTTTTAATTTAGTGATCATGAAATTATCTTTGTGGCTAAACTACCTAGTATATTTATTAAAACAACCAAGTCCAAACACCTTTAAATATCTAAATGTGATTACTTCCATCATCCAAAGGAGTCATTCATCTTGGTTTCCATTCTTTATTAATGTTAAGTGGTTTAATTTGTAAATAATGAGACCATCAATTCGCATTGAGTTAAAAAGGCTCCTCTTTTTGTTCCAAAGACAATTTTTCCTGCAATGACCATGAAATTATCTATTGTGTCTTTCTTAACAACTTTATTCATCATCAAATCAATGTCCATGATCCATCTATACCACGAATTCATTCAATTCCATCAAGTAACGGTGTCCTTGATCTTGAATTGCATTTCTTATTGATATTAATTGGTTGAATTGCAAAATAAAGAGTCCATCTCATCATTTCTGGTTAGTAGGGCTTCTTTTTTGGTTTCAACCACTCTTTTTTATATAGTGATAATGAAATTAACATTTGGTACTAAACTACCTAGAAGATTAATTAAAATAAACATGTTTAATCTCCATTGAAACTCTTAATGTGTTTACTTCCATCTACAAAAAGAGTCCTTTATCTTATTTTTCATTTTGTACTAATGATAATTAGTTTAATTCCTAAATAATGTGACCTACAATCCACCTTAAGCTAATTAAGCTTGTCTTTTTGTTCCAAAGAATATTTATCGTGCAATGACCATAAAATTACCTTGTGTCTTTCATAACTACTATATTCATTGTGAAAACAATGTCCATAAACCATCAATACCATGAATTCATTCAATTCTAACAAACAATGGAGTCTTTGATCTTGAATTGTATTTCTTCTTGATATTAATCAATTAAATTCCAAAAAAAAAAAACCGAGTCCCTCCCATCATTTCTGGTCAGCGAGGCTCCTCTTTTGGTTCCCAAAACACTTTTTAACATAGTGATCATGAAATTAACATTTGTGGCTAAACTACCTTTTATAATAATTAAAACAAAGAAGTATAAGCACCATTAAATTTCTAAATGTGATTACTTCCATCATCCAAACGAGTTATTCATCTCAGTTTGTATTCCGCATTAATGTTAAGGGGTTTAATTCCTAAATAATGAGACCGTCAATTCACATTAAGTTAAAAAGGCTCCTCTTTTTGTTCCAAAGAATATTTTTATTGCAATGACAATGAAATTATCTATTGTGTCTTTCTTAACAACTATACCATGAATTCATTCACTTCTAATAAACAATGGAGTCCTTAATCTTAAATTGCATTTCTTATTGATATTAATTAGTTGAATTCCAAAATAAAGAGTTCATCCCATCATTTATGGCTAGTAGGGCTTCTCTTTTGGTTCTAACGACACTTTTTGATACAATGATCATGAAATTAAAATTTGGTACTAAATTACCTAGAATATTAATTAAAATATCATGTCCAATCTCCATTGAAACTCTTAATGTATTTAGTTCCATCAACCAATGGTGTCCTTCATCTTAATTTACTTTTCGTACTGATGTTAACTAGCTTAATTCCTAAATAATAGGACTTCCAATCCACCTTAAGCTAATTAAGCTAGTCTTTATGTTCCATAGACTATTTTTTATGCAATAACCATTAAATTACCTTTTGTGTCTTTCATAACTACTATATTCATTGTGAAAATAATGTCTATAAACCATCAATACCATGAATTCATTTAATTCCAACAAACAATGGAGTCTTTGATCTTGAATTGCATTTCTTCTTCATATTAATGAGTTAAATTCCAAAAAAAGAGTCCCCCCCATCATTTCTGGTCAACGAGACTCCTTTTTTGGTTCCCAATACAGTTTTTAATATAGTTATCATGAAATTAACATTTCTGGCTAAACTACCTAGTATATTAATTAAAACAAACAAGTCTAAACACCTTTAAATATCTAAAAGCGATTACTTCCATCATCCAAAGGAGTCATTCATCTTGGTTTCCATTCTTTATTAATGTTAAGTAGTTTAATTCCTAAATAATGAGACTATCAATTCACATTAAGTGAAAAAGGCTACTCTTTTTGTTCCAAAGACGATTTTTCCTGCAATGACCATGAAATTATCGATTGTATCATTCCTAACGACTATATTCATTGTGAAAACAATGTCCATGAACCATCTATACAATGGATTCATTTAATTCCAACAAACAATGGAGTCCTTGATCTTGAATTGCATTTCTTATTGATATTAATTGGTTGAATTACAAAATAAAGGGTCCCTTCCATCATTTCTAGGTAACAAAGCTTCTCTTTTGGTTTTAAACACCCTTTTCGATACCGTGATCATGAAACAAGTTGAAACACCTTTAAATATGTAAATGTGATTACTTCCATCATCCAAAGGGGTCATTCATCTTGGTTTCCATTCTTTATTAATGCTAAGCGGTTTAATTCATAAATAATGAGACCATTAATTCGCATGAAGTTAAAAAGGCTCCTCTTTTTGTTCCAAAGGCAATTTTTCATGCAATGACCATGAATTAATCTATTGTGTCCTTCTTAACAACTTTATTCATTGTCAAATCAATGACCATGAAAAATCTATACCATGAATTGATTCAATTCTATCAAGCAATGGTGTCCTTGATCTTGAATTGCATTTCTTATTGATATTAATTGGTTGAATTCCAAAATAAAGAGTCAATTCCATCATTTTTGGTTAGCAGGGCTTCTATTTTGTTCTAACCACACTTTTTGATACAGTGATCTAGAAATTAACATTTGGCACTAAACTACCTAGAAGATTAATTAAAATAAACATGTGTAATCTCCATTGAAACTCTTAATGTGTTTATTTCCATCTACCAAAGGAGTCTTTTATCTTAATTTGCATTTTGTACTAATGTTAACTAGTTTAATTCCTAAATAATGCAACTTACAATCCATCTAAAGCTAATTAAGCTTGTCTTTTTGTTCCAAAGACTATTTTTCATGTAATGATCATAAAATTACCTTTTATGTCTTTCATAACTACTATATTCATTGTGAAAACAATGTCCATAAACATCAATACCATAAATTCAATCAGTTCTAACAAACAATGGAGTATTTGATCTTTAATTGTATTTCTTCTTGATATTAATCAATTAAATTCCAAATAAAACAATCCCTCCCATCATTTCTGGTTAGCAAGGCTCCTCTTTTGGTTCCCAACACACTTTTTAACATAGTGATCATGAAATTAACATTTGTGGCTAAACTACCATTTATATTAATTAAAACAAAGAAGTATAAGCACCATTAAATTTCTAAATGTGATTACTTCCATCATCAAAATAAGTCATTCATCTTGGTTTGCATTCCACATTAATGTTAAGGGGTTTAATTCCTACATAATGAGACCATCAATTCGCATTAAGTGAAAAAGGCTCCTCTTTTTGTTCCAAATACAATTTTTCTTGTAAAGACCATGAAATTATCTATTGTATCTTTCTTAACGACTATATTCATTGTGAAAATAATGTCCATGAATCATATATACCATGAATTCATTTACTTCCAACAAATAATGGAATCTTTGATCTTGAATTGCATTTTTTCTTCATATTAATCAATTAAATTCCAAAAAAAGAGTCCTTCCATCATTTCTGGTCAACCAGGCTCCTCTTTTAGTTCCCAACACACTTTTTAATTTAGTGATCATGAAATTATCATTTGTGGCTAAACTACCTAGTATATTTATTAAAACAAACAAGTCCAAATACCTTTAAATATCTAAATGTGATTACTTCCATCATCCAAAGGAGTCATTCATCTTGGTTTCCATTCTTTATTTAATGTTAAGTGGTTTAATTCCTAAATAATGAGACCATCAATTTGCATTGAGTTAGAAAGGCTCCTCTTTGTTCCAAAGACAATTTTTCCTGCAATGACCATGAAATTATCTATTGTGTCTTTCTTAACAACTTTATTCATTGTCAAATCAATGTCCATGATCCATCTATACCACGAATTCTTTCAATTCCATCAAGCAACGGTGTCCTTGATCTTGAATTGCATTTCTTATTGATATTAATTGGTTGAATTGCAAAATAAAGAGTCCATCTCATCATTTCTGGTTAGCAGGGCTTCTTTTTTGGTTTCAACCACTCTTTTTTATATAGTGATCATGAAATTAACATTTGGCACTAAACTACCTAGAAGATTAATTAAAATAAACATGTGTAATCTCCATTGAAACTCTTAACGTGTTTATTTCCATCTACCAAAGGAGTCTTTTATCTTAGTTTGCATTTTGCACTAATCTTAACTAGTTTAATTCCTAAATAATGCGACTTACAATCCACCATAAGCTAATTAAGCTTGTCTTTTTGTTCCAAAGACTATTTTTCATGCAATGATCATAAAATTACCTTTTATGTCTTTCATAACTACTATATTCATTGTGAAAACAATGTCCATAAACCATCAATACCATGAATTCAATCAGTGCTAACAAACAATGGAGTCTTTGATCTTAAATTGTATTTCTTCTTGATATTAATCAATTAAATTCCAAATAAAACAATCCCTTCCATCATTTCTGGTTAGCGAGGTTCCTCTTTTGGTTCCCAACACACTTTTTAACATAGTGATCATGAAATTAACATTTGTGGCTAAAGTACCATTTATATTAATTAAAACAAAGAAGTATAAGCACCATTAAATTTCTAAATGTGATTACATCCATCATCAAAACGAGTTATTCATCTTGGTTTGCATTCTGCATTAATGTCAAGGGGTTTAATTCCTACATAATGAGACCATCAATTCACATTAAGTGAAAAAGGCTCCTCTTTTTGTTCCAAAGACAATTTTTCTTGTAAAGACCATGAAATTATCTATTGTATCTTTCTTAACGACTATATTCATTGTGAAAATAATGTCCATGAATCATATATACCATGAATTCATTTACTTCCAACAAACAATGGAGTCTTTGATCTTGAATTGCATTTTTTCTTCATATTAATCAGTTAAATTCCAAAAAAAGAGTCCCTCCTATCATTTCTGGTCAACTAGACTCCTCTTTTAGTTCCCAACACACTTTTTAATTTAGTGATCATGAAAATATCATTTGTGGCTAAACTACCTAGTATATTTATTAAAACAAACAAGTGCAAACACCTTTAAATATCTAAATGTGATTACTTCCATCATCCAAAGGAGTCATTCATCTTGGTTTCCATTCTTTATTAATGTTAAGTGGTTTAATTCCTAAATAATGAGACCATCAATTCGCATTGAGTTAAAAAGGCTTCTCTTTTTGTTCCAAAGACAATTTTTCCTGCAATGACCATGAAATTATCTATTGTGTCTTTCTTAACAACTTTATTCATCATCAAATCAATGTCCATGATCCATCTATACCACGAATTCATTCAATTCCATCAAGTAACGGTGTCCTTGATCTTGAATTGCATTTCTTATTGATATTAATTGGTTGAATTTCAAAATAAAGAGTCCATCTCATCATTTCTGATTAGCAGGGCTTCTTTTTTGGTTTCAACTACTCTTTTTTATATAGTGATCAAGAAATTAACATTTGGTACTAAACTACCTAGAAGATTAATTAAAATAAACATGTCTAATCTCCATTGAAACTCTTAATGTGTTTACTTCCATCTACAAAAAGAGTCCTTTATCTTATTTTTCATTTTGTACTAATGATAATTAGTTTAATTCCTAAATAATGTGACCTACAATCCACCTTAAGCTAATTAAGCTTGTCTTTTTGTTCCAAAGAATATTTATCGTGCAATGACCATAAAATTACCTTTTGTGTCTTTCATAACTACTATATTCATTGTGAAAACAATGTCCATAAACCATCAATACCATGAATTCATTCAATTCTAACAAACAATGGAGTCTTTGATCTTGAATTGAATTTCTTCTTGATATTAAACAGTTAAATTCCAAAAAAAAAAAGAGTCCCTCTCATCATTTCTGGTCAGCGAGGCTCCTCTTTTGGCTCCCGAAACACTTTTTAATATAGTGATCATAAAATTAACATTTGGGGCAAAACTACCTATTATATTAATTAAAACAATCATGTCTAAGCACCATTAAATTTCTAAGTGTGATTACTTCCATCATCCAAACGAGTCATTCATCTTTGTTTGCATTCCGCATTAATGTTAATGTGTTTAATTCCTAAGTAATGAGACCATCGATTCACATTAAGTTAAAAAGGCTCCTCTTTTTGACCCAAATAATTTTTTTCATGGAATGACCATGAAATTATCCATTGTGTCTTTCTTAACAACTATATCCATTGGTCAAAACAATGTCCTTGAACTATGTATACCATAAATTCATTCACTTCCAACAAACAATGGAGTCCTTGATCTTGAATCGCATTTTTTATTCACATTAATTAGTTGAATTCCAAAATAAAGAGTCCATCCCACCATGTTTGGCTAGTAGGGCTTCTCTTTTGGTTCTAACCACACTTTTAGGTACAGTGATAATGAAATTAACATTTGGTACTAAATTACATAGAATATTAATTAAAATAAACATGTCCAATCTCCATTGAAACACTTAATGTATTTACTTCTATCAACCAAAGGTGTCCATCCTAATTTACATTTCATACTAATGTTAACTAGTTTAATTCCTAAATAATGGGACTTCCGATCCACCTTAAGATAATTAAGCTAGTCATTTTGTTCCAAAGACTATTTTTTATGCAATGGCCACGAAATTACCTTTTGCGTGCTTCATAACTACTATATTCATTTTGAAAATAATATCTATAAACCATCAATACCATGAATACATTTAAATCCAATAAACAATGGAGTCTTTGATCTTGAATTGCATTTCTTCTTCATATTAATGAGTTATATTCCAAAAAAAGAATCCGTCCAATCATTTTTGGTCAACGAGGCTCCTTTTTTGGTTCCCAACATACTTTTTAATATAGTGATCATGAAATTAACATTTCTGGCTAAACTATCTGATATATTAATTAAAACAAACAAGTCTAAACACCTTTAAAAATCAAAAAGCAATTACTTCCATCATCCAAAGGAGTCATTCATCTTGGTTTCCATTCTTTATTAATGTTAAGTGGTTTAATTCCTAAATAATGAGACCATCAATTCACATTAAGTGAAAAAGGCTACTCTTTTTGTTCCAAAGACAATTTTTTCCTGTAATGACCATGAAATTATCGATTGTATCATTCTTAACGACTATATTCATTGTGAAAACAATGTCCATGAACCATCTATACCATGGATTCATCTAATTCCAACAAATAATGGAGTCCTTGATCTTGAATTGCATTTCTTATTGATATTAATTAGTTGAATTGCAAAATAAAGGGTCCTTTCCATCATTTCTGGGTAACAAAGCTTCTTTTTTGGTTTTAAACACCCTTTTCGATACCGTGATCATGAAACAAGTTGAAACACCTTTAAATATCAAAATGTGATTACTTCCATCATCCAAAGGGGTCATTCATCTTGGTTTCCATTCTTTATTAATGCTAAGCGGTTTAATTCATAAATAATGAGACCATTAATTCGCATTAAGTTAAAAAGGCTCCTCTTTTTGTTCCAAAGACAATTTTTCATGCAATGACCATGAATTCATCTCTTGTGTCCTTCTTAACAACTTTATTCATTGTCAAATCAATGACCATCAACTATCCATACCATGAATTCATTCAATTCTATCAAGCAATGGTGTCCTTGATCTTGAATTGCATTTCTTATTGATATTAATTGGTTGAATTCCAAAATAAAGAGTCAATCCCATCATTTTTAGTTAGCAGGGCTTCTATTTTGTTCTAACCACACTTTTTGATACAATGATCATGAAATTAACATTTGGCACTAAACTACCTAGAAGATTAATTAAAATAAACATGTCTAATCTCCATTGAAACTCTTAATGTGTTTACTTCCATCTACAAAAAGAGTCCTTTATCTTATTTTTCATTTTGTACTAATGATAATTAGTTTAATTCCTAAATAATGTGACCTACAATCCACCTTAGGCTAATTAAGCTTGTCTTTTTGTTCCAAAGAATATTTATCATGCAATGACCATAAAATTACCTTTTGTGTCTTTCATAACTACTATATTCATTGTGAAAACAATGTCCATAAACCATCAATACCATGAATTCATTCAATTCTAATAAACAATGGAGTCTTTGATCTTGAATTGAATTTCTTCTTGATAGTAAACAGTTAAATTCCAAAAAAAGAGTCCCTCCCATCATTTCTGGTCAGCGAGGCTCCTCTTTTGGTTCCCGAAACACTTTTTAATATAGTGATGATAAAATTAACATTTGGGGCAAAACTACCTATTATATTAATTAAAACAATAATGTCTAAGCACCATTAAATTTCTAAATGTGATTACTTCCATCATCCAAACGTGTCATTCATCTTTGTTTGTATTCTGCATTAATGTTTAGGGGTTTAATTCCTAAGTAATTAGACCATCAATTCACATTAAGTAAAAAAGGCTCCTCTTTTTGACCCAAATAATATTTTTCATGCAATGACCATGAAATTATCCATTGTGTCTTTCTTAACAACTATATCCATTGGTCAAAACAATGTCCTTGAACTATGTATACCATAAATTCATTCACTTCCAACAAACAATGGAGTCCTTGATCTTGAATCGCATTTCTTATTGACATTATTAGTTGAATTCCAAAATAAAGAGTCCATCCCACCATGTCTGGCTAGTAGGGCCTCTCTTTTGGTTCTAACCACACTTTTTGATACAGTGATAATGAAATTAACATTTGGTACTAAATTACCTAGAATATTAATTAAAATAAACATGTCCAATCTCCATTGAAACTCTTAATGTATTTTCTTCTATCTACAAAAGGTGTCCTTCATCCTAATTTACATTTCGTACCAATCTTAACTAATTTAATTCCTAAATAATGGGACTTCCGATCCTCCTTAAGATAATTAAGCTAGTTATTTTGTTCCAAAGACTATTTTTTATGCAATGAACATGAAATTACCTTTTGTGTCCTTCATAACTACTATATTCATTTTGAAAATAATATCTATAAACTATCAATACCATGACTACATTTAAATCCAACAAACAATGGAGTCTTTGATCTTGAATTGCATTTCTTCTTCATATTAATGAGTTATATTCCAAAACAAAGAGTTGCTCCCATCATTTCTAGTCAACGAGGCTCCTCTTTTGGTTCCCAACACACTTTTTAATATAGTGATCATGAAATTAACATTTCTGGCTAAACTACCTGGTATATTAATTAAAACAAACAAGTCTAAACACCTTTAAATATCTAAAAGTGATTACTTCCATCATCCAAAGGAGTCATTCATCTTGGTTTCCATTCTTTGTTAATGTTAAGTGGTTTAATTCCTAAATAATGAGACCATCAAGTCGTATTATGTTAAAAAGGCTCCTCTTTTTGTTCCAAAGACAATTTTTCCTATAATGACCATGAAATTATCTATTGTTCCTTTCTTAACAACTATATTCATTGTGAAAACAATGACCATGAACCATCTATACCATGAATTCATTCAATTCTAACAAACAATGGAGTCCTTGATCTTGAATTACATTTCTTATTGATATTAATTGGAGGAATTGCAAAATAAAGGGTCCCTCCCACCATATCTGGGTAACAAAGCTTCTCTTTTGATTCTAAACTCCTTTTTTGATACCGTAATCATGAAACAAGTCTAAACACCTGTAAATATCTAAATGTGATTACTTCCATCATCCAAAGTGGTCATTCATCTTGGTTTCTATTCTTTATTAATGCTACGTGGTTTAATTCATAAATAATGAGACCATCAATTTGCATTAAGTTAAAAAGGCACTCTTTTTGTTCCAAAGACAATTTTTCCTACAATGTCCATAAATTAACTATTGTGTCTTTCTTAACAACTTTATTCATTGTCAAATCAAAGTCCATGAACCATCTATACCCTGAATTCATTCAATTCCATCAAGCAACGACATCCTTGATCTTGAATTGCATTTCTTATTGATATTAATTGGTTAAATAACAAAATAAAGAGTTTATCACATCATTTCTAGTTAGCAGGGCTTCTCTTTTGGTTCTTACCACACTTTTTGATATAGTGATCATGAAATTAACATTTGGTACTAGACTACCTAGATGATTAATTAAAATAAACATGTCTAATCTCCATTGAAACTCTTAATGTGTTTACTTCCATCTACAAAAAGAGTCCTTTATCTTAGTTTGCATTTTATACTAATGATAACTAGTTTAATTCCTAATAATGCAACTTACAATCCACCTTAAGCTAATTAAGCTTGTCTTTTTGTTTCAAAGACTTTCTCTTGGAATGACCATAAAATTACCATTTGTGTCTTTCATGACTACTATATTCATTGTGAAAACAATGTCCATAAACCATCAATACCATGAATTCATTCAATTCTAACAAACAAAGGAGTCTTTGATCTTGAATGGGATTTCTTCTTGATGTTAAACAGTTAAATTCCAAAAAAAAAGAGTCCCTCCCTTCACTTATGGTCAGTGAGGTGCCTCTTTTGGTTCCCAACACACTTTTTAATATAGTGATCATGAAATGAACATTTGTGGCTAAACTACCTATTATATTAATTAAGACAATCAACTCTAAGTACCATTAAATTTCTAAATGTGATTAGTTCCATCATCTAAACAAGTGATTCATCTTGGTTTGCATTCCGCATTAATGTTAAGGGGTTTAATTCTTGAATAATGAGACCATCAATTCACATTAAGTTAAAAAGGCTCCTCTTTTAGTTCCAAATAATTTTTTTATGCAATGACCATGAAATTATCTATTGTGTCTTTCTTAACAACTATATCCATCGGTCAAAACAATGTCCACGAACTATGTATGCCATAAATTCATTCACTTCTAAAAAACAATGGGATCCTTGATTTTGAATTGCATTTCTTATTGATATTAATTAGTTCAATACCAAAATAACAAGTCCATCCCATCATGTCTGGCCAGTAAAGCTTCTCTTTTGGTACTAACCACACTTTTTGATCCAGTGATCATGAAATTAACATTTAGTACTAATTTACCTAAAATATTAATTAAAATAAACATGTCTAATCTCTATTGAAACTCTTAATGTATTTACTTCCATCACTCAAAGGTGTCCTTCATCTTAATTTACATTTCGTACTAATGTTAACTAGCTTAATTCCTAAATAATGGGACTTCCAATCCACCTTAAGCTAATTAAGCTTGTCTTTTTGTTCCATAGACTATTTTTATGCAATGACCATGAAATTACCTTTTGTGTATTTCATAACTACTACATTCTTTGTGAAAATAATGTCTATAAACCATCAATACCATGATTTTATTTAATTCCAACAAACAATGGACTCTTTGATCTTGAATTGCATTTCTTCTTCATATTAATGAGTTAAATTCCAAAAAAAGAGTCCCTCCTATCTTTTCTAGCAACGAGGCTCCTCTTTTGGCTTCCAACACACTTTTTAATATAGTGATCATGAAATTAACATTTGTGGCTAAACTAACAAGCATATTAATTAAAACAAACAAGTCTAAACTCTTTTAAATATCTAAATGTGAATACTTCCATCATCCAAAGTAGTCATTCATCTTGGTTTCCATTCTTTATTAATGTTAAGTGGTTTAATTCATAAATAATGAGACCATCAATTCGCATTAAGTTAAAAAGGCTCCTCTTTTTGTTCCAAAGACAATTTTTCCTATAATGACCATGAAATTCGCTATTGTGTTTTTCTTAACATAGTGATCATCAGATTAACATTTGTCGCTAAACTACCTATTATATTAATTAAAGCAATCAACTCTAGGCGCCATTAAATTTCTAAATGTTATTACTTCCATCATCCAAACAAGTCCTTCAACTTGGTTTGCATTCCGTATTAATGTTCTGGGGTTTAATTCCTAAATATTGAGACCATCAATTCACATTAGGTTAAAAAGACTCCTCTTTTGGTTCAAAATAATATTTTTCATCCAATGACCATGAAATTATCTATTGTGTCTTTCTCAACAACTATATCCATTGGTCAAAACAATGTCCATGAACTATGTATACTATTATTCATTCACTTGCAAAAAAGAATGGAGTCCTTGATCTTGAATTGCATTTCTTATTGATATTAATTAATTCAATTCCAAAATAAAGAGACCATCCCATCATGTCTGGCCAGTGTACTAAACACACTTTTTGATATAGTAATCATGAAATTAACATTTGGTAATAAATTACCTAAAATATTAATTAAAATAAACATGTATAATTTCCATTGAAACTCTTAATGTATTTACTTCCATCAACCACAGGTGTTCTTCATCTTAATTTATATTTCGTATTAATGTTAACTAGTTTAATTCCTGAATAATGGGACTTCCAATCCAACTTAAGCTAATTAAGCTTGTCTTTTTGTTCCATAGACTATTTTTTATGCAATGACCATGAAATTACCTTTTGTGTCTATCATTACTACTATATTCATTGTGAAAATAATGTCTATAAATCATCAATACCATGAATTAATTTAATTCCAACAAACAATGGAGTCTTTGATCTTTAATTGCATTTCTTCTTTATACAAATGAATTAAATTCCAAAAAAAGAGTTCCTCCCATCTTTTTTAGTCAACGAGGCTCCTCTTTTGGTTCCGAACACACTTCTCAATATAGTGATCATGAAATTAACATTTGTGGCTAAACAACCTAACATATTAATTAAAACAAACAAGGGTAAACACCTTTAAATATCTAAATACGATTACTTCCATCATCCAATGGAGTCATTCATCTTGGTTTCCATTCTTTATTAATGTTAAGTGGTTTAATTCATAAATAATGAGACCATCAATTTGCATTAAATTAAAAAGGCTCCTCTTTTTGTTTCAAAGATAATTTTTCATGTAATGACCATGAAATTATCTATTATGCCTTTCTTAACGACTATATTCATTGGGAAAACAATGTCCATGAACTATCTATACCATGAATTCATTCAATTCCAACAAACAATGGAGTCCTTGATCTTGAATTGCATTTCTTGCTGACATTAATTGGTTGAATTGCAAAATAAAGGGTCCTTCCCATCATATCTGGGTAAGAAAGCTTCTCTTTTGGTTCTAAACACACTTTTTGATACCGTGATCATGAAACAAGTCTAAACACCTCTAAATATCAAAATGTGATTGCTTCCGTCATCTAATGTGGTCATTCATCTTGGTTTCCATTCTTTATTAATACTACGTGGTTTAATTCATAAATAATGAGACCACTAATTCGCATTAAGTTAAAAAGGCTCCTCTTTTTGTTCCGAAGACAATTTTTCCTACAATGACCATGAAATTATCTATTGTCTTTTTTAACAACTTTATTCATTGTCAAATCAATGACCTTGATCCATCGATACCATGAATTCATTCAATTCCATCAAGCAATGCTTTCCTTTATCATGAATTGCATTTCTTATTGATATTAATTGCTTGATTTGCAAAATAAAGAGTCAATCTCATCATTTCTTGTTAGCAGGGCTTCTCTTTTGATTCTAACCACACTTTTTGATATAGTGATCATGAAAATAACATTTGGTTCTAAACAACATAGAAGATTAATTAAAATAAACTTTTCTAATCTCCATTGAAACTCTAAATGTGTTTAGTTCCATCTACAAAAAGAGTCCTTTATCTTAGTTTGCATTTTGTACTAATGATAAGTAGTTTAATTCCAAAATAATGCGACTTACAATCCACATTAAGCTAATTATGCTTGTCTTTATGTTCCAAAGACTATTTTTCATGCAATGACCATAAAATTACCTTTTGTGTCTATCATAACTACTATATTCATTTTGAAGACAATGTCCATAAACCATCAATACCATGGATTCATTTAATTCTAACAAACAATGGTGTCTTGATCTTGAATTGGATTTCTTCTTGATATTAAACAGTTAAATTCCAAAAAAGAGAGTCCCTCCCTTCATTTCTGGTCAGTGGGGCTCCTCTTTTGGTTCCCAACGCAGTTTTTAATATAGTGATCGTGAAATTAACATTTGTGATTAAACTACCTATTATATTGATTAAAGCAATCAACTCTAGGTACCATTAAATTTCTAAATGTTATTACTTCCATCATCCAAACAAGTCCTTCATCTTGATTTGCATTCCGTATTAATGTTTAGGGGTTTAATTCCTAAATATTGAGACGATCAATTCACATTAGGTTAAAAAGTCTCCTCTTTTTGTTCAAAATAATATTTTTTATACAATGACCAAGAAATTATCTGTTGTGTCTTTCTCAACAACTATATCCATCGGTCAAAACAATGTCCATGAACTATGTATACCATAGTTCATTCACTTGCAAAAAAGAATGGAGTCCTTGATCTTGAATTGCATTTCTTATTGATATTAATTAGTTCAATTCCAAAATAAAGAGTCCATCCCATCATGTCAGGCCAGTAGGGCTTCTCTTTTGGTACTAACTACACTTTTCGATATAGTGATCATGAAATTAACATTTGGTACTAAATTACCTAGAATATTAATTAAAATAAAAATGTCTAATCTCCATTAAAACTCTTAATCTATTTACCTCCACCAACCAATGGTGTCCTTCATCTTAATTTACATTTTGTACTAATTTTAACTAGTTTAATTCCTAAATAATGGGACGTCCAATCCACCTTATGCGAATTAACCTAGTCTTTTTGGTCCAAAGACAATTTTTTATGCAATGACTACGAAATTACCTTTTGTATCTTTCATAACTACTGTATTCATTGTTAAAATAATGTCTATAAACCATAAATACCATGAAGTCATTTAATTCCAACAAACAATGGAGTTTTTGATCTTGAATTGCATTTCTTCTTCATATTAATGAGCTAAATTCCAAAAAAAGAATCCCTCCCATCTTTTCTAGTCAACGAGGCTCCTCTTTTGGTTCCCAACACACTTTTCAATATAGTGATCATGAAATTAACATTTGTAACTAAACTACCTACCTAGCATATTAATTAAAAAAAACAAGTCTACACACCGTTAAATATCTAAATGTGATTACTTCCATCATCCAAAGGAGTCATTTATCTTGGTTTCTATTCTTTATCAATGCTAAACTGACTAGTATATTAATCCAAAATCCATTGAAATGCTAAATGGGTTTACTGCCATCAACCAAAGGAGTCCTTCATCCTATTTTGCATTTCATACTAAAGGTAAGTGGTTTAATTCCTAAATATTGAGACTTTCAATCCACCTTAAGCAAATTAGGCTCCTCTTTTTATTCCAAAGACTATTTTTCAAGCAATCACCATGAAATTATCTTTTGCGTCTTTCTTAATGACTATATTCATTGTGAAAATAATGTCCATAAACCATCAATACTATGAATTCATTCAATTCCAACAAACAATAGAGTACTTGAACTTGAATTGCATTTCTTATAAATATTAATTGGTTGAATTCCAAAATAAAGAGACCCTCCTATAATTTCTGGTTAGCAAGGCTTCTCATTTGGTTTTAAACATACTTTTTGATAAAGTGATCATGAAATTAACATTTGGTACTAAACTACCTTGTATATTAATTAAAATAAACATGTTTAAACTCCTTTAAGACATTAAATGTGTTTACTTCCATCAGCCAAAGGAGTCCTTCATCTTAGTTTGCATTTCGTATTAATGTTAAGTGGTTTAATTCCCAAATAATGAGACTTTCAATCCACCTTAAGCTAATTAGGCTCCACTTTTTGTTTCAAAGACTATTTTTCATGTAATAACCATGAAATTATCTTTTACATCTTTTTGAATGACTATATTCATTGCAAAAACAATGTCTATGAATCATCTATACCATGAATTCATTCAATTCCAACAAACAATGGAGTCATTGATTTTGAATTGCATTTGTTATTGATATTAGTTGGTTGAATTCCAAAATAAAGAGTTCCTCCCATCATTTCTGGTTAGCAAGGCTTCTTTTTTGGTTTTAAATACACTTTTTAATATAGTGATCATGAAATTAACATTTGTGACTAAACTGCCTAGTATATTAATTAAAAAAAAACAAGTCTAAACACCATTAAAACTCTAAATGTGTTTACTTCTATCATCCAAAGGATTCCTTCATCTTTGTTTGCTTTTTGTACCAATGTTAAGTTGTTTAATTCATAAATAATGAGACTTTCAATCCACCTTAAGCTAAAAAGGCTCCTCCTTTTGTTCCAAAGACTATTTTTCATACAATGACCATGAAATTATCTTTTGTGTCTTTCTTAATGACTATATTCATTCTGTAAACAATGTCTATGAACCATCAATACCAGGGAATTCTTTCAATTTCAACAAACAATGGAGTCCTTGATCTTGAATTGCATTTCTTATTGATATTAACTTGTTGAATTCCAAAATAAACAGTCCTTCCCATCATTCTAGTTAGTAAGGCTCCTTTTTTGGTTCCAAACACAATTTCTAATACAGTGATCATGAAATTAACATTTGTGATTAAACTACCTAGAATATTAATTAAAACAAACAAGTCTAAACACCATTAAAATTCTAAATGTATTTACTTCCATCATCCAAAGGAGTCATTCATCTTGGTTTGCTTTCCGTACTAATGTTAGGTTGTTTCGTTCCCAAAAATGAGACCTTTAATTCGCATTAAGCTAAAAAGGCTCCTCTTTTTGTTCCAAAGACTATTTTTTATGCAATGAACATGAAATTACCTTTTGTGTCATTCATAACTACTATATTCATTATGAAAACAATGTCCATGAACCATCAATACCATGAATTTATTCAATTCCAACAAACAATAAAGTTCTTTATCTTGAATTGCATTTCTTCTTGATATTAACTATTTGAATTCCAAAATAAAGAGTCCCTCCCATTGTTTCGAGTTAGCAAGGTTCCTCTATTGGTTCCAAACACAAATTTTAATACAATATTACAAATTAACATTTATGATTAAACTACCTAGTATATTAATTAAAACAAATAAGTCTGAAGACCATTAAAATACTAAATGTATTTACTTCCACCATCCAAAGGAGTCTTTCATCTTAGTTTGTAGTTCGCACTAATGTTAAGTATTTTAATTCCTAAATAATGAGACCTTCAATTCACATTAAGCTAACAAGGCTTATCTTCTTGTTCCAAAGACTATTTTTAATACAATGACCTAGAAACTATCTTTTGTGTCTTTTTGAACAACTATATTCATTGTGAAAATAATGTCCATGAACCATCCATACCATAAATTCATTCAATTCCAACAAATAACAGAGTACTTGATCTTGAATTGCATTTCTTATTGATATTAATCAGTTAAATTCCAAAAAAAGGGGGTCCCTCCTATCATTTTTGGTTAACGAGGCTCCTCTTTTAGTTCCAAACACACTTTTTAATACAGTGATCGTGAAATTAACATTTATGGCTAATCTACTTAGTATATTCATTAAAGCAAATAAGTCTAAACAACATTAAAAACCTAAATGTGATTACTTCTATCATCCAAAGGAGGCATTCATTTTGATTGGCAACCATATTAATATTAAGTGGTTTAATTCCTAAATAATGAGACATTCAATTCGCATTAAGATAAAAAGGCTCCTCTTTTTGTTCCAAAGATAATTTTCATGCAATGATAATGAAACTATCTTTTGTGTCTTTCTTAACGACTATATTCATTGTGAAAATAATGTCTATGAACCATCTATACCATGAATTCATTCAATTCCAACAAAAAATGGAGTCCTTGATCTTGAATTGCATTTCTTATTGATATTAATTGGTTGAATTATAAACTAAAGAGTCCCTCCTATCATTTTTGGTTAGTAAGGTTACTCTTTTGGTTCTCAAACACACTTTTTGATACAGTCATTATGAAATTAATATTTGGTGCTAAACTACCTAGTATATTAATTAAAATAAACATGTCTAATCTCCATTGAAACTCTAAATGTATTTACTTCCATCAACCAAAGGAGTTCTTCATCTTAGTTTGCATTTCGTACTAATGTTGAGTTATTTAATTCTTGAATAATGAGACTTTCAATCCACCTTCAGCTCATTATGGTCCTCTTTTTGTTCCAAAGACAATTTTTTATGAAATGACCATTATCTTTGTGTGTCTTTCTTATTGACTATATTCCTTGTGAAAATAATGCCCATGAACCATCAATACTATGAATTCATTCAATTCCAACAAACAATAGAGTCATTGACCTTGAATTGCTTTTCTTATCGATATTAATTGGTTGAATTCCAAAATAAATAGTCCCTCCTATCATTTCAGGCCAGCATAGCTCCTCTTTTGGTTTTAAACACATTTTTTAATACAGTGGTCTTGAAATTAACATTTATGGCTAAACTACCTAGTATATTAATTAAAACAAACAATTACAAAACCCATTAAAAGTTTAAATGTATTTACTTCCATCATCCAAAGGAGTCATCCATCTTGGTTTCATATTCCATACTAATGTTAAGCAGTTTAACTCTTAAATAATGAGACTTTTAATTCGCATTAAGCTAAAAAGGCTCCTCTTTTTGATCCAAAGACTATTTTTCACACAATCACGATGAAACTATCTTTAGTGTCTTTCTTAATGACTATATTCATTGTGAAAACAATGTCCATGAACCATCTATACCATGAATTCATTCAATTCCAATAAAAAATGAAGTCCTTGATCTTGAATTGTATTTCTTATTTATATTAATTGGTCGAATTCTAAACTAAAGATTCCCTCCCATCATTTCTGGTTAGCAAGGATTCTCTTTTGGCTCTAAACAAAATTTTTGATACAGTGATCATAAAATTGACATTGGTACAAAACTACCTTGCATATTAATTGAATTAAACATGTCTAAACTCTATAGAAATGCTAAATACTTCCATCAAGCAAAGGAGTCCTTCATCTTAGTTTGTATTTTGTACTGATGTTAAGTGGTTGAATTCCAAAATAATGAGACTTTCAATCCACCTTAAGCTAATTAGGCTCCCTTTTATGTTCCAAAGACTATTTTTCATGCAATTACCATGAAATTATCTTTTACGTCTTTCTGAACGACTATATTCATTGTGAAATCAATGTCTATGAACCATTAACACAATGAATTCATTCATTTCCAACAAAAAAAGGAGTCATTGATCCTGAATTGCATTTCTTATTGATATTAATTAGTTAAATTCCAAAATAAAGAGTCCCTCCCATCATTTCTAGTTAGCAAGGCTTCTCTTTTGGTTCTAAACACACTTTTTGCTATAGTAATTATGAAAGTAAACTTTTGTGCTAAACTAGCTAGTATATTAATTAAAATAAACATGTCTAAATACTATTAAAACTCTATATGTGTTTACTTCCATCAACCGAAGGAGTCCTTCATCTTAGTTTGCATTTCGTACAAATGTTAAGTGGATTAATTCCTAAATAATGAGTCATTCAGTTTGCATTAAGATAAAAAGGCTCCTCTTTCTGTTCCAAAGACTATTTTTCATGCAATCACGATGAAACTATCTTTTGTGTCTTTCTTCACGACTATATTCATTATGAAAACAATATCCATAAACCATCTGTACCTTGAATTCATTCAAATCAAACAAAAAATTGAGTCCTTGATTTTGAATTGCATTTCTTATTGATATTAATTGGTCAAATTCTAAACAAAAGAGTCCCTCCCATCATTTCTGGTTAGCATTTCTTCTCTTTTGGTTCTAAACACACTTCTTGATATAGTGATCATGAAATTAACATTTTTTGCTAAACTACCTAGTATATTAATTATAATAAACATGTCAAATCTCCATTGAAACTCTAAATGTGTTTACTTCCATCAATGAAAGGAGTCCTTCATCTTAGTTTGCATTTCATAGTAATGTTGGGTTGTTTAATTCTTGAATAATGAGACTTTTAATTTGCCTTAAGCTAATTATGATCCTTTTTTTGTTCCAAAGACTATTTTTCATGCAATGACCATGAAATTATCTTTTGTGTCTTTCTTATCGACCATATTTCTTGTGAAAACAATGTCCATGAACCATCAATACCATGAATTCATTCAATTCCAACAAATAATAGAGTCCTTAATCTTGAATTGCTTTTCTTATTGATATTAACTGGTTGAAGTCCAAAATAAAGAGTCCCTGCCATCATTTCTGGTTAGCAAGGCTCCTCTTTTGGATTCAAACACAATTTTTAATACAGTGATCTTGAAATTAACATTTATGGCTAAACTACCTAGTATAGTAATTGAAACAAATAAGTGTAAACACCATTGACAGTCTGAATGTGTTTACTTCCATCATCCAAAGGAGTCATTCATCTTGGTTTGATTCGGTATTAATGTTAAGCGGTTTAATTCCTAAATAATGAGACCTTTAATTCATATTAAGCTAAAAAGTCTCCTCTATTTTATCCAAAGACTATTTTTCATGCAATCACCATGAAACAATCTTTTGTGTCTTTCTTAACAATTATATTCATTGTGAAAACAATGTCCATGAACCATCTATACCATGAATTCATTCAATTCCAAAAAAAAAAAAAAATGAAGTCCTTGATCTTGAATTGCATTTCTTATTTATATTAATTGGTTGAATTCTAAACTAAAGAGTCCCTCCCATCATTTTTGGTTAGCAAGGCATCTCTTTTAGTTCTGAACACAAATTTTGATACAGTGATCATGAAATTGAGATTTGGTGCAAAACTGCCTTGTATATTAATTAAATTAAACATGTCTAAACTCCATAGAAGCGCTAAATATGTTTACTTCCATTAAACAAAGGAGTCCTTCATTTTAGTTTGTATTTCGTACTAATGTTAAGTGGTTGAATTCCAAAATAATGAGACTTTAAATCCGCCATAAGCTAATTAGGCTCCTCTTTATGTTCCAAAGACTATTTTTTCATGCAATGACCATGAAATTTTCTTTTACGTCTTTCTGAATGACTATATTCATTGTGAAATCAATGTCCATGAACCATCTAAACAATGAATTCATTCATTTCCAATAAAAAAAAGGAGTCATTGACCTTGAATTGCATTTCTTATTGATATTAATTAGTTGAATTCCAAAATAAAGAGTCTCTCCCATAATTTCTACTTAGCAAGGCTTCTCATTTTGTTCTAAGCACACTTTTTGATACAGTGATTATGAAAGTAGACTTTGGTGCTAAACTAGCTAGTATATTATTTAAAATAAACATGTCTAAACTCCATTGAAACTCTCTTTAAATATCTAAATGTGATTACTTCCTTCATCCAAAGGAGTCATTCATCTTGGTTTCCATTCTTTATTAATGTTGAATGGTTTAATTCACAAATAATGAGACCATCAATTAGCATTAAGTTAAAAAGGCTTCTCCTTTTATTCCAAAGAAAATTTTTCGTGCAATGACCATGAAATTATCTATTGTGTCTTTCTTAACAACTATATCATTGTCTAAACAATGTCCATGAACCATCTTTACTATGAACTCATTCAATTCCAACAAACATTGGAGTCCTTGATCTTGAATTGCATATCTTATTGATATTACTTGGTTGAAATCCAAAATAAAAAGTCCATCCCATCATTTCTAGTTAGTAGGGTTTCTCTTTTGGTTCTAACCACACTTTTTGATATAGTGATCATGAAATTAACATTTGGTACTAAACTACATAGACGATTCATTAAAATAAGCATGTCTAATCTCCATTTAAACTTGTAATGTGTTTACTTCCATCTACCAAAGGAGTCCTTCATGTTAGTTTGCATTTTGTGCTAATGTTAACTAGTTTAATTCCTAAATAATGTGACTTACAATCCACCTTAAGCAAATTAAGCTTGACTTTTTGTTCCAATGACTATTTTTCATACAATGACCATCAAATTACCTTATGCGTCTTTCATAACTACTATATTATTTTCAAAACAATGTCCATAAACCATCAATACCATGAATTCATTCAATTTTAACAAATAATGGAGATTTTGATATTCAATTGGATTTCTTCATGACATTAAAAAGTTAAATTCTAAAAAAAAGAGTCCCTCCCATCACTTCTGGTCAATAGGGCTCTCCTTTTGGTTCCTAACACACTTTTTAATATAGTGATCATGAAATTAACATTTGTGGCTAAAATACCTATTATATTAATTAAAGCAATCAACTCTAAGCACCATTAAATTTCTAAATGTGATTACTTCCATCATCCAAACAAGTCATTCATCTTGGTTTGCATTCCACATTAATGTTAAGGGGTTTAATTCTTGAATAATGAGACCATCAATTCACAGTAAGCTAAAAAGGCTCCTCTTTTTGTTCCCAATAATATTTTTCATGCAATGACCATGAAATTATCTATTATGTTTTTCTTAACAACTATATCCATCGGTCAAAACATTGTCCATGAACTATGTATACCATAAATTCATTCACTTCCAACAAACATTGGAGTCCTTGATCTTGAATTGCATTTCTTATTGATATTAATTAGTTCAATTCCAAAATAAAGAGTCCATCCCATCATGTCTGGCCAACAGGGCTTCTCTTTTGGTTCTAACCACACTTTTTGATACAGTGATCATGAAATTAACATTTGGTACTAAATTACCTAGAATATTAATTAAAATAAACGTGTCTAATCTCCATTGAAACTCTTAATGTATTTACTTCCTTCAACCAAAGGCGTCCTTCATCTTAATTTACATTTCATACAAATGTTAAGTAGTTTAATTCCTAAATAATGGGACTTCCAATCCACCTTAAGCTAATTAAGCTTGTCTTTTTGTTCCATAGACTATTTTTTATGCAATGACCATGAAATTACCTTTTATGTCTTTCATAACTACTATATTCATTGTGAAAATAATGTCTATAAACCATCAATACCATGAATTCATTTAATTCCAACAAACAATAGAGCCTTTGATCTTGAATTGCATTTCTTCTTTATATCAATGAGTTAAATTCCAAAAAAATAGTCCCTAGCATCTTTTCTGGTCAACGAGGCTCCTCTTTTGGTTCGCAACATACTTTTTAATATAGTGATCATGAAATTAACATTTGTGACTAAACTACCTAGCATATTAATTAAAACAAGCAAGTGTAAACACCTTTAAATATCTAAATGTGAATACTCCCATCATCCAAAGGAGTCATTCATCTTGGTTTCCATTCTTTATTAATGTTAAGTGGTTTAATTCATAAATAATGAGACCATCAATTCGCATTAAGTTAAAAAGGCTCCTTTTTTTGTTCCAAAGATAATTTTTCCTGTAATGACCATGAAATTATCTATTGTGCCTTTCTTAACATCTATATTGAATGTGAAAACAATGTCCATGAACCATCTATACCATGAATGCATTCAATTCCAACAAACAATGGAGTCCTTGATCTTGAATTGCATTTCTTGCTGACATTAATCTTGGTTTCCATTCTTTATTAATGTTAAGTGGTTTAATTCTTAAATAATGAGACCATCAATTCACATTAAGTTAAAAAGGCTCCCTTTTTGTTTCCAAAGACAATTTTTCATGTAAAGACCATGAAATTACCTATTGTGCATTTTTTAACGACTATATTCATTGTGAAAACAATGTCTATGAACCATCTATACCATGAATTCATTCAATTCCAACAATCAATGGAGTCCTTGATCTTGAATTACATTTCTTATTGATATTATTTGGTTGAATTGCAAAATAAAGGGTGCCTGCCATCATTTCTGGGTAACAAAGCTTCTCTTTTAGTTATAAACACACTTTTTGATACCGTGATAGTGAAACATGTCGAAAAACCTTTAAATATCTAAAATTCATTACTTCCACCATCCACAGTGGTCATTCATCTTGGTTTCCTTTCTTTATTAATACTACGTGGTTTAATTCATAAATAATGAGTCCATCAATAAGCATTAAGTTAAAAAGGCTCCTCTTTTTGTTCCAAAGACAATTTTTCATGCAATGACCATGAACTTATCTATTGTGTCTTGCTTAACAACTTTATTCATTAGGAAATCAATGTCCATGAACCATCTATACCATGAATTCATTCAATACCATCAAGCAATGATGTCCTTGATCTTGAATTCATTTTCTTATTGATATTAATTGGTTGAATTGCAAAATAAAGAGCCCATCTCATCATTTCTGGTTAGCAGGGCTTGTCTTTTGGTTCTAACCACACTTTTTGATATAGTGATCATGAAATTAACATTTGGTACTAAACTACCTAGAAGATTAATTAAAATAAACATGTCTAAACACCTTTAAATATCTAAATGTGATTACTTCCATCATCCAAAGTGGTCATTCATCTTGGTTTCCATTCATTATTAATGCTACGTGGTTTAATTCATTTAATTCTAACAAACAATGGAGTCTTTGATCTTGAATTGGATTTCTTCTTGATATTAAACTGTTAAATTCCAAAAAAAAAAACAGAGACCCGCCCTTCATTTCTAGTCAGTGAGGCTCCTCTTTTGGTTCCCAGCACACTTTGTAATATAGTGATCATGAAATTAACATTTGTGGCTAAACTACCTATTATATTAATTAAAACAATCAACTTTAAGCACCATTAAATTTCTAAATGTGATTACTTCGATCATCCAAACAAGTCATTCATCTTGGTTTGCATTCCGCATTAATGTTAAGAGGTTTAATTCCTGAATAATGACACCATCAATTCACATTAAGTTATAAAGGATCCTTTTTTTTGTTCCAAATAATATTTTTCAAGTGATGACCATGAAATTATCTATTGTGTCTTTCTTAACAACTATATCCATCGGTCAAAACAATGTCCATGAACTATATACACCATAAATTCATCCACTTCCAACAAACAATCGAGTCCTTCATATTGAATTGCATTTCTTATTGATATTAATTAGTTCAATTCCAAAATAAAGAGTCCATCCCATCATTTCTAGCCAGTAGGGCTTCTCTTTTGGTTCTAACCACACTTTTTGATACAATGATCATGAAATTAACATTTGGTACTAAATTACCAAGAATATTAATCAAAATAAACATGTCTAATCTCCATTGAAACTCTTAATGCATTTACTTCCATCTACCAAAGGTGTCCTTCATCTTAATTTACATTTCATACTAATGTTAAGTAGTTTAACTCCTAAATAATGGGACTTCCAATCCACCTTAAGCTAATTAGGCTTGTCCTTTTGTTCCGTGGACTATTTTTTATGCAATGACCATGAAATTACCTTTTGTCTCTTTCATAACTACTATATTCATTGTGAAAATAATGTCTATAAACCATCAATACCATGAATTCATTTAATTCCAACAAACATTGGAGTCTTTGATCTTGAATTGCATTTCTTCTTCATATTAATGAGTTAAATTCCAAAAAAACGAGTATCTACCATCTTTTCTCGTCAGCGAGGCTCCTATTTTGGTTGCCAACACACTTTTTAATATAGTAATTATGAAATTAACATTTATGGCTAAACTACCTAGCATATTAATTAAAACAAACAAGTCTAAACACCTTTAAAATTTTAAATGTGATTACTTCCATCATCCAAAGGAGTCATTCATCTTGGTTTCCATTCTTTATTAATGTTAAGTGGTTTAATTCTTAAATAATGACACCATCAATTCGCATTAAGTTAAAATGGCTCCTCCTGTTGTTCCAAAGACAATTTTTCTTGTAATGACCAAGAAATTATTTATTGTGCCTTTCTTAACGACTATATTCATTGTGAAAACAATGTCCATCAACCATCTATACCATGAATTCATTCAATTCCAACAAATAATGGAGTCCTTGATCTTGAATTGCATTTCTTATTGATATTAATTGGTTCAATTGCAAATAAAGGGTCCCTCCCATCATTTCTGGGTAACAAAGCTTCTCTTTTGGTTCTAAACACACTATTTTTGATACCGTGATCATGAAACAAGTCTAAACAACTTTAAATATCTAAATGTGATTACTTCCATCATCCAAAGTGGTCATTCATCTTGGTTTCCATTCTTTATTAGTGCTACGTGGTTTAATTCATAAATAATGAGACCATTAATTCGCATTAAGTTAAAATAGCTACTCTTTTTGTTCCAAAGACAATTTTTCCTACAATGACCATGAAATTATCTATTGTGTCTTGCTTAACAACTTTATTCTTTGTCAAATCAATGTCCATGAACCATCTATACCAAGAATTCATTCAATTCCATCAAGCAATGCTTTCCTTTATCTTGAATTGCAATTCTTATTGATATTAATTGGTTGAATTGCAAAATAAAAGGTCCATCTCATCTTTTCTTGTTAGCAGGGCTTCTCTTTTGGTTCTAACCACACTTTTTGATACAGTGATCATGAAATTAACATTTGGTACTAAATTAACGACAATATTTATTAAAATAAACATGTCTAATCTCCATTGAAACTCTTAATGTATTTACTTCCATCAATCAAAGGGGACCTTCATCTTAATTTACATTTCGTACTAATGTTAACTAGCTTAATTCTTAAATAATGGGACTTCCAATCCACCTTAAGCTAATTAAGCTTGTCTTTTTGTTCCCTAGACTAATTTTTATGCAATGACCATGAAATTATATTTTGTGTCTTTCATAACTACTATATTCATTGTGAAAATAATGTCTATAAACCATCAATACCATGAATTCATTTAATTCCAACAAACAATGGAGTCTTTGATTTTGAATTGCATTTCTTCTTCATATTAATGAGTTAAATTCCAAAAAAGGAGTCCCTCCCATCTTTTCTGGTCAACGAGGCTCCTCTTTTGGTTCCCAACACACTTTTTAATATAGTGATCATGAAATTAACATTTGTGGCTAAACTACCTAGCATATTAATTAAAACAAACAAGTGTAAACACCTTTAAATATCTAAATGTGATTACTTCCATCATCCAAAGGAGTCATTCATCTTGGTATCCATTCTATATTAATGCTACTTGGTTTAATTCATAAATAACGCGACCATCAATTCGCATTAAGTTAAAAAGGCTCCTCTTTTTGTTCCAAAGACAATTTTTCCTACAATGACCATGAAATTATCTATTGTGTCTTTCTTAACAACTTTATTCATTGTCAAATCAATGTCCATGAACCATCTATACCATGAATTTATTCAATTCCATCAAGCAATGATTTCCTTTATCTTGAATTGCATTTCTCATTGATATTAATTGGTTGAATTGCAAAATAAAAAGTCTATCTCATCATTTCTTGTTAGCAGGGCTTCTTTTTTGGTTCTGACCACACTTTTTGATATAGTGATCATGAAATTAACATTTGGTACTAAACTACCAAGGCGATTATTTAAAATAAACATGTCTAATCTCCATTGAAACTCTTAATGTGTTTAGTTCCATCTACAAAAAGAGTCCTTTATCTTAGTGTGCATTTAGTACTGATGATAACTAGTTTAATTCCTTAATAATGCGACTTACAATCCACCTTAAGCTAATTAAGCTTGTTTTTTTTTATTCCAAAGAATATTTTTCATGCAATGACCATAAAATTACCTTTTCTGTCTTTCGTAACTATTATATTCATTTTGAAAACAATGTCCACAAACCATCAATACCATGAATTCATTCAGTTCTAACAAATAATGGAGTCTTTGATCTTGAATTGGATTTCTTCTTGACATTAAACAGTTAAATGAAAAAAAAAAAGAGTCCCTCCCTTCGCTTCTGATCAACGAGGCTCCTCTTTTGGTTCACAACACTTTTTAATATAGTGATCATGAAATTAACATTTGTGGCTAAACTACCTATTATATTAATTAAAGCAATCAACTCTAAGCGCCATTAAATTTCCAAATGTGATTACTTCCATCATCCAAACAAGTCATTCATCTTGGTTTTCTTTCCGCATTAATGTTAAGGGGTTTAATTCTTGAATAATGAGACCATCAATTCACATTAAGTTAAAAAGGCGCCTCTTTTTGTTCTAAATAATATTTTTAATGCAATGACCATGAAATTATCTATTGTACCTTTCTTAACAACTATATCCATCGGTCACAATAATGTCCATGAACTATGTATACCATAAATTCGTTCACTTCCAATAGACAATGGAGTCTTTGATCTTGAATTACATTTCTTATTGATATTAATTATTTCAATTCCAAAAAAAGGAGACCATCCCATCATGTCTGGCCTGTAAGGCTTCTCTTTTGTTTCTAACCACACTTTTTGGTATAGTGATCATCAAATTAACATTTGGTACTAAATTACCTAAAATATTAATTAAAATAAACAAGTCTAATCTCCATTGAAATTGTAAATGCATTTACTTCCATCAACCAAAGTTGTCCTTCTTCTTATTTTACATTTCGTACTAATGTTAAGTAGTTTAATTCCTAACTAATGGGACTTCCAATCCACCTTAAGCTAATTAAGCTAGTCTTTTTGTTCCTTAGACTATTTTTATGCAATGACCATGAAATTACCTTTTGTGTCTTTCATAACTACTATATTCATTGTGAAAGTAATGTCTATAAACCATCAATTCCATGAATTCATTCAATTCAAACAAATAATGGTGTCTTTGATCTTGAATTACATTTCTTCTTTATATTAATGAGTTAAATTCCAAAAAAAGAGTCCCTCCCATCTTCTCTCATCAACGAGGCTCCTTTTTTAGTTCAAAACACAAATTTTAATATAGTGATCATGAAATTAGCATTTATGGCTAAACTACCTAGCATATTAATTAAAACAAACAAGTGTAAACACCTTTAAATATCTAAATGTGAGAACTTCCATCATCCAAAGGAGTCATTCATCTTGGTTTCCATTCTTTGTTAATGCTACCTAGTTTAATTCATAAGTAATGAGCCCATCAATTCTCATTAAGTTGAAAAGGCTCCTCTTTTTGTTCCAAAGACAATTTTTCCTAAAATGACCGTGAAATTATCTATTGTGTCTTTCTTAACAACTTTATTCATTGTCAAATCATTGTCCATGAACCATCTATACCATGAATTCATTCAATTCCATCAAGTAATGCTTTCCTTTATCTTGAATTGCATTTCTTATTGATATTAATTGGTTAAATTGCAAAAGAAAAAGTCCATCTCATTATTTCTTGTTAGCAGGGCTTCTCTTTTGGTTCTGATCACAATTTTTGATATAGTGATCATGAAATTAACATTTGGAACTAAACTACCAAGGCGACTAATTAAAATAAACATGTCTAATCTCCATTGAAACTCTTAATGTGTTTACTTCCATCTACAAAAAGAGTCCTTTATCTTTTTTTGCATTTTGTACTAATGATAACTAGTTTAATTCCTAAATAATGCAACTTACAATCCACCTTAAGCTAATAAAGCTTGTTTTTTTGTTCCAAAGACTATTTTTCATGCAATGACTATAAAATTACCTTTTGTGTCTTTCATAACTACTATATTCATTTTCAAAACGATGTCCATAAACCATCAATACCATGAATTCATTCAATTCTAACAAACAATGGAGTCTTTGAACTTGAATTGGATTTCTTCTTGATATTAAACAGTTAAATTCCAAAAAAAAAAGAGTTCCTCCCTTCACTTCTGGTCAGTGAGGCTCCTATTTTGAATCCCAACACACTTTTTAATATAGTGATAATGAAATTAACATTTGTGGCTAAACTACCTATTATATTAATTAATGCAATCAACGCGAAGCACCATTAAATTTCTAAAAGTGATTACTTCCATCATCCAAACAAGTCATTCATCTTGGTTTGCATTCCGCATTAATGTTAAGGGGTTTAATTCTTGAATAATGAGACCATCAATACATATTAAGTTAAAAAGGCTCCTCTTTTTGATCCAAATAATATTTTTCATGCAATGACCATGAAATTAACTATTGTATCTTTCTTAACAACTATATCCATCGGTCAAAACAATGTCCATGAACTATGTATACCATAAATTCATTCACTTCCAACAAACAATGGAGTCCTTGATCTTGAATTGCATTTCTTATTGATATTAATTAGTTCAATTCCAAAATAAAGAGTCCATCCCATCATGTCTAGCAAGTACGGCTTCTCTTTCGGTTCTAACCAGACTTTTTCATATAGTGATCATGAAATTTACATTTGGTACTTAATTACCTAGAATATTAATTAAAATAGACATATCTAATCTACATTGAAATTCTTAATCTATTTACTTCCATCAACCAAAGGTGTTCTTCATCTTAATTTACATTTCGTACCAATGTTAACTAGTTTAATTCCTGAATAATGGGACTTCCAATCCACCTTAAGCTAATTAAGCTTGTCTTTTTGTTCCATAGAATATTTTTTATACAATGACCATGAAATTACCTTTTGTTTCTTTCGTTACTACTATATTCATTGTAAAAATAATGTCTATAAACCATCAATACCATGAATTCATTTAATTCCAACAAATAATGGTGTCTTTAATATTGAATTGCATTTCTTCTTCATACAAATGAGTTAAATTCCAAAAAAAGAGTCCCTCCCATCTTTTGTAGTCAATGAGGCTCCTCTTTTGGTTCCCAACACACTTTTTAATATAGTGATCATGAAATTAACATTTGTGGCTAAACTACCTATCATATTAATTAAATCAAAGAAGTGTAAACACCTTTAAATATCTAAATATGATTACTTCCATCATCCAAAGGAGTCATTCATCTTGGTATCCATTAAAACTTGTCTAATCTCCATTAAAACTCTTAATGTATTTACTTGCATCAACCAATGGTGTCCTTCATCATAATTTACATTTCGTACTAATGTTAACTAGTTTAATTCCTGAATAATAGGACTTCCAATCCACCTTAAGCTAATTAAGCTTGTCTTTTTGTTCCATAGAATATTTTATATGCAATGACCATGAAATTACCTTTTGTGTCTTTCATTACTACTTTATTCATTGTTAAAATAATTTCTATAAACCATCAATATTAATTAAAATAAACATATCTAATCTCCATCAAAACTCTTAATGTATTTACTTGCATCAACCAATGGTGTCCTTCATCTTAATTTACATTTCGTAATAATGTTAACTAGTTTAATTCCTAAATAATGGGACGACTAATCCACCTTAAGCGAATTAAGCTAGTCTTTTTGTTCCAAAGACAATTTTTCCTGCAACGACCACGAAATTATCTCTTTTGTCTTTCTTAACAACTTTATTCATTGTCAAACCAATGTCCATGAACCATCTATAACATGAATTCATTCACTTCCAACAAACAATGACTCCTTGATCTTGAATTGCATTTCTTATTTATTTTAATTAGTTGAATTCCAAAATAAAAAGTCCATTCCATCATGTCTGGCTAGTAGGGCTTCTCTTTTGGTTCTAACCACACTTTTTAATACAGTGATAATGAAATTAACATTTGGTACTAAATTACCTGGAATGTTAATTAAAATAAACATGTCTAATCTCCATTAAAACACTTAATGTATTTACTTCCATCAACCAATGGTGTCCTTCATCTTAATTTACATTTCGTACTAATGTTATCTCGTTTAATTCCTAAATAATGGGACGTCCAATCTACCTTAAGCGAATTAAGCTAGTCTTTTTGTTCCAAAGACAATTTTTTATGCAATGACCACGAAATTACATTTTGTGTCTTTCATAACTACTATATTCATTGTTAAAATAATATCTACAAAACCATCAATACCATGAATTCATTTAATTCCAACAAAAAATGGAGTCTTTGATCTTGAATTGTATTTCTTCTTCATATTAATGAGTTAAAATCTAAAAAAAAGAGTCCCTCCCATCTTTTGGTTCCCAACACACATTTTGATATAGTGATCATGAAATTAACATTTGTGGCTAAACTACCTAGTATATTAATTAAAAGAAACAAGTCTACACACCTTTAAATATCTAAATGTGACTACTTCCATCATCCAAAGTAGTCATTCATCTTGGTTTCCATTTTTTATTAATGCTAGGTAGTTTAATTCATAAATAATGAGACCATCAATTCGCATTAAGTTAAAAAGGCTCCTTTTTTTGTTCCAAAGACAAATTTTCCTACAATGACCATGAAATTATCTATTATGTCTTTCTTAACAACTTCATTCATTGCCATATCAATGTCCATGAACCATCACTACCATGAATTCATTCAATTCCATCAAGCAATGGTGTCCTTGATCCTGAATTCAATTTCTTATTGATATTAGTTACGTGAATTGCAAAATAAAGAGCCAATCTCATCATTTCTGGTTAGCAGGGCTTCTCTGTTGGTTCTCACCACACTTTTTAATATAGTGATCATGAAATTAACATTTGTGGCTAAACTACCTAGCATATTAATTAAAACAAACAAGTGTAAACACCTTTAAAAATCTAAATGTGATTACTTCCATCATCTAAGGGAGTTATCCATCTTGGTTTCCATTCTTTATTAATGCTAAGTGGTTTAATTCATAAATAATGAGACCATCAATTTGCATTAAGTTAAAAAGGCTCCTTTTTTTGTTCCAAAGACAAATTTTCTTACAATGACCATGAAATTATCTATTATGTCTTTCTTAACAACTTTATTCATTGCCATATCAATGTCCATGAACCATCACTACCATGAATTCATTCAATTCCATCAAGCAATGGTGTCCTTGATCTTGAATTCAATTTCTTATTGATATTAGTTACGTGAATTGCAAAATAATGAGCCAATCTCATCATTTCTGGTTAGCAGGGCTTCTCTGTTGGTTCTCACCACACTTTTTAATATAGTGATCATGAAATTAACATTTGTGGCTAAACTACCTAGCATATTAATTAAAAAAAACAAGTGTAAACACCATTAAAAATCTAAATGTGATTACTTCCATCATCTAAGGGAGTTATCCATCTTGGTTTCCATTCTTTATTAATGCTAAGTGGTTTAATTCATAAATAATGAGACCATCAATTCACATTAAGTTAAAAAGGCTCTTCTTTTTGTTCCAAAGACAATTTTTCCTACAATGACCATGAAATTATCTATTGTGTCTTTCTTAAGAACTTTATTCATTGTCAAATCAATGTCCATGAACCATCTATACCATGAATCCATTCAATTCCATCAAGCAATGCTTTCCTTTATCTTGAATTGCATTTCTTATTGATATTAATTGGTTGAATTGCAAAATAAAAAGTCTATCTCATCATTTCTTGTTAGCAGGGCTTCTCTTTTGGTTCTAACCACACTTTTTGATATAGTGATCATGAAATTAACATTTGGAACTAAACTACCAAGGCGATTAATTAAAATAAACTTGTCTAATCTCCATTGAAACTCTTAATGTGTTTAGTTCCATCAACAAAAAGAGTCCTTTATCTTAGTTTTCATTTTGTACTAATGATAACTAGTTTAATTCCTAAATAATGCAACTTACAATCCACCTTAAGCTAATTAAGCTTGTTTTCTTGTTCCAAAGACTATTTTTCATGCAATGACCATAAAATTACCTTTTGTGTCTTTCATAACTACTATATTCATTTTGAAAACAATGTCCATAAACCATCAATACCATGAATTCATTCAATTCTAACAAACAATGGAGTCTTTGATCTTGAATGTGAATTTCTTCTTGATATTAAACAGTTATATTCAAAAAAGAAAAAAGAGTTCCACCCTTCACTTCTGGTCAGTGTGCCTTCTCTTTTGGATACCAACACACTTTTTAATATAGTGATAATGAAATTAACATTTGTGGCTAAACTACCTATTATATTAATTAAAGCAATCAACTCTAAGCATCATTAAATTTCTAAAAGCGATTACTTCCATCATCCAAAAAAGTCATTCATATTGGTTTGCATTCCGTATTAATGTTAAGGGGTTTAATTCCTTAATAATGAGACCATCAATTCACATTAAGTTAAAAAGGCTCCTCTTTTTGTTCCAAATAATATTTTTCATGCAATGACCATGAAATTATCTATTATGTCTTTCTTAACAACTATATCCATCGGTCAAAACAATGTCCATAAACCATGTATACCATAAATTCATTCACTTCCAACAAACAATGATGTCCTTGCTCTTGAATTGCATTTCTTATTGATATTAATTAGTTCAATTCCAAAATAAAGAGTCCATCCCATCATTTCTGGCTAGTAGGGCTTCTCTTTTGGTTCTAACCACACTTTTTGATACAGTGATCACGAAATTAACATTTGGTACTAAATTAACTAGAATACTAATTAAAATAAACATGTCGAATATCCATTGAAACTCTTGATGTATTTACTTCCATCAACCAAAGGTGTTCTTCATCTTTATTTACATTTCGTACTAATGTTAACTAGTTTAATTCCTAAATAATGGGACTTCCAATCCACCTTAAGCTAATTAAGTTTGTCTTTTTGTTCCGTAGAATATTTTTTATGCAATGACCATGAAATTACCTTTTGTGTCTTTCATTACTACGATATTCATTGTGAAAATAATGTCTATAAACCATCAATACTATGAATTCATTTAATTCCAACAAACAATGGTGTATTTGATCTTGAATTGCATTTCTTCTTCATATAAATGAGTTAAATTCCAAAAAAAGTGTCCCTCCCATCTTTTCTAGTCAACGAGGCTCCTCCTTTGGTTCTCAACACACTTTTTAATATAGTGATCATGAAATTAACATTTGTGGCTAAACTACCCATCATATTAATTAAATCAAAGAAGTCTACACACCTTTAAATATCTAAATGTGATTGCTTCCATCATCCAAAGGAGTCATTCATGTTGGTTTCCATTCTTTATTAATGCTAGGTAGTTTAATTCATAAATAATGAGACCATCAATTCGCATTAAGTTAAAAAGGCTCCTCTTTTTGTTCCAAAGACAAATTTTCCTACAATGGCCATGAAATTATCTATTGTGTCTTTCTTAACAACTTTACTCATTGCCAAATCAATGTCCATGAACCATCACTACCATGAATTGATTCAATTCCATCAAGCAATGGTGTCCTTGATCTTGAATTCAATTTCTTATTGATATTAATTAGGTGAATTGAAAAATAAAGAGCCAATCTGATCATTTTTGGTTAGCAGGGCTTCTCTGTTGGTTCTCACCACACTTTTTAATATAGTGATCATGAAATTAACATTTGTAGCTAAACTACCTAGCATATTAATTAAAACAAACAAGTGTAAACACCTTTAAATATCTAAATGTGATTACTTCCATCATCCAAGGGAGTCATCCATCTTGGTTTCCATTTTTTATTAATGCTAAGTGGTTTAATTCATAAATAATGAGACCATCAATTCGCATTAAGTTAAAAAGGCTCTTCTTTTTGTTCCAAAGACAATTTTTCCTACAATGACCATGAAATTATCTATTGTGTCTTCTTAAGAACTTTATTCATTGTCAAATCAATGTCCATGAACCATCTATACCATGAATTCAATCAATTCCATCAAGCAATGCTTTCCTTTATCTTGGATTGCATTTCTTATTGATATTAATTGGTTGAATTGCAAAATAAAAAGTCTATCTCATCATTTCTTGTTAGCAGGGCTTCTCTTTTGGTTCTAACCACACTTTTTGATATAGTGATCATGAAATTTACATTTGGAACTCAATTACCTAGAATATTAATTAAAATAAACATGAATAATCTCCATTGAAACTCTTAATGTATTTACTTCCATCAACCAAAGGTGTTCTTCATCTTAATTTACATTTCGTACAAATGTTAACTAGTTTAATTCTTGAATAATGGGACTTCCAATCCACCTTAAGCTAATTAAGCTTGCCTTTTTGTTCCATAGAATATTTTTTATGCAATGACCATGAAATTGCCTTCTGTATCTTTCACTACTACAATATTCATCGTGAAAATAATTTCTATAAACCATCAATACCTTGAATTCATTTAATTCCAACAAACAATGGAGTCTTTGATCTTGAATTGCATTTCTTCTTCATATAAATGAGTTAAATTCCAAAAAAGGAGTCCCTCCCATCTTTTCTAGTCAATGAGGCTCCTCTTTTGGTTCTCAACACACTTTTTTTAGTATAGTGATCATGAAATTAAACATTTGTGGCTAAACTACCTATCATATTAATTAAATCAAAGAAGTGTAAACACCTTTAAATATCTAAATATGATTACTTCCATCATCCAAAGGAGTCATTCATCTTGGTTTCCATTCTTTATTAATGCTACATGGTTTAATTCATAAATAATGAGACCATCAATTCGGATTAAGTTAAAAAGGCTCCTCTTTTTGTTCCAAAGATAAATTTTCCTACAATGACCATGAAATTATCTATTGTTTCTTTCTTAACAACTTTATTCATTGTCAAATCAATGTCCATGAACCATCTATACCATGAATTCATTCAATTCCATCAAGCAATGCTTTCCTTTATCTTGAATTGCATTTCTTATTGATATTAATTGGTTGAATTGCAAAATAAAAAGTCTATCTCGTCATTTCTTATTAGCAGGGCTTCTCTTTTGGTTCTAACCACACTTTTTAATATAGTGATCATCAAAATTAACATTTGGAACTAAACTACCAAGGCGATTAATTAAAATAAACTTGTCTAATCTCCATTTAAACTCTTAATGTGTTTAGTTGCATAAACAAAAAGAGTCCTTTATCTTAGTTTGCATTTTGTACTAATCATAACTAGTTTAATTCCCAAATAATGCACCTTACAATCCACCTTAAGCTAATTAAGCTTGTTTTCTTGTTCCAAAGGCTATTTTTCATGCAATGACCATAAAATTACCTTTTGTGTCTTTCATAACTACTATATTCATTTTGAAAACAATGTCCATAAACCATCAATACCATGAATTCATTCAATTCTAACAAACAATGGAGTCTTTGATCTTGAATGTGAATTTCTTCTTGATATTAAACAGTTATATTAAAAAAAAAAAGAGTTCCACCCTTCACTTCTGGTCAGTGTGGCTCCTCTTTTGGATCCCAACACACTTTTTAATATAGTGATAATGAAATTAAAATTCGTGGCTAAACTACCTATTATATTAATTAAAGCAATCAACTCTAAGCACCATTAAATTTCTAAAAGCGATTACTTCCATCATCCAAAAAAGTCATTCATATTGGTTTGCATTCCGCATTAATGTTAAGGGGTTTAATTCCTTAATAATGAGACCATCAATTCACATTAAGTTAAAAAGGCTCCTCTTTTTGTTCCAAATAATATTTTTCATGCAATGACCATGAAATTATTAATTGTGTCTTTCTTAACAACTATATCCATCGATCAAAACAATGTCCATGAACTATGTATACCATAAATTCATTCACTTCCAACAAACAATGATGTCCTTGCTCTTGAATTGCATTTCTTATTGATATTAATTAGTTCAATTCCAAAATAAAGAGTCCATCCCATCATGGCTGGCCAGCAGGGCTTCTCCTTTGGTTCTAACCACACTTTTTGATATAGTGATCATGAAATTTACATTTGGAACTAAATTACCTAGAATATTAATTAAAATAAACATGAATAATCTCCATTGAAACTCTTAATGTATTTACTTCCATCAACCAAAGGTGTTCTTCATCTTAATTTACATTTCGTACAAATGTTAACTAGTTTAATTCTTGAATAATGGGACTTCCAATCCACCTTAAGCTAATTAAGCTTGCCTTTTTGTTCCATAGAATATTTTTTATGCAATGACCATGAAATTGCCTTCTGTGTCTTTCACTACTACAATATTCATCGTGAAAATAATTTCTATAAACCATCAATACCATGAATTCGTTTAATTCCAACAAACAATGGAGTCTTTGATCTTGAATTGCATTTCTTCCTCATATAAATGAGTTAAATTCCAAAAAAGGAGTCCCTCCCATCTTTTCTAGTCAATGAGGCTGCTCTTTTGGTTCTCAACACACTTTTTAGTATAGTGATCATGAAATTAACATTTGTGGCTAAACTACCTATTATATTAATTAAATCAAAGAAGTGTAAACACCTTTAAATATCTAAATATGATTACTTCCATCATCCAAAGGAGTCATTCATCTTGGTTTCCATTCTTTATTAATGTTAAGTGGTTTAATTCATAAATAATGAGACCATCAATTCGCATTAAGTTAAAAAGGCTCCTCTTTTTGTTCCAAAGACAATTTTTCCTGCAACGACCATGAAATTATCTATTTTTTCTTTCTTAACAACTTTATTCATTGTCAAATCAATGTCCATGAACCATCTATACCATGAATTCATTCAATTCCATCAAGCAATGCTTTCCTTGATCTTGAATTGCATTTCTTATTGATATTAATTAGTTGAATTGCAAAATAAAGAGCCCATCTCATCATTTCTGGTTAGCAAGGCTTCTCTGTTGGTTCTCACCACACTTTTTAATAAAGTGATCATGAAATTAACATTTGTGACTAGACTACCTATTATATTAATTAAAGCAATCAACTCTAAGCACCATTAAATTTCTAAAAGTGATTACTTCCATCATCCGAACAAGTCATTCATCTTGGTTTGCATTCCGCATTAATGTTAAGGGGTTTAATTCTTGAATAATGAGACCATCAATACACATTAAGTTAAAAAGGCTCCTCTTTTTGTTCCAAATAATATTTTTCATGCAATGACCATGAAATTATCAATTGTGTCTTTCTTAACAACTATATCCATCGGTCAAAACAATGTCCATGAACTATGTATACCATAAATTCATTCACTTCCAACAAACAATGATGTCCTTGCTCTTGAATTGCATTTCTTATTGATATTAATTAGTTCAATTCCAAAATAAAGAGTCCATCCCATCATGTCTGGCGAGTAGGGCTTCTCTTTTGGTTCTAACCAAATTTTTGATATAGTGATCATGAAATTTACATTTGGAACTAAATTACCTAGAATATTAATTAAAATAAACATGAATAATCTCCATTGAAACTCTTAATGTATTTACTTCCATCAACCAAAGGTGTTCTTCATCTTAATTTACATTCCGTACAAATGTTAACTAGTTTAATTCTTGAATAATGGGACTTCCAATCCACCTTAAGCTAATTAAGCTTGCCTTTTTGTTCCATAGAATATTTTTTATGCAATGACCATGAAATTGCCTTCTGTGTCTTTCACTACTACAATATTCATTGTGAAAATAATTTCTATAAACCATCAATACCATGAATTCGTTTAATTCCAACAAACAATGGATTCTTTGATCTTGAATTGCATTTCTTCCTCAAATTAATGAGTTAAAAATCCAAAAAAAGAGTCCCTCCCATCTTTTCTACTCAACGAGGCTCCATTTTTCGTTCCCAAAACACTTTTTCATATATAGATCATGAAATTAACATTTGTCGCTAAACTACCTAGCATATTAATTAAAACAAACAAGTCTGCACACCTTTAAATATCTAAATGTGACTACCATCCAAAGGAGTCATTCATCTTGGTTTCCATTCTTTATAATGCTACGTGGTTTAATTCATAAATAATGAGACCATCAATTCGCATTAAGTTAAAAAGGCTCCTCTTTTTGTTCCAAAGACAAATTTTCCTACAATGACCATGAAATTATCTATTGTTTCTTTCTAAACAACTTTATTCTTTGTCAAATCAATGTCCATGAACCATCTATACCATGAATTCATTCAATTCCATCAAGCAATGCTTTCCTTTATCTTGAATTGCATTTCTTATTGATATATTAATTGGTTGAATTGCAAAATAAAAAGTCTATCTCATCATTTCTTGTTAGCAGGGCTTCTCTTTTGGTTCTAACCACACTTTTTGATATAGTGATCATGAAATTAACATTTGGAACAAAACTACCAAGGCGATTAATTAAAATAAACTTGTCTAATCTCCATTGAAACTCTTAATGTGTTTAGTTCCATCAACAAAAAGAGTCCTTCATCTTAGTTTGCATTTTGTACTAATGATAACTAGTTTAATTCCTAAATAATGCAACTTACAATCCACCTTAAGCTAATTAAGCTTGTTTTCTTGTTCCAAAGACTATTTTTCATGCAATGACCATAAAATTACCTTTTGTGTCTTTCATAACTACTATATTCATTTTGAAAACAATGTCCATAAACCATCAATACCATGAATTCATTTAATTCTAACAAAAAATGGAGTCTTTCATCTCGAATGTGAATTTCTTCTTGATATTAAACAGTTAAATTCAAAAAATAAAAAAGTTCCACCCATCACTTCTGGTTAGTGTGGCTCCTCTTTTGGATCCCAACACACTTTTTAATATAGTGATCATGAAATTAAAATTCGTGGCTAAACTACCTATTATATTAATTAAAGCAATCAACTTTAAGCACCATTAAATTTCTAAAAGCGATTACTTCCATCATCCAAAAAAGTCATTCATATTGGTTTGCATTCCGCATTAACGTTAAGGGGTTTAGTTCCTTAATAATGAGACCATCAATTCACATTAAGTTAAAAAGGCTCCTCTTTTTGTTCCAAATAATATTTTTCATGCAATGACCATGAAATTATCTATTGTGTCTTTCTTACCAACTATATCCATCGGTCAAAACAATGTCCATGAACTATGTACACCATAAATTCATTCACTTCCAACAAACAATGATGTCCTTGCTCTTGAATTGCATTTCTTATTGATATTAATTAGATCAATTCCAAAATAAAGAGTCCATCCCATCATGCCTGGCCAGTAGGGCTTCTCTTTTGGTTCTAACCACACTTTTTGATATAGTGATCATGAAATTTACATTTGGAACTAAATTACCTAGAATATTAATTAAAATAAACATGAATAATCTCCATTGAAACTCTTAATGTATTTACTTCCATCAACCAAAGGTGTTCTTCATCTTAATTTACATTCCGTACAAATGTTAACTAGTTTAATTCTTGAATAATGGGACTTCCAATCCACCTTAAGCTAATTAAGCTTGCCTTTTTGTTCCATAGAATATTTTTTATGCAATGACCATGAAATTGCCTTCTGTGTCTTTCACTACTACAATATTCATTGTGAAAATAATTTCTATAAACCATCAATACCATGAATTCGTTTAATTCCAACAAACAATGGATTCTTTGATCTTGAATTGCATTTCTTCCTCAAATTAATGAGTTAAAATCCAAAAAAAGAGTCCCTCCCATCTTTTCTACTCAACGAGGCTCCATTTTTCGTTCCCAAAACACTTTTTCATATATAGATCATGAAATTAACATTTGTCGCTAAACTACCTAGCATATTAATTAAAACAAACAAGTCTGCACACCTTTAAATATCTAAATGTGACTACCATCCAAAGGAGTCATTCATCTTGGTTTCCATTCTTTATAATGCTACGTGGTTTAATTCATAAATAATGAGACCATCAATTCGCATTAAGTTAAAAAGGCTCCTCTTTTTGTTCCAAAGACAAATTTTCCTACAATGACCATGAAATTATCTATTGTTTCTTTCTAAACAACTTTATTCTTTGTCAAATCAATGTCCATGAACCATCTATACCATGAATTCATTCAATTCCATCAAGCAATGCTTTCCTTTATCTTGAATTGCATTTCTTATTGATATTAATTGGTTGAATTGCAAAATAAAAAGTCTATCTCATCATTTCTTGTTAGCAGGGCTTCTCTTTTGGTTCTAACCACACTTTTTGATATAGTGATCATGAAATTAACATTTGGAACAAAACTACCAAGGCGATTAATTAAAATAAACTTGTCTAATCTCCATTGAAACTCTTAATGTGTTTAGTTCCATCAACAAAAAGAGTCCTTCATCTTAGTTTGCATTTTGTACTAATGATAACTAGTTTAATTCCTAAATAATGCAACTTACAATCCACCTTAAGCTAATTAAGCTTGTTTTCTTGTTCCAAAGACTATTTTTCATGCAATGACCATAAAATTACCTTTTGTGTCTTTCATAACTACTATATTCATTTTGAAAACAATGTCCATAAACCATCAATACCATGAATTCATTTAATTCTAACAAAAAATGGAGTCTTTCATCTCGAATGTGAATTTCTTCTTGATATTAAACAGTTAAATTCAAAAAATAAAAAAGTTCCACCCATCACTTCTGGTTAGTGTGGCTCCTCTTTTGGATCCCAACACACTTTTTAATATAGTGATCATGAAATTAAAATTCGTGGCTAAACTACCTATTATATTAATTAAAGCAATCAACTTTAAGCACCATTAAATTTCTAAAAGCGATTACTTCCATCATCCAAAAAAGTCATTCATATTGGTTTGCATTCCGCATTAACGTTAAGGGGTTTAGTTCCTTAATAATGAGACCATCAATTCACATTAAGTTAAAAAGGCTCCTCTTTTTGTTCCAAATAATATTTTTCATGCAATGACCATGAAATTATCTATTGTGTCTTTCTTACCAACTATATCCATCGGTCAAAACAATGTCCATGAACTATGTACACCATAAATTCATTCACTTCCAACAAACAATGATGTCCTTGCTCTTGAATTGCATTTCTTATTGATATTAATTAGATCAATTCCAAAATAAAGAGTCCATCCCATCATGCCTGGCCAGTAGGGCTTCTCTTTTGGTTCTAACCACACTTTTTGATATAGTGATCATGAAATTTACATTTGGAACTAAATTACCTAGAATATTAATTAAAATAAACATGAATAATCTCCATTGAAACTCTTAATGTATTTACTTCCATCAACCAAAGGTGTTCTTCATCTTAATTTACATTTTGTACAAATGTTAACTAGTTTAATTCTTGAATAATGGGACTTCCAATCCACCTTAAGCTAATTAAGCTTGCCTTTTTGTTTCATAGAATATTTTTTATGCAATGACCATGAAATTGCCTTCTGTGTCTTTCACTACTACAATATTCATTGTGAAAATAATTTCTATAAACCATCAATATCATGAATTCGTTTAATTCCAACAAACAATGGAGTCTTTGATCTTGAATTGCATTTCTTCTTCATATAAATGAGTTAAATTCCAAAAAAGGAGTCCCTCCCATCTTTTCTAGTCAATGAGGCTCCTCTTTTGGTTCTCAACACACTTTTTAGTATAGTGATCATGAAATTAACATTTGTGGCTAAACTACCTATCATATTAATTAAATCAAAGAAGTGTAAACACCTTTAAATATCTAAATATGATTACTTCCATCATCCAAAGGAGTCATTCATCTTGGTTTCCATTCTTTATTAATGTTAAGTGGTTTAATTCATAAATAATGAGACCATCAATTCGCATTAAGTTAAAAAGGCTCCTCTTTTTGTTCCAAAGACAATTTTTTCTGCAATGACCATGAAATTATCTATTTTGTCTTTTATAACAACTTTATTCATTGTCAAATCAACGTCCATGAACCATCTATACCATGAATTCATTCACTTCCAACAAACCATCACTCCTTTATCTTCAATTGCATTTCTTATTGATATTAATTAGTTGAATTCCAAAATAAAAAGTCAATCCCATCATGTCTGGCTAGTAGTGTTGCTCTTTTGGTTCAAACCACAGTTTTTAATACAATGATCATGAAATTAACATTTGGTACTAAATTACCTAGAATGTTAATTGAAATAAACATGTCTAATCTCCATTAAAACTCTTAATGTATTTACTTGCATCAACCAATGGTGTGCTTCATCTTAATCTACATTTTGTACTAATGTTATATAGCTTAATTCCTAAAAAATGGGACGTCCAATCCACCTTAAGCGAATTAAGCTAGTCTTTTTGTTTCAAAGACAATTTTTTATGCAATGACCACGAAATTACCTTTTGTGTCTTTCGTAACTACTGTATTCATTGTTAAAATAATATCTATAAACCATCAATACCATGAATTCATTTAATTCCAACAAACAATGGATTCTTTGATCTTGAATTGCATTTCTTCTTCAAATTAATGAGTTAAAATCCAAAAAAAAGAGTCCCTCCCATCTTTTTTGGTCAACGAGGCTCCATTTTTCATTCCCAACACACTTTTTAATATAGTGATCATGAAATTAACATTTGTGGTTAAACTACCTAGCATATTAATGAAAACAAACAAGTCTACACACCTTTAAATATCTAAATGTGACTACTTCCATCATCCAAAGGAGTCATTCATCCTGGTTTCCATTCTTTATTAATGCTACGTGGTTTAATTCATAAATAATGAGACCATCAATTTGCATTAAGTTAAAAAGGCTCCTCTTTTTGCTCCAAAGACAAATTTTCCTACAATGACCATGAAATTATCTATTGTTTCTTTCTTAACAACTTTATTCATTGTCAAATCAATGTCCTTGAACCATCTGTACCATGAATTCATTCAATTCCATCAAGCAATGCTTTCCTTTAACTTGAATTGCATTTCTTATTGATATTAATTGTTTGAATTGCAAAATAAAAAGTCTATCTCATCATTTCTTGTTAGCAGGGCTTCTCTTTTGGTTCTAACTACACTTTTTGATATAGTGATCATGAAATTAACATTTGGAACTAAACTACCAAGGCGATTAATTAAAACAAACTTGTCTAATCTCCATTGAAACTCTTAATGTGTTTAGTTCCATCAACAAAAAGAGTCCTTTATCTTAGTTTGCACTTTGTACTAATGATAACTAGTTTAATTCCTAAATAAAGCAACTTACAATCCACCTTAAGCTAATTAAGCTAGTTTTCTTGTTCCAAAGACTATTTTTCATGCAATGACCATAAAATTACCTTTTGCGTCTTTCATAACTACTATATTCATTTTGAAAACAATGTCCATAAACCATTAATACCATGAATTCATTCAATTCTAACAAACAATGGAGTCTTTGATCTTGAATGTGAATTTCTTCTTGATATTAAACAGTTATATTCAAAAAAGAAAAGAGTTCCCCCTTCACTTCTAGTCAGTGTGCCTTCTTTTTTGGATACCAACACACTTTTTAATATAGTGATAATGAAATTAACATTTGTGGCTAAACTACCTATTATATTAATTAAAGCAATCAACTCTAAGCATCATTAAATTTCTAAAAGCGATTACTTCCATCATCCAAAAAAGTCATTCATATTGGTTTGCATTCCGCATTAATGTTAAGGGGTTTAATTCCTTAATAATGAGACCATCAATTCACATTAAGTTAAAAAGGCTCCTCTTTTTGCTCCAAATAATATTTTTCATGCAATGACCATGAAATTATCTATTGTGTCTTTCTTAACAACTATATCCATCGGTCAAAACAATGTCCATGAACTATGTATACCATAAATTCATTCACTTCCAACAAACAATGATGTCCTTGCTCTTGAATTGCATTTCTTATTGATATTAATTAGTTCAATTCCAAAATAAAGAGTCCATCCCATCATGTCTGGCCAGTAGGGCTTCTCTTTTGGTTCTAACCACACTTTTTGATATAGTGATCATGAAATTTACATTTGGAACTAAATTACCTAGAATATTAATTAAAATAAACATGAATAATCTCCATTGAAACTCTTAATGTATTTACTTCCATCAACCAAAGGTGTTCTTCATCTTAATTTACATTTCGTACAAATGTCAACTAGTTTAATTCTTGAATAATGGGACTTCCAATCCACCTTAAGCTAATTAAGCTTGCCTTTTTGTTCCATAGAATATTTTTTATGCAATGACCATGAAATTGCCTTCTGTGTCTTTCACTACTACAATATTCATTGTGAAAATAATTTCTATAAACCATCAATATCATGAATTCGTTTAATTCCAACAAACAATGGAGTCTTTGATCTTGAATTGCATTTCTTCTTCATATAAATGAGTTAAATTCCAAAAAAGGAGTCCCTCCTATCTTTTCTAGTCAATGAGGCTCCTCTTTTGGTTCTCAACACACTTTTTAGTATAGTGATCATGAAATTAACATTTGTGGCTAAACTACCTATCATATTAATTAAATCAAAGAAGTGTAAACACCTTTAAATATCTAAATATGATTACTTCCATCATTCAAAGGAGTCATTCATCTTGGTTTCCATTCTTTATTAATGTTAAGTGGTTTAATTCATAAATAATGAGACCATCAATTCGTATTAAGTTAAAAAGGCTCCTCGTTTTGTTCCAAAGACAATTTTTTCTGCAACGACCATGAAATTATCTATTTTGTCTTTCTTAACAACTTTATTCATTATCAAATCAACGTCCATGAACCATCTATACTATGAATTCATTCACATCCAACAAACAATGACTCCTTTATCTTCAATTGCATTTCTTATTGATATTAATTAGTTGAATTCCAAAATAAAAAGTCAATCCCATCATGTCTGGCTAGTAGGGCTTCTCTTTTGGTTCAAACCATATTTTTTAATACAATGATCATGAAATTAACATTTGGTACTAAATTACCTAGAATGTTAATTGAAATAAACATGTCTAATCTCCACTAAAACTCTGAATGTATTTACTTGCATCAACCAATGGTGTCCTTCATCTTAATTTACATTTCGTACTAATGTTATATAGCTTAATTCCTAAATAATGGGACGTCCAATCCACCTTAAGCGAATTAAGCTAGTCTTTTTGTTCCAAAGACAATTTTTTATGCAATGACCACGAAATTACCTTTTGTGTCTTTTGTAACTACTGTATTCATTGTTAAAATAATATCTATAAACCATCAATACCATGAATTCATTTAATTCCAACAAACAATTGATTCTTTGATCTTGAATTGCATTTCTTCTTCAAATTAATGAGTTAAAATCCAAAAAAAAAAAGAGTCCCTCCCATCTTTTTTGGTCAACGAGGCTCCATTTTTCGTTCCCAACACACTTTTTAATATAGTGATCATGAAATTAACATTTGTGGCTAAACTACCTAGCATATTAATGAAAACAAACAAGTGTACACACCTTTAAATAACTAAATGTGACTACTTCCATCATCGAAATGAGTCATTCTTCCTGGTTTCCATTCTTTATTAATGCTATGTGGTTTAATTCATAAATAATGAAACCATCAATTCTCATTAAGTTAAAAAGGCTCCTCTTTTTGTTCCAAAGACAAATTTTCCTACAATGACCATGAAATTATCTATTGTTTCTTTCTTAACAACTTTATTCATTGTCAAATCAATGTCCATGAACCATCTATACCATGAATTCATTCAATTCCATCAAGCAATGCTTTCCTTTATCTTGAATTGCATTTCTTATTGATATTAATTGGTTGAATTGCAAAATAAAAAGTCTATCTCATCATTTCTTGTTAGCAGGTCTTCTCTTTTGGTTCTAACCACACTTTTTGATATAGTGATCATGAAATTAACATTTGGAACTAAACTACCAAGGCGATTAATCAAAACAAACTTGTCTAATGTCCATTGAAACTCTTAATGTGTTTAGTTGCATCAACAAAAAGAGTCCTTCATCTTAGTTTGCATTTTGTACTAATGATAACTAGTTTAATTCCTAAATAATGCAACTTACAATCCACCATAAGCTAATTAAGCTTGTTTTCTTGTTCCAAAGACTATTTTTCATGCAATGACCATAAAATTACCTTTTGTGTCTTTCATAACTACAATATTCATTTTGAAAACAATGTCCATAAACCATTAATACCATGAATTCATTCAATTCTAACAAACAATGGAGTCTTTGATCTTGAATGTGAATTTCTTCTTGATATTAAACAGTTAAATTCAAAAAAAAAAAAAAAAAAGAGTTCCACCCTTCACTTCTGGTCAGTGTGGCTCCTCTTTTGGATACCAACACACTTTTTAATATAGTGATAATGAAATTAACATTTGTGGCTAAACTACCTATTATATTAATTAAAGCAATCAACTCTAAGCATCATTAAATTTCTAAAAGCGATTACTTCCATCATCCAAAAAAGTCATTCATATTGGTTTGCATTCCGCATTAATGTTAAGGGGTTTAATTCCTTAATAGTGAGACCATCAATTCACATTAAGTTAAAAAGGCTCCTCTTTTTGTTCCAAATAATATTTTTCATGCAATGACCATGAAATTATCTATTGTGTGTTTCTTCACAACTATATCCATCGATCAAAACAATGTCCATGAACTATGTATACCATAAATTCATTCACTTCCAACAAAGAATGATGTCCTTGCTCTTGAATTGCATTTCTTATTGATATTAATTAGTTCAATTCCAAAATAAAGAGTCCATCCCATCATGTCTGGCCAGTAGGGCTTCTCTTTTGGTTCTAACCACACTTTTTGATATAGTGATCATGAAATTTACATTTGGAACTAAATTACCTAGAATATTAATTAAAATAAACATGAATAATCTCCATTGAAACTCTTAATGTATTTACTTCCATCAACCAAAGGTGTTCTTCATCTTAATTTACATTTCGTACAAATGTTAACTAGTTTAATTCTTGAATAATGGGACTTCCAATCCACCTTAAGCTAATTAAGCTTGTCTTTTTGTTCCATAGAATATTTTTTATGCAATGACCATGAAATTGCCTTCTGTGTCTTTCATTACTACAATATTCATTGTGAAAATAATTTCTATAAATCATCAATACCATAAATTCATTTAATTCCAACAAACAATGGAGTCTTTGATCTTGAATTGCATTTCTTCTTCATATAAATGAGTTAAATTCCAAAAAAGGAGTCCCTCCCATCTTTTCTAGTCAATGAGGCTCCTCTTTTAGTTCTCAACACACTTTTTAGTATAGTGATCATGAAATTAACATTTGTTGCTAAACTACCTATCATATTAATTAAATCAAAGAAGTGTAAACACCTTTAAATATCTAAATATGATTACTTCCATCATCCAAAGGAGTCATTCATCTTGGTTTCCATTCTTTATTAATTTTAAGTGGCTTACTTCATAAATAATGAGACCATCAATTCGCATTAAGTTAAAATGGCTCCACTTTTTGTTCCAAAGACAATTTTTTCTGCAACGACCATGAAATTATCTATTTTGTCTTTCTTAACAACTTTATTCATTGTCAAATCAACGTCCATGAACCATCTATACCATGAATTCATTCACTTCCAACAAACAATGACTCCTTTATCTTCAATTGCATTTCTTATTGATATTAATTAGTTGAATTCCAAAATAAAAAGTCAATCCCATCATGTCTGGCTAGTAGGGCTTCTCTTTTGGTTCAAACCACACTTTTTAATACAACGATCATGAAATTAACATTTGGTACTAAATTACTTAGAATGTTAATTGAAATAAACATGTCTAATCTCCATTAAAACTCTTAATGTATTTACTTGCATCAACCAATGGTGTCCTTTATCTTAATTTACATTTCGTACTAATGTTATATAGCTTAATTCCTAAATAATGGGATGTCCAATCCACCTTAAGCGAATTAAGCTAGTCTTTTTGTTCCAAAGACAATTTTTTATGCAATGACCACGAAATTACCTTTTGTGTCTTTCGTAACTACTGTATCCATTGTTAAAATAATATCTATAAACCATCAATACCATGAATTCATTTAATTCCAACAAACAATGGATTCTTTGATCTTGAATTGCATTTCTTCTTCAAATTAATGAGTTAAAATCCAAAAAAAAGAGTCCCTCCCATCTTTTTTGGTCAACGAGGCTCCATTTTTCGTTCCCAACACACTTTTTAATATAGTGATCATGAAATTAACATTTGTGGCTAAACTACCTAGCATATTAATGAAAACAAACAAGTCTACACACCTTTAAATATCTAAATGTGACTACTTCCATCATCCAAAGGAGTCATTCATCCTTGGTTTCCATTCTTTATTAATGCTACGTGGTTTAATTCATAAATAATGAGACCATCAATTTGCATTAAGTTAAAAAGGCTCCTCTTTTTGTTCCAAAGACAATTTTTCCTACAATGACCATGAAATTATCTATTGTGTCTTTCTTAACAACTTTATTCATTGTCAAATCAATGTCCATGAACCCTCTATACCATGAATTCATTCAATTCCATCAAGCAATGCTTTCCTTTATCTTGAATTGCATTTCTTATTGATATTAATTGGTTGAATTGCAAAATAAAAAGTCTATCTCATCATTTCTTGTTAGCAGGGCTTCTCTTTTGGTTCTAAAACCACACTTTTTGATATAGTGATCATGAAATTAACATTTGGTACTAAACTACCAAGGCGATTAATTAAAATAAACATGTCTAATCTCCATTGAAACTCTTAATGTGTTTAGTTCCATCTACAAAAAGAGTCCTTTATCTTAGTTTGCATTTTGTACTAATGATAACTAGTTTAATTCCTAAATAATGCGACTTACAATCCACCTTAAGCTAATTAAGCTTGTTTTTTTGTTCCAAAGACTATTTTTCATGCAATGACCATAAAATTACCTTTTGTGTCTTTCATAACTACTATATTTCATTTTGAAAACAATGTCCATAAACCATCAATACCATGAATTCATTCAATTCTAACAAACAATGGAGTCTTTGATCTTGAATTGGATTTCTTCTTGATATTAAACAGTTAAATTCCAAAAAAAAAAAAGAGTCCCTCCCTTCACTTCTGGTCAGTGAGGCTCCTCTTTTGGTTCCCAACACACTTTTTAATATAGTGATAATGAAATTAACATTTGTGGCTAAACTACCTATTATATTAATTAAAGCAATCAACTCTAAGCACCATTAAATTTCTAAATGTGATTACTTCCATCATCCAAACAAGTCATTCATCTTGGTTTGCATTCCACATTAATGTTAAGGGGTTTAATTCCTGAATAATGAGACCATCAATTCACATTAAGTTAAAAAGACTCCTCTTTTTGTTCCAAATAATATTTTTCATGCAATGACCATGAAATTATCTATTGTGTCTTTCTTAACAACTATATCCATCGGTCAAAACAATGTCCATGAACTATGTATACCATAAATTCATTCACTTCCAACAAACAATGGAGTCCTTGATCTTGAATTGCATTTCTTATTGATATTAATTAGTTCAATTCCAAAATAAAGAGTCCATCCCATCATGTCTGGCCAGTAGGGCTTCTCTTTTGGTTCAAAACACACTTTTTGATACAGTGATCATGAAATTAACATTTGGTACTAAATTACCTAGAATATTAATTAAAATAAACATGTCTAATCTCCATTGAAACTCTTAATGTATTTACTTCCATCAACCAAAGGTGTCCCATTCATCTTAATTTACATTTCGTACTAATGTTAAGTAGTTTAATTCCTAAATAATGAGACCATCAATCCACCATTAAGCTAATTAAGGCTTGTCTTTTTGTTCCAAAGACAATTTTTCATGCAATGACCATGAAATTATCTATTTGTGTCTTTCTTAACTACTATATTCATTGTGAAAAATAATGTCTATGAACCATCAATACCATGAATTCATTTAATTCCAACAAAAATAATGGAGTCCTTGATCTTGAATTGCATTTCTTCTTGATATTAATGAGTTGAATTGCAAAATAAAGAGTCCCTCCCATCTTTTCTGGGTCAACAAGGCTCCTCTTTTGGTTCTAAACACACTTTTTAGATATAGTGATCATGAAATTAACATTTGTTGCTAAACTACCTAGCATATAAATTAAATAAACAAGTGTAAACACCTTTAAATATCTAAATGTGATTACTTTCCATCATCCAAAGGAGTCATTCATCTTGGTTTCCATTCTTTATTAATACTACGTGGTTTAATTCATAAATAATGAGACCATCAATATGCATTAAGGTAAAAAGGCTCC